>JAQPPZ010016905.1:4401662-5868883 GCA_028583015.1 Wollemia nobilis | reverse complement strand
ACACCTCCTAGATAGGAGCGGGAGGCTACTCTCTTGATTCCTGAAGCACCACCCCCGATGCCTCCTAGACATGAGCGGGAGGCCGCTCCTATAACCAATGACGGGCGCCTTCCTCAAGAACCCACTCAGGTTTATGGGCCACCCTTAAAAATTCATCAAGAAGCCTCTAAGGAATCGAGCAAGAAGAAGAGCGGGATGAAAAGCCCTACCAAGGCATGGGGGGTCCTATCCGGCCACCCCTCCATAGGCCCCAAGTTCCTCAACAAGAACCAACCAAAGAGGAGGAGCCCAAATCCCCCGATACAAGCAATGCGTTGCCGGAGCACTTAGAGTTGGTCGAGACCAAGATTTTGGGGCTCCTAAGACCCAACTTACATGAGGCTCCTTTCGAAGAGGATCAACCTTTAACCGTAGGGCTACCTGATGATATAGTCCTCCATGTCTCAGAATCTCCAAATTTTGATGAGCTATACTCACTGGTCGAAGGTGAGGATAAAACAAAGATAGCCCACAATAATCACATGCGACAGCATCGACATCCCATAAAAATCGAAGAAGCATGTCAACAGATAAACATAATACTAGGGCATGAGTGGCGCGTTAATCCACCGCAGTGGGACCAAGCGTTACATCCGCCACTTTGGGCACACAAAGATCAACTTCCGCCCGCGAGACCTCATAATGACATCGGTGCGAGGTCGGACCCTATCCTCCTATCCGTGCATAGGGCCGATCCATTCGTGCCCATACCTCCGAGCCAAATCCAGAGTGCAAAGACCATCAAGCTAGGGGTACCTCTATCCCCTGAAGAGCAAGCCAAAAGCTCCAAGGATTATCGCAATCACTTGGTCAACCCAAATCTATTTCCCCAGAAAAGTCAGTTTTCGGGGCCAAATTCCATCATCTAGTGCCCCGAAATTAGGTTCTAAAATTGCGTGCCCAATTTTTTGCACTTTTTGAGCTATTCGGATGTCAATATCTCCTAATGTATTTAGAGTTAGGACTTGAAACTTCATTTTTGTCTTATCTATGGTAAGAGGGATGCACACGCCAATTTTGGGCCCCATCTGACTTATTTCAATTTTTAGGGTTTTTAGTGAGACATCACAATGGTGTTCACCCGTAGCCAAGCCCCAATAGAGGGAGGCTGCCTATAGAGATCTTAGATCACTACGACCAAGATAGATATGTAGGAGAGGCACATAGGCCTTCTAGACATGAAGCGGTGAGACCAACTATCTTAGAATCTATCAAGCACATCACACACCAGATGCCATTCACGCAGCTTGAGCTAGAGCGACTACGTTTAGAGGAACTGTACTATATTAACAAAGAGCACCTTCAGCACCAGAAGGATGAGTTCTTCCAACACACTATGCAAGAGAAGACTCCAACCCCTCACATGCATAAGACAAAACATTTTGAGGGGCACAACCCATGGGGGCGAGACAGGTCATCACGACCTCATCAAACGCTACCCCCAACACCTCCTAGACGAGAGCGGGAGGCTACTCCCCTGATTCCTGAAGCACCACCCCCGACGCCTCCTAGACATGAGCGGGAGGCCGCTCCTATAACCAATGACGGGCGCCTTCCTCAAGAACCCACTCAAGGTTTATGGGCCACCCTTAAAAATTCATCAAGAAGCCTCCGAGGAATCGAGCAAGAAGAAGAGCGGGATGAAAAGCCCTACCAAGGCATGGGGGGTGCTATCTGGCCACCCCTCCATAGGCCCCAAGTTCCTCAACAAGAACAAACCAAAGAGGAGGAGCCCAAATCCCCTGATACAAGCAATGCGCTGCCAGAGCACTTAGAGTTGGTCGAGACCAAGATTTTGGGGCTCCTAAGACCCAACTTACATGAGGCTCCTTTCGAAGAGGATCAACCTTTAACTATAGGGCTACCTGATGATGCAGTCCTCCATGTCTCAGAATCTCTAGATTTTGATGAGCTGTACTCACTGGTCGAAGGTGAGGATAAAACAGAGATAGCCCACAGCAATCACATGCGACAGCATCGACATCCCATAAAAATCGAAGAAGCATGTCAACAGATAAACATAATACTAGGGCATGAGTGGCGCGTTAATCCACCGCAGTGGGACCAAGCGTTACATCCGCCACTTTGGGCACACAAAGATCAACTTCCGCCCAGAGACCTCATAATGACATCAGTGTCGAGGTCGGACCCTATCCTCCTATCCGTGCATAGGGCCGATCCATTCGTGCCCATACCTCCAGAGCCAAATCCAGAGTGCAAAGACCATCAAGCTAGGGGTACCTCTATCCCCCGAAGAGCAAGCCAAAAGCTCCAAGGATTATCGCAATCACTTGGTCAACCCAAATCTATTTGCCTAGAAAAGTCAGTTTCGGGGCCAAATTCCATCATCTAGTGCCCCGAAATTAGGTTCTAAAATTGCGTGCCCAATTTTTTGCACTTTTTGAGCTGTTCGGATGTCAATATCTCCTAATGTATTTAGAGTTAGGACTTGAAACTTCATTTTTGTCTTATCTATGGTAAGAGGGATGCGCACACCAATTTTGGGCCCCATCAGACTTATTTCAATTTTTAGGGTTTTTAGTGAGACATCACAATGGTGTTCACCCGTAGCCAAGCCCCAACAGAGGGAGGCTGCCTATAGAGATCTTAGATCACTACGACCGAGATAGATATGTAGGAGAGGCACATAGGCCTTCTAGACATGAAGCGGTGAGACCAACTATCTTAGAATCTATCAAGCACATCACACACCGAGATGCAATTCACGCAGCCTTGAGCTAGAGCGACTACGTTTAGAGGAACTGTACTATATTAACAAAGAGCACCTTCAACACCAGAAGGATGAGTTCTTCCAACACACTATGCAAGAGAAGACTCCAACCCCTCACACGCATAAGACAAAACATTTTGAGGGGCACAACCCATGGGGGCGAGACAGGTCATCACGACCTCATCAAACGCTACCCCCAACACCTCCTAGACAGGAGCGGGAGGCTACTCTCTTGATTCCTGAAGCACCACCCCCGATGCCTCCTAGACATGAGTGGGAGGCCACTCCTATAACCAATGACGGGCGCCTTCCTCAAGAACCCACTCAGGTTTATGGGCCACCCTTAAAAATTCATCAAGAAGCCTCTGAGGAATCAGAGCAAGAAGAAGAGGCGGGATGAAAAGCCCTACCAAGGCATGGGGGGTGCTATCCGGCCACCCCTCCATAGGCCCCAAGTTCCTCAACAAGAACCAACCAAAGAGGAGGAGCCCAAATCCCCTGATACAAGCAATGCGCTGCCAGAGCACTTAGAGTTGGTCGAGACCAAGATTTTGGGGCTCCTAAGACCCAACTTACATGAGGCTCCTTTCAAAGAGGATCAACCTTTAACTGTAGGGCTACCTGATGATGCAGTCCTCCATGTCTCGAGAATCTCTAGATTTTGATGAGCTGTACTCACTGGTCGAAGGTGAGGATAAAACAGAGATAGCCCACAGCAATCACATGCGACAGCATCGACATCCCATAAAAATCGAAGAAGCATGTCAACGAGATAAATATAATACTAGGGCATGAGTGGCACGTTAATCCACCGCAGTGGGACCAAGCATTACATCCGCCACTTTGGGCACACAAAGATCAACTTTCGCCCAGAGACCTCATAATGACATCAGTGCCGAGGTCGGACCCTATCCTCCTATCCGTGCATAGGGCCGATCCATTCGTGCCAATACCTCCAGAGCCAGATCCAGAGTGCAAAGACCATCAAGTTGGGGGTACCTCTATCCCCCGAAGAGCAAGCCAAAAGCTCCAAGGATTACCGCAATCGCTTGGTCAACCCAAATCTATTTGCCCGAAAAGTCGGTTTCGGGGCCAAATTCCATCATCTAGTGCCCCGAAATTAGGTTCTAAAATTGCGTGCCCAATTTTTTGCACTTTTTGAGCTGTTCGGATGTCAATATCTCCTAATGTATTTAGAGTTAGGACTTGAAACTTCATTTTTGTCTTATCTATGGTAAGAGGGATGCGCACGCCAATTTTGGGCCCCATCTGACTTATTTCAATTTTTAGGGTTTTTAGTGAGACATCACAATGGTGTTCACCCGTAGCCAAGCCCCAACAGAGGGAGGCTGCCTATAGAGATCTTAGATCACTACGACCGAGATAGATATGTAGGAGAGGCACATAGGCCTTCTAGACATGAAGCGGTGAGACCAACTATCTTAGAATCTATCAAGCACATCACACACCGGATGCCATTCACGCAGCTTGAGCTAGAGCGACTACGTTTAGAGGAACTGTACTATATTAACAAAGAGCACCTTCAACACTAGAAGGATGAGTTCTTCCAACACACTATGCAAGAGAAGACTCCAACCCCTCACATGCATAAGACAAAACATTTTGAGGGGCACAACCCATGGGGGCGAGACAGGTCATCACGACCTCATCAAACGCTACCCCCAACACCTCCTAGACAGGAGCGGGAGGCTACTCTCTTGATTCCTGAAGCACCACCCCCGATGCCTCCTAGACATGAGCGGGAGGCCGCTCCTATAACCAATGACGGGCACCTTCCTCAAGAACCCACTCAGGTTTATGGGCCACCCTTAAAAATTCATCAAGAAGCCTATAAGGAATCAAAGCAAGAAGAAGAGCGGGATGAAAAGCCCTACCAAGGCATGGGGGTGCTATCCGGCCACCCCTCCATAGGCCCCAAGTTCCTCAACAAGAACCAACCAAAGAGGAGGAGCCCAAATCCCCCGATACAAGCAATGCGCCGCCGGAGCACTTAGAGTTGGTCGAGACCAAGATTTTGGGGCTCCTAAGACCCAACTTACATGAGGCTCCTTTCGAAGAGGATCAACCTTTAACTCGTAGGGCTACCCGATGATGTAGTCCTCCATGTCTCAGAATCTCCAGATTTTGATGAGTTGTACTCACCTGGTCGAAGGTGAGGATAAAACGAGAGATAGCCCACAGCAATCACATGCGAAAGCATCGACATCCCATAAAAATCGAAGAAGCATGTCAAGAGATAAACATAATACTAGGGCATGAGTGGCGCGTTAATCCACCGCGAGTGGGACCAAGCGTTACATCCGCCACTTTGGGCACACAAAGATCAACTTCCGCCCGGAGACCTCATAATGACATCGGTGCCGAGGTCGGACCCTATCCTCCTATCCGTGCATAGGGCCGATCCATTCGTGCCCATACCTCCGGAGCCAAATCCAGAGTGCAAAGACCATCAAGCTGGGGTACCTCTATCCCCTGAAGAGCAAGCCAAAAGCTCCAAGGATTATCGCAATCACTTGGTCAACCCAAATCTATTTGCCCGAAAAGTCGTTTTCGGGGCCAAATTCCATCATCTAGTGCCCCAAAATTAGGTTCTAAAATTGCGTGCCCAATTTTTTGCACTTTTTGAGCTGTTCGGATGTCAATATCTCCTAATGTATTTAGAGTTAGGACTTGAAACTTCATTTTTGTCTTATCTATGGTAAGAGGGATGCGCACGCCAATTTTGGGCCCCATCTGACTTATTTCAATTTTTAGGGTTTTTAGTGAGACATCACAATGGTGTTCACCCGTAGCCAAGCCCCAATAGAGGGAGGCTGCCTATAGAGATCTTAGATCACTACGACCGAGATAGATATGTAGGAGAGGCACATAGGCCTTCTAGACATGAAGCGGTGAGACCAACTATCTTAGAATCTATCAAGCACATCACACACCAGATGCCATTCACGCAGCTTGAGCTAGAGCGACTACGTTTAGAGGAACCGTACTATATTAACAAAGAGCACCTTCAGCACTGGAAGGATGAGTTCTTCCAACACACTATGCAAGAGAAGACTCCAACCCCTCACACGCATAAGACAAAACATTTTGAGGGGCACAACCCATGGGGGCGAGACAAGTCATCACGACCTCATCAAACGCTACCCCCAACACCTCCTAGACAGGAGCGGGAGGCTACTCTCTTGATTCCTGAAGCACCACCCCCGATGCCTCCTAGACATGAGCGGGAGGCCGCTCCTATAACCAATGATGGGCGCCTTCCTCAAGAACCCACTCAGGTTTATGGGCCACCCTTAAAAATTCATCAAGAAGCCTCTAAGGAATCATAGCAAGAAGAAGAGCGGGATGAAAAGCCCTACCAAGGCATGGGGGGTGCTATCTGGCCACCCCTCCATAGGCCCCAAGTTCCTCAACAAGAACCAACCAAAGAGGAGGAGCCCAAATCCCCTGATACAAGCAATGCGCTGCCAGAGCACTTAGAGTTGGTCGAGACCAAGATTTTGGGGCTCCTAAGACCCAACTTACATGAGGCTCCTTTCGAAGAGGATCAACCTTTAACCGTAGGGCTACCTGATGATGCGAGTCCTCCATGTCTCAGAATCTCTAGATTTTGATGAGTTGTACTCACTGGTCGAAGGTGAGGATAAAACAGAGATAGCCCACAGCAATCACATGCGACAGCATCGACATCCCATAAAAATTGAAGAAGCATGTCAACAGATAAACATAATACTAGGGCATGAGTGGCGCGTTAATCCACCGCGAGTGGGACCAAGCGTTACATCCGCCACTTTGGGCACACAAAGATCAACTTCCCCCAGAGACCTCATAATGACATCGGTGCCGAGGTCGGACCCTATCCTCCTATCCGTGCATAGGGCCGATCCATTCGTGCCCATACCTCCGGAGCCAAATCCAGAGTGCAAAGACCATCAAGTCAGGGGTACCTCTATCCCCTGAAGAGCAAGCCAAAAGCTCCAAGGATTATCACAATCACTTGGTCAACCCAAATCTATTTGCCCAGAAAAGTCAGTTTTCGGGGCCAAATTCCATCATCTAGTGCCCCGAAATTAGGTTCTAAAATTGCGTGCCCAATTTTTTGCACTTTTTGAGCTGTTCGGATGTCAATATCTCCTAATGTATTTAGAGTTAGGACTTGAAACTTCATTTTTGTCTTATCTATGGTAAGAGGGATGCGCACGCCAATTTTGGGCCCCATCCGACTTATTTCAATTTTTAGGGTTTTTAGTGAGACATCACAATGGTGTTCACCCGTAGCCAAGCCCCAACAGAGGGAGGCTGCCTATAGAGATCTTAGATCACTACGACCGAGATAGATATGTAGGAGAGGCACATAGGCCTTCTAGACATGAAGCGGTGAGACCAACTATCTTAGAATCTATCAAGCACATCACACACCAGATGCCATTCACGCAGCTTGAGCTAGAGCGACTACGTTTAGAGGAACGTGTACTATATTAACAAAGAGCACCTTCAGCACCAGAAGGATGAGTTCTTCCAACACACTATGCAAGAGAAGACTCCAACCCCTCACATGCATAAGACAAAACATTTTGAGGGGCACAACCCATGGGGGCGAGACAGGTCATCACGACCTCATCAAACGCTACCCCCAACACCTCCTAGACAGGAGCGGGAGGCTACTCTCTTGATTCCTGAAGCACCACCCCCGACGCCTCCTAGACATGAGCGGGAGGCCGCTCCTATAACCAATGACGGGTGCCTTCCTCAAGAACCCACTCAGGGTTTATGGGCCACCCTTAAAAATTCATCAAGAAGCCTCCGAGGAATCGGAGCAAGAAGAAGAGCAGGATGAAAAGCCCTACCAAGGCATGGGGGGTGCTATCGGGCCACCCCTCCATAGGCCCCAAGTTCCTCAACAAGAACCAACCAAAGAGGAGGAGCCCAAATCCCCCGATACAAGCAATGCGCTGCCGGAGCACTTAGAGTTGGTCGAGACCAAGATTTTGGGGCTCCTAAGACCCAACTTACATGAGGCTCCTTTCGAAGAGGATCAACCTTTAACCGTAGGGCTACCTGATGATGCAGTCCTCCATGTCTCAGAATCTCCAGATTTTGATGAGCTGTACTCACTGGTCGAAGGTGAGGATAAAACAGAGATAGCCCACAACAATCACATGCGACAGCATCGACATCCCATAAAAATCGAAGAAGCATGTCAATAGATAAACATAATACTAGGGCATGAGTGGCGCGTTAATCCACCGCAGTGGGACCAAGCATTACATCCACCACTTTGGGCACACAAAGATCAACTTCCGCCCAGAGACCTCATAATGACATCAGTGCCGAGGTCGGACCCTATCCTCCTATCCGTGCATAGGGCCGATCCATTCGTGCCCATACCTCCAGAGCCAAATCCAGAGTGCAAAGACCATCAAGCTGGGGGTACCTCTATCCCCTGAAGAGCAAGCCAAAAGCTCCAAGGATTATCGCAATCACTTGGTCAACCCAAATCTATTTGCCCAGAAAAGTTAGGTTTCGGGGCCAAATTCCATCATCTAGTGCCCCGAAATTAGGTTCTAAAATTGCGTGCCCAATTTTTTGCACTTTTTGAGCTGTTCGGATGTCAATATCTCCTAATGTATTTAGAGTTAGGACTTGAAACTTCATTTTTGTCTTATCTATGGTAAGAGGGATGCGCACGCCAATTTTGGGCCCCATCCGACTTATTTCAATTTTTAGGGTTTTTAGTGAGACATCACAATGGTGTTCACCCGTAGCCAAGCCCCAACAGAGGGAGGCTGCCTATAGAGATCTTAGATCACTACGACCGAGATAGATATGTAGGAGAGGCACATAGGCCTTCTAGACATGAAGCGGTGAGACCAACTATCTTAGAATCTATCAAGCACATCACACACCAGATGCCATTCACGCAGCTTGAGCTAGAGCGACTACGTTTAGAGGAACCGTACTATATTAACAAAGAGCACCTTCAGCACCGGAAGGATGAGTTCTTCCAACACACTATGCAAGAGAAGACTCCAACCCCTCACATGCATAAGACAAAACATTTTGAGGGGCACAACCCATGGGGGCGAGACAAGTCATCACGACCTCATCAAACGCTACCCCCAACACCTCCTAGATAGAAGAGGGAGGCTACTCTCTTGATTCCTGAAGCACCACCCCCGACGCCTCCTAGACATGAGCGGGAGGCCGCTCCTATAACCAATGACGGGCGCCTTCCTCAAGAACCCACTCAGGTTTATGGGCCACCCTTAAAAATTCATCAAGAAGCCTCTGAGGAATCAGAGCAAGAAGAAGAGCGGGATGAAAAGCCCTACCAAGGCATGGGGGGTGCTATCTGGCCACCCCTCCATAGGCCCCAAGTTCCTCAACAAGAACCAACCAAAGAGGAGGAGCCCAAATCCCCCGATACAAGCAATGCGCTGCTAGAGCACTTAGAGTTGGTCGAGACCAAGATTTTGGGGCTCCTAAGACCCAACTTACATGAGGCTCCTTTCGAAGAGGATCAACCTTTAACCGTAGGGCTACCTGATGATGCAATCCTCCATGTCTCAGAATCTCCAATTTTGATCCCGAGAAGACACCACCACCCCCCCCCAAAAAAAAAAAAAAGGGGGGGCCGCCGGCCGCGCCCCCCCCCCCCCCCCCACCCCCCCCCCCCCCCCCCCCACACCCCGCCCCCGCCCCCCCCCCCCCCCCCCCCCCCCCCCCCCCCCCCCCCCCCCCCCCCCCCCCCCCAGCCGAGCCGGGCGCCCCCCCCCGCAGAGAACGGGGAAGCACCCACCCAAACCCGCGCGGGAGGGGGGGGGGAAAATCCACCACCTGGGGCCCCAAAATTAGGTTCTAAAATTGCGTGCCCAATTTTTTGCACTTTTTGAGCTGTTCGGATGTCAATATCTCCTAATGTATTTAGAGTTAGGACTTGAAACTTCATTTTTGTCTTATCTATGGTAAGAGGGATGCGCACGCCAATTTTGGGCCCCATCTGACTTATTTCAATTTTTAGGGTTTTTAGTGAGACATCACAATGGTGTTCACCCGTAGCCAAGCCCCAACAGAGGGAGGCTGCCTATAGAGATCTTAGATCACTACGACCGAGATAGATATGTAGGAGAGGCACATAGGCCTTCTAGACATGAAGCGGTGAGACCAACTATCTTAGAATCTATCAAGCACATCACACACCGGATGCCATTCACGCAGCTTGAGCTAGAGCGACTACGTTTAGAGGAACTGTACTATATTAACAAAGAGCACCTTCAGCACCAGAAGGATGAGTTCTTCCAACACACTATGCAGGAGAAGACTCCAACCCCTCACACGCATAAGACAAAACATTTTGAGGGGCACAACCCATGGGGGCGAGACAGGTCATCACGACCTCATCAAACGCTACCCCCAACACCTCCTAGACAGGAGAGGGAGGCTACTCTCTTGATTCCTGAAGCACCACCCCCGACGCCTCCTAGACATGAGCGGGAGGCCGCTCCTATAACCAATGATGGGTGCCTTCCTCAAGAACCCACTCAGGTTTATGGGCCACCCTTAAAAATTCATCAAGAAGCCTCCGAGGAATCAGAGCAAGAAGAAGAGCGGGATGAAAAGCCCTACCAAGGCATGGGGGTGCTATCCGGACACCCCTCCATAGGCCCCAAGTTCCTCAACAAGAACCAACCAAAGAGGAGGAGCCCAAATCCCCCGATACAAGCAATGCGCTGCCGGAGCACTTAGAGTTGGTCGAGACCAAGATTTTGGGGCTCCTAAGACCCAACTTACATGAGGCTCCTTTCGAAGAGGATCAACCTTTAACCGTAGGGCTACCCGATGATGCAGTCCTCCATGTCTCGGAATCTCCAGATTTTGATGAGCTGTACTCACTGGTCGAAGGTGAGGATAAAACAGAGATAGCCCACAACAATCACATGCGAAAGCATCGACATCCCATAAAAATCGAAGAAGCATGTCAACAGATAAACATAATACTAGGGCATGAGTGGCACGTTAATCCACCGTAGTGGGACCAAGCGTTACATCCGCCACTTTGGGCACACAAAGATCAACTTCCGCCCAGAGACCTCATAATGACATCGGTGCCGAGGTCGGACCCTATCCTCCTATCCGTGCATAGGGCCGATCCATTCGTGCCCATACCTCCGAGCCAAATCCGAGTGCAAAGACCATCAAGTCGGGGGTACCTCTATCCCCCGAAGAGCAAGCCAAAAGCTCCAAGGATTATCGCAATCACTTGGTCAACCCAAATCTATTTGCCCAAAAAGTCAGTTTCGGGGCCAAATTCCATCATCTAGTGCCCCGAAATTAGGTTCTAAAATTGCGTGCCCAATTTTTTGCACTTTTTGAGCTATTCGGATGTCAATATCTCCTAATGTATTTAGAGTTAGGACTTGAAACTTCATTTTTGTCTTATCTATGGTAAGAGGGATGCGCACGCCAATTTTGGGCCCCATATGACTTATTTCAATTTTTAGGGTTTTTAGTGAGACATCACAATGGTGTTCACCCGTAGCCAAGCCCCAACAGAGGGAGGCTGCCTATAGAGATCTTAGATCACTACGACCGAGATAGATATGTAGGAGAGGCACATAGGCCTTCTAGACATGAAGCGGTGAGACCAACTATCTTAGAATCTATCAAGCACATCACACACCAGATGCCATTCACGCGGCTTGAGCTAGAGCGACTACGTTTAGAGGAAGCTGTACTATATTAACAAAGAGCACCTTCAGCACCGAAGGATGAGTTCTTCCAACACACTATGCAAGAGAAGACTCCAACCCCTCACATGCATAAGACAAAACATTTTGAGGGGCACAACCCATGGGGGCGAGACAGGTCATCACGACCTCATCAAACGCTACCCCCAACACCTCCTAGACAGGAGCGGGAGGCTACTCTCTTGATTCCTGAAGCACCACCCCCGACGCCTCCTAGACATGAGCGGGAGGCCGCTCCTATAACCAATGACGGGCGCCTTCCTCAAGAACCCACTCAGGTTTATGGGCCACCCTTAGAAATTCATCAAGAAGCCTCTGAGGAATCAAAGCAAGAAGAAGAGCGGGATGAAAAGCCCTACCAAGGCATGGGGGTGCTATCCGGCCACCCCTCCATAGGCCCCAAGTTCCTCAACAAGAACCAACCAAAGAGGAGGAGCCCAAATCCCCTGATACAAGCAATGCGCTGCCAGAGCACTTAGAGTTGGTCGAGACCAAGATTTTGGGGCTCCTAAGACCCAACTTACATGAGGCTCCTTTCGAAGAGGATCAACCTTTAACCGTAGGGCTACCTGATGATGCAGTCCTCCATGTCTCGAGAATCTCTAGATTTTGATGAGCTGTACTCACTTGGTCGAAGGTGAGGATAAAACAGAGACAGCCCACAACAATCACATGCGACAACATCGACATCCCATAAAAATCGAAGAAGCATGTCAAGAGATAAACATAATACTAGGGCATGAGTGGCGCGTTAATCCACCGCAGTGGGACCAAGCGTTACATCCACCACTTTGGGCACACAAAGATCAACTTCCGCCCGAGAGACCTCATAATGACATCGGTGTCGAGGTCGGACCCTATCCTCCTATCCGTGCATAGGGCCGATCCATTCGTGCCCATACCTCCGAGCCAAATCCGAGTGCAAAGACCATCAAGCTGGGGTACCTCTATCCCCTAAAGAGCAAGCCAAAAGCTCCAAGGATTATCGCAATCACTTGGTCAACCCAAATCTATTTGCCCGGAAAAGTCAGTTTTCGGGGCCAAATTCCATCATCTAGTGCCCCGAAATTAGGTTCTAAAATTGCGTGCCCAATTTTTTGCACTTTTTGAGCTGTTCGGATGTCAATATCTCCTAATGTATTTAGAGTTAGGACTTGAAACTTCATTTTTGTCTTATCTATGGTAAGAGGGATGCGCACGCCAATTTTGGGCCCCATCTGACTTATTTCAATTTTTAGGGTTTTTAGTGAGACATCACAATGGTGTTCACCCGTAGCCAAGCCCCAACGAGAGGGAGGCTGCCTATAGAGATCTTAGATCACTACGACCGAGATAGATATGTAGGAGAGGCACATAGGCCTTCTAGACATGAAGCGGTGAGACCAACTATCTTAGAATCTATCAAGCACATCACACACCAGATGCCATTCACACAGCTTGAGCTAGAGCGACTACGTTTAGAGGAACCGTACTATATTAACAAAGAGCACCTTCAGCACCGAAGGATGAGTTCTTCCAACACACTATGCAAGAGAAGACTCCAACCCCTCACACGCATAAGACAAAACATTTTGAGGGGCACAACCCATGGGGGCGAGACAGGTCATCACGACCTCATCAAATGCTACCCCCAACACCTCCTAGACAGGAGCGGGAGGCTACTCTCTTGATTCCTGAAGCACCACCCCCGATGCCTCCTAGACATGAGCGGGAGGCCGCTCCTATAACCAATGACGGGTGCCTTCCTCAAGAACCCACTATGGTTTATGGGCCACCCTTAAAAATTCATCAAGAAGCCTCTGAGGAATCAAAGCAAGAAGAAGAGCGGGATGAAAAGCCCTACCAAGGCATGGGGGGTGCTATCTGGCCACCCCTCCATAGGCCCCAAGTTCCTCAACAAGAACCAACCAAAGAGGAGGAGCCCAAATCCCCCGATACAAGCAATGCGCTGCCAGAGCACTTAGAGTCGGTCGAGACCAAGATTTTGGGGCTCCTAAGACCCAACTTACATGAGGCTCCTTTCGAAGAGGATCAACCTTTAACCGTAGGGCTACCCGATGATGCAGTCCTCCATGTCTCGGAATCTCTAGATTTTGATGAGTCTGTACTCACCGGTCGAAGGTGAGGATAAAACGAGAGATAGCCCACAACAATCACATGCGACAGCATCGACATCCCATAAAAATCGAAGAAGCATGTCAACAGATAAACATAATACTAGGGCATGAGTGGCGCGTTAATCCACCGCAGTGGGACCAAGCGTTACATCCGCCACTTTGGGCACACAAAGATCAACTTCCGCCCAGAGACCTCATAATGACATCGGTGCCGAGGTCGGACCCTATCCTCCTATCCGTGCATAGGGCCGATCCATTCGTGCCCATACCTCCGAGCCAAATCCGAGTGCAAAGACCATCAAGGTCGGGGTACCTCTATCCCCTGAAGAGCAAGCCAAAAGCTCCAAGGATTATCGCAATCACTTGGTCAACCCAAATCTATTTGCCCAGAAAAGTCAGTTTTCGGGGCCAAATTCCATCATCTAGTGCCCCGAAATTAGGTTCTAAAATTGCATGCCCAATTTTTTGCACTTTTTGAGCTGTTCGGATGTCAATATCTCCTAATGTATTTAGAGTTAGGACTTGAAACTTCATTTTTGTCTTATCTATGGTAAGAGGGATGCGCACGCCAATTTTGGGCCCCATCTGACTTATTTCAATTTTTAGGGTTTTTAGTGAGACATCACAATGGTGTTCACCCGTAGCCAAGCCCCAACAGAGGGAGGCTGCCTATAGAGATCTTAGATCACTACGACCGAGATAGATATGTAGGAGAGGCACATAGGCCTTCTAGACATGAAGCGGTGAGACCAACTATCTTAGAATCTATCAAGCACATCACACACCAGATGCCATTCACGCAGCTTGAGCTAGAGCGACTACGTTTAGAGGAACTATACTATATTAACAAAGAGCACCTTCAGCACCAGAAGGATGAGTTCTTCCAACACACTATGCAAGAGAAGACTCCAACCCCTCACACGCATAAGACAAAACATTTTGAGGGGCACAACCCATGGGGGCGAGACAAGTCATCACGACCTCATCAAACGCTACCCCCAACACCTTCTAGACAGGAGCGGGAGGCTACTCTCTTGATTCCTGAAGCACCACCCCTGACGCCTCCTAGACATGAGCGGGAGGCCGCTCCTATAACCAATGATGGGCGCCTTCCTCAAGAACCCACTCAGGTTTATGGGCCACCCTTAAAAATTCATCAAGAAGCCTCTGAGGAATCAGAGCAAGAAGAAGAGCGGGATGAAAAGCCCTACCAAGGCATGGGGGGTGCTATCTGGCCACCCCTCCATAGGCCCCAAGTTCCTCAACAAGAACCAACCAAAGAGGAGGAGCCCAAATCCCCTGATACAAGCAATGCGTTGCCAGAGCACTTAGAGTTGGTCGAGACCAAGATTTTGGGGCTCCTAAGACCCAACTTACATGAGGCTCCTTTCGAAGAGGATCAACCTTTAACTGTAGGGCTACCTGATGATGCAGTCCTCCATGTCTCAGAATCTCTGGATTTTGATGAGCTGTACTCACTGGTCGAAGGTGAGGATAAAACAGAGATAGCCCACAGCAATCACATGCGACAGCATCGACATCCCATAAAAATCGAAGAAGCATGTCAATAGATAAACATAATACTAGGGCATGAGTGGCGCGTTAATCCACCGCAGTGGGACCAAGCGTTACATCCACCACTTTGGGCACACAAAGATCAACTTCCGCCCGGAGACCTCATAATGACATCGGTGCCGAGGTCGGACCCTATCCTCCTATCCGTGCATAGGGCCGATCCATTCGTGCCCATACCTCCGGAGCCAAATCCAGAGTGCAAAGACCATCAAGTCGGGGTACCTCTATCCCCTGAAGAGCAAGCCAAAAGCTCCAAGGATTATCGCAATCACTTGGTCAACCCAAATCTATTTGCCCAGAAAAGTCAGTTTTTGGGGCCAAATTCCATCATCTAGTGCCCCGAAATTAGGTTCTAAAATTGCGTGCCCAATTTTTTGCACTTTTTGAGCTGTTCGGATGTCAATATCTCCTAATGTATTTAGAGTTAGGACTTGAAACTTCATTTTTGTCTTATCTATGGTAAGAGGGATGCGCACGCCAATTTTGGGCCCCATCTGACTTATTTCAATTTTTAGGGTTTTTAGTGAGACATCACAATGGTGTTCACCCGTAGCCAAGCCCCAACAGAGGGAGGCTGCCTATAGAGATCTTAGATCACTACGACCGAGATAGATATGTAGGAGAGGCACATAGGCCTTCTAGACATGAAGCGGTGAGACCAACTATCTTAGAATCTATCAAGCACATCACACACCGATATGCCATTCACGCAGCTTGAGCTAGAGCGACTACGTTTAGAGGAAGCTGTACTATATTAACAAAGAGCACCTTCAGCACCAGAAGGATGAGTTCTTCCAACACACTATGCAAGAGAAGACTCCAACCCCTCACACGCATAAGACAAAACATTTTGAGGGGCACAACCCATGGGGGCGAGACAAGTCATCACGACCTCATCAAACGCTACCCCCAACACCTCCTAGACAGGAGCGGGAGGCTACTCTCTTGATTCCCGAAGCACCACCCCCGACGCCTCCTAGACATGAGCGGGAGGCCGCTCCTATAACCAATGATGGGCGCCTTCCTCAAGAACCCACTCGGGTTTATGGGCCACCCTTAAAAATTCATCAAGAAGCCTCTAGAGGAATCAGAGCAAGAAGAAGAGCGGGATGAAAAGCCCTACCAAGGCATGGGGGGTGCTATCTGGCCACCCCTCCATAGGCCCCAAGTTCCTCAACAAGAACCAACCAAAGAGGAGGAGCCCAAATCCCCTGATACAAGCAATGCGCTGCCAGAGCACTTAGAGTTGGTCGAGACCAAGATTTTGGGGCTCCTAAGACCCAACTTACATGAGGCTCCTTTCGAAGAGGATCAACCTTTAACTGTAGGGCTACCTGATGATGCAGTCCTCCATGTCTCGAGAATCTCTAGATTTTGATGAGTCTGTACTCACTGGTCGAAGGTGAGGATAAAACAGAGATAGCCCACGAGCAATCACATGCGACAGACATCGACATCCCATAAAAATTGAAGAAGCATGTCAACAGATAAACATAATACTAGGGCATGAGTGGCGCGTTAATCCACCGCAGTGGGACCAAGCGTTACATCCGCCACTTTGGGCACACAAAGATCAACTTCCACCCGGAGACCTCATAATGACATCGGTGCCGAGGTCGGACCCTATCCTCCTATCCGTGCATAGGGCCGATCCATTCGTGCCCATACCTCCAGAGCCAAATCCGAGTGCAAAGACCATCAAGTCGGGGTACCTCTATCCCCCGAAGAGCAAGCCAAAAGCTCCAAGGATTATCGCAATCACTTGGTCAACCCAAATCTATTTGCCCAGAAAAGTCAGTTTTCGGGGCCAAATTCCATCATCTAGTGCCCCGAAATTAGGTTCTAAAATTGCGTGCCCAATTTTTTGCACTTTTTGAGCTGTTCGGATGTCAATATCTCCTAATGTATTTAGAGTTAGGACTTGAAACTTCATTTTTGTCTTATCTATGGTAAGAGGGATGCGCACGCCAATTTTGGGCCCCATCTGACTTATTTCAATTTTTAGGGTTTTTAGTGAGACATCACAATGGTGTTCACCCGTAGCCAAGCCCCAACGAGAGGGAGGCTGCCTATAGAGATCTTAGATCACTACGACCGAGATAGATATGTAGGAGAGGCACATAGGCCTTCTAGACATGAAGCGGTGAGACCAACTATCTTAGAATCTATCAAGCACATCACACACCAGATGCCATTCACGCAGCTTGAGCTAGAGCGACTACGTTTAGAGGAACCGTACTATATTAACAAAGAGCACCTTCAGCACCAGAAGGATGAGTTCTTCCAACACACTATGCAAGAGAAGACTCCAACCCCTCACACGCATAAGACAAAACATTTTGAGGGGCACAACCCATGGGGGCGAGACAGGTCATCACGACCTCATCAAACGCTACCCCCAACACCTCCTAGACAGGAGCGGGAGGCTACTCTCTTGATTCCTGAAGCACCACCCCCGACGCCTCCTAGACATGAGCGGGAGGCCGCTCCTATAACCAATGACGGGCGCCTTCCTCAAGAACCCACTCAGGTTTATGGGCCACCCTTAAAAATTCATCAAGAAGCCTCTAAGGAATCAAAGCAAGAAGAAGAGCGGGATGAAAAGCCCTACCAAGGCATGGGGGGTGCTATCTGGCCACCCCTCCATAGGCCCCAAGTTTCTCAACAAGAACCAACCAAAGAGGAGGAGCCCAAATCCCCCGATACAAGCAATGCGCTGCCGGAGCACTTAGAGTTGGTCGAGACCAAGATTTTGGGGCTCCTAAGACCCAACTTACATGAGGCTCCTTTCGAAGAGGATCAACCTTTAACTCGTAGGGCTACCTGATGATGCAGTCCTCCATGTCTCAGAATCTCCAGATTTTGATGAGTTGTACTCACTGGTCGAAGGTGAGGATAAAATAGAGATAGCCCACAACAATCACATGCGACAGCATCGACATCCCATAAAAATCGAAGAAGCATGTCAAGAGATAAACATAATACTAGGGCATGAGTGGCGCGTTAATCCACCGCAGTGGGACCAAGCGTTACATCCACCACTTTGGGCACACAAAGATCAACTTCCACCCAGAGACCTCATAATGACATCAGTGCCGAGGTCGGACCCTATCCTCCTATCCGTGCATAGGGCCGATCCATTCGTGCCCATACCTCCGAGCCAAATCCGAGTGCAAAGACCATCAAGTCGGGGGTACCTCTATCCCCCGAAGAGCAAGCCAAAAGCTCCAAGGATTATCGCAATCACTTGGTCAACCCAAATCTATTTGCCCGGAAAAGTCAGTTTTGGGGCCAAATTCCATCATCTAGTGCCCCGAAATTAGGTTCTAAAATTGCGTGCCCAATTTTTTGCACTTTTTGAGCTATTCGGATGTCAATATCTCCTAATGTATTTAGAGTTAGGACTTGAAACTTCATTTTTGTCTTATCTATGGTAAGAGGGATGCGCACGCCAATTTTGGGCCCCATCCGACTTATTTCAATTTTTAGGGTTTTTAGTGAGACATCACAATGGTGTTCACCCGTAGCCAAGCCCCAATAGAGGGAGGCTGCCTATAGAGATCTTAGATCACTACGACCGAGATAGATATGTAGGAGAGGCACATAGGCCTTCTAGACATGAAGCGGTGAGACCAACTATCTTAGAATCTATCAAGCACATCACACACCGGATGCCATTCACGCAGCCTTGAGCTAGAGCGACTACGTTTAGAGGAACCGTACTATATTAACAAAGAGCACCTTCGAGCACCGGAAGGATGAGTTCTTCCAACACACTATGCAAGAGAAGACTCCAACCCCTCACACGCATAAGACAAAACATTTTGAGGGGCACAACCCATGGGGGCGAGACAAGTCATCACGACCTCATCAAACGCTACCCCCAACACCTCCTAGACAGGAGCGGGAGGCTACTCTCTTGATTCCTGAAGCACCACCCCCGATGCCTCCTAGACATGAGCGGGAGGCCGCTCCTATAACCAATGACGGGCGCCTTCCTCAAGAACCCACTCAGGTTTATGGGCCACCCTTAAAAATTCATCAAGAAGCCTCCGAGGAATCGGAGCAAGAAGAAGAGCGGGATGAAAAGCCCTACCAAGGCATGGGGGTGCTATCCGGCCACCCCTCCATAGGCCCCAAGTTCCTCAACAAGAACCAACCAAAGAGGAGGAGCCCAAATCCCCCGATACAAGCAATGCGCTGCCGAGCACTTAGAGTTGGTCGAGACCAAGATTTTGGGGCTCCTAAGACCCAACTTACATGAGGCTCCTTTCGAAGAGGATCAACCTTTAACTGTAGGGCTACCTGATGATGCAGTCCTCCATGTCTCAGAATCTCCAGATTTTGATGAGCTGTACTCACTGGTCGAAGGTGAGGATAAAACAGAGATAGCCCACAGCAATCACATGCGACAGCATCGACATCCCATAAAAATTGAAGAAGCATGTCAACAGATAAACATAATACTAGGGCATGAGTGGCGCGTTAATCCACCGCAGTGGGACCAAGCGTTACATCCGCCACTTTGGGCACACAAAGATCAACTTCCGCCCAGGAGACCTCATAATGACATCGGTGCCGAGGTCGGACCCTATCCTCCTATCCGTGCATAGGGCCGATCCATTCGTGCCCATACCTCCGGAGCCAAATCCAGAGTGCAAAGACCATCAAGTCGGGGTACCTCTATCCCCCGAAGAGCAAGCCAAAAGCTCCAAGGATTATCGCAATCACTTGGTCAACCCAAATCTATTTGCCCAAAAAGTCAGTTTTGGGGCCAAATTCCATCATCTAGTGCCCCGAAATTAGGTTCTAAAATTGCGTGCCCAATTTTTTGCACTTTTTGAGCTGTTCGGATGTCAATATCTCCTAATGTATTTAGATTTAGGACTTGAAACTTCATTTTTGTCTTATCTATGGTAAGAGGGATGCGCACGCCAATTTTGGGCCCCATCTGACTTATTTCAATTTTTAGGGTTTTTAGTGAGACATCACAATGGTGTTCACCCGTAGCCAAGCCCCAACAGAGGGAGGCTGCCTATAGAGATCTTAGATCACTACGACCGAGATAGATATGTAGGAGAGGCACATAGGCCTTCTAGACATGAAGCGGTGAGACCAACTATCTTAGAATCTATCAAGCACATCACACACCGGATGCCATTCACGCAGCTTGAGCTAGAGCGACTACGTTTAGAGGAACTGTACTATATTAACAAAGAGCACCTTCAGCACCAAAAGGATGAGTTCTTCCAACACACTATGCAAGAGAAGACTCCAACCCCTCACACGCATAAGACAAAACATTTTGAGGGGCACAACCCATGGGGGCGAGACAGGTCATCACGACCTCATCAAACGCTACCCCCAACACCTCCTAGACAGGAGCGGGAGGCTACTCTCTTGATTCCTGAAGCACCACCCCCGATGCCTCCTAGACATGAGCGGGAGGCCGCTCCTATAACCAATGATGGGCGCCTTCCTCAAGAACCCACTCGGGTTTATGGGCCACCCTTAAAAATTCATCAAGAAGCCTCTAAGGAATCAGAGCAAGAAGAAGAGCGGGATGAAAAGCCCTACCAAGGCATGGGGGGTGCTATCCGGCCACCCCTCCATAGGCCCCAAGTTCCTCAACAAGAACCAACCAAAGAGGAGGAGCCCAAATCCCCTGATACAAGCAATGCGCTGCCGGAGCACTTAGAGTTGGTCGAGACCAAGATTTTGGGGCTCCTAAGACCCAACTTACATGAGGCTCCTTTCGAAGAGGATCAACCTTTAACTGTAGGGCTACCTCATGATGCAGTCCTCCATGTCTCAAAATCTCTAGATTTTGATGAGTTGTACTCACTGGTCGAAGGTGAGGATAAAACAGAGATAGCCCACAGCAATCACATGCGACGAGCATCGACATCCCATAAAAATCGAAGAAGCATGTCAACAGATAAACATAATACTAGGGCATGAGTGGCGCGTTAATCCACCGTAGTGGGACCAAGCGTTACATCCGCCACTTTGGGCACACAAAGATCAACTTCCGCCCAGAGACCTCATAATGACATCAGTGCCGAGGTCGGACCCTATCCTCCTATCCGTGCATAGGGCCGATCCATTCGTGCCCATACCTCCAGAGCCAAATCTGGAGTGCAAAGACCATCAAGATGGGGGTACCTCTATCCCCCGAAGAGCAAGCCAAAAGCTCCAAGGATTATCACAATCACTTGGTCAACCCAAATCTATTTGCCCAAAAAGTCAGTTTTCGGGGCCAAATTCCATCATCTAGTGCCCCGAAATTAGGTTCTAAAATTGCGTGCCCAATTTTTTGCACTTTTTGAGCTGTTCGGATGTCAATATCTCCTAATGTATTTAGAGTTAGGACTTGAAACTTCATTTTTTTCTTATCTATGGTAAGAGGGATGCGCACGCCAATTTTGGGCCCCATCCGACTTATTTCAATTTTTAGGGTTTTTAGTGAGACATCACAATGGTGTTCACCCGTAGCCAAGCCCCAACAGAGGGAGGCTGCCTATAGAGATCTTAGATCACTACGACCGAGATAGATATGTAGGAGAGGCACATAGGCCTTCTAGACATGAAGCGGTGAGACCAACTATCTTAGAATCTATCAAGCACATCACACACCGGATGCCATTCACGCAGCTTGAGCTAGAGCGACTACGTTTAGAGGAACTGTACTATATTAACAAAGAGCACCTTCAGCACCAGAAGGATGAGTTCTTCCAACACACTATGCAAGAGAAGACTCCAACCCCTCACACGCATAAGACAAAACATTTTGAGGGGCACAACCCATGGGGGCGAGACAGGTCATCACGACCTCATCAAACGCTACCCCCAACACCTCCTAGACAGAAGCGGGAGGCTACTCTCTTGATTCCTGAAGCACCACCCCCGATGCCTCCTAGACATGAGCGGGAGGCCGCTCCTATAACCAATGACGGGTGCCTTCCTCAAGAACCCACTCAGGTTTATGGGCCACCCTTAAAAATTCATCAAGAAGCCTCTGAGGAATCGAGCAAGAAGAAGAGCGGGATGAAAAGCCCTACCAAGGCATGGGGGGTGCTATCTGGCCACCCCTCCATAGGCCCCAAGTTCCTCAACAAGAACCAACCAAAGAGGAGGAGCCCAAATCCCCTGATACAAGCAATGCGTTGCCAGAGCACTTAGAGTTGGTCGAGACCAAGATTTTGGGGCTCCTAAGACCCAACTTACATGAGGCTCCTTTCGAAGAGGATCAACCTTTAACCGTAGGGCTACCTGATGATGCAGTCCTCCATGTCTCAGAATCTCCAGATTTTGATGAGCTCGTACTCACTGGTCGAAGGTGAGGATAAAACAGAGATAGCCCACAGCAATCACATGCGACAGCATCGACATCCCATAAAAATCGAAGAAGCATGTCAATAGATAAACATAATACTAGGGCATGAGTGGCGCATTAATCCACCGTAGTGGGACCAAGCGTTACATCCACCACTTTGGGCACACAAAGATCAACTTCCGCCCAGAGACCTCATAATGACATCAGTGCCGAGGTCGGACCCTATCCTCCTATCCGTGCATAGGGCCGATCCATTCGTGCCCATACCTCCAAAGCCAAATCCAGAGTGCAAAGACCATCAAGTCAGGGGTACCTCTATCCCTTGAAGAGCAAGCCAAAAGCTCCAAGGATTACCGCAATCACTTGGTCAACCCAAATCTATTTGCCCGAAAAGTCAGTTTTCGTGGCCAAATTCCATCATCTAGTGCCCCGAAATTAGGTTCTAAAATTGCGTGCCCAATTTTTTGCACTTTTTGAGCTGTTCGGATGTCAATATCTCCTAATGTATTTAGAGTTAGGACTTGAAACTTCATTTTTGTCTTATCTATGGTAAGAGGGATGCGCACGCCAATTTTGGGCCCCATCCGACTTATTTCAATTTTTAGGGTTTTTAGTGAGACATCACAATGGTGTTCACCCGTAGCCAAGCCCCAACGAGAGGGAGGCTGCCTATAGAGATCTTAGATCACTACGACCGAGATAGATATGTAGGAGAGGCACATAGGCCTTCTAGACATGAAGCGGTGAGACCAACTATCTTAGAATCTATCAAGCACATCACACACCGAGATGCCATTCACGCAGCCTTGAGCTAGAGCGACTACGTTTAGAGGAACTGTACTAAATTAACAAAGAGAACCTTCAGCACCGTAAGGATGAGTTCTTCCAACACACTATGCAAGAGAAGACTCCAACCCCTCACACGCATAAGACAAAACATTTTGAGGGGCACAACCCATGGGGGCGAGACAGGTCATCACGACCTCACCAAACGCTACCCCCAACACCTCCTAGATAGAAGAGGGAGGCTACTCTCTTGATTCCTGAAGCACCACCCCCGACGCCTCCTAGACATGAGCGAGAGGCCGCTCCTATAACCAATGACGGGCGCCTTCCTCAAGAACCCACTCAGGTTTATGGGCCACCCTTAAAAATTCATCAAGAAGCCTCTGAGGAATCAGAGCAAGAAGAAGAGTGGGATGAAAAGCCCTACCAAGGCATTGGGGGTGCTATCTGGCCACCCCTCCATAGGCCCCAAGTTCCTCAACAAGAACCAACCAAAGAGGAGGAGCCCAAATCCCCCGATACAAGCAATGCGCTCGCCGGAGCACTTAGAGTTGGTCGAGACCAAGATTTTGGGGCTCCTAAGACCCAACTTACATGAGGCTCCTTTCGAAGAGGATCAACCTTTAACCGTAGGGCTACTCGATGATGCAGTCCTCCATGTCTCAGAATATCCAGATGAAATTAGGTTCTAAAATTGCGTGCCCAATTTTTTGCACTTTTTGAGCTGTTCGGATGTCAATATCTCCTATTGTATTTAGAGTTAGGACTTGAAACTTCATTTTTGTCTTATCTATGGTAAGAGGGATGCGCACGCCAATTTTGGGCCCCATCTGACTTATTTCAATTTTTAGGGTTTTTAGTGAGACATCACAATGGTGTTCACCCGTAGCCAAGCCCCAACAGAGGGAGGCTGCCTATAGAGATCTTAGATCTCTACGACCGAGATAGATATGTAGGAGAGGCACATAGGCCTTCTAGACATGAAGCGGTGAGACCAACTATCTTAGAATCTATCAAGCACATCACACACCGGATGCCATTCACGCAGCTTGAGCTAGAGCGACTACGTTTAGAGGAACTGTACTATATTAACAAAGAGCACCTTCAGCAACAGAAGGATGAGTTCTTCCAACACACTATGCAAGAGAAGACTCCAACCCCTCACACGCATAAGACAAAACATTTTGAGGGGCACAACCCATGGGGGCGAGACAGGTCATCACGACCTCATCAAACGCTACCCCCAACACCTCCTAGATAGGAGCGGGAGGCTACTCTCTTGATTCCTAAAGCACCACCCCCGACGCCTCCTAGACATGAGCGGGAGGCCGCTCCTATAACCAATGACGGGTGCCTTCCTCAAGAACCCACTCAGGTTTATGGGCCACCCTTAAAAATTCATCAAGAAGCCTCCGAGGAATCGAGCAAGAAGAAGAGCGGGATGAAAAGCCCTACCAAGGCATGGGGGGTGCTATCCGGCCACCCCTCCATAGGCCCCAAGTTCCTCAACAAGAACCAACCAAAGAGGAGGAGCCCAAATCCCCCGATACAAGCAATGCGCTTGCCAGAGCACTTAGAGTTGGTCGAGACCAAGATTTTGGGGCTCCTAAGACCCCACTTACATGAGGCTCCTTTCGAAGAGGATCAACCTTTAACCGTAGGGCTACCCGATGATGCGAGTCCTCCATGTCTCAGAATCTCCAGATTCTGATGAGTTGTACTCACTGGTCGAAGGTGAGGATAAAACAGAGATAGCCCACAGCAATCACATGCGACAACATCAACATCCCATAAAAATTGAAGAAGCATGTCAACAGATAAACATAATACTAGGGCATGAGTGGCGCGTTAATCCACCGTAGTGGGACCAAGCGTTACATCCACCACTTTGGGCACACAAAGATCAACTTCCGCCCGAAGACCTCATAATGACATCGGTGCCGAGGTCGGACCCTATCCTCCTATCCGTGCATAGGGCCGATCCATTCGTGCCCATACCTCCGAGCCAAATCCAGAGTGCAAAGACCATCAAGCTAGGGGTACCTCTATCCCCTGAAGAGCAAGCCAAAAGCTCCAAGGATTATCGCAATCACTTGGTCAACCCAAATCTATTTGCCCAGAAAAGTCAGTTTTCGGGGCCAAATTCCATCATCTAGTGCCCCGAAATTAGGTTCTAAAATTGCGTGCCCAATTTTTTGCACTTTTTGAGCTATTCGGATGTCAATATCTCCTAATGTATTTAGAGTTAGGACTTGAAACTTCATTTTTGTCTTATCTATGGTAAGAGGGATGCGCACGCCAATTTTGGGCCCCATCTGACTTATTTCAATTTTTAGGGTTTTTAGTGAGACATCACAATGGTGTTCACCCGTAGCCAAGCCCCAACAGAGGGAGGCTGCCTATAGAGATCTTAGATCACTACGACCGAGATAGATATGTAGGAGAGGCACATAGGCCTTCTAGACATGAAGCGGTGAGACCAACTATCTTAGAATCTATCAAGCACATCACACACCAGATGCCATTCACGCGGCTTGAGCTAGAGCGACTACGTTTAGAGGAAGCTGTACTATATTAACAAAGAGCACCTTCGAGCACCGGAAGGATGAGTTCTTCCAACACACTATGCAAGAGAAGACTCCAACCCCTCACACGCATAAGACAAAACATTTTGAGGGGCACAACCCATGGGGGCGAGACAGGTCATCACGACCTCATCAAACGCTACCCCCAACACCTCCTAGACAGGAGCGGGAGGCTACTCTCTTGATTCCTGAAGCACCACCCCCGACGCCTCCTAGACATGAGCGGGAGGCCGCTCCTATAACCAATGACGGGCGCCTTCCTCAAGAACCCACTCAGGTTTATGGGCCACCCTTAAAAATTCATCAAGAAGCCTCCGAGGAATCGAGCAAGAAGAAGAGCGGGATGAAAAGCCCTACCAAGGCATGGGGGGTGCTATCTGGCCACCCCTCCATAGGCCCCAAGTTCCTCAACAAGAACCAACCAAAGAGGAGGAGCCCAAATCCCCTGATACAAGCAATGCGCTGCCAGAGCACTTAGAGTTGGTCGAGACCAAGATTTTGGGGCTCCTAAGACCCAACTTACATGAGGCTCCTTTCGAAGAGGATCAACCTTTAACTGTAGGGCTACCCGATGATGCGAGTCCTCCATGTCTCGAGAATCTCTAGATTTTGATGAGCTGTACTCACCGGTCGAAGGTGAGGATAAAACAGAGATAGCCCACGAGCAATCACATGCGACGACATCGACATCCCATAAAAATCGAAGAAGCATGTCAATAGATAAACATAATACTAGGGCATGAGTGGCGCGTTAATCCACCGCAGTGGGACCAAGCGTTACATCCACCACTTTGGGCACACAAAGATCAACTTCCGCCCAGAGACCTCATAATGACATCAGTGCCGAGGTCGGACCCTATCCTCCTATCCGTGCATAGGGCCGATCCATTCGTGCCCATACCTCTGAGCCAAATCCAGAGTGCAAAGACCATCAAGTCGGGGTACCTCTATCCCCTGAAGAGCAAGCCAAAAGCTCCAAGGATTATCGCAATCACTTGGTCAACCCAAATCTATTTGCCCAGAAAAGTCAGTTTTCGGGGCCAAATTCCATCATCTAGTGCCCCGAAATTAGGTTCTAAAATTGCGTGCCCAATTTTTTACACTTTTTGAGCTGTTCGGATGTCAATATCTCCTAATGTATTTAGAGTTAGGACTTGAAACTTCATTTTTGTCTTATCTATGGTAAGAGGGATGCGCACGCCAATTTTGGGCCCCATCTGACTTATTTCAATTTTTAGGGTTTTTAGTGAGACATCACAATGGTGTTCACCCGTAGCCAAGCCCCAACAGAGGGAGGCTGCCTATAGAGATCTTAGATCACTACGACCGAGATAGATATGTAGGAGAGGCACATAGGCCTTCTAGACATGAAGCGGTGAGACCAACTATCTTAGAATCTATCAAGCACATCACACACTAGATGCCATTCACGCAGCTTGAGCTAGAGCGACTACGTTTAGAGGAACTGTACTATATTAACAAAGAGCACCTTCAACACCGAAGGATGAGTTCTTCCAACACACTATGCAAGAGAAGACTCCAACCCCTCACACGCATAAGACAAAACATTTTGAGGGGCACAACCCATGGGGGCGAGACAGGTCATCACGACCTCATCAAACGCTACCCCCAACACCTCCTAGACAGGAGCGGGAGGCTACTCTCTTGATTCCTGAAGCACCACCCCCGACGCCTCCTAGACATGAGCGGGAGGCCGCTCCTATAACCAATGACGGGTGCCTTCCTCAAGAACCCACTCAGGTTTATGGGCCACCCTTAAAAATTCATCAAGAAGCCTCCGAGGAATCGGAGCAAGAAGAAGAGCGGGATGAAAAGCCCTACCAAGGCATGGGGGGTGCTATCTGGCCACCCCTCCATAGGCCCCAAGTTTCTCAACAAGAACCAACCAAAGAGGAGGAGCCCAAATCCCCCGATACAAGCAATGCATTGCCAGAGCACTTAGAGTTGGTCGAGACCAAGATTTTGGGGCTCCTAAGACCCAACTTACATGAGGCTCCTTTCGAAGAGGATCAACCTTTAACTGTAGGGCTACCTGATGATGCAGTCCTCCATGTCTCGAAATATCTAGATTTTGATGAGCTATACTCACTGGTCGAAGGTGGGGATAAAACAGAGATAGCCCACAGCAATCACATGCGACAACATCGACATCCCATAAAAATTGAAGAAGCATGTCAACAGATAAACATAATACTAGGGCATGAGTGGCGCGTTAATCCACCGCAGTGGGACCAAGCGTTACATCCACCACTTTGGGCACACAAAGATCAACTTCCGCCCAGAGACCTCATAATGACATCAGTGCCGAGGTCGGACCCTATCCTCCTATCCGTGCATAGGGCCGATCCATTCGTGCCCATACCTCCAGAGCCAAATCCAGAGTGCAAAGACCATCAAGCTGGGGGTACCTCTATCCCCTGAAGAGCAAGCCAAAAGCTCCAAGGATTATCGCAATCACTTGGTCAACCCAAATCTATTTGCCCAAAAAATTCAGTTTTTGGGGCCAAATTCCATCATCTAGTGCCCCGAAATTAGGTTCTAAAATTGCGTGCCCAATTTTTTGCACTTTTTGAGCTGTTCGGATGTCAATATCTCCTAATGTATTTAGAGTTAGGACTTGAAACTTCATTTTTGTCTTATCTATGGTAAGAGGGATGCGCACGCCAATTTTGGGCCCCATCCGACTTATTTCAATTTTTAGGGTTTTTAGTGAGACATCACAATGGTGTTCACCCGTAGCCAAGCCCCAACAGAGGGAGGCTGCCTATAGAGATCTTAGATCACTACGACCGAGATAGATATGTAGGAGAGGCACATAGGCCTTCTAGACATGAAGCGGTGAGACCAACTATCTTAGAATCTATCAAGCACATCACACACCAGATGCCATTCACGCAGCTTGAGCTAGAGCGACTACGTTTAGAGGAACTGTACTATATTAACAAAGAGCACCTTCAGCACCGGAAGGATGAGTTCTTCCAACACACTATGCAAGAGAAGACTCCAACCCCTCACACGCATAAGACAAAACATTTTGAGGGGCACAACCCATGGGGGCGAGACAGGTCATCACGACCTCATCAAACGCTACCCCCAACACCTCCTAGACAGGAGCGGGAGGCTACTCTCTTGATTCCTGAAGCACCACCCCCGACGCCTCCTAGACATGAGCGGGAGGCCGCTCCTATAACCAATGACGGGCGCCTTCCTCAAGAACCCACTCGGGTTTATGGGCCACCCTTAAAAATTCATCAAGAAGCCTCCGAGGAATCGAAGCAAGAAGAAGAGCGGGATGAAAAGCCCTACCAAGGCATGGGGGGTGCTATCCGGCCACCCCTCCATAGGCCCCAAGTTCCTCAACAAGAACCAACCAAAGAGGAGGAGCCCAAATCCCCTGATACAAGCAATGTGCTGCGAGAGCACTTAGAGTTGGTCGAGACCAAGATTTTGGGGCTCCTAAGACCCAACTTACATGAGGCTCCTTTCGAAGAGGATCAACCTTTAACTGTAGGGCTACCCGATGATGCAGTCCTCCATGTCTCGGAATCTCTAGATTTTGATGAGCTGTACTCACTCGGTCGAAGGTGAGGATAAAACAGAGATAGCCCAAAGCAATCACATGCGACAGCATCGACATCCCATAAAAATCGAAGAAGCATGTCAACAGATAAACATAATACTAGGGCATGAGTGGCGCGTTAATCCACCGCAGTGGGACCAAGCGTTACATCCGCCACTTTGGGCACACAAAGATCAACTTCCGCCCAGAGACCTCATAATGACATCAGTGCCGAGGTCGGACCCTATCCTCCTATCCGTGCATAGGGCCGATCCATTCGTGCCCATACCTCCAGAGCCAAATCCAGAGTGCAAAGACCATCAAGTCGGGGTACCTCTATCCCCCGAAGAGCAAGCCAAAAGCTCCAAGGATTATCGCAATCACTTGGTCAACCCAAATCTATTTGCCCAAAAAGTCGGTTTCGGGGCCAAATTCCATCATCTAGTGCCCCGAAATTAGGTTCTAAAATTGCGTGCCCAATTTTTTGCACTTTTTGAGCTGTTCGGATGTCAATATCTCCTAATGTATTTAGAGTTAGGACTTGAAACTTCATTTTTGTCTTATCTATGGTAAGAGGGATGCGCACGCCAATTTTGGGCCCCATCTGACTTATTTCAATTTTTAGGGTTTTTAGTGAGACATCACAATGGTGTTCACCCGTAGCCAAGCCCCAACGAGAGGGAGGCTGCCTATAGAGATCTTAGATCACTACGACCGAGATAGATATGTAGGAGAGGCACATAGGCCTTCTAGACATGAAGCGGTGAGACCAACTATCTTAGAATCTATCAAGCACATCACACACCAGATGCCATTCACGCAGCTTGAGCTAGAGCGACTACGTTTAGAGGAACTGTACTATATTAACAAAGAGCACCTTCAGCACCAGAAGGATGAGTTCTTCCAACACACTATGCAAGAGAAGACTCCAACCCCTCACATGCATAAGACAAAACATTTTGAGGGGCACAACCCATGGGGGCGAGACGAGGTCATCACGACCTCATCAAACGCTACCCCCAACACCTCCTAGACAGGAGCGGGAGGCTACTCTCTTGATTCCTGAAGCACCACCCCCGATGCCTCCTAGACATGAGCGGGAGGCCGCTCCTATAACCAATGACGGGCGCCTTCCTCAAGAACCCACTCAGGTTTATGGGCCACCCTTAAAAATTCATCAAGAAGCCTCCGAGGAATCAGAGCAAGAAGAAGAGCGGGATGAAAAGCCCTACCAAGGCATGGGGGTGCTATCTGGCCACCCCTCCATAGGCCCCAAGTTCCTCAACAAGAACCAACCAAAGAGGAGGAGCCCAAATCCCCCGATACAAGCAATGCGCTGCCGGAGCACTTAGAGTTGGTCGAGACCAAGATTTTGGGGCTCCTAAGACCCAACTTACATGAGGCTCCTTTCGAAGAGGATCAACCTTTAACCGTAGGGCTACCTGATGATGCAGTCCTCCATGTCTCAGAATCTCCAGATTTTGATGAGTCTGTACTCACTGGTCGAAGGTGAGGATAAAACAGAGATAGCCCAAAGCAATCACATGCGACAACATCGACATCCCATAAAAATTGAAGAAGCATGTCAACAGATAAACATAATACTAGGGCATGAGTGGCGCGTTAATCCACCGCAGTGGGACCAAGCGTTACATCCACCACTTTGGGCACACAAAGATCAACTTCCGCCCAGAGACCTCATAATGACATCAGTGCCGAGGTCGGACCCTATCCTCCTATCCGTGCATAGGGCCGATCCATTCGTGCCCATACCTCCAGAGCCAAATCCAGAGTGCAAAGACCATCAAGCTGGGGGTACCTCTATCCCTTGAAGAGCAAGCCAAAATCTCCAAGGATTATCACAATCACTTGGTCAACCCAAATCTATTTGCCCAGAAAAGTCAGTTTTCGGGGCCAAATTCCATCATCTAGTGCCCCGAAATTAGGTTCTAAAATTGCGTGCCCAATTTTTTGCACTTTTTGAGCTGTTCGGATGTCAATATCTCCTAATGTATTTAGAGTTAGGACTTGAAACTTCATTTTTGTCTTATCTATGGTAAGAGGGATGCGCACGCCAATTTTGGGCCCCATCTGACTTATTTCAATTTTTAGGGTTTTTAGTGAGACATCACAATGGTGTTCACCCGTAGCCAAGCCCCAACAGAGGGAGGCTGCCTATAGAGATCTTAGATCACTACGACCGAGATAGATATGTAGGAGAGGCACATAGGCCTTCTAGACATGAAGCGGTGAGACCAACTATCTTAGAATCTATCAAGCACATCACACACCGGATGCCATTCACGCAGCTTGAGCTAGAGCGACTACGTTTAGAGGAACTATACTATATTAACAAAGAGCACCTTCAGCACTAGAAGGATGAGTTCTTCCAACACACTATGCAAGAGAAGACTCCAACCCCTCACACGCATAAGACAAAACATTTTGAGGGGCACAACCCATGGGGGCGAGACAGGTCATCACGACCTCATCAAACGCTACCCCCAACACCTCCTAGACAGGAGCGGGAGGCTACTCTCTTGATTCTTGAAGCACCACCCCTGACGCCTCCTAGACATGAGCGGGAGGCCGCTCCTATAACCAATGACGGGCGCCTTCCTCAAGAACCCACTCAGGTTTATGGGCCACCCTTAAAAATTCATCAAGAAGCCTCTAAGGAATCAAAGCAAGAAGAAGAGCGGGATGAAAAGCCCTACCAAGGCATGGGGGTGCTATCCGGCCACCCCTCCATAGGCCCCAAGTTCCTCAACAAGAACCAACCAAAGAGGAGGAGCCCAAATCCCCCGATACAAGCAATGCGCCGCCGGAGCACTTAGAGTTGGTCGAGACCAAGATTTTGGGGCTCCTAAGACCCAACTTACATGAGGCTCCTTTCGAAGAGGATCAACCTTTAACCGTAGGGCTACCCGATGATGCGAGTCCTCCATGTCTCGGAATCTCCAGATTTTGATGAGTTGTACTCATCGGTCGAAGGTGAGGATAAAACAGAGATAGCCCACAGCAATCACATGCGACAGCATCGACATCCCATAAAAATCGAAGAAGCATGTCAACAGAAAAACATAATACTAGGGCATGAGTGGTGCGTTAATCCACCACAGTGGGACCAAGCGTTACATCCGCCACTTTGGGCACACAAAGATCAACTTCCGCCCGGAGACCTCATAATGACATCAGTGCCGAGGTCGGACCCTATCCTCCTATCCGTGCATAGGGCCGATCCATTCGTGCCCATACCTCCAGAGCCAAATCCAGAGTGCAAAGACCATCAAGCTGGGGGTACCTCTATCCCCTGAAGAGCAAGCCAAAAGCTCCAAGGATTATCGCAATCACTTGGTCAACCCAAATCTATTTGCCCAGAAAAGTCAGTTTTTGGGGCCAAATTCCATCATCTAGTGCCCCGAAATTAGGTTCTAAAATTGCGTGCCCAATTTTTTGCACTTTTTGAGCTGTTCGGATGTCAATATCTCCTAATGTATTTAGAGTTAGGACTTGAAACTTCATTTTTGTCTTATCTATGGTAAGAGGGATGCGCACGCCAATTTTGGGCCCCATCTGACTTATTTCAATTTTTAGGGTTTTTAGTGAGACATCACAATGGTGTTCACCCGTAGCCAAGCCCCAATAGAGGGAGGCTGCCTATAGAGATCTTAGATCACTACGACCGAGATAGATATGTAGGAGAGGCACATAGGCCTTCTAGACATGAAGCGGTGAGACCAACTATCTTAGAATCTATCAAGCACATCACACACCAGATGCCATTCACGCGGCTTGAGCTAGAGCGACTACGTTTAGAGGAACTGTACTATATTAACAAAGAGCACCTTCAGCACTAGAAGGATGAGTTCTTCCAACACACTATGCAAGAGAAGACTCCAACCCCTCACACGCATAAGACAAAACATTTTGAGGGGCACAACCCATGGGGGCGAGACAGGTCATCACGACCTCATCAAACGCTACCCCCAACACCTCCTAGACAGGAGCGGGAGGCTACTCTCTTGATTCCTGAAGCACCACCCCCGATGCCTCCTAGACATGAGCGGGAGGCCGCTCCTATAACCAATGATGGGCGCCTTCCTCAAGAACCCACTCGGGTTTATGGGCCACCCTTAAAAATTCATCAAGAAGCCTCCGAGGAATCGAGAACAAGAAGAAGAGCGGGATGAAAAGCCCTACCAAGGCATGGGGGGTGCTATCTGGCCACCCCTCCATAGGCCCCAAGTTCCTCAACAAGAACCAACCAAAGAGGAGGAGCCCAAATCCCCCGATACAAGCAATGCGCTGCCAGAGCACTTAGAGTTGGTCGAGACCAAGATTTTGGGGCTCCTAAGACCCAACTTACATGAGGCTCCTTTCGAAGAGGATCAACCTTTAACCGTAGGGCTACCTAATGATGCAGTCCTCCATGTCTCAGAATCTCCAGATTTTGATGAGCTATACTCACTGGTCGAAGGTGAGGATAAAACAGAGATAGCCCACAGCAATCACATGCGACAGCATCGACATCCCATAAAAATCGAAGAAGCATGTCAACAGATAAACATAATACTAGGGCATGAGTGGCGCGTTAATCCACCGCAGTGGGACCAAGCGTTACATCCGCCACTTTGGGCACACAAAGATCAACTTCCACCCAGAGACCTCATAATGACATCAGTGCCGAGGTCGGACCCTATCCTCCTATCCGTGCATAGGGCCGATCCATTCGTGCCCATACCTCCAGAGCCAAATCCAGAGTGCAAAGACCATCAAGCTTTGGGTACCTCTATCCCATGAAGAGCAAGCCAAAAGCTCCAAGGATTATCGCAATCACTTGGTCAACCCAAATCTATTTGCCCAGAAAAGTCGGTTTTCGGGGCCAAATTCCATCATCTAGTGCCCCGAAATTAGGTTCTAAAATTGCGTGCCCAATTTTTTGCACTTTTTGAGCTGTTCGGATGTCAATATCTCCTAATGTATTTAGAGTTAGGACTTGAAACTTCATTTTTGTCTTATCTATGGTAAGAGGGATGCGCACGCCAATTTTGGGCCCCATCTGACTTATTTCAATTTTTAGGGTTTTTAGTGAGACATCACAATGGTGTTCACCCGTAGCCAAGCCCCAACAGAGGGAGGCTGCCTATAGAGATCTTAGATCACTACGACCGAGATAGATATGTAGGAGAGGCACATAGGCCTTCTAGACATGAAGCGGTGAGACCAACTATCTTAGAATCTATCAAGCACATCACACACCAGATGCCATTCACGCAGCTTGAGCTAGAGCGACTACGTTTAGAGGAACTGTACTATATTAACAAAGAGCACCTTCAACACCAGAAGGATGAGTTCTTCCAACACACTATGCAAGAGAAGACTCCAACCCCTCACACGCATAAGACAAAACATTTTGAGGGGCACAACCCATGGGGGCGAGACAGGTCATCACGACCTCATCAAACGCTACCCCCAACACCTCCTAGACAGGAGCGGGAGGCTACTCTCCTGATTCCTGAAGCACCACCCCCAACGCCTCCTAGACATGAGTGGGAGGCCGCTCCTATAACCAATGATGGGTGCCTTCCTCAAGAACCCACTCAAGTTTATGGGCCACCCTTAAAAATTCATCAAGAAGCCTCTAAGGAATCATAGCAAGAAGAAGAGCGGGATGAAAAGCCCTACCAAGGCATGGGGGGTGCTATCTGGCCACCCCTCCATAGGCCCCAAGTTCCTCAACAAGAACCAACCAAAGAGGAGGAGCCCAAATCCCCTGATACAAGCAATGCGCTGCCAAAGCACTTAGAGTTGGTCGAGACCAAGATTTTGGGGCTCCTAAGACCCAACTTACATGAGGCTCCTTTCGAAGAGGATCAACCTTTAACTGTAGGGCTACCTGATGATGCAGTCCTCCATGTCTCAGAATCTCCAGATTTTGATGAGTTGTACTCACTGGTCGAAGGTGAGGATAAAACAGAGATAGCCCACAGCAATCACATGCGACAGCATCGACATCCCATAAAAATCGAAGAAGCATGTCAACAGATAAACATAATACTAGGGCATGAGTGGCGCGTTAATCCACCGCAGTGGGACCAAGCGTTACATCCACCACTTTGGGCACACAAAGATCAACTTCCACCCAGAGACCTCATAATGACATCAGTGCCGAGGTCGGACCCTATCCTCCTATCCGTGCATAGGGCCGATCCATTCGTGCCCATACCTCCAGAGCCAAATCTGGAGTGCAAAGACCATCAAGTCAGGGGTACCTCTATCCCCCGAAGAGCAAGCCAAAAGCTCCAAGGATTATCGCAATCACTTGGTCAACCCAAATCTATTTGCCCAAAAAAGTCAGTTTTGGGGCCAAATTCCATCATCTAGTGCCCCGAAATTAGGTTCTAAAATTGCGTGCCCAATTTTTTGCACTTTTTGAGCTGTTCGGATGTCAATATCTCCTAATGTATTTAGAGTTAGGACTTGAAACTTCATTTTTGTCTTATCTATGGTAAGAGGGATGCGCACGCCAATTTTGGGCCCCATCTGACTTATTTCAATTTTTAGGGTTTTTAGTGAGACATCACAATGGTGTTCACCCGTAGCCAAGCCCCAACAGAGGGAGGCTGCCTATAGAGATCTTAGATCACTACGACCGAGATAGATATGTAGGAGAGGCACATAGGCCTTCTAGACATGAAGCGGTGAGACCAACTATCTTAGAATCTATCAAGCACATCACACACCAGATGCCATTCACGCAGCTTGAGCTAGAGCGACTACGTTTAGAGGAACTGTACTATATTAACAAAGAGCACCTTCAGCACAAGAAGGATGAGTTCTTCCAACACACTATGCAAGAGAAGACTCCAACCCCTCACACGCATAAGACAAAACATTTTGAGGGGCACAACCCATGGGGGCGAGACAGGTCATCACGACCTCATCAAACGCTACCCCCAACACCTCCTAGACAGGAGCGGGAGGCTACTCTCTTGATTCCTGAAGCACCACCCCCGACGCCTCCTAGACATGAGCGGGAGGCCGCTCCTATAACCAATGATGGGCGCCTTCCTCAAGAACCCACTCGGGTTTATGGGCCACTCTTAAAAATTCATCAAGAAGCCTCTGAGGAATCGAGCAAGAAGAAGAGCGGGATGAAAAGCCCTACCAAGGCATGGGGGGTGCTATCTGGCCACCCCTCCATAGGCCCCAAGTTCCTCAACAAGAACCAACCAAAGAGGAGGAGCCCAAATCCCCCGATACAAGCAATGCGCTGCCAGAGCACTTAGAGTTGGTCGAGACCAAGATTTTGGGGCTCCTAAGACCCAACTTACATGAGGCTCCTTTCGAAGAGGATCAACCTTTAACCGTAGGGCTACCCGATGATGCAGTCCTCCATGTCTCGGAATCTCCAGATTTTGATGAGCTGTACTCATCGGTCGAAGGTGAGGATAAAACAGAGATAGCCCACAAGCAATCACATGCGACAGCATCGACATCCCATAAAAATCGAAGAAGCATGTCAACAGATAAACATAATACTAGGGCATGAGTGGCGCGTTAATCCACCGCAGTGGGACCAAGCGTTACATCCGCCACTTTGGGCACACAAAGATCAACTTCCGCCCAGAGACCTCATAATGACATCAGTGCCGAGGTCGGACCCTATCCTCCTATCCGTGCATAGGGCCGATCCATTCGTGCCCATACCTCCAGAGCCAGATCCGAGTGTAAAGACCATCAAGTTGGGGGTACCTCTATCCCCTGAAGAGCAAGCCAAAAGCTCCAAGGATTATCGCAATCACTTGGTCAACCCAAATCTATTTGCCCGGAAAAGTCGGTTTCGGGGCCAAATTCCATCATCTAGTGCCCCGAAATTAGGTTCTAAAATTGCGTGCCCAATTTTTTGCACTTTTTGAGCTGTTCGGATGTCAATATCTCCTAATGTATTTAGAGTTAGGACTTGAAACTTCATTTTTGTCTTATCTATGGTAAGAGGGATGCGCACGCCAATTTTGGGCCCCATCCGACTTATTTCAATTTTTAGGGTTTTTAGTGAGACATCACAATGGTGTTCACCCGTAGCCAAGCCCCAACAGAGGGAGGCTGCCTATAGAGATCTTAGATCACTACGACCAAGATAGATATGTAGGAGAGGCACATAGGCCTTCTAGACATGAAGCGGTGAGACCAACTATCTTAGAATCTATCAAGCACATCACACACCAGATGCCATTCACGCAGCTTGAGCTAGAGCGACTACGTTTAGAGGAACTGTACTATATTAACAAAGAGCACCTTCAGCACCAGAAGGATGAGTTCTTCCAACACACTATGCAAGAGAAGACTCCAACCCCTCACACGCATAAGACAAAACATTTTGAGGGGCACAACCCATGGGGGCGAGACAGGTCATCACGACCTCATCAAACGCTACCCCCAACACCTCCTAGACAGGAGCGGGAGGCTACTCTCTTGATTCCTGAAGCACCACCCCCGACGCCTCCTAGACATGAGCGGGAGGCCGCTCCTATAACCAATGATGGGCGCCTTCCTCAAGAACCCACTCAAGTTTATGGGCCACCCTTAAAAATTCATCAAGAAGCCTCCGAGGAATCGGAGCAAGAAGAAGAGCGGGATGAAAAGCCCTACCAAGGCATGGGGGGTGCTATCCGGCCACCCCTCCATAGGCCCCAAGTTCCTCAACAAGAACCAACCAAAGAGGAGGAGCCCAAATCCCCCGATACAAGCAATGCGCTGCCGGAGCACTTAGAGTTGGTCGAGACCAAGATTTTGGGGCTCCTAAGACCCAACTTACATGAGGCTCCTTTCGAAGAGGATCAACCTTTAACCGTAGGGCTACCCGATGATGCAGTCCTCCATGTCTCGGAATCTCCAGATTTTGATGAGTCGTACTCACCTGGTCGAAGGTGAGGATAAAACAAAAATAGCCCACAGCAATCAAATGCAAAAGCATCGACATCCCATAAAAATTGAAGAAGCATGTCAACAGATAAACATAATACTAGGGCATGAGTGGCGCGTTAACCCACCACAGTGGGACCAAGTGTTACATCCGCCACTTTGGGCACACAAAGATCAACTTCCGCCCAAAGACCTCATAATGACATCGGTGCCGAGGTCGGACCCTATCCTCCTATCCGTGCATAGGGCCGATCCATTCGTGCCCATACCTCCAGAGCCAAATCCAGAGTGCAAAGACCGTCAAGTCGGGGGTACCTCTATCCCCCGAAGAGCAAGCCAAAAGCTCCAAGGATTATCGCAATCACTTGGTCAACCCAAATCTATTTGCCCAGAAAAGTCAGTTTTCGGGGCCAAATTCCATCATCTAGTGCCCCGAAATTAGGTTCTAAAATTGCGTGCCCAATTTTTTGCACTTTTTGAGCTGTTCGGATGTCAATATCTCCTAATGTATTTAGAGTTAGGACTTGAAACTTCATTTTTGTCTTATCTATGGTAAGAGGGATGCGCACGCCAATTTTGGGCCCCATCTGACTTATTTCAATTTTTAGGGTTTTTAGTGAGACATCACAATGGTGTTCACCCGTAGCCAAGCCCCAACAGAGGGAGGCTGCCTATAGAGATCTTAGATCACTACGACCGAGATAGATATGTAGGAGAGGCACATAGGCCTTCTAGACATGAAGCGGTGAGACCAACTATCTTAGAATCTATCAAGCACATCACACACCGGATGCCATTCACGCAGCTTGAGCTAGAGCGACTACGTTTAGAGGAACTGTACTATATTAACAAAGAGCACCTTCAGCACCATAAGGATGAGTTCTTCCAACACACTATGCAAGAGAAGACTCCAACCCCTCACACGCATAAGACAAAACATTTTGAGGGGCACAACCCATGGGGGCGAGACAGGTCATCACGACCTCATCAAACGCTACCCCCAACACCTCCTAGACAGGAGCGGGAGGCTACTCTCTTGATTCCTGAAGCACCACCCCCGACGCCTCCTAGACATGAGCGGGAGGCCGCTCCTATAACCAATGACGGGTGCCTTCCTCAAGAACCCACTCAGGTTTATGGGCCACCCTTAAAAATTCATCAAGAAGCCTCTGAGGAATCAGAGCAAGAAGAAGAGCGGGATGAAAAGCCCTACCAAGGCATGGGGGTGCTATCTGGCCACCCCTCCATAGGCCCCAAGTTCCTCAACAAGAACCAACCAAAGAGGAGGAGCCCAAATCCCCTGATACAAGCAATGCGCTGCCAGAGCACTTAGAGTTGGTCGAGACCAAGATTTTGGGGCTCCTAAGACCCAACTTACATGAGGCTCCTTTCGAAGAGGATCAACCTTTAACCGTAGGGCTACCTGATGATGCAGTCCTCCATGTCTCAGAATCTCCAGATTTTGATGAGTTGTACTCACTGGTCGAAGGTGAGGATAAAACGAGAGATAGCCCACAGCAATCACATGCGACAGCATCGACATCCCATAAAAATCGAAGAAGCATGTCAACAGATAAACATAATACTAGGGCATGAGTGGCATGTTAATCCACCATAGTGGGACCAAGCGTTACATCCGCCACTTTGGGCACACAAAGATCAACTTCCGCCCAGAGACCTCATAATGACATCAGTGCCGAGGTCGGACCCTATCCTCCTATCCGTGCATAGGGCCGATCCATTCGTGCCCATACCTCCAGAGCCAAATCCAGAGTGCAAAGACCATCAAGTTGGGGGTACCTCTATCCCCTGAAGAGCAAGCCAAAAGCTCCAAGGATTATCGCAATCACTTGGTCAACCCAAATCTATTTGCCCAGAAAAGTCAGTTTTCGGGGCCAAATTCCATCATCTAGTGCCCCGAAATTAGGTTCTAAAATTGCGTGCCCAATTTTTTGCACTTTTTGAGCTGTTCGGATGTCAATATCTCCTAATGTATTTAGAGTTAGGACTTGAAACTTCATTTTTGTCTTATCTATGGTAAGAGGGATGCGCACGCCAATTTTGGGCCCCATCCGACTTATTTCAATTTTTAGGGTTTTTAGTGAGACATCACAATGGTGTTCACCCGTAGCCAAGCCCCAACAGAGGGAGGCTGCCTATAGAGATCTTAGATCACTACGACCGAGATAGATATGTAGGAGAGGCACATAGGCCTTCTAGACATGAAGCGGTGAGACCAACTATCTTAGAATCTATCAAGCACATCACACACCGGATGCCATTCACGCAGCTTGAGCTAGAGCGACTACGTTTAGAGGAACTGTACTATATTAACAAAGAGCACCTTCAGCACCAGAAGGATGAGTTCTTCCAACACACTATGCAAGAGAAGACTCCAACCCCTCACACGCATAAGACAAAACATTTTGAGGGGCACAACCCATGGGGGCGAGACAGGTCATCACGACCTCATCAAACGCTACCCCCAACACCTCCTAGACAGGAGCGGGAGGCTACTCTCTTGATTCCTGAAGCACCACCCCCGACGCCTCCTAGACATGAGCGGGAGGCCGCTCCTATAACCAATGACGGGCGCCTTCCTCAAGAACCCACTGAGGTTTATGGGCCACCCTTAAAAATTCATCAAGAAGCCTCTAAGGAATCGAGCAAGAAGAAGAGCGGGATGAAAAGCCCTACCAAGGCATGGGGGGTGCTATCCGGCCACCCCTCCATAGGCCCCAAGTTCCTCAACAAGAACCAACCAAAGAGGAGGAGCCCAAATCCCCCGATACAAGCAATGCGCTGCCGAGCACTTAGAGTTGGTCGAGACCAAGATTTTGGGGCTCCTAAGACCCAACTTACATGAGGCTCCTTTCGAAGAGGATCAACCTTTAACCGTAGGGCTACCCGATGATGCAGTCCTCCATGTCTCGGAATCTCCAGATTTTGATGAGCTGTACTCACTCGGTCGAAGGTGAGGATAAAACGAGAGATAGCCCACAGCAATCACATGCGAAAGCATCGACATCCCATAAAAATCGAAGAAGCATGTCAAGAGATAAACATAATACTAGGGCATGAGTGGCGCGTTAATCCACCGCAGTGGGACCAAGCGTTACATCCGCCACTTTGGGCACACAAAGATCAACTTCCGCCCGGAGACCTCATAATGACATCGGTGCCGAGGTCGGACCCTATCCTCCTATCCGTGCATAGGGCCGATCCATTCGTGCCCATACCTCCAGAGCCAAATCCAGAGTGCAAAGACCATCAAGTCAGGGGTACCTCTATCCCCCGAAGAGCAAGCCAAAAGCTCCAAGGATTATCGCAATCACTTGGTCAACCCAAATCTATTTGCCCAGAAAAATCTAGTTTTCGGGGCCAAATTCCATCATCTAGTGCCCCGAAATTAGGTTCTAAAATTGCGTGCCCAATTTTTTGCACTTTTTGAGCTGTTCGGATGTCAATATCTCCTAATGTATTTAGAGTTAGGACTTGAAACTTCATTTTTGTCTTATCTATGGTAAGAGGGATGCGCACGCCAATTTTGGGCCCCATCTGACTTATTTCAATTTTTAGGGTTTTTAGTGAGACATCACAATGGTGTTCACCCGTAGCCAAGCCCCAACAGAGGGAGGCTGCCTATAGAGATCTTAGATCACTACGACCGAGATAGATATGTAGGAGAGGCACATAGGCCTTCTAGACATGAAGCGGTGAGACCAACTATCTTAGAATCTATCAAGCACATCACACACCGGATGCCATTCACGCAGCTTGAGCTAGAGCGACTACGTTTAGAGGAACTGTACTATATTAACAAAGAGCACCTTCAACACCGGAAGGATGAGTTCTTCCAACACACTATGCAAGAGAAGACTCCAACCCCTCACATGCATAAGACAAAACATTTTGAGGGGCACAACCCATGGGGGCGAGACAGGTCATCACGACCTCATCAAACGCTACCCCCAACACCTCCTAGATAGGAGCGGGAGGCTACTCTCTTGATTCCTGAAGCACCACCCCCGATGCCTCCTAGACATGAGCGGGAGGCCGCTCCTATAACCAATGACGGGTGCCTTCCTCAAGAACCCACTCAGGTTTATGGGCCACCCTTAGAAATTCATCAAGAAGCCTCCGAGGAATCGGAGCAAGAAGAAGAGCGGGATGAAAAGCCCTACCAAGGCATGGGGGGTGCTATCCGGCCACCCCTCCATAGGCCCCAAGTTCCTCAACAAGAACCAACCAAAGAGGAGGAGCCCAAATCCCCCGATACAAGCAATGCGCTGCCAGAGCACTTAGAGTTGGTCGAGACCAAGATTTTGGGGCTCCTAAGACCCAACTTACATGAGGCTCCTTTCGAAGAGGATCAACCTTTAACTGTAGGGCTACCTGATGATGCAGTCCTCCATGTCTCAGAATCTCTAGATTTTGATGAGTCTGTACTCACTGGTCGAAGGTGAGGATAAAACGAGAGATAGCCCACAGCAATCACATGCGACAGCATCGACATCCCATAAAAATTGAAGAAGCATGTCAACAGATAAACATAATACTAGGGCATGAGTGGCGCGTTAATCCACCGCAGTGGGACCAAGCGTTACATCCACCACTTTGGGCACACAAAGATCAACTTCCGCCCAGAGACCTCATAATGACATCAGTGTCGAGGTCGGACCCTATCCTCCTATCCGTGCATAGGGCCGATCCATTCGTGCCCATACCTCCAGAGCCAAATCCAGAGTGCAAAGACCATCAAGCTGGGTGTACCTCTATCCCCTGAAGAGCAAGCCAAAAGCTCCAAGGATTATCGCAATCACTTGGTCAACCCAAATCTATTTGCCGGAAAAGTCAATTTTTGGGGCCAAATTCCATCATCTAGTGCCCCGAAATTAGGTTCTAAAATTGCGTGCCCAATTTTTTGCACTTTTTGAGTCTGTTCGGATGTCAATATCTCCTAATGTATTTAGAGTTAGGACTTGAAACTTCATTTTTGTCTTATCTATGGTAAGAGGGATGCGCACACCAATTTTGGGCCCCATCAGACTTATTTCAATTTTTAGGGTTTTTAGTGAGACATCACAATGGTGTTCACCCGTAGCCAAGCCCCAACAGAGGGAGGCTGCCTATAGAGATCTTAGATCACTACGACCGAGATAGATATGTAGGAGAGGCACATAGGCCTTCTAGACATGAAGTGGTGAGACCAACTATCTTAGAATCTATCAAGCACATCACACACCAGATGCCATTCACGCAGCTTGAGCTAGAGCGACTACGTTTAGAGGAACTGTACTATATTAACAAAGAGCACCTTCAGCACCAGAAGGATGAGTTCTTCCAACACACTATGCAAGAGAAGACTCCAACCCCTCACACGCATAAGACAAAACATTTTGAGGGGCACAACCCATGGGGGCGAGACAGGTCATCACGACCTCATCAAATGCTACCCCCAACACCTCCTAGACAGGAGCGGGAGGCTACTCTCTTGATTCCTGAAGCACCACCCCCGACGCCTCCTAGACATGAGCGGGAGGCCGCTCCTATAACCAATGACGGGCGCCTTCCTCAAGAACCCACTCAGGTTTATGGGCCACCCTTAAAAATTCATCAAGAAGCCTCTAAGGAATCAGAGCAAGAAGAAGAGCGGGATGAAAAGCCCTACCAAGGCATGGGGGTGCTATCCGGCCACCCCTCCATAGGCCCCAAGTTCCTCAACAAGAACCAACCAAAGAGGAGGAGCCCAAATCCCTCGATACAAGCAATGCACTGCAAAAGCACTTAGATTCGGTCGAGACCAAGATTTTGGGGCTCCTAAGACCCAACTTACATGAGGCTCCTTTCGAAGAGGATCAACCTTTAATCGTAGGGCTACCTAATGATGTAGTCCTCCATGTCTTAGAATCTCTAGATTTTGATGACTTGTACTCACTGGCCGAAGGTGAGGATAAAACAAAGATAGCCCACAACAATCACATGCGACCAGCATCGACATCCCATAAAAATTGAAGAAGCATGTCAACAGATAAACATAATACTAGGGCATGAGTGGCGCGTTAATCCACCGCAGTGGGACCAAGCGTTACATCCGCCACTTTGGGCACACAAAGATCAACTTCCGCCCAGAGACCTCATAATGACATCAGTGCCGAGGTCGGACCCTATCCTCCTATCCGTGCATAGGGCCGATCCATTCGTGCCCATACCTCCAGAGCCAAATCCGAGTGCAAAGACCATCAAGCTGGGGGTACCTCTATCCCCTGAAGAGCAAGCCAAAAGCTCCAAGGATTATCGCAATCACTTGGTCAACCCAAATCTATTTGCCCAAAAAAGTCAGTTTTCGGGGCCAAATTCCATCATCTAGTGCCCCGAAATTAGGTTCTAAAATTGCGTGCCCAATTTTTTGCACTTTTTGAGCTGTTCGGATGTCAATATCTCCTAATGTATTTAGAGTTAGGACTTGAAACTTCATTTTTGTCTTATCTATGGTAAGAGGGATGCGCACGCCAATTTTGGGCCCCATCCGACTTATTTCAATTTTTAGGGTTTTTAGTGAGACATCACAATGGTGTTCACCCGTAGCCAAGCCCCAACAGAGGGAGGCTGCCTATAGAGATCTTAGATCACTACGACCGAGATAGATATGTAGGAGAGGCACATAGGCCTTCTAGACATGAAGCGGTGAGACCAACTATCTTAGAATCTATCAAGCACATCACACACCAGATGCCATTCACGCAGCTTGAGCTAGAGCGACTACGTTTAGAGGAACTGTACTATATTAACAAAGAGCACCTTCAGCACCAGAAGGATGAGTTCTTCCAACACACTATGCAAGAGAAGACTCCAACCCCTCACACGCATAAGACAAAACATTTTGAGGGGCACAACCCATGGGGGTGAGACAGGTCATCACGACCTCATCAAACGCTACCCCCAACACCTCCTAGACAGGAGCGGGAGGCTACTCTCTTGATTCCTGAAGCACCACCCCCGATGCCTCCTAGACATGAGCGGGAGGCCGCTCCTATAACCAATGACGGGCGCCTTCCTCAAGAACCCACTCAGGTTTATGGGCCACCCTTAAAAATTCATCAAGAAGCCTCCGAGGAATCGAAGCAAGAAGAAGAGCGGGATGAAAATCCCTACCAAGGCATGGGGGGTGCTATCCGGCCACCCCTCCATAGGCCCCAAGTTCCTCAACAAGAACCAACCAAAGAGGAGGAGCCCAAATCCCCTGATACAAGCAATGCGCTGCCAGAGCACTTAGAGTTGGTCGAGACCAAGATTTTGGGGCTCCTAAGACCCAACTTACATGAGGCTCCTTTCGAAGAGGATCAACCTTTAACCGTAGGGCTACCTAATGATGCAGTCCTCCATGTCTCGGAATCTCCAGATTTTGATGAGCTGTACTCACCGGTCGAAGGTGAGGATAAAACAGAGATAGCCCACAGCAATCACATGCGACAGCATCGACATCCCATAAAAATCGAAGAAGCATGTCAAGAGATAAACATAATACTAGGGCATGAGTGGCGCGTTAATCCACCGCAGTGGGACCAAGCGTTACATCCGCCACTTTGGGCACACAAAGATCAACTTCCACCCAGAGACCTCATAATGACATCAGTGTCGAGGTCGGACCCTATCCTCCTATCCATGCATAGGGCCGATCCATTCGTGCCCATACCTCCAGAGCCAAATCCAGAGTGCAAAGACCATCAAGTCGGGGTACCTCTATCCCCTAAAGAGCAAGCCAAAAGCTCCAAGGATTACCGCAATCGCTTGGTCAACCCAAATCTATTTGCCCAGAAAAGTCAGTTTCGGGGCCAAATTCCATCATCTAGTGCCCCGAAATTAGGTTCTAAAATTGCGTGCCCAATTTTTTGCACTTTTTGAGCTGTTCGGATGTCAATATCTCCTAATGTATTTAGAGTTAGGACTTGAAACTTCATTTTTGTCTTATCTATGGTAAGAGGGATGCGCACGCCAATTTTGGGCCCCATCTGACTTATTTCAATTTTTAGGGTTTTTAGTGAGACATCACAATGGTGTTCACCCGTAGCCAAGCCCCAATAGAGGGAGGCTGCCTATAGAGATCTTAGATCACTACGACCGAGATAGATATGTAGGAGAGGCACATAGGCCTTCTAGACATGAAGCGGTGAGACCAACTATCTTAGAATCTATCAAGCACATCACACACCAGATGCCATTCACGCAGCTTGAGCTAGAGCGACTACGTTTAGAGGAACTGTACTATATTAACAAAGAGCACCTTCAGCACCAGAAGGATGAGTTCTTCCAACACACTATGCAAGAGAAGACTCCAACCCCTCACACGCATAAGACAAAACATTTTGAGGGGCACAACCCATGGGGGCGAGACAGGTCATCATGACCTCATCAAACGCTACCCCCAACACCTCCTAGACAGGAGCGGGAGGCTACTCTCTTGATTCCTGAAGCACCACCCCCGATGCCTCCTAGACATGAGCGGGAGGCCGCTCCTATAACCAATGACGGGCGCCTTCCTCAAGAACCCACTCAGGTTTATGGGCCACCCTTAAAAATTCATCAAGAAGCCTCTGAGGAATCAGAGCAAGAAGAAGAGCGGGATGAAAAGCCCTACCAAGGCATGGGGGGTGCTATCTGGCCACCCCTCCATAGGCCCCAAGTTCCTCAACAAGAACCAACCAAAGAGGAGGAGCCCAAATCCCCTGATACAAGCAATGCGCTGCCAAAGCACTTAGAGTTGGTCGAGACCAAGATTTTGGGGCTCCTAAGACCCAACTTACATGAGGCTCCTTTCGAAGAGGATCAACCTTTAACTATAGGGCTACCTGATGATGCAGTCCTCCATGTCTCAGAATCTCCAGATTTTGATGAGTTGTACTCACTGGTCGAAGGTGAGGATAAAACAGAGATAGCCCACAGCAATCACATGCGACAGCATCGACATCCCATAAAAATCGAAGAAGCATGTCAACAGATAAACATAATACTAGGGCATGAGTGGCGCGTTAATCCACCGTAGTGGGACCAAGCGTTACATCCACCACTTTGGGCACACAAAGATCAACTTCCGCCCGGAGACCTCATAATGACATCGATGCCGAGGTCGGACCCTATCCTCCTATCCGTGCATAGGGCCGATCCATTCGTGCCCATACCTCCAGAGCCAAATCCAGAGTGCAAAGACCATCAAGTCGGGGTACCTCTATCCCCTGAAGAGCAAGCCAAAAGCTCCAAGGATTATCGCAATCACTTGGTCAACCCAAATCTATTTGCCCAAAAAAGTCAGTTTTCGTGGCCAAATTCCATCATCTAGTGCCCCGAAATTAGGTTCTAAAATTGCGTGCCCAATTTTTTGCACTTTTTGAGCTATTCGGATGTCAATATCTCCTAATGTATTTAGAGTTAGGACTTGAAACTTCATTTTTGTCTTATCTATGGTAAGAGGGATGCGCACGCCAATTTTGGGCCCCATCTGACTTATTTCAATTTTTAGGGTTTTTAGTGAGACATCACAATGGTGTTCACCCGTAGCCAAGCCCCAACAGAGGGAGGCTGCCTATAGAGATCTTAGATCACTACGACCGAGATAGATATGTAGGAGAGGCACATAGGCCTTCTAGACATGAAGCGGTGAGACCAACTATCTTAGAATCTATCAAGCACATCACACACCGGATGCCATTCACGCAGCTTGAGCTAGAGCGACTACGTTTAGAGGAACTGTACTATATTAACAAAGAGCACCTTCAGCACCAGAAGGATGAGTTCTTCCAACACACTATGCAGGAGAAGACTCCAACCCCTCACACGCATAAGACAAAACATTTTGAGGGGCACAACCCATGGGGGCGAGACATGTCATCACGACCTCATCAAATGCTACCCCCAACACCTCCTAGACAGGAGCGGGAGGCTACTCTCTTGATTCCTGAAGCACCACCCCCGACGCCTCCTAGACATGAGCGGGAGGCCGCTCCTATAACCAATGATGGGTGCCTTCCTCAAGAACCCACTCAGGTTTATGGGCCACCCTTAAAAATTCATCAAGAAGCCTCTGAGGAATCAGAGCAAGAAGAAGAGCGGGATGAAAAGCCCTACCAAGGCATGGGGGGTGCTATCTGGCCACCCCTCCATAGGCCCCAAGTTCCTCAACAAGAACCAAGCACTTAGAGTTGGTCGAGACCAAGATTTTGGGGCTCCTAAGACCCAACTTACATGAGGCTCCTTTCGAAGAGGATCAACCTTTAACCGTAGGGCTACCTGATGATGCAGTCCTCCATGTCTCAGAATCTCTAGATTTTGATGAGCTTTACTCACTGGTCGAAGGTGAGGATAAAACAGAGATAGCCCATAGCAATCACATGCGACAGCATCGACATCCCATAAAAATTGAAGAAGCATGTCAACAGATAAACATAATACTAGGGCATGAGTGGCGCGTTAATCCACCGCAGTGGGACCAAGCGTTACATCCACCACTTTGGGCACACAAAGATCAACTTCCGCCCAGAGACCTCATAATGACATCAGTGCCGAGGTCGGACCCTATCCTCCTATCCGTGCATAGGGCCGATCCATTCGTGCCCATACCTCCAGAGCCAAATCCAGAGTGCAAAGACCATCAAGCTAGGGGTACCTCTATCCCCTGAAGAGCAAGCCAAAAGCTCCAAGGATTATCACAATCACTTGGTCAACCCAAATCTATTTGCCCAGAAAAGTCAGTTTTCGGGGCCAAATTCCATCATCTAGTGCCCCGAAATTAGGTTCTAAAATTGCATGCCCAATTTTTTGCACTTTTTGAGTTGTTCGGATGTCAATATCTCCTAATGTATTTAGAGTTAGGACTTGAAACTTCATTTTTGTCTTATCTATGGTAAGAGGGATGCGCACGCCAATTTTGGGCCCCATCTGACTTATTTCAATTTTTAGGGTTTTTAGTGAGACATCACAATGGTGTTCACCCGTAGCCAAGCCCCAACAGAGGGAGGCTGCCTATAGAGATCTTAGATCACTACGACCGAGATAGATATGTAGGAGAGGCACATAGGCCTTCTAGACATGAAGCGGTGAGACCAACTATCTTAGAATCTATCAAGCACATCACACACTGGATGCCATTCACGTAGCTTGAGCTAGAGCGACTACGTTTAGAGGAACTGTACTATATTAACAAAGAGCACCTTCAGCACCAGAAGGATGAGTTCTTCCAACACACTATGCAAGAGAAGACTCCAACCCCTCACACGCATAAGACAAAACATTTTGAGGGGCACAACCCATGGGGGCGAGACAGGTCATCACGACCTCATCAAACGCTACCCCCAACACCTCCTAGACAGGAGCGGGAGGCTACTCTCTTGATTCCTGAAGCACCACCCCCGACACCTCCTAGACATGAGCGGGAGGCCGCTCCTATAACCAATGATGGGTGCCTTCCTCAAGAACCCACTCAGGTTTATGGGCCACCCTTAAAAATTCATCAAGAAGCCTCCGAGGAATCAGAGCAAGAAGAAGAGCGGGATGAAAAGCCCTACCAAGGCATGGGGGTGCTATCCGGCCACCCCTCCATAGGCCCCAAGTTCCTCAACAAGAACCAACCAAATAGGAGGAGCCCAAATCCCCTGATACAAGCAATTTGCTGCCAAAGCACTTAGAGTTGGTCGAGACCAAGATTTTGGGGCTCCTAAGACCCAACTTACATGAGGCTCCTTTCGAAGAGGATCAACCTTTAACTGTAGGGCTACTTGATGATGCAGTCCTCCATGTCTCAGAATATCCAAATTTTGATGAGTCTGTACTCACCGGTCGAAGGTGAGGATAAAACAAAGATAGCCCACAGCAATCACATGCGACAGCATCGACATCCCATAAAAATCGAAGAAGCATGTCAATAGATAAACATAATACTAGGGCATGAGTGGCGCGTTAATCCACCGTAGACCTCATAATGACATCAGTACCGAGGTCGGACCCTATCCTCCTATCCGTGCATAGGGCCGATCCATTCGTGCCCATACCTCCAAAGCCAAATCCAAAGTGCAAAGACCATCAAGCTGCGGGTACCTCTATCCCCTGAAGAGCAAGCCAAAAGCTCCAAGGATTATCGCAATCACTTGGTCAACCCAAATCTATTTGCCCAGAAAAGTCAGTTTTCAGGGCCAAATTCCATCATCTAGTGCCCCAAAATTAGGTTCTAAAATTGCGTGCCCAATTTTTTGCACTTTTTGAGCTGTTCGGATGTCAATATCTCCTAATGTATTTAGAGTTAGGACTTGAAACTTCATTTTTGTCTTATCTATGGTAAGAGGGATGCGCACGCCAATTTTGGGCCCCATCTAACTTATTTCAATTTTTAGGGTTTTTAGTGAGACATCACAATGGTGTTCACCCATAGCCAAGCCCCAACAGAGGGAGGCTGCCTATAGAGATCTTAGATCACTACGACCGAGATAGATATGTAGGAGAGGCACATAGGCCTTCTAGACATGAAGCGGTGAGACCAACTATCTTAGAATCTATCAATCACATCACACACCAGATGCCATTCACGCAGCTTGAGCTAGAGCGACTACGTTTAGAGGAACTGTACTATATTAACAAAGAGCACCTTCAGCACCAGAAGGATGAGTTCTTCCAACACACTATGCAAGAGAAAACTCCAACCCCTCACACGCATAAGACAAAACATTTTGAGTGGCACAACCCATGGGGACGAGATAGGTCATCACGACCTCACCAAACGCTACCCCCAACACTTCCTAGACATAAGAGGGAGGCTACTCTCTTGATTCCTGAAGCACCACCTCTGACGCCTCCTATACGGGCGCCTTCCTCAAGAACCCACTCAGGTTTATGGGCCACCCTTAAAAATTCATCAAGAAGCCTTTGAGGAATCAGAGCAAGAAGAAGAGCGGGATGAAAAGCCCTACCAAGGCATGGGGGTGCTATCCGGCCACCCCTCCATAGGCCCCAAGTTCCTCAACAAGAACCAACCAAAGAGGAGGAGCCCAAATCCCCCAATACATGTAATGCACTGCTAGAGCACTTAGAGTTGGTCGAGACCAAGATTTTGGGGCTCCTAAAACCCAACTTACATGAGGCTCCTTTTGAAGAGGATCAACCTTTAACTGTAGGGCTACCTGATGATGCAGTCCTCCATGTCTCAGAATATCCAGTTGAAATTAGGTTCTAAAATTGCATGCCCAATTTTTTGCACTTTTTGAGCTGTTCGGATGTCAATATCTCCTATTGTATTTAGAGTTAGGACTTGAAACTTCATTTTTGTCTTATCTATGGTAAGAGGGATGCGCACGCCAATTTTGGGCCCCATCTAACTTATTTCAATTTTTAGGGTTTTTAGTGAGACATCACAATGGTGTTCACCCGTAGCCAAGCCCCAACAGAGGGAGGCTGCCTATAGAGATCTTAGATCTCTACGACCGAGATAGATATGTAGGAGAGGCACATAGGCCTTCTAGACATGAAGCGGTGAGACCAACTATCTTAGAATCTATCAAGCACATCACACACCAGATGCCATTCACGCAGCTTGAGCTAGAGCGACTACGTTTAGAGGAACCGTACTATATTAACAAAGAGCACCTTCAGCACCGAAGGATGAGTTCTTCCAACACACTATGCAAGAGAAGACTCCAACCCCTCACACGCATAAGACAAAACATTTTGAGGGGCACAACCCATGGGGGAGAGACGAGTCATCACGACCTCATCAAACGCTACCCCCAACACCTCCTAGACAGGAGCGGGAGGCTACTCTCTTGATTCCTGAAGCACCACCCCCGACGCCTCCTAGACATGAGCGGGAGGCCGCTCCTATAACCAATGACGGGCGCCTTCCTCAAGAACCCACTCGGGTTTATGGGCCACCCTTAAAAATTCATCAAGAAGCCTCTGAGGAATCGGAGCAAGAAGAAGAGCGGGATGAAAAGCCCTACCAAGGCATGGGGGGTGCTATCTGGCCACCCCTCCATAGGCCCCAAGTTCCTCAACAAGAACCAACCAAAGAGGAGGAGCCCAAATCCACTGATACAAGCAATGTGCTGCAAGAGCACTTAGAGTTGGTCGAGACCAAGATTTTGGGGCTCCTAAGACCCAACTTACATGAGGCTCCTTTCGAAGAGGATCAACCTTTAACTGTAGGGCTACATGATGATGCAGTCCTCCATGTCTCAGAATCTCAAAATTTTGATGAGCTCGTACTCACTGGTCGAAGGTGAGGATAAAACAGAGATAGCCCACAACAATCACATGCGACAGCATCGACATCCCATAAAAATCGAAGAAGCATGTCAACAGATAAACATAATACTAGGGCATGAGTGGTGCGTTAATCCACCATAGTGGGACCAAGCGTTACATCCGCCACTTTGGGCACACAAAGATCAACTTCCGCCCAGAGACCTCATAATGACATCAGTGCCGAGGTCGGACCCTATCCTCCTATCCGTGCATAGGGCCGATCCATTCGTGCCCATACCTCCAGAGCCAAATCCAGAGTGCAAAGACCATCAAGTTGGGGGTACCTCTATCCCCCCGAAGAGCAAGCCAAAAGCTCCAAGGATTATCGCAATCACTTGGTCAACCCAAATCTATTTGCCCAAAAAGTCAGTTTTCGGGGCCAAATTCCATCATCTAGTGCCCCGAAATTAGGTTCTAAAATTGCGTGCCCAATTTTTTGCACTTTTTGAGCTGTTCGGATGTCAATATCTCCTAATGTATTTAGAGTTAGGACTTGAAACTTCATTTTTGTCTTATCTATGGTAAGAGGGATGCGCACGCCAATTTTGGGCCCCATCCGACTTATTTCAATTTTTAGGGTTTTTAGTGAGACATCACAATGGTGTTCACCGGTAGCCAAGCCCCAACGAGAGGGAGGCTGCCTATAGAGATCTTAGATCACTACGACCGAGATAGATATGTAGGAGAGGCACATAGGCCTTCTAGACATGAAGCGGTAAGACCAACTATCTTAGAATCTATCAAGCACATCACACACCGTGATGCAATTCACGCAGCTTGAGCTAGAGCGACTACGTTTAGAGGAATTGTACTATATTAACAAAGAGCACCTTCAACACCGGAAGGATGAGTTCTTCCAACACACTATGCAAGAGAAGACTCCAACCCCTCACATGCATAAGACAAAACATTTTGAGGGGCACAACCCATGGGGGCGAGACAGGTCATCACGACCTCATCAAACGCTACCCCCAACACCTCCTAGACAGGAGCGGGAGGCTACTCTCTTGATTCCTGAAGCACCACCCCCGATGCCTCCTAGACATGAGCGGGAGGCCGCTCCTATAACCAATGACGGGCGCCTTCCTCAAGAACCCACTCAAGTTTATGGGCCACCCTTAAAAATTCATCAAGAAGCCTCTGAGGAATCAGAGCAAGAAGAAGAGCAGAATGAAAAGCCCTACCAAGGCATGGGGGGTGCTATCTGGCCACCCCTCCATAGGCCCCAAGTTCCTCAACAAGAACCAACCAAAGAGGAGGAGCCCAAATCCCCTGATACAAGCAATGCGCTGCCAAAGCACTTAGAGTTGGTCGAGACCAAGATTTTGGGGCTCCTAAGACCCAACTTACATTAGGCTCCTTTCAAAGAGGATCAACCTTTAACTATAGGCCTACCTGATGATGCTGTCCTCCATGTCTCAGAATCTCTAGATTTTGATGAGTCTGTACTCACTGGTCGAAGGTGAGGATAAAACAGAGATAGCCCATAGCAATCACATGCGACAGCATCGACATCCCATAAAAATTGAAGAAGCATGTCAACAGATAAACATAATACTAGGGCATGAGTGGCGCGTTAATCCACCGTAGTGGGACCAAGCGTTACATCCACCACTTTGGGCACACAAAGATCAAATTCCACCTAGAGACCTCATAATGACATCAGTGCCGAGGTCGGACCCTATCCTCCTATCCGTGCATAGGGCCGATCCATTCGTGCCCATACCTCCAGAGCCAAATCCATAGTGCAAAGACCATCAAGCTGGGGGTACCTCTATCCCCTGAAGAGCAAGCCAAAAGCTCCAAGGATTATCGCAATCACTTGGTCAACCCAAATCTATTTGCCCAAAAAAGTCAATTTTCGGGGCCAAATTCCATCATCTAGTGCCCCGAAATTAGGTTTTAAAATTGCGTGCCCAATTTTTTGCACTTTTTGAGCTGTTCGGATGTCAATATCTCCTAATGTATTTAGAGTTAGGACTTGAAACTTCATTTTTGTCTTATCTATGGTAAGAGGGATGCGCACGCCAATTTTGGGCCCCATCTAACTTATTTCAATTTTTAGGGTTTTTAGTGAGACATCACAATGGTGTTCACCCGTAGCCAAGCCCACTCACGGGCAGACGCTGCGAAGAATATCCAAGGAGGCATGAGTCGTCTCCATTACAATCCCAAGGATTTGGTCATACCACCTTGGTGACCTAACACACAAGGTAGACCCCTCCACACCTTAAAGGAAAGGGACTACAAAGACACCTCTTTGAGGAGCACTTTTGTTCAGCAGAGCACCCAGCACACACCCTTCCATGAGGGGTACATCCATAGGAGAGCTCCCTTAGATGCTCGCTATGAGCGGTCACCGCGTGACGAAGCGCTAGGTCAACATAGGGTTCGACTGGAGGAACCACATGATTACATTATCCCTCCTTCACCCCCTCTAGTTGTCAAGACTACAAAGAAAAATCCAGAGCACAAGGCTCCTCAGGCGGGGCAAACCAACTCCGTCCGTCCCTTTTTCACTTATGAAAGAGAGCATGAGGAAAACCCTTACCTTCCTCAAAAACAATATACATCACGAGAGCAACACGCCTCCGCACCTGCTATCTATCAGGACCACTCACTGAGGCCAAATCCTCGAGGGAATGCCACTACCCCCAACAGAGGGAGGCTGCCTATAGAGATCTTAGATCACTACGACCGAGATAGATATGTAGGAGAGGCACATAGGCCTTCTAGACATGAAGCGGTGAGACCAACTATCTTAGAATCTATCAAGCACATCACACACCGGATGCCATTCACGCAGCTTGAGCTAGAGCGACTACGTTTAGAGGAACCGTACTATATTAACAAAGAGAACCTTCAGCACCGGAAGGATGAGTTCTTCCAACACACTATGCAAGAGAAGACTCCAACCCCTCACACGCATAAGACAAAACTTTTTGAGGGGCACAACCCATGGGGGCGAGACAGGTCATCACGACCTAACCAAACACTACCCCCAACACCTCCTAGATAGGAGCGGGAGGCTACTCTCTTGATTCCTAAAGCACCACCCCTGAAGCCTCCTAGACATGAGCGGGAGGCCGCTCCTATAACCAATGATGGGCGCCTTCCTCAAGAACCCACTCAGGTTTATGGGCCACCCTTAAAAATTCATCAAGAAGCCTCCGAGGAATCGAGCAAGAAGAAGAGCGGGATGAAAAGCCCTACCAAGGCATGGGGGGTGCTATCCGGCCACCCCTCCATAGGCCCCAAGTTCCTCAACAAGAACCAACCAAAGAGGAGGAGCCCAAATCCCCTGATACAAGCAATGCATCGCCAGAGCACTTAGATTTGGTCGAGACCAAGATTTTGGGGCTCCTAAGACCCAACTTACATGAGGCTCCTTTCGAAGAGGATCAACCTTTAACTATAGGGCTACCTGATGATGCAGTCCTCCATGTCTCATAATCTCTAGATTTTGATGAGTTGTACTCACTGGTCGAAGGTGAGGATAAAACAAAGATAGCCCATAGCAATCACATGCGACAGCATCGACATCCCATAAAAATCGAAGAAGCATGTCAACAGATAAACATAATACTAGGGCATGAGTGGCGCGTTAATCCATCGCAGTGGGACCAAGCGTTACATCCACCACTTTGGGCACACAAAGACCAACTTCTGCCCAGAGACCTCATAATGACATCAGTGACGAGGTCGGACCCTATCCTCCTATCCGTGCATAGGGCCGATCCATTCGTGCCCATACCTCCAGAGCCAAATCCAGAGTGCAAAGACCATCAAGCTGGGGGTACCTCTATCCCCTGAAGAGCAAGCCAAAAGCTCCAAGGATTATCGCAATCACTTTTTCAACCCAAATCTATTTGCCCAAAAAAGTCAATTTTCGGGGCCAAATTCCATCATCTAGTGCCCCGAAATTAGGTTTTAAAATTGCGTGCCCAATTTTTTGTACTTTTTGAGCTGTTCGGATGTCAATATCTCCTAATGTATTTAGAGTTAGGACTTGAAACTTCATTTTTGTCTTATCTATGGTAAGAGGGATGCGCTTTGGGCCCCATATGACTTATTTCAATTTTTATGGTTTTTAGTGAGACATCACAATGGTGTTCACCCGTAGCCGAGCCCAATCATGGGCAGACACTGCGAAGAATATCCAAGGAGGCACGAGTCGTCTCCTTTACAATCCCAAGGATTTGGTCATACCACCTTGGTGACCTAACACACAAGGTAGACCCCTCCACACCTTAAAGGAAAGGGACTACAGAGACACCTCTTCGAGGAGCACTTATGTTCAGCAGAGCACCCAGCACACACCCTTCCATGAGGGGTACTTCCATAGGAGAGCTCCCTTAGATGCTCGCTATGAGCGGTCACCGCGCGACAAAGCGCTAGGTCAACATAGGGTTCAATGGAAGGAACCACATGATTACATTATCCCTCCTTCACCCCCTCTAGTTGTCAGGACTACAAAGAAAAATCCAGAGCACAAGGCTCCTTAGGGAGGGCAAACCAACTCCGTCCGTCCCTTTTTCACTTATTAAAGAGAGCATGAGGAAAACCCTTACCTTCCTCAAAAACAATATACATCACAAGAGCAACATGCCTCCGCACCTACTATCTATCAGGACCACTCACTGAGGCCAAATCCCCGAGGGAATGCCACTACCCCCAACAGAGGGAGGCTGCCTATAGAGATCTTAGATCACTACGACCGAGATAGATATGTAGGAGAGGCACATAGGCCTTCTAGACATGAAGCGGTGAGACCAACTATCTTAGAATCTATCAAGCACATCACACACCAGATGCCATTCATGCAGCTTGAGCTAGAGCAACTACGTTTAGAGGAACTGTACTATATTAACAAAGAGCACCTTCAGCACCAGAAGGATGAGTTCTTCCAACACACTATGCAAGAGAAGACTCCAACCCCTCACACGCATAAGACAAAACATTTTGAGGGGCACAACCCATGGGGGCGAGACAGGTCATCATGACCTCATCAAACGCTACCCCCAACACCTCCTAGATAGGAGCGAGAGGCTACTCTCTTGATTCCTGAAGCACCACCCCCGATTCCTCCTAGACATGAGCGGGAGGCCGCTCCTATAACCAATGACGGGCGCCTTCCTCAAGAACCCACTTAGGTTTATGGGCCACCCTTAAAAATTCATCAAGAAGCCTCTAAGGAATCAGAGCAAGAAGAAGAGCGGGATGAAAAGCCCTACCAAGGCATGGGGGGTGCTATCTAGCCACCCCTCCATAGGCCCCAAGTTCCTCAACAAGAACCAACCAAAGAGGAGGAGCCCAAATCCCCTGATACAAGCAATGCGCTGCCAGAGCACTTAGAGTTGGTCGAGACCAAGATTTTGGGGCTCCTAAGACCCAACTTACATGAGGCTCCTTTCAAAGAGGATCAACCTTTAACCGTAGGGCTACCTGATGATTCAGTCCTCCATGTCTCAGAATCTCCAAATTTTGATGAGCTGTACTCACTGGTCGAAGGTGAGGATAAAACAGAGATAGCCCACAGCAATCACATGCGATAGCATCGACATCCCATAAAAATTGAAGAAGCATGTCAACAGATAAACATAATACTAGGGCTTGAGTGGCGCGTTAATCCACCGCAGTGGGACCAAGGGTTACATCCGCCACTTTGGGCACACAAAGATCAACTTTTGCCCAGAGACCTCATAATGACATCAGTGCCAAGGTCGGACCCTATCCTCCTATCCGTGCATAGGGTCGATCCATTCGTGCCCATACCTCCAGAGCCAAATCTAGAGTGCAAAGACCATCAAGCTGGGGGTACCTCTATTCCCTAAAGAGCAATCCAAAAGCTCTAAGGATTATCGCAATCACTTGGTCAACCCAAATCTATTTGCCCAAAAAATTTAGTTTTTGGGGCCAAATTCCATCATCTAGTGCCCCGAAATTAGGTTTTAAAATTGTGTGCCCAATTTTTTGCACTTTTTGAGCTATTCGGATGTCAATATCTCCTAATGTATTTATATTTAGGACTTGAAACTTCATTTTTGTCTTATCTATGGTAAGAGGGATGTGCACGCCAATTTTGGGCCCCATCTGACTTATTTCAATTTTTAGGGTTTTTAGTGAGACATCACAATGGTGTTCACCCGTAGCCAAGCCCACTCACGGGCAGACGCTGCGAAGAATATCCAAGGAGGCACAAGTCATCTCCATTACAATCCCAAGGATTTGGTCATACCACCTTGGTGACCTAACACACAAGGTAGACCCCTCCACACCTTAAAGGAAAGGGACTACAGAGACACCTCTTCGAGGAGCACTTCTGTTCAGCAGAGCACCCAGCACACACCCTTCCATGAGGGGTACATCCATAGGAGAGCTCCCTTAGATGCTCGCTATGAGCGGTCACCGCGCGACAAAGCGCTAGGTCAACATAGGGTTCAATGGAAGGAACCACATGATTACATTATCCCTCCTTCACCCCCTCTAGTTGTCAGGACTACAAAGAAAAATCCAGAGCACAAGGCTCCTCAGGCGGGGCAAACCAACTCCGTCCGTCCCTTTTTCACTTATGAAAGAGAGCATGAGGAAAATCCTTACCTTCCTCAAAAATAATATACATCACGAGAGCAACATGCCTCCACACCTACTATCTATCAGGACCACTCACTGAGGCCAAATCCCTGAGGGAATGCCACTACCCCCAACAGAGGGAGGCTGCATATAGAGATCTTAGATCACTACGACTAAGATAGATATGTAGGAGAGGCACATAGGCCTTCTAGAAATGAAGCGGTGAGACCAACTATCTTAGAATCTATCAAGCACATCACACACCAGATGTCATTCACGCAGCTTGAGCTAGAGCGACTACATTTAGAGGAACTATACTATATTAACAAAGAGCACCTTCAGCACCAGAAGGATGAGTTCTTCCAACACACTATGCAAGAGAAGACTCCAACCCCTCACATGCATAAGACAAAACATTTTGAGGGGCACAACCCATGGGGGCGAGACAGGTCATCACGACCTCGTCAAATGCTACCCCCAACACCTCCTAGACAGGAGTGGGAGGCTACTCTATTGATTCCTGAAGCACCACCCACGATGCCTCCTATACATGAGCGGGAGGCCGCTCCTATAACCAATGATGGGCGCCTTCCTCAAGAACCCACTCAGGTTTATAGGCCATCCTTAAAAAATCATCAAGAATCCTCTGAGGAATCAGAGCAAAAAGAAGAGCAGGATGAAAAGCCCTACCAATGCATGGGGGGTGCTATCTGGCCACCCCTCCATAGGCCCCAAGTTCCTCAACAAGAACCAACCAAAGAGGAGGAGCCCAAATCCCCTAATACAAGCAATGCGCTGCCAGAGCACTTAGAGTTGGTCGAGACCAAGATTTTGGGGCTCCTAAGACCCAACTTACATGAGGCTCCTTTCGAAGAGGATCAACCTTTAACCGTAGGGCTACCCGATGATGCAGTCCTCCATGTCTCAGAATCTCCAAATTTTGATGAGTTGTACTCACTGGTCGAAGGTGAGGATAAAACAGAGATAGCCCACAACAATCACATGCGACAGCATCGACATCCCATAATAATCGAAGAAGCATGTCAACAGATAAACATAATACTAGGGCATGAGTGGCGCATTAATCCATCACAGTGGGACCAAGCAATACATCCACCACTTTGGGCACACAAAGATCAACTTCCACCCAGAGACCTCATAATGACATCAGTGCCGAGGTCGGACCCTATCCTCCTATCCGTGCATAGGGCCGATCCATTCGTGCCCATACCTCCAGATCCAAATCCATAGTGCAAAGACCATCAAGTCAGGGGTACCTCTATCCCCTGAAGAGCAAACCAAAAGCTCCAAGGATTATCGCAATCACTTGGTCAACCCAAATCTATTTGCCCATAAAAGTCAGTTTTCGGGGCCAAATTCCATCATCTAGTGCCCCGAAATTAGGTTTTAAAATTGCGTGACATTTTTTACACTTTTTGAGCTGTTAGGATGTCAATATCTCCTAATGTATTTAGATTTAGGACTTGAAACTTCATTTTTGTCTTATCTATGGTAAGAGGGATACACACGCCAATTTTGGGCCCCATCTGACTTATTTCAATTTTTAGGGTTTTTAGTGAGACATCACAATGGTGTTCACCCATTGCCAAGCCCCAACAGAGGGAGGCTGCCTATAGAGATCTTAGATCACTACGACGGAGATAGATATGTAGGAGAGGCACATAGGCCTTCTAGACATGAAGCAGTGAGACTAACTATCTTAGAATCTATCAAGCACATCACACACCAGATGTCATTCACGCAGCTTGAGATAGAGAAACTACGTTTAGAGGAACTGTACTATATTAACAAAGAGCACCTTCAGCACCAGAAGTATGAGTTCTTCCAACACACTATGCAAGAGAAGACTCCAACCCCTCACACGCATAAGACAAAACATTTTGAGGGGCACAACCCATGGGGGCGATACAGGTCATCACAACCTCATCAAACGCTACCCCCAACACCTCCTAGACAGGAGGGGGAGGCTACTCTCTTGATTCCTGAAGCACCACCCCCGATGCCTCCTATACATGAGCGGGAGGCCGCTCCTATAACCAATGATGGGCACCTTCCTCAAGAACCCACTTAGGTTTATGGGCCACCCTTAAAAATTCATCAAGAAGCCTATGAGGAATCAGAGCAAGAAGAAGAGCGGGATGAAAAGCCCTACCAAGGCATGGGGGGTGCTATCTAGCCACCCCTCCATAGGCCCCAAGTTCCTCAACAAGAACCAACCAAAGAGGAGGAGCCCAAATCCCCTGATACAAGCAATGCGCTGCCAGAGCACTTAGAGTTGGTCAAGACCGAGATTTTGGGGCTCCTAAGACCCAACTTACATGAGGCTCCTTTCGAAGAGGATCAAACTTTAACTGTAGGGCTACCTGATGATGCAGTCCTCCATTTCTTAGAATCTCCAGATTTTGATGAGCTGTACTCACTGGTCGAAGGTGAGGATAAAACGAGAGATAGCCCACAACAATCACATGCGACAGCATCGACATCCCATAAAAATTGAAGAAGCATGTCAACAGATAAACATAATACTAGGGCATGAGTGGCGCGTTAATCCACCGCAGTGGGACCAAGGGTTACATCCACCACTTTGGGCACACAAAGATCAAATTTAGCCCAGAGACCTCATAATGACATCAGTGCCAAGGTCGGACCCTATCCTCCTATCCGTGCATAGGGCCGATCCATTCGTGCCCATACCTCCAGAGCCAAATCCAGAGTGCAAAGACCATCAAGCTGGGGGTACCTCTATTCCCTAAAGAGCAATCCAAAAGCTCCAAGGATTATCACAATCACTTTGTCAACCCAAATCTATTTGCCCAGAAAAGTCAGTTTTTGGGGCCAAATTCCATCATCTAGTGCCCCGAAATTAGGTTTTAAAATTGTGTGCCCAATTTTTTGCACTTTTTGAGCTATTCGGATGTCAATATCTCCTAATGTATTTATATTTAGGTCTTGAAACTTCATTTTTGTATTATCTATGGTAAGAGGGATGCGCATACCAATTTTGGGCCCCATCTGACTTATTTCAATTTTTAGGGTTTTTAGTGAGACATCATAATGGTGTTCACCCGTAGCCAAGCCCACTCACGGGCAGATGCTGCGAAGAATATCCAAGGAGGTACGAGTCGTCTCCGTTATAATCCCAAGGATTTGGTCATACCACCTTGGTGACCTAACACACAACGTAGACCCCTCCACACCTTAAAGGAAAGGGACTACAGAGACACCTCTTCGAGGAGCACTTCTGTTCAGCAGAGCACCCAGCACACACCCTTCCATGAGGGGTACATCCATAGGAGAGCTCCCTTAGATGCTCGCTATGATCGGTCACCGCACGACAAAGCGCTAGGTCAACCTAGGGTTCGACGGAAGGAACCACATGATTACATTATCCCTCCTTCACCCCCTCTAGTTGTCAGGACTACAAAGAAAAATCCAGAGCACAAGGCTCCTCAGGCGGGGCAAACCAACTCCGTCCGTCCCTTTTTCACTTATGAAAGAGCAAGAGGAAAACCCTTACCTTCCTTAAAAACAATATACATCATGAGAGCAACAAGCCTCCGCACCTGCTATCTATCACAACCACTCACTGAGGCCAAATCCTTGAGGGAATGCCACTACCCCCAACATAGGGAGGCCGCCTATAGAGATCTTAGATCACTACGACCGAGATAGATATGTAGGAGAGGCACATAGGCCTTCTAGACATGAAGCGGTGAGACCAACTATCTTAGAATCTATCAAGCACATCACACACCGGATGCCATTCACGCAGCTTGAGCTAGAGCGACTACGTTTAGAGGAACTGTACTATATTAACAAAGAGCACCTTCAGCACCAGAAGGATGATTTCTTCCAACACACTATGCAAGAGAAGACTCCAACCCCTCACACGCATAAGACAAAACATTTTGAGGGGCACAACCCATGGGGGCGAGACAGGTCATCACGACCTCATCAAACGCTACCCCCAACACCTCCTAGACAGGAGCGGGAGGCTACTCTCTTGATTCCTGAAGCACCACCCCCGACGCCTCCTAGACATGAGCGGGAGGCTTCTCCTATAACCAATGATGGGAGCCTTCCTCAAGAACCCACTCAGGTTTATGGGCCACCCTTAAAAATTCATCAAGAAGCCTCTGAGGAATCAGGGCAAGAAGAAGAGTGGGATGAAAAGCCCTACCAAGGCATGGGGGGTGCTATCTGGCCACCCCTCCATAGGCCCCAAGTTCCTCAACAAGAACCAACCAAAGAGGAGGATCCCAAATCCCCTGATACAAGCAATGCGTTGCCAGAGCACTTAGAGTTGGTCGAGACCAAGATTTTGGGGCTCCTAAGACCCAACTTACATGAGGCTCCTTTCAAAGAGGATCAACCTTTAACTGTAGGGCTACCTAATGATGCAGTCCTCCATGTCTCAAAATCTCTAGATTTTGATGAGCTGTACATCCCATGCGACAGCATGTGATGAGCTGTACCGCAATCACATGCGACAGCATTGACATCCCATAAAAATTGAAGAAGCATGTCAACAGATAAACATAATACTAGGGCATGAGTGGCGCGTTAATCCATCGCAGTGGGACCAAGCGTTACATCCGCCACTTTGGGCACACAAAGATCAACTTCCGCCCAGAGACCTCATAATGACATCAGTGCCGAGGTCGGACCCTATCCTCCTATCCATGCATAGGGCCGATCCATTCGTGCCCATACCTCCAGAGCCAAATCCGAGTGCAAAGACCATCAAGCTGGGGGTACCTCTATCCCCTGAAGAGCAAGCCAAAAGATCCAAGGATTATCGCAATCACTTGGTCAACCCAAATTTATTTTCCCAAAAAAGTCAGTTTTCGGGGCCAAATTCCATCATCTAGTGCCCCGAAATTAGGTTTTAAAATTGCGTGCCCAATTTTTTGCACTTTTTGAGCTATTCGGATGTCAATATCTCCTAATGTATTTAGAGCTAGGACTTGAAACTTCATTTTTGTCTTATCTACTATAAGGGGGATGCACACGCCAATTTTGGGCCCCATATGACTCATTTCAATTTTTAGGGTTTTTAGTGAGACATCACAATGGTGTTCACCCGTAGCCAAGCCCACTCACGGGCAGACACTGTGAAGAATATCCAAGGAGGCACAAGTCGTCTCCGTTACAATCCCAAGGATTTGGTCATACCACCTTGGCGACCTAACACACAAGGTAGACCCCTCCACACCTTAACGGATAGGGACTATAGGGGCACCCCTTCTAGGAGCACTTCTGTTCAGCAGAGCACCCAGCACACACCCTTCCATGAGGGGTACATCCATAGGAGAGGTCCCTTAGATGCTCGCTATGAGTAGTCACCGCGTGACGAAGTGCTAGGTCAACATAGGGTTCGACGGGAGGAACCACATGATTACATTATCCCTCCTTCACCCCCTCTAGTTGTCAGGACTACAAAGAAAAATCCAGAGCACAAGGCTCCTCAGGCGGGGCAAACCAACTCCGTCCGTCCCTTTTTCACTTATGAAAGAGAGCATGAGGAAAACCCTTACATTCCTCAAAAACAATATACATTGCGAGAGCAACACGCCTCCGCACCTGCTATCTATCACGACCACTCACTGAGGCCAAATCCCCTAGGGAATGCCACTACCCCCAACAGAGGGAGGCCACCTATAGAGATATTAGATCATTACGACCGAGATAGATATGTAGGAGAGGCACATAGGCCTTCTAGACATGAAGCGGTCAGACCAACTATCTTAGAATCTATCAAGCACATCACACACCAGATGCCATTCACACAGCTTGAGCTAGAGTGACTGCGTTTAGAGGAACTGTACTATATTAACAAAGAGCACCTTCAGCACCAGAAGCTTGAGTTCTTCCAACACACTATGCAAGAGAAGACTCCAACCCCTCACACGCATAAGACAAAACATTTTGAGGGGCACAACCCATGGGGGCCAGACAGGTCATCATGACCTCATCAAACGCTACCCCCAACACCTCCTAGACAGAAGTGGGAGGCTACTCTCTTGATTCCTAAAGCACCACCTCCAATGCCTCCTAGACATGAGCGGGAGGCCACTCCTATAACCAATGACGGGCGCCTTCCTCAAGAACCCACTCAGGTTTATGGGCCACCCTTAAAAATTCATCAAGAAGCCTCTAAGGAATCAGAGCAAGAAGAAGAGCGGGATGAAAAGCCCTACCAAGGCATGGGGGTGCTATCCGGCCACCCCTCCATAGGCCCCAAGTTTCTCAACAAGAACCAACCAAAGAGGAGGAGCCCAAATCCCCCGATACAAGCAATGCGCTGCCAGAGCACTTAGAGTTGGTCGAGACCAAGATTTTGGGGCTCCTAAGACCCAACTTACATGAGGCTCCTTTCAAAGAGGATCAACCTTTAACCGTAGGGCTACCTGATGATGCAGTCCTCCATGTCTTAGAATATCCAAATTTTGATGAGCTCTACTCACTTGTCGAAGGTGAGGATAAAACAGAGATAGCCCATAGCAATCACATGCGACAGCATCGACATCCCATAAAAATCGAAGAAGCATGTCAACAGATAAACATAATACTAGGGCATGAGTGGCGCGTTAATCCACCGCAGTGGGACCAAGCGTTACATCCGCCACTTTGGACACACAAAGATCAACTTCCACCCAAAGACCTCATAATGACATCAGTGTCAAGGTCGGACCCTATCCTCCTATCCGTGCATAGGGCCGATCCATTCGTGCCCATACCTCCAGAGCCAAATCCAGAGTGCAAAGACCATCAAGTCAGGGGTACCTCTATCCCCTGAAGAGCAAGCCAAAAGCTCCAAGGATTATCGCAATCACTTGGTCAACCCAAATCTATTTACCCAAAAAGTCAGTTTTCGGGGCCAAATTCCATCATCTAGTGCCCCGAAATTAGGTTTTAAAATTGCGTGCCCAATTTTTTGCACTTTTTGAGCTATTCGGATGTCAATATCTCCTAATGTATTTAGAGTTAGGACTTGAAACTTCATTTTTGTCTTATCTACTATAAGAGGGATGCACACGCCAATTTTGGGCCCCATCTGACTCATTTCAATTTTTAGGGTTTTTAGTGAGACATCACCATGGTGCTCACCCGTAGCCAAGCCCAATCATGGGTAGAGGCTGTGGGGAATGTCCAAGGAGGCACGAGTCATCTCCGTTACAATCCCAAGGATTTGGTCATACCACCTTGGCGACCTAACACACAAGGCAGACCCCTCCACACCTTAACGGATAGGGACTATAGGGGCACCTCTTCGAGGAGCACTTCTGTTCAGCATAGCACCCAGCACACACCCTTCCATGAGGGGTACATCCATAGGAGAGCTCCCTTAGATGCTCGCTATGAGCGGTCACCGCGCGACGAAGCGCTAGGTCAACATAGGGTTCGACGGGAGGAACCACATGATTACATTATCCCTCCTTCACCCCCTCTAGTTGTCAGGACTACAAAGAAAAATCCAGAGCACAAGGCTCCTTAGGTGGGGCAAACCAACTCCGTCCGTCCCTTTTTCACTTATGAAAGAGAGCATGAGGAAGACCCTTACCTTCCTCAAGAGCAATATACATCACGAGAGCAACACGCCTCCGCACCTGCTATCTATCAGGACCACTCACTGAGGCCAAAGCCCCGAGGGAATGCCACTACCCCCAATAGAGGGAGGCTGCCTATAGAGATCTTGGATCACTACGACCGAGATAGATATGTAGGAGAGGCATCTAGGCCTTCTAGACATGAGGCGGTGAGACCAACTATCTTAGAATCTATCAAGCACATCACACACCGGATGCCATTCACGCAGCTTGAGCTAGAGCGACTACATTTAGAGGAACTGTACTATATTAACAAAGAGCACCTTCAGCACCAGAAGGATGAGTTCTTCCAACACACTATGCAAGAGAAGACTCCAACCCCTCACACGCATAAGACAAAACATTTTGAGGGGCACAACCCATGGGGGCGAGACAGGTCATCGCGACCTCATCAAACGCTACCCCCAACACCTCCTAGATAGGAGCGGGAGGCTACTCTCTTGATTCCTGAAGCACCACCCCCGACGCCTCCTAGACATGAGCGGGAGGCCGCTCCTATAACCAATGACGGGTGCCTTCCTCAGACATCCACCCAGGCTTATGGGCCACCCTTAGAAATTCATCAAGAAGCCTCTAAGGAATCAGAGCAAGAAGAAGAGCGGGATGAAAAGCCCTACCAAGGCATGGGGGGTGCTATCTAGCCACCCCTCCATAGGCCCCAAGTTCCTCAACAAGAACCAACCAAAGAGGAGGAGCCCAAATCCCTTGATACAAGCAATGCGCTGCCAGAGCACTTAGAGTTGGTCGAGACCAAGATTTTGGGGCTCCTAAGACCCAACTTACATGAGGCTCCTTTCGAAGAGGATCAACCTTTAACCGTAGGGCTACCCGATGATGCGAGTCCTCCATGTCTCGAGAATCTCCAGATTTTGATGAGCTCTACTCACTGGTCGAAGGTGAGGATAAAACAGAGATAGCCCACAACAATCACATGCGAAAGCATCGACATCCCATAAAAATTGAAGAAGCATGTCAACGAGATAAACATAATACTAGGGCATGAGTGGTGCGTTAACCCACCGCAGTGGGACCAAGCGTTACATCCGCCACTTTGGGCACACAAAGATCAACTTTCACCCAGAGACATCATAATGACATCGGTGTCGAGGGTAGACCCTGTCCTCCTATCCGTGCATAGGGCCGATCCATTCGTGCCCATACCTCCAGAGCCAGATCCAGAGTGCAAAGACCATCAAGCTGGGGGTACCTCTATCCCCTGAAGAGCAAGCCAAAAGCTCCAAGGATTATCGCAATCACTTGGTCAACCCAAAAAGCTCCAAGGATTATCGCAATCACTTGGTCACCCCAAAAGCTCCAAGGATTATCGCAATCACTTGGTCACCCCAAAAAGCTCCAAGGATTATCGCAATCACTTGGTCACCCCAAAAAAAAAAAGCTCCAAGGATTATCGCAATCACTTTGTCACCCCAAAAAGCTCCAAGGATTATCGCAATCACTTGGTCACCCCAAAAAGCTCCAAGGATTATCGCAATCACTTGGTCACCCCAAAAAGCTCCAAGGATTATCGCAATCACTTGGTCACCCCAAAAAGCTCCAAGGATTATCGCAATCACTTGGTCACCCCAAAAAAAAAAAGCTCCAAGGATTATCGCAATCACTTGGTCACCCCAAAAAGCTCCAAGGATTATCGTAATCACTTGGTCACCCAAAAAAAAAAAAAATCTCCAAGGATTATCGCAATCACTTGGTCACACCAAAAAGCTCCAAGGATTATCGCAATCACTTGGTCACCCCAAAAAGCTCCAAGGATTATCGCAATCACTTGGTCACCCCAAAAGCTCCAAGGATTATCGCAATCACTTGGTCACCCAAAAAGCTCCAAGGATTATTGCAATCACTTGGTCACCCCAAAAAGCTCCAAGGATTATCGCAATCACTTGGTCACCCCAAAAAGCTCCAAGGATTATCACAATCACTTGGTCAATCCCAAAAATGCTCCAAGGATCTCTAAAATCGCTTGGTCAATCCCAAAATGCTCCAAGGATTTCCACAATCGCTTGGTCAAAAATCAAGAAAATTCAAAAACAACAAAAATCATCAAAAACAACAAAAATTTTGCATCTCATTTCTAGGCATACTCAAATTCACCAATAGAGAGCTCTTCTCGCACCTCATCTTCATATTCACCAAAATCAATCCATCAAAAATACAAAAATATATAGCTGCATTAAAGCATTGCATCCATACATTGCATATTTGTGGTCGTATAGGTCAAAGGCACCATAGGCTGTAATTGCTCTGCTAGTCCATCTTGTTCCACACTTGTTCCATTTTACAAAAACAACAAAAACACCATGCATTGCTTTTACCACACTAGAGTCGGTGGTCTTTTAATGTATCAAGAGTTTTCGTGATTCAGTCATCATTTTTCTTTTTTAGCTACGTAATGTACCGAGTCAGACATATTTTACGAAGGTAGAGTTACACTTGAAATACGCCTTGTTACGTAACATCCCAACACAAATTAAAACACATAAAAATTCCCAAGTTGTGTGAACGAAAGATGAAACTTGTGCAGTAATCTAGGTCACCATAAGCGAAATGGTTATCTTGCTCATCCCCCCGTGCGAATGGTTCCAGAATGCTTGAGAATTCACAAAAGGACAAGCTCTTTCCTATCCATTCACCTCCATATACAGTGGTTTTCACCACTACCAAATTCCAATCATAGTTGGTTCCCAAAGTTGTAAGGATTTGTACTACACGTCCCTGCCAAGGATGGGTAGTCATCCCCAAGACCTAAAAGGATCAACGCCATTCACGAACAAAATTCCAACAAATCATCATCCTAACACTTTCCATTCACCTTTGGTCTCCAAGTTGTAAGGATTCGTACTATCCGCCCCTAACCAGGATGGGTAGTCATCCCCAAGGCCTAAAAGATCAATGCCCTTACTCCATAATCTCCATCACCCCCTTGGTTCCCAACGTCGTAAGGATTCGTACTACACGTCCCTGCAAAGGATGGGTAGTCGTCCCCAAGGCCACGAGGATCAAAGCCATTCACAAGCTCAAATTCACAATACTCAAAACACAAAATCAAATAACAGTGGTTATCACCACTATTCAAAATCCTTGCTCAAAAAGAATTAATAAACAGTGATCTTCATCACTATATAGACGAGCAACTTTCTAAATCATTCAGCCAACAAATATCCTGAGCTTGAATCCCTGGAATTCTCAGCATTCAAAAACCATCTAGGTGATCCTCATTACAAGTTTGGTTGATAGCCTATCTGGCAATGGTGGTATCCTACCCGCATGACGATATGTCTGTCACATTCGCTTTGCGTGTGTGCAGACCAATGTTTGCATAAGGATGAGCTAGCTTATGGTATCCTGGATAACACCGCAGATTAATCTAACTAAATACAGTAAAGGATTTAGTGGAGCTAATTAGGTGATCCTCAGTACAAGTTCGGTTGAAAGCCCATCGCGCATCGGCGGTATCCTGACAAATACCACATAAATGAACTCAATTGCACACACAGGGATGTGAAATAGCTTGGTCAAAAACAAGTCCGATTCATACCTTGTTCAAAAGTCTTGTAAGATAAAGTACAATCGTGGCTAGTGAGTTAAAACCATATGAGTCTCGAGAAAACCTTAGCTACATTTCTAAACCAAGCTGCACTACTTTTCATCCTTACAATACCATCGGAAAATACAAAAAAATAAAAACCACTGTATACATACAAAGTCATGCATCACAGCAATCGCCTAAAAACAAAATAACAGAGTTCTAAACAAGTCTATGGTGCCATAGCCAAACATCACAAATCCCATTCATCCATTTCATCTCTGCATATCACATATAAATCAAAAACATTTGCATTCATCATAGCATATGCATCCATCAAAATAAATCAACATGCATACATCCATATTCATCAACCATCATGCATAAGATCAAAGAAAATCAAAACAACAAAACAAAAAAAATGCAACACAAACAAAAAGCAATAAACATTGCCAGACACAAGTGCTCTTGCACTTAACCTCTTGGCATAGAAAAATTGATGTCGAGGTTTACATTGTCACTATCCTACTCTCTAAGAAGGCTACCATAGCCGGACCGCTCCACGGGAAGACGGATTATCGACAATTTCACCCCCAAATGGCATCACAAATGGGTCAAAGCCCACCAAGAAAACAACAAAAAAAGGCAACACAAACAAAAAGCAATAAACATTGCCAGACACAAGTGCTCTTGCACTTAACCTCTTGGCATAGAAAAATTGATGTCGAGGTTTACATTGTCACTATCCTACTCTCTAAGAAGGCTACCATAGCCGGACCGCTCCACGGGAAGATGGATTTTCGACAATTTCACCCCCAAATGGCATCACAAATGGGTCAAAGCCCACAAACAACAAGAAAATCAAAACAACAAATGCAACACAAACAAAAAGCAATAAACATTGCCAGACACAAGTGCTCTTGCACTTAACCTCTTGGCATAGAAAAATTGATGTCGGGGTTTACATTGTCACTATCCTACTCTCTAAGAAGGCTACCATAGCCGGACCGCTCCACGGGAAGACGGATTTTCGACAATTTCACCCCCAAATGGCATCACAAATGGGTCAAAGCCCACCAAAAAAAAACAACAAACAAATGCAACACAAACAAAACCAACAATAAACATTGCCAGACACAAGTGCTCTTGCACTTAACCTCTTGGCATAGCAAAATTGATGTCGGGGTTTACATTGTCACTATCCTACTCCCGAAGAAGGCTACCATAGCCGGACCGCTCCACGGGAGGACGGATTTTCGACAATTTAATCCCCAAATGGTGTCACAAAAAAAATCAAAACAACAAAAAAATGCAACACAAAAACAAACAGCAATAAGCATTGCCGGACACAAGTGCTCTTGCACTTAACCTCTTGGCATAGAAAATCGATGTCGGGGCTCAAATTGTCACTCTCCTACTCCCTAAGAAGGCAACCTTAGCCGGACCGCTCCATGGGAAGATGGAATTTTGACACTTTCACCCCATTATGGCATCACAAAAAGGGTCAACACCCACCAAAAATAGGTCCAAATGTTGGAAAAATTGCACATGCTTAACGATAAACCATCTAAAGGCACCCTTGCACAAGTCATCTTGGGTCAAGCGACTCGTCGCTTTTCTCACGAAGGTCATTCCCTCATCGATTCGTCGCTTGAGGGGGTAGTCACACTTAGTCACCAATCAACAATCACACACCCAATTAAGGAAAACGACATGCATTCAAAGAATCATTGACAAAGACAATTACGCTCCTGCTTGGGGCAATAAACAAGCAACAATCAAATTGATCAAACACTTGGCATTTCGTGAATCATGAACACAAGGTTCCCCCGTGGATAAAAGGTTGCGCCCTTTGCCTAATCATGACTGATCAATGTCCAAGCTCAAGTCACACCTCACCAAAATAGGTTAATACTTGAAATCAAACTCCTTAGCTCGTCAGAAGCAAGGATTCAAGAATGCATGCCCTTTCCATGCTTGGGGCATCAAAATTTGGTTAGGTTACCAAGAAACCCTAATCATTAGTGCTTTGGTTATCTATTTTTGCTTGGCGCTGCGCCATGCACAACGCATCCCAAAAAGGGGCATCTGTAGACACCAAAACAGCACCAATCCGATTATGTGACTGCAAACACTGATCGCTTTGACAAACATAGCCCCCAGGGCAGCCCTCAGAGGTTAAACAGTGGTCCTAACCACTTTCATAGCAATTTTGTAAGGTCAAGAGGCAATTTGGCACATTCGGGCACTTTGCTCGGTATTCGTCTCACCCGGGGACGAATTCAAAATGGAATCCGTCTCACCCGGGGACGAATTCTGAATTCATCTCTGGTAGGGACGAATTCCGGGTTTAACGGGCAAAAAGAAGAATGGCGCCAAGTGGCAGCCAAAGACAGTCAGTTGATGACTCCTGCCTCGCACGCGTGTGTGGGTGGGCAAATAGGCCGTTAGAGGACTATCACAAGGGCAATTATGAAAGCCCAAGTCATGGAGGACTCCCCTCCCTCATGGGAAGACATGACCGCCACATGGCACCTATGACCAACACATGGCGCTTATGCTTCCCTCTCAAAAGAGACCCCATGGGTCTATAAAAGGTGGGACTTTTCTCACCCAAAAAAAAATAGATTGGAGGCGATTTCAAGCAACGAAGTGTTGTCCGATTGATTACCCACTTGCATCTTTTTGATTCACCTTCTCACATCCACTAATCTCTTTCGCAAGGGAGGTTATTGGGTGGCTTTTGGAAGCGTGGATCCAACCCAAATCCAACATTTGACCACCTTACACCACCAATTTGCAGACATCCCAATCCTAAGAGGTTTTGGGCCCATCCCTAGTGGATTGGCGTCGAAATCAAGTGCCAACGGTGGGAGGCCCACTTGGGCACCCCCGCACTCTCTAAGTTTTATTCTAAAGCATTCTAGATTATTTGTTCATATTGCATCTTATGTTATTCTGTCTGGTTAACTCATAGCTTCAATTTCATAACATTTTGATCAGATTTTATCATGCCTTTTGTCGCTTTGTTGTCCTACTAACTTGCAGGTGGCGATATCGAATTCTCGAGGATAGAGGCCAAATTGGGAGAATCCGACCATCTGGGTCGTCCCAAAATGGCCCCAATTACATAACCCCTCTGTTTGCAGGTGTTTTGGAGGTCTCGGGAGTCGACATTGGAGCAGCATCACCTCGGCTTTTCCAACACAGCAGAATTCGTCCCACCCAGGGACGAATTGCAGTCAGAATTCGTCCTGCCCAGGGACGAATTCCAGGTGAAGGCAGATTGGCCAACTGTTTCAGTGGCAATGGCCTTCTGGTAATATCTTATGTCTTCTGTCAGGTTCTCAGGCCATTTGGACTCACTTTACTCACTGTTTTAGACAAATGTTTATATGCATCTTTTGGCAATTTTAGAGAACAGACACTCCTTATTTGCAGCAGGTGCTACTGACATCTTCGTTGTTTCTTTGTTCACAGGAGGAGCAGGAGAGGTCAAGGACTCATCAACATCAGTGGCGGCATCGTCTTGGCCCGCCCATCTCAAGTGTGGGCACGCGGAAAGAGGAACCTTAAGTCTTGATTGTAATCAAATTCTTTTAACGCTCCTAGCCCCTGAAAAGGGAGGAGGCGTCTTTGTAAAAGAGATCAAGAGAGTTTAATGAAAGGGTCTGTGTTTTCTCCATTTGCTTGTATCTCATTTCAATGCGTCTCTTTCATTTCATGCATTCTACATTTTTAGGACTTAAGCGTATTTGATTTTGAATGCATCGCAATTAGTGTTTCCTTCGCCCGGAATCTCGTGCTTTCAGTTCATTTTTATGAGAAACTTTTAATTAGTCTTGAATTTCAAATCACGAATTATTTTTGGAATTAAAGGAGACTATATTTTATAACCAAATCAAAAGATGTATAATAGGTATATCTTTATTTCAAACAATAGCTACTATATGTTGAGGATGTAGTATTGAAGGTAGTGTTACAATTGCATTGGAATTTAATCTATGATTTTTAATCTTTACAAAGGACACGCTTCTTGTACCTACCTAGCATATCCAATTTGTGTATGAAACATAGTATCTACTGCACATGTTGCAATGTCAATAACCCACACTTATACGATGAGGTTGGAAATGGACGAACATGATTTATTCTTCTTAAAATCACGATCTTTAACTTTATATAATCAAAATTATCAAATGGATTAATATGTGTTAATCATGTTCCATCAAAAAATTTCTTACCAAAATTTTATTTTAACTCTACATGATAATTGATTGAGTATTTTGTAAGAGCTAGCATTGATCCTCCATTTCCTTCCTAGCTTTTGATAAGATTGCTTTGAAATACTCAATTGATTCCTTTATAGTATCGTGTTCTTCCTCAATATGCAGTCCATTTATTTATTTGTGGATAGGATAAATTTTATTTGAAGGTAACATGAAATTTTTGGTATTTCTATCAACCTTTGTAGGAGATTTAAGATAGACAAAGATCAAGATTGAAGACTAAAATATTCAACAACCAAATAATATAATAAAGAAATATTTTGAAGAATATTACATTATTTGTACATGTTAATGTACCCCCATGGTACCTTCATGGTACAATTGTAACAGGCCATATATCATGGAGCATTACAACTATCGAAAAATATTGAGAAGTAGCATAGCTTCATACAAAGATACAAAAGCATTTTTAGCTTCTAGGTATATATCATCATAGGCCATTCTATAGAGATCAATATTTGAATGATAAAGTGTACAAAAATATTGTAGTCAAAGTTCATAGCAATATAGCTACTTACACCAAGCAAAACATTGTATAGAATAGCAAAGTGCTTATAAGGGTCTATATAGAACAACAAGTTTTTATAAGGTGCTAGAGATAGATCAGCATGCACTATAGCAAAGCACTCATAAGGAACTATAGCAAAACATTCATAAATATCTCATAAGGAACTATAGCAATACATTCACAAAGAGCTCTTAAAGCACTACAAAAAAGTACTCATAAATCAATACATCAAGTATTCAATAGGTTCTAGAAGGAAGCACATAAGATGCTAAGATGAAATCTCATAAGGTGCTAGAAGAAAGTGCATAATGAACCAAAAGAAAATAATATATGGTGCTAAAATAAAATCACATAAGACACTATGGGAGAAGCACATAAGCCACTGGAGAAAAATAGTAGGCACTCACAGATTGCTAAAGGCAAGTTACTAGCAAGCCAAGGAAGTAAAAGAATGTGCTACTATCAAGCAAGCTAGAGAATGTGTTCTTATCATAAAGTAAGCCAGATAACATGCTACTATCAAGCAAGACAAAGAATGTGTTGTTATTAAGTAATTCAAAGAACATACTCTCATTAAAAAATAAGTCATCGCAATGAATGTACAGTGATCCAGGTAATGTATCATTGTTCTATAAGGAAGAAAGATACCTGAGATCAAAATAGACATCAGGCTATAGGAGGCAAAAAAGTAAAGTATTGGAGTTCTAGCTACCAAGGATGATATAGCAGCGGATGAGTCACCTAAAGTAAAGATATCCGAGGTTGCCACTAAGATCAAAGAGTTGTTCATCCTAAATGGTGCCAAATACAAACCAGACAACAACTGTAAACTAGAATGAAGCTAGGGTAAGATGGATTAACAAACTGTAAATAATATTTCAAATATTTCACCTAACATTGTAAGAAAAATCAAAGCGTTGAATGAGGAGTTGAGCAGCTATTATCTTGCCAAAATGTTCTCAAAATACACATCATCAAACACATCACAATTCAAGATGAAGAGAAGAGAAAGAAAGAAGAATAACAGAAATCACACAAGGAAGACTAACAAAAAACCTATATCCAAAGCCTTGAAAGACTTGAAAGAGGTAGATTGAAGATGAATCTCAAGTAGGAGATTATGAACAATGCAAGGTCGCTTGAATATCGAAGACAAAGAGAAAGATCAATATTGAAGACTAAAGTATTTATCGACCAAATAATGTAATATAGGAGGGTGATGAAGAATATTACATTATTTGGTATATGCTCATGTACCCCCATGGCACCTTCATGGTATATTGTAAACATGTAATATATTAGGGTTGAGTCTATAGTTTGGGAGTGTGATTTAAATTTACCCTTTTATATAAGTGTTGATGTGCAAGAAATGCACAAGTGTTATGTAAGTTAGAGTGCAAGTGTAACGACCCTCCTTCATAGGACATGTTCTTTATACTTGATTTATGTATAGATGTGTGGATGTATATTACATAATCTTATTTTATGTTATACAAATATGTGACAGTTTCACTTTATGCTCTTATTATATTACTTTTAGAACATGGTACTGCTGAAGAAATTTGTGGTTGCAAGACCAAGTACTCTCACAGGTGGATTGGTATGGGATACCCACCAGAGTGGAGAGAAAATAGGAAATGATAGATGACTTGTTCATCAACAGCTCAAGGGTAAAAGAATACCCTCATATATATGCACTGCATATATGTATGTTGTTTTAAAATGCATCATCAAGCAAGGAGGTTGTTGTAATAAAAAGAGCCATCCTTAGTAGGTAGGTGATCATGTTGCAGTTATTGTAAAACCGCCTTCTTAAGAAAAATATTTATTGCTCATGTTTGATTTGGAAAAGCTTTGCGTTGTTGCATGCATTTAATGCATGGAATTGGTTGACAAATGTTTTATTAAAATGGTATTAATAATAATGTGGGTATTATTAATACCTAGTAAAATATTTAATATCATTGTTAATAACTAATATTAACATACAATATTAGTTAGATTTAAATAATTATCATCTTAGCAGCTCGCACTAGCATTAAAAGGATATTAATCTTGAAGTAAATATATAATTGAGTGGATGTTTTATTATTTAAGTTAGAACATCAGTGATTAATGTAAGCTTCATTGTAAAGAAGAATATGTTTGTTTTTAAATCATTATTAAGTCATGCTCTTGAAAATTTGGAAATATTCCAACATGAATCTCCAAGAAGAACGTTACCTATTTTATAACATTGCAAGAGAGCATATGGATGTTGGGTGGTGTTCATGAAATTCAAAGTAGGGTAAGCCTTCCCAACCACGATCTCCTTTGTTGATGCGGGAGCATCCAATAGTGTAAGAGTGATATTGCATCATCCAAAATTTGTAGTGGTTTTTATTATGTTCCAAGTTTGTTTATTTTTTTAGGGGATGGAAAAACAGACCTAACAGCGAAAGAATCACCCTAATATCCTGAGCGGTTTGGAAGATATTTAAATTTTAAGATGAAGACCCTACCAAAAATAGTAAAAATCCTACTATTGAAACTTGAAGTGGAAATTTGAAGGCCTTAGAGACCTCTTAGAGGGGTGAATATTAAGCGTAATATCCTCTAGGGCATTACGCCATTGTAGGTCTTTTCGAGAGATTTTCGAAAATATGCACTAATAGTCATCTCGAGCAACGAGCGAGGAGTTATGACCCCGAGAAGTTTGCCCCCATAATTCAAATTTCAAATGAATTGTTTTAGACGGGAAAGGGGAAAACAGGGTATTTGAGGGGGAATTTTGAAATTGTAAAGGGTCTGGTCTGTATCCTCAATTTGCATGAAAAGTAATACAAAGCTTTGGCTCAAATATTGCAGTTTCCTTGTGACTTAGTAGATTGTTTGTATTCTATTGATGTTGTTCTGCTTCATTTCTTTGTTTTCCTCGATGTATTATATGAAGAGGGGTAACCAAAATGGTGGGTTGGAAGAAAAAACAAAGAAGATCAAAGGTTGGAAAATAAGGATTGCAAGGTAACAGATTGGGGAGAATTACTCAGGTGGAGGTAATTCTTATCTAATTTTACCTTGATGCCATGCTTTCCTTAAATCCTAATTTTGTTGTGTTGCTATATTTATTTACTTGGTGATGTCGCATTCGGACCATTTTTGCCTTTTCTATTAATATTTTGAATATGGAATTAGTAAGGCTAGGTTAGCAATTTGATTTGGTTTGTATTGTTGTACCATTAAGACCAAGGCTTGGGTGCTACGGTTGGCAAGTTTGAATCGATTTTTTTTGTTTATGTTTCCTAGCTTGTTAAGATTTTCTTTTGGTAGACCCGTCTGGAGGATTAGGCAGTGTAGTTTTGCTCTACGTTATTTTTATTAGGTAGAATAACATAATATTTTGAATGGATCCCTAACCTTTACAATGAAACACACATCAAAAGAAAGGTTAAAAAGTGGTCCAAGAGAATATCAACCCCATGGAAAAGGGGGAAAACAAAAATAGCCTCAAGAAGGAAAAACAAAAATAGCCTCAAGAAGGAAAACCAAAAATAAGGCCCATAAAGGAAAAGCATAAGAGATCATCTTAACAACCATGGATAAAAATGACCCAAGAAACCAAACACAACACCCACCAAGGATGACCCCTACAATAGTAAAAGAAGCTTTAATGTGGGTGGGGTTCACCACCTTTTTTCTGGACTTCTTCTACATGTTTTACAACCTCCTCCATAAGCATGGCGATCGTCTTGTTTATTTTGCAAAGGGAGTTCAGGATAACATGAATAATAGCCAAATTGCTACTTCGGATGACCATAAAAGGGGCCTCTAAGGGAGTGATCCCTGACAATATTTTCACTAAAGAGTCACCATGTTTATCATCCATATTGGGTTTCTTTTTTCCTTTCAAATGAGAAGGGTACCTAGTCGCCTATGACATGAAATTTGGGTCCTTCTCAAAGTTAAAATATTCATCTAAAATAAACAGGGAAGGACAGAGGTATTTCCTTTTCCTAACAAGTTCTTCAATCTAGCCAAATGCCTTGTTTCCTTTATCAAGGCTTCGAGGCCTATTTTCTTGAATGGAGTCTTTTTAAACTGGCCTAAAGAGTATCTCTTGCCTTTTCTAGACCCTTCAAAAAAGGAATGTGAGGAAGACCCTATGTTATTCTCCAAATTCAAACAATTAGGATCCTTTTCTTTTTCATCCAGATCCTTAGGATTTTCAGTTGAAGCAGTGGGAGTTCCATAATTAGACCCTAGATTTAGAATATTTCTTTGATCCAACCTTCCCACCGCATGGTAAAATAGGACTTTAATAAGCCCTTTATGGAGACGTATATTAGATTTTTCTCACTTCATATCCCCAATTGTCTTTTCAAGGGATCGTAATAGCAAAGATGACACATTCAATTTTTTCCCCAGCATAGGTGATTTAAAAAGGTAAAATGAAAACTAGGTACAACGTTGAACTTACCATCCAAAGTAAAATATATAATGATAGATAATACCTCTCTATCCCAAGGGGATGGAAGAGAATCCCTTCGTATACCATTATCTGAGTTATGAACCTTCTCGTCCTTATCCAAAAATTTCTCTAGCTCTTTAGCGAGAGAACGTTTCTCTCTATGAATCTTCAATTCCTAGGGATGTAGCTTCAACTATGAGGGACATGTTAATTGTGAACTCGATTCCCTTGACCCTCACTTTCCTGTTAGTCTAGGAATGTGTCACTTGTAGTGAGATCAGTTCGTCATAGCCATCAAATTTTTGCATACATTCAACCAAGGTTTCGCTACTAAGAATTTTACTGACATCACTATCAACCACTAATTTTAAAGGTTCCAAGTGCAACATCTCATTTCCCATTGTAAACTTAGAGAGTAGCATAGCTTCGTTAATGATATCACTACAAAGCAATAGTGGTAAATTCAAAAGCTCTTTTGGACAAAAACAATTGCAATATTTATAGAATCTAACATAAACTTAGAAAATCAATTAATTTAATTCTCATATGTTTACCGATTCATCCTTCTCTTTTAAGAGGATCAAACACGTGGAATCTTTTTATATAATCTTCTTCCAAATGAGTTGTGACTTGTTTTCTTCGAATAATATGTTCTTCAAAACAATAAGATAAAAATCACTTGTCAGTACTTCTTCCGTATCTAGAACATCAAAACCACCACCACTAAAAAGTATAGACTTCACATAAAAAAACAAATAGAGAATAACAAATGAGTAGAAAATACTATAAAAATTTGATTATCCTAGTGCTTAAATGCCTCGTCTACTCTCATGTAGTTTTACTCCAATTGCGGCCAAAAATCAACTTGAGATATTTGAATTCAAATTGTTGCAAAGCAATCCATCTCCAACTAAGCAAAAAGCCTAAATTATAGAGAGAAAATCAAATCAAATACACACATAAATATGTGTGTAATGAAATTTATGACACCCATGATCCTTCTCAATTCCTATAGCTTGTCATAAATTTGCCACCATGGTTCATCTCTAGATTGTAGTACTACTAGAAATAACTTATATATGGTCTATCTTAGTTTGATACTAGAAAATAAAAGCACACTAAAATATTTATCTTGTTGTAACAACAAATGGCATTAAAGATCAAATCAATCACCCATATCGTAAACTAATGTATTTAAAAAATATTTACCTCTAATTTAACTTGACCTCATAATCAAAAATCTTTATACATAATATCATGTATCTCCTTTCAATATCAGTTCATCTCATATCTCAATGAACTCCCCATATATCTACCACAAAAACCCAAAACATAAGTTTTTTCCCTAACATCATCCAAAAATAAATAAAAACATTGCTTTACCATGAATACTTGTGCATAGACACAACAAAAAAAAAAAAAAAAAAAAACTAGGTTTTATTATTATTAAATTTTACTTATTTTATAATCATTAATCTACTCTATAGTTTTCTTATGAGTAGAACACAGGAATTTTTTTTTTTTAACAATTTTTTTTTTCCTTGCTTGCTCATGTCTTTACCATAAAGAAAATAATGTGAAAACTAAAAGAAACTTAACACGACGTGATCTTATCAAAAATTATCCTTTTAAACCATCATTTCCAATAGTCGGCCATGACCAAGACAAGAAGCCTCACCAAAATGAAATGTATATAATCGATAAGAGGCTGAAATTCAAAACAAGTCTATACTGGCTTTAGATAAACCGCCTTTGAGCTTGGACATTTTACTAGAAGATCGAATAGATAAACCGCCTTTGAGCTTGCACATTTTACTAGAAGATCGAATAGATAAACCTTCAAATCCTTATTTGAGCTTGCACCATTTTTTCCTGCTAGTAGGTCGAATAGAATAGATAAACCCCTCGACCTTGCACTGTCTCTGCCAGAAAATCCAATAGATAAACTCCCTTAGCTTGCACTAAATTTCTACCACATTTCTACCAAAAGATCAACTCCTTTGATCTTGCGCTGCATTTCTATCAGAAGATCGGCCAAGAGCAAACAATATCAACAATGGCAAACAATAATGGAGGAAACAAGAGCGACTACGCCACTGCAATTCTGCAGCCAAAGAAGGCACCCAATCGCTTGGTTGTGGATGAAACAACCAATGATGACAACTCTGTGCTAGGCCTCCACCCGAACACCATGGAAAATTTACAATTTTTCCGTGGGGATACAATTCTTGTAAAGGGAAAGAAAAGAAGGGATACGGTAGGCATAGTTCTGCCCGACGACTCCTGCGAGGAGACCAAGATTAGGATGAACAAGGTCATGCGTACAAACCTTAGGGTTCGTCTCGGTGACATTGTTGCTGTTCACCAGTGTCCCGATGTTAAGTATGGTGAAGGAATTTTATTTCTTTTTCTCCTCCTCACCGCCGAAAATGGACGTCGCAACTCAGACACAAACTTCGCCGAACTTTGCACGGCGCTGTTCGGAACGTGCAGCGCGAGTCGAGGGCTCCGACGGACTTCACCTAGGAATGGGTGAAGTGCGAACGTTGACTGCACCGACGGACTTCGCCCAAGAATGGGCGAAGTGCGCACTTCGGCTGTGCAGCCAGAATTCGCCCAAAACTGGGCGAAGCTCGCATTTTGGGGTCGTAGCCAGATTTCGCCCGAAACTGGGCGAAGTTCGAACTTCGCGGCTGCGACGGACTTCACCCGAAATTTGGGCAAAGTTCGCACTTCGGGAAGCAAACAGACTTCACTCAAAATTGGGTGAAGTTTGTACTTCGGTCAGCCGACGGACTTGTGCTAGGCGAAGTGCGGACTGCGGCCGACTTCAGACTTCTCTCATGCACTCGAGCTGCTTCAGACTTGGCCACTCTGGCCTTCGACTTCTTCTTCCGTGGCTGCCGTTGGGTTTGCCTGGCTTGGCAACACCCGTATGAGAGGAGAGAAACGCCGGAACAGAGAACAACAAACTGCAAACCCTAAAGATGCCTAACACAAATAGCAAACTTTATTCATATGAACAACTAGGGTTACAGAAAATTCCTCAACCGAGGAAGTAACAACATCTGCAGGCTACGCTGCAGGATAAACAAGACAGGGGAAATGTCGAGTCTGCTGCTCGGACATTAATCAGCTGAGCCACACTGCTCACTGAATCGCTCTGCTTTCTTTCTCTGCTCACTTTCACGAACTTCTCTCACACCCGCTCTGCTTCTCCTTTTTTTGTCTGAAGACACGAACTGCCCTTTTATAGCCGCGAGGAGAGGAGGATAAGGTTTATCCTCTAACAGCTTCGGATAAGGGTTATCCTCGGATCGACCCTCATCTAGGGTTTTTGACAAACGTCTACTGGGCATTAACTCCTACGGAGATCGAATCTATCAGGTGTCAAATCTGTCAGAAGGTAGGTGTAACGTCATGTCACACTTTTGCCAGGATCCCGGACTGCGGTAGCGCAGTCCGACTTCGCCCATGTCTAGAGCGCAATCCGGTTTCGCCCAAGGTTCGCAACACAGTTGGGCACAGGCGTGAAATCTGGGTTTATGTTTCTAACACCCTCCTTTAAACCTGATTTCACAAGCACTTTGACTCCAAGCTGCTCTCGCAATCTGCTGAAGTCTTCCTCCTTCAAAGGCTTCGTGAAAATATCTGCCAACTGCTCCTTGGATCTACAAAACTGCAGATGAATTTCTTCGGACTTCACCAACTCTCTGATGAAGTGATAACGAATATCAATGTGCTTCGTCCAGCCATGGAACACGGGATCCTTTGACAGTGCAATGGTCGAATTGTTGTCACAAAAAATTGTTGTCGTGCCTTCCGAAGGATTGTACAGTTCACTCAGAACTCTTCGCAGCCATACTGCCTGGCATGCGGATGTCGTGGTGGCGACATATTCTGCTTCGGATGTGGACAATGCAACAATGGGTTGCTTCTTGGACGCCCATGAGACTGCCCCTGATCCGAGATGGAAAGCATACCCGGAGGTGCTCTTTCAATTGTCAGTAATGCCAGCCTAGTCACTGTCTGTGAAGCCCACTAGCTCCAACTGGTCTCGTCTGGCGTAAAATAGGCCATGGTTTCGCGTCCCGCTGACATAGTGCAAGATCCTCTTGCCTGCTTGCCAGTGCGTGTCCTTCGGAGTCTCCATGAAACGGCTGATCAGACTGACTCCGAACATCAGATCTGGTCGAGTTGCAGTCAAGTACATCAGACTGCCAACTAGCCTTTTGAACAAGGTTGGATCTACAGACCTCCCTGTATCCAACTTGCTCAGCTTCAAACCTGTGGCTATAGGTGTGATGGCAGGTTTGTTGTCCTCCATCTTGAAGCGCTTCAGGACATCCTTCATATACTTGCCCTGAGAAATGAAGATGCCATCTGCTGATTGGACAACTTCAATGCCAAGAAAATATTTCATCAGCCCCATGTCAGTCATTTCAAACTCAGACTTCATGGCTGTTCTAAACTGCATAAATAGGCTGCTGCTATTGCTAGTAAATATCAGATCGTCTACATACAGGCAGACGATGATGAGCTCACCTACTTCATTTGTCTTCATGTATAGGGAGTGCTCATATGGGAATTTCTGAAACCCATTCTCCTAAAAATAGTCGTCAATACGGCTGTACCATGCCCTGGGTGCTTGCTTCAACCCATACAGGGCCATCTTCAGTTTCAGGACTTTGCCTTCTTCCAACACTCCGTTGAGGAATGTAGACCTCTTCTTCCAACACTCCGTTGAGGAAGGCAGACTTGACATCCATCTGGTACACGCTCCATCCTTTCTGAGCTGCGATTGCCAGAATCATTCTGACTGTGTCAAGTAGGGCTACGAGTGCATACACCTCATGATAGTCAACTCTTGACTTCTGCTTGTAGCCTTTCGCCACTAATCTGGCCTTATGCCTGTCAACTTCTCCTTGGGCATTAAACTTTGTTTTATATACCCACTTGACCCCAATGGTCTTCTTTCATGCTGGAAGATCTGTTAGCTGCCATGTCTCATTCTTCTCAATGGCTGCTATCTCCTCATCCATCGCATTCACCCATTTGCGATTCTGACTTGCCTCTTCAAACTCCACTGGATCACATTCAGTAAAGAGAGCAAAATCAGAATAATCTTCATCTAATTGATTACGGGTTACCTCATAAATGTCTTGCAAGCTCCGAGTCTTCGCAGGAGTCCTTAGGTTTTGAATTCTGCTTGCAAGTGGAGGTGACCGGGATGATGAGGGTGTGCTACTACTGGCACCACTGTTGTTGCTTGAAGGCACAGGTGGTTGGACACTGTCTTCCTCCAAGTCTACAGATTCAACGATTCTTTGGTTCGGGACCGACCAGTCTTTGACTTCCCGTTCCAGACTTCATCCTCCAAGAACTTCACGTCTCGACTGATGACAAGTTTCTTTGTCACAAGATTGTATAGCCTGTATGCCTTTGATGGTTCGATGTACCCTGTGAAGATGCATCTTTCAGCTTTGTCATCCAACTTCTGCCTTTTCTCATCTGGAACATGTGCATATGCTATGCACCCAAAAACTCACAAATGAGCCACACTTGGCTTCAACTTGCTCCAGGCTTCCTCTGGAATTTTGTCCCTCACACTCTTGGTGGGACATCGATTCAGCAGATAAACTGCACAACTTACAGCTTCTGCCCAAAACTCATATGGCAAACTTTTTGCCTTCAGCATGCTTCATGCCATCTCCATGATTGTTCTGTTCTTCCTCTCAGCTACGCCATTCTGCTGCGGCATGTATCTGGCAGTGAACTGCCTTCAAATTCCATGCTGCTTGCAAAAATCATGGAATTCATTGGAGATGTATTCTCCACCTCCATCAGTTCTGAGAGTCTTCACATAATGATCGCTTTGTTTCTCAACCAGAGCCTTAAACTCCCTAAACCTTGCAAACGCCTCTGACTTCAACTTGATTGGATAAATCCAAGTCTTTCGGCTGAAGTCATCAATGAAGGTCAGGAAATACTTGTTGTCGGCATATGAGGTGGTCTGCATGGGACCACAGATGTTTGAGTGCACCAGCTCCAAATGCCGTGATGCTCTCCAAGACTGTCCTACAGGGAATGCATCCCTATGCTACTTTTCGACCAGGCAACCTTCACAAACTTGGTTCGGTTGCTCTATAAGGGGTAAACCCTTCACCATCTGCTTTTTGTGCAACAGATTCAGGCCACTGAAACTCAGGTGACCGAATCTGAGATGCCACAGCCAGGTAGCATCCTTCTCAACTACACTTAGAGACATCAAATATTCATTCTAAATCTGTAGTGAAAACATTTTGTTTTTCGTCATGGACACAGTTGTGATTTGTCCATGGACTTTGTCTCTGATGGAACAGACACCATATTTGAACAGTACAGTGTGCCCCTTCTGCACAAGTTGTCCAACACTTAGCAGATTGTGCTTCAACCCAGGCACATAAAAAACATCTTGAATTGTTTTTCTATCACCGTGTTGGGTGCGGATGAGGATCTTTCCTTTCCCCATCACAGGAACTTTGATGTTGTTCCCCATATTGACTTCGGACTGGACTGTTTCATCTAGTTGTGAGAACATCTCCCTGTTCCCAGTCATATGGTTGCTGCAACCACTATCAAGATACCAGATGTTTTTCTTGCTCTCCTCTTCAATACTGCAAGTCAGCAGCACATTTCCTCCTACCGCATTTTTGGGTTCCTCTGAATAATGGGCTTGCTGCTGATTCTCATTCACCATCTTCTTTCTGCACTGTGTGGCATAATGGCCGAACTTGCTGTAATAGTAGCATTGGACCTTTGAAATGTCCTTCTGCTGAGAGCCACCTTGCTAATTTTTGCCAGTGCCTCTTCCTCCTTGCTGATGAAAGTTGCAACTTGGATTAGCGTCCTGAGGGTTTGAGTTCCCTCCTTGCTTGTTCCTTCTCCCACGTCTGCTTCTGCCTCTTCCTCCTTGAGAACTAGAAGCGCAGTGTTGGGAGTCTTGTATGCCGCTGCCTCAGACTGAGACTTGTGCTTTGAAGGCTTGCTCCAAAGAAGACTGAGTTGAGCGGCTCAGCCTCTGTTCATGGGTCTGCAGGGAACCCATGAGTTCGTCTGACGAGAGGGTTTTCAAATCCCTCGACTCTTCGATTGCTATCACAACCGAGTCGAACTTCACAGGCAGACTTCTGAGAATCTTCTCCACGATTCTTTGGCTCTGGATATTTTCTTTGTTCAACCGCATCTGGTTGATAATGTCCGTCATCCAGGTGAAGAAGGTGCTCATCGACTCGGACTCACTCATCTACAGGTTCTCGAACTCTCTCCTGAGCATCTGCAGTTTCACCAACTTCACTTTGTCGGTGCCCTGATACGAACTTACCAAGGTTTCCCAGGCCTGCTTGGCCTTGGTGGCGGATGCAATCCACGGGAAGATGGTCTCCTCAACCGCTTGCATGATGTAGAGACCCATATCGTAAACTAATGTATTTAAGAAATCTTTACCTCTAATTTAACTTGACTTCATAATCAAAAATATTTATACATAATATCATATATCTCCTTTCAATATCAGTTCATCTCATATCTCAATGAACTCCCCATATATCTACCACAAAAACCCAAAAAATAAGTTTTTTTCCTAACATCATCCAAAAAAATAAAAACATTACTTTACTCTGAATACTTGTGCATAGACACCAAAAAATAAAAAACCCAAAAAATAAGTTTTTTTTCCATGAAATTTAATTTGTAGGTAGCATGAAACATTTTTGGTATTTCGATCGATTCCTTTCTTTGATTGTCTCCTTCAAGGAGATTCTTCAATTTCTTGAGCATTCTCATGAATACTTGCTCACAATGATGGCTTATATCTCTCAATATTTAGGTGAATATTTCAATCCTTACTGCAAGTTTATGTCAAACACTCTAATGTGGCTCTGATACCACTATTAGTTTATAAGCACTTTTCAATAAAATGACAAGATTAAATTCATACAAAATAATATGCACAAATTTTCATACAAATGGATAATATTACTATATTTTATGGATTACACAACGTAGTATTCCAATACCAATGAAGTACTAAAATTTCACATTACAATACATCTCATATGCTTTGCTTTATAAACTTTACATGGACTCTACTCTTGACAATTCACCTTTCGTAAACTATTCATATCCTCCGATACCTAGGAGATATGACTATTCATACTTCTCATAAGAGAACTATATTTTATTGACAAACTTCTAATGATTACTAAGTGACAAACTCTTTAAATGACCCGTATTTACAAGAATATTTTCACACCACATATTTACAAATATTTACAAGTACCAAATAATGTAATAAACTCCAACAAATGGTCGAATAGATAAAGATATTATGCTTATAGATGCATCTCGTTTTGGTTATGTATTTGTAATAATATATAACCATTCCATAAAATGGCATAACCTCAACTACTTAACATCGTTTACTTTTAAGGAGGAGATCCAAGTTTGAATCTTAGCAATTGATACGTGTATAATTATTAAATTGTTGCGATACCTCCATATGGTCATGAATTAATATGAATTGAACTCGTTTCAATCCCATGTAACCAAATATATACATATATAGTCAGAAAAGCTTTCATGTTAAAAAAAAGTTTGTGTTTGAAGTACGCCTATATTAAGAGGATAAAATAGCTCAAAATTTGAAAACTACTATTGAAAATTAATATTCTGACTATGAAATTAGTATTGAAAAAATTTTGATTTTATGTTTGGTGTGTCATCCAAAAATCATAATTTTTTCTATAAATATATACTCTTTGGTATATTAACTCCCAAGCATGAGTGGTTCACTGTGATATGGTTTTATTTTGACAAAGAGAGAGAAGAGTGAGTCACTAGCTCTCGCTAAAAGCTTTACTCTTATGGCTACACGTGGATATGCACCAATAGGTCTGACTCAATCTTGGTTGCAACCTAAAAAACCACCTTTTCCTTTATCAGATTACTTGTGGGTTTGCTCACTTATATTTTTCCTTCATTTGGAACATGTTCGTGGTTAATGTGTCATGCACGTGGATGCATGATTGAGTTTACTATGATTGACAAATTTATTATTATTGTTATGAGATTAGGATTACCTATCAAATGTGATCGATCCTTGTATAATGCATTAACATAGGTTGAAAGTGTCGTAAAATACCTTCTATAATATTTTTAATTTGACCATTTCCTAAGGTGATGTTAGGGATGACCTCACGATGATCGAGCTCCCCCTTATCAAATATTATCTTTTGAATTTAGTGCTTGTGATGTCTCTATATTTGGGTTCATCTCACTACACTCTTTACTTGTAATTATTTGAAAAATATATCAATCTCAAATGCTACCAATCAGACTAGATAAGCCACCTAGCTCAAATGGAATTCTAAGGGAATGCAATGTGTGTCACCTAATCAATCAATGTCTAATCAAAATTATTTCATACTTTATGCACCTCCTAGGATATGCTAAAGAATCATTTTAAGCATACAATATGTTCTCAAGAATCCTCCACCTTACCTCACTCCTCACACTACTATTTTTAGGATTTTTCTCATAGCCCTTGCCTATCAATATTAGATGCTAGATGTGCGCAACCTTCATAGGACATCTAGATCAAATGAAATTAGAGACGACCATCACAATGCACGAAGGCATATACAAGCAATGTTTCCCTTCAAAATATGTCAGAAATGTGGCTAGTGCACTCGACCTCCTCAACAGTCCCTGCTTTCATGTTTTAAATTGAGCTTCAATGATAGAATGAGATTTAAGGGAATATTCTCATTCTATATCTTATTTTCAGCATTGCTCCTCATCTTATTTCCCATTCATGAATTTACGGTAAGTTTTAGTTTTAAAACAATTACACAAAAAATAATAATTTTGGGGATTAACCATGCATCAATAGACTCCCCATTCATTAATCCCTTTGTAACTCCTAGTCATAACAAGACCTACAAAATAGAACGGGGATTGAGGAGCATTTCACATTCCCTCGTCACATTCCCCTACATTGTCTGAATTCCTAATTCTAGAACCTAATCTTTTTTTCTACTGTAAACTAACCTGTGAATCAAATCCATTCAAGATAATTATATGATTTTTAAGAATTGTATTAACATTGACCCTTTTCCTTGGCTCTCTCATGTCCTCGTTAGCATACTTTCATAGCTATCAAAGTCTTGGCTTGGAATAGCTTCAATTCCTTGAAAATTTTTAAAAACTTTAAAGTTTTTTAATACACATAAACAATTTAGCACACTCTAATTTTTATTTTATCTTAAACTTATCATGATTGATAACAAAATATTTTTTGTAAGAAGAAAAATAATCAATTTTTTATTTTGATACATAGGGGAATTGGCAACTACATTTCCTTTTTGAACAACTGGTCACAGGGTCAAATCGCATTGCCTTCGATTGTAGCGTCAAATCATGGAGCTACCACTATAACCCCTACCTCGCCTCGATAAATACGGCCTGGAGTGAGGGAGATCCCCGGTGGCTCGGGGTTGGTACCGTCGTCATCAAGTTGGCGCACACTCAGCAAATTCTAGTCAGAATACTACCTTTGTCCTAGAGTGGGCATGCCCGTGAGGTTTAAACCTAGGTATCCTCCAGGTAAGTTCCCAAAGTCTTACCAATCCACCTAGCCCTCGTGGACAAAAGAATAAAATTTTACATCCTATTTTTTTAAGAGGAAAAAAAATCAAATTACATATTTTGTTTTTCCCTTAAAACTGGTCATGTATTGGAATATTTTGTATGTGAATATTTTGTTTATGCTTTACTATTTTTTATATTAAAATTTCTTATATTGTTATATGTTAAAACATTATGACCCTTGATTTATTCACATATAATTAATTAACCATAAGAATCTCAGTTTTCTCCTCCTGCATAACATAACACCGATGTATTCTTTAAAATATATCAAGTTAACATGGAATCGACCGCTTCTAATAGAGTGTGTATGCTTAGAAACGTAAGTGAACAAAGTTGCATTTAAGATTGGATAAGGATCCTGTTGTAACTTGTTCAGTTCCTCAGAACCTATCCTTCTACTAGTGGAAGAGGTGGTTAATATTAGAAAATAAAAAATTACTAATTATGTGAAAATACAACTTTTAAATGCGATGCATGTTATAGTTGTCTTGGAAGTTTGTTTCACTCAACTATAGATTAAAAGTCTTAAAACTAAAAATCTACACTCCACGTATAATTATTTCCACAATAAGCGTCATGGTTACCCAAGTAAGTACAACTGGTATACCATTGAAGGCACATAGGATTAAAAACTAAAATTCAAAATTAAAATTAAAAAAATTATAATTATTTATAATTTTAAAATAAACATGTAAAGCAAAAAGTTTTACTTTTAAGATTAAAGTGTCGTTGCACATAGATATTATTATAGTGTTTGTATCTGTGTTTTTTCATGATTTATCCAATAAGTTCATTTTTATGAGAAACTTTTAATTAGTCTTGAATTTCAAATCACGAATTATTTTTGGAATTAAAGGAGACTATATTTTATAACCAAATCAAAAGAGGTATAATAGGTATATCTTTATTTCAAAAAATAGCTACTATATGTTGAGGATGTAGTATTGAAGGTAGTGTTACAATTGCATTGGAATTTAATCTATGATTTTTAATCTTTACAAAGGACACGCTTCTTGTACTTACCTAGCATATCCAATTTGTGTATGAAACATAGTATCTACTGCACATGTTGCAATGTCAATAACCCACACTCATACTATGAGGTTGGAAATGGACGAACGTGATTTATTCTTCTTAAAATCACAATCTTTAACTTTATATAATCAAAATTATCAAATGGATTAATATGTGCTAATCATTTTCCATCAAAAATTTCCTTACCAAATTACACATTTTGTTTTTCCCTTGAAACTGGCATGTAAATATTTTGTTTATATTTTTTTATGCTTTGCTATTTTTCACATTAATAAATCTCACATCGTTATATATTAAAACATTACGCACCTTGATTTATTCAAAAACAATTGATTAAACGTAAGAATCTCGATTTTCACCCTCCAGGAATGACAGCTTCTAATGGAGTGTATGCTTAAAAACTTAAGTGAACGAAGTTGCAATGGAGTGTATGCTTAGAAACTTAAGTGAACGAAGTTGCAATGGAGTGTATTCTTAGAAACTTAAGTGAACGAAGTTGCATTTAAGACCGCATAAGGATCTTATTGTAACTTGTTTAGTTCTTTAGAACCTATTTGTAGGCGAGTGTAAGAGGTGGTTCACTTTAGAAAAGGAAAAAATATTAATTGTTTGAAAATACAACTTTTAAATGGGATGCATGTTCTTGTTTTCTTGAAAATTTGTTTCACTTAACTATAGATCAAAATTCTTAAAACTAAAAATCTACAATTCCACGTATATTTATTCCCACAATAACTGTTACAACCAATATACCATTGAAGGCACACATGGTTAAAAACTAAAATTAAAATTAAAAATATATATTATTTATAATTTAAAAGAAAACATGCAAAGCAAAAAAAAAAAAAAATTTAAGATTAGAAATAGATTTTATTGTAGCGTTTGTATCCATGTTTCTTTGCATGATTTAGCCAGCAAGTTTATTTTTATGAGAAAATTTTAATTAGCCTTGAATTTCAAATCATAAATTTCTTTTTCAATTAAAGGAGATTGTATTTCATAACCAAATCAAAAGAGGTATAGGAGGCGCATCTTTATTTTAAGCAATAGCTATTATATGTTGAGAACGTAGTATTGAAGTTAGTGTTACAATTGCATTGGATGTTATTTATGATTCTTAATCTTTGCAAAGGGCGTGCTTGTTGTACCTACCTAGCGTATCCAATTCATATATAGAACGTAGTATCTACCGCACATGTTTGGATGTCAATAATCCATACTCATACTATGATGTTGGAAATGGATGAACACGATTTATTTTCTTAAAATCGTGATCCTTACTTAACTTTATATAATCAAAATTTTCAAATGGATTAATACGTGTTGCTCATGTTCCATCAAAATTTTCCTCATCAACATTTAATTTTAACTCTACATGGTAATTGATGGAATGTTTTGTAAGAGCTAGAATTGATCCTCCATTTCCTTCCTAGCTTTTGATTAGATTGCTTTGAAACACTCCATCGATTCCTTTATAGTGGCGTGTTCTTCCTCAATATGCAGTTTGTTTGTTGTTGAGATATTTTTTATTTGGAGATAGGACAAATTTTATTTGAAGGTAGCATGAATATTTTTTGGTATTTCGATCGATTCCTTTCTTTGATTGTCTCCTTCAAGGAGATTCTTCAATTTCTTGAGCATTCTCATGAATTCTTGCTCACAATGATGGCTTATATCTCTCAACCTTTAGGTGAATATTTCAACCCTTACTGCAAGTTTATGTCAAACACTCTAATGTGGCTCTGATACCACTATTAGTTTATAAGCACTTTTCAATAAAATGACAAGATTAAATTCATACAAAATAATATGCACAAAATTTCATACAAATGGATAATATTACTATATTTTATGGATACACAATGTAGTATTCCAATACCAATGAAGTACTAAAATTTCACATTACAATACATCTCATATGCTTTGCTTTATAGCCTTTACATGGACTCTTACATTTCACCTTCCGTAAACTATTCATCTCCTCCAATACGTAGGAGATATGACTATTCATATTTCTCATAAGAGAACTATATTTTATTGACTCTTAATTATGATAAACTTCTAATGATTACTAAGTGATAAACTCTTTAAATGATCTGCATTTACAAGACTCTTTTCACACCACATATTTACAAATATTTACAAGTACCAAATAATGTAATAAACTCCAACAAATGGTTAAATATATAAAGATATTATGCTTATAGATGCATCCCATTTTGGTTATGTATCTGTAATAATATATAACCATTCCATAAAATGGCATGACCTCTACTACTTAAGATCATTTAATTTGAATGAGGAGATCCAAGTTTGAATCTTAGCAATTGATACGTGTATAATTGTTAATTTGTTGCAATACCTACATATGGTCATTAATTAATATGGATTGGACTCGTTTCAAATCCATGTAACCAAATATATACATATATAGTCAAAAAATATTTCATGTTAAAAATATTTTGTGTTTGAAGGCCTATATTAAGAGGATAAAATAGCTCAAAATTTGAAAACTACTATTGAAAATTAATATTCTGACTATGAAATTAGTATTGAAAATATTTTGATTTTATGTTTGGTGTGTCACCCAAAAATCATAATTTTATTTATAAATATATACTCTTTGGTATATTAACTCCCAAGCATGAGTGGTTCACTGTGATATAGTTTTCTTTTGATAAAGAGAGAAGAGTGAGTCACTAGCTCAGAATACAAGCTTTACTCTGGTGGCTACACGTGGATATGCACCAATAGGTCTGACTCAATCTTGGTTGTAACCTAAAAAACCACCTTTTCCTTTATCAGATTCCTTATGGGTTTGCTCACTTATGTTTTTCCTTCGTTTGGAATATGTTCGTTGGTTAATGTGTCATGCACGTGGATGCATGATTGAGTTTACTATGATTGACAAATTTATTATTATTGTTATGAGATTAGGATTACCTATCAAGCAGTTTCCTTAAAAGGATCTTTATACTTGCTTTATAATGTATATCGATTACCTTATAGTCTATACATGCATCAGCTCAAAATAAAGTGTGATTGATCCGTGTATAATGCATTAACATAGGTTGATCCAACCTTCCGACTGCATGGTAAAATAGGACTTTAAGAAGCCCTTGATGGAGACATATATTAGATTTTCCTCACTTCATGTCCCCAATGGTCTTTTCAAGGTATATTAATAGGAAATATGACACATTCAATTTTTTCCCTAGCATAGGTGATTTAAAAAGGTAAAATGAAAACTAGGTACAGCATTGAACTTACCATCCAAAGTAAAATATATAATGATAGATAATACCTCTCTATCCCAAGAGGATGGAAGAGAATCCCTTCGTATACCATTTTCTAAGTTAAAAATATTTTGTGTTTGAAGCACGACTATATTAAGAGGATAAAATAGCTCAAAATTTGAAAAATAGTATTGAAAACTAATATTCTGACTATGAAATTAGTATTGGAAATATTTTGATTTTATGTTTAGTGTGTCACCCAAAAATCATAATTTTATCTATAAATATATACTCTTTGGTATATTAACTCTAAAGCATGAGTGGTTCACTATGATATGGTTTTATTTTGACAAAGAGAGAGAAGAGCGAGTCACTAGCTCTCGCTAAAAGCTTTACTCTTATGGCTACACGTGGATATGCACCAATAGGTCTGACTCAATTTTTCATGCTTGTGGTGTTGTCTACAAGTTGATCTACTAAAATTGGACTTAACATTTTCATGCATCCTAACCCAACCATGCAATACATGCCAAGCACATTCATCACTAACTTCATCAATCATATTCTCTCATTTGTAGCACAAAAAATTTGGTAAAAAAAATTCCATACTACCACAATTGGATGGTTAATATATAGAAGTTAAAGCATATATGTATATTTGTGACAATATATATTCAAGACTTTACTTCAAATAAGAAAGCATAATGGTTCAGGTCTTTCTTTTTAATGAAGTGGTAGAATAACATATCATATCATGTCTCCACCAAGATTACACCATTTGAAGTTGTCTTTTGATATCCTCTACCTTTGAACACTAATTATTTGAATCATTGCTCTAAAGTTTGGGTTGTGCAAGATCATGTGATGCACCAGTAGATAGTGTTGTATTACCGCTCAAACATCTAGGCAAAATCCTAGAAAAAAAGAGGGAATGACAACTAGAGTATCATAATAAGGAGAGGCACTTTAAGGAAATTAAATCAATGTTGCTTAGTTTTTATGGTTCTTCCAAGATGTTATCTTGGTTCAATAGTTTAGCTTACAGTTTGAAGCTTTCAATATTTGAAAAAAATTATCTACTCTTTATGCATATTGCATAAAGAAAGTAGTAAGTCATCATGTTGTCATTTATATTAGGTTACTATAGCTCAAAAAATAAGGAAAACTCATCTTGAAGCCTAAAAATATCAAGACAATGTGGTCAAGGAACTGAGGAATCATAGCATCGTAAAGTAGTTAATAAAGTAGAAGAAATTACAAATGAGAAAGCAACATGGAAGAAAAATATCTTCTTGCATAAATATCCAAGGACTTCAATCGTTGGGGATAATGATTTTTCAAATGTAGATACATGTCACTTCCATAATCATAGGTGTATTATGGCTATATTTTGACTAACTCTCACCATGAATGATGGTTGATATTGTTTCAAACACCTATAGGAAAAATAATTAGGTTCAATGCTCACTCCTATATGACTTTGTCTATAATTTGGAACAAGTTAAACACTCTAATCCTCAATGTGTTCTTAATTTTATTTTCTCCATGATACTTAACATGGATTTTCGATACTATTGATTGACCATGATCTTTACAAAAGGATGAAAATCCATAGAGGTACACTATCAAACCAATAATATCATTTCACAAACTGAAAATCTTTCCCCTTCCCACAAAATGGTAGAATACATGCCTGAGAGGCATACCAACTTGTTTGCAACCTAAAAAACCACCTTTTCCTTTACCTATAACACATTTCCATAAAATAGTTTATCCCTCCAAACCTTTATCATATTCCTTGTTGGTTTGCTCACTTACGTTTTTCCTTCATTTGGAACATGTTCGTTGGTTATTGTTTCATGCACATGAATGCATGATTAAGTTTACTAAAGTTGATGAATTTATTATTATTGTTATGAGATTAGGATTACCTATCAAGCAGTTTCCTTAAAAGGATCTTTATACTTGCTTTATAATGTATATCGATTACCTTATAATCTATACATGCATCAGCTCGAAATCAAATGTGATCGATCCTTGTATAATGCATTAACATAGGTTGAAAGTGTCGTAAAATACCTTCTATAATATTTTTAATTTGACCACCGCCTAAGGTGATGTTAGGGATGGCCTCATGGTGATCGAGCTCCCCCTTGTCAAATGTTGTCTTTTGAATTCAATGCTTGTGATGTCTCTATATTTAGGTTCATATCACTACACTCTTTACTTATCATTATTTAAAAAATATCAACCTCAAACACTATCAATCAGACTAAATAAGCCTCCTAGATCAAATGGAATTCTAAGGGAATGCAATGCATATCACCTAATCAATCAATGTCTAATCAGAATTCTTTCACACTTTATGCACCTCCTAGGATATGCTAAAGAATCATTTTAAGCATACAATGTGTTCTCAAGAATCCTCCACCTTACCTCACTCCTCACACTACTATTTTTAGGATTTTTCTGATACCCTTGCCTATAAATATTAGATGCTAGATGTGTGTAACCTTCATAGGCCATATAGATCAAATGAAATTGGAGACAACCATCATAATGCACAAAGGCATATTGATATGGAAAATATGAAGCTAAATATTATTTGCAAACTTAGGACTTAAATAAGTCCAAAATGAAAACCGTAATCCTGGAAATCATGAACTGCTCCAAGGATTTACGTACACAATCACGGAAAGGCTAAAGATATAAGCCCTAAAATAACGAAAAGAATTACACCTAGACCTAGACCATTCAACGGAGGAAAGAAACAACTCACGTTGATTATTCTGCATACTAAGTCCTAATGAACATATCCTAGGTCTAAAAATAATTAGCCCCTAGGTCTAAGATTCCTCATCATTCGTCCCAACAAAAGAAGCATTGGACTCCAATGCTTTTAACAAAGAGGGAAAATCTCGGGACAGAATGTGAGCAAAAATCCAGATGAGCTTGATGTGGAAATTGGCCTTGTCGGGCCACAAGATATGAAGTAGAAGCACCTTGGCATGTTTGTCGGGTCTTCGTATCAAAGACTGTATCGGCGTCAAGCGAAAGCTGAGCATCAGGAACCACATCAACTGGATGTATGATGGCTGGAACTATTTCCAGTGTCGAATCATAGTATGGTTTGAGAAGATCAACATTGACGACATCGTGAATGCCAAGATGAGCTAGAAGGTCCAAGTGAAAGGCATTCTCAGAGATTTGTTGAAGAATAGTATAAGGCCCATAACGAAGAGGCTTGATTTTGCTATGTGCCTTATCTACAAATCATCGTTTGTCAAGATGAAACCATACTTTGTCACCAACTTGAAAGGAATGAGGAGTGCGGTGCTTGTCCATTTGTTGTTTCTGCTTTTGCTGAGTCTTCTGAAGAATTTGAACCACTTTGGCTTGAAGACTCTGCAAATGTTGTACAAAATAGTTGGCCTTGTCTTGTTCCTTCTGAATGTGCATTGTGGCTGAAGAAGGCAAAGACAAAGGTAACTCATAAGGAGCAAGTGGCTGAAAACCAAAACACACTTCAAATGGAGAGTGCCCGGTAGAACTATGGATGGCCCTGTTGTAGGTGTGCTCAATGTGAGTGAGGCTTAAGTCCCACTTGGCTAGAGTGGAATGATGGTAAATCCTCAAACTCTGCACGAGAGTATGATTAACTACCTCTGTCTGCCCATCGGATTGAGGATGATAAGCAGTAGAGAAGTTAAGAGATACTCCCAAAATATTCCAAAGTGATCGCCAAAAGTGACCCACAAAGCGTGAGTCACGATCAAAGACAATGCTGGTAGGAAGACCAAAAGAATGCCATACCACCTCAAAGAAGAGTTGGGCAAGATCCTATGCAGTACTTGTCTTGCGACAAGGAATGAATTTGGCCATTTTGTTGAATCTGTCCACCACAACAAAGACACAATCATGCTTGCGTACTGTCATTGGAAAATCACTCAAGAGATCCATGGAAATGCTTTCCCATGGACGAGAAGGAATGGGCAAAGGCATGCTCATTCCCAATGTCCTATTGGCTGATTTGGAGCGATTACAGATTGCACATTGTCGCAAGAAGCGAAGAACATCTCTTTGCATGTGTGGCCAAAAGAAAAACCGTTGAAGATGATGAAGAGTTTTTTGCCTACCAAAATGTCCCCCATAGAGTGTGGAATGAGCCTCCTTCAGAAGAGACTCCCTGTTCCCATGAGGAACACAAAGTTTGTCCAATTTGTACAACATTCCATCCTGAATATGAAAGTCCTGAAGAGCTCTCAAATTTGAAGAAGGATTGGAAAGTTGGTGGAAAACTTTGCCAAAATCTGGATCCATAGGATACTGTGTAGGCCAAGTTTGGAATCCAAGATGGGATGTAGTGACAATTGTCAAAACAAGAGTAGAAGGAGGACGACTCAAACAATCAGCCACTGCATTGTTTTGTCCTTTCTTGTACTTGATTACCAAATGGAATTGTTGCAAGTACGATGCCCATTTCATGTGCCTAGCTTCCTCAATTTTTGTTTGAGATTGAAGAAACTTAAGGGGCATGTGATCTGTATGAACAATTGTTTCTTTTCCCAAGATATAATGCCTCCAATACTTGATTGCTTGAACCAAAGCATAGAACTCCTTATCATATGTAGAATAGTTCTTCTTGGCCTCTGAAAATGTTTCTAAATGGTAAGCCACTGGATGGCCATTCTGCATGAGCACAACTCCAAGTGCAACTTGTGAAGCATCAGTTTCTATCTCAAATGGTTGAGACAAATCAGGAAGAACAAGAACTGGTGTAGTACTCAATTTGTGTTTCAATGTGTCAAAGGCTTTTTTTTGATCCTTTGTCCACTGAAACTGAACTTTGATCTTCGTCAAATAGTGTAAAGGTGCAGCAATAGAAGAATATCCTCCAATGAACTTGTGATAGAAATTGGCAAGTCCAAGAAAACTTCTTAACTTTGTGACCGAAGTAGGAGTTGGCCAAGAGAAGATAACTTCAACTTTGGAAGGATCTACTTGCACACCTTTTTCACTAATTACAAATCCAAGATAGGCAATGAATGTTTGCCCAAAGGAACATTTAGGAAAATTTGCATACAATTGGTTCTTTCGAAGAGTTTGAAGAACCGTTTCCAAGTGTTCCAAATGATTCTCCCAAGTAGAAGAATATATAAGAATGTCATCCAAATAGATGATTACAAATTGATCCAAACAATCTCTGAATACTTCATTCATCAGCCACATGAATGTAGTTGGAGCATTTGTAAGGCCAAAGGGCATGACAAGCCATTCAAAGAGCCCCATTTTGGTCTTAAATGCTGTTTTCCAAGTGTCTTCTACTTGAATTCTCACCTGATGATACCCACTTTTGAGATCAATCTTGGAGAAGAATTTTGCACCTTGCAATTGGTCCAAGAGATCATCAATGCGAGGAAGTGGATAACGATTCTTGATTGTAATCTTATTGAGTGCCCTAAAATCAATGCATAATCTCCATGTGCCATCCTTCTTCAACACAAGCAAGATAGGAGAAGCACAAGGGGAAGTACTGGGTTTGATGAACCCTTTAGTCAACAATGCTTGAATTTGTTTCTTAATTTCTTCCATTTGCACTATTGATTGTCTATACATTGAAGAATTAGGAAGAGAAGATGCAGGAACAATCTCAATACTATGATTAATCTATCTTTCAGGAGGAAGACTTGTGGGTTCTTGAAAAACATCAGAAAATGATTGAAGTATTGAATGAACCGAAGAACTCCTGTTATTAGTGTGCTTAGGTGCTTGCTTTTCTTCTTGAATTGGTCTGATGAAGATGAGTGCTAATTCCTTTGCTTGATTTATAGCTTTGCGTGCTTGTCTACAACTCAACATCAAATTATGTGGAGTTTGTTGTGTACTTCTGATTATGAAATTTTTATTGTCTTTGTGCAAAGTGTATGTATTTTTGTACCCATCATGTATAGACCTCCTATCGTATTGATAGGGTCTTCCAAGCAACAAGCCACAACAATCCATTGGAGTTACATCGCACACAACCGAGTCCACAAAAGAAGGACTAAAAGCAAAATTCACAGTGCAAGTGTGTGTGATGTCGGATGTAATCCCATTGTCCTTCCATCCCAAAGGATAAGGATGAGGATGGGGATTCATCGGTAACTTCAGTTTGTCAACAACGGACCTCGCAATTAGATTTTTTTAGCGAGCCGCTATCGATTATACAATCAACCATAAAGGTGTCACTGAGATGGACCGTAGTCACAAACAAATTCTCGTGATCACCTTGTGAAGTATTCATAAGGGTCAATTTGTTTAACCCTGCCAATTCCTTATAAGGCTTACGTTCCCTTGTAGCCTCAATGGGACTTTCTTGTGAGTCCTCATTGGAAGGCTTTACAACTAGGGATTGTTTCTTCACATTTTGCAACTTAAAACACCTCTTTTGAGTATGTCCTGGCTTTTTACAATAATTACAAATCAAAGGTGATTTAGAAGAAGAATATTTTTGTGAAGAAGAAGAAGGGGAAGATGAAGAAGAGGGAGAAGGAGAAGAAGAAGATTTAGCTCCCTTGGAAGGTTGAGGAGAAGCCTTCTGATTTCCTCCCGATGTAGAAGAGCGAGTCCCACGCGATTGCTCCCTCATTTCCTCCTCAGCAAGAAGGGCTTGATTGAAAGCCATGTCAATGTTAACAATCAACTTGTATTTCATCTTCCTGTAAATGGGTTCCTGCAAGTCACTTTTGAATTTGTTAACAAGTTGTGTCGCGTTATCCTGAACAAAATTCAAAATTCGCAACTTGTTAAATTGAAAAATATAGTCATGAACACTCATATTAGAGGTTTGTCGAAGACGAAGCCACTTGATGTCAAGCTCAGTGGCATAGTTTGAAGGATAAAAATTATTCTTCAAAACTCTTTGCAATTCATCCCACGTATCAATGGGATTTTGGGTCCGTTGGCGATCAGTGACAAGGACCTTGGCAATGCCAGAAAGCTTCAACTTAGCAAAGTTAACTTGCTGATCCTTTGCTATCTTGGTATACTCAAACCAACTGTCCATGTCCAAAATCCAACTATTGAGGACCTCCGGATCTCGCGAACCAATGTAAATGGGAACCTCACATTGTTGTTGGACTTCATTAGAAGTAACCTTATCAGCCAAAATGCTGACAATTTGGGTTACTTGAGCCAATTTGTCGGCTAATTCAGAAGCCATTTGACCCCGAGTGAGCGCCAGCAAAAATTGTCACAAAAAGACAAAGTTACAAAAATGTGCAAAATACAAGGTGCCCAATTTAATTTGCAAAAATTGCAAATTTACAAATGGAAGGGCAAAATAAATATTTGCACAATGTTGCAAAAATGTGCTTGCACAATGTCTTTTTAAAAATAGTCACAAATTGACTTTAAAGTAAAGACAAAAATAATGGTATATATTTTTTATTTTTTTATTTTTATATGGAAATCAAAAAGGTGGTTTGATTTTACCAAATGCAATGTTTGTAAGGTCAATGATTTAAGCACCAAGCAAATGCTACGTCTTTCGTCGAAAACCAGGTGACGAAATTAATCAAGTAATAGAACTCGCGCGGAAGACACGACAATGTCATTGATAGAAGATAGGCGAGTGGCCTATTATAAAACGCTATCAGATCAGCTCGTGAGCAATGTGGGATTAACCCATAGATGACCAAACAATGCGATGGCCAATCGCGTGACTGCGACGCAGAAGGCGATGACGTCGTTGAAGACTTCACCCTGCATGGAAGAAAAACGATGTCGGAGACCTCTGCATCGCATCGCTGTCGATGACTACAATATCGATGCAGGTAACAGCAGTTTGGATGTCGAGCACTCAGCCACAGATTCGCTGTCACTTACGGCGGTCGTCATATCCTACACAAAATGGATCAAAACGAAGAAATATGGCAGACAGCACTTCCAACATCGACAATCCGGGATCCACTGGGACTGGCAAACTGTCAGAAACCAGGGTTGGGCTAATCGTGTTAGATTTGATCCCTGATCCCTGACACGTTCAGCTGGTGTCAGGCTTTGCAGAAGCCCTGATAGTGTTGGCTCACAGAATGAATGTCCGGAGGTCTACGGAAAACATAGATCAGAGTGGTCAGTGGCGTCGAACAACGCAGAGTTGGAACATGCAGAGTTGTCACGGCAGATCTTCAGGAGGGGTCTACGAACAAGGTAGAATGCCAGCGATAGAATATGCAGGCAGCCATCGCGTGTTCCCAAAGCATGCAGAACCCTGACACGACAGTGGTGAATGTCGGGCTAGCGGTATCCGTCGTAGGTCGCAAAGGATGGTCTACGCAAAACGACTTGTCAAAAAATGGGAAAATCACTTTGGCAATCACCTCGCGCGGTGCGCTGGTCCAAACTTTGCTGCACTCATCGACGTCGATTCGCTGCCCTACGAATGAAATTAAAAATAATCAACCACACAAAACAACAAAATTGATTGTTGTAAATGTCGTCGACAAAATTTTTATCGTCAACAAAATTTGTCAGCAAATTTTGTCAACAAAAATGGAATTTAGCAGCAATTTTTCTGCAAGCATGGCAGCAAAAATTCTGCAATTTCCTTGAGCTTCAACTGGAACAGGTGGTGGAGTTCACTATGGAGGTCGAAAATAACCCAAAACCTCCAAAATTAACCTGCTCTGATACCAACTGATATGGAAAATATGAAGCTAAATATTATTTGCAAACTTAGGACTTAAATAAGTCCAAAATGAAAACCGTAATCCTAGAAATCATGAACTGCTCCAAGGATTTACGTACACAATCACGGAAAGGCTAAAGATATAAGCCCTAAAATAATGAAAAGAATTACACCTAGACCTAGACCATTCAACGGAGGAAAGAAACAACTCACGTTGATTATTCTGCATACTAAGTCCTAATGAACATATCCTAGGTCTAAAAATAATTAGCCCCTAGGTCTAAGATTCCTCATCACATATACAAGCAATGTTTCCCATCAAAATATGCCAAAAATGTGGCTAATGCACTCAACCTCCTTAACAATCCTTGCTTTCATGTTTCAAATTGAACTTCAATGATAGAATGAAATTTAAGGGAATATTCTCATTTCATATATTATTTTTAGCATTGCTCCTCATCTTATTCCCCATTCATGAATTTATGGTAAGTTTTAGTTTTAAAATAATCACACAAAACAAAAGAATTTTGGGGATTGACCATGCATCAATAGACTCCCCATTCATTAATCCCTTTGTAACTCCTAGTCATAACAAGACCTACAAAATAGAATAGGGATTGAGGAACATTTCACATTCCCTCATCACATTCCCTTACATTATCTAAATTCCTAATTCTAGAACCTAATATTTTTTTTCTATTGTAACCTATGAATCAAATCCATTCAAGATAATTGTATGATTTTTAAGAATTATCTTAACATTGACCTTGTTCCTTGACTCACTCTTGTCCTCATTAGCATACTTTCATAGCTATCAAAGTCTTGGCTTGGAATAGCTTCAATTCCTTGACAAATTTTAAAAATTTAAAGTTTTTAGATACACATAAACAATTTAGCACACTTTGATTTTTATTTTATCTTAAACTTATCATGATTGATAACAAAATGATTTTTGTAAGAAGAAAAAGAATCAAATTTTACATCCTATTTTTTTAAGAGGAAAAAAATCAAATTACACATTTTGTTTTTCCCTTAAAACTGGTCATGTATTAGAATATTTTGTATGTGAATATTTTGTTAATGCTTTACTAATTTTTACATTAAATTTTTTTATATTGTTATATGTTAAAACATTATGACCCTTGATTTATTCACATATAATTGATTAACCGTAAGAATCTCAGTTTTCTCTTCCTGCATAACATAACACCGATGTGTTCTTTAAAATATATCAAGTTAACATGGGGTCGACTTCTTCTAATGGAGTGTGTATGCTTAGAAACGTAAGTGAACAAAGTTACATTTAATATTGGATAAGGATCCTATTGTAACTTGTTTGGTTCTTCAGAACCTATCCTTCTCCCAGTGGAAGAGGCGGATCATTTTTGAAAATAAAAAATACTAAATATGTGAAAATATAACTTTTAAATGGGATGCATGTTATAGTTGTCTTGAAAGTTTGTTTCACTCAACTATATATTAGAAGTCTTAAAACTAAAAATCTACACTCCATGTATAATTATTTCCACAATAAGTGGCATGGTTACACAAGTAAGTACAATTGGTATACCATTGAAGGCACATAAGGTTAAAAACTAAAATTCAAAATTAAAATAAAAAAAATTATAATTATTTATAATTTTAAAATAAACATGTAAAGCAAAAAAAATTACTTTTAAGATTAAAGATTCGTTGCAAATAGATCTTATTATAGTGTTCGTATCTGTGTTTTTTCATGATTTATCCAATAAGTTCATTTTTATGAGAAACTTTTAATTAGTCTTGAATTTCAAATCACAATTTTTTTTTAATTAAAGGAGACTATATTCTATAACAAAATAAAAAGAGGTATAAGAGGTACATCTTCATTTCAAACAATAGCTACTATATGTTGAGGATGTAGTATTGAAGGTAGTGTTACAATTGCATTGGAATTTAATCTATGATTCTTAATCTTTACAAAGGACACGCTTCTTGTACCTACCTAGCTATCCAATTTGTGTATGAAACATAGTATCTACTGCACATGTTGCAATGTCAATAACCCATACTCATACTATGATGTTGGAAATGGATGAACATGATTTATTCTTCTTAAAATCATGATCTTTAACTTTATATAATCGAAATTATCAAATGGATTAATATGTGTTACTCATGTTCCATAAAAATTTTCCTCATCAACATTTCATTTTAACTCTACATGGTAATTGATTGAATGTTTTATAAGAGCTAGCATTGATCCTCCATTTCCTTCCTAGCTTTTGATAAGATTGCTTTGAAATACTCAATTGATTCCTTTATAGTTTCGTGTTCTTCCTCAATATGCAGTCCATTTATTTATTCGTGGATAGGATAAATTTTATTTGAAGGTAACATGAAATTTTTGGTATTTCTATCAACCTTTGTAGGATATTTAAGACAGATAAAGATCAATATTGAAGACTAAAGTCTTCAACAACCAAATAATATAATAAATAAAGATGTTGAAGAATATTATATTATTTTTACATGCTAATGTACACCCATGGTACCTTCATGGTACAATTGTAACAGGACATATATCATGGAGCATTACAACTATCAAAAAATATTGAGAAGTAGCATAGCTTCATACAAAGATACAGAAGCATTCTTAGCTTCCAGAGATAGATCATCATAGGCCATTCTATAGAGACTAATATTTGAATGATAAAGTGTACAAAAATATTGTAGTCAAATTTCATAGCATTATAGCTACTTACACCAAGCAAAATATTGTAGAGAATAGCAAAGTGCTTATAAGGGTCTATATAGAATAGTAATATTTTATAAGGTGCTAGAGACAGATCGACATGCACTATAGAAAAGCACTTATAAAGCACTCATAAGGAACTATAGCAAAACATTCATAAATCTCTCATAAGGACATATAGCAATGCATTCACAAAGAGCTCTTAAAGCACTACAAAATAGTACTCATAAATCGATATAGCAAGTATTTGATAGGTGCTATAAGGAAGCACATAAGATGCTAAGATGAAAGCTCATAAGGCGCTATAAGAAAGTGCATAATCATCCAAAAGAAAAGAATATATGGTGCTAAAATAAAACCACATAAGACACTATGGGAGAAGCACATAAGCCACTAGAGAAAAATAGTAAGCACTCACAGAGTGCTAAAGGCAAGTTACCGGTAAGCCAAGGAAGTCAAAGAACGTGCTGCTATCAAGCAAGCTAGAGAACATGTTCTCATATGAAAGCAAGCCAAAGAACATACTTCTATAAAGCAAGTCAAAGAATGTCTTGTCATCAAGTAAGCCAAATAACATACTCTTATCAACAAACAATTCATCGCAAAGAATGTACAATGATCCAAGAAACATATCATTGTTCTATAAGGAAGAAATACATCTAAGATCAAAATAGACATCAGGCCATAGGAGGCAAAAGAGTGAACTATTGGAGTTCTAGCTGTCAAGGAAGATATAGCAATGGATGAGTCACCTAAAGTCAAGATATCTGTGGTTGCCACTAAGAGCAAAGAGTTGCTCATTCTAAACAGTGCAAAACACAAACTAGACAACAATAGTAAACTAGAATGAAGTTAGATTAAGGTGGATTAACAAACTTTAAAGAATATTTTAAATCTTTCACCTAACATTGCATGTAAAATCAAAGTGTTGAATGAGGAGTTGAGCAGATATTATCTTACCGATATGTTCTCAAAAGGCACACCATCAAGAATATCACAATTCAAGATGAAGAGAAGATAAAGAAAGAAGAATAGAAGAAATCACACAAGGAAGACTAACAAAAAACCCGGATCCAAAGCCTTGAAAGACTTGAAAGAGGTAGATTGAAGATGTATCTCAAGTAGAAGATTATGAACAATGCAAGGTCGCTTGAAGATTGAAGACAAAGAGGAAGGTCAAGATTGAAGACTAAATTCTTCATCGACCAAATAATGTAATATAGGGGGGTGATGAAGAATATTACATTATTTTGTACATGCTCATGTACCCCCATCGTACATTCATGGTACATTATAAATATGTAATAGATTAGGATTGAGTCTATAGTTTAGGAGTGTGATTTAAATTTACCCTTTTACATAAGTTTTAATGTGCAAGAAATGCACAAGTGTTATGTAAGTTAGAGTGCAAGTGTAACGACCCTCCTTGGTAGGACATGTTCTTTATACTTGATTTATGTATAGATGTGTGGATGTATATTACATAATCTCATTTTATGTTATCTAAATATGTGATAGTTTCACTTTATGCTTTTATTATATTACTTTTATAACATGGTACTGCTTATGAAATTTGTGGTTTTAAGACAAAGTACTCTCATGAGTGGATTGATATGGGATACCCACCAAATTTGAGATAAAATAGGAAATGATAGATGAATTGTTCATCAAAAACTCAAGGGTAAAAGAATATCCTCATATATATGCATTGCATATATGTATGTTGTTTTAAAATGCATCATCAAGCAAGGAGGTTGTTGTTAGAAAAAGAGCCATCCTTAGTAGGTAGGTGATCACGTTGCAGTTATCGTAAAACCACCTACTTAAGGAAAATATTTATTGCTCATGTTTGATGTGGAAAAGCTTTGTGTTGTTGCATGTGTTTAATGCATGGAATTTGTTGATAGATGTTTTATTAAAATGGTATTAATAATAATATGGGTATTATTAATACCTAGTAAAATATTTAATATCGTTTTTAATAACTAATATTAACATCCAATTTTAATTAGATTTAAATAATTATTATCTTAGTAGCTCGCACTAGCATTAGAAAGATATTAATATTGAAGTAAATATATAATTGAGTGCATGTTTCATTATTTAAGTTAGAACATCAGTGATTAATGTAAGCTTCATTACAAATAAGAATAAGTTTATTTTAAATCATTATTAAGTCATGCTCTTGAAACATTGGAAATCTTCCAACATGAACCTCCAAGAAGAACGTTACCTATTTTATAACACTGCAAGAGAGTGTATGGATGTTGGGTGGTGTTCATGCAATTAGAAGGAGGGTAAGCCTTCCCAATCATGATCTCCTTTCTTGGTTTTCCTCGATGTATTATATGAAGGGGGGCAACCAAAATGGTGGGTTGGAAGAAAAAATGAAGATCGGAGCTTGGAAAAGAAGGATTGCAAGGTAACATATTGGGGAGAATTGCTCAGGTGGAGGTAATTCTTATCTAGTTTTACCTTGATGCCATGCTTTCCTTAAATCGTAATTTTGTTGTGTTGTTATGTTTGTTTACTTGGTGATGTTGCATCCGAGCCATTTTTGCCTTTGCTATTGATAGTTTGAACATGGAATTAGTTAGGCTAGGTTAACAATTCGATTTGGTTTGTATTGTTGTACCGCTAATACCAAGGCTTGGGTGCTATGGTTGGTAAGTTTGAATCGGTTATTTTTGTTTATGGTACCTAGCTTGTTAATATTTTCTTTTGGTAGACCCGTCTAGAGGATTAGGTAGTGTAGTTTTGCTCTACTTTTTTTTATTAGGTAGAAGAATACGATATTTTGAAAGGATCCCTAACCTTTTAGAATGAAACACACATCAAAAGCAAGGGTAAAAAGTGGTCCAAGAGAAGATCAACCCCATGGGAAGGGGGGAAAACAAAAATAGCCTCAAGAAGGAAAACCAAAAATAAGGCTCACAAAGGAAAAGAATAAGAGATCACCTTACCAACCAGGGACAAAAAGGACCCAAGAAACCAAACCCAACACCCACAAAGGATGACCCCCAGGGCAGTAAAAGAAGATTTAGTGTGAATGGGGTTCACCACCTTCTTCTTGGACTTCTTCTAAATGTTTTGTAACCTCCTCCATAAGCATGGCGATTGTCTTATTCATTTTGCAAAGGGAGTTCAGGATAACATGAATAATAGCCAAATTGCTACTTTGGATGACCATAAAAGGGGTCTCTAAGGGAGTGAGCCCTGACAATATTTTCACTAAAGAGTCGTCATGTTTATCATCCACACTAGGCTTCTTTTTTCCTTTCAAATTAGAAGGGGACATAGTCGCCTATGACATAAAATATGGGTCCTTATCAGAGTCAAAATCTTCATCTAAAATAAATAGGAAAGGATAGAGGTATTTTCTTTTCCCAACAAGTTCTTAAATCTATCCAAATACCTTATTTCCTTTATCAAGGCTTTGAGGCCCATTTTCTTGAATGGAGTCTTTTTAAACTGGCCTAAAGAGTATCTCTTGCCTTTTCTAGACCATTCAAAAAATAAATGTGAGGAAGACCCTATATTATTATCCAAAGTCAAATAATTAGGATCTTTTTATTTTTCATCCAGATCCTTAGGATTTTCAGCTGAAGCAGTGGGATTTCGATAATCATACCCTAGATTTAGAATATTTTTTTGATCCAACCTTCCCATCGCATGGTAAAATAGGACTTTAAGAACCCTTTGATGGAGACGTAGATTATATTTTCCTTGCTTCATGTCCCCAATGGTATTTTCAAGGGATATTAATAGGAAAGATGATACATTCAATGTTTCCCCCATCATAGGTGATTTAAAAAGTAAAATGAAAACTGGGCACAGTGTTGAACTTACCATCCAAAGTAAAATATCTCATGATAGATAGTACCTCTCTATCCCAATGGGATGGAAGATAATCCCTTTGTATACCATTGTCTAAGCATAATAGTTCAGGTATTTTGTGTTAGCGAAGTGGTAGAATAACATAGCATATCATATCTCCACCATTTGAGGTTGTCTTTTTATATCCTCTACCTTTGAACACTAAAATTTTGAATTATTGATCTAAAGTTTGGATTATGCAAGATCATGTGATGCACCAATAGATAGAATTGTATTTCTACTCAAACATCTAGGCAGAAGCCTAAAAAAAATAGGGAATGATAGCTAGGGTATCATCATAAGGAGAGGCAATTTAAGGAAATTAAATCGATGTTGCTCAGTTTTTATGGTTCTTCCAAGATGTTATCTTGGTTAAATAGTTTGGCTTACAATTTTAAGCTTTCAATATTTGGAAACTTTTATCTAGTATTTATGCATCTTGCATAAATAAAGTAGTAAGTCATAAAGAAAAGAAGCTCTAGAGAAAACAAAATAATGGCACTTTCCACACACCAAGCAGCTGTTGCGAGGGACAAGGCCGAAATTGTAGCACAAAAAGTATAGGTAAGCAAGAAAAATAAACCCTAACCTTGAAATTTTTCAATTTCTTACATTTTTTTAGGGTTTTTACGATGAAGTCACCGTGAAGGGTATCCGGGCATGGGTTCGATAGTCACGCAGGGTATCTGGGTGCAAATTCGATGATCACTCATGGATCCAATATTGCCTAGCAGTGATAGAATCCATACCCTATGCCATACAAGGCATGGATTCATGAATTTTCTCCCTAAAGGATACGAGGTACGGATTCGAAGAAAAGAGGATAAAAAAAAGTGAAAAGAGAGAGAGAGAGAAGAGGTGTTCAAGTTGCTCTTGGTGCACAATTTTTGTGTTTGTTTTTGTTATTATTATTGATTATTTTTGTGTGATTATGATATTAATAAAATTTGTTGGCTTTGTTTTTATTGTAGTGTGATGTCTTCGAGAGTATAGAGTGGTGACTGAGCACCTTACAGGAGGTACTATAGGTGCCTCAAGCGACAATGCAAATATTGATAGGTGATCCATCACATGAGATCCGTAAGAGTAGATTTTATGTCGATGATATGTCACATCGACATATGATTGGGGCACTGATGACCATGCTCTATGGATCAGTGGCAAGATTACTAGTGTACCATACCAATCAGCAACACCTACCATGCGCACTAGAGAGAGTAGTAGTAGACATCTGAGACCAGCATATGAGGTTTGTATGGGGATCATATGTGTTGGCATATTTGTACTAAATATTGTATAATATTGTATACAAGTGGTATACAAGATTTGTATGCATTAAATTGCTCCAAGTGTGGTGTTGAGAGCACATAGCCATCACGAGGCTAGAGGCACTAATAGGGCCACTATCTGACCTAAAGTGGCTAGCAGGATATAAGTGGTCCTAAGACTTTGAGTGTACACAAAGGCTATAGACATATATTTTACCACTAGAGAGGTGGGTAATATATGAGCTAAGATATCACCAGATGTTATGGCGAATATGGTATCTACACCCTGGATAGGATGAGGATGTAGAAGAGTTGAATTAGATTAGGAGAGTCTAATGGGTCACCATAAAGAAAGGTGATTTGGAGCTTTACCAGTTTGATCGAGCGTGATGATAGTTCGAGATTCTCCAGGAGATATCAAACCTTGAGGACTACTTTTTCAAGAGGGTGAGGAGGGATCCATCAAGGATTGGAGGGGATCCTAATGTAGCTAGGTTTATGATGGACTTGGATTATCCCCTCTCTGTCGATCTTGAAGTGGATGACATCAGGGTAACCTTTGGATATAGGATATGGTACAAGGCTATTATACCCCCAAGGATCTCCCCACAGGTACCAGTGTAGAGGTGCCAAATTATGGGTTGATAGTTGTAGTTGGTGCTTCAAGAGGCTAACCAATGTCTAGCAGAGCAACAATAGAGGGGGCCAAAGCCTCTTACATAGGTAAGGATATAGGTCAAGATAGATATGGTGATGACCATAAGGATGACCACCACTCTATTTGGATCAAGGGCAGGGGGAACAATAGGAGGTGTCCCCACGATGACATGAGTAGGACCTAGTGGGACCATGGATTAGAAGGACCTAATAGGGGAGGTAGAGATGCTACCAACTAGGATAGACATTACATATAAGGATATATATACCCTCTGCACATAGCTAGCCCAGACCATGATAGAGTAAGATATAACAAGGGTTTAAGTTGACCACCTCAAGGGGTAGATGGGTCGGTTAGAGCAAGAGTGATAGTAGGCTCGAGTAGAGGGGATGGCTATTTTTACCAGTAACCAACTAGGCAAGGTGATCCACCTTCTATAGGAGTAGTTATAGAGGGTAGAGGAGAGGCGAGAGGTGTCTATACGGAGGGATATTTTCTACTAGAATTTGTACTTTCAGGTAGTGTTGACAGATTAGAGGGTGCCTCCACCAGCCTCCCTTCAAACACAGTCAGTCGTGATCTAGATCATGATCAACTATGTGGTCCATGAACATACCTCCACCAAGACCACATTTGATAAGCGGAGCAAAGGATATGGGCTCACAAAGTTAGGGCTAGGATCGGGGTGACATGTCAATTTTTATTGTGGCATGCATCCCTAGGGAGGGTCAAGTGCATCAAGATGGGACTGTGATGCATTGATCCAACCGACATGTACTCTCTACTATCAAGTAATACCATGTTGTTTTGTTAATTATGGATAAAAATATGTGTATTATGTGTATGCTTTTTAATTTAGTTTTTGTTATGCATGATGATCACAAATATAATGAGTGCAATGCATGATGATCTAACTAAATGAAATGCATGAATGGATCTAACTAAAGCAATGCAATCTAAAATGAATGCAAAATAAAATGCACAAGTGAGCAGATGAAAAGAAGAAAGGAAGGAAAGGAAAGAGAGGAGGAAGAAAACAATAGCGATGGGAGGAAGAAATATGGAAGAAGAATAAAGACAATATCTTAATCTAAATAAGTTGAAACATATATGTATATTTGTGACAAGATATCTTCAAGACTTTACTTCAAATAAGAAATTATAATGGTTTGGGTCTTTCTTGTTAGCGAAGTGGTAGAATAACACATCATATCATGTCCACACCAAGATTACACCATTTGAGGTTATCTTTTTATATCCTCTACCTTTGAACACTAATTATTTGAATCATTGCTCTAAAGTTTGGGTTGTGGAATATCATGTGATGTACCAGTAGATAGCATTATATTCCCACTAAAACATCTAGGCAGAAGCCTAGAAAAAATATAGAATGACAACTAGGGTATCATCACAAGGAGAGGCACTTTAAGGAAATTAAATTTATGTTGCTTAGTTTCTATGGTTCTTCCAATACATTATCTTGGTTCAATAGTTTGGCTTACAGTTTGAAGCTTTCAACATTTGGAAATTGTTATCTAGTCTTTATACATCTTATATAAAGAAAGTAGTAAGTCATAAATAAAATGAGCTCTAGATAAAACAAAAGAATGGCGCTTCTCACACATAAAGTATTTTTTACGAGGAGCAATACCGGAACAACAGCACAACGGGCACGGGTAAGCAGGAAAACTAAATCCTAACCTTCGAAGTTTTCAATTTCTTAAATTTTTTGAGTGTTTTCTTGATGAAGTCATCATGTACGGTATCCATGCACAAATTCAATTGTCGCATAGGGTGTCCAAGTATAGATTCGATAGTCACCCATGAATCCAATCAGCCTTGGCAATGATCTAATCCGCGCCTTATGCCATAGATGGTGCGGATACATAAATTTGTGCCCTAGAGGATAGAGGAAGTGGATTGGAAGAAGAAGAGAGAAGAATAAAAAAAAGAAAAGAGAGAGAGAGAGAGAGAGAGAGAAAAGAAGAGATAAGAGGTGTTCATGTTGTTCTTGGTGCGCAACTTTTGTGTTTGTTTTTGTTATTATTATTGATTATTTTTATGTGATTATGATGTTATTAATGAAAATTATTGGCTTTGTTTTTATTACAACATGATTTCCTTGAGAGTAGAGAGTGACGATCGAGCACCCTAGAGGAGGTACTATAGATACCTCAAATGGTAGCACAAATATTAACAGGTGATCCATCACATGAGATCCTCAAGAGTGGGTTTTATGTTGATATATCACATGGATATAGGATTGGGGCACTGACGACCATGCTCTATGGAGCGATGGTGGGATTGTTGTTGTGCCATACTAGTAAGAAAGACCTACCATGGGTAGTAATGGGAGTAGTGGTAGACATGCGAGACAAGTAGATGAGGTTTGTATAGGGGTCATATGTGTTGACCTATTTGTACCAAATATTGTACAATGTTGTGTACAAGTGGTATACAATATTTCTATGCATGACATTCCTCTAGGTATGGTTTTGGGAGTACATAGCCATCAAGAGGTAATATGCACTATTAGGGTCACTGCCTAACCTAGAGTGACCAGCAGGATACAGGTGGTCCCAAGAATTTAAGCATATTAAGAGGCCATTCATAAAGCACTCATAAGGAACTATAGCAAAACATTCATAAATCTCTCATAGGGACATTAGCAATGCATTCACAAAGAGCTCTTAAAGCACTACAAAATAGTACTCATAAATCGATATAGCAAGTATTTGATAGGTGCTATAAGGAAGCACATAAGATGCTAATATGAAAGCTCATAAGGCGCTATAATAAAGTGCATAACGAGCCAAAAGAAAAGAATATATGGTGCTAAAATAAAACCACATAAGACACTATGGGAGAAGCACATAAGCCACTAGAGAAAAATAGTAAGCACTCACAGAGTGCTAAAGGCAAGTTATCGGCAAGCCAAGGAAGTCAAACAATGTACTGCTATCAAGCAAGCTAGAGAATGTGATCTCATCTGAAAGCAAGCCAAAGAACATACTGCTATCAAGCAAGTCGAAGAATTTCTTGTCATCAAATAAGCCAAATAACATACTCTTATCAACAAATAAGTCATCGCAAAGAATGTATAGTGATCCAAGAAACATATCATTGTTCTATAAGGAATAAATACATCTAATATCAAAATAGACATCAGGCCATAGGAGGCAAAACAGTGAACTATTTGAGTTCTAGCTGCTAAGGAAGATATAGCAATGGATGAGTCACTTAAAGTCAAGATATCTGAGGTTGCCACTAAGAGCAAAGAGTTTCTCATTCTAAACGGTGCAAAACACAAACCAGACAACAATAGTAAACTAGAATGAAGTTATATTAATGTGGATTAACAAACTTTAAAGAATATTTCAAATTTTCCACCTAACATGGCAAGTGAAATCAAAGCATTGAATGAGGAGTTGAGCAACTATTATGTTATCAATATGTTCTCAAAAGGCATATCATCAAGAACATCACAATTCAAGATGAAGAGAAGACAAAGAAAGAAGAATAGAAGAAATCACACAAGGAAGACTAACAAAAAACCCGGATCCAAAGCCTTGAAAGACTTGAAAGAGGTAGATTGAAGATGTATCTCAAGCAGGAGATTATGAACAATGCAAGGTCGCTTGAATATTGAAGACAAAGGGGAAGGTCAAGATTGAAGACTAAATTCTTCATCGACCAAATAATGTAATATAGAGGGGTGATGAAGAATATTACAATATTTGGTACATGCTCATGTACCCCCATGGTACCTTCATGGTACATTATAAATATGTAATAGATTAGGATTGATTCTATAGTTTAAGAGTGTGATTTAAATTTACCCTTTTATATAAGTGTTAATGTGCAAGAAATGCACAAGTGTTATGTAAGTTAGAGTGCAAGTGTAACGGCCCTCCTTGGTAGGACATGTTCTTTATACTTGATTTATGTATAGATGTGTGGATGTATATTACATAATCTCATTTTATTTTATTCAAATATATGATAGTTTCACTTTATGCTTTTATTATATTACTTTTAGAACATGGTATTGCTTATGAAATTTGTGGTTGCAAGACCAAGTACTCTCACGAGTGGATTGATATGGGATACCCACCAGATTTGAGATAAAATAGGAAATGATAGATGAATTGTTCATCAACAGCTCAAGGGCAAAAGAATACCCTCATATATATGCATTGCATATATGTATGTTGTTTTAAAATGCATCATCAAGCAAGGAGATTGTTGTTAAAAAAAGAGCCATCCTTAGTAGGTAGGTGATCACGTTGCAGTTATCGTAAAACCACCTGCTTAAGGAAAATATTTATTGCTCATGTTTGATGTGGAAAATCTTTGTGTTGTTGCATGTGTTTAATGCATGGAATTGGTTGATAGATGTTTTCTTAAAATGGTATTAATAATAATATGGGTATTATTAATACCTAGTAAAATATTTAATATCATTGTTAATAACTAATATTAACTTCCAATTTTAATTAGATTTAAATAATTATTATCTTAGTAGCTTGCACTAGCATTAGAAGGATATTAATCTTGAAGTAAATATATAATTGAGTGGATGTTTCATTATTTAAGTTAGAACATCGGTGATTAATGTAAGCTTCATTATTTAAGTAAAATTTGTTGGCTTTGTTTTTATTGTAGTATGATGTCTTCGAGAGTAGAGAGTGGTGACTGAGCACCTTACATGAGGTACTATAGGTACCTCAAGCAACAATGCAAATATTGACAGGTGATCCATCACATGAGATCCGTAAGAGTAGATTTTATGTCGATGATATGTCACATCGACATATGATTGGAGCATTGATGACCATGCTCTATGGAGCAGTGGCAAGATTGCTAGTGTACCATACCAATCAACAACACCTACCATGCGCACTAGAGAGAGTAGTAGTAGACATCTGAGACCAGCATATGAGGTTTGAATAGGGATCATATGTGTTGGCCTGTTTGTACTAAATATTGTATAATATTGTGTACAAGCGGTATACAAGATTTGTATGCATTACATTGCTCCAGGTGTGGTGTTGAGAGCACATAGACATCACAAGGCTAGAGGCACTAATAGGGACACTATCTAACCTAAAGTTGCCAGCAGGATATAGGTGGTCCTAAGACTTTGAGTGTACATAGAGGCTATATGCACATATTTTACCACTAGAGAGGTGGGTAATAGATGAGCTACGAGATCACCAGATGTTAAGGTGAATGTGGTATCTACACCCTGGATGGGATGAGAATGTAGAAGAGTTGACTCGAATTAGGAGAGTCTAATGGGTCACCATAAATAAAAGTGATTTGGAGCTTTACCAGTTTGACCGAGTGTGATGATGGTTCGAGATTCTCCAGGAGATATCAAACCTTGAGGACTACTTTTTCAAGAGGGTGATGAGGGATCCATCAAGGATTGGAGGGGATCCTAATGTAGCTAGGTTTATGAAGGACTTGGATTATCCCCTCTATGTCGACATTGAAGTGGATGACATCAGGGTAACCTTTGGATATAGGATATGGTACAAGGCTATTATACCCCCAAGGATCTCCCCATAGGTATCAGTGTAAAGGTGCCAAATTATGGATTGATAGTTGTAGTTGGTGCTTCAAGAGGCTAACCAACGTGTAGCAGAGCAACAATATAGGGGGCCAAAGCCTCCTATGTAGGTAAGGATATAGGTCAGGATAGATATGGTGATGACCATAAGAATGACCACCACTCTATTTGGATCAAGGGCAAGGGGAACAATAGGAGGTGCCCCCACGGTGACACGAGTATGACCTAGTGGTACCATGGATTAGAAGGACCCAACAGGGGAGGTAGAGGGGCTACCAACTAGGATAGCCATTATACATAAGGATATATACCCTCTGCACACAGCTAGCCCAGACCATGATAGAGTAGGATATAACAAGGATTTAAGTTGACCACCTCAAGGGGTAGATGGGTCGGTTAGAGCAGGAGTCATAGTAGGCTCGGGTAGAGGGGATGGCTATTTTTACCAGTAACCAACCAGGCAAGGTGATCCACATTATATATGAGTAGTTATAGAGGGTAGAGGAGAGGCGAGATGTGTCTATACAGAGGGATATTTTCTACTAGACTTTGTACTTTTAGGTAGTGCTGACAAATTAGAGGTTGCCTCCACCAGCATCCCTTCAAACATAGTCAGTCGTGATCTAGATCACGATAAACTATGTGGTCCATGAACATACCTCCACCAAGACCACCTTCGATAAGTAGAGCAAAGGATATGGGCTCACAAAGTTAGGGCTAGGATCAGGGTGACATGTCAATTTTTATTGTGGCATGGATCACTAGTGAGGGTCAAGTGCATCAGGATGGGACTGTGATGCATTGATCCAACTGACATGTACTATCTACTATCAAGTAATACCATGTTGTTTTGTTTATTATGGATAAAAATATGTGTATTATGTGTATGCTTTTTAATTTAGTTTTTGTTATGCATGATGATCACAAATATAATGAGTGCAATGCATGATGATCTAACTAAATGAAATGCATGAATGGATCTAACTAAAGCAATGCAATCTAAAATGAATGCAAAATGAAATGCACAAGTGAGCAGATGAAAAGAAGAAAGAAAGGAAAATAAAGAGAGGAGGAAGAAAACAATAGCAATGGGAGGAAGAAATTTGGAAGAAGAAGAAGGGCAATATCTTAATATAAATAAGTTGAAACATATATGTCTATTTGTGACAAGATATCTTCAAGACTTTACTTCAAATAAGAAATTATAATGGTTCGGGTATTTCGTGTTAGCAAAATGGTATAATAACACATCATATCATGTCCCCACCAAGATTACACCATTTGAGGTTGTCTTTTGATATCCTCTACCTTTGAACACTAATTATTTGAATCATTGCTCTAAAGTTTGGGTTGTGCAAGATCATGTGATGCACCAGTAGATAGCATTATATTCCCACTCAAACATCTAGGCAGAAGCCTAGAAAAAATATAGAATGACAACTAGGGTATCATCACAAGGAGAAGCACTTTAAGGAAATTAAATTTATGTTGCTTAGTTTTTATGGTTCTTCCAATACATTATCTTGGTTCAATAGTTTGGCTTACAGTTTGAAGCTTTCAACATTTGGAAATTTGTATCTAGTCTTTATACATATTATATAAAGAAAGTAGTAAGTCATAAATAAAATGAGCTCTAGATAAAACAAAAGAATGGCGCTTCTCACACATAAAGCATTTTTTGCGAGGAGCAATACCGGAACAACAGCACAACGGGCACGGATAAGTAGGAAAACTAAATCCTAACTTTCAAAGTTTTCAATTTCTTAAATTTTTCGAGTGTTTTCTTGATGAAGTCATCATGTAGGGTATCCATGCACAAATTCCAATTGTCACATAGGGTCTCCAAGTGCAGATTCGATAGTCACCCATGAATCCAATCAGCCTTGGCAATGATCGAATCCGCGCCTTCTGCCATAGAAGGTGCGGATAAGTAAATATGTGCCCTAGAGGATAGAGGAAGCGGATTGGAAGAAGAAGAGAGAAGAATAAAAAAAGAAAATAGAGAGAGAGAGAGAAGAAGAGATAAGAGGTGTTCAGGTTGTTCTTGGTGCGCAATTTTTATGTTTGTTTTTGTTATTATTATTGATTATTTTTATGTGATTATGATGTTATTAATGAAAATTGTTGGCTTTGTTTTTATTACAGCATGATTTCCTTGAGAGTAGAGAGTGACGACCAAGCACCCTAGAGGAGGTACTATAGCTACCTCAAATGGTAGCACAAATATTAACAGGTGATCCATCACATGAGATCCTCAAGAGTGGGTTTTATGTTGATATATCGCGTCGATATAGGATTGGGGCACTGATGACCATGCTCTATGGAGCGATGGTGGGATTGTTTTTGTGCCATACCAGTAAGAAAAACCTACCATGGGTAGTAATGGGAGTAGTGGTAGACATACGAGACAAGTAGATGAGGTTTGTATAGGGGTCGTATGTGTTGACGTATTTGTACCAAATATTGTACAATGTTGTGTACAAGTGGTATAGAATATTTGTATGCATGACATTCCTCTAGGTGTGGTTTTGGGAGTACATAGCCATCAAGAGGTAATATGCACTATTAGGGCCACTGCCTAACCTAGAGCGACCAGCAGGATACAAGTGGTCCCAATAATTTAAGCATATTAAGAGGCCATTCATAAAGCACTCATAAGGAACTATAGCAAAACATTCATAAATATCTCATAAGGACATTAGCAATGCATTCACAAAGAGCTCTTAAAGCACTACAAAATAGTACTCATAAATCAATACAGCAAGTATTCGATAGGTTCTATAAGGAAGCACATAAGATGCTAAGATGAACGCTCATAAGGCGCTATAAGAAAGTGCATAACGAGCCAAAAGAAAAGAATATATGGTGCTAAAATAAAACCACATAAGACACTATGGGAGAAGCACATAAGCCACTAGAGAAAAATAGTAAGCACTCACAGAGTGCAAAAGGCAAGTTATCGGCAAGCCAAGGAAGTCAAAGAATGTGCTACTATCAAGCAAGCTAGAGAATGTGTTCTCATCTGAAAGCAAGCCAAAGAACATACTGCTATCAAGCAAATCAAAGAATGTCTTGTCATCAAGTAAGCCAAATAACATACTCTTATCAACAAACAAGTCATTGCAAAGAATGTACAGTGATCCAAGAAACATATCATTGTTCTATAAGGAAGAAATACATCTAAGATCAAAATAGACATCAGGCCATAGGAGGCAAAAGAGCAAACTATTGGAGTTCTAGCTGCCAAGGAAGATATAGCAATGGATGAGTCACCTAAAGTCAATATATCTAAGGTTGCCACTAAGAGCAAAGAGTTGCTCATTCTAAACGGTGCAAAACACAAACCATACAATAATAGTAAACTAGAATGAAGTTATATTAAGGTGGATTAACAAACTTTAAATAATATTTCAAATATTTCACATAAAATTGCAAGTAAAATCAAAGTGTTGAATGAGGAGTTGAGCAGCTATTATCTTATCGATATGTTCTTGAAATGCACATCATAAAGCACATCACAATTCAAGATGAAGAGAAGACAAAGAAAGAAGAATAGAAGAAATCACACAAGGAAGACTAACAAAAAACCTGGATCCAAAGCCTTAAAAGACTTGAAAGAGGTAGATTGAAGATGTATCTCAAGCAGGAGATTATGAACAATGCAAGGTCGCTTGAAGATTGAAGAAAAAGAGGAAGGTCAAGATTGAAGACTAAATTCTTCATCGACCAAATAATGTAATATAGGGGGGTGATGAAGAATATTACATTATTTGGTACATGCTCATGTACCCCCATGGTACCTTCATGGTACATTATAAATATGTAATAGATTAGGATTGAGTCTATAGTTTAAGAGTGTGATTTAAATTTACCCTTTTATATAAGTTTTAATGTGCAAGAAATGCACAAGTGTTATGTAAGTTAGAGTGCAAGTGTAACGGCCCTCCTTGGTAGGACATGTTCTTTATACTTGATTTATGTATATATGTGTGGATGTATATTACATAATCTCATTTTATTTTATTCAAATATGTGATAGTTTCACTTTATGCTTTTATTATATTACTTTTAGAACATGGTACTGCTTATGAAATTTGTGGTTGCAAGACCAAGTACTCTCACGAGTGGATTGATATGGGATACCCACCAGATTTGAGATAAAATAGGAAATGATAGATGAATTGTTCATCAACAGCTCAAGGGTAAAAGAATACCCAAATATATATGCATTGCATATATGTATGTTGTTTTAAAATGCATCATCAAGCAAGGAGGTTGTTGTTAAAAAAAGAGCCATCCTTAGTAGGTAGGTGATCACGTTGCAGTTATCGTAAAACCACTTGCTTAAGGAAAATATTTGTTGCTCATGTTTGATGTGGAAAATATTTGTGTTTTTGCATGTGTTTAATGCATGGAATTGGTTGATAGATGTTTTATTAAAATGGTATTAATAATAATATGGGTATTATTAATACCTAGTAAAATATTTAATATCGTTGTTAATAACTAATATTAACATCCAATTTTAATTAGATTTAAATAATTATTATCTTAGTAGCTCGCACTAGCATTAGAAGGATATTAATCTTGAAGTAAATATATAATTGAGTGGATGTTTCATTATTTAATTAGAACATCGATGATTAATATAAGCTTCATTATTTAAGTAAAATTTGTTGGCTTTGTTTATTGTAGTATGATGTCTTCGAGAGTAGAGAGTGGTGACTAAGCACATTACAGGAGGTACTATAGGTGCCTCAAGCGACAATGCAAATATTGACAGGTGATCCATAACATGAGATCCGTAAGAGTAGATTTTATGTCGATGATATGTCACATGGACATATGATTGGGGAACTGATGACCATGCTCTATGGAGCAGTGGCAAGATTGCTAGTGTACCATACCAATCAGAAACACCTACCATGTGCACTAGAGAGAGTAGTAGTAGACATCTGAGACCAACATATGAGGTTTGTATGGGGATCATATGTGTTGGCATGTTTGTACTAAATATTGTATAATATTGTGTACAAGTGCTATATGGTATTTGTATGCATTACATTGCTCCAGGTGTGGTGTTGAGAGCACATAGCCATCACAAGGCTAGAGGCACTAATAGGGACACTATCTGACCTAAAAAGGCCAGCAGGATATAGGTGGTCCTAAGACTTTGAGTGTACACAGAGGCTATATGCACATATTTTACCACTAGAGAGGTGGGTAATAGATGAGCTACGAGATCACCAGATGTTAAGGTGAATGTGGTATCTACACCCTGGATGGGATGAGAATGTAGAAGAGTTGACTCGAATTAGGAGAGTCTAATGGGTCACCATAAATAAAAGTGATTTGGAGCTTTACCAATTTGACCGAGCGTGATGATGGTTCGAGATTCTCCAGGAGATATCAAACCTTGAGGACTACTTTTTCAAGAGGGTGAGGAGGGATCCATCAAGGATTGGAGGGGATCCTAATGTAGCTAGGTTTATGAAGGACTTGGATTATCCCCTCTATGTCGACATTGAAGTGGATGACATCAGGGTAACGTTTGGAAATAGGATATGGTACAAGGCTATTATACCCCCAAGGATCTCCCCATAGGTACCAGTGTAGACGTGCCAAATTATGGATTGATAGTTGTAGTTGGTGCTTCAAGAGGCTAACCAACATGTAGCAGAGCAACAATAGAGGGGGCCAAAGCCTCCTACGTAGGTAAGGATATAGGTCAAGATAGATATGGTGATGACCATAAGGATGACCACCACTCTATTTGGATCAAGGGCAGGGAGAACAATAGGTGTCCCCACGGTGACACGAGTAGGACCTAGTGGGACCATGGATTAGAAGGACCCAATAGGGGAGGTAGAGGGGCTACAAACTAGGATAGTCATTATACATAAGGATATATACCCTCTGCACATAGCTATCCCAGACCATGATAGAGTAAGATATAACAAGGATTTAAGTTGACCACCTCAAGGGGTAGATGGGTCGGTTAGAGCAGGATTGATAGTAGGCTCGAGTAGAGGGGATGGCTATTTTTACCAGTAACCAACCAGTCAAGGTGATCCACCTTCTATAGGAGTAGTTATAGAGGGTAGAGGAGAGGTGAGAGGTGTCTATATGGAGGGATATTTTCTACTAGACTTTGTACTTTCAAGTAGTGCTAAAAAATTAGAGGGTGCCTCCACCAGCCTCCCTTCAAACATAGTCAGTCGTGATCTAGATCACGATCAACTATGTGGTCCATGAACATACCTCCACCAAGACCACCTTCAATAAGCGGAGCAAAGGATATGGGATCACAAAGTTAGGGCTAGGATCAAGGTGACATGTCAATTTTTATTGTGGCATGGATCACTAGGGAGGGTCAAGTGCATCAAGATGGGACTGTGATGCATTGATCCAACTGACATGTACTCTCTACTATCAAGTAATACCATGTTGTTTTGTTAATTATGGATAAAAATATGTGTATTATGTGTATGCTTTTTAATTTAGTTTTTGTTATGCATGATGATCACAAATATAATGAGTGCAATGCATGATGATCTAACTAAATGAAATGCATGAATGGATCTAACTAAAGCAATGCAATCTAAAATGAATGCAAAATTAAATGCACAAGTGAGCAGATGAAAAGAAGAAAGAAAGGAAAGGAAAGAGAGGAGGAAGAAAACAATAGCAATGGGAGGAAGAAATATGGAAGAAGAAGAAAGGCAATATCTTAATCTAAATAAGTTGAAACATATGTGTATATTTGTGACAAGATATCTTCAAGACTTTACTTCAAATAAGAAATTATAATGGTTCGGGTATTTCATGTTAGCAAAGTGGTATAATAACACATCATATCATGCCACCACCAAGATTACACCGTTTGAGGTTGTCTTTTGATATCCTCTACCTTTGAACACTAATTATTTGAATCTTTGCTCTAAAGTTTGGGTTGTGCAAGATCATGTGATGCACCAGTAGATAGCATTATATTCCCACTCAAACATCTAGGCAGAAGCCTAGAAAAAAGATAGAATGACAACTAGGATATCATCACAAGGAGAGGCACTTTAAGGAAATTAAATTGATGTTGCTTAGTTTCTATGGTTCTTCCAATACATTATCTTGGTTCAATAGTTTGGCTTACAGTTTGAAGCTTTCAACATTTGGAAATTTCTATCTAGTCTTTATACATCTTATATAAATAAAGTAGTAAGTCATAAATAAAATGAGCTCTAGATAAAACAAAAGAATGGCGCTTCTCACACATAAAGCATTTTTTATGAGGAGCAATACCGAAACAACAGCACAACGGGCACGGGTAAGCAGGAAAACTAAATCCTAACCTTCGAAGTTTTCAATTTCTTAAATTTTTTGAGTGTTTTCTTGATGAAGTCATCATGTAGGGTATCTGTGCACAAATTCAATTGTCACATAGGGTGTCCAAGTGCAGATTTGATAGTCACCCATGAATCCAATCAGCCTTGGCAATGATCGAATCCGTGCCTTATACCATAGAAGGTGCGGATTCATAAATATGTGCCCTAGAGGATAGAGGAAGTGGATTGGATGAAGAAGAGAGAAGAATAAAAAAAATAAAAGAGAGAGAGAGAAGAAGAGATAAGAGGTGTTCAGGTTGTTCTTGGTGCGCAATTTTTGTGTTTGTTTTTGTTATTATTATTGATTATTTTTATGTGATTATGATGTTATTAATGAAAATTGTTGGCTTTGTTTTTATTACAGCATGATTTCCTTGAGAGTAGAGAGTGACGACCGAGCACCCTAGAGGAGGTACTATAGATACCTCAAGTGGTAGCACAAATATTAACAGGTGATCCATCACATGAGATCCTCAAGAGTGGGTTTTATGTTGATATATCGCGTCAGTATAGGATTGGGGTACTAACGACCATGCTCTATGGAGCGATGGTGGGATTGTTGTTGTGCCATACCAGTAAGAAAAACCTACCATGGGTAGTAATGGGAGTAGTGGTAGACATGCAAGACAAGTAGATGGGGTTTGTATAGGGGTCGTATATGTTGACCTATTTGTACCAAATATTGTACAATGTTGTGTACAAGTGGTATATAATATTTGTATGCATGACATTCCTCTAGGTGTGGTGTTGGGAGTACATAGCCATCAAGAGGTAATATGCACTATTAGGGCCACTACCTAACCTGGAGTGACCAGTAGGATACAGGTGGTCCCAAGAATTTAAGCATATTCAAAGGGCATACAAAGGTATTCTTCCACTAGGAATATGGGTAATAGATGAGCTACAAGATCATCAAATCATATGGTGATCATGGCATCTACACCCTGGATGGGATGAGGATGTAGAGGAGTTGACTCAGGTTATGAGGGTCATCTAGGTGATCGGTTTGATCAAGTACGATGACAATTTGATATTCTTCAAGAAATATCGATCCTTGAGAACTACTAGTTTAGGAGGGTGAGGAGGGATCCATCAAGGGTTAGAGGGGACCCTGATATAGCTAGATTTGCATATGACTTGGATGATCCCCTCTATGTCGATACCAGAGTGGATGACATTGAAGTAACCTTTAGATATAGGAGATGGTACAATACCCTCAAGGATCTCCCCACATGTACCAATGCAAAGGCACCAAATCATGGGCTAACGGGTGTAACTAGCACTTTGAGACGCTAACCAACGTGTATCATAGCGATAATAGATGGGGCCAAAGACTCCTAGGTAGATAAGGGTATAGTTCAGGGTAGATATGGTGACATGCATGAGGATGACCATCACTCTCTTTGGCTTAGGTACAAGGGGAATAGCAAGAGGTGTCTCCACGGTGACACAGGTAGGACCTAGTGGGATTGCGAGTCAAAGGGACACAACAAGAGAGCTATAGGGACTGCCAGTCAAGATAGTTACTATACAAAATAAGATAGACACCCTCTACGCATAGCTAACACAGACTATGATAGAGTGAGATACAATGAGGGTTGAGGCTGACCACCTCAAGGAGTAGATGGGTCTATTAAAATAGGAGCAACAGTAGGCTCAAGCAAAGGGGATGGTCATTATTATTAGTAGCTAAGAAAATAAGGTGATCTGCCTTCTACAGGAGTAGTTGTAGAGGGTAAAAGAGAGGTAGGAGGTGTCTGTATGATGGGAGATCTTCTACCAGACTCTGTAATTTTAGGTGGTGCCAATAGATCAAAGGGTTATTCCACCAATATTTCTTTAGATATAGATTCAATCATGAACTAGATCACCAAAAACTACACGTTCCGTGAACATACCTCCACTAGGACCACCTCTAATAGGTAGAGCAAATGGGATGGGCTTATAGAGCTAGGGCTAGGATCGAGGTGACATGTAAATTCTGATTGTGACATGCATACCTAGGGAGGATTGAGTGCATCAAACTAGGACTATGGTTCACCAACCCAACTGATATGTACTCTCTACTATAAAGTAATACCATGTTGTTGTTTTATTAATTATGGGTAAAAATGTGCACCCTTTTATGAAAGGCCATGAATCTCTAGGTCCATCCAAGGACCATCTCGAATCCTCCTTACCAGAAGAGGAAATCACCACCCATCCGGACTTCGAGCAGTGTGGTGGGCGCCCCCAACTAGGACCACAGGAGGAAAATGAACGGGCCCCCCCTTATCACCACACGAGCGAGATTCATCCAAAATTTATGACCGAAACTCTCCCGAGGTACAAAAGATATTGGAAGACTACCTGTTGGGAAGAAGAGGTTACCAGCCTGGCAATATTAGCCCTCGAATTACGAGGAGTCAAAAGCGAGGGGTGGATTTTGGTAGTGAAAGGAAGCAGGGTCGTCCCCCCAACAAGGAAAAGAGAGACAAAGAAACTACGGCTGATGTTGCAAATGGAACCCAACGGTTGCTGTTTCAGGATGACTCTGATTCTCTTATGGGTGACGCGCTTATCCCAAAACCTCCCTTCCAGCAGGGGAAGGGAAGTAAGAAGAACCTCAAATCGTACGGATGAAATCCTGGATGTGAGAAGACTAAACGGAGTGGCCATTTGGGCCAGGGTAAAATTTTCCAATAGGATTTTCAACGGTTTGTTTTAGTCCAGTCATTTTTCTTGGATCCTATCCAACATATATGCTTCGAATTCTGCCTCCGGGAAAGCAGAAATGTGGAAAGTTATTTCCCAGGTATGGGAGAATTTTTTGTAGTTTTCTTGGTTGTCTTCTTCTGCTTTTCAATGGTCCAGCTTCTCCAGCTAGTTTCTGTTTTCCCAGTTATAATGGCCATGGTTTCTAGGATAAACAGGCAAAAATGCCTTACTTGTAGCCCTCGGGCAATTAGCAGCTTTTTGTTTTTTTTGCATACAGGTTTATTCTTCCAGGTTTATTCTTCCAGCCAAGAGGCATGAAGCACTATTTAGCAAGGCTGATTTTGTATATAAGGTTTTGGGATCCTCTATAAAAACCCATTGTTAATCTATTATAATAATTACCAAAAAAAAAAAATTATGGGTAAAAATGTGTGTATTATGTGTATGTTTTTTATTTACTTTTTGTTATGCATGATGATCACAAACATAATGAGTGCAATGCATGATGATATAACTAAATGAAATGCATGAATGAATCTAATGAGAGCAATGCAATCTAAAATAAATGTAAAATAAAATGCATGGGTGAGTGGATGGAAAGAAGAGAGAAAGGAAAGGAAAGAGAGGAGGAAGAAAACTATGATAATAGGAAGAAGAAAGATGGAAGAAGAAGAAAACAAATCTCTAGAAAAGATCAAAAAAAGAAAAAGAAAATGGAGTGTAACCCTATGAGGATGTATGCTTGTAAATGATCAAATCGAGGCTACCCCTTTCTTGTGGCCATGAAGCTATCCGGTAAATATTTTATGCTCATGGAGATGGTCAGGTGTGGAATGATACTTACTATGGGTGTAGTGCTCGCTGATGGATAGAACCAATAGATACTCTCACTATGGGTGTAGTGCTCATTGTAGATACTCTCATGGCTACACGTGGATATGCACCAATAGGTTTGACTCAATTTTTTATGCTTGTGGTGTTGTCTACAATTTGACCTACCAAATTGTACTTAACACTTTCATATAGCCCACGAACATCATCACCTCTTCTTAATGCATCCTAACCTAACCATGCAAGACATGCCAAGAACATTCATCACTAACTTTATCAATCATGTTCTCCCATTTGTAGCATAAAATATTTGGTAAGAAGCTTCCCATATTATCGCAATTGGATGGTTAATATATAGAAATTAAAATATATATGTATATTTGTGATAAGATATATTCAAGACTTTACTTCAAATAAGAAAGCATAATGGTTTAGGTCTTTCTTGTTAGCGAAGTGGTAGAATAACACATCATATCATGTCCCCACCAATATTATACCACTTGAGGTTGTCTTTTGATATCCTCTACCTTTGAACACTAATTATTTGAATCATTGCTCTAAAGTTTGGGTTGTGCAAGATCATGTGATGCACCAGTAGATAGTGTTGTATTCCCACTCAAACATTTAGGCAGAAGCCTAGACAAAAGAGGGAATGAAAACTAGGGTATCATCACAAGGAGAGGCACTTTAAGAAAATTAAATCAATGTTGCTCAATTTTTATGGTTCTTCCAAGATGTTATCTTGGTTCAATAGTTTGCCCTACAGTTTGAAGCTTTCAACATTTGGAATTTTTTATCTAGTCTCTATGCATCTTGCGTAAAGAAAGTAGTAAGTCAAAGAAAATGAGCTCTAGAGAAAAGAAAATAATGGCGCTTCCCACACACTGAGTGGTTATTACGAGGGGCAATACTGGAACAGCAGCACAACAAGCACGTGTAAGCAAGCAAACTAAACCCTAACCTTCAATTTTTTAAATTTTTTTATTTTTTTTATTTTTTGAGGGTTTTCTCAATGAAGTCTTCGTGTAGGGTATCCAAGCATGGATTTTACATTCACGTAAGATATCTAGGTATGGATTTAATCTGCCTTGGCAGTGATCAAATCTATGCCTCGCGCCCTAGAGGATACGGGGTACGAATTGGAAGAAGAAGAGAGAAGAACAAAAAAAAGAGAAAAGAGAGAGAGAGAAGAAGAGAGAAGAGGTGTTTAGGTTGCTCTTTGTGCATAATTTTTATGTTTATTTTTTAATTATTATTGATTATTTTTACGATATTATGATATTAATGAAAAATTTTGGCTTTGTTTTTGTTGTAGCATAATATCCTTGAGAGTAGGGAGTGGCGACCAAGCACTCTACATGAGGTACTATAGTTGCCTCAGGCTACAACACAAATATTGATAGATGACCCATCACATGAGATCCGCAAGAGTATTTTTCATGTTGATAATATGTCACTTCAATATAGAATTGAGGCACTAACAATTGTTCTCTATGGAGCAGTGGTAGGATTGCTACTGTGCTAAACCGATCGGTAATACCTGTCATGGGCACTAGCAGTAGTAGTAGACATGTGAGACCAAAAAATAATGTTTGTATGGGGGTCGTATGTGTTGGCATGTTTGTACCAAACTTTATACAACATCATGTACAAGCGATATACAAGATTTGTATGCATGACATTACTCTAGGTGTGGTACTGGGAGCACATATCCATCAGGAGACCAGATGCACTACTAGGGCCATTGCCTGACCTAGAGCAGCCAATAGGATAGGTGGTCCCGAATCTTTGAGTGTACATAGAGGCCATATGCAAAAATTTTACCACTGGGGAGATGCATAATAGATGAGTTATAAGATCACCAAATTATATGGTGACCATGGTGTCTACATCCTGGTTGGGATGAGGATGCAGAGGAGTTGACTCGGGTTAGGAGGGTCTGATGGATCACCACAGAGAAGGGTGAGTTAGAGCTTTACCAATTTGATCAACTATTGGTTCAAGAGGGTGAGGAGAGATCCATCAAGGGTTAGAGGGGACCCTTATGTAGTTAGGCTTGCAGAGGACTTATATGACCTCCTATATGTTGATCCCAAAGTGAATGACATCGGAGTAACCTTCGAATATAGGAGATGGTACAAGGGTATTATGCCATCGAGTATCTCCCCATAAGTACCAGTGTAGAGGCACCAAATCATGGGTTGACGAGTGTAGATAGCACTTCAAAAGGCTAACCAACATGCAATAGAGAGACAACAAAGGGGGTGAAAGCCTCCTAAGCAGGTAAGGATGCAAGTTAGAATAGGTATGGTGATGGCCATGAGGATGACCATCACTCTCTTTGGATCAGGGGCAAGGATAACGGTAGGAGGTATCCCCATGGTGACACATGCAAGACCTAGTGGGACTGCAAGTCAGAGTAACCCAACAGGGGAGGCAGAGGGGCTGCCATCCAAGATAGCCATTATGCAAAGGGAGATAGATAACCTTTATGCACAACTAGACCAAACTATGATAGAGCGAGACATAACAATGGTTGAGGTTGACACCTCAAGGCATAGATGGGTTAGTTAGATTTGGAGTGATAGTAGACCTAGGAAAATGGGATGGTCATTGTTACCAGTAGTCAACCAGGCTATGTGATTCACCTTCTATAGGAGTAGTTGTAGAGGGTAGAGGAGAGGTAGGAGGTGTCTGTATGGAGGGAGACCTTCTACCAAACTTTGTACTTTTAGATGATGCTGACGGATCAGAGGGTGCCTGCACCAACCTCCCTTCAGACACAAAGTCATAATCTAGATCACAAACAACTACGTGGTCCATGAGCATACCTCCACCAAAACCACCGTTCATAGGTAGAGCAAAGGAGACAAGATCACAAAGCTAGGCCTAGGATCGAGGTGACATACCAATTTTAATTTTGACATGCATCCATAGGTAGGGTCGAGTGCGTCAGGCTAGGATTTTGGCGTACCGATCCAACTGACATGTACTCTCTACTATCAAGAATACCATGTTGTTTTGTTAATTATGGGTAAAATATGTGTATTATGTGTATATTTTTTAATTTATTTTTTGTTATGCATGATGATCACAAACATAATGAGTGCAATGCATGATGATATAACTAAATAAAATGCATGAATGAAGTTAACTAAAGCAATGCAATCTAAAATAAATGCAAAATGAAATACACAAGTGAGCAGATGAAAAGAAGAAAGAAATGAAAGGAAATGGAGGAGGAATAAAACAATGACAATGGGAGGAAGAAATATGGAAGAATAAGAAAACAAAGCTCCAAAAGAAATCAACAAAAGAAAAAGAAAATGGAGCAAAATCCTGTGAGGATGTATGCTTTCAAATCACCAAATCAAGGTTGTCCCTTGCTTGTGGCCATGAAGCTATTCGGTAAGGATGTTATGCTCATGAAGATGACCAAGTGTGGAGTGATACCCACTATGGGTGTAGTGCTCACTGATGGCCAGCACCAATAGATACTCTCGCTATTGGTGTAGTGCTCACTATAGACACTCTTGTGGCTACACGTGGATATGTACCAATAGGTTTGACTCAATTTTTCATGCATGTGGTGTTGTCTACAAGTTAGTCTACCAAAATTGGACTTAACACTTTCATATAGCCCACAAACATTATCACCTATTCTTAATGCATCCTAACCTAACCATTCAAGATATGCCAAGCACATTCATCACTAACTTCATCAATCATGTTCTCCCATTTGTAGCACAAAATTATTTGTAAGAAGCTTCCCATATTACCACAATTGTATGGTTAATCTATAGAATTTAAAACATATATGTATATTTATGACAAGATATCTTCAAGACTTTACTTAAAATAAGAAAGCATAATGGTTCAGGTCTTTCTTGTTAGCGAAGTGGTAGAATAACATAGCATATCATATCTCCACCAATATTACACCATTTGAGGTTATCTTTTGATATCCTCTACCTTTGAACACTAAAATTTTGAATCATTGCTCTAAAGTTTGGGTTGTGCAAGATCATGCGATGCACCAATAGATATTTTTGTATTCCCACTCAAAAATCTAGGTAGAAGCCTAGAAAAAATAGGGAATGACAGCTAGGGTATCATCATAAGGAGAGGCACTTTAAGGAAATTAAATAGATGTTGCTTAGTTTTTATGGTTCTTCCAAGATGTTATCTTGGTTCAATAGTTTGGCTTACAGTTTTAAGCTTTCAACATTTGGAAACTTTTATCTAGTCTTTATGCATCTTGCATAAATAAAGTAGTAAGTCATAAAGAAAAGAAGCTCTAGAGAAAACAAAATAATGGCACTTTCCACACACAAAGCGGTTGTTGCGAGGGGTGAGGCCGACATAGTAGCACAACGGGTACAAGTAAGCAAGAAAACTAAACCCTAACCTTCAATTTTTTCAATTTCTTAAATTTTTTTAGGGTTTTTACGATGAAGTCACCACGCAAGGTATCCGAGCACGGGTTCGATAGTCACGTAGGGTATCTGGGTGCAAATTTGATGATCACCCGTGGATCCAATATGCCTTGGCAGTGATCAAAACCACACCCTGTGCCATACAAGACATGGATTCATGAATTTGCTCCCTAAAGGATATGAGGTACGGATTCGTAGAAAAGAGAACAAAAAAAAGAGAAAAGAGAGAGAGAGAGAGAGAGAGAGAGAAGAGGTGTTCAGGTTGCTCTTGGTGCACAATTTTTGTGATTGTTTTTGTTATTAGTATTGATTATTTTGTGTGATTATGATGTTATTAAATAAATTTGTTGGATTTGTTTTTATTGTAGCATGATGTCCTCGAGAGTATAGAGTGGTGACTGAGCACCTTACAGGAGGTACTATAGGTGCCTCAAGCGACAACGCAAATATTGATAGGTGATCCATCACATGAGATCCATAAGAGTAGATTTTATGTCGATGATATGTCACATCGACATATGATTGGGGAACTGATGACCATGCTCTATGGAGTAGTGGCAATATTGCTAGTGTACCATACCAATCGACAACACCTACCATGGGTACTAGAGGGAGTAGTAGTAGACATCTGAGATCAAAAAATGAGGTTTGTATGGGGATCAGATGTATTGGCCTGTTTGTACCAAATATTGTACAATGTTGTATACAAGTGGTATATAGGATTTGTATGCATGACATTGCTCCAGGTGTGGTTTTGAGAGCACATAACCATCACGAGGCTAAAGGTACTAATAGGGCGACTATTTGACCTAAAGTGGCCAGTAGGATATAGGTGGTCCTAAGACTTTGAGTGTACACAGAGGTTATATGCACATATTTTACCACTAGGGAGGTGGATAATAGATGAGCTATGATATCACCAGATGTTATGGCGAACGTGGTATCTACACCTTGGATGGGATGAGTATGTAGAAGAGTTGACTAAGATTAGGAGAGTCTAATGGGTCACCATAGAGAAAGGTGAGTTGAAGATTTACCAATTTGATCGAGTGTGATGATAGTTCGAGATTCTCCAGAAGATATCAAACCTTGAGGACTACTTGTTCAAGAGGGTGAGGAGGGATCCATCAAGTATTGGAGGGGATCCTAATGTAGCTAGGTTTATGAAGGACTTGGATTATCCCCTCTATGTCGATCTTGAAGTGGATGACATCGAGGTAACCTTTGGATATAGGAGATGGTACAAGGCTATTATACCCCCAAGGATCTCCCCACAGGTACCAGTGTAGATGTGCCAAATTATGGGTTGATAGTTGTAGTTGATGCTTCAAGAGGCTAACCAACGTGTAGCAGAGCAACAATGCAGGGGGTCAAAGCCTCCTAGGTAGGTAAGGGTACAAGTCAGGATAGATATGGTGACGACCATAAGGATGACCATCACTCTCTTTGGCTCAAGGGTAGGGGAAACAATAGGAGGTGTCCCCACGGTGACACAAGCAGGACCTAGTGGGACCATGGATTAGAAGGACCCAAAAAGGGAGGTAGAGGGGCTACCAACTAGGATAGCCATTATACAGAAGGAGATAGATACCCTCTACACATATCTAGCTCAAAACATGATAGATTAAGACACAACAAGGGTTGAGGTTGATCGCCTCAAGGGGTAGATGGGTCGGTTAGAGTAGGAGTGATAGTAGGCTCGGGTAGAGGGGATGGCTATTTTTACCAGTAACCAACCAGGAAAGGCGATCCACCTTCTATAGGAGTAGTTATAGAGGGTAGAGGAGAGGTGAGAGGTGTCTATATGAAGGGATAGTTTCTACTAGACTTTGTACTTTTAGGCAGTGTTAACAGATTAGAGGGTGCCTCCACCAGCCTCCCTTCAGACACAGAGTCAGTAGTGATCTAGATCACAAACAACTACACGATCCGTAAACATGCCTCCACCAAGACCACCTTTGATAAGTGGAGCAAAGGATATGTGCTCACAAAGTTAGGGCTAGGATCAGGGCGACATGCCAATTTTGATTGTGGTATGGATCACTAGGGAGGGTCAAGTGCATCAGGCTGGGACTATGATGCACTGATCCAACTGACATGTACTCTCTACTATCAAGTAATACCATGTTATTTTGTTAATTATGGATAAAAATATGTGTATTATGTGTATGCTTTTTAATTTAGTTTTTGTTATACATGATGATCACAAATATAATGAGTGCAATGCATGATGATCTAACTAAATGAAATGCATGAATAAAACTAACTAAAGCAATGCAATCTAAAATAAATGCAAAATTAAATGCACAAGTGAGCACATGAAAAGAAGAAATAAAGGAAAGGAAAGAGAGGAGGAAGAAAACAATAGCGATGGGAGGAACAAATATGGAATAAGAAGAAAATAAAGCTCCAAAAAAGGTCAACAAAAGAAATGGAAAATGGAGTGGAACCCTGTGAGGATGTATGCTTGCAAATGACCGAATCGATATTACCCCTCGATTGTGGCCATGAAGCTATCTGGTAAGGATGTTATGTTTGTGAATATGGTTAGGTGTGGAGTGATACCCATTATGGGTGTAGTGCTCGTTGATGGCTAGAGAGAAAGAAATACCCACTAGAATGTATGCTTGCAAATGGCCAAGATGGAGGCTACCCCTTGCATGTGGCCATGAAGCTTATCATGTAGGGGTGAAGTGATTGATTGATTTTCCAAGGTGAGTACTACCCAATAGGGGTGTGGTGTGTGTGAAATATAGAAGAAAGAGAAACAATAGGTAAATATAGTGTGTGTTTGTGTGTCCTTATTAAAATTTTGAGAGCTAAAAGGTGTACGTAAGATAGTCAATGGTCGTATAAATACCATAAATGTTATTCATGTGGTATCTACCATATACCACGAGGACCTCTTAACAAGTGAAAGATCAAAAAGGAAAAATGTGTGAGCGAAAGCAAATGTAGAAGCACATGAAAGAAGGAATGTACATCCTTTATCTTGGGGGGGAGAAGAAATAATTAAAACTTTCAAAGACAAATGGCATACAAGAGATGAAGAACTATATCCCTTGTCTTGGAGAAATTTTAATTATCATATTATACTTTCAAGTTCAAGGAATATAATAGAATATAGAAAGATAAGGTATGAGCAAATGCAATGAGAAAATTGCATGGAGATGGACCTTAGGTTGGGGATTTGCTAGGCATTAGAGTCTTAGTATGAGTGCAATGCATGTGAGCTAAGACCTAACTAGGTTTCATCATTTGACATCCTCATGAAATCCTCGATCAAGAAATCATGAAAATATGATCAAGCAACAATGACAAGCAGAATGTAAATGGAAAAGAATGTCAAGCCAAACATGCAAAATATAATAGGCAATCATGTAGTATGAATAGGAAAACTAGATGTAATATAAAAAACTAAACTAAATGTAATATGAGAAAATTAAAATACAAAGTCATGCATAGTATCTCTTTAGATGCATTATGTTCATTGGTTCTTTAAGTTCTTTACCATCTAAAGGAGTTAAACAATAGGCCCTAGATCCAAACATGGCTTTTATGACAAAGGGACCTAACCAATTGGGCTAAAATTTTCCTTTCAAATCTGAACGAGCATTAGTGTTCTTTTGGTTTTCCTTGAGGACAAGGTCCCCAACCTCAAAAGAATGGTTGTAAACTTTCTTGGGATAATATCGCTTGAGCCTATTCTAATAGGCTCGCAAATGCTCTAAGGCATGAATGTGCTTTTCATCCAACAGCTCCATTTGGTTCAAGTGATGTAAATGATACTCATCATCAATCGAGGCATAGTCCCATAGGGACCTCTAACTCGAACATGAAGATGACCTTAGTCCCATATACCAAGACGAATGGAGAAGCCCCTATAGGATTTTGCACACTACTATGATAGACCCACAAGATAGCATAAAGTTGGATATGCCAATATTGATCGATCTTACTAACCAAATTCTTGAGGATCTTGATCAAAAACTTTTTGGAAGCTTCAGATTGACCGTTACATTGGGGGTAATACAGATTTGACCACTTGTGTTGAATCTTGTACTAAGCACAAATTTTATGGATATCCTTGTTCTTGAAAGAAGTGTCATTGTCAAAAATAATCATCGAAAGAATCCCAAACCTACAAAAGATCTAGTTGAAGATGAAATTGGAGACTTGAGCTCTAGTCACCGTGGCCAAGGGTATGGCTTCGACCCATTTAGTAATGTAATCAATCATTGTTATGATAAATTTGTGACCATCAAACGATGTTGGGTTAATCTTCCCTATGATGTCCAATACCCACATGGAAAATTGCCAAAGTGAAGAAATAACCTAAAGGTTTTGAGAAGCATGAACAAGGTTGTCATGGTGTTGACTCTTGTCACAGCATCAAACATGATTGCATGCATATTTCTCCATGGAAGGCCAATAATACCCCATTCAAAGGAGCTTCTTGGTAATGGCATTGTCATTGAAATGGCCTCTACATGATGCTTCATGAGCCTCACTTAGAACTAGTCAATATTTGTCAAAGTTAAGGCACCGCAAGAGGATACCTTCAAAATAATATCGATATAAAGTGTTTTCAATTATAACAAATCATAATTTTCTTTTGTGCAAAAGCTTACACTGATTGTGATCCAAACCAGTAGTAATCAAACCATCCTTAAGTAAATTAAATATATCAGTATACCATGGCTCAGATGGGTAAGCTCTCATGGTGAAAACATCGAACGAAACAAGACTAGAATCAAGCAACCCGAGTTCTCGAAGTTTTCTAATGATAATTGATATTTGATCATCTTCCAACTCTAAGAGGAACAAGGATGCAACAATGGCCATGGTATCCACATGGCTGTTGGAGGATCTAGGGATAGACTCTATGGTCACTTGATTGAATGCAGATAAAATCTTGGTGATAATATCTTTGTAATGTTTTAGCTTATCATCTTGAGTCTAATAACATCGTTAATCTGATTGACCATAAGTTAAGAGTCACCAAAGACAAAAATAACACTAACCTTCAAGGCTTCATACTTTGCAGTATTATTCATGCAAAAGAAACGAAACTTGAAGGAAAGGGAGATGAGCTATTTTTGTAGGGTAACTAGAATGATTCCAGCACTAGTACCCTTTAAGCATCGGGCTCCATCAAAAAATAAAGTTCAAGACTCTAGCTATTCGACTTCTACACTAAGGCACTCATCGATAAACTCAATGACTAAGGGATGGATGGCTTCTAGGGGAGCGGAGGCTAACTGATCAGCAATCACCTAACCTTTGATAGCCTTCTGACCTATGAAGGTTAGGTCAAACTCACTAAGGTATAAAACCCACTTAGCGGATCAACCTAAAAGGTGGGGCTTAGACATTAAGTAGCGTAAAGGATCAAACTTTGCAACAACCAATGTATTATGGTTGAGCATGTAGTGTCTTAGCTTCTGGAAAGCAAACACCATAACAAGGCAAAGTTTCTTTGAGGGGGTGTAACGGGTTTCTTAGCTAACCAAGGTTAAACTGATATAGTAGATAGTTTGCTCTTTGTTTTTATTGTCATGTTGAGCCAACAATACTCCCAAAGTGTGAGATATGGTTGCTATGTAAAGCATCAAATACTTATCTAATCTAAGAGGAACTAAGATAGGTGGGGAAGTGAGATACCTTTTGAGCTCATCAAAAGCTTTTTGACACTTGAAATATCACTGAAACACGACATATTTCTTAAGAATATTAAGAAAGGGGTAACACTTATCGGCTAACTGAGCTATGAAGTGATGATTAGCTTGAAGTCTACCTTGCAAGCTATGCAATTTGATTAAGGTGCAGGGAGGGGGCATGTTAGTGATAGGCGATATTTTAACCCGATCCACTTCAATACCTCACCTAAACACAATGAAACCTAACAACTTGCCAGATGTAACTCCAAACACACACTTGGAGGGCTTAAGACGAACTTGAAACTATCGAAATATTTCAAAGATTCATCTTAGATCGTGAACATGATATTTTTGATGTATGGAATGACCAAGAAGATCATCCACATAGTCCTCTAGAATAGAATGCATCATGTCATGAAAAATGTAAGTCATAGCCCTCTGATATGTGGCACCAACGTTCTTAAAGTCAAAAGGCATAACTTTATAACATAAGGTACCCAATGGAGTGATGAAAGTTGTCTTGGCCTGGTCCTCAGGGGTAACCTTGATCTAATTGTATCCCAAGAAATCACCCATGAACAAAAGCATGCCACATCTGGTAGTGAAATTTATGATCATATCTATGTTGGGGGGAGGAAAATCATCCTTAGGATGTGCTAATTTAATATCCCTAAAGTTAGTACATATCCTAATTGTTCCTACCCTCTTAGCCTCTGGAACGATGTTGGAGATCTAATCAGAATAGTCGATAGCTTTTATGAAATCAACGTCAGGGAGTTGTTGGAGCTCCTCCTTGACCAAAAGGATGACCTTAGGATGCATCTTCCTAAGTTTATGCTTAATAGGCTTAGCACTAGGCTTGACTACCAAATGATGCACAACAAGGAAGGGATCAATCCCTAGCATGTCAACATATGACCAAGCAAAAATATAATTAAATTCCTTCAACAAAGTGGTCAATTGTTCTTGCTCATCCATGGACAAGGCTTTACCTAGCTTAAGGATTCTAGGGCTGTCCTCAGAACCTATGTTAACATCTATGGTCTCCTCAATGAGAATATGAGACTCATCCTCATAAGGAGAAGGGGTAGGGATCTCTCCTAGTTTCTCAAGGTCCTCGGGAGACAGAATTGAAATCCTCTTGAGAACTAGAAGACTTGACATGCACGACACAAGGGACTGACTGGTTAAAGAAAAAAAAATTCAAAGGATATCCTCGTGATCCATGTCACAAAGAGTATCCCCTTTAGCATACTCCCTGGAATCGTAACTAACTCAGGATGCACCAAAGTTACCACATTGTAAAATAGAATGTCAATGGGATAAGGCGGTCCCTCATCCTCATCACTCCACTCCAAGCCTTGATGATCTAAATATTCAGCATAAGTAATGAGGTGATCATCATCATCAAATGGTAAAATTTGGTTTTTATTGGATATGTATCCTATGCCACATCTCCTAGGCCAAAGCGCAACTTTCAAAGGCTCTTGAATACCTTCCTGTTGTGGCCCTAAACCTTTACCTATGTATTCCATACTATATAGGATTTTCTTGGAAAGTGGGCAACCATTGGATAGGTAACAATGGTCAAATGAATGCTCTACAGGAAGAGGGTTGCTACCATGACTCTTTTCTTCGAGGTACTTACCTACAAAGATAAAGGTACATGTGCCAATGTGTACAAATTCACCTTTCTTATAAGGTAAAATCATAGTTCTTGGTGAAGGCGGTAGCTTGGCAAGATCCATAAGAGGCTCTTGAAGAAACAAATGGACTTGATCTTGTGATGAAACTTTGATTAACGGTTCCTCATTCACCTTTATATTTTCAAGTTGCTTAGTGATATGAGATGAAGAAACTGATGGACATAAATTGAGATCAGATTGAGCTTACTCGACCACCAATCAATATTGGAATGGATGAGGGTCGCCCGAGATGGTGACAAGTTGATCTTTGAATTTGAACTTCAGATATTGATGAAAAGTGGAAGAGACAACCCTCATCGCATGAACCCAAGGGCATCCAAGAAGAAGATTAAAAGATGCAGGGCAAGATACCACATAAAACAAGGTATCTAAGATCTTAGGTCCGACCCTAAGGGGGGGAGATATAACGCCACAGGCCTCTTGGGACCCGTTTTTGAAAGCTTTGATGATGATATCGAATTTAGTTAAATCTTCCACTTTTAATCCAAAATTTTAGAAAAATTGATAAGTGTATATATTGAGGGAGGGACCATTTTCTATCAATATTCTCTTGATAAACGTTTCCCCAATAAATGCAATGATGTAAAGGGAAGAATCCCCTCACAAGTCTGAGGAAGGAATATCGTCATCCAAAAATGTGATATGATGTATCCCAAGGGAGCCTACAACATCAACTATAGTGCTAGGTAAAATGTCTTGAGGAACAGACGGTTGTCTTAGATGCTTCAACAAGGCTTCCCTATGAACAAGAGAAGTTTACAAATGCTTTAAGAGGAAGATATTAGCTAGGGTACTAGCTAACTATTGTTGAATGTAAAATGAGACTTTAGGTTATGGTTTCAGCACTAAAGGTGGGTTTTCTACTCTCATGCTCCTTTTTTGGGTACTCTTTAAAACTATGGGTGGTTTTGAAGGTTGGTTGAATATATAACTCGTCTCCTGCTAAGATCGTTGAGTTGGTTGTGCTTGAGCTTGTTGCCTTGTAGTAATTACTATCATACCAACCATATTGTTGTAAGGAGGTGGCACATTATGATATGACACTTGATTAGTTGTCTGTTGCCCATGCTAGGTAAGGGATCTTGGAAGATTTCCATGTCTTGATTAGTTGTGGGTGCTTGTTGAGTAAGAGATAAATTGTTTATTGGAGGATTAGGTTAAGGACCCTTTATAATAAGATGACCTTCATCAATCAAGTCCTGAACCACATGTTTCAACCTCTTACATGAATTTGTCATATGCCCCTCCACCCTATGATATTCACAATGGTGACCAGGCTTATACCAATTAGTTGTGGTATCGGGTTGCCTTATGGGAGGCAACTCAACCATATTAGCTTCCAAAAGCTTCTTTAGGACCATATTCATGGGCGTGTTGAGTCTCGTGAAATTCCTTGGTGGGGATTTTTGAGGTTGGCTAAGCACCATCTTTTGTAGGGTTTTAACAACATTGTTAACAGGCCTACTATCCGTTACCCCATCACCAACTACATGTTTGTTCTTATACTGAGCTTTCTTAGGAAATGTCTTTAGCAACAACATGTCATCATATATAATATCATAGCACGATGTCTTAAGCATTCGTAAATTTTCAATTGGGTCCTATGTTCCCTTATAAATAGGCAAAACCAACATTGGAAAATGCTTAGGGTAGGGCCTAGAAGCGACAACAGGGTCTAAGGGTTGATTGTACATTTCCTTGTAGTTGTAGGTGAAGCTTGGAGGTTGTATCATATTCACTTTTGAAACCAATTGCTTCACCATATTAGTTAAACTTTACATATCGGGATTGTTGTTGTGCAATGCCCCTAGGTGCCCTAGGGGAGGGGTATAGGTAGGTTGTTGAAATGGAATTTGGCTAGTGTTGGAGGTATTGACACTGCTATGGTATGGGTTATGATATGTGGTATCTTGTTGTGAAATATAACTGACATTTGGTGGAACAAAAGAATGAATGTTGAGATGATCAGAATGAGGAGGAAATATACAGTGTCAATGCCTCCAACATTGGCTAGATGAGCAGAATGTTGAGGTGAGTTCTAGCCATCGAGGAAGATACAACAACATATGAGTCACCTGATGTTGAGACATCCAAGGTCACCACCAGGAGCAAATACTTGCTCATCCTAAGTGATGCAGAATGCGAACTAGGTAGCAACATCAAACTAGGATGAAGTTAGGGTAAGATGGAATAACAAACATTAAATAATATTTCAAATATTTCACCTAACATCACAAGCAAAATCGAAGTGTTAAATGAGGAGCTTAGCAAGTATTATCTCATTGATGCGTTCTCAAAAGGCACATCATCACGCACATCACAATTCAACGTGAAGAGAAGAGGAAGAAAGAAGAATGACGAAAATCATACAAGGAAGACTAACAAAAAATTGGATCCAGACCCAAAGAATCATATATTGAAGATTCATACAAAGACTTGAAAGAGGTAGACTGAAGATTCAAGTAGGATATCATGAACAATGCAAAGTCACTTGAAGACAAATACGAAGATCAAGATTGAAGACTAAAGTTTTCAATAACCAAATAATGTAATATAGGGGGGTGTTGAGGAATATTACATTATTTGGTACATACTAATGTACCCCCATGGTACCTTCATGGTACAATTATAAATATGTAATAGATTAGGGTTTAGTCTATAGTTTAGGAGTGTGATTTATATTTACCCTTTTATGTAAGTGTCAATGTGCAAGAAATGTACAAGTGTCATGTAAGTTAGAGTGCAAGTGTGTGTTGAGAGAATGTGCACAAGTGTCATGTATGTAAGTGTGCAAATATATAATGTGAGGATGTGCACAAGTGTCTTAGAGTAGGTGTAGACATGTGCAAGTGTCATAGATTCAAGTGTGCATATAAAAAATGAAGCTTCTAGCATGCAAGTGGCAAGATGATAAGCCAAAGGTCATGGGACATGTCATATGGAGAGAAATAGTCAAGTACATTGAAAGTCATCTTCTATGTATATATTAAGGAAACAGAGCTCCATGAAGATAGATACATACATACAAATATAGATATAGAGTGGAATCAAATTATCTTATTATCTTATTATAAGTGGAAGTGAATAAAGTTTGTATGCAAATTTTGAGCAAATAATATTGTAAGTTTTCTTCATGCATAGTACATAAATCATTTAGCTCATTTATATTCATATTTGCTTATATAAATTAATGTTATTTTTAATAGTATATAGGCCTTGATATACATACTAATTTGCTCATATATAATTCTACTTCATTATTTATATTTTGACCTTTAATATTGTGGCTATTTTATATTGGGACCTATGATATTTTATGGTAGTAAGGCTTAAAAAGCCAACAATGGTATCAAAGCTACCACCTAACTCTGTCCATTTTTTATAGAGTTATTTTATTAGCCACCATCATCAATATTTAACTTTGTCTATTCTTGATGAAGTTAAATTAGAGTTTGTCCACTTTAAACACAGTGAAGAGTTGGACTCTATTTTTAAAGGTTTGATAGAAGATTGAGGGGTAAGGATAATCGCCCTGATTTGAATGCTAAGGTCTTTCCACTTGGTTGAAGAAAAACCAAAGAAGACGAGGACTCAGCTATATTGATAGAAAGGGCCAACTCAAAAAAAAGTTGGACATTGATTGGAAACCAACTCGATAGATAATTGAAAATTCAAGGATATATAGAGTCACCTTGATCATATTTTTAGATTCTCTAGAGAAAGAAGAGAATTGCTATTAAATATTGAAGAAGAACCAACTCAAGAGAAAGTTGGTCATTTAAAGATTCGAAATCACCCTGACATTGATATTGGGTTCTCTAGTAAGGAGGAGAATAATATTGGGTTATTAGGTGCGACCTAAGACATTAAATATTTTAGATAAACAAAGGAGCATTACAACTACCATAGAATATTGAGAAGCAGTATAGCTTCATATAGAGATAGAGAAGCATTTTTTGCTTTCAAAGACAAAATATCATCATAGGCCATTCTATAGAGGCCAATATTTGAAAGATAAAATGTGCAGAAAGATTGTAGTCAGAGTTCACAACAGTATAGCTACTTACACCAAGCAAAACGTTTTATAGAACAACAAAGTGCTTATAAAGGTCTATACAGAATGACAAGCTTCTATAAGGTGCTAGAGACGGATCAGCATGCACTACAACAAAGCACTTACGAAGTGCTCATAAGGCACTACAACAAAGCATTCATAAAGGTCTCATAAGATGCTATAGCAAAACATTCACAAAGAGCTTGTAAAGCACTACAGAAAAGTACTTATAAAGCACCACAAGTATTCGATAGGTGCTAGAAGGAAGCACGTAAGGTGCTAATATAGAAGCTCATAAGGCACTAGAAGGAAATGTATAAGGATCCAGAAGAAAAGAATATGCGATGCTAAGAGAAAAGCACATAAGACATTAAGGAAGAAGCACACAAGCCACTAGAGAAGAACAATAGGCACTCACAGAGTGCTAAAGGCAAGTCACCAGCAAGCCAAGCAAGTCAGAGAACATGTTGCTATCAAGCAAGCCAGAGAACGTGTTCTCATCAAAAAGCAAGTCAAAGAACATGTTGCTATCAAGCAAGCTTGAGAACATGTTCACATCAGAAAGCAAGCCAAAGAACGTGTTGTTATCAAGCAAGCTGGAGAATGTGCTCTCATCAAAAAGCAAGTCGTCACAGTGAATGTACAATGAGCCAGGCAATGTATCATTGTTCTATAAGGAAGAAAGACGCCTGAGATCAAAATAGACATCAGGCCATAAGAGGCAAAAGGGCGAGCTATTGGAGTTCTAGCCGTCGAGTAAGATACAATAAAGAATGAGTCACCTGGAGTTGAGACGTCTGAGGTTGCCACTAAAGCAAAGACTTTCTCATCCCAAGCGACGGAGAACGCAAACCAAGTAGCAACAATAAACTAAAATGAAGTTAGGGTAAGGTGGAATAAGAAATGTAAAAGAACATTTCAAATCTTTCACCTGACATTGCAAGCGGAATCGAAGTGTTGAATGAGGAGCTAAGCAACTATTATCTCATTGATGCGTTCTTAGAAGGAACATCATCAGGCACGTCACAATTCAAGATGAAGAGAAGAGGAAGAAAGAAGAATAGAGGAAATCACACAAGACTAATAGAATACCTGAATCCAAAGCCAAAGAAGAATCATATACTCAAGATTCAAATAAAGACTTGAAATAGGTAGACTGAAGATGAATCTCAAGCAAGAGCTTGTGAACAATGCAAGGTCACTTGAAAATTGAAAACAAAGACAAAGATCAAGATTGAAGACTAAAGTCTTCAACGACCAAATAATGTAATTTGGGAGGTGTTGAGAAATATTGCATTATTTGGTACATACTAATGTACCCACATGGTACCTTCATGGTACAATTGTAAATATGTTATAGATTAAGGTTGTCTCTAGTTTTGGAGTGTGATTTATATTTACCCGATTTATATTTACCCTTTTATATAAGTGTCAATGTGCAAGAAATGCACAAGTGTCATATAAGTTGAATGCAAGTGTGTGTTGAAAGAATGTGCACAAGTTTCAAGTATGTAAGTATGCAAATATGTAATGTGAGGATGTGCACAAATATCTTAGAGTAGGTGTAGAAGTGTGCAAATGTTAGAGTCAAGTGTGCATATAAAAAGAAAATAAAAAGTCTGACATGCAAATTGTTAGTCTCACAATGACACTGAGAGGGGGGGTGAATCAGTGTAGCTCTTTAAAACTTAAATCTTCAACACTCAAAGCCAAAACAATGAAAACATAAAACCAAATAAAGCAAGTATAACAAGAGAACATCACACAACACAAGATGTACCGAGGTTCACCGATTTGGCTACATCCCCGAAAATGACTCGTTTGGACTCCCATCCAAATCCAGCCTTTGCAAAGCACCAACTTTACAATCAATTTACCAAGCACCCATCGGAAGGAGCACCAACCCCCGATTTATCTGCACCAACAGAAAGGAGCACCAACCCCTCTACCAAGCACCCACTTGATTTTGATATTGATAATAAAATGACATATATGAATGTCTTCACTGAAACCAGAACCCTCTATGGTCCGTAAGCTCAAAATCTAAAACTTTCTATTTCACCCAATATAACATCCCTCTCTCTGCATTACTCAGAATTTGAATCTTCTCTTCTCACAAAAAAAAAACTGATTGTTCTCTTAGCTCGTTCTGCCAATTGCTAAACGCTTTCTGGGTATTGTGCAACACTTTGTCTGCGAACTCCTCTCAAAATTTCAGCCAAAATGGATATCATATGAGAAAGTTATGCCCAAAATACTGAAGTGACGTTTTTCACCACTCTCCAAAAATCACGGATTTTCACTCTTTATTTTTCTCCACACACACTTCTCTCTTCACAAAATAAAGTCCCCACTTTTCAATAAAATCCCTTGTCACTTAAAAAGCACACACTTGCATTATTTTTCCCTTTTCAATTTTAAAAATATTTTCTTTAATGAAGCTTCTTAAAACAATATAACTTCCTTTTTTTATTTTGAGAAGGCATTTCGTCAAACACGTCACATGCAAAGAATTGACACCTTACTCGTTCTCTTACTTCGAGCCACGTGACACCTCAAACCAAAAACGAAAGATGCTCTATTTGATGCCTTGAAGGTGTAACAACACTAAAACCGAAACTCTGGCGACTCGCAAGGTCGAAACGGCCAACTGAAGGATTTTGCACAAGTGGAACAAATTGACATAAAAGTGACCTGTACCGTTTTTGCAACAATCATAACTCTCACCTCGTAACTCTGTTTTCTCTGAAATTTGAAACGTAGAATCTCTGCAATGCTGACTACATCCAGTCCGAATCTCGCTGCATAACTCCTTACGGTTCGCCTATACCACCTCCACGAAAACTGCTGCTGACACACTTTTTCCAAAAAGAGCGTTTTTGTGACAGTCTTGCAACGCTTGTAACATTCGCCTCGTTTCTCCGTTTTGGTGGAAATTTGGAACACATGTTCTTGAAGATAACGACCACCTCCAGTTCGAATTTCGCTATCAAATTCTTCTCGGTTTGCTCGCAGTGCTTCTGACAAAACTGCCCTTTTTCGGCCTGTACAACCACTTGCCAAATCATCCGCCAAGATACCGGAAACGTCACCGATCAATCCAAACATTGTGCTGACACCTCCAACGCTGTTCTGGACTGTTTCTTGACATGCTGGCATGTTCCAAACTGATCCATCCTGTCCAACTGCGCCCGTGACGACTTTTGCAATTTTTTGACAACTTCCTGACGATTTTTTCAACTTTTGCAAATTTGCACGAACAACCTGTAACAACTTCACCCAAACATCAAAAACATCCTCATAAGCATTGAACATCATTGTACATACTCCGAACAACCTCCGAACAATTGTCCACTGCATCAACTTGTCCATCTGAGTGTGTTGACAACAATGACAATATTGTCATTGCACCTTGCTCAACACAAATGACAAGATAATAAGCCAAAGGTCATGGGACTTGTCATATGGAGAGCAATAGTCAATTACATGAAGAGTCATCTTCTATGTCTATATTATGGAGACAAAGCTCCATGAAGATAGATACATACATATAGATAGAGAGTGGAATCAAAATATCTTATTATCTAATTGTAAGTTGAAGTGAATAAAGCGTGTATATAGATTTTGAGCAAATAATATTGTAAGTTTTCATGCATAGTACATGAATGATTTAATTTAGGCCATTTACATTCATATTTGATTAATGTTATTTTTAGTATTATATAGGCCTTGATATATATATTAATTTGCTCATATAATTTTACTCTACATTATTTATACTTGACCTTTAATATTCTACCTATTTAATATTGGAACATGTGATATTTTGTGGTAGTAAGGCTTAAAAAGCCAACAATAATAGTATTTCAAATATCGATACATGTCGCTTCCATAACCGTGGGCATATTAAGATTATGTTTTGATAACGTTCACCATGGATGGTAGTAGGGAAATTTCCAAACACCTACAGGTAAAATAATTAAGTTCAATTCTCTCTCATACCTACCTTTGTTTATAAGTTGAAACAAGTTGAACACTCTAATCCTCAACATGTCCTTATTTTTATTTTCTCTATGATACTTTAGATGGATTGTCAATTTTACCGTGATCTTGACAAAAGGATCAAAACCCATAGAGGTATACTAATATGATTTGGTAATATTTTCCCTTTCCCACATAATCGTAAGAGACATGCCTAAGAGGCATACCAGCTTAATTGCAAACCAAAAAACCACCTTTGCCTTTACCTATAACCCATTTCCACTTGGTAAACGATTCCATAAAATGGTTTAGCCCTCCAAACCTGTATCAGACTCCTTGCTGGTTTCCTCACTTATGTTTTCCCTTCATTTAAAATTTGTTTGTTGGTTGATGTGTCATGCACGTGGACGCATGGTTGATTTTCCTGTGGTTAATTAATTTATTATTATTGTTATGAAATTAGGATCACCCCTCAAGCATTTTCCTCATATGGATATTTGTTCTTGCTTTACAACATATATCGGTTTCCTTATAGTCTATACAAGCATTGACTCCAAATCATGTGTGATTGATCCTTGTATAATGCATTAACATAGGTTGAAAGTGTTGTAAAATACACCCCAAAATATTTTTGATTTGACCAATGTGTAAGGTGATATTGGGGATGGCCTCATGGTGATCGAGCTACCCCTTGTCAAATGTTGTCATTTGAATTCCATGCTTGTGATGTCTCTATATTTGGGTTTATCTCACTACACTTTACACTTTTTACTTATTATTTGAGAAAATATCAACCTCAAACACTACCAATCAGACTAAATAGGCCACCTAGCTCAAATGGAATTCTAAGGGAATGCAATGCACACACCATCTAATCAATCCATGTCAAATCAAAATTCTTTCACACTATAGGATTTTCCTCATAGCCATCCCCTATCAAGCTTAAATGCTAGATGTGTGCAACATTCATAGGCCATCTAGATCAAATTGAATTGGCGACTGTGATCACAATGCACAAAGGCGTATACAAGCAATATTTCCATCAAAATATACCAAAAATACAGCTGATGCAGTCAACATCCTCAAGAGTCCCTTCCTTTCATGTTTTAAATTGAGCTTCAATGATACAATGAAATTTGAGGAAAATTTCTCATTCCACACCTTGTTTTTAGCATTGCTCCTCGTCTTATTCCCCATTCATGAATGTGTGGCAAGTTTTAGTTTTAAAACAATTATACAAAACAAAAGAATGTTGGGGATTGACCACACATTATTACCCTATTCCTTGAATAGTCATTTGAACTAGTTCTTTGAAACAGTCCATCATAATTGTGCATCAACAGTAGCGAATATATGGTTATTGATATAAACAACAATCACCCTTAGACATTGTAACATATGGGCTTGTTGTCCTGGTGTATGTCTGCAAATGTTACATGTTATCTATGATATTGATATAAATGACAATCACCCTTAGACATTGTACCATATGGGCTTGTTGTCCTGGTGTATGTCTGCAAATGTCATCTATGATTGGAGCCGTGTCAGGTTTGAAGGGTCATTTCACACCCTAACTAATACAACAAAATTACTGTAAATATATTTATATTAGAAAAAAAATGTATCATTCCAAAGCAATGATGACTGCAAAACCTCTTTTGGAACATAACAATTCCATATTTATAGAATCTAAAATAAACTCGACGAGTTAGTTAATTTAATTCTCATATGTTCATAGGTTCAGCCTTCTTTTTTAAGAGGATCAAAGGCATAGAACCTTTTTATATAATCTTCTTTCAAAAAAATGAAATGCTATTTACTTAGAACAATGCACTTGTCAAGACAAGAAGACAAAAATCACTTATGAAAATTTCTTCCATGGTAAGGCACTCATGTAGTAGAACACGACCATCATCAGCAAAAAATTATATTTTCACATAGAAAAAATGAATAAAGAATAACAAATGAGTAATAAAACCCAAAAAGAATTGATTATCCTAGTTCTTAAATGCCTCTTTTATTCTTGTGTAGTTTTACTGCAACTCTGGAAAAAAACAACTTGAGATCTCTGCATTTAGTTTGCTACACAACAATCAATCTCCAGCTGAACAAAAAGCCTCCACAGCAATCAATCTCCAGCTGAACAAAAAGCCTCCTGTAAGGAAACAGGTAAACCAAAAAATATATATATGAGAACCATAAGCCTTTTTGATTCACCTAACTTGTCATGGATTTACAACCACAATTTATCTTATGATTACAATATTGTTGAAAATGACATCTACGAGGGTCTAGCATGGTTTTATACTAGGATTAAAAAAAAGACAAGCTAAAAAATTTAGTTGGCCATAAAATACAAATGATATAAAGCATAGGTTACTCGTCTATATTCAGAATTTATGAATTTGATGAGTGTATACCTCTAGTTTAGCTTTAGCTTCAGAATCAAAAGTTTTGCACAGGATCTCATAACTCTTCTCAGCTCCAATCTAACAAAAATAAAAATAAGAATAAAACAGAAAATAGTAAATATATGAAAAGTATGTCCTCATCAAATGACATGAGCTCAACTGATTAAATTCCTCAACTTTCAATCTTGCCAAGCAATACATACATAATTGTCAAGCAGCTGCGTCACAATGTACTATGGGTGGGGCTTGTTTCAATCACATATAACCAAATTTTTTTTTTAAATAATGCTCTTCTCCTGGCTCAAGAAACTTGTCTGTTTGAGCATTTTTCCCAAAATTGCGTAAAGCTTGACTTTTTGATATAGATAATCCAATTGAGTTCAACCAACACTTCCTAAACGATCTAAAACAATCTCTACGTAAGGGAAAAACAAATCCACTGCAATTACAAAACCCAAGAGCATGATATAGATAATCCAATTGAGTTCAACCAACACTTCCTAAACGATCTAAAACAATCTCTACGTAAGGGAAAAACAAATCCACTGCAATTACAAAACCCAAGAGCATAAGTCGCAACGCAATAATCCATACAAGAAGGTCATAAGCCAAATTATATCATGCAAAACTACTTATGTTTCTAACACAGAGTTGAAGTTGGTAGTATTTTATTTCTTTGACACATACGACATAGAAAGGACCATCAATGCAAATTAAGAACAAAATATCTCCAATTCACTCTAAAAATACTTACCAATGGATCCACTCGTGAGGGAGATATACTTGAGATCACATATCTGCAAAGAACATTAGAATCAAAATCAGGAATTTTCTTGATTACCATGGACGTGGACAGACAAAACGACAGTCTTGTAGGTGAAAAAAGGCATCATGTTTTACTACACTAACAACTATGGCATTTGGAGAACCAACCTTGGCTTATATTACAGTTCCACTTACAATGGCAATTATTAAATTAATCATCAGTTACATAGTTGAGATTTGAAGACAACTCTATAGATATTATCCCCTTTTCCTATTTTGCAGTTCATCACCAATAATATATATGTACGAAATCAGAAGATGGAATAATTAAGAAAACCAAGTTGATTTCTTAAATGCCCCACAGTGTTCATTTAGCTCCAATGAAACTCTCAGTTGAAAACATCTACAGGGCTTTAGATCTCAGTTCTGCTATGAATGGATTTACCTTACTGTTGCCTGCCTCTATCATAAAATCTTGCGTCTGCATCATATTGCATAACTGACACTTTCTGTTTTTATATTTTGTACAGCCGGCAGTATTCAGCAAGATTTATCTTTATGGTGCAGTAAAGCATTTTGCCAGCATCACAAAAAAAATTGTAACATTTTTTTTTTAATTTAGCTTATAATTTTTAATATTGTGTTTATGAGTTAAGGAAGACGTCATGAAATTTAAGTAAGGACGTTTTCTGCTAATGTTAGAAATCTTGCAGTTCAACGTAGATGGATATCTTCTGCTCAAACAACTTCTATCAATAAAAACAACACTTTCTATGGCTGGCATGTAACTACTAAAATGGAGAAACAATCTGGAGTGATGATCAAAAAAAGACATATTCTGATGTTCGAAAGCATTGAAGAAGTCAATGACTTGTTCTAACTCTCTAAGTTTTCGTCTCCTTGAACCAGAGACAAATTTACTTGTCTATCAATAGCGCAGAATCTCAATAGCCATAAGCAGCAGTATAAGCTAGATTCCAGTAATTAGTTGTTTCAAATTAACAACAGGACCACCTCAGAAAGATCTGATTGTAATATACACTGGTAGAGATCATATATATTAGGGACTGATTTTATTCTCTTGGGCCTTCAGAGCACTAAATAGTAAATTTTCTATATAACCACCACATCATTTTTTCCCGTGTTTGACTTGCACCCGCCAAACTTCGTAACTGCTTTTAAAAAGAATGTTGTACTGGTTGGAATTGATTATTCATATGATTGAAATACGTAAGCAATAGAACAGAGCCTTGACTTACAAATTGTCCAATCATATTGACTGATGCAGAGGCATCAAGGATAAATCCCTGTTAAAAGAAAACACCATGTAGCCAGGCAGATGCATGCTTATTGCCTGAGTTTGTCTTTTCTTTCCTTTATTATTTTTTTTAATTAATTCATTTAGTTGGAGTTGACAATTTTTTTTTAATAGTGTTAATTTATATGTAGTTGTTTGTTATACTCATTTTTCTTTTTGCTACATGGGGAATTGGTAACTTCTTGACATTGTATCTCTCTAGTCTAGAGTCCAACTCCAGCTGCTGCCAGTATAATCCCTACCCACTCATAGCAAACATGTGGGCTCCCTGGAAGGAAATCGGTGTGAGGTGGACCACAGGCCTTCCAAAGACTCGAACAGTGGTTGCATACTGGCTAACGCTAAAGTTGCTTCCAATCAGTCTGCCTTTTCTGGCATAGTTGTTTGTTAATCCTAATAAATGGATAAGATCTGCATTGCAAATATAATTATTTATCTGGAAGTCCTTAAGCAGAGTGCTTTGTTATAAATACATATTAAAAACATTTTGGAGGAAGAGAAGGGCTAAAAACAAGCTTTATAGTTCTTTGGACATTATTAATTAATTAATAATCGTGCATGTGTGCTTATAATTTTTATTCTGAAATGATAAATTGTGTTTTTTAATGTTTTCTGCTACACAGGTCTGCATTATATTCTATCAGAGCAATTAAAGTTATGGAACATAATTTATTAATTTGTAATTGAGGGACGTGGTTGCAGTTAATAATTAAAAGATTGAAACTTTTGAGAAAGTACTTGTAAAGTACCTTCAAAGAAAAAGGGTTTCACCATGCAAGTTTCAACAAATATTAAAGGAAAAAAATAGAGATGAACACACACAAGAAAAGAGAACAGAAGAAGATAATGGAAGACATTAATTAATTGAAAGAGTTGATTTTGAGAAAGCAACTTGCCCAACATCACATAGAAAAGATGGAGAGGAGAAAGATGGCATGGATCACACCATGCATTGTTGGAATAAATATTACAGAGAACTAAGGTTTCCTAAAATAAGAAGACCTTAGGAGTGATTTTAGAATCACTTGTTGAAAGCAAACTGATGAGGAAGAGGGAATATAGTTTGGATTTGAAAAAATTATAATTCCATTGGATTGAAAATGCCAAGGCTAAGATCAAATACATTAGTTCAACCAGTTGGATTATGATACTTTAAAGGAGGAGACCAAGGTTTGAATCTTGCCAAGAGATACATGCATAATTGCCAAGCTTGTTGTAATACCACCATGTGGTCATGATGTAACACGGGTGGAGCTGTTTCAATCCCATATAACTGATTAAAAAAAATGACAAGGCTAAGGACAAACATGTACTTGAAATTCTGCATAAGGAATTTGGGAATATAGATGATTTTGCAAAGAGTTACATTGATGCAGAACAATTTGGGTAAAAATAATAATAATAATTTACTCCAACTGCCAAGAGAAGAAGGGACATGACTTTTAACCTTCCATGTCCCATCTTTGTTCCCATTCTTGGAAAAGAATAAATTGGGAATTTCTCTGCAATTTTCAATTTATCGGCAATAATAGCTATCTAATGAAGTTTTTGAGTTTTGCTGCAATTTTCAGATTACCGACAAGAGAAGCTATCTAATGAAGTTTTTGAGTTTTGCTGCAATTTCCAAATTACTGGCAAGAGAAGCTATCTAATGAAGGTTTTGAGTTTTGCCACAATTTCTAAATTACCAACAAGAGTAGCTATCTAATGAAATTTTTAAGTTTTGCTGCAATTTCCACATGACCGGCAAGAGTAGTTATCTAATGAAGTTTTTGAGTTTTGCTGCAATTTTCAGATAACTGGAAAGAGAAGCTATCTAATGAAGTTTTGAGTTTTGCTGCAATTTCCAGATTACCAACAAGGGAAGCAATCTAATGAAGTTTTGAGTTTTGCTGTAATTCCAGTTTACCGGCAAGGGAAGCAATTTAATGAAGTTTTGAGTTTTGCTGCAAATTCCAGTTTACCAGCAAGGAAATTTTTTTTTGTGACTGTACTTTTTGTTGCTACAATTTTTTTCTACTGGTTTTAATTTTCCATGCTTTACAGTTGCCAGTCAATCAGTAAAATTAAATTATATTAAATTAAAAAATTGAATGCAAGTAAATTGTTGCTGTTCATTTTCTGGTTGTGTGAATTTGTTGTGAGACATTTGGGCTGCTAGAAGAGGCTGTCTTTCATTAGACCCCCTCATCTGGACTGCATCATACATGCATGAAAATGATGATTTACTGCGAAGATTGTCCCCATGGAGCATCAAGATGAGTGTGAAAAAATGCAAAGAAAAAACATGAAAAAAATATATTTTTTCCTATGAAGATGCAAGAGAGTCCACGTTTGAAGAGTGGAACCTTCGACCAAAAACTAGCCAGCTTTCATCATGACAGATGGAATTGATGGCAGGAAAAAAGTAAAGAAAACCCATTTTTGAAATGGCCAATCCCAACATAAAAGCAGAAGAGCAAATCAATGAGTCGGTCCATGCAAACATGTTTGAGATGCAACATTGCAAGATCCTTTTCATTAACGATTTTGCATTGTTTCATTTTTACTTGGGCAGATGTCTCATAGATTTTTGAAAAAAATAAAATCATAAACATGCTCCAAAGAGATAATTTTTGTGGTGGTGGACCTAAGAAGAGCTTTAAATCACAAAGCTCAGTTATTGAAACAAGGGGAGGATGATGCAAGATCATCAAAAAAAAAAACAAAAAATATATATTATGCATGCAACTTGGCACATGCACGCAAAAGATCTGTGTATAGCAGGCATTGCATGAGTTTTTTCAATTTAGTTGGAGTCCACTAGGATTTTCAATTTTAGGAGCAAAAGTGCTAATCCATAGATAACTTTGTGTTATTCTTAGTATATGTTTAGGATTTGCATATCAATTCAATTTATTTATGTGAAAATTCATGAGACTGTTTTATTATATATAATCTATAAAAAAAAAATTATATGGAAAAGGAATAGGAGGCAGAGACAAGCTTTATAATTCTTTGAAAATTCTCAATAAAGAATGTTTGTGGATGAGTGCTTAAAAATTTTTAATTCTAGCATTCTGCTAATGCTAAATTATGCTTTTAAGTTTTCTGCAGCACAAATCTACATCATTGGCATGATGAAAGGATTAAAATATTTGGTATGAACATCAGAGACATGGTGAACCCTCATTTATAGTCACATCTCACTTAATAATCCATTAAATAATTCCAACAGTTATATATACTTTTTAGAGTACCAACATGCTAAGGTCTCTTATCAAGATTGCTCCTAAGGCGCTATGGTAACTAGGAATAGGTATATGGGGATATGATATTATATTGTATGCGGATATTATTGATAATTGGTATAGGCCACACATAACCCAGGGTTAATTATATTATTATATTATATTATATTATAATAATGAGTGGGATGAGAAGCTGCAATCTTACTGCAGTGCTAAGGGCTTTGGCCTCTCTTTTAGAGGTCCAAGGTTCAAACCCCACTCAATATGAGGGGACCAAGACCCCGCATAAAAACTTGTGTAAACTCATTGAAAATAAATAATGAGTGGGATGAGGGTTTATAACATAGGTATATAAAGAAGGGATATTGTCATTGTAATCGTCATGGATCATCATTCATATGAAGTATTACTTGTAATCACCTTTGCCCACGAAATGGCTTATGAGACTTTGCCCTCTCTAAGTGGCGTTCTCATCTTGGGAGATCTTGTGGAATTATTCCTTCCTTAACAAGTATTATTGGTGTTGCCCTATCCTAAGGGTATTATCTATCTCTATCTCATTGTATGGATTGTTATTGTGGATAATTATTTGTGGATGAATGATTTGATAATTTTGCATAATGGTGAATGATTTATGTTAATGAGAATAAAGTTTCATAACAAGTAGTATGAAAGCAACGATTTTAGCCAAGTGGAGATTGTCTTTTGTGGATTGCAGAATTGAAGCAAAAGAAAAATTCAAGAAAACATCTCATTTTTCAAGAGCCATATCTTTGTACAAAGCTATCTGATTCAGACGATTCTTGTGTCATTTTGTTAGGAATTTGAAGAGCTTTAAAATAAGAGGTCATATAAAGGAATTTGAGCAGTATTGACGGAGATACCCCGTGAAGGCAGCCTTCTGAAACAAGGGCAGTGGTGATTTTTTTCAAATCAAGAATTTTTCCAAAAAAACGTAATTTGAAATATATGTCAATTGGATTGTCTGATTCAAATGATTCTTGTGCCATTTTATTTGGAATTTGGAGAGCTTTAAAATGAGTGGTCATATGAAGGAATCCAAGCAATATTGGGGGAGATCAAGCAACAAAAATAAACTCTGCTAAAGTTAATGGAAATAATAACCTTTTTCTTTTGAATGCATTTATGATCCTACAAAATGGAATTTTGTGATGAATTTAAATCTTTTTTTGCTTTTGTAAATTCAAAGATGTGGCTTCTTCATTCTTCTCACTACCTTCCTTGACATTTTTCTCTTTCTCTTCCTTGAGTAATTTTATTTTTTTCATAGTCTTCATTTTGTTTCTTTAAAAGTTGCCACTCTTCTTTTATTTCATTTCTCTCATACAACTTAAAGGTGAAAATGTTCAGATTTTTGAAGATTTGAAGATCACCATAGATAAATATGTTTTACATTCAAATTCTACTGAGATAGATGATGTGGATATTGTTCTTGGTTATCCTTGGTGGGGTTCTTTCGGAACTGTTAACATTAATGTGCAAATGAAGTTTATGAAGTTATGATACAAGAAAAAGAAGATAACACTGCAAGATATTTCTCATCTTAAAGAGCAAGGATCCAAGGAGAAGCAGGAAGCAATCATGGTAGGGGAACAAATTAAGGAACCAATAGAAGAACCAAAAGTCAAATCTACAGTAGCAGCAGCAGCGGAGTCCATGGAAGAAGCAGCAGCGAAGTCCAAGGAAGCTCTATCAGAAGCACACAAGGGCACACCAAAAGAAGGACATAAGAGAGAAGAGTATGAGGAAGAATTTAAAATAAATAAACAATATGCTAAAGAATTAAAGAAAAGGTTAAGGCTACCGCATATCGCCACCCGCACCACCCTCAACGACAACAATCTTGGAGGCATGGCTTAGGGCATCGATATTATTATGGATCTATAGTGAGTTAGAAAGGCATCAAGTATGGCAGAATTTGGCAGAAAAAACATAGTGATTATGGATTTCAAAGGGGTGCAACAGCATCATGGAACAATAGGACCAATCGTTCGAAATATCAAAGTAGAGCAACAAAAGCATAAAACCAATAAAGTAATTATAGATATTCAAGTGGCACAATGGCAGCTTGGCATCATTAAAGACCACCACCAATCAAGATTTCACTTGGATAGATGGATGATCAAGATTGGTACCAGTTGTCAGCATTGCTTAGAAGATCATATTATTTAGTTTCTTCTCATATTTCGAGGACAAAACATTTGTAAGGAGGGTGGAAGGCTATGATACCTAGAAATAGGTATATGAGGATATAATATCGTATATGGGTATTATGAATAGTTGACATGGGCCACACATAACCCAGGGTTGATTATATTATAATTTTATGTTATATTATAATAATGAGTGAGATAAGGGTTTATAAGAAGGGTATATAAAGACGGGATATTGACATTGTAAGCATCATAGATCATCGTTCATATGAAGTATTATTTGTAATAGTATTTTCCTACAAAGTGGCATATGAGACTTTGCCCTCTCTAAGTGGCACTCTCATGTTGGGAGATCTTGTGGAGTTATTCTTTCCTTAAGGAGTATTATTGGTGTTGCCCTACCCTAAGGGTATTATCTATCTCTATCTCATTGTGTGGATTGTTATTGTGGATAATTATTTGTGGATGAATGATTTGATATTTTTGCATAATGGTGAATGATTTCTGTTAATGAGAATAAAGTTTCATAACATAAGGTCTCTCATCAAGATTGCTCCTTGTATTGTTATGACTGTAACAATAACTTGACAACAACATGGAAACCAGAATACATGCACTAAGTTTGTCTTAAACAATCATTTTAAACTTACCAGTCTAATTGGGAATGCTTCAAATTTGCCATAACATATAACACAACATTATGAATTTCATTCTATGAAAGAAGCAAATGATGTACTGCCTGAACTAACATTATTTCCCAGATTATTTTATTCTTTATAATTAAAAATAAATAATTAATTAAATTAAATTGGTTATTATCAAATGGCATGAGCTCAACCGGTTAAATACTTCAAATTTCAAGGAGAAGACCCAAGTTTGAACTTTGCCATGTGATACATGTATAATTGCCAAGTTGTTGTAATACCACTTTGTGGTCATGATTAATACAAGTGAGGCCCGTTTCAATTCCATATAACCAATTAAATAAAAATAAATAAGTAGACAATTAGCCAACCTCATTTTGCTGGTGTAAAAATTCATGGCTGATGCATTCCTTTTTTGGACTGTCAGCATTACTGCCTTCATGTTGTTCTGCAATAAAGGGACAGGTATATAAGGACAACCATCATGGTAGGAAATACATAGACAAAAGATCCTCACCATCACTAAAGTGTAAGTGTTGCTTTTAACAAAGAAACGACCAAAATAAATTTCTTCGATACTTGACATAGCTTCACTACGAAAACCAATCCTCCAACCCTAAGAATAAAAAGATAAAAGAAATACCTTACGAGCAATAAGCTCAAGAAGCTGCATCAAAAATTTCCCAAGGCCTCTTCTTTGCACACAATCTTCAAGCTGCAATTCATACACATAAAGTACAGGTATTTCTTCCTCGACAAGAAACCGATACTGCACAAATGCAACTACAGGTTCTCCTTCTCCAGTCCAAAGGCCCCTATGCTTCTCCCCACTGCTATTAAATATTTCATGCACAAAAATATAGCAAGCTTCCAATGCCACCATTTCTCTCCTCTTAAACTTCTCTTCTGTTGACCACTCTAACCCATATGGACCCTCCATATTCAACTAATCAAGTGCAAATGAGAAAACAAGCATAATTTAGATGTCATCTACAATCTCATATATTTCCTTAACTTTGAGTCTTTGAATTATCTATAGAAAGCAACATCATTTATTTGTTCCATACATGGAAGTTCCTCAACATGTATTTTTACAGTATGTAATAGCTATAACAAAACCTTTAGTAGATCTTGAACATAACGCTTATATGAAGTGGTTAAATGTGCCCCCGAGCTGGATTGTAAGTGTACCAACAAACCTGCATTAGCAATTAAATGAGTGTAAATGCCACAACTTGGGTCTTCCCAAGATCGCACCATGCTCATTGCAAACACTTTTGTGTCAGAGATAGACAAGGGAAAATCAATGATAAAGGCCATAAAGCAAGAAAGTAAGAATGAGAATTAGTTAGGATTACATAGGCAGAAAAATTAGGTATACCATTCCGGTCATACACATGAAATGCAGGGAAATCAACCAGATGATCTTGTCTAGTATATGCAGCTTTTATGACTTCATCAACCATCTTCTTCTTCGCTAATTCCTGGACAAACAATACAAGTATTGATAATATAAATTTCCTTTCTATTGTGATTGAAGTATGAAATTAATCTACTTTTCCATGCACAAACTCCATTCTTGCAACAAATAATTGATTTATTTACTAAATAAATTTCAGAAGCCATTGCAAACATAACCTCTTCAAAATATAAATTCAAGAAAATCATAACCTCAAGAATTTGCAAGAGATTACAAGATAAGCATGTCCATAGGGCTGACCGATTTATTTTAAGAGGAATGATTATAAGCTCTGTTACGAAAATCAGCAAAAAATTGCCGAAATCGTGAGTCATTCGCGAAACGAGTGACTCAGCAACTTATCGCGAGTCCGGCGATTTTTTGCCGATTTTTCAAAAAATCGGAATCGGCCGATTTTTTTCAAAAAATTGTCAAAAAATCAGCCGCAGCCGCGCGGGTAGAGGCTGCGGCCGATAAATAGAAAAAAGCAAGTGTCTTTTTTAATTACCTCTCCTGACCTCTTGCAAAGACCAAAAAACTCTCTGCTACCTTGCTACCTTATCTAATATTTTTTAAACATTAAAACAGCTTCCAGAATGTTGCTGAGGAGCAAAATTGAGTTCAAACATTGATGGTTTCAGTGGTTTTGCCATTGAGGTTTCGGGGCTCCGTGAAGGGCGCTGCCCCTCGACCCCACAAGGGACGCTGTCCCTTGACCCTGCAAGGGGGCTCCCGCCCCCTTGACCCTCGACATAGGTGGCGATGGGCGTTGCCCATCATGTTCATGATGTTCATGATGTGAGAGTTGATGCATATGTGCGTAGGGCATGATGCAATCCAGTCTTGTATGCAGCCATGAAGGATATTCTGCCTAGGGTTTGCAGGTTGCAGATTGCAATGCTGAAACTGTAATGCTGAACTGTAAATGCCATTGTTAATATAAAACTACCTGTATTTACAATTTTACTGTTATCTAATATCTACCATTGCTGCTTCTATTGTTGTTATTGCTGCTGTTATTATTGCTGTTATTGCTGCTGTTATTGCTGTTGTTATTGTTGTTATTGCTGCTGTTAGGACAAGAGAGACTAGGGCTAATGTTAGGACAAGGGGCAAAGGAAGACAATAGATAGTGGGCCTATTGAGGCATTTTCAGTCTTGACACATTTTGTAATTTGTACCTTTTAGTATTATAAAGGATACAGGCTGTGTTTTGTGAACTTTTGTCACTTTCATGTGTACTTAAAGCTTGAACCTTGTATGATGTCTTGATTTGAATTGTTGCTTTTATTGCAATATTTGATTTGCATAGTGTTAATTCATTGTAATGTGCATGAAAAATAAAAAACAAAATCGTTTTCTTCGGTTTTTTTTGCCGATTTTTTCCCAGCCGATTTACTACCCGATTCCAATTTTCTCTACTATGATTAAAAGTATATATTGCAAACATATTCCCAATATTGTCAGCCAACTCAACTACACAAAAACTGAAAAGGGAAATGATTCAGATAGCTAATACTATCAGCTTATCAATAGATATGCCCTGAACATCCACTTTAAGATGCAGCCGAGACATTTGTAAATTTCTGATGGACAATAAGACACAAGATGTCGAGGGCAATTGTGCAGCAACAGTAAATAAGATGCAATCGTCTGAGCAAAACTCAAGTTCAAACCCCTACTTTATGATGGGCACTAAGATGCAATACTGTTTAACTCCATATAATCAACTAAAAGAACAAGACACAAGAAAACAATGATATAATGAGGATTTTCCAAGGAAACCAGGAACAGTTCCAAGAGAAGAAAGGATTATTTTATATATCATAACAAAATTAATGGGAGAATCGATGATAGTTAATGCTATTTCATATGCATGCCTATAAGAGAAATACCATCAAAATCCTCATAACCACAAATCAAAAACCAAATGAGCTACTATAAGATACCCAGTGGGTGAGATAAAAGGGATCTGAGTTAAATGAACCGTTGAATTGTGATATCTATTTGGTTCCAAGAAATTCCAAAGGAAGACCCATCACTCCTATAATTAAACCTTTAACAATGAGAAGGACAAAACAATGATGATAAATTTGGTATCAATTTCAGGAATGGTACCCAGACCAACAAGATCGTCTAATAGTAGACAGGAGTAATTGCTATGATGATGATCCAGGTTCGTGCTTCACTAAGCATCCTGTCTGTGTTAAGAAGGCCATGTTAATTTGGGCTAAATGAGCACAAGACAAGGTACAAGTTCCAGGCGAACTTGACAGAATATAAACTCCTAGGACACTGCTTCTAAGGCACACAATCATCAAAACTTAGTGACGCTATGTTATGCAGTAATATATAAGGTGTGTGGGTTCCCAAAAAATACCCCCCCACCACCAAAAGAAAAAAACAGGTTTCCTACCTGCCATTGCATTTAATACAGAATAGTAGCAATATTTTCTAGAACACTTGAACTCATCAAACGATACCAATCGTCCCTGGAACCCATGAAATAAATCCTAAGATGATGCTACCAGGACCAATCTTCCAAACATCGATCTTCAAAACGAGACTTTAACCAGAACCCCAAAACCTCTCACTGTGAAAATTCAAACACAAGTATTCTACAGGTAACTGAAAACCGGATCTCAAACGGGAAGACCAAACTCAAAGGGACACCGTTACATGATGATGTTCACTTTCCCTTCCTTTTCCAAAAAGAGAATAAAACAAGAAGTGGGTACTGCATACCTCTTTCCTCCTGAGCTTTTTCTCTTTGCTGGTGAGCTTCCTGGACTCCATGGCGGAAGAGTTCTCCAAATTGTGAAGACCCATTTCTCCCCTGCACCACTTTTATTTGAGGTCATACAAGCTCTTCCATGCTATGGAAAATTAACAGAGTACCTATTCAAGTCAATTTCTATAACGAGTAAGCTAGTCACCACAGAAAGTGACGTGAGATAAAAGATGAGGACTAGTCCATTAGCATATTGTACTTTGACAAGAGCAGAGGAAGTGGAACACATACTAAAATCCGCAATTCCAAATGCCGCTATCGTTAATTTATTTTCCCTCTCTTCCGAATTGGCTCAGTTCCACAGTGTGTGAATCCCTCCTTTTGGCGTGTCAATAAATGCGTTGCTAGTCCAACCCGCCTAATATTTTTTTTAAACAGGACCTCGAAGGTTTTTGACGAGTGTCTAAAGGATTTAAGTCTTTAATCTCTTAATAACAACCACAAAGATTAAAATAAAATAAAAATTTTAATCTTTTAAAACATAAAAAAATAAAAATATATATATATATAGATTTGATTAGTGTAAGAAATCTTTACTACCCACGTTTAGAGTTAGGCATCTCCATTCCACCATAACCTCTCATAAGGGAAAGAGTTGAGCTTATCAATAGGAGTCAAACACACACCCGCCCATACTATGGTTTGAAAAAAATATACAAATATTATTGCAAATGTGAAGTGAGTGTAAGCTAAAAGCAAGCATGAACCATGAGCAAGTAGGAAGTGTAAGTAAAAAATATGAAGTAGAAAGCGAAGTGCAATCAAGAAGCAAGTGTCACTTCTTGTTTCAGATCTTAACAGAAACTTAAAAATTAAAAGATTTGTGTAAAGAAAATTTAGATAACATGAAAAGAAAGTCGTTTTTGAAAGTTCTTTCTCAAAATAAAAATGTCTTAGTTGAAAGTATGGATACATTAATTAGCAATAAGAGAAAGAGTGTGGGAGATTTCGTTACCTTCTATGATGTCCAAGCTCCCAGGGCGCGGTTGTCATGCTAAGTGTTGTCGTGCTGACAAGGAGCTGGCAGCCTAATAAAGTATGCTACCAAGAGTGATGGAAGCCTATGGCAAAGTGTGTTGCCAAGAGTGTTGGCAGCCTGTGGTAAAGTATGTTGCCAAGAGTATCGGCAGCCTGGCAAAGTGTGCTGCCAAGGAAGCTGGCAGTCTGGTAAAGTGTGCTGCCAAGAGTGCTAGCAGCCTGGCAAAGTTGTGCTGCCAAGGAAGTTGGCTGGCTGGGAAAGTGTTGTTGCCAAGGCAAGGTTGGCAGCTTGCCAAGGGCTTGGCAAGTTGCCTGCCAAGAAAAATGCACATCCAATATAATGCACCCCCTTATCTGTCAACCCCCATGCACTTTTACAATATTCTTATGTATAGGAGTGGTTAGTCTCAGCCCTCCTGCCACACCCATGAGAAGCCTTTGGCTGCCATTGCCATGAGAGGGTGCATGGTAAGAATGGCAAGGCGAGATGAGACAGGTGGCTTCCCTATCTTGTGAGGAACATGTCTATATGTGGGAAAACCAGTGGTGGACATTGTTGGACCTCCTAGGACCTCCATATCCAAAAGGCCACCATTGTTAAGAAAGCTGGAAACAGTCAAGGCTGAGATGGGGGACCTGCTAAGAAGTCCTAGTGGCTGACCACCCTGAATTACCATATAAGCTGCTGAAACACAAGATGTGTATAGAATATGCTGGGAAGGCTGGATGACCCTTGTGGGATGAAATGTGCCAAGCGTAAAGATGTTGTCCATGTGCCAAAGAAGGGGAGCTTACGGCAAGAATGCCAAGTCCTTATGAGGTGCAATAGATGGGCTTATCTAAGTACAAAGCTAGATAGGATTGTGGGGTGGCAATAACCATATCCTTGCGAAGTACCTTGGATAGAGGCGTGCAGATGCTTATGGGCATGGCTATGGTTTGAAAAGGACATATAGGCTGGATGGCTATTTGGTGTGGATGGCGCAATATGTAGCCATGAGCTACTCTGGTAGGCAAATGGCCATGGAATGGAGGACACCAAAAAAATGGCTATCTAGGTAGTACGTTGGGTCTTGGTCACGGCCTGGTGTGTGGCCAAGGACCATGAGCATGATGGTGTCGAGCTCCTGAGCTATGTAGGAAATATTGGGCAAGAATGTTGTAAGTCCTGAGGTTCTTAGATGGCAAGGGAATGTCCCGGTTTACAATGACAAGAGCCCTGAGTGTAAGTCCAAACAGCAGCAAAGGGGTGAATGGCAAAGGATGTTGTGGATGGCATCATGGTAAGTAAAGGTGGGATGGACATTGCCCTTATGTGTGTGCAAGGCCACAAGAGGCAATGGTCATGGTGGTGCAATGCTCCATTGGCTCGAAGGACCGTTGGTGAAGAGTTAGATGGAGGCAATGGCATTATGGCAGCTTCTGAGTGCAAACAGACCAGAAGGTGTCTTGCTGGCTCAACTTGTATGCTAAGAGGCTTGTTGATACATTGATGTGTCTGGTGCAGGCAGGTGGTAGGTGGGCCTTGTCTTAAGCGGGGGAGCTTGAGCTTTGCATAATAGGTTGTGATCCCGCAGTAAAGAGAGGACAAGGAAAATTGTGCTAGACAAGCACTAAGAAAGCAAATCCTTGATGGTGAAGGGTTGGCCAAAATGAGAAAAGTATGGGACTACCTAGTGGGTAGTCAGCCTAAGGGCAAATGATCTAAAGTGTTGTTGTCACAAATTGACTAAGGAACACTTCCTTGCTTGGATGCACAGTTGGTAGGCGTAGTCCCAGTGACATTGCGAATGCATGAGGAAATGGGGTGTCGCGATGGGCTAAGAGTTTTATGGGGACCTAGCCCCCCGACATATGGTATTAAAGCTTGTGTTGGTGATTTGTTTAGTTTGTGCATCGAGGCCTTCACAAAGCAAATAGTGTATGCTGATTTTTGGTTATGCTTAAGTTTGAAATTCTATGTTGCTTAAGTTGCACATGTCGCAATGACAGATGCTAGCTTGAAGTTATTTCCAAGTGCCCAGAAAGGCCACTATATGGCCAAAGTTTTGGCACATAAGGCAAAGTTGGCCATCATAATAGTAGAATGTTTGCTATGGAGAACTTAGTGCAACATATTAATTAGAGCTTGAATAAGCTAAGCTAGACCATCCCGTCTGTAAATAAGGTTGCTACATATGATAATCCTTGATGGACAAGGCCCTTATTGACCTTGGAGGATGGTGCACCTCAATGGTGATCCTCTGTGCACTGCGCTCTAGTAAGTATGCTAGTGTGACGAAAGTTATCTTGGATAAGGGCAGAGGGTTGGTTGTGAAAGGAGGCAAGGAGGCGGTTCGTTTTAAAAGGAAACTGAGACTTGGGGTAGAATGCCCATATATAGTCATCATGTTTTACATTGAGCAATTTCGGTGGAACCCGATTTGAAGTGGGCATGTTGTATCCTCAAGGGGATAGACTAGATTATGATCCTCTGTGCGCTGGGCTCTAAGAAGTATGCTAGAGAAGAGCAGGGTATCTGTTGCAAAAAGGGGCAAGACCTTGTGCTAAGTAGATGCGACATTAGATCAAGATATCAAAAGTTTAGTTTTCACTATAATCAAATCCTCTTCTAGAAGTTGAGGGAGAGTTCCTTCTGTGGGATAGATCTGTTGAGATGATAGTCCTTTTTGAGTAGGTTACATTAGTGCAACCACTTATAGATTGAAACTGCTCGCATATCTCAGGGTTCGCCCTGACTTCCATGTAAACCAGTTGAAACCCCTTCATGTTAATGGGTCCACACCTGAACAATTATAGCCCCATTGACCACCAACAAATGTCTAAGATGGCCCTAGACAAAGTGGTAGACTGAGTAAGGGATGTGAAGATGTTCAAGTGGGGGAGCAGGCATAATAAGGAGTACTTGGCCAATTGGAAGGAATGCGACAGATAGTTAAGAAAGGAGAAAGCATTATGGAAATGGAAGGACGTCTTATAATTTAGAAATCAATATCAAGGGCACAATGTGTGTTAGTGGCAACATGATACTTGAAAAGTATGACTCAGGTTTTGTAGTGAAAACCTTTAGTGATCATCTGATGGCATGATTGAACCACTTAGGATGTGGTTGCTAAAGAGAAAGTGAAGTGATGAGACTATGACCTGGAATATTAAGTGACATGCTATAGGCTTGTACTTAAGCATAGTTCATAAGTCACGAAATCAGAAAATGACAATGGAGCCTTTGTTGTTGCAATAAGAGGGTGACTCTTGGTAAGTGAAGTCATCGAAGTGGTACCTAGCATCTCGTTTGCTCTAAGGACAAGATGTGACGAGCGATAGGGGTGAAGTTAATATTCTAAGGTATCGAGAAGACAATGGAAGTTACCTCAAGGTGAGATACCTTCAACGGATGTGGGTATTAGAATGATGTTCAACTGGGTGGGTTGGACATGTGAAATACCAAAGAAGATGGTTATACGCTAACTCTATGCCAAAGATGGGTAGATTTGGGTATCAAGTGGCTCACGTTGGTTGAATATTGTGGTGACGATCACAATGAAATAAGTTCAAGATAATTAAATGCAGTCTAAGAGAGCTGCAACTCTTATTCTTCGAAGGTGTTAAAGGATTCAAAGTAGTTAACTCATTGGATGTGTAGACGATTAAGCCAGTGCAGATTGGACTGTGGAAGGGTAAGCCTGTTATTTCAAGGAAATTTATGGATAATCTTAGGCTTCTACCTGGTCAAAAATCGAACTGGGTGGATGAATTATGAGTTCCTTGGTCCCGTGAAAAGCTGTGTTGTGGCTATGTCTTAAGTGATAAACTAGAAAAGAGGTCAAAAAACCAATTGGTGGGGTCCTTTATGCATTGTGCTTTAGGAGGTATGTCAGTGTGATGGTAGTTATCCTAGAGAAGAGCAGAGGGTCGGTTTGCAGATGGAATGGTTTGTTGAGCCTAGGGCCTATGTGCCTAGTTGTTTGAAAAATTAATTTATTGGGGAAGGTCAAAATCATCATGTGCATGTATCAGCATTGTTGGCGAGAACCCAATTTGATGGGGGTATGTCGTGAATATGAGCTCATTCGTAATTCTTAGTACTTGATGGTTGTGAAGCGTATTTGATAATTATGAGCTAGCTAGTTGTAATATAAGATTGCTAGACTCCTTGGAGGCTATGAATATCCTTGTTCCCCAGAACTTCTCTCCTATAGTTGTAGGACATGATGGTCCTATCTCATTGAGCATAAGGGAGGTTATTTATGTGTGCTATGATTGTGTTTCCAAGAATGGTGACATAAAGTGAGCAAAAGGTTGTCCATAAGTAAGTTGCTCTTATTTTGGTTATGTGCTCTATTTAGTATGGAGCTTTTGCAATGTGGCTGGATAAAGTGAGCATGAAAAGGGAGCAGTAGGCCAAACTCGGATGGTTCCTACTCTTGGGGTGTATGGGCGCCTAGAGAGGGTGGGAAGTGTGGATAATATTTGGTGTAAGGGGTGCATGCAGAGAGTGTGTTGAGTTGTGCTTGTTCGAATTCCCAAGGAAATATATGGACAAGGCAAGTTGGACGGATGAAATGTTTTATGCGAAGTTAAAGAAGGAAAGGTTATAGAATCCAATGTTGTGAGGGTGCAGACTTCCCCGATATCGAGGGCATCATCGATTTAAGTAGGGGAGAATATGGGAGGTTTCGTTACCTTCTATGTTGTCCAAGATGCCAGGGCACGACTGCCATGCTAAGTGTTGTCGTGCTACCAAGGAGTTGGTAGCTTGGCAAAGTATGCTGCCAAGAGTGTTGGAAATTTGTGGCAAAGTGTGTTGCCAAGAGTGTTGGCAGCCTGTGGTAAAGTATGCTACCAAGGTGCTGACAACTTGTGGTAAAGTGTGTTGCCAAGAGTGTTGGCAGCCTATAAAAGTGTGCTGCCAAGGAAGCTGGTAGTCTGGCAAAGTGTGCTGCCAAGAGTGTTGGCAACCTGGCAAAGTTATGCTGCCAAGGAAGTTGGCTGGCTGGGAAAGTGTTGTTGCCAAGGCAAGGTTGGCAGCTTGCCAAGGGCTTGGCAAGCTGCCTGGCAAGAAAAATGCACGTCCAAAATAATGGACCCCCTTATCCGTCACCCCCCATGCACTTTTACAATATTCTTATATATTCTTATATGTAGGAGTGGTTAGTCTCAGCCCTCCTCTCATACCCATGAGCTGACTTTGGCTGTGATTGCCATGAGATGGTGCATGGTAAGAATGTCAAGGCGAGATGAGACATGAGGCTTCCCTATCAAACTAGTGGCAGCCATTGTTGGACCTCCTAGGACCTCCATATCCAAAATGCCACAATTGTTAAGCAAGTTGGAAACAGTGAAGGCTGGGATGGGGGACCTGTTGGGAAATCCCAGTGGTTGACCACCCTGAATTACCATATAAGCAATTGAAACATAAGATGTGCATAGAATCTGCTTGGAAAGCTAGATGACCCTTATGGGATGAAATGTGCCAAGTGTAAAGATGTTTCCCATGTGCCAAAGAAGGGGATCGTGCGATAGGAATGCCAAGTCCTTATGAGGTGCAATAGATAGGCTTATTTAAGTACAAAGTTAGACATGATTGTGGGATGGCAATAACCATATCCTTGCGAAGTACCTTGGATAGAGGCGTGTGTATGATTGTGGGCATGGTTGTGGTTTGTAAAGGGCATCCAGGTTGGATGGCTATTTGGTGTGGATAGCGCAATATGTATCCATGAGCTACTTTGGTATGGAAAAGGGTCGTGGAATGGCAGACACCAGGAAAATGACTATCTAAGTAGTACATTGGGTCTTGGCCACGACCTGGTATATGGTCAAGGACCATGAGCATGATGGTGTCGAACTCTTGAGATATGTAGGGATTGTTGGACAAGAATGTTGTAAGTCCTGAGGTTCTTAGATGGCAAGGGAATGTCCCGGTTTATAATGATAAGAGCCCTGATTGTAAGTCCAAGCGGCAACAAAGGGGTGAATGGCAAAGGAGGCTGTGGATGGCATCATGGTAAGTAAAGGTGGGATGGACATTGCCCTTGTGTGTGCACAAGGCCACAATAGGCAATGGCCATGGTGGTGCAATGCTCCATTGGCTTGAAGGATCGTTGGTAAAGAGTTAGATGGGGGTAGTGGCATTATGGCAGCTTCTGAGTACAAACAGACCAAAAGGTGTCATGTTGGCTCAACTGTATGCTAAGAGGCTTGTTGATACATTGATGTGTTTGGTGCAGGCGGGTGGCATATGGATCTTGCCTTAAGCAGGGGAGCTTGAGCTTTGCAGAATAGATTGTGATCTCGTAGTAAAGAGAGGGCAAGGAAACTTGTGCTAGACAAGAAGTAAGCGAGCAAACCCTTGATGATGAAGGGTTGGTCAAAATGAGAAAAGTATGGGACTACCTAGTGGGTAGTCAGCCTAAGGGCAAATGAGCTAAAGCGTTGTTTTCGTGAATTGACTAAGGAACACTTCCTTGCTTGGATGCACAGTTGGTAGGCGTAGTCCCCATGACATTGTGAATGCATGAGGAAATGGGATGTCGCGGTGGGCTAAGAGTTTTATGGGGACCTAGCCCCCCGACATATGGTATCAGAGCTTGTGTTGGTGATTTATTTAGTTTGTGCATCGAGGCCTTCGCAAAGCAAAGAGTGTATGTTTATTTTTGGTTATGCTTAAGTTCAAAATTCTACGTTGCCTAAGTCGCACATGTCTCAATGATAAATGCTGACTCGAAGCTGGCTCCAAGTACCCATAAAGGTCACTATATGGCCAAAGTTCTGGCGCATAAGGTAAAGTTGGCCATCAGAATAGTAGAATGTTTGCTATGGATAACTTAGTGTGACATATCATTCAAAGCTTGAATAAGCTAAGCTAGACCATCCTGTCCATAAAGAAGGTTGCTACATATGATAATCCTTGATGGACAAGGTCCTTATTGACCTTGGAGAATGGTGCACCTCAATGGTGACCCTTTGTGCACTGCACTCCAGGAAGTATGCTAGTGCAATGATAGTTATCTTTGGAGAAGAGTAGAGGGTTGGTTGCGAAAGGAGGCAAGGAGACAGTTCGTTTTAAAAGGAAGCTGAGAATTGGGGTAGAATGCCCATATATAGTCATCATGTTTTACATTGAGCAATTTCGATGGAACTCGACTCGAAGTGGGCATGTTGTATCCTCGAGGGGATAGACTAGATTATTGTCCTCTGAGCGCTGGGCTCTAAGAAGTATGCTAGTGCGATGGCAGTTATCCTGAAGAAGAGTAGGGGATTTGTTGCAAAAAGGGGCAAGACCTTGTGCTAAGTAGATGCGGCATTAGGTCAAGATATCAAAAGTTCAATTTTTGCTATAATCAAACCCTATTCTGGAAGTTGAGGGAGAGTTCCTTCCGTGGCATAGATTCATTGAAATGATAGTCCCTTTTGAGTAGGTTACATTATTTCAACCACTTATAGATTGAAACTTCTCGCATATCTCAGGGTTTGCTCTAACATCCATGTAAACCAGTTGAAACCCCTTCATGCTAATGGGTCTGCACTTGAACAATTGCAGCCCCCTCGACCACCAACAAATGTCTAAGATGGCCCTAGAAAAAGTGGTAGACCAAGTAAGGGATGTGAAGACATTCAAGTGGGGGAGACGGCAAAATAAGGAGTACTTGGCCAATTGGAAGGAATGTGACAGACAATTAAGAAAGGGAGAAAGCATTATGGAAATGGAAGGACGCCTTATAATTTAGAAATCAATATCAAGGGTACAATGTGTGCTAGTGGCAACATGATACTTGAAAGGTATGGCTCAGGTTTTGTGGTGAAAACCTTTAGTGATCATCTGATGGCATGATCAAACCACCTAGGATGTGGTTTCTAAAGAGAAAGTGAAGCAATGAGACTATGACTTGGAATATTTTATGACTTGCTATAGGCTTGTACTTAAGCATAGTTCATAAGTCACGAAGTCAAAAAATGACAATGGAGCCTTTGTTGTTGTAATAGAGGGTGACTCTTGGTAAGTGAAGTCATCGAAGTGGTACCTAGTATCTCGTTTGCTCTAAGAACAAGATGTGATGAGCGGTAGGGGTGAAGTTAATCTTCTAAGGTATCAAGAAGACAATGGAAGTTACCTCAAGGTGAGATACATTCAACGACTGTGGGTATTAGAATGATGTTCAACTGGGTGGGTTGGACATGTGAAAGACCAAAGAAGATGGTTATACATTGACTCTATACCAAAGATGGGTAGATTTGGGTATAAAGTGGCTTGCGTTGGTTGAATATTGTGGTGACAATCACAATGAAATACGTTCAAGATAATTAAATGCAACCTAAGAGAGCTGAGTCTCATATTCTTCAGAGGTTCTAAAGGATTCAAAATAGTTAACTCACTGGATGTGTAGATGATTAAGCCAATGCATATTGGACTGTGGAAGGGTAAGCCTGTTATGTGAAGGAAATTGATGGATAAGCTTAGGCTTCTACCTAGTCAAAAAGCGAACTGGGTGGATGAATTATGAGTCCCTTGGTCCCGTGAAAAGTTGCGTTGTGGTTTTCTTAAGTGAGAAACTATAAAAGAGGTCAGAAAACCAATTGGTGGGGTTCTTTGTGTGTTGTGTTTTAGGAGGTATGTCAGTGACGATAGTTATCCTAGAGAAAAGCAGAGGATCGATTTGCAGATGGAATGGTTTGATGATCCTGGGGCCTATGTGCCTAGTTGTTTGAAAGATTAATTTATTGTGGAAGATCTTAATCATCATATGCATGTATCAACATTGTTGGTGAGAACCCAGTTTGATGGGGGTATGTCATAATGCTTAGTACTTGATGGTTGTGAAGCGTATTTAATAATTGTGAGCTAGTTGGTTGTAATATAAGACTGCTAGACTCCTTGGAGGCTATGAATATCCTTTTTCCTTGAAAATTCTCTCCTGTAGTTGTACGACATGATGGTCCTATCTCATTGACATGGGGGAGGTTTTTTATGTGTGCTATTATTGTGTTGCCAATAATGGTGACATAAAGTGGGCAAAGGGTTGTCCACAAGTAAGTTGCTCTTATGCTAGTTATGTGCTTTGTTTAGTATGGAGCTTTTGCAATGTGGTTGGATAAAGTGAGCCTGAAAAGGGAGCAACAGGTCAAACTCGGATGGTTCCTACTCTTGGGATGTATAGGCACCTAGAGAGGGTGGGAAGTGTGGATAATATTTGGTGTAAGGGGTTCATGCAGAGAGTGTGTTAAGTTGTGCTTGTTCGAATGTCCAAGGAAATATATGGACAGGGCAAGCTAGATAAATAAAATGTGTTATGTGTAGTTGAAGAAAGAAATATTATAGAATCCAATGTTGCGAGGGTGCAGACTTCCCCGACGTTAAGGGCATCATCGATTTAAGTGGGGAAGAATGTGGAAGGTTTCGTTACCTTCTATGTTGTCCAAGCTACTAGGGCATGACTGCCATGCTAAGAGATATCATGTTGTGAAGGAGCTGGTAGCCTGGAAAAGTATGATGCCAAGAGTACTGGTAGCCTATGGCAAAGTGTGCTACCGAGAGTGCTAGCAACCTGTGATAAAGTATGTTGCCAAGGTGTTGGCAGCTTGTGGCAAAGTGTGTTGCCAAGAGTGTTGGCATCCTGGAAAAGTGTGCTACCAAGGAAGCTAGTAGCCTGGCAAAGTGTGCTGCCAAGAGTGTTGGTACCCTGGAAAAGTTGTGTTGCCAAGGAAGATGGTTGGCTGGCAAAGTGTTGTTGCCAAGTCAAGGCTGGAAGCTTGGCAAGAAAAATGCGTGTCCAATATAATGGACCCCCTTATCCGTCAACCCTCCATGCACTTTTACAATATTCTTATATGTAAGAGTGGTTAGTATCAGCCCTCCTACCACACCCATGAGCTGCCTTTGGATGCCATTGGCATGAGAGGGTGCATGGTAAGAATGGCAAGGCGAGATGAGACAGGAGGCTTCCCTATCTTGTGAAGAACATGTCTATATGTAGGAAAACAAGTGATGGCCATTATTGGACCTCCTAGGACCTCTATATCCAAAATGCCACCATTGCTAAGCAAGTTGGAAATAGTGAAGGTTGGGATGAGGAACCTATTGGGAAGTCCCAGTGGCTGACCACCCTAAATTACCATATAAGCTGCTGAAACACAAGATGTGCATAGAATCTGCTAGGAAGGTTGGATGATCCTTGTGGGATGAAATGTGCCAAGCATAAATATGCTGCCCATGTGCCAAAGAAGGGGAGCGTGCGATAAGAATGCCAAGTCATTATGAGGTGTAATAGATGGGCTTATCTAAGTATAAATCTATACAGTATTATGGGGTGGCAATAACCATATCCTTGTGAAGTACCTTGGATAGAGGCGTGCGGATGCTTGTGGGCATGGCTATGGTTTGTGAATGGCATCCAGGTTGTATGGCTATTTGGTGTGGATGGCGCAATATGTAGCCATGAGATACTTTGGTTTGGCACAGGGCCATGGAATGGCAGATACCAAGAAAATGGCTATCTAGGTAGTACATTGGATCTTGGCCATGACCTGGTGTGTGGCCAAGGACCATGAGCATGATGGTGTCGAGCTCCTGAGCTATGTAGGGATCGTTGGATAAGAATGTTGTAAGTCCTGAGGTTCGTAGATGGTAAGGAAATATCCCAGTTTATAATGACAATATCCCTGAGTGTAAGCCCAACCGACAACAAAGGGGTGAATGGCAAAGGAGGTGTGGATGTCATCATGGTAAGTAAATATGGGATGGGCATTGCTCTTGTGTGTGTGCAAGGTCACAAGAGGCAATTACCATGGTGGTGCAATGCTCCATTGGCTCGAAGGACCGTTGGTGAAGATTCAGATGGGAGCAGTGGCATTATGGTAACTTCTTAGTGCAAATAGACTAAAAAGTGTCATGCGAGCTCAACCTATATACTAAGAGGCTTGTTGATACATTGAAGTGTCTGGTGCAGGAAGGTGGCATGTGGGCCTTGCCTTAAGCGGGGGAGCTTGAGCTTTGCAGAATAGGTTGTGATCCCGCGATAAAGAGAGGGCAAGGAAACCTATGTTAGACAAGCAGTAAGCGAGCAAACCCTTGATGGTGAAGGGTTGGCCAGAATGAGAAAAGTATGGGACTATCTAGTGGGTAGTTAGCCTAAGGGCAAATGATCTAAAGCATTGTTATCATGAATTGACTAAGGAACACTTCCTTGCTTGGATGCATAGTTGGTAGGCGTAGTCCCCGTGACGTTTCGAATGTGTGAGGAAATGGGGTGTCGTGGTGGACCAAGAGTTTTATGGCGACCTAGCCCCCCGAAAAAGAGTGAATCTATTACAAACCTTGACCAAGTAGTAAATACTACACCAGAAGTGATTATCAAGGATGAGATGATTGAACATGATGTAATGGTTCTTAAAACTAAAGGGTCAATATGTAAGTTCCATGGATACTAGGCAGGTTTGTATGACATTTAAAATTGGATCAAGTGGAAGTGAGGATTGAATTCAAATTACTCCATGATTTTTTTTAAAGATTTTTTCTCATTATCTTCTCTAGTTCATAAATAAGAGGTAAAATAATATATGGAAGCCCTTGGTTTAGAGGTAAATATGCATTATATTTAATACCATGGAGTGAGAATTTTTATGTAGAGATAGAGACTATTAACAGGCTTATAGTGTGAATTACGATTTTTGGACTTCCTCATCAACTCATCAATAAGGAGATCTTGAAGAATAATAATACTTTGGGTGAATTCATCTAAGAGGGAGCAACTACTAAGGAGAGAAAGCATGTTTTGGGTGAATTCATATAAGAGGGAGCAACTACTAAGGAGAGAAGGCATGTTTTGGGTCAATTCATATAAGAGGGAGCAACTACCAAGGAGAGAAAGCATGTCTAATACACTCGAATATATGTTACCATGGATATTTCAAAACCTTTACCATAGTCCATTAGGATTAAATCCGAATCAAGAGAATGGGATCAACAAGTGAATTATGAAAACATTGTATTCTGATATCATAAATGTCATGAAACCAGACACATGGAAAGAGACTACAAAGTGAAAATTATGGAGAAAGAGATAAAATTTTTAGGCATGAGGGTAACTTCAATATGAAACAAGGAAATCATATTATAGGAGAAATTAGGTCAAATCAAGGATTTTCCACTCGTAAGAAAGTGGCAAGAAATACCTCTCTCCATCATCAGATGACAAAGGCCATTACAATTCGTTCGAATCAACCAAAAGAAAAAATGACATGAGGGATGAAAAATACAATGCACAAGTTCAAATATAGGAGTTAAAGGTGCAAAAAAATATGGGGAGGCAAATTTTAAAGCCAAGGAAGATGGGGAATCAAATTTTAAAGCGAATGAAGTTAAGAGGTCAAGCTTAATCCAGGTAAATCATCTTCATTTTCCTCAAATAGCATAAAATATTCTCCTTACAATAAAAAAGAAAGTAGTATAGAGTGTATTTGTTGCACATTAGGGTTTCAAGAGTAGCACAATAAATAAAATCATATGGAGAATATCCAAGGAAATTTCGAGTTTCTCAGCCAACATAAGAAAGTAATGACTATAGAGGATCATTTGTGCACTTTAAGGTTTTCAAGGCAACATAAAGAAGAAAGTGTTAATGAGGCTATCCCTTGCATTGTAAATTCTTTAGAGCAATGCAAATATTTAGAAGATAATGATGGTTTTTAAAGAAGTGGTAACAGTTTGGTTAAAATATTTGAACAAATATAGAAGAGTCATTTGCAATAATGAAATTAAAACAAAGGATCTAATTCTATCTAGGACCTGTATCCAAATATTGCTTTGGGCGGGAGGAATGGAGGAGAGGAGCAGTGGAGGAAGTTTGAAAGTTTCGAGCGGGAACAACAGAGAAGGCACGGAGGGTTTGGGAAGGAACCTCGAGAAGGAATCAGGCGAGGATCCAGAGGAAGGGAGGCCTTCGACGTCAGGTGGGGTTGTCCAAAGAGGGCTCGACCCTCCTCAAAAAGATCCGGACAAAGGGACCCAGAAGGGCGATGCGGGTCCCAGAGGAGGCCGGTCCTTTGCGAAACTGTTAAGGGGAGAAAGAGTGATTTCCTTTCACTCCCGCCCCTCATTCCGGTGAATAATAGGATAATGGCTCCTACTGCTTCGATGGGTCCTTTTTTATCCATGGAAGAGTTTTCTTTAGTGGGTAAGTTTCTGGGTGGAAGGCCGGATATAGAGACTATACGATCCTGGGCTCTTTCCAAATGGAGAACGGTGGGGAGTATGGAGGTTGTTGCCCTGTCCAGGGGGTTTTTCATCATAAGATTTAATAACAAGGAGGATGCGAACCGCGTTCTAACTGGAGGACCCTGGTTTTTAGGGAAACGCAGTCTATTCCTCAGGAAGTGGGGGGAGGATTTCGACCCTGAAAAATAGAATATCAATACTGCCCCTATTTGGGTTCGTCTTCCTAACCTACCAGCTCAGTTTTTCAATGAGTATTGGCTGCAAGGCATCGCCAGAGCGATTGGAGAACTGGTTTCCATAGATCATGCAACCTTGGCTAGGACAAGGATGACACATGCAAGAATATGCGTCAACGCTAATTTAGACTCTGAGCTGCCAAATATTGTGGAGCTAGGGTACGACAACTACCTAAGAAAATAGGCGGTGGAATATGAAAACAGGCCAGCTTTTTGCCCTGAGTGCAAAACCCAAGGCCATTTGCAAAATCAGTGCCCTAATCTAGCAGCTAGCAGAGAAAACCAAAGGATGGAAGGCAAACGAGCAAATGAGAAAGGGTTTCCTAGGAACCTCCCTCTAAATGGAGGCCCCATGGGCAAAGGAGGGTTTAGGCCATCTAAAAATAACCACATTTATCAGGAGAAGACAAAACAGGGGGCAGGGCAAGGTCAGAGCAAAGACAAGCAACATCTCACCGACGAACAGGAAAATCAGGTAAGCCCTAAAATTCCAAGCTCAAATAAGTTCAAAATTTTAGAGGATCTAATGGTAGAAGGGGAGAGTGAGGAATTAGAGGAAGGAAACCTGCAAGGTGAAATCCCTAAAACCCTAGAATCCCCATCAAGGGCGGGTCCTACAAACCCCATAACCAAGAACCCCTCAAGCCCCCAGGGAGGGGTAAGGCAAAATCCTAGAGAATATAGAAAATGGGTGGAGGAGATAGAGTCTTCGAAAATAGACCTTCCCACCATCATAGCCAGAAGCCCGTCAAACCATCTAGAAGGTTCAATACAAAAATCAGGAGAATACAGGAAACAGATGGAGGAGTTAGAATCAAGGATTGAGGTGGTAGAAATGAATGATTTTGAGGAATGCGTTAGTCCGGTTCTACAACAGATAGTTCATCCACCTTTTAGCCCCAAGCAGACCAGGAGTACTACTAAGTCACCTATTGACTATGGCAGTGAGAGAAAGAAGGGGAGGATGTCAAATGCAGAGCACAACAGAATGAGGACTGACAATGAGATTGCCAGTGGCAAACAGAAAACACTGATACAACAAGTTATCCCAGGGCATGAAGATAACAAATCAGGAAAACCTCCTCAAGGGAGGGGGAAGGGGAAAAACTCTAAACAATCTAAATGAAGGTTCTCTCATGGAATGTGAGAGGCCTCAATGGCCGACCCACTCAGAGGGTGGTTAGCTCGTTAAGAAGGCAATACAATCCAACAATTTTGATGTTGCAAGAAACAAAATTAGACGAAGCCCAATCAAAAACAATAGCAAAAAAGATGTGGAGTCAAGGGGACATGGTGTACAAACCGGCTAGAGGAACTTCAGGGGGGCTCATGGTTCTTTGGGATCCTCGGGTGGTGGAAGGCAACATTATCCAAGATGATGACAGGGTGTTGAGTGTTTTTTTCCATGATATTGACAACAATAGATCGTGGATCTTCTCAAATGTCTATGCTCCCAATGATGTTCAAGGGAGAGCTTCTTTGTGGGAGTACCTGGGTAAACTGGGTGATGCTTTCCATGACATCCCGTGGGTGGTGGCAGGCGACTTCAACACGCCATTATACCCCTCAGACAAAAAGGGTGGAACAGGGCTCCCAACCAGAAGTATGGAAGACTTCAATGACTTCGTAAACTCGAACCAACTGATGGATGTGAGGCTAAGAGGAGCCAAGTATACTTGGAGCAACAGGCGAACAGGAAGCCAACTTATCCAGGAAAGACTTGACAGGTTTTTCTTATCAAAGGAGGCAATTGCTGGGTTTGGAGACTCTACTCTGCAAACTCTTCCCAAAATTTCCTCTGATCACAATCCCATCCTTTTGGAGGTTCCAAAGTCAAACTCCTTCAAAAAACCTTTTCGATTCCAGTCAATGTGGATCAGGCACCCGGAGTTAAAAGAAAATATTTCCAGATGGTGGCAGCAACCCTTTCAGGGAAGTTCAGGTTTCAAACTTGCTCAAAAGCTGAAATTAGTAAAGGATAATCTTAGAACTTGGAATAAGGAGGTTTTTGGGAACCTGTTTGAGAACAAGAAACAAGTGGGAGAAAGGTTGCAGGTCATTGACAACTCGATACAAAATGGTATCGGTGATGAAGCTACTAGGAAGGAGGAGCAAGCCAAGCTTTCAGAATATCACAATATTTTGGCTTGTGAAGAGATATACTGGAGACAGAAATCCAGGGCTTTATGGCTAAAGGATGGTGACTTGAACTCAAAGTTCTTTCATGTCACAACCTTGAGGAACATAAGTAATAACAAGATCAGAGAGTTGACCAAAGCTGATGGATCCAAAACCCAGGATTTGATTGAGATCGGAGAGGAAGCAATTGCTTATTTCAGCTCCCTTCTCGGGGATGAATCCCAGTGTATAGAGGAAGCCAAGGACACTCTCCTCCAGTTCATTCCTAGCTTGGTTGATGAGGCCATTAATGGTAAGCTTCTTGCTCCCTTCACTGATGAAGAAATCAGAAATGCTTTGTTTAGTATGGAACCTGAGAAGGCCCCCGGCCCTGATGGGTTCCCTCCTCGGTTCTTCCAAGTTTTCTGGGATATTGTGGGAGAGGATGTCATTTCTGCTATCAAAGAGTTTCAGGCTTCAAAACATATCCCGAGAGGGTTCAAGTCCACCTTTATAGCCCTGATTCCTAAGGGCCCAACACCGGAGACAATGGCAGATTTCAGACCGGTTAGTTTATGTAACGTATCCTACAAGATCTTAACAAAAGCCATTGCTAACAGGATGAAAGAAATATTGCCCCTCATTATTGACCCTGGTCAAGGAAGCTCAGTTCAAGGGAGATCAATTGTGGATGGTGCGATCACAGTCCATGAAGCTCTGCACTCTGCTAGGCAAACCAACAAGGAGGTCTTTGCCCTAAAGCTTGATATGAATAAAGCTTTTGACCGCATTAACTGGGATTTTTTGATGGTTGTTCTTCTGAAGTTCGGCTTTCATCCTCAGTGGGTCAAGCTGATAAAAGAGTGCATATCCGAACCTTGGTTCTAATTTTTGGTCAATGGCATGACATCTGGGTATTTCCAGAGCCATAGGGGGCTCAGACAAGGAGATCCGATTAGCCCAATGTTGTTCATTATAGTAGCAGAGGCATTAGGTAGAACTATTAAAGCAACATGCACTGTTGGATTAATTTCGGGGATTAAAGCCACCTCTCTCACCAACCCAGTTACTCACCAACAATTTGTTGATGACACTTTGATGTTGACCCAGTCGTCTGTGGTTGAAGCCAGAAGGATTAAGCACATTCTCCAACTCTACGAGGATGCGGCGGGATAGAAGGTGAACTTCAACAAGAGTAAGCTTTACTTCCTCAACACCCCAATTCAGAGACAAGCCATAATAGCAAAGATTTTGGGATGTTCGATAGCGACTCTTCCTACCTCTTATTTAGGCCTTCCCCTTTTCTATGGTTCTCCGAGAGAATCTATGTGGGATAGAGTGGTAGAAAGAATCCAAAAGAAATTGGATGGCTGGAAAGGACATTTTTTATCTCAGGCCGAGAAACTTACTCTCACTAAGGCATCCTTACAGAGCATTCCGGTTTATTTTCTATCTGTGTTTAAGGCCCCAACCAGAGTATACCAAAAAATTGAACAACTCCAAAAGAATTTTCTCTGGTCTGGGTCAGAGGAAAAATAGAGGATCCACCTTGTGGGCTAGGGCAAGGTTTGCAGGCCGAAAGAAAATGGGGGGCTAGGACTAAGAAGAGTTGCTCACCTAAACACAACCTTGCTAGCCAAACAAGCTTGGCGTCTCATTAACAATGAGGAGAATGAGTGGACTGCCATAATTAAAAGAAAATATCTTCAAGATACCGAATTCCTAAATGACACGGTGCACAGTAGAGGTTCGACGTTCTGGAAAGCAATCTTAACAAGTAGAGAGGTCATAAAGAAAGGCCTAAGATGGGTTCTAGGTAACGGGTAGAAGATCAGGTTATGGGATGACAGGTGGGCCAAGGATGAAGCTTTATCTCAGGTTCCTCACCTAGCGAGGATCAAAAGAATCACAGAGGATCTCATAGGAAGGAAAGTGGCTGATTTCATGAGACAGGACAGAGGAAGGCTTATTTGGAAACAGATAAGGATTCAAGGATTTGAAGTTGAATCAGAAGAAATCCAAAGCATCCTGCATCAACAATTCATTTCCATGAGACCTGAGCAGGATCATGTAATATGGGCAGCTACCGAAAATGGGCAGTTCTCAGTCAAATCTGCATACATGCTAATGTTAGATACTGAGGACCCCACACTCCAGACACAGCTGGTGTGGGTCAAAAATCTTATTCCTAAAGTTGCAATGTTCTCGTGGCTGGTGATCCAAGGCAGGATTCTTACTATTGACAACTTGATAAGGAAAGGTATGATAGTTGCTAACCGCTATTTTTTGTGCAGGGCCAATTGGGAGTCCACCCTCCATATTTTCCTTGAATGCTCGGTCTCTCTGAGTGTCCTCAATGGGTTATTTCAAGCCTTTAGCATTTGCTGGGTCAGACCAGCCACCATCATTGACCTCTTCCACCAATGGCCAAATCCCTTTGTTAGCCTTAGGCTGAGGTTTTTTTGGAAGATTTGTCTCCATCATTTTCTTTGGCAGGTTTGGCTAGAAAGAAACCATAGAGCATTCCATGAGTCGAGCCATGATGTTACCTCCATCACCAATAAGATTCTTACCTTCGCCCGTGAAAACGTCAGCCTTATTCCTCATGAAGCTCGAAATCCTTCCCCCTGGGAGAGGCTGATCGCTCAATCCTTAAATATTACTCTGGGCGAGAAACCTGTGTCTACCAAGGTCAATCCCAGATTAGATGTCAAGTGGAAACCGCCCCTGGTTGGTTGGTTCAAGCTCAACTTCGATGGGGCCTCTAAAGGTAACCCTGGCAAAGCAGGGGCTGGAGGAGCAGTGAGAGACCATCAAGGCAAGCTGGTGATGGCCTTTTCTGAATAGTTGGGAACAAGGACTAACAACGAGGCGGAAGCAAGAGCGTTATGGAGGGGTCTTCAGTTGGCTCAGGAGATTGAAGGTAAACTAATTATCGAAGGAGATTCGATGCAGGTCATAAACCTTCTCAGCAATGGGAAAAATCCTCCGTGGCGGATTAAGACTGTCATCGAAGAGGCTAGGATCCTCTACCATGCCAGGAATGATCGGAAGGCCCAACACGTGTTTAGGGAAGCAAATAAAATAATTGATATCTTGGCCAATATAGGGGTGGAAGCCGTTAGGCTGGTCACTTGGGAACATGGGGTCCCAAGTGATGTGGACAAAATTATTCAAAATGATCACCAATGATGATGAAACTGTGGGGATCAGAAAAAGGGAGAGGAGTTTCATTTTTGTTTTGTCAGTATTGCTTCGGTCCTTCTTGTGACGGCTTTAGTTTTCTTTGCAACGGGGGAAGGATCCAGGTGGCATGGTGGCCTCATGTTATGGGGTTAGGGGCAAAGGCAGTGGCCAAGGACCGATGTCACGATTTCGCGACATGTCGTAGTTTAAGGAAAAGCAAAATACAACAAGAAAGAAAAAGTGTCATGATATCGTGACATTAAAGAAAGAAAACGATATCGGACATGTTGAGCAAGAAAGAAAAAGTGTCACGATATCGTGACATGTTGAGCAAGAAGGAAAAAGGGTCACGATTTCGTGACATGTTGAGCAAGAAAGAAAAAGTGTCACGATTTCGCGACATGTAGAGCAAGAAAGGAAAAGTGTCACGATATCGCGACATGTTGAGCAAGAAAGAAAGAGTGTCGCGATATCGCGACATGTTGAGCAAGAAGGAAAAAGTGTCGCTTTTTGGCGACATGTTGAGCAAGAAGGAAAAAGTGTCGCGATATCGTGACATGTCGCATTTTCGTGACCAAAAGAGAAGAGAAAGAGCAAGAGGGAAAAAGTGTCGCGATATCACGACATGTCGTATTTTCGTGACCAAAAGAGAAGAGAAAGAGTAAGAAGGAAAAGTGTCGCGATATCGCGACATGTCGCATTTTCGTGACCAAAAGAGAAGAGAAAGAGTAGGAAGGAAAAAGTGTCACGATATCGCGACATGTCGCATTTTCGTGACCAAAAGAGAAGAGAAAGAGTAAGGAGGCGAAAGTGTCGCGATATCGCGACATGTTGGATTTTCGTGGGCAAAAGCCAAGAAAAGGAGCAAGGAGGCGAAAGTGTCGCGATATCGCGACATGTTGCCTTTTCATGTCCAAAAGCAACAAAAGAGGTCAAAGAGGCAGAAGTGTCACGATTTCGCGACATGTCGCTTTCGACATGTCGCAGTTTCACGACGATCTAGAGCAAATGAAGGAAAAGACTCAAGGACGACGCGATTTCGTGACTTGCCGATTCTTCGCGGCTGGAAGCGGCAAGAGAACAAAATGGGAAACGAATGTCACGATTTCGCGACATGTCTCAGTTTCGCGATAGGCAGTGGCAAAGGAGCTAAACGATTTCGCGATAGGTCTCATTGTCGCGACATGTCGCATTTTCGTGACTTTCCAGAGCAAATGAAGGAAAAGACTTAAGGACGTCGCGATTTCGCGACATGTCGCACTTTCGCGGATGGAAGCGGCAAGAGTGCAAAATGGGAGACGAATGTCACGATTTCGCGACATGTCTCATTGTCGCGACATGTCGCATTTTCACGACATGCAACGGCAAAGGAGCAGAACGAAGGCAAGAATGTCGCGATTTCGCGACATGTCTCTTTTTCGCGACAGGTCGCATTTTCGCGAATATCCAAAGTAAAATATGGAAACGACTTAAGGACGTCGCGATTTCGCGACATGTCGCATTTTCGCGGCTGGAAGCAGAAAGAGTGCAAAATGGGAGACGAATGTCGCGATTTCGCGACATGGCTCATTTTCGTGACATGTCGCATTTTCGCGACTTATAGCGGCAAAGGAGCAGAACGAAGGTAGAATGTCGCGATTTCGCGACATGTCTCATTTTCGCGACATGTCACCGTTTCGCGACTCTTCAGAGCAAATGAAGGAGAAGACTTAAGGACGTCGCGATTTCGCGACAGGTCGCATTTTCGCGGCTGGGGCAGCAAGAGAGCAATGCGGTGGGCCACTGCCTGTGTTCTAAGGTGTTTGTAAATATGTGTAAGGGGCGGTGCTCTTTCTTGGCAGGGTGGCCTCAGAAGGGTACTAGTAGCGAAGGACAGACTGTCCCTATTGAGGTTTTGATCCGTAACAGCATAGTGCTGATTTTGTAAAAGGTTTTGGGTCAACCTGGAAAACCCGGATGTAATGAAATTGTACCTTAATTACCAAAAAAAAAAAATACTATCTAGGACCAAAAATTGGATTTAAAAAAATTAATTTTGATAGTGATATTAAACGAAAACCTAAAAAAGTTGGTGGAGGTGGTGTTTTTGGAAATAACAAAGGCAAAATTCTCTTTACTCAAAATCATATGGAGGAATTAAAATTGCAAGTGAAAAACGATAAAAATATATATATTTTTTGGTAAATAGTGTAGCTTATATTAAAGGGTTTTTTCCTGGATCCCAAAACCAGTAGTTACAAAACCCTCAAAGGAGGCTAGCAGCTTAGAAGACTAAACTTTAAAAAAGTGTTTTCGTACATGGATAAACATTGTTCACTATACATTGATTAAATGTTGATAAGCCTAATAGCAAACACCCCAAACAGTATTGATGCAGATAATATATGGACAACACCCCAAACATGATTGATGCAGATAATATATGGACAACAGACACCCAAAACAACATTGATGCATATAATATATGTAAAGTTAAAATAACCCTCATGAAACAAACCCCAGTAAGGACCCAGAGAACCATAAACAAAAAAAGACCCATGGCCCTCCATCATGCGTCAGCCACCTTCTTCTTCGCAGTGCTTTCCTCAGTCTTTATGATCTGCTTCAGCTTCCCGCTAATGTTGTCAAGAGTACTAATAAGGCTACTGATGAGGATGTTGGCAACCTGATGATGAATCTCCTGCTCCGGTGCTTCGTTGTTGATTTGCCCACTCTTGGTTGGCTTCATTGACAATGTTTGAGGGCGGATTGTTATCCCATACAGTCAAGGAATTCTGATTGATTCCCATGTTTGCTAAGAGGTCAGCCGATCTGTTTGCCTCCCTGTACACATGTCTGCATATCACACTGCCTTATCTTCTGATCATGTTTTTGGCTTCCCTGATGGCATTCATGACCTTCCACGAAGGATTAGAGTTGTTGTTGATATAATTTATGATGTTTAGAGAGTCCCCTTCTATTTCGTAGTTCCCTTTGTGCTTTTGGATGATGGTGAGACCTCTCCACAGGGCATGGGCTTCTGCTACGTGATTAGTTTGAATGCCTAGGTTCTCCGCAAAGGCGACCACAATCTTACCGCTGCTATCTCTGACCAGTCCTCCTGCCCCTGCCATTCTTGGGTTTCCTTTAGAAGCTCCATCGAAATTGAGCTTGAGCCATCCTATCGGGGGGTTTCCATGAAGAGGTGTGCCTTGGGTGGGGATGAGTGACACGAGGATTATCTTCCCTGGGGATATTAAGACTGTTGAACAGAAAAAGCTCCAATCCCACATCAGGGGGTTCTGTGCAAGGGATGAGTCGGGAGTTCTCTGTGGCAAAGCTGATGATTTTACTAGCAATGGAGGTAGGGTCCTTGGGAGTGTTAGAGAACACCCTGCTATTTCTTTCTAGCCATACCTACCATAAGAAATGGTGGGTGCACATTTTCCACAAAGATTTCAGCCGAGGGTTTTTGAAAGGATTGGGCCACTGAGTGAAAAACTCTGTCAGGGAGTTGGGTTGGACCCAGTTGATGTGGAAACTGGACAGTAGGTTACTCATCACAACATATGAGAAATCACATTTAGTGAAAAGATGGTTGATGGATTCCCAAGCCTTATAGCACAGGTGGCATCTATTGGGTACCATCATCCCCCTCTTGATGAGATTATCAGTGGATAGAATCTTGTTTTGAATTGCCAGCCAGGAGAAAACTGCCACTTTAGGGATGAGGTGCTTGATCCAGATTTGGCTAGGGGAAAAGGGAGCTTGTTGTGGATTGAGGAGAAGTTGGTAGGCAGATTTGACAGAGAAACATCCACTGTCCGTTTCTTTCCAAATTAGAAGGTCTTCTCTTCCATCTGTCGGGATCACTGTAGTATTCAACATAAAAGCCAAAGCCCTCGCTGCCCTGGTTATGTGCCCATCATTTGAGTTAATGTTGAGGTCTTTCCAGCTTTTAGACCCATTGATGTTTTGGATGAAGTCTGCTACTTTACTGCCTATGGTGCCATCAAGGATGGGTTTTAGCACAGATAACTCATCATCTTCAACTAGGGGCTGATCACTGACCCACCTGTCTGTCCAAAAGTTTATGGCAGTACCTGTTCCCAGCTGCCACCTTGAACCTTTCTGGAGAACTTCTCTGACTTGAATAATTGACTTCCAAAAAGTTGATCCCTCTTTGGGGATATCTTCATCAGTGAATTCTTTGTGTTGAAGGTACTTCCTCTGTATTATTGACACCCATTCTGCGTTGAAACTTGTGTGAATTTTCCAGGCTTGCTTAGCCAGCAGAGCAGTGTTCATATGCTTGATTCTTCTAAGTCCCAGTCCCCCTTGATTTTTTGGCCGACAAACCTTTTCCCATCCAACCAAATGAATCTTTTGTTTCTCCTCTGTGTCGCCCCACAGGAATATTTTTTGTATTTGTTCGATTTGGGCGTAAACTGAAACAGGGGCTTTGAAGACTGAGAGGAAATAGGTTGGGATGCTTTGGAGGCATGTTGCGGTAAGGGTGATTTTACCTGCTTGGGTTAGAAAAGCCCCTTTCCATCCAGCTAACTTTTTGTTTATCCTTTCCACCACATGACTCCACATGGACAATTTGGGATGACTGTAAAAAAGAGGAAGCCCCAGATAGCGAGTAGGGAACTCACCAATGCTACATTGAAGAATACGCCCGATTTTAATCTGCCTAGAAAGGGGGGTATTGATGAAGAAGCTTTTACTTTTGGTATAGTTGATTTCTTGCCCAACCGCTTTCTCATATAAATCAAGGATTTTTTTGATCATCTTGGCCTCCACTACTGAAGCATAGGTAGCGAGTATTGTGTCATCCACAAATTGTTGGTGTGATAGCGGGTTTAGACTCGAGGCAGCCCTGATCCCTGTGATAGTTTTCTCACTGACAACACTCTTAAGTGCTCTTCCTAGAGATTCAACGAGTATGATAAAAAGGATGGGTGACAGGGGATCTCCCTGCCTGATGCCTCTGCCACTAGGGAAATAACCTGCGGGTGATCCGTTAACCAAGACTGAGAAATGTGGGTTGGAGATGCAACCTCTGATTACATTTATCCATTCCCTGTGAAAACCAAATTTTTGAAGAACAACCAGGAGGAAATCCCTGTTTACTCGATCAAAAGCCTTACTGATATCTAATTTGAGAAAAAGGGTTGCTTTCTTGTTTTGGGAAGCTGAATGGAGGACTTCATGCAGGGTGATTATGCCATCATGAATGGACCTTCCTTTGACCGAGCTGCCCTGGCAAGGATCTATAATGAGCGGGAGGATTTCTTTGAGTCTTGTTGTCAGGGCTTTGGCAAGAATCTTGTATATAACATTACATAGACTGATGGGTCTGTAGTCATTCATGGATTTGCACTCAGGGCCTTTAGGAATTAAGGCGATGAAAGTGGAGTTGGTGCTTCTGGGGATGGCTTTGGATTTCTGCATGTGAATAATGGCTTTGCATATGTCAACCCCTATGATATCCCAGTAAGTTTGGAAAAACCTAGGGGAGAAGCCATCAGGCCCCGAAGCTTTATCAAGGGCCATGGAGAAAAGAGCCTATTTTATTTCTTCATTAGTAAGGTCCTTGATGAGCATGTCGTTCATTTCAAGGGATATCAGATTTGGAATATGTTGAAGAAGTTGATCCTGAGCCTGTTTGAAAACAGTGGAATTTGTCCCCAACATTTTTTCAAAGAAAGTGACTGCTTCATTTCTGATGAGGTGGATGTCTCTCACACTTGTGCCATCACTGTTTATTAACTCCCTGATCTTGTTGGAGCTTCTGTGGCGAAGGGTGGAAGCATGGAAAAATTTTGTGTTTGAGTCCCCGTCCTTGAGCCACAGGGCTCTAGACTTTTGTCTCCAGTACATTTCTTCCTTGGCCAGAATGTTGTGGTAATCGACAAGGAGCTTTTTCTCTTCATTCCTGATTTGTATGCTCATCTGCCCTTTCTGAATTTGCTCTTCTATAGCTTTGAGCTTGTTGATGATTTGCTCCTTATTTTCAAAAATGTTACCAAACACTTCCTTGTTCCATATTTTGATGTGGTCTTTGATTATTTTGAGCTTTTGGGTAACTTGAGCGATGGGGGATCCGACCACCTATTGTTGCCACCACCCTGCAATTTGATTACGTAAATCTGGGTGAAGAACCCACATTGCCTCAAATCTGAAAGGGGTCCTAAAAACTGGAGGCTTGTTAGCTTCGAACAGGAGAGGGTTGTGATCCGAGCCGATTTTGGGCAGGGAGATGAGGGAAGCATCACCAAACAGTGGTATGGCTTCTTGAGATAGGAAGAATCTGTCTAGCTTAACCTGGATCAGATTGTTCCCTATTCTTCTGTTATTCCATGTGAATTGAGCTCCCTGAATCTGGATATCCATTAGGTTATTCTCAGTGACAAAACCATGGAAGTCCTGAATACTTTTGATTGGAATGTCATTTCCTCCTGCCTTATCTGACGGGTAAAGGGGGGAGTTGAAATCCTCGACCAAAATCCAAGGGAAGTTTTTGAAAGCCTGCCTCATTTGACTTAATTGGTCCCAAAAGGAGCTCCTACTGAGGGGATTGTTTGGGGCATAGATATTAGACAGGATCCAGGATTGATCCTTGTCTTTGCAAAAAAACATGATGTTTATAACTCTATCTGAGGACGAGATTACTCTACCATCTACTTTCTCTGGATCCCAAAGGCACAAGAGACCCCCAGATGGGCCTTGGTTGGGACTAAAAATGCTTCCACTATTTTTCCAAATGGTGTTGCCCGCCTTGCATGCTTTTGACTGATCTAACTTGGTCTCTTGGATAATGAGGATTGTTGGTTTGATTTCTTTTCTAACAGTGCTAACCAGCCTCTGCTTGGCCGCGTTGTTGAGGCCCCTCACATTCCATGAGAGTATCCTCATCTGGAAACTTTGGATGATTTCTTGCCCCCTTTTGACTGCTGCATAGGGGGTTTGGATAATTTGGGATCTTCCTTCGGGTGGGTAAACATTTTTGGTACAAGGGTTGTTTGGACTCCATTGGCTATGTCCTCAGTGGTTTGGCTTCTTATTTGCTCTTGGATATTAGGCCTTCCTCTTTTCTTATCATTTCCAACATCCACACAGGCTTTTTTGGAGCTTCGAGTGTTTTTGGGACTGAAATCTGCTCTTGTTTTCTCGACAGCCTCTTGGGAAAAAAGACTTTCAGGAGGGGGATCAGGGGAACCTAGTTTGACTGGAGATAAAATAGGGTTGCTGGTGGGAAGGGGATACTGCAAAACTTCTTCGGTGGTGGGGATTTGGAGGTCGACATTTAGGTCTGACATGTCATTTTCTTGTTGAGTGAATAAAACTTCATTTATTTCTAAATCAGAATGAGTGAGATTTCCTGGAATATCAAACCGATTGGGGTGAGCGAACAGTGAGCTTACCTGAGCCTGGTCCTCTGATTGTTCTGGTTGCACTTTTTGCTTCCCTTTGTTTGCCATAGGGTTGTGCCCTGGTGCTTGTTGGAGAGGGTTTTTGTTGTATATTTGCCTGGTCTTTTGCATAGGGGGCTTCCCAGGGAAGCGAAAGCCTTGGTTCCTGTACAACTGGTTGCCAGAATCTACCTCCTTCTGAGGTTTGAGCGAGGGGCAGTGGGACTTGAGGTGTCCTTGAGTTCGGCATTCGATGCAGAATATCGGTTTGTTTTCGTACTCTATGGCCTGGCAGTGACGAAAAGAACCATAGACTAGATTGATTCGAGTTGGGAGCTGGGAATCAAGATTTGCGTTGATGCATATTCTGGCTTGGGTCAACCTGGTGCGAGCTTTGGTGGTTGAATCCATGGCCACCATTTCCCCTATGTATCTGCCTATTCCTTGCAGGATATCTTCATGCCAAAATTGGCTAGGGAGTCCCGAAAGACGAACCCACACTGGAGCAAAATTTATGCTCTGAGTTTCGACGTTAAAATCTTCCCCCCATCTGCGAATGAACAAACTCTTTTTCCCATAGAACCACGACCCCCTTGTTAGAATACGGGTTGCATCTTCGGGATTGTTTAGGCGGATTTGAAAAAACCCTCTAGGGAGAGCTACAATCTCAAGATTCCCTGAAACTTTCCACCTGGTAGTGGCCCACCGTCGAATGGATTCCATGTCCGGTCTGCCACCAACGAACTTCCCAATCAAAGAGTGTTCTTCTAAAGAAAGATATTTGGCCATTAGGGTTTCTGGAATCACTAAGTCTTCTCCGACCGTTGTCAAAGGGCTTTGGTCCTTGGTAGATTTCTGCGGTTTGGTACCTGTGACCTTTTCGAGATAAGATGCAGACCCGGAGGGCGCAGCGCCGGTCCCACCTACTTTGGGATAGCCCTCGTTCTTGTCCGGGGGTTCTTTCCCCGGGTCTTTCTCCCGCCTAGTGGAAATGTCCGTTTCAGCATCAACATCTGACTCATCAGTGCCCTCCCCTGTAGCAGAGCTGGGAATCTCACCTGGTTCGAAGTTCCCCGTCGCTGTCGCGCCCAATACATTCGCGCCAGAACTTACCTGAGAGAAAATGCTCGCCATCGCTCTTCAATACGATAAAAATATATTTCAATTGAGGGGAATTCTCAAATTATCATCAATACTATCAACAAAAATAAATATAGAGATTGGATAAAAAATAATATTATTATGAATGTCCGTCACCTATATATATATATATATATATATATATATATATATATATATATATATAACATTGACCAATTATAACGTGGATCTTCATCTTAATAAAATTCAAATTTTAAAAGACAACTAAATGAGATTTTTTTTCTTAATCAAAATAATAAAAAGTTAATTATAAAAACATAATACTTAAAAAAAAATTAAAAATATATTTAATAAAAAACATTAAAATTAAAAAACATACTAAACCTAGTTTAATTAACTTACTAAACACCTTTCAAATATAACAATCCTCCTCATTCTTTAACTTTTAAACTATAAAGCAAAACAAATGTTCCGAAAACCAACCACTATGAGGCTTTACAACGCCCTCTTTGAAATCTAGGCACGAATTACCTTTAAATTTTGTTTTGTCCCATATTCAGAAATATTTTTCGATCTATTTCTTAGATGATGCTTGTTGTCTGATATTAGATTGGAAAAGGTTATCATGTTTGGGTAGGGGTGGTGTGGCCCATTCTTACCTTGTGTGACACAAATTTTATCCACCATTGTTCTAGCATTGGCATATGTGTCAATGCACTGGTGTACTTGCAATCATCACCCCCTGATGGTGGGTAGCTTTTCTTTTCCTTTGATTTTTTTTTTTTTTGGTTTATTTCCCAATCACCCATAACGACTACCTACTAAAATTTATATTTATATGATTAAGAGCAAGTTTTAAAATATTTAAATAATATTTATAAAAACAAATTTTACGGTTGAATCTTATTATTAAATGGTGTTTATTATATGATATTAGTTTCATAAATTAGGTTTCTCAACATTTAAAGAAGGACTTATATTTAAATTTTGCTTAGCAATATGAAATATATATACAAATTTTTGTAATATCATTATGTAGTGATGATGTATATAAAAAACACATTTATATAAATAAATAAAATTATATTTCTTATAAATAAATAAATAAATAAATAAATAAATAAATAAATAAATAAATAAATATATATATATATATATATATATATATATATATATATATATATATATATATAAATAAATAAATAAATAAATAAATAAATATATATATATATATATATATATATATATATTTTGAAGTTAATGTTAAAAACCCTTAATACTGACGCTTAGGGTGAGAGTTGAGCTTAAGCTTACCAACAGGGATCAAACACACATCCATCCCTCACACACTCGCGCACATGCCACAGTTTGAACCTTGGACCTCATAGATAGATAGTGTGAAAAACCCTTAATACTGACGCTTAGGGTGAGAGTTGAGCTTAAACTTATCAACAGGGATCAAACACACATCCATCCCTCACACACTCGCGCGCACACCACAGTTTGAACCTTGGACCTCATAAATAAATAGAGAGAGAGATCCACACTATCTTTGACATGCACTCAGAGGATTCAGATGTACTACCTTTGCAATAGTCATGCCCCCGAAACCTAGGTCTCTTCTTGGTAAGTACCTGGCCAAAGAGACAATTACCAATCTACCTAACCCTTGAAGGCATGAATTTATTAATATTATTATACACTTTCATATTAATTTGTAATTGTTTATGTGTTTAATCATAGTGTTATTATATTTTAAATATAAAATTTCAATTATTAATTTAAATTATTTCATCTCCTTTATCGATAAAGGGTGAAAAATAAAACCTAATATTTTTAAGGAAGGGTAATTTTTATTTTACTTTTCTTTAAAGGTCTTAAATATTGTAATTTTGATTTATACATATTTTGTTAAAATTATAGGAAAAAAAAATTATTAGATCAAAGTTTAGAATTATATAATATTATTATCAAATGGTTTTAGCTCAATTGATTAGATTTCTCAACTTTTGAGGAGGAGACCAAGGTTCAACTCTGGCCGAGTGATAAATGTATAATTATCAAGCTTGTTGTAATAGCACCGTATAATCACTATGTAATATGCGTAAGGACCATTTCAATTCTATATTAAAAAATCATACATATAATATTATGGAGTAGAGTTGCTTGAAATTGGTTCATCCATACTTATCTTTTTAATTCTATTCAACATTCCATTCACATCACCCTAAGTGTTCAATTCTCAATTCTACTCTTCTGATAAAAGTCCAAAAGTAATTTCGATTAATATCACCACTAAGTAGTTGGGTTACTAGTCTTATTTACAAGAGAAAAAAATAACAAAGTTGGAATTATAAATGTACATGTTTTTTTTTTAATTATTATTATGATCAAAATTGAAAGGATCTTAATTTATTTATGTTAAATTCAATGATGACTTATAATTGTAATCTATGGATTCTTAGGAAGATTTCAACATAATTTAATGCTCCTTAAAAAAAGGATAATACTCTTAGTCTTAATCAATGAGGATTTGTTTTCCTTATTAATTTAAATAACCTTTAGAATTTTTTTTTGGTTACATAGGAGAGTTGGTCACAACCACACTATTTTTAATAACTGATAAGCTCAAGGTTCAAACCATATGGGTTGCTTCCACCAAACCTATTCCACTTTGTTGTTGTTGACCTAACATGAAAGGGACCACTGGTTGCTCATGATTTGTACCATCATCGCCAGTATGTCACGTACTCAGAGGATTCAGATCAGACTACTACCTTTACAAATAAGTTGTCCCCGAGGTTTGAACCTAGGTGTCTTCTTGGTAAGTGCCTGGCTAGACAAGCACTTACCAATCCACCTAGCCCTCGGGGGTGTGACCTCTGGGATGTTATTCCTACAAGCTTTCAATATACATGGGTTAATAAATGTATTAGGCAAACTCATATAGCAACAAGACATTTTTTTGTTATTTAATACGTGGCTACAAATAGAGTACATAATCTCTTCATACATTTATTTATTTGTTTTTTGAGTAAAATCTTAGATTATATTAATTCATTAATTGGAATATTACAATATTCTAGTGCTAACACTGCCCACCAAATAAAAAATAAAATGAGGTGGATAAGGAGTAAAGCATCCATAGGAATAAAAGCTAATAGAAACAAAAAGATTATAGCTATATGTTTCTGCAATACACCATATATCAACACTCATCTAGAAGTTTTGGACATGTCTTTTGTTATATCTTCTAAATTTTTCAAAGAAGAAATAGAAGTAATCAAATCCTGAACTTGCTCATCATTGTTTACTACCTTCTTTTTAGTTTTCTATTGGACCTTCTGAAGATGTTGTACCATGTGAGAAAGTCGATGAAGTTTATCGACAACACACTAGCGTGTTGAAAGCTCCATAGACTTAGGAATGAATGTATTCCAATGTAATAAAAGATCAAAGGTCAAGTCTGCTAAAACTAAATCCCAAAGAGGAGCAGAACCGGTAAATACCTTTTTGCATTTGAACTTCGACATGTGCTTGAGAAGGATGAGTCTACAAACATCCCAAAGATTGGGGCAATGATCTAGCTGGAAAAAACCAAGCACTGAAAGCTTCCAAGACCCAGTGAAAGAGGGGAAAAGAAAAGTGTAGAAGACATCCAAAATTGTTTAGCCATGTTACAAAACCAAAACAAGTGAATAAGAGTTTCTAAAGCATTACAAAATTTGCATTGAGGGGAATGTGTAAAATCGAGCCATACTTTCAGAAGTTGGAAATTTTTGATGCAAAATCTACCATCCAAGAAGCTCAGTTTTGGATTCAAAATGAGCTTTCCAAATTTGAGCAGCAAGAAACTGCCATTGGACATTGATAAAATTGACTTACCACTTGAAATTGAGTTTAGAGTCTAAATATGGAGGACACAAAATATTTTTGTATATCCAACTCGAATTAATGGAAGAGATTCTATGACCATTTAACCATCTTCAGTCATTTTATATATTATGGGTGGTTGTTCCCAACTTTATGAGGACCTCACAAGGTATGGAAGCCACAACTAAATCATAAGACTCTTTGAACCTAGAGGGAAGGGAGTAATAATTGTCGATCTGGTTCCAGGTAAAAATTGAGCAACTACTCGGATCCCAAATATCTCTTATTCTATTAAAACCTTTCTTTGGAAAAACTAGACCTTTAATAGCACTCCACAAAGCTAAAATTTTATCATTAAGGAGGATAAGTTTATTCCACCAAAGACTGTTTAGACCGATGCTCAAACCATGTTTCAAGGAGTTAGACCTCCAAGCCAATAAATGAGAAACTGATTACCAAGCTTTTAAGTTATGGGTAATTGGAATAGATTCTTTAACCGTAAAGTATGGCACATTAAGGACCTTATCCTCCCATGGGGTTTATTTCCATTTACCTTTGTGAGTAGCTAGAGAGATTCTATAACAAAATAGGTGTTTCTAATTTTTGTCTCTAGTGATGGCTCTAGTAACCCATTTTGCAGCCAAACTTTTACTCTGGGTAAGAGGATCAATAATACCTAGACCTCCTAAAGTCTTTGGTTGAGTACAAAGTTTCCATGATATGGATGTTATTTCCACCTCCCCATCCCATTTGGTCCATAAAAAATTACGAATGGCCCGAGTTAATTTGTTATAATTGGAGGTCATCCAACAAGAGGAGTAATAAACATGAGAGGTTGCCATAATTTTATTTGCAACTTGAATTCTTCCTGCTAAGGAAAGAAACCAAGTTGGTCAAGCATTAAATTTCTTTTGAAGTCTTTCCATAACCTAGTTCCACATATCTTTAGGAGAAATATTAATCCCAAAGAGGATTCCCAAGTATTACACAATCATTCCATGAGGGATGATCTTCCACTCAATCGAGGATTGCATCCACTAGGTGAGGAAGAAGTAAAAATAATTTCAATTTTAGAGTGGTTGATACGAGAGCTGGAGACATCACAAAACAATTGTACAATTTCTTCAAATTTTTCCACCTCTTCTTGGATAGTTTGAAGAAAAAGAAGGAAATCATCAAAAAAATGTTAGTTAAGAGCACGTTTATCCCTAGGAAGCTTAATACCTTGAATGAGACCATCAGAATGAGCCTTATGAAGAAGATAATCAAGAGCATCAACAACCAAAACATATAAAATAGGAGCAAGATGGCAACCCTCTCTAATAGATAGTTGCAGAGGGAAAGAAGGGGATAGAGATCCATTAACTTGAACACAAGTAGAAGCATCACCAAAGGCCATACCATTTTGATTATAAAATTCTGGACCAAAACCAAGCCAAGAAAACATACTTAGAATAAAATATCATCTAATTCTATCATAGGCTTTGTCAAAATATAACTTAACCAAGAGGGCATTGATCTGTAAAGAGCCAAAACTTGACTCTTTCCTCAAACATATCATAGATTCTACTTAATCTTTCAGCTCAGGTTAGTAAAAATATATCAATGCTTAGATTATATGCTTTATATTGTATGTGATATCTGATCTACTTATCAAATTGAAATTAATACTCAGATATTACAGAAAAGAAATCACACACACAATTATAAATTGCAAGAGGACACAAGATTTTTTATGTGGAAACCCAAAATGGTAAAACCACGACCCAAATAAATTGGACAGATTGTTATTAGAATTCAAAGTTGTTACAAATCCTTACTGATATTCAACAAGCTGTATTCTTTAGCTTGTTCTCCCCAATCTCTACTTTTGCCTCTTCCTCCTCTGTCTCTCGGTTCTCCTACTACATATGTGGTAATAAAACCCTCACAATGTGTTACTTGAAAAGCCCTCATGATGTGTTGTGCAAAAACCCTCACAATGAGTTGTTTGCAAAAAAGCTGTCATAATGTGTTCTGCAAAAAACCCTCATAATATGTTGTGCAAAAATCTGTCACAATGTGTTGTGTAAAAATCTGCCATAATGTGTTGTGTAAAAATCTATCACAATGTAAATCTGCCACCATGTGTTGTGCAAAAATCTACCACTTTTATTAAATGTGTATAGCCTCTTTTCTTAAATGGGTGTTGGTATTTAAAATCAACCCATTTTATTAAATAAGTGTTGGTATTTAAATCCAACCCATTTTATTAAATGAGTGTTGATATTTAAATCCATCCCATTTTATTAAATGAGTGTTGATATTTAAATCCAACCCATTTTATTAAATGAGTGTTGATATTTAAATCCAACCCATTTTATTAAATGAGTGTTGATATTTAAATACAACCCATTTTATTAAATGAGTGTTGATATTTAAATCCAACCCATTTTATTAAATGAGTGTTGGTATTTAAAACCCACTCATTGAATTCTAGAAGTTACAACCATTTTTCTGTCATTCTAAACAACCCTTTTTTGACTGTCATAACTTTATGTGGTGATCTCCATTTTTTAATAAACCACTCTAGAAATACACTTCTTGAAACCAACTTTCTAACGGTATCAGTTTCATCCAATTTGACCCAACAACGAAGAAATTACGACCTTTTAAAGATACGCTTGAGCAGTTTTGAACACATCGACCCATACATTCTATAACTTCATGGTTCAGTAATTTGACCATAACTTTGGCCTCGATTGTCCGTTTTGAGTGATTCAAAAAGTGTTGGAAAAATATTTCCAAGACGTATGTTTTGGAGCCATCCAAATTCACCCAACTTCTTTGAATTTTTCCTAAAATTTAAAAACATATACCTTACTACATTTATCCTCCATACTCTGTTCCAACAAGTGTTGATTGCTTTGAAGCAAGGATTTTATCTAGAGCTCCTTCCACACTTTCTATAGATGATATTTTAGTTGGTCTTCTAATAAATACCTCCCCCATTGGAGGATTTTGGTCCCTCAAAATCATCTTTATTCAAATGGGGATATTGTTTCTTCGCTTGCTTCTTGGAGATCCACTTTGCCTTGCTTAGCATTTTTTCCTTAGGACATACCAACCATAATTCTTCCTACCCTTGGCGTGTTGTCTGCATTTTTTGAATAAATTTAGACACATCATTTTGCACATTGGACTAGTAGACATATCATTGCAGGTAAGTTATTGTTTTATGCATGCCAAAATGACCAAAAACTAGTGATGTGTGAGCTTCACTTATCAGCTGTAAGCATTTGTCTCCCTTGGGTACACAAAGTTTTCCCTCTTTGAACAATAAGTCATTTCCAAATGAAAAACCTTATTGGATTTGACTTACACTTCATTTTCAACTCCTTGTACTTATTCTCAAGTTCAACATCTTTCATACTGCCCCTTGTACTCTTCAAAAGAAAAAGGCTCAAATTCCTTCTTTTGTTGGGGAGTACAATTGGTTGCTTCCACCTCCTTACTAAACTACACGTTACTATCTTCTCTCCTTATCATTAATAACATGAATCTCTTGCTTACATTCACCAAATGTTTGGCCTGTTGTGCTTTCACAAGCTGGAACTTCTTTTTCAACCTGCTAGGATTAATCACATATGTGATTCCACATTTCTTCAACTCTCAAATATTGCACCTCCACTTAAATAAAGCATCTCTTTCCCATAAATATGGGCTACCAAAAATTACTTGGTAAATATCAAGAGGTACTACATCACAAGTAATTACATCATGGAATTTATTTTTGATAAAAAATTGTAAAGTACATTGCTTGGTTACCTGTAGCTCCACGTCCTTCTACACCCATCCCAATGGGTATGGTTGTGGATGATCCATAGTCTTCAATCCCAACTGCTTCACTAGATCCTCAGAAATTAAATTTTGTTGGGATCCATTGTCAAACAATGTTGTAACTTTTGTCCTTTGCACTTGTATGTAGACCCAAAATAATTCCTCTTTCTTGGCCTCTAAAGCTTGTTCCTCCTTCTTAGAGGTCTTCTCCTACCTTAAAGGCTTAATTCTGGTAGCACATACTACCTTTCCTTCATCCTCTTCCTCAAAACACCCTTCTTCCTCTTACTCAATATTTTTTGGTAGAATTAGCAGATTTATTCTTTCTCTTGTTCCACCATTTTGGCCTCTTTTCAAGGTGTAGCTTCCAAAAATCCTCACTTGAATGAGTGTCAACATTACATCCTTGCAATATTTTTCACCCTTTTGTGATTTGGTGGTTGTAGCCCCTAATTTCTTCTTACCTTTACTGCTGGAACCCTTGGTTTTCTCTGCAAGCTTAGAGGGTTTAGATGAAGTTAATGCCTTATTATCTTTTATTGGCTTTCTAACCCTCATTTCTAGGTATGTGGCTTTAATGCATGCCTCATCAATGTCCTTGGCATAAAATAATGCCAATTCTATCCTGATCTGATAAGACAAACCACACTTATATTTCTTAAAAATTTGAGGATCATAGAGATTAACACCCATTAACACGATTTATTTTTTGAATTTCGTGGTGTATTCTTGGACTGTTTGGCCCTGCCTTTGTCTCAAAAACAACCATTTCTCCTCCATATTCTCCTGATAGCCAATAGGATAAAACTGAAATCTTATAGCCTTCACAAATTTTTCCCATGTTTCCACAATCGGTTGTTGATTTCTTGTCAATCCAATTGAGTATGCCTCCCACCATGTGAGAGCATGGCCACCCAATTTCAATCTAGAAAATTTGATATGTTGTACCTCTGTATAAGACTTAGTACTGAAGTAAACCTCCAATTTCTTCAGCCATCCATCTAATTTTTCAAGATCTAACTCCCCTTCATAAGTTGGAATATCAATTTTGACCTCCATTTTAAACAGATCTACAATCAAGGGTTGTGATGAGACATTCTCAGGCTATTTGGAGTGGGATCCTTCAACCTCCATTTTCTCACCATTGGAAGCACTAGACTCAATATCATATTTTGAATCTAATTTCTTCTTTCCCTTCCTTGATTTCCTTTCTTCTTGAGAAAGCACCATCTCCATCAAGCTTTGGAGAGTATTTTTCATTTCAAAAAATTTTCTCTTGAATTCCTTGTTGGACATTGTTGGAGAGTTAGGTTTTGATTGATCTATCATTTTCAAAGATCTGATCCTTCTTCTCCCAATATTTGGGTTGTATGGGACTAAGTCCTTTCCTTGAGATAATCTGCCTTGCATACACAGTTCTTTAGGAAAATATGCTCTGATACCAAACTTAACTCATAAAGAGCCAAAACTTGATTCTTTCCTCAAACAAATCATAGATTCTGCTTAATATTTCAACTTAGGTTAGTAAAATATATCCATGCTTAGATTGTATGCTTTATATTGTATGTGATATCTGATCTACTTATCAAATTAAAATTAATACTTAGATATTATAGAAAATAAATCACACACACACACACACACACACAATTGTAAATTGTAGAGGACACAATATTTTTAATGTGGAAACCCAAAATGGTAAAACCATGACCCAAATAAATTGGACAGATTGTTATTGGAATTCAAAGTTGTTACAAATCCTTACTAATATTCCACTAGTTGTATTCTTTAGCTTGTTCTCCCCAATATCTGCTCTTACCTCTTCCTCCTCTACCTCTCGGTTCTCCCACTGCAGATGTGGCAATCAAACCCTCACAATGTGTTGTCTAAAAAGCCCTCACGATGTGTTGTGCAAAAATCCTCACAATGAGTTATCTACAAAAAAGCTATCACAATGTGTTCTGCAAAAAGCCCTCACAATGTGTTGTGCAAAAATCTGTCACAATGTGTTATGTAAAAATCTATCACAATGTGTTGTGCAAAAATCTACCACAATGTGTTGTGTAAAAATTTGTCACAATGTAAATCTACCACCATGTGTTGTGCAAAAATCTTACTTTTATTAAATGTGTATAGCCTCTTTTCTTAAATGGGTGTTGGTATTTAAAACCAACCCATTTTATTAAATGAGTGTTGGTATTTAAATCCAACCCATTTTATTAAATGAGTGTTGATATTTAAATACAACCCATTTTATTAAATGAGTGTTGATATTTAAATACAACCCATTTTATTAAATGAGTTTTGATATTTAAATACAAGTCATTTTATTAAATGAGTTTTAATATTTAAATCCAACCCATTTTATTAAATGAGTGTTGGTATTTAAAACCCACTCATTGAATTCTGGAAGTTACAACCAATTTTCTGTCATTCTAAACAATCATTTTTTGACTACTATAACTTTATGTGTTGACCTCTATTTTTTGAGAAACCACTCTAGAAATATGCTCCTTGAAATTAGCTTTCTAACGGTACCATTTTTGTCCAATTTGACCTAGTAACAAAGAAATTACGGCCTTTTAAAGATACCCTTATAAGCAATTTTGAACACGTTGACCCATACATTCTAGAACTTCGTGGTTCAATAATTTGACCATAACTTTGGCCTCGGTTGTCTATTTTGAGTGATTCAAAAAGTGTCAAAAATATATTTCCAAGATGCACATCATGGAGCCATCCAAATTCACCCAAATTCTATGATTTTTTTCCAAAATTTAAAAACATAGACCTTATTGCATTTATCCTCCATACTTTGTTCCAGCAAGTGTTGAGTGCTTCTGAGCGATCTGATGGCGAGACCGAAGCCAGCTCTCCGTCCGAGCCCAACGAAGTCAGCCCCAAAATGACTCGAAGCAGGTCCTTTGCCATAGATTTTGGCAGCAAACTCAAACGAGGGCGGCCCACCCTGTGTGAACAACGGTCAAGGATCACGGAGGACGACATAGCTAATGGCTCCCAGACTACGCTCTCCGACATTGGCACGAGCTCTCACAAGGCGGACAACGTCCGATCCAAACCCCCCGCTCAGGCAGGAAAGGGGGGCAAGCGACCCCACAAGGGTGCCAAATGAAACTCATCTCCTGGAACATCAGGGGACTCAATGGGGTCCCTAAGAAAAGGATCCTCGATCAACTCCGCAGGGACCACTGCCCGTCCTTCATCCTCCTTCAGGAGACCAAGATTGATGATGCCATTTCTCGGAGGATAGCCCATGCTACCTGGCGCAACTACGAGTTCCTTTCCACCCCTGCGACTGGCTCAACCGGGGGCCTTATGTGCATGTGGGACCCTCGGTCTTATGAGGGAAGGCTCATTTCTTCGTCGCCCAGGATTATTAATATTTTGGTTCACTATCTCAAATCAAAGCGATCATGGATTTTATCCAACGTCTATGCCCCCAACAACCCCGTTGAGAAAGCAAGGATTTGGCAGGAAATCCAATGAGAGAAGCTTTTGCTCCCCTGCCCTGGATCCTGTCCGAAGACTTCAACAGCCCCCTGTTTTCCTTTGACAAATGCGGGGGCTCTGAGGTCAGGACCAAAAGCATGGATGACTTTGAGGGCTTTATCGCCCTCAACGAGCTCATGGACGTCAGCCTGAAGGGAGCCCGATTCACGTGGTCCAACAAAAGAGCGGGACCTAGCCACATTCAGGTTAGATTGGATAGAGTCTTCTTGTCCAAGGAAGCCCTCCCCATTTTTGTTGACGCCACCCTGTTGGCCCTCCCCAAAATTGGGTCTGACCACAGCCCCTCCTCCTCAAAACTGATCATCGCCCCCCCAAGAGGCCCTTCCGGTTTGAGTCCATGTGGCCGCACCACCCCGACCTCCGGGCCCGGGTCGATCGCCGGTGGGCTCCCCCAATCCCTGGTCGCCCCGCTGAGCAAGTCTTCCACAAGCTGAGATGAATCAAAGAGCACCTTAAGGCATGGAACAAGGAAGTGTTTGGTACATCTTCGAAAGCAAGGAGGCTGTCCAAAAAAAACTTGAAGATATTGAGTCCATATTCCAAGCAGGCTCCCAAGAATCGGGGCTTAGGGAAGAGGAGCGCATTGCCCTCAGCAAGTACCACAATATCCTGGCCAGGGAAGAAACCTTTTGGAGGCAGAAGTCGCACGCTCTGTGGATCCAAGATGGTGATGCAAACACCAAGTTCTTTCATGCATCGACCCTCCAAAACAGGGGTTCCAACAGAATTGTCGAGCTGGTTGATAGCAATGGCAGAACCATCACTAAGGAGGAGGACATCCGTGCTAAGGCAGCCCACTTCTTTCAAGAGCTCCTGGGCGACGGACCTCCTATGTCCTTAGAGGCGGCTAATTCCCTTCTGGATCACATCCCGTTGTCAGTCCCGACCATGGCAAATGCGAAGCTGGTGCAGGCCCTGTCTGACCCCGAAATCCAAGCCGCCACCTTTTCCATGAAGGCTGAGGCGGCCCCGGGCCCGGATGGGTTTCCTCCTCGCTTCTTCCAATATTTCTAGGACATCATTGGACATGATGTGTGTGCTGCCATCCGGGACCTGCAGTTTGCCAAATCCATCCCCAGAGGCATCAACACCACCTTCATAACCCTTCTCGAAGACTCAGGCGGCCAGATCCCTGTCAGACTTTCGCCCCATCAGCTTGTGCAACGTTCTCTACAAAATCCTGACTAAAGCCATGACCACCCGCCTCAAGGACATCCTCTCCCTGATCATTCCCCCTTGTTAGGGAAGTTCAGTCAAAGGTAGGGTGATAACAGATGGGGTCATCATCATGCACAAGGCCATCCACTCAGCTGTCCTATCCAAAAAGGCCTATTTCTGCTCAAGCTTGATATGAATAAGGCCTTTGACAGGGTCGATTGGAGCTTCCTGACCAAGGTCCTCCTCAAATTTGGGTTCCACCCTTCCTAGGTCCAACTCATCAATAAGTGTGTGTCCTCCCCCTGGTTCTCAATCCTCGTCAATGGTTCCCCAGCTGGGTTCTTCCCCAGCTCCAGAGGCCTCTGACAAGGTGATCCCCTATCCTCGATTCTCTTCATTATCCTGGCTGAGGCCCTGGGGCGAACCATTTTGAACGCTGTGGCTCGCAGTATTATCTCGAGCATCGTCGGCGCAGTGGGCCTACCCCCCATGTCCCACCAGCAGTTTGTGGACGACACCATCCTTGCCTCCTCGGCCTCGGTCCCTCAAGCTAAGGCCCTCAAGAACATCCTGACCCTGTACGAGGAGGCGACTGGGCAGAAAATCAACCTTCAAAAAAGTAATATTTTCTTCATCAACACCCCCTTGGCTAGGCAAATCAAAATCGGGCAGATCCTGGGATGCTCCCTCGGCTCCCTCCCCTCTTCCTACCTTGGGATTCCTCTGTTCAGAAGGGCATCTTCCAAGATGCTATGGAATGGGGTGATTGAGCGGATCCAAAGGAAACTTGCCCCCTGGAAAGGCCACCTCCTCTCGCAGGCCGGTAGAGCCACCCTCTTGGCGTCAGTCCTTCAAAGCATACCGATATACTCCATGTCTGTCTTTAGAATTCTGGCCTCCATTGCTTCCCTCATTGAGCAAATTTAGAAACTCTTCCTCTGGTCAGGCTGCGAGGACAAGAAAAGGATTCCCCTGATCTCCTGGCCCTCGGTCCGCCGCCCCCAAAGGAGAGGGAGGGATCGGGCTCGGACGGGTGGTCCCCATGAACAAGGCCCTTCTGTCCAAACATGCCTGGAAGGTTCACACCAATACCTTCGATGAATGGGTTTGCATTGTGCGTAGGAAGTACTGCCACAACCACCCCTTCCTCGATGACACCCAGCCCCACGACGGATCTGCCTTCTGGAAGTCCCTGCTTTCCACTAGAGACATTGTTCAGCAAGGGACCAGATGGATTCTTGGGGACGGAGCCAAGATTGACTTCTGGGAGGACAGGTGGATTCTCGACGATGCCCTGAGCTCGGATAGGGAGCTCCTCCTCCTCAAACTAGGGCTTGTAGATCGAGGCCCCAGAGCGTCTGACTACATGACCCAGTTCCAAGGGCGGACCATTTAGAAACCCATCCTGAACCCCAGGTTCCTGCTTCAAGCTACCAGGCTTCAGCGCATCTTCAGTGCGACTGTCATCCCATCTTTCAAAGACAGTGACAGATGCGTGTGGCATGGCTCTCCCAGCGGAATTTTTTTAGTCAAGTCAGCTTACCACATTCAGAGAACCCCGGGGGCGACCACCTTCCCAACCCAGCAGGTCTGGGCTAAGAATTTGATCCCCAAAATTAGCCATTTCGTTTGGGTGGCTGTTCAAAACAGAATCCTCACAATCGAGAATCTGATCAAGAGGGGTTTCTAGATCCCTAATAGATGCTTCCTCTGCCGTGCCGCTTGGGAGTCAACCAATCACCTTTTCATAAATTGTTCTTTCTCCTTCGAAGTCCTGCGCCTCATCCTCTCCCATTTCTTCGTTCAGTGAGCGGCCCCCAATTCCATCTTTGATCTCCTGTCACAGTGGCCCACCCCCTTTGCTCACCCCTTTCTTCGCTTCCTCTGGAAGGCCTGCCTTCCTCATATGCTCTGGAAAATTTGGCTCGAACGTAACAGGCGAGCCTTTTCCTCCTCGACCCGCTCCCCCCAGTGGATAGCGACCAAGGCAGTCTCCTTTGCCATCGATAATTCCTGCCTCATTCCCCTTTTTGAGGAGCCCCGACGATCAAGCGAAGCCTCCCTGATCTCCTCCCTCGGCATTCAGCTTTCCCCCCTACTCCCCCTCCCGCCCCCTCCCAACGCTCCCTAACCAGGTGGACTCCCCCCCCGGTTGGCTTAAGCTCAATTTCAACGACGCCTCCAAAGGCAACCCCGGGGCCTCTAGGGCGGGCGGGGTCATCAGAGACTGTAACGGGGAACTGATCATAGCCTTCGCGGTTTCGCTGGGCAGATAAACCAAAAATTTTGCCGAAGCAGCCGGCCTGCTCAGTGGCCTCTTGGCCCTCAGGGGCTCCCCCTCAAATATCATCATCGAAGGTGATTCCCAAGTCGTAATCAAAGCCACCAGCAGGCCTGATTCCTGCTCCTGGCGATTCCATAATTCCATTCGAGAGGCCCTCTTCATTCTTCAGGGCTTCCCCAATCACGCCTTTTAGCACGTGTTCAGAGAAGGTAATAGGGCTGCTGATTTCATGGCAAATCTAGCCATTACCGCTGAAGATTTCACCACCTGGTCCTCGCACTTCCCTGCAGGCCTAGTTCAAATCGTGATGCAGGATCATTCCGACCAGGCTGTCAACATTGGAGTCTAGGCTTCCCCGTGACAGGGTCCGAGCGGTTTGAGGACGTCTCAGGGCCCAGTTAGCAGGGCCCTTCTGGCCTTTGGCGGCCTAAAGGTTTTCGATTTTCATTTTTTGTTGTTCCTGGAGGTTGTCGCCCCTGTCTGACGCTGCTGTTTTTTTGAAGGCTTACGAATCTGTAAGGTTATTTTGTGCCATAACGTTTTTTGTAGTCATCAGGGCCCCAGGGTCTGGCCTGATTTTTTGTTTTCATTTTAATGCTTTGACTTTTACTGTAATTAAGGTTTTGGGACCCTTTCCAAAAAACCCGCTGTAAATAATTTGTTACCTATCAAAAAAAAAAAGTGTTGATTGCTTCAAAGTGAGGATTTTATTCGAAGCTCCTTCCACACTTGATATAACAAAGAGACTTGGATATGTAGAGGGAAACACCTCCTTTACCATTAGTATGAGATGTAGTAAAGGTGGATGTGTATCCCTAACCAATGAAATCCATACAATGGGTGAGAGTGTGACCAATGACTTTCAATTCTTGAAGGAAAAGAACAAAAATATGATTTTCTACTACAACTTTTCAAACTTAAAAATTATGGTAAGGGAGGGAGAGCCCCCTAATATTCGAAGATAGAAAATTAAAATTCATGAGGGGTGATTTAGAGGCTTCTCAACCTCATGAATTAAATACTGGAATATATTTTCACCAATGGACAATAATTGTGTGTTTTCCAAATGGGTTTGCTGAGCAAGAACCTTATTTTGGGTAACTTCAAAGAAGGGTCTAACGAGATCTTTGATAGACGATTTTTTCCCTCTGTATAGATGGAGTGATTTCAAGGGGGTCAACGAACATTATCACTTACCTACCATTCTCCATCCATCTATCATAAGTCTGTCTTTAAAGATTTGTGATGAAGGAATGAGAGCTAAGTCAAGGCTCGTGATTGAATCTAGCAGGGCTTGTGGATTAAAAAGAGTATTTGAGGATTTGGTTTGAGTTGTAGAAGAGGCAAGAGGGTTCTTAGGGGGAATGACCTAAGAAGGAAATGATTTATTGGGAATTGAGAGGTGTTGAGGGCCATTGATAGGGAATTTCTCAACTAAATTTTGAGCAATGACTTCCATATGAGGGTCATTATTTAGGATTTTTTTCGTAATATTTTGAGCGATGGCTTCCATTTGTTTCTTTTAAGCTAATATTTTCGGGCAATTTCTAATCAAATGTCTCTCTTCTCTATAGTAAAAATATGTCTTAGGTAAGTTTAGGTAGATAAGAGGTTGATTTACATGGAAACTTGGCCCATTGAGGTCAAGGGAGGGGGGCAATGGCTTGGATATGTCCATTTCCACACAAATAAGAGGGTGCACTCTATAATTACACAGTTTTTCTAAAAATAGGTGAGACCACAAAATCTTACCAAGAAGAGAAAAAATTTAATTGAGAAAGGGACACCATGAGAAAGATAAAAAGGGAATTTATATCCAAAGAGGTTATTTTTCCCTAGAGGGGCCCTCTAGAATATTCTCCAAAGACCAGCCTTGAAGATGATAAGTTTACCCATAGATAACCCATGTTTCATATTAGAGGGCCTTTTTGATATGTTTAGAATTTGTAAACGAGACTGCTATGTACCCCTTCCCAACCCTCAAATAACCTCAATTATCGATCCTCTAGTATTTTTCCAAACTCCCCTAACCCAATCGAGAAATTTAGCCTCAGGCAGTATCCCCCATAAAAAAATGATAGTATGTTCAGACAAGTTATTAGCTACTTCAACAAAGGAATCAAGAATAACAAGTAAAAGGCGCTTACCTTTCTCTGCATTTGGTTGAGGTGTTGCTAGATTAGGGTTTGATGAGTTAACGATGCAGCCCTCTAGTAAGCTCCTCTTGCTCTTCAAATTTGCAAGCTTCTCCATGGAATTGTTTGCAAGGTTTCTAAGGGGAGTCAAGGGAACCTATGATTCAAGAACATTGAGGGATGAAGTTTTGTCCATCATAGAAACCTCACATCCTATGTATACTATTTTTTTTTTTTTACCCAAATGCTTCTCCACTATAAAATATTTTAATAATTTAATAATTTTAATATTTAAATAAAATATTAATAATTTTCATAATTATAAAATATTTTAATAATTTTCATTCAATAAACCTTTGTAACATGATTTATAAGATCGTTTTAAAAATTATAGCAAATAGGTTGAAAGGCTTTCTAGGTTGTATTATCTTAGAGGAACAAGATGATTTTGTTTTTGGTAAACAAATTCTTGATGGTATAATCATTGCATAGGAGGCCATACATTCTCTTCATTCCATGAAAAAATGGGTATGCTTATGAAATTAGATATGAACAAAGCATATGATAGGGTTTCTTGGAATTTTCTACATGATATTATCAAAAAGTTTGGTTTTGATTATAGTTGATGTAAATGGATTAAATGTTGTTATAACACTACAAAATATTCTATTTTGATCAATGGTTCTCTTGTTGGTTACTTGAAGTTATCTTGTAGACTTTATAGACTACAAAATATTCTATTTTGATCAAAAGATTCTTCAAGAGTTTTATTTACAAATTTTTACATGAAAGGATGAGTTGGTTTGAAATCTATCAAAGGATGGTGGATACTTGATCAAGTTGGTATATAAGGATTTAGAGCAATCAAAATTTCCTACTCTTAAATATTTTTCTTGGAATAATGTTTGATCATTAAAGGCTCTCCCTAAGGCCTCAACATTCCTTTGGCTAGCAATTCAAAGTAAGATTCTTATAGATGAGAGTCTACAAAGAATAGGATATCATGGACCTTTTATATATACCTTGTGTGAGAAGGATTTAAAAATGTCAGACCATTTACTTCTTCATTTTCTCTTTGCTCACATCATTAGGGGTTACTTTTTAAAAATATGAAAATTGGATAGCTCCATCAACATTAAAAGAGTTGATGAAATGTTGGATTAATTATTTCAAAGCTAAAATAACATGTATTCTCTGGAGGAGGACTGACCTTGCCACTATTTTTTGGAATTTATGGGTTGAAAGGAATAATAGAAGAAAAAAAAAAATTCAAAATCATGCCCAAGTTTGGAACTGTATTATTGTTTGTTTTGCAAAACATCTACAAATATGGTGTTCATCATGGGAGGTCTCAAGTGCATGAAAATAGGTGGTAACAACTTGGTTACAGGATTTGAACATATATGGAAGAGTCATATGCTATAAAGGAATTAAAACAAAGGATCTACTTCTATCTAGGGTAAAATGAAAATGTCTCAAAATTGGATTTAACAAAATCAATTTTGATACTGATTTTAAAGGAAATCCAAGAAAAGATGGTGGAGTTAGCTATTTTAGAAATCATGAAGACAAAATTCTTTTTACTCAAAATCATATGGAATTTCAACTAATAACTATGTAGAGGCTAGGGCACTTTTTATAGGGATTAAAATTGCAATAGAAAAATGATTTAAAAATATTTCAATTGAGGGGAATTCGCAAATTATCATCAATAGTATCAACAAAAATGGATATGAGGACTGGATAAAAAATAATATTATTGTTGTTCATCACCTATTATTGGAGGTAATCTCATGAAAATATAAGCATATTTATGGAAAAACAAATCAAGTAGTAGATAATTTAGCCAATCGTAGTGTGGATCTTCATCTTGATGAAATTCAAATTCTAGAAGACAAATGACCAATTAAGATTTTATCTCTTAATCAAAATGATGACAAGAGGCTAGTTATTGTAAGCTTACTGCAGTGGTAAGGGCTTTGGCCTTTCTTTGGAAAGTCCAAGGTTCAAACCCCACTCGATATGAATGGACTAAGATCCCTTATAAAAACCTGTGTAAACTTATTAAAGTATGAGGGGACCAAGACCCCTCGTAAAAACCTGTGTAAACTCATTGAAAAAAATAATGACAAAAAGACTAATTGTAAAAACATAACACTTCAAGAAAATCATATAATATATTTAACAAAAATTAATTAAAAAATTATAATAAAAATATACTAGACATAATTTAAATAACTATAGTATAATGGTTTGGGCTTTAGCTTTTCTTCAGAAGATCCAAATTTCAAACCGTAGTGTGTGTGTGGGACTGTGTTAAATTCAGTATTGATAAGCTCAGCTCTCTCCCTTATGATACGTCATAGTGAGATGGGATGCTCAGCCCTAAGCATCAATCGTAAAAGTTTCTCACACTAACCAAATATTACAAAATAAATTAATAACCTAATAACAAAAATAATATTTTTATAAGAGATCATGGTGGGATAGTGGGATAGGATGCCCAACCCTAATTGTAGGGGTTTCTCACACTAACCAAATCCAATATATATATATATATATATTAAGTTTTGAATCTTACCAAACAATACATAAATAATATCCAAGATTTATTGTAATATAATAATATTATATTATAAATAAAACCCATTTAAATTCTATGCAACCAATAAAAAATGAGTACACCTCAAACTGACTGAAGTATAAAGTTTTCTCTTTGGAATCTAAGCATGAAATACCATTAAATATTTTTTCCCCATAGTATTAGTATTAGTATATATATATATATATATATATATATATATATATATATATATATATATATATATATATATATATATATATATATATATATATATATATATAATTTATATATATATATATTCTCACATGATTTTTTATCCAATATTAGATTGAAAATGGTAGGGGTGATGTGGCCCATTCTTACCTTGTGTGACATAAATTTTAATATTTATTTAATGATATTAGTTCAGTTGAAAAGATTTGGTTCTTCAATATTTAAAAAGAGATTTATGTTTAAATCTTGCTAAATTTTACATGGATATTATTTAAGTTACTCTAATACCACTAGAGGGTGATGATGCGATATAGGAGTAGTTTTAATTTCATTTGAACAAAAAAAAATATTTATATAAATAAATAAAATTATATTTTTATAGTTCGAGAAGGACAATATTATGGTTAGGACTTTGTCCTTTCTTTGGAAGGATTAAGGTTCAAACCACAACATATCCAGAAAGAATAGGCTAGATGGTAGCGGTTGAGTGTTTATCGGTTGGCTTACCCCAATTTGATGCATTGGAGGGTTGAGGGTCTTGTTGACTTTGTCTAACCCAACAAGTTAGGGTTTATAGTGGCAACCTTAGTTATCAAATTCGACGAATATTTTAAATGAAATTCAAAATTCGTCGAATTTAAAATGCAGGAAAAAAAATCGTCGAATGAGCTTTATATTCGATGCAGGAAAAAAATTATATCGACACCATACACGCATGATTTTTTTGGTCATGCAACTTGGTATGTTAATAATGTATTTTTTTTTACAAAAGGCTTATCAAGTGCTTTTTGTGTTTTCCTTGGGAGGAGTTTCCAGAGACAAGGAGAATACTAACAAAAAAATTATTATTATTTTTTTTGAAAATTTTGAAAAAACTTGTATTAAAAAAAAGATCAATTACAATATGGGAAGAGACTCTTCCCAGCCGAATTCAGAGAGAACACAAGCTTACAATAGTAGAAGAAGATTTGCAATGGAGCCAAATCTCTTGAACCATTAACTAGCTAGCAGGGGGTCGACATGGACAGTTGATGCAGCTTGTCACGAAATCGCGACACTATTCTTCTCCTTAGGCCGCAAACATGCAACATGTCACGATATCGTGACACCTTTCCCCTTTGGCCGTGAAAAAGCAACATGTCACGATATCGCGACATTTTCCTCCTTTGGCCGCGAAAATTCAACAAGTCGCGATATCTTAACACTTTTCTCCTTTGGGCACGAAAGTGCAACATGTCGCGATATCGCGACACTTTTTCTCTCTCGGCCGCGATGAAGCAACATGTCTCGATATCGCGACACCTTTTCTCCTTTGGCCACGAAAATGCAACATGTCGCGATATCGCGACACCATTTCTCCTTTGGCCACGAAAATGCAACATGTCGCGAAATCACAACACCTTTTCTCCTTTGGCCACGAAAATGCAACATGTCGCGATATCGCGACACCTTTTCTCTCTTGGCCACGAAAATGCAACATGTCGCGATATCGCGACACCTTTTCTCCTTTGGCCGCGAAAATGCAACATGTCGCGATATCGCGACACCTTTTCTCCCTTGGCCGCGAAAAAGCAACATGTCGCGATATCGCGACACATTTTCTCCCTTAGCCGCGAAAAAGCAACATGTCGCGATATCGCGACACCTTTCCTCCCTAGGAAAAAATTAATTTTATTAAAATTTAAAATCATTTAATTTATACGATGCGAAAGTTATTTAAATTATGTAATTTATGGATACAAGGAATGAAGTTAGTTCACTTAATACTCCAGCATCAAATTGCGTGCACAAGTTTTATTATTTGTAATGATTTAATAAATCAAACAATTTAAGGACGAATACCCAATTTTTAAAATTTATTATTGTTACTTTATTTTTATTTCTAGTTAGTGTGGGCTAAATTGGATATTGTTTTATATCTTATTAAAAAAATATTATGTGCATACACCTAAGTTTATATATGCACATTTATAATATATCGAATTTGATGTCGAATTTTATTTCGAATTTTTAAATATGACAAATTTCTTTCGAACTTCAAGAAAATCGAATTCAAATACGAACTCGAACTTGATAACTAAGGTGGCAAAATTTAATGATGTTATCGATTCTCCTATATATTAAAAATATATACATTTCTTATAATATTTATCAATTATATATTTTATCTTATTATACTCTTCCATATTAAGTTGTAATTGTTAAAGTCTTTAATCATGAATTTATTATATTCTAATTATAAAATTTAAGTGGACTCGTGAGGGATACCATAGTGGTAAATCCTTTGGGTTTTCATCCAAGAGACCTAAGTTCAAACCCTGTACAAGGGGATTGGGACCTATCATAAGTGTAAAACTTAAATTTTAAAGAGTCGAGAGCGAATGTGAACCGAGAGGGAGTGTGATCCAATCTTGAGATCTTTAGATATGGTGGAAGAGTAATGGATTTTTTCATAGTGTATCAATGCTTCAAATCCTTACCATGAATGCAACAAAATTTATTTTCAAAAAATTGTTGAAGCAAAGGAACATCAGAAGAAAGAAGAGATAAAAGTGAGTGTGAGCCATGAGGGAGTGCAAGCGCGAGCTAGGAGGAAGTGTGATCTGGGAATGAGTGCAAACCAAGAGAGAATGTGTGCCAATATTGAGATCTTCAGATATGGTAGAAGAGCAGCGGATTATTTCAGAGTGTATAAATGCTTCAAACCCTCACCATGAATGTGATGAGTATTATTTCTAAAAATTTATCGAAGAAAAGAAATATTGGGAGAAAGAAGAGATAAGAGCGAGTGTGAGCTAGGAAGGAATGCAAGTTTGGAGGGAGTGTGAGCTAGGAGGAAGTGTGACCTGAGAGTGAGTGTGAGTTGAGAGGGAGTGCAAGGCAGGAGCAATCCCAAGTCCCAACCCCACTAGTTAGTTTGGAAGAAAATTCATATTTGAAAGTCCTAATAGAAGTGAGGATGCCCAAGTTAAAGATAAGTGGAAGAGCAAATATATGGAAAGTTTGATCCAAGTAGCAGATGTTGCACCATAAGTGACCATCAAGGATGAGATGATTGAGCATGATATAATGGTTTTGAAAAGCAAGGGGTTAATATGTAAGTTCCATAGATCCTAGCCAAGGTTTTGGAGATTCAAGATTAGATCAAGTGGAAGTGGGGATTGAATTCAAATTACTCAGAGTTTTCTTTCTAAAGGATTTTTTCTTGTCATATTTTCTAATTCAGAAATCAGGGATAAAATATTGAGTGGTGGCCCATGGTTTAGAGGGAGAGATACCCTTTATTTAAGACCATGGAATGATTTTTTTTCTATTGAGAAAAAAACTATTAAGCAACTTCCTATTTTGGTTAGGTGTTTTGGACTTCCACATCGACTTATCAATAAGGATGTTTTGAATAATATTGGAAATATCCTAGGAGAATTCATGAAGGAAAGACTAATTATTAAGGATCGAAAGCATGCTATATATACCATAATATGTGTTGCTATGGATATTTCAAGACCTTTGCCATAATCCATTAATATTAAATCTGAATTAAGAGAATGGGATCAACAAGTGGATTATGAAAACATCGCATTTCATTGCCACAATTGTTATGAAATTGACCACTTGGCAAGAGATTGCAACGTGAAAACTATGAAGAAAGAGAAAATTTTAGTCATGAGAAAAACTTCAAGGTAAAGCAAAGAAATCATACATTAATAGAAGGTAGATCAGATCAAGGATATTCCATTCCTAAAGAAGGGGCAAATAAAGCCTATCTACAACATCTTATGCAAGAGGTCGTCATAACTCACTTGAATCAATAGTTAGAAGAAACAAAGAAGTATATAAGGGATGAGAAAGTACAATATGTAAGTTTGAGTTCAAAAGAAATTAAAAGTGTAACGGTAAATGTGGAGAAAAATCCAAACACAAAGACGACAAAAGAGGTCAAGATATTTCTAGGTAAATCATCTTCATTTTTCTCAAGTAGCATAGAATCCTCGCCTGGTAATAAAAGTGAAATTTGTACAAAGGTTATCTCTTGCAATTTAGGGTTTCAAGAGAAACATAATAAAGAAATGAGGATAGAGGAAGTCTATAACAATTTAGGGTTTTTAGGGCAGAATAAGAAGGTGATTGCTTGGAAGAGTGTCCTTGCATTTTATGGTTTCTAGGGCAAAATAAATAAGAACATGCTTTTGAGGTTATTCTTTACTCTACAAATCCTGCACAACAAGATAAACCTATAGATGATAATTCTTACTTTGAGTAATGTGAGAAGACTGAAGAGGTGGATGAAGATGAAAGTATTTGTGGAAATGAAAAAATAGAGGAAGACCTAAGAAGCAAAAAAAAAGAGAAAAGTAAACCTATAGGGATATTGATATGGGAAAACAAAGGTCTTCCTCTTCAAGCTTTCATTTTGTCCTTGTGTAATGATTAATGGAATATTTTGTAAATGCTTTCCTTGAGCCTTATTGTCTTACCCAACATTTAACATAATATCTTCAAAATAATTAATTGCCTCCTTGATATCTTCTTCTTCTTCAATATGTCATCCATCCAAAGTTGAAATATTTTTAATGCAACAAAAAAGAAAAATCTATCTTGGCTGTAACACGAAATCATTTGGTATTTCTAGCTCCTTTCTTGAGCCATCTCTCCTTATATTTTTAGGACCAATAAAACTCTTCATTTTTCAATACATCATAATACTAAAAAGGTAATTGTTTTTCTTACTCATAAGTATTATGATCCATCCCATTGATTTCTACAATCTCTTGTAGAATTTTGAGATTAGATTCAATTTCCTCATTTTTTGTAAATATGTTACTAAAATATTTGGTATTCTAAATCTTTATTTGTCCCTTTAGATATGTCATATTTTGAACAAAATGGTATATACATGATCCTTCAAAATTTGCTTCATCCTATCATAATATTACCATCTAGAAGAATTTTTTTTCTTAGAGGTATTTAGACTAACATAAAAATGACTTTTACTAACCATTATTGAGTAAATCACATATCAAAAGAACGTGTTTGTGATCTGAATCGACTCACAATAAAATATCTAAAGAGATTGTATACTCTGTTTACAACCAGATATTGGATAACAAAATCTAATCTTTTTGGTATATGAGTTTTTCCAATGCATTTATTATTCCATTTATATTGAAAACTTGAAAGGATAACATCCAAAGCCTGATTTAATTGATGAATAAAGCAAATACTTGTATTGATTTTGACCATCTAAAAGTACCACTCTTCTGTTTCAAAGAAGATAGAACTATGTTGAAGTACCCCTGAGAATCCATATCTCATGATTGTGAATTTTATTTAACAAAAATATGTTGAGGTCCTTCCAACATAATTCACAAGGAGTAACTATAGTTAGAGTATATACATACATTTATAACCTAATTTTGATGTTTTCCTCTTTCCTAAAAAATAGATCACCAACCCAATTACTTTATGCTTCTAGAAGTCGTCCATCCCATTTGTGTTTGTCTTGTATCATTGCAATACCTTTAGAAGCTCCTATAAAAAAAGTTTTAAGCAATCCCCATATTTCAAATCTTTTTGAATGCATCCTTACATTCTTCACTACATTTTTCTCATATTAAAATAAACTTATAACTATAACAACCTATTAATTTCTTAATAACTCTTTTTCAAGGGTCTTATTCATACCCCTAATATTTTATAATACAATTTTTTATTGATAAAAATAGGGTTTTGAGTGGGTCCCCATCCCACTTACAAAAATACCCACATTATTAATGGTTATAAGCCATCAAAACCAAAATTTAGGTATCTACAAACTAAAACTATATCAGCCAAAGTTGTAACAAAACTTTTCTCTACACTACCAAAATTGAAACTAAAACTTTAGGCATAAAGCAACAAATAAAAACCATTAAATAGGCATAAATTATCACCATTACAATCAAATTCAAAGTCGGTAGGAATCATATCCTCCGTCAACTTATCTACCATGAAATCACTCTTCTAGATATACTAGTGTTAATATCCACTAAGAATGATAGCCCCTCATTAAGGCTTTTCTCCTCCTCTCCCTTCCTTCTAAATATTCTCATAATTGGGATGTGTGTTGGCTATTCAGTCTAGAAATATCTAGGGGAATTTGTTGTTGGTCCTAAATATATCCCTTTTACTAATTATTCCTTGGTTCATTGCCCAAAAAAACAAATCATTACCTTTCTTGTAAATATGGGATAAATCCACCTCCTCAAAATGACCTAGGAGCCTCTTGGTGTTACCAATAATATCTTGAAAAATACCTCTAAAGAGTTTTTTTCCTTTGAGGCTATTGATGACAACCAATAAGTCACCTTCCACATGGATTCAATTAAAACCAAGTGATTGAGATTTCTTCATTTTGGCTAGAACTACCCTTGCCTCTACCATTGTATTGGTTGTGGTCCCATAAAACTCAACATAAGCACCAAGGAGAATTCCCTTATGGTCATGAAAACCCCCTTATCCTCTAGTTGACCTTGGGTTTGTTGGAATATATTACATTATTTAGTACATGTCTAGATTAGAATTTACTTTATGCAATGGAATAAATGGACAAGAATGTGCAATGATGTAAATGTGCATGTTGTCCACATGTACATGAGTACTTTAGAATAGGAAGAACAAGTGTCCTAGTTAGGTATGCATGTGCATACATATATCATAGGAAGATCATGCATACATCTATAGGAAGATGAAGAGTCATAGGAATATGGAAGACCAAGAGTCATAGCCATCCAAGAGTCATTGTAGAAAGACTATTTAGACATGTTATAGCCTTGAGTTATGTGACACTTACTCGAAACTTTCAAATTATGGTACTATTTTTATGAGATATTATCAATGGATATTATATGAGTGATTTTAGTCATTTCTCATGTTATTTACATATTTCTTAGATTACCATTATCATAGTTATAATATTAGTTGCTTATTTCATTACTTACTATTGCATTTTTCTTAAGTTTATAGCTTCAAAAGCTAACAGTGGTATTAGAACCACAAGGGATCACTATTGCTACTATCAACCTGAACTTCACTTCGTCTTTGCAAACCGGGCTCGCCACATTGCACCATCACTTGCAAACGTTGTTGTTTTGGGATTGTTTGATAGAAGGAGCACTAGGTTGATCAATAGATAGGAAATTGAGAGAGCCATAAGAGAAACTGAGAAGAGTTGCATAATTGAGAAGGTCAAGAGAAGAAGGCTATTTAGAGGAGAATTGAAGCCACCAAATTGTAGTTTCGGGCAACAGAGTAATAAGGATTAAAGCTGCAAGTTAGAAGACTTAAAGAGTTGTTTTGGACAGCAAGGAAAGGGCTGCAAACTCATACAACAAGGGGCAACATTTGGGTGAATCAAATCACCAAGAAGACTAGCTACAAAGGAGGCCAAAAAAAGGTCTGTAAAAGTGATGCTATAAAAGTTATCATTTAAGTATATTATTATATAGTTTTTTTTTAGAGCACCATATTACAGTTATTTAAGAAGGAGAAGCTAGTTTAAATTGAGTATCTCCAAACCAAGATTATTAAAGCTGCAAGTTAGAAGAGTTAAAGAGTTGTTTTGGACAACAAGGAAAGGGCCGCAAACTCATCCAACAAGGGACAATATTTGGGTGAATCAAATCACCAAGAAGACTAGCTACAAAGGAGGCCAAAAAAAAGGTCTGTAAAAGTGATGCTATAAAAGTTATCATTTAAGCATATTATTATATAGTTTTTTTTAGAGCACCATATTAGAGTTATTTAAGAAGGAGAAGCTAGTTTAAATTGAGTATCTCCAAACCAAGGTAGATAACATTATTTTCATGATTGGAATTCCGTTCCACGTCTATCTATCTATCTATCCAACGAACCAACGAACCAAATACAACAACAAAAGATAGAATTAGAAGGAGAAACAAGTAGAGGAAATATTAAAAGGTAAATGTTGTTTTGGAAGCCTATGTAGTACAGCAAAATAGGTAAGCTTCTAGATTGTCTAAACACACCAAAAACATCATAGTGAAAGCATTACTCGAAAGGAATAATAAAGATATTTTTTTAGGCAGAATACAGTTTGAGGTTTTTGCAGAAGAACATGGGAAAAAGAAAAACACCAAAGAAGCGGATAAACCACCGAGCAAGAAAAGAGAAAAATAACGTACATCAGCAGCATTGAACGATAGACCTAGGATACTGAACATCGAGATTTGATTGTTAAAGAAGACACTCTATTTGATTTTGCTTCTACACGAGCGTCATTTGAGCACAGTTGAACTGTAGTAGAGGATGCCAATACACGCGTGACAGGAGAAATCATGGCGAATAGAGAGTTACAAGTTACAAAAAACACTAGCAGTTATCGCCTACACAGAAGATTGAGTGTTCAAAGTTTGAGCATTAATAAAGAAGGAAAAATTTGAACGACAACATTACAAAAAGCATCCAGCCACCATCTATTACGACAGCGTCTAGTTGCGTGCACAAGAGGAGCGTCGGTGATTTGAAGACCGCGTGAAATAACACGCTAATTGGAGACGATTAAGCACTCATTGATCTTCATTGCACAGTAGTTTGCAGTGAAAAAGATGGCAGACTGTTCATCGATAGCATTCAGGTGAGAAGATCATTCTCAAATAGTCACATCCTACAACAGGTAAATCACAGCAAATTTTAGAGTTCAGCAGTGCAGGCCACCGAAGTCTGAGCACCAAGATTTGTTGAAGTTTAACGGTTACAATTAACTCACACAAGCATTCGAATAGCACTCAACCAAGTAGAGAAGGTTCCAACGCAACGACTAAAGGCATACAGAATAAGAGAATTCATGCACCGATGATCAGAAATAGCGTGCTCAGGCAGAGATTAACACTAGCACCGAATCGATCATTGAAGACCATGCAGGAAGTATCTGTTACATTCACTGCTCGCAGAAAGACATCCAGAGAACAAAAAAATCAGGCAACCTTACATATTAAAGATTTATTACAAAGTTTTGGTGTCGTTTTTCATACAGCATGATAATCATAATAATCCAATAGCCATACGCAGTGAGTCATTTCGTAGTAGGTCCTGTTGTACACAAAGGTCGATAATCATCAAATAGCCGTGAAGGATCACAGCACGCAGAGTACACTCGTTGGTCAAAAATCGTCAAGCAAAGCAAAAAAGAGAGTCGTTGGAGGACACTGATTAGAATACCATCATCGGGCACAAAAAAGAGAGTCGTTGGAGGACACTGATTAGAATACCATCATCGGGCACGCAGGGGGGAGATATAAGGATTACTACACCAAAACTGACCGTTGGAATAGCCAGTGAAGAAACGCAGGTAGAGCTATCAATCAATAATGCGCTCAGGAGGAGTTTGGAGGTAAATATAAGCTAATATTTATTTTATTTTTTTAACATCAAGTCGCGGCATGTGTAGGGTAGTTGGCCCTCTTGCTTTCTAATCAGTTCATGTGATGTTGTGTTCCCATACAAACTGTTTATTTTCAGTTCATTTGATGTTGTGTTCTCATACAAACTGTTTATTTCTAGTGACATATTCCTATGTTGGAATTCAGTTCCTCTTCTTAATACTTTTTCTAAGTTAGGAGTTATAAGGAGAAGTTATAAAGTTTAATTCATTAGAAGGAATAAGGGGAGCATTGATATTTTTTTTTTTATGGTTTGATTTAATTAATCTAAAGCATTATAGATTGTAGGTGGGATAAGATTGTCAATTGAAAATCTTAACTTTAGAAGTATTATTTGAATTAGTTTTGAAATTCAAGGTAAATAGAAATATATGTAATTTGATAAGTTTGGAGAAATAAGATTTTCTACATTAAATTAGGAAAACAAAACTTTCAAATATCATTTATAAATTTCTTATTTGGGAGCTAAAAGGCATTCAACACCAAACCTAGGATTTTGAAATTTAGAATTACATATTTTATTCATAAATTACTTGGGAGATAAAAGGAATTCAACATAGAGTTTTATGAAAGTAGAATATTTGCATCAAAATATATTTGAACCTAGGGAGTCATAAGGTAGCCTACATCAAAGGAACATGGTAAAGAAAAAGCAAAGGAAAACAAGTAATCCAAAAATAGAAACTCAAAAACTAGAACTTCATGAGTTGTTAGAATTAGTTGAAGAAGAAGACCTATGTCTACAAGAAGAACTAATTTACATTGTAGAAGACTTAGGCTTTCAAGAAGAAGAAATTTATATTCAAGATGACTCACTAGAAAAGACTAAGAAACGATTGCAATTACTAAAACAATGTACACAAAAGATGATAGAAAAAATTGAAAGTCAAGGGAATACTTCTATAGAGAAAAAGAAGGTTTTGAAATCAATCATGAGAGGCCAAAAATGAAATTTTTGCAACACTAGGAGATTACTTAAATTTATAAATTGATGAAGCAGAAATGAACTCAAAAGATGTTTTCACATTATCGAATGATATAGGAAAATTAATGTATATGGCTTTACTTTCTAATGATGTTTTCAAAGACAAGAATAGGAGACGAGAAGACATGATTAAATATTTGAAGAATAAATACATTGATGAAATAATTGCTTTGAACAATAGAATTGGTGATATTACTAGTGAAGTAGAAAAAGGGGACTATTCTATACTTCAGAAATACATGTAAAGTGTTCTTAGTAATTCTGATGACCACTATAAATATTTTGTTACTATACCCACCAATCTATGGAAAATAATCTACAAAGGCATTGTCGCTCTTAATATTTCTAAGATGAAATAACATGAAAAGGTTGAAGAGGTAAAGAACAAGATAGAAATGAAATATGCTTATAATAATACAAATGACGTAAGACCTATGATGGTAGATTCATGTTGCAATACCATAGAATCAAAACCATTAATTATTGATGCATGCTATGATACTAGTGATATTCAAATGGATAAAGATGCAAATCATGATGTTTTTTAAAGTGGAAGAGAATATTGCAATGCGAGCGTTGACACTAGTGACTTAGATTACATGACAAAGATGGAAGAAACTACTACAAAGATTGATGCTATATGTGATACAAGTGATTTGAATATAGTTCATGATTTTTCAATTGATGAAGACATAGATTCAAATGATGATAGATACAATGATGCACAAGATCATATTGATACTGACAAAGATCATTCTAATGATTGTATTAATCATACTAATGGTTTTTGTTCAAAGTTGATAAGAGATGAAGATATAGGATCAAAAAACATGAATAGGGATTGATAGAACCAATAGCATCAAGAATCATATCAAAGTATGAAGGTCTTGAATATAAAAGTCATATTAGCAACAATAAGCAAGGGACTGGGTTAGTAACAGAACATAGTGACATCAAATCAGTAACAAAGATCGATAGAAATAGTTGCTATAAAGGACATAATTAGTAAATAGATTTAGATATAGAAAACATGTGCAATCATTGTAATAAATATGGGCACAAGGTAGAGAGATGTTGGAATCTCCATAGCTATAAAATTTGTGGAGGAACCAATCATTCTCAAAGATATTGTTGGTACAAAGAAAATTATTTCTTTGATTGGATATATACAATGACAAGAAATTTCATTAGTGAATTTTCTCAAGTATATTTCTCAAGGTACAGAGGTGGATACAAGAAATATGAACTTCTTCGGCAACATAATTGGAAAAAAAATAACAATAGTACCAAAGTTAGAATACAAAGTCAAGCAAAGAGGTGAAGCTTAAGCAGAAGATCAAATGCAAGGAGACTTGAAGAATGAAAACAAATATGAAGATTCATATTCAAGAATAAAGTATTCAATAACCAAAAAATGTAATACAGGGGGTGTTGGAATATATTACATTATTTGGTACATGTCTAGATTAGAATTTACTTTATGCAATGGAATAAATGCACAAGAATATGCAATGATGTAAATGTGCATGTTGTCCACATGTACATGAGTACTTTAGAATAGGAAGAACAAGTGTCCTAGTTAGGTATGCATGTGCCTACATATATCATAGGAAGATCATGCATACATCTATAGGAAGATGAAGAGTCATAGGAATATGGAAGACCAAGAGTCATAGCCATCCAAGAGTCATTGTAGAAAGGCTATTTAGACATGTTATAGCCTTGAGTTATGTGACACTTACTCGACACTTTCGAAGTATGATACTATTTTTATAAGATAATATAAATGGATATTAAATGAGTGTTTTTAGTCAATTCTCATGCTATTTACATATTTTTTGGATTATCATTATCATAGTTATAACATTAGTTGCTTATTTCATTACTTACTATTGCATTTCCCTTAAGTCTATAGCTCCAAAAGCTAACATGATAAAATTTTAAGGCCTCATCAAAATTCAATTTCACCTAGCCTTTCTTTGGTGTGTTCCATCTTACTTTATCCCTATTTTTCCCTTATTCCTAACCTTATTAATAGGGATTTGTTGCAGCTTCCAAATTTTAGCAACAATTTCTCTATTCCTTTTTCTGCCCCATCCCTCCAATCCTAGCTTTCCATTATTTCTTTGATGTTCAAACTTATTCACTCCACAATCTTATTAACATTCCACTTTTACCTCTAAAAGTATATTTATTTCTTTCTAACCATATATTCTAAATCATGTAGGTTGAAATTAAATGCCAAAGTGATTAAAGTCTTCTACTTTGAAAAATTCATTCCCATTACATCATCTTATCCTTCAAATTACTCATAAAAACCCAAGAAATTATGATTTTGACCAAAACTTTATCCTATAATTCTACCATGCATTGGTAGTGGATAAAGAGATGATCATAAGCCTCTTCTTCATCCAAACAACACTCACATCTAAAATATCCTACAAAGCCCTTTTTGCAAAGGTTATCCATAGTTAACGCTTTTCATTCATCACTATCCAATGGAAGAAGATTGTTTTTGAGACCACTTTCCTAATCATAATCTTCATCCAAGGGAAATATGGAACTTCATATTTTACCACCTAAAAACCAGACTTTACTTGGCATTATCCATCTTTGGACTGTGACCACTAGAACTGATCACTTGTTGGTAATTAAGGAATGTAATAAGCTCCTAATATTTCGTCTAGAGCCCCCATTGCCTCTCTAAACTAATTTTCCATTGTTAGAGGTATCCAAGGATGGAAGCCACCTCTATCCTAGATGTAGTCACTCATTTTTTCTCCATATGCTCTTCTAAGAATAGGATGTAATTTAGAGAAACTCTCCTCTTGATTTAGAGGTTTGGATCCCAACCATCTATCATCCCAAAACTTGACCTTGGTACCATCTCCAATTTTTTGATGACACCTTTCTCTATTATCTCTTAGCTCTTAATTATGTGATTCTATATCTTTGATCCTATACTAATAGGTTGTACTCTTTCTTCACATTACCTCTAGTATTTCCTTCTCCAAATGTTGATCTAAAAGGTATTCTCTTACTCAAACCTCCACCTTAATTTATCCCTAAGACCTCATTAATTTCTCTCAAACTCCTTACTCCTAATCCCCCTTCTTTCTATGGTCTGCATACTTGATCCCAATGAAAAAAAGGGAATTTATGTTTGTCCTCTATTATTACCCATAAGAAAGAGCATTGCCTCTTTTTGAATTCATGCTACATTTTGGTTGACATTCTTAAGACTACCATCAAGTAAACGAACAATGCCCAAAGTGTGGATTTTGATAGTTGTACCTTTACTACCAGTGAAAGAAGCTTATCTTTCCAATTGGTCAACTTCCTCTGAAACCTTTCTATTAAAGGATTCCATAAGGTTGTAGTAATTCTTCAGTCAAATAGGAAAAATCCCAAATAAGTAGAAGGTAATTTACCCACTTGCCATCCTAGAATATCCAATATCCTCCCCTACCTTCTACGAGGGGTGTTGAGAAAAAAACCTATGCTTATCATTATTGAATTTTTTCTTTGATGCTCTTTTGTGTAAGTTAATAACCTACTTGAGGATCCTAGTCTCCTTATTTGAGGCTTTCTACGATAAAATTGTGTCATCCACAAATTTTTGGTGGGTTATTAGCTTTAAGTCATGAGTGATTATCAAACATTTTAGGACCCTATTCTATTTGTGGTTTGCTATATTTCTCTCCAAAATTCTTACTAAGATGATAAATAGGTAGGGGAAAGAGGATCCCATGGCAAAGACCTTTAGAATTGTTAAAAAAACTTGAGGGAATCCATTCACTAGGAATACGAATCTTGGCAAAATGACACACTCCATAACCCAATTTATCCACTTTCTGTAAAAACGAAACCTCTCAAAGACCCTATTAAGGAAGTCCTAGTAGGATCTATCATAGGCTTTTAACATGTCCAATTTATCCACCATATCTATTCAATTGCTTCTGGAAATATAATGGATTGAATCATGCACTATAATTATACCATCCATAATATATTTTCGATGAACAAAGCCTCCCTGTTCATCCGAAATGATGTGGGGAAAATTTTGTTTTAATTTGTTGGCCATATTTTTCATAATAAATTTATACATTGAGTTAAAAAGTTCTATAAGACTATTTTCATCATTACTTTTTATTTTTATTTGTGGGATTAGCCCCACTTCTTGTTGACACTTGCGATATTTATTTTGGTTTTCCAAATGAATGTCCCTTTTGAGTTTATTTTCCTCTTTGTTCTTTCTTTGAGGGTTTTCCTCTCATTTTTATGTTCCTAATAATACTTTCATTTTCATCAATCTCTTCTATATTGTAAAACTATTCATAATAAGACTTATCTTCTAAAGATTTAGGTTGCCCTAGAGAATGTGAAATATAATGATTAACCTCATAAATAATTTTTTCTTTATGTTTCTCTAAAAGCCCTAAAATACAATATTGATCCTTTGTTGTCCTTTCTTTCTTATGTTTATTTGAAAACCCTAAATGTTACCTTAGAAAGCCTAAAGTACAAGAATGATCTTCCATAGTAATTACTTTCTTATAATGCCCTAGAAATCCTAAATTTCTATGGATGTCCTCCATACTCATTTCTTTGTTACACTACTCTTAAAACCCTAAAGTGCAAGGGATATGCTCTATACAACTATCATGTTTATTGTAAGGAGAAGATTTTATCCTACTTGACGAAAATAAAAATGGCTTACTTGATTAACCTTAATCTCTTTATCAAGTGGTATTAGCTCAACCAATTAGATTCCTCAACATTTAAGGAGGAGACCAAGGTTTAAATCTTGCCAAACAATACATGGATAATATCCAAGATTTGTTGTAATACCACTATGTGGTGATGATGTAATATGGGTGGAGCCCGTTTCAATCCCATATAACCTATTGAAAAAAAAAACTTAATCTCTTTCACATAAAATGGTATTAGCTCAACAATTTAGATTTCTAAATTTTTGAGGAGATCAAAGTTCGAATCTTGTCGACTGATACATGCATAATTGCCAAGCTATTGTAATACCATTATGTGGTCATGACATAGTATGGGTGGGGCATGTTTCAATCCCATATAACCCATTGAAACAAAAAAAAACTTAATCTCTTTTGCCTCCTTTGATTTAAAATCTGTCTCCCTATTGTATTTCACCCATTTTATTCCTTTCGAATTTGAACTTGAACATTACACTCCCTTATACCTTATGTCCTTTATTTCTTCTATTGGTTGATTTGACTAAAATTCTAATGGAATTTACCATTGGATGATGAAAATGGGCTTTTTTTGCCACTTTCTTAGGAATAAAAAATGATTGATTTGATTCAACTTCTACTATGATATGATCTCCTTGATCATATCAAATTTTGTCTCATGCCTACCTTCATTTTCATTTTGTAATATCTTGCCACGTGTCTAATATCATTATATATATATATATATATATATATATAAAATCAATTGTATGGGATTGAAATGGGTCCCATTCATATTAAATGTTAATTTGACTAAATCATAATAGACTTTGCCATTTGATGATGCAAATTGGATTTTTTTACCACTTTCTTTGGAGTAAAAAATGATTGGTTTGATTCAACTTCTACTATGATATGATCTCCTTGCTTCATATTGAAGTTTGTCTCATGCCCACCTTTTTGGTCTACTTCTCCATCATTTTCACTTTGTAATATCTTTCCATGTGTATAATCTCATAATATTTTATATTTTTATTTTGTAATCAATTGTATGGGATTGAAATGGATCCCACTTGTATTACATCATGACCACAGATTGGTACTACAACAACTTGTCAATTATACATGTATCACTTAGCAAGATTCAAACTTGGGCCTCCTTAAAAAATCAAGAAATTCAATCGGTTGAGCTAATGCCATTTGATGTCCAGTCTCATAACATTTGCTATATCAAAATACAATATTTTCGTAATCCACTTGTTGATCCTATTCTATTGATTCAAATTCAATCATAATAGACAATGATAAATACTTTCAAATATCCAGGGCATCACATATTTGGGCGTATGAATCATGCCTTCGCTCCTTATTAGTTGGTCCCTCCTGGATAAACACCCTTAGAGTACTATAAATATTCTTTAAAAACCTCCTTATTCTACCTAGATTTTCCTCATAAGAATCCTTTAGTTTTGGAATTTTTCCAAAGAATTAAAAAAGGTTATGTTTGCACTTACCTCTTTCTTACACTCATAACATTTTGCTTGCTTTCTAAAATAAGAATACACAAGGATCACTCCTAGATTGCACTCACTCCTAATTATTATACCATATTTAGCATTTTTATAGAGAACCATGTTATTATCATTTGAAAAAACAAACATGAGTAGACTACATGGTCAAGAGTAACAAATATTATGCCTTCTTAAAACTATAACTCTTCTATTTGAGAATCCTCCCACACAAGGTAGAGAAGCTTCAAGTCTAAATCTACTATTTGTATCCTATTGATTATGAACTTGACAATTGTGCTTCTAACTTTTATTAGAATTTGATTTTTTTTTTTTTTATAAGCGAAAAACCCTTTACGGGCCGCCTTGGTCTAAGAGACCACGAACAGGGGGTCCTACACCGTCAAAGTCACCCGAGGGTTGCACCCGACCTTGCCCGCACCAACATTATCAATTGGATTTTGGGTACCCAATTCAGCTTTTTGGTAGGGTGGAGATTCGAACCTGGGACCTCCCTTGGAGGATTGCCCTCTCCTCTCCAACTCACCTACAACACCTAGGTTTATTAGAATTTGATTAATCTATTTATTCTTATATCCATTTAGCTTGGAAATACCTTTACATATGTCAAATCATACTCAATATATTTCTAATTTATTTTTCTTATAGCTTTAATAATCAAGATAGTCAAAATCCCTTATTTTGTGATGGGAAATGACGTGAATATGCATAGATGTGATTATTTGTATCCATATTTTTTGTATAAATATTATTTCCCAATGTGTCATCCTCCATTGTTACAATTAATACATATAAGAATGATAAACAATGACCATTCTCTAAATCCATGGTAAAATTGATAATGAGACTTCTTGCTTATTGATGATATAAAGACTCTTCAAGTTTCTCCTTTCCATATCACCAACAAATGCTAGGGCCATCAACATATATTTTCCACCGCCTTGGCTTAAAGATAAAACAGTCTATTGATCTATGCTCGAAAACTTCCATAAAAAAGTAACCATAAAGGAGATAGAAAATAACCCATTGTAATATCCTTATACCATTTATAGAATCATCTTCAAAAGTTAAAAATATAAATTTCATGCATTATTATGTAAGGGAAGGAATTTGTGGATTTGTTTTCCATATGATTATCTCAAGAAATTCCTTGAATGGAATCAAATTAAAGAGTGACACCACAACAAAATTCACTAAGAACTCCTCCAATCATTTTTTAATCATAAATTCAATAAACTGGAAAGAGTTTTTTATAACAAAAAAGATAAACTTTCTAAAATGATTCAACTTCTTTGCCAAAAAAGTTGTTAGATCATAAGTAGATGACTCTTTGATATCTATTATGGGACTTAAAGAATACTTGCTTTATGGATCTAAAGAGTGAATGAGAACACTACGAGTATTTATGTAACACCCTCTATATAACTTTTGTGAACAATGAACTATGTTCTTTAATTGATGTAATGGCATGATTTCTATCTGTATGATTTAATAATAGAATGATTATATTCTTTAAGCATGGAATATGGTACTGCTAATGTATCTTTGGATTCAGGATCATGTACCTTCTCCTTGGTGGGGCTATGAGTAGACCACCTACCAATAAGGATACCTAGGGAAATAATGTTGATGTTCATTCATCGACAACATAGGGTAAACATGGAAAAATATCTTCATATAGATGCATATCATTTTGATGTGTCTCCACATTCGCATCTTTGGGCCAGGATATTGCTTACAATGAGCCTCCTCAACGAAGATGATGATAGCTTATACTATCATAAAAAGGGCCATCTACTTGGGGATAAAACATTGGTGTGAAATATTGTGGATGTGATACCTTGTTTGAACAAGTTACTTTGTGGGCAAAAAGAAAAGATTGCTATATTTTATTTTGAGCTATTTAATACTCTTGCTTTACTTTGGTTGACAACTTAATTTAAATTCTTTTAATCAATCTTGGTATGGGTTATTTTATTATTATTATTATTATTATTATTATATATGCTTATTTAATATATGTACTATTGGTTTGATTTATTTACTAAGCATCAAGCTATGTATTACCCTACTCTTGGTTTACTGGTGCATTATGGTTTTAGCTGCCCTTGGTAGATGAAGAGTCATATGTTGTTTTACTCTTAAGCCTAGCAAGAAATGCTCATGGATGGTAGTGCTATTGAGTGCTTAAGAGGAATCACCTCACACGTTAATAATGCATCTTCTTAAATTCAAGAGAAGGAAGGAATGTGCAGGAAGGGGGATGTGTGCCTGTGGAAGCAGTGGAAGCAAAGGTTGAGGAAAGGAGAAGAGCAATGATGTTGGAATGAGTTTGGATCAACATTTTAGGTGCTTCTTTGTTTGCTCTTGCATGTATTATTGATAAAATACACAAGGCGATGTATATTATTGAATAAGCAAGCCTTTAAATACAAAGTGCTAAGGCTAAAGTTCGCCATAGATAGCGATAAAATAAAATCCCCTAATCAACACTAACTAATCACACTAATGAAGCTAACAATAATATATTTGTTAAATAAAGGTATTTAACGAATAGATTAACCTAGGTAGATAAAGAACTAACCTATCCTAACATCATATGGTAATTACCCAAGTAATGGGATAATTACTCTAACATCCCCCCTTATTCCATTATTTGGGTAATGTATATAACTGCCCCAATATAGTGAAGAAGATGTTGATGTGCTATTCTACCCTAACAAAAAAAATGGTAATGAAATATGCTGATATGTTGGCTCTTGCTTTGGCTTGGGATCTGGCTCATGGCTTTGGCTCTGGCTCTAAGTGTACCTCTAGATTTGTACCTCTAGGTCTATCTCTGGATCTTCTTGTGAATCTACCTTTGTATCTGCCTGTAGATCTGCATCTGGAACTTTGTCTCTGGGTCTCTCTTTAGGTATGTCTCTAGGTCATTGCCTCTAGGACTGCCACTTGGTCTGTCACTGGATCTACCTCTAGGTCTACCATATGTTTTACTTTTCTTGTAGAAGCCATACAACATTTCTTTCATCATGGTCCATTGTGATCTGTCCATACACAATCTATATGAACCTTGTTGGCCATTTTCACTTTGTACCAACAAATTGAAGGAGAGTGATTTGTACATCCACATTAGTCACAAGGATGTAGTTTCCAACACCTACCTACTACATGTCTCGTTCTACCACAATGACTGCAACAATGCTTTGTAGGAGTTATAGGTAACTTAGGTTTTACAAACATGGTCTTACTGTTACTTGCTTGTCCATCATAGCCAAGGCCTTCATTATTTGCCCTGAAATTTAGCATTATTTGAGTTTTAATATCTTGTTCATGTTTATCTAATCTCTTACCATTGAATCCCATTTTCTTCATCAGTTTCGATCCAAATCCTTTGGTGTGTTTTTCAAAACACTCAATTTCTTCATACTCATCAATACTTTTAACAATATGGCATTTGTCATTATTGATGAGAGTATGGAGCTCATTTTTAGGAGGGTCAATTTTTAAGTCACTCGTATCACAAGTAAAACCTACTATTGTGATGAGATCACTTGTGCTACAACTGATATTTACCATTGAAGGTATGAGGTCGCATGTATCACAAAAAGCATTGGATACAATGGGCTCAAGGTCACATGTGTTGTTAGAATTTCCCAAGAGTAGAACTACAAAGCATTACAAGATTTGAAGAAACAAAATAGAACTGATTGATTTATTTCATGGATCAACTTTGTATAAATAGAAAAGTTGATCATTGAGAGTTGTTGGATTACAACAACTCATCAAATCTGATCTAGACTATACTGAGAGTTCACCTAACTCATGGAGGAGTGGAAACTCAAGTATGTCTATCCTAGTAGAACTTAAGAGAATAATTACTTATTCTAACACCCCCTTAAGTGATACTAGGGATGTATGATACAAATGAGTCCCAAAAATAGGGCCTGATGAGGTACTCATTTACAATATATAGATGGTGAAAAAACCTCTTGGGAAAAACCATCTATCAGTAAAATAAAGATAGAGGCATGTCTTCGGATGGCGAAGATTGTCCTCATGAAAAAAAATATTCTAACACCCCCCTTAAGTGATACTAGGGGTGTATGATACAAATGAGTCCCGGAAACAGGGCCTGATGAGGTACTCATGAACAATTTATACTTTAGGAGAGATGATAAAAAAAACCACATGGGAAAAAAACATCCTCCAAAGAATACAACAATACAAATGAGTCACGGCAACAGGGCCTGATGAGGTACTTATTTACAATATATAGATGGTGAAAAAACCTCTTGGGAAAAACCATTTGTCAGTAAAATAAAGATAGAGGCATGTCTTCGGATGGAAAAGATTATCCTCATGGAAAAAAAAATAATGAGTCTCGACAACTTGACCTGCTGAGGTACTCATGAACAATTTATACCTTAGGAGAGATGATAAAAAACCACATGGGAAAAAATCATCCTCCAAATGTAGACTGTGGCATCAGACTCACAATGAGAAAAACCTGAGGAAAGAAGGAAGGAGTCCATTTTTTTATACCAAGTTTTAGGAGCTTGTTTGAGGCCATAGAGAGACTTCCTTAGCCTACAAACAAGGGAGGACTCTTGAGTGAAACCAATAGGTTGTTCCATGAATATCTCTTCCTTTAAGTCCCCATGTAAGAAAGCACTTTTTATATCCACTTGAAAGACATGCCACTTTTGGGAAGCAACTAGAGAAAGAACTAGTCTAATAGAATCCATTTTGGCAACTGGTGCAAAAGTTTCAGAATAATAAATCCCTTCAATTTGAGAGAAACCTTTGGCTACCAGGCGAGCTTTGTGTTTGTCAAATTCTCCATTAGGTCCATATTTCGTTTTGTAAATCCATTTGCAATGAACTAATTTACTTCATTTAGGTAAGGGAACTAAATCCCAAGTTTTGTTTTTTATTAAGGAAGAGAATTCATTTTCCATGGCATCATCCCATTCTTTAATACCAGTTGCTTCTTTGAAGGATTGAGGATATGTGGAAAAGAACTGACAGACAATACCAAATCCAACGGAGTTGCCTAATCTGGATGATGGAATATTTTGGATGTATGGAGTAGCTTATTTAACAATGGTGCAGGCTCATTTTGACATAGTGGAAGGAGTAGTAGGAGTGGCAGGACTTTGAGTTGGAGTTATAGATTCCTCATCTTGATCATTAATCTCTAAATTAATCTCTAAAGCTGGGATAAAGGATGAGTCACCAACTTTTATGCTACTTGTTGAACTTGAGGAGATTGAAGTGAATGACTTATCTGAGGAAGTCATGTGATGAGTTGCTCCTGAATCTAGAACCCAGTATTTTGAGGAAGTGTTTGTGGTCTTGCCTTGAAAATTTAGGGATTATCTGCTTCTTAGTGTCTATATTTTGATCCTTCATTGCTACCTCTAGTTGTTATAATCTCTTCCAACATTTGTTCACATAATGACCATTATTTTTACAGTGAGTACAAGTAATGGGATTTTTTTCTTTCTTTTTGAACTTTTCTTTAGTAGAGGTGGATGCTTCTAAGGCTCTTGAGGAAGAGAAAGAGATATCATACTTTGAAAGTTTGGTTTCTTCTCTAGTTAGCCTATCACAAAATTCCTCTAAGGAGGGGATTTTAAAACTTGCACCAAGAGCATCTTTTGTAGATAAAAAAGTGGTTGCAAAAATTTGAAATACACCATTTAATTTAGAAAGAATTAGATAGATGCATTATTCTTCTATTTTTTTCTTGCCACTGCATTTGTATTGAGTGAGGACTTCTTTAAATTTGGTGAGAAAGTCAACAATATTGCTGAAGTCTTCAGGAGATAATGTTGTTAATTTTGCCTCTAGCTGCATTGACCTTATTTGATCTACTTTTCCAAATAAGTTCTTTAGTTTATGCCAACTTTCATATGGAGTTTTACAATCCGTAATGTGAAATCATGAGCTTTCATTTACATTAGTGCTTATAATACCCATTGTTTCATACATCTTCCCTTTATGAACAAATATTTCATATTCTTTTTCAAATTCAGGTTGCTTCTCTTCTAGCAGGTGTGTGAGCCCTTTTTGAGAAATGAGATTTAATATTTTGGATTTCCATGTATGATAGTTATGAGGGGTGAGTGGATCAATTGTATTCATTTTTCCAAAGAAAATTGAAGTGAACCAATAATTCCCCCCTTTAACTTCAATTATATTATTTAGAGAATGCAATGGATTTTATAAGGAAGGAAACAAAAGCCTGTAAGAAATACCAATGTCCTCAAATTACCCACCCTAACGTGAGGGAAACTATAAGTAAATGAGGAGTATTGGTATAATTAAATAGGCTAATGAATCAAGTAAAATTTGCCAGGCCAATATATCTTTTCTTCTCAATTACTCGCCCTTACGTGAGGGAAACTATAAGCAAAGAGAGAATTGATAATGGAACATAGGATTTTAATGGATAATCAGCCAGATCCTAATATCAAATTCTTAATAACCCGCCCTTACATGAGGGAAACTGTAAGTTATTTAGAAGTCCAATACTTGGAACATAGGTTATTTAAAAAAAATTAATGTTCTTTTTATAGGTTTAAAGAAAAATCTTTATAAATTTTAAAAATGTTTATGAAGAAATTTAATTTTAGTTTTTAAAAGAAATATCCTTACTTAGAGTTTACCTTAAGTTGTTTAAAAAAAATATCCTTGTTTAGAGTCCTCTACCAAAATATTATTTTAGATTCTTTTAATAAATATCTTAGTAAAAAGGAATTAGATCAAAGGTAAGAAGACAAAAATAAAAGAGGCAACAACCAAAATAAAAATAACCCCCCCTTGAAGCTCTTAGAATAGGTGCAAAAATGGCACCTTAAAAAGCCCCCCAAAAAAATAATTTTTATTGAGATTACAACTTTATCCTTTTGATATCTTGTAGTGGCCAAGGAAGGGCACTAAAAGAAAAGGATAGAATATTTTAGAGGGGTACAATTTAATACAATGAGCAGATCTATTATCGCTTACTTGAAAAAAGATAATGAAACTTATGATGAAAAATTTAAATTTATAACAATCATTCTACCATGGTTGAATTTAAGAGACATCACGAGAGAAGACAAGAGGCAGCGAGGAAGAAGCTTTGAATGCCTTTAATGCTACTTCCGTCAACGAACAGGTGAGATGCTTCACAAGAGACATCAAGGGGTAGTGAGGAAGGATATCGAAAGACTTTGAAGGCTACGAATATCGTTGCACTGAGGAATGATTAGTTCTAAAAAAAAATCAGAAAAATAATATTAAAATATACTTGATTGCATGAGCGTGGAATGGAAAGGAGCATTCAAAAAACGTAAAAAGCCACAAATAGCCTAGATATCGCACGCAGGAATGGCTTCGATAGGCCTTGGCTGCTATGGAAGACAATAGGGAAGGCTCACACGCAAAGAGGCTCCTAGAAACGTTTTGCCCAAGTAAGTTACGCTAGACGTCATCGAAGGCACTACTTTGAGAGGCTTTGAAAGCCTTTCCATTGCAAGAGACGTCAGGGATGGCGCACACTCAGAGAGGCTTCCAAAAATGTATTTCACTGAGAAGCTTTGAAGACATTAGTGAAGGCACCATGCAGAGAGGCTCATCAAAACCATAAGACGTTAGTGAAGGCACCACGCAGATCAAAAAACCATCAATATATAATGCTTTATAATGAAGAAACACCAACTAAGAGATAACACAGATAAAAAAATAGATCTCAAGTATTCGTAAAGAATAATATTTCAAGCATTCACTAAGATGGATATATTTAAAAAAAAATCGAAGTTCTTCCTGGAGTGTCGAAGGAAGAAAAAAGGAGAAGATCGAGATAACTGAAGACGGGAAATCTAAAGATCTTCGAATGTTTAAGAATTAACTATGGAAATACCCGTTGAGAAGACGATAGTCTTTATTGTCGCGCACCAATTAAAAAACGTTGGCAAATGTGCCACGTTTTATAAAAACTTAATTGACTTTGGTGTTATTTAAATATAGACCAAATTTCCACTTAACTTTGACATGAGAAATGTTGCATAATTATAGTTAAAGATGTCATGAAGAAAAAATAAATTCCAACTTTCAATTAAAAAAAATCATGATTTTAATTGCCCACCAAAAATATATGCCTACGAAACTTAGTCTCCACTTAGAACGATACACAACGATGGATACAATGGAGCCAAGGCAAGCATGCATTCACAAAATAATGTTACACAATGATGGCTATATGGAGCCAATTCAAGCATGCGTTCATGAAGAGAGATGGAAAAAAAAAATTGAAATAGTCATACGATTAGAACAAAAAAATTTGCAGGAAAAAATTTCAAAATCTATATAGTTGCAGTGTAAGAACAACAATTTCAATATGTTTTGAAAAAAATAGAGCATTCTATTTGCATAATATGGTAAAACAAAATCTAGTTAAACTATTTAGATATTACCATAAACAAATTTCTCAAAAACAATTGAAGATATAAAATAAGCAATCTACAATAGATATAAAAACCTCTTTTAAAAAAAAAAACAAAAGATAAGAGATTATGAACTAGTTCGTGAAACTGCATTCAAGAGAGAATGTCTAGCATAATATATCATACTCTGGTACAATGTTAGAATTTCTCAAGAGTAGAACTACAAAGCATTACAAGATTTGAAGAAATAAAATAGAACCGATTGATTTATTCCATGGATCAACTTTGTATAAATAGCAAAGTTGATCATTGGGAGTTGTTGGATTACAACAACTCATCAAATCTGATCTAGACTATACTGAGAGTTCACCTGACTCATGGAGGAGTGGAAACTCAATTATGTCTATTCTAACATGTGTCACAACAAGCATCGACCATTAGAAGTTTGACCTTTGTTTCCTCACTAATGTCCCTTTTGGTTTTACTTTGGGCAATGTCAAGTGAAACCAATGACATGTATACTGCCCTTATAACGCCAATAGGGATTAGAACACCATTTGTTTGAATATCTTCACAAGACATAAAATCATCGAGTATGGCATCTACACCACTACGTAGTGTGAGAAATGTGCCATCCTCATAAAAATTTGGCCCTTCCATCTCTGCTAGAAAGTAAGGATCTTGAACTAATGTAGCAACACCATCAGTTGATTTTGGGGTATTTTTCTTCTTTGATTTGCCCATATTTGAAGGTGTCGGTCTCTTTCGAAAACACACCTTTTTACAAAGGTATTTTGCAAAAAAATTGATTAAGGTGGCTAAGGTGTCGGTCACTGCCGAAAATGCACCCTTATAAGTTTTCCCCCTTTTTGCAAAATAATATTTGACGGAAGTTTGCAAGAAGTTTGACTAAGGTGTCGATCACTGCCGAAAATGCACCCTTTTTAAGTCGTCCTCCCTTTTTAGCAAAATATTTCCTAAGGTAGGAAAGAAAATTCTATCCCCCTTAGTGCAAAAAATTATTATTATCCCCCCATGTTGCAAAAATTCGCAAGTTATGAAGCCTTGAAGTCTTTTACAAAGATTGCCTCTTAGGCAATTTGTCTTCTTGGAATGAGGGACAAAATGTTGCAAAAAGTTGCAAAATATTAAAGCCTCTTGGGCTTGCTACACAAGTTTTTTTTGTTAGCAACTTTTAACAAAATAACAAAATAATTGTCAACAAAAAGTGGGACAGAAACTTGTTCCTAAAAGTTGTCAACAATCTTTAGATCAATTTTGTGAGCAATTTTATTTTTCCAAAAAAAAAAAAAATTGTTTAGCAAAATACCACTATTGTGTCGGTAGGTATTGAACCCGCAACTCCTTGTATGGCAGCGACTTAGCTCCCATCGAGCGACCATTCTAGCTTCTAGCACAGGTGGAAAAAAGATGGTAGTATTCAATATTTGAATTCAACTACTCGACCACGTGTCCGCTATACCTGTCTACTTATTCCATCTATATTATCTATTGGGTGGTGCGATGCAATGGAAATTTGAACCGAGGTTTGGAATTGGTGGACAATAAACTCAAACAACCCAAAATTGTTTGCATAGCTCTTAGATGAAAGCAAAAAATATTGTTATTACTAGGTCGACACACAGCCTCCACACGTCGCAGGAATTTTCATCTGTCATTATCACGGCTGCATGCGCAGATTCATGGAACCTCACTTGTAGGGATCCTATGAGAATTCATTTACCAGCAACGAAACCTGCATATTACGCTGAGCATGTCGACATAATCAAGATCTCAGATCGGGTCTGGGTATCTTTGCAAATAAGCATTTGTGCATCTCTTCCCATGGAAACAACCTTTGTATGCGTCATATTTTAATTAACAAATCGCTAATCAGAGTGCATTCAGAACACAGAATAGGCAGGTGAGCATCAGTTTGAAGATCTTACACCATTGTGCTAATAGGCCATCGCATGGAAAGAGACATTTCATTACGATCCATTAGTGTGAAGATCTTCCACGTAGGCTATGTCTTTATACCAAACACAGTGAAATTGTTAGATTCATTATTGCGATCACCTCCAGTCAAACTTCGTGTCTACAAATGTTGCAAATTACCCTTTCGTGAGTTCACCACTGATAAATAGATCTGTGCTTCCTCCTTTCTGTTGTCATGATGCAACCAGAGAGATCAAACAAGACAAGAACGTCTTTGCATTATGGGTTTTAGTCCCACATACAGGATGTTGCGGGTAATTAATGGCTTAAAAATGTAAATGCACAATAAGGTTAATTTCTATCTTCGGGTAGACTATACCCGATATGTTCCCTCACATGAAGATGTAATCGACTGCCACGTAGCTAATTTTGTCTACATCACCAAGCTTAGGTGTTCCCGATTGATATCTATTCGCATCTGCTAGGCTTAAGTCGTAGATCGCTTAGGGTCATAGCGTCTAGATCACTGTGTCCAGTCTTATGTCCACCACTCATCAGCGTCCACATCATGTAGTAGGTAGTATAGGTCACTTAGTGTAGAGTTCACTTAGGCCTGCTTAGGTCATCTATTGGTGTCGATTTTGGTGTTAGATTGGTTGGACTGTCTGCTCCACCCCAAGGGTATCAGGATCTATTTGGTTGCAACAGGGATGGACGTGGTGGTCCGTGTCACATCCACGCTTGTCGGTGTTAGTGTCATGTGGCTCCACATTGGGGTTAGATTGTCAGGTCCCCTCCATATCACTCAACCACAACTAGGGTCCAGATATGCTGATATGGTAGTAATCGCCTAGGTCAATGCCTCAATTACTCTCAGACCTGTGCCAAATCAGAATCTCACCACAATAAAAGTGATCCCGCTTTGATACCATGATAAAGTGCACAAGGTGATGTATATTATTGAATAAGAAAGCCTTTAAATACAAAGTGCTAAGGCTAAAGTTAGCCATAAATAGCAATAAAATAAAATCCCCTAATCAATGCTAACTAATCACGCTAATGAAGCTAACAATAATATATTCCTTAAATAAGGATATTTAATGAATAACTTAACCTAGGATAGATAAAGAACTAACCTAACCTAACATCATATGGTAATTACCCAAGTAATGGGATAATTACTCTAACAATTATGTTTTCATTATGATGGATCTTTCCCTTGCTTTGCTTGTTATGTCCTTCGTTCATTGTTTATGTTGTTATTACTAGGTTGCACCTACTTTGAGTTGCTTGGTTATTACTCTTGTAGCCTATGTTGCTTGTTTGTTTGAGAGTTTCCTTTCATTGTGTATTGGGATGTATTTTCATTTTGTGGCAACGACATCCTTTGGAACCTAAGTTTATTAGGGATGGTTTTCCTTTTTGTACATTTCTCTTTATGCCAAGCTTCTGCCTTATTCATCCTCTCGGTCTACGTGTTATGTTTTGCCCCCCTTGCATTCGTTGGTCTTGATGGCCGAGTGTGGTTGGAATTTATTTGTGGGATGGGTTGCTTGTGGATGATCGTTTACGTTCTTTTCAACTTCTCCTTGATTTAAATTGTTAGATTTTTAGTCTTTCAATGCGTTAACCCTTGTTTCGAGCGTAGTGATGCATTGAGTTTTTTTAGTTGGTTTCTTTGGATGGTAGTGACCCAAATATATTTACTGGATTTCCATGTCTCTCTTTCACCTTAGTGTGGAGGGAGCTAAGTTGTACCTTCATCTATGATCCTATGAATCATATTCTACCCCTTCATTGTTGTTCATATTACGATTTTACATTGGTTGATTTTCCTTGCTTTCTTTAAGCTTTAACCAGGGTTTACGTGTTGTTTTTATGCTTGTTGATAGGGTTGAGTTGTAGGCTTGTTCCTTGCCTATCTTTGTGCTTAGACTCGAATGAAAATATATTTATAAGGAAGCTCTTATATCTATTTTTATGTATGTGGGTTTTGTATGTTTTGTTATTACAGGTTTCAGAGCCTTCTTAGAGAAATAAATTTATTAGTGCTTGTAAGTAATTGTTGTTAATGCACTTGGTTATCTTTTTGGATGTCTTTTAGTTTCCTTGTTAATAAAGCTTTTGAGGTATACCTTATGTTAGCTTTTGAAGACTTAAAATTGAAATAAATGCAACCACAAGTGATGAAATAAGTGTAATGAGCCAAAATTAAATAAATAAGTATATCTCCTCCACTTTATTAAATAATTATATTGGTGTGTTAAGTGGAAGGGGATTATGTATTAGGAGACATAATAATAGTTTGTGTGGTTTTTATTTACTAAATAAGACTTTAATGATATAAATATCATTAAAGTCAATATTAGATTTTTAATGAATTTTGGAGGCTTGGAAATGTCAATGCAAAATTATATCCTGGAAATATAAAAGGAAGAGGAATCGCTCATTGTGCATGCTTTTGGATTGGAGAATTGTTTTTTTGAGAGAATCTCACCGATTCTTGGGAGGAAGGCTGTACCTTGCTCAACCTTGGATGATCCAGGGCTTCAATTCGATAGACAAGGTTGATCCTTGCTGTGGGATTGATTCCAGAGGCTGTTCTTTTGGCATTTTGGTGGGCAAATTCAATTCTGGGTTTGCATGTGAGCTTATTGAAGAAGTTTCAGAGGATTAGTGGATGGCTTTTTCGTTGTGGAAACATATCTCAGACTTGTATCAGATTAGCAGCGAATTTCCAGCGTTTTTGGTCATTATTCTGCTGTGCATGATCCAATATATTCCAGATCCAGTCTTATGCTTGTTGGAGAAGCTAAACAAAGTCGGCAATTGATTGTATTGAGGGAGTATTTACAGTATTTGAGTGGTTATATTCTCCTGCATCAGGTTTGGGTGATTGTCATTATTTTATGAATGAATTTCCATTCCTATTATACATACATCTATTGTATTTTCCTCCCAGAAGCATTGATAAATAAAAAAAAAATTTGGGTGTGTTCTGGCAAATCCATGTGTAGATTATTTATGAGATTTGAGTGCAATATTGTCGTTATTTTCTGGGTTTTGCTAAATAGTTAGAAAAAGGACACCACAAGGTGGTATCAGAGCCGTGTTCTGGCCAGCCTGTGGAAGTGTTACAGAAATTCCAGCAGTCCAAAGCTCCAGAAATTCAAAAATCTTTCTGGGTATCGCAGAACTCAGAATTTCGGACTTAATTTAACTTTTTCTATGAGTCAGAGGCCTCCCATCAAGCATACATATCAGCTGCGTAGAAGAAATGTAAATACAGAAGAAAATCCTATCTGGGAAGAAGAACCACAAGAAGAGGCATTAGAAGAGGAAGATATCAGAGAAATGGCGGAAAGAGGGGATAATTCATCTGGACCTAGGAATGACGATGCAATCAATATTGAACGGAAATTTGATACACTTATTCAATTGATGGCTCGTATGGTAGGGTTGCAGCAGGAGAGTATGAGAAATGCACCCAGAACTACTGCAGGACATCAATCCCCACCTAGAGGTGAAATATCCAACCTGGGAAACAATACATCCCAACATGATAATGATAGATCCACTACTTATTCGCATACACCATTGCCGAAACCACCTAAACCCATGTTTACCCATCAGTTGCAGCAGGTTAATGATATCCAGGAGAATTTGGATGAGTTGTTTTTGGAGTATATGGAAAAACCGGAAAACTTCAGGACTGTAGTGAGCTTTGATAGATATTTGAAGATCATTGGGAAGAGGGTTTCAGAGAAAAAGCATGGGGATAAGAAGTTGCAGCAGAAGATGCAGGTGCCTAGATTCAGTGGCAGTGAAGGATTGTCAGCACGTGCATGGTTACAGAAATTGCAGACCTATTTTGCACTTGATCCGATGCCAGAGGAAGATGCCATTCAGCTGGCTACTCTTCATCTAGATGGTATTGCCTACGATTGGTGGTATCATGGCCTCACCACACAGGGTCATGGACTGATTACATCCTTTGAGGAGTTTTGCCAGAAGGTTCTTAACAGGTTTGAGAGGAGAGATGTGGAGGAGTACTTCAAGGAGCTAGCCACTCTCAAACAAACTACATCCTTGGGGAGCTACATAGAGGAGTTTGAGCGGGTTGCAGTGCAAGTGCAAAATATTTCACCCAGGAGAGTTGTATTTTTGTTCATTGATGGGTTGTTGGATCCATTAAGAGGTCTTGTGAAATCATTTGAGCCAGCCACTTTAGAAGATGCAATTAAGAGGGCAATAAATTTGGAGAGTGTACTTCCACCTAGACAGAAATATATTGCACATAATACACCTGTTAGACAATTTTCAGCAAGGAATACATCAAACTGGCAACCTAGAAGCATACCACCAAGGGTGGAGAACAAGCCAAATGTGCCTAGACCGCCAAATAGGCCTTCCATATTTACTACACCAGCAGCAAAAGCCTTTGCGGATGAGAGAAATGAGCTTAGAAGAAAACAACTTTGCTTTGATTGCAAACTTCCATGGACTCCAGGACATAGGTGCCAAGGTAAGGGGCAAATTCACTACATAGAAGTGAAATCAGATAGTGATGAGTCTGATGAGGAGTATGCATCTTCCGATGATAAAGAATTAGAGGATACCACATACCATGACACTATTTCAGGAGGAGCATTAGCTTCTTTGAGTGGGCTCAACAAATTTAGGACTATAAAAGTACCAGGAGAGGTAGTTGGGGAGAAGGTACTTGTCCTCATAGATGGAGCAGCTACACACAATTTTATCGATGAAAAATTTGTGGCAAAGAAAGGACTCAAGGCTGAAACATTTGGTGGATTCAATGTGGCTACAGGTAATGGTATTGTCCCTTGCAATAAGATGGTAAAAAAGGTAAAAATCAGCTTTGGAAAATTTGAAGTAGAGGATGATTTCTTTGTGTTTCCTCTGGGAGTTGTGCCTCATATGGTTTTGGGTGTTCAATGGCTTTGGTCTTTGGGTGATTATGTGACTAACTATCAGTCTTTAGAGCTGAAATTTAAGGTTGATGGGAAAGAGATAGTGCTGCGTGGAATTAGGGAAAATGCGCAAGAGGGATCATGCAATATATTGGAGGTGTCTTACAGAAAGATAGAGAAAATCATACGCCAAAAAGACACATTATGGGCTGCTACCATATTCCACACACAAGGTAACAAACCCTCCAAATTACATCCTCAAATTCAGTCTATTTTGCATAAACATAAAAGAGTATTTGAAGATTTGCCTAAAGGTTTGCCACCTAGTAGAGGTTTTCAGCATGTTATAGAATTGGAGCCTAACTCTAAACCTATCATCATAAAACCTTATAGGCATCCAAAAGTGTTCAAAGATGAAATAGAAAAAACCATTAAGGAGCTTTTAGAGAGTGGCCATATTCGCCCTAGTTGTAGCCCATTTGCCTCACCTGTAGTTTTGGTCAAAAAGAAAGATGGTACCATGCGTATGTGCATAGATTACAGAGCCCTGAATAAAAAGACAATAAAAAATCGATACCCCATCCCTAGAGTTGATGAGCTCATAGATGAGTTGTGTGGAGCCATGTACTTCTCCAAGATTGACTTAAAATCCGGTTACCACCAAATTAGGATGAGGGAGGAGGATATTCCTAAAACTGCTTTTAGGGCTCATTGTGGTCATTATGAGTTCTTAGTCATGCCCTTTGGATTAACAAATGCCCCAGCCACTTTCCAATCAGCAATGAATCAAATCTTCAGTAAGCAGTTGAGGCAGTTTGTCCTTGTATTTTTTGATGACATCTTGGTGTACAGTAAATCCTGGGAGGAGCATTTACAACACTTGGATACAGTTTTGGAGATTCTTGAGCAGCAGGAGTTTTATGCTAAGCAATCCAAGTGTGAGTTTGCCATGACAGAGATTCTTTACTTGGGCCACATTATTAGCAGAAATGGAGTACAGGTGGATCAGGAAAAAATCACAGCAGTTCAGAATTGGCCAGTTCCAGCTAATCTTACGGAGTTGAGAGGTTTTATCGGGCTATGCAGTTATTACAGGAGGTTCATCAGAGGATTTTCTTCATTAGCGGCACCTCTCACCGAGTTGACCAAGAAGGGGGCATTTGCATGGTCACCAGAGGCACAGAAAGCATTTTTGAAATTGAAGGAGGTTATGACTACCACTCCTTTACTTGCCATACCTGATTTTTCTTTACCTTTCACTATTGACTGTGATGCATCAGGTATAGGAGTTGGAGCTATTCTGATGCAGAAAGGGCGTCCTATTGCTTATGAGAGCAGGAAGCTTACCCCATTGGAGCGTACTTTCAGTATCTATGACAAAGAGATGTTGGCCATCATGTACGCACTCTCAAAGTTCAAGCAATATTTGGTGTGTGGTAAGTTTGTGGTAAGAAGTGATCATAACAGTTTGAGATATTTTCTGGGTCAACGTGAATTGAACGATAGGCAGCAGAAGTGGGTTACTAAGCTGCAATCTTATGATTTTGAGATAGAATTTGTGAAGGGCAAAAAGAATTCTGCTGCTGATGCTTTGTCTAGGACTCCTACATTCCATGCTATATCAGTTATTACAGCGGATTGGAAAGCTGCAATCGCGGCAGAATATGTGAAGAGTGATTGGGCATCAAAAATTATTGATGGGAGCATACAGGATGACAGGTACAGCGTTCATGATGGGCTGATTTGCTATAAGAACAGGATATTTATTGTGCCTGAGTCTAAGTTGAAGGATAAGTTAATTAATGCTATGCATGATGCACCAATGGTGGGACATCCAGGATTTTTTAAAACTTATAGACAGGTGCGTGAGAGGTTTTTCTGGAAGGGGTTGAAAGGTGACATACTCAAGCATGTGAGAGAGTGCAATATTTGCCAGGAGAACAAAGGAGGTAATACTTTGCCAGCCGGGTTGTTGCAACCACTACCCATACCGGATCAGAAATGGGAGAGTGTCTCCATGGATTTTATTACGGGGCTTCCAAAAACACATGGTAAGGATTGTATCTTTGTGGTAGTGGATAGACTCACCAAATTTGCTCATTTCCATGCAATTACTTCCACTTATACAGCTATACAGGTCGCTGATTTGTTCTTTCGTGAGGTGTTCAAGTTGCATGGCTTACCAAAAACTATAGTAAGTGATAGGGACAGTAAATTTTTAAGCATGTTTTGGCAAGAGTTGTTTAAGTTGTGTGGCACTACATTGACTCCCAGTACCAGTTACCACCCACAGACTGATGGACAAACAAAGATTGTGAACAAGTGGGTAGAAGGGTATTTGAGGAATTACATTTCGGGGCAGCAGAATGCATGGATCAAATGGTTACACCTCGCTGAATTTTGTTATAATTCCTCTTATCATATGTCTATTAGGATGTCTCCATTTCGAGCTTTATATGGTTATGATGCTCCCAATTTCATTGATTTGCTGTTGAGGGATAGCAGGGTGCCCAGGGCGAAAGACTTTGTGGAAGAACATCAGAATATACTGAAGGCTTTAAAAGATAATATACAGGTAGCCCAAGCACAGCAGAAGAAGTACGCTGATCAGCAGCGAATTGAGCGTCATTTTGATGTGGGGGACATGGTTTATGTCAGGCTACAACCATATAAGCAGTCCTCTTTGAAGAAGAGTGGTGCAGAGAAGTTAAAACCAAGGTTTTATGGTCCCTTCAGGGTGATTCGCAAAATAGGAGAGGTTGCCTATGCACTTGAGCTTCCAGAGAGTAGCAGGATCCACAATGTCTTCCATGTTTCCTGTCTTAAGAAGGCATTGGGGCAGCAAATAAAACCTTCTTCAGAGTTGCCACCGTTGGATGATGAGGGAAAATTGGTTCTTGAGCCTGAGATGATCTTGGAGACAAGGGAGAAGAAGCTTAGATATAGTGTTTGTTAGCATAGTTACACTATTTACTATTTCATTATTTGTCTTATTACGCATTTGTTATCTTGTTATAACAATTTGCTAATATGGCTGGTTGGTTTGGCAACCTCCGGCAATTTGTTCATTGTAACCATTATTTAAACTGCACTCTGAATAATATTTTCTAGTTCATTTTCATAACATGGCATCAGAGCCAGACAGGTACAGAATTTTTTTTACAGTGAAAGGGAGCAGTGAGAGGAGGCTGGAGGCGGAAGGAGTTGCTACCGCAGGAAAATAAATTTTTTTTCTTGCTGGGCGTGATTACGCCACACCGCAGCCAATTTTTTTTTAATAAAAAAAAGGCCCCCCCGCTGCGGACACAGCTGCGCGCAGGCAGCCAGTGCGTCCAGCCTGCACAGTTAAAAAAAAAAAAAGGGACGGACGCAGCGCAGAGCGCTCCCCCGCCCCTGGTCGCAGCGCCCGCGCCCGCGCCCGCGTTGGCATCCCGCGTTGGAGGATGACGTGGAGCGCACTACGACCCTCCCGTTGGAGGAAGACACAGCGAGCATCGCGCGTGTCTCCCCCCCGGTTGGAGGAAGACACAGCGCGCATCGCGCGTGTCCCCCCCCATTGGAGGACGGAGGACGAGACAGCACAGCGGGCATCGCGCGTGTCCCCCCGCCCCCCCGTTGGAGGACGAGACAGCACAGCGCGCATCGCGCGTGCCCCCCGACTCCCCCCGTGTTGGAGGACGAGACAACGCGGCCGGCGCTAGCGGACATCGATCCGTCGCTGGGAGCTCTGCACGCGTGCGACTTCCAGCGCGAAGCGGACGTCAGTCCGCCGCACCCCCCCACCCCGTTGACGCGTAGACCTGTTTTTAAAAAAAAAAAAAGGAAACAGAGACGTCGACTTGCAGAGGAGGCCGCTGCAGAGGCAGCCACAGTGGGCTCGGGAAGCAGAGAGGAGGGATATACGAGGGGACCCTTTCTCCTCCCAGATCAGCCCACGGGCTCACTGGCAAGTGAGCCCCGTGGTGGGTTTCGGGAACCCAATGAGTCGGGGGTTCAAATCCCGCCGACTCCCCCCTTACAAAGGTATCAATTTTTTTTCAAAGTTTTTTTTAATTATTATTTTTTAATTAAAATTTTTAATTTTAATTTATTTTTTATAGTTTTTAAACTTTATAAATTAAAATTTAATTTTAATTTATTTTTTCATAAGTTTTAAAACTATATAAATTAAAATTATTTATTTTAATTTTAAATACATAATAATTATTAAAATGCTTTGTTAAAGAGAATTTTTTTTAAGGGGGGATATTTTTTTTCAAAAAATCAAAGGGGGAATGTGAGTAATTTTCTGAAAAAGCAATTTTGCGAATTGTAAAAGGTGCATTTTTGGCTATGACCGACACCTTGTGGGTTAATTCTTGTGGGCACTTTTTATGTTGTATGTTGCATATTTCATTTTTTGCACTACTTCATTAAAAGTTAAAAAAATCAAATACACTCCCTAAGTCCCCGAAATAATTAAAACCCATCCGTGCAATTTATTGCACTGCAACATTCGATATTTGTGATACCTTTGGCCAGCACTTACAGGTAAAGCTGTCGTGATTGGGCTACTGTATCTACCGCCTAATATAGCTGCTACAACGACGTCTGAGCTTATTCTCTATAAATCATCGAGGAGAGATAAGTTAGCCATTTTTGCATTTTTTTACTCCATCCACTACCCTTTATCGCACTTGTGTTTAGGCATAAATCCTGAAGAAGTATTCTTCATAGTGTTTAGGAGAAGTTACGCCCCACGCATGAGAAGAATCTTCTATGGTAGGTGCCATCAACAAGGCGATTCCCTTTCAGTACTGCTTATGTTCCACGTATCGTATGATCTCTAAAACTCACCTATAGTCTCCCTCACGTAAGGGCGGGTGATTTTTGTTGATCTTTTCTAAATACCTATAGTTTCCCTCACGTAAGGGCGGGTATTTTGTACGGTATAACGGCCTAGCAAAAGGTATATCGAAAGGGGGACCAATTGGTGATATAAGGAACCTTCACTATGGCCGCTGTTGCAAAGTTGATGACTGATCCTCATCGCTTATTGAAAGGTCCAAATTATACACCATGGAAACATAAGATGAAGGCAATTCTCCAAATGGAATATTTGTGGGATATTGTTACTGGAGTAACAACTAGGCCTTCACCAACAGCAGGATCCACGAGTCCTTCCGCGAGATCGATAACTTTTGACAAGAAAGACAGTCGAGCAAAGGTGCTCATTTTGTTTGTTGTTTCAGATGAAGTGCAACCTCATATATCTGACAAAGCAAGTGGTAAAGAGGCATGGGATGCCCTTCAAACCATCTATGAGGGAAAGAATGATTCCACCATTCTTCATCTTCAACAACAACTTCATAACCTGAGTTTGAGACAGGGTGAAACAGTTGAACTATTTCTGTGCAGAGTGTCTGAATTGAAAGAGAAATTGAATTCTTTGGGAGATACTGTGGACGAAAAGCTTCTCATTTCACTTGTGATGAGAGCTTTGCCTTCTTCATTTGATATGTTGATCACCTCCATCCAGGTGTCTCAACGACAAATTACCTACATCGAGTTGGTCAATCTGCTTCAATAATAGGAGGCATGCCAACTTCACAAGGATGATTCTTCCAATACAACCCTATACACCAACAGGCGGGGTTCTAGGAAGAAAGGTAATGGGCAAAAAGGAGGCAACTTTCAGAAAGGAGGAAATTCTCAATAGGATACGAAAGGAAAAGGCAAACAACCTCAACAAAAGAAGAGGTGGTGCAAGATCTGTGAGAAAGACAACCATGACACCAACAGGTGTTGGCATAAGAACAAGCAGAAAGGCCAAAACAAACCACAAAAAAACAAGCAACCCCAGGTGAATGTTGTCGTTGAAGAATCCGACTCGGATTCGAATGGGCACACAAGGTGCTCATGACTACCACAGATACCACACAGAGGGATCCTCGTTTGGTATGTCGATTCTGAGCTAGCAAACATATGATCGGTGACGGATCGTGGTTTGAATCATTTGTGGCCAAAGAGGGCAAACCCGTCACCATTGTCGATGATAAAACCTATAGGGTTCAGAGAGAGGGTACAGCTTTCAGCCACTCTTCCTAATGGCAAGTGTCGATTGACAAAGTCCTCTATGTTCCGGGATTGGCTAACAATTTGCTGTCAGTCACACAAATCCTGGATAGAAATATGGTTGTCAACTTTCGTGTTGAGAATGGAAAGAAGTGTTGTACTATTACCAGGAAGGGTATGCAGATTGCAACAGCTTCATATAAGCACGACTTATTTGCACTAGATGCTATCTCTACTCCACATGTTGCTATGACTGTCTCTACCAAGGAGGCAACTTCCCTATGGCACAAGAGATATGGGCATCTTAGTTCGGCTACTTACTTGAGCTCGGTAAGTATGAGATGGTAAAGGGTCTTCCTTCCCTTTCGCCACATTGCCGGTGTGCTCTGACTGCTTGGCAGGAAAGCAGCATAGAGTACCATTTGAGAAGAGCTCAACAAGAGCACAAAAACCTTTGGAGTTAATTCACACCGATCTATGCGGTCCTTTCACACCCAACAGTTGTGGAGGGAAGAGGTACTTTCAGTTATTCGTAGATGACTACTCATGAAAGATGTGGGTTTTCTTTCTCCAACTGAAATCGAAGCTTTCGCATTCTTCCAGCAGTTCAAGAAATTCGTTGAGAAGGAGTCAGGAGCTTCTATTAAAACCCTTCGCTCAGATTGAGGGGGGGAGTTTACCTCTAATGAATTTTTTGCATTCTTAGATAAGCATGGAATCAAGGGACAGTTAACAATCGCCTATACTCCTCAAAGAAATGGGGTTGTTGAGAGAAGGAACCATTCTATCATGGAAATGGTTTGTTGTATGCTCACAGGAGCTAGTCTTGGGAAACAATTTTGGGTAGAAGCTGTCACCACTACAAGATATCTGTTGAATAGGGCACCCACAAAGGCCCTAAAAGGAATGACTCCACAGGAAGCATGGAGTGGTCGAAAACCCTCCATATCTCATCTACGTATTTTCGGATGTCACGCTTTCATGCACATATCGAAAGAGAAAAGGAAGAAGCTAGATGAGAAAACATTGAGATGTATTTTTCTTGGTTATGATGAGCACTCTAAAGGATATCGTTTGATAGATCCTTTGACCAAGAAAATTCATATCGAGAGAGATGTTGTCTTTGATGAAGCTTTCACATCACAGAGCACATCTAAAGTACACCTAGATCTTGTGGAATCTAAGGAAGAGAAGATTCCTTCATCAACACAGACAGGAGGTCCTTCTACATCTTCTTCACCACCACCGAAGAAGAACCCAAAATGGTGTACAAATACAATCAGAGACGCAAATTTATCCACTCCTCCCAATTTGAACTTGGATAGACCTCGTACACGCAAGATGGCTCAAAAGGAAAGAGAAGCCAAAGAAACTGGTGAGGTTGATGATCTTTGTCAATATTTTGAGGAACTTTCTGTAACTCCAAGTACATAAGTTGAGGATATGGATATTGATGATGACAGGGCATTCATGTCTACCATAGATAGTCTTGAACCTGCATCAGTGCAAGATGCTCTCAGTGAGCCTCAGTGGAAGGCCGCTATGGATATAGAGTATGAGTCTTTGATGAAAAATAAAACTTGGAAGCTTGTTGATCTGTCGCATGGAAAGAAACCCATTGGCTGCAAATGGGTATATAAAGTCAAGTACAAGGAAAATGGAACAATTGATAAGCATAAGGCCCGTCTTGTTGCAAAGGGCTATGCTCAAAAGGAAGGCATTGACTACGAGGAAACTTTTGCACCTACTGCTTCGGATGACCACAATTCGAGTTATGTGTGCTATGGCAAGCACAATATGGGTGGAAAGTTCACCAGATGGATGTTAAAAGTGTCATTCTAAATGGTGATGTTTAAGAAAAAGTCTACATGACTCAGCCAGAAGGATTTGAAGTTGAAGGCCAAGAGCAGAAGGTTTGCAAGTTGGTCAAATCCTTGTATAGTCTGAAACAAGCTCCTCGAGCTTGGTATATAAAAATGGACAATCACCTTATGCAGCATGGATTTAAGAGATGTCCGTCGATGCAAACCTCTATTTCAAGAACAGTGGTTCCGAGATAGTGTTGCTTGTACTCTATGTGGATGATCTGCTCATTATAGGGAGTTCAGAAACTATGATCTCTATCATCAAAAGAAACTTGTGCAAATCTTTTGAGATGACAGATCTCGGACTTCTCCATTACTATCTTAGTCTGGAATCCAGCCAGAAGGAGCACTCCATCAAAGTGTCTCAAAAAAAATATGCCAAGACATTGCTAGAAAAATATCGCATGACTGATTGCAAGCCAATGGCAACTCCGATGGAGAATGGACTTCAGTTATCGCGATATGATGATTCACCTCAGGTAGATGGTACTCTTTATCGACAGTTGATTGGGAGTCTCATATATCTGACCAATACTAGGCCAGATCTCGTATTTGCTGTCAACTATCTTTCGAGGTTCATGCAGGAGCCTAAGACCACTCATTGGAAAGCAAAAAAACGTGTTCTTCACTATGTCCGTGGTACTATGGAATATGGCCTAGAATACAAGAGGAACAACAAATTCTTCTTGCAAGGATACACAGACTCTGACTATGCCGGATCATTTGATGATCGCAAGTCAACTTCTCGGATACATTTTTCATCCGGGATCCGATCCTGTCTCTTGGCACAACAAGAAGCAACAGGTGGTTGCTATTTCATCAACAGAGGCAGAGTATCGCGCCGCATGTGAAGCTGTGTGCGAAGTGATATGGTTGCGTCGCATTCTGACAAGTATGGGCCATCCATCAAAATCTCCAATACACTTGTTTTGCGACAATTAGGGTGTTCGAACCTCGTCAAGAATCCAGTCCATCATGAAAGAACAAAGCACATTGACACACAATGTCATTTCATTCGAGATGAAGTTTCAAAGCACCGAATTCAGCTTCAACACATTCCCACCGATGCTCAAGTTGCAGACATTTTCACTAAGGCACTTGGACGTGTCAAATTTGAATTGTTTCGTAGCTCTCTTTGTATTGCAAAATGATGTAAGGGGATGTTAGTATAGCTATTAGTTATTACATTACCCAAATAATGTAATAAAGGGGGATGTTAGCATAGTTATACTATTTACTATTTCATTATTTGTCTTATTACGCATTTGTTATCTTGTTATAACAATTTGCTAATATGGCTGGTTGGTTTGGCAACCTCCGGAAATTTGTTCATTGTAACCATTATTTAAACTGCACTCTGAATAATATTTTCTAGTTCGTTTTCATAACAGTGTTATCAAGGAATATCTAGTGAAATGGAGAGGATTGCCTCTTGAGGATGCTACATGGGAAGGAGAAGAAATTTTGGCCCATCCAGCTTTGCACTTGCTTGAGGACAAGCAATTTGAGAGGGGTGGACTTGTAATGAGCCAAAATTAAATAAATAAGTATATCTCCTCCACTTTATTAAATAATTATATTGGTGTGTTAAGTGGAAGGGGATTATGTATTAGGAGACATAATAATAGTTTGTGTGGTTTTTATTTACTAAATAAGACTTTAATGATATAAATATCATTAAAGTCAATATTATATTTTTAATGAATTTTGGAGGCTTGGAAATGTCAATGCAAAATTATATCCTGGAAATATAAAAGGAAGAGGAATTGCTCATTATGCATGCTTTTGGATTGGAGAATTGTTTTTTTAGAGAATCTCATCGATTCTGGAGAGGAAGGCTGAACCTTACTCAATCCTTGGATGATCCAGGGCTTCAATTCAACAGACAAGGCGGATCCTTGTTGGGGGATTGATTCTAGAGGTTGTTCTTTTGGCATTTTGGTGGGAAAATTCAACTATGGGTTTGCATGTGAGCTTATTGAAGAAGTTTCAGAGGATTAGTGGATGGCTTTTTCGTTGTGGAAACATATCTCAGACTTGTATTAGATTAGCAATGAATTTGCAGCATTTTTGGTCATTATTCTGTTGTGCATGATCCAATATATTTCAGATCCAGTCTTATGCTTGTTGGAGAAGATAAACAAAGTCGGCAATTAATTGTATTGAGGGAGTATTTACAGTATTTGAGTGGTTATATTCTCCTGCATCAGGTTTGGGTGATTTTCATTATTTTATGAATGAGTTTCCATTCCTATTATACATACATCTATTGTATTTTCTTCCCATAAGCATTGATAAAAAAAAAAAAAATTGGGTGTGTTCTGGCAAATCCATGTGTAGATTATTTATGAGACTTGAGTGCAATATTATCGTTATTTTATGGGTTTTGCTAAATAGTTAGAAAAAGGACACCACAATAAGCAAGATGTGTTATAACTATGATAATGGCTCACAAATAAGTAAGTAGATAACATGAAAAACTTATGTAATCACTCATGCAATAGCCATTCAAGTAAACTCACGAAAAATTGAAACTTGATACAATATGGATAGATTTCTCTACTAGTGCATGCCATGAGCAATGCATGCTTCACACTTCTTACAATGCTTAGTCACATATATATATATATATATATATACTAGTATGTGACTCTTCACTCTCCTACTCTAAGGACACATATACATTCTGCATGATAGACACTTGTATACATGCACAACTAACTAAGGACACTTGTTCTTCCTATTCTACAATGCACATTTACATCATTGCACATTCTAACACTTGTGCATTTATTACTTCTTCCTCAAGTAACTACTTAACCTAAGATAAACTCCTAATCTAATAATGTACCCAAGGTGGTACATTGACATGTACCAAATAATGTAATATACTCTAACACCCCCTTGTATTACATTATTTGGTTATTGAAGACTTTATTCTTCTTGGTCTTTGTTTTTCTTCTTCTTCGTGGCCTTGGATTTGATCTTTTCTTGATCTGCATAGATAATCTCTGAAAGTCTAGAATTTGTTTGTACCCAGAGCTTTTGTAAATATATCTGCTAGTTGTTCTTCTGTAGGAACATATTTCAATTTGATATGATGATTCTAAAAATGATCTTGAATAAAATGATATTGTGCTTCAATATGCTTGGTTCGTTCGTGTACAATTGGATTTTTGATTAGATTGAGTACTCCTTGATTATCACAATGTATTAGAGTTGGTGCTCATTTGACTCCCATGTCAGATAATATGTATTGTAACCATAATGCTTCACAAGTTGTATCTCTGGTTGCACGGTATTCTGCTTCAGTGGATGATTGTGCAATTATATGTTGTTTCTTATTGTGCCAAGATATTGGACTTGATCCAAGATAGAAGATGTATCCTAAAGTAGATTTTCTATCATCAATAGAATTAGCATAATCAGAATCTGAATAACCCTATAGACAAAAATATTTAACATTCTTCATATAGGTTAGTCCATAGTCTGTAGTCTTCTTAACATATTGTAATATTATTTTTGTAGCTTTCCAATGACTCTCTCTTGGTTCTTGCATGAATCTTGAAAGATAATTTACAACAAAGACTAGATTAGGTCAAGTATTTGTTAAGTATATAAGACTTCCAATCAATTGTCGATACCTTGTAGCTGAAACTAAAGGTGTTCCATCATTTCTAGATAACTGAATCCCTTGTTCCATGGGTGTGTCCTTGGGTTTACACTCATTCATTTTATATTTCTCAAGTAGAGCATTTGCATATTTTGATTGTGAAATAGTAATATTGTCTCCTTGTTGATGAATTTCTAGACCAAGACAATAATTCATCAATCCTAAATCTATCATCTCAAAAGCTTTCTCTAGATCCTTTTTTATCTCACCTATTAGTTTTTTTGAACTTCTAATGATCACTATATCATCAACATATACTATAAGGATTAGTATATCATTTCCAATTTTTCTTGTATATAGACTCGGATCTGATGCACTTTGTTTGAAATTATGTTGTAATAGATGATTATTAATTTTTATGTTCCATGCCCTAGGAGCTTGTTTTAGACCATATAAGGATTTGTTCAATTTGTAAACTTTAAGTTCTTGTCCTTTAACAACAAATCCTTCTGGTTGTGACATGTAGACTTCTTCTTCTAGGTCTCCATTGAGAAAAGCACTTTTTACATCCATTTGATGAAGTTTCCAACCTTGATGAGCTGCTAGTGCACATATTGTTTTGATAGTGGTCATTCTGGTTGTTGGTGCAAATGTCTCTTCATAGTCAATTCCCTCTGTCTGAGTATATCCTTTTGCTACTAATCAAGCTTTGTATTTGTCAAGTGTTCCATCTGCTTTATATTTGATTTTGTAAATCCATTTGCAACCCACAACTTTCTTACCTGGAGGTAACTCTACTAAATTCCATGTTTTATTCTTTTGTAGAGATGAATATTTTGATTCCATAGCTGCCTTCCAGTGGGGTTGACTTAAGGCTTGAGATGTTGATGTTGGTTCTTCTGATGTACTTAGTAGTCCTTTGTTCATTCTAGTTTGACTACGAGTTTGAGGTCTCGTGGTAGTAAGATCAGGCATTTGTTCTAAGTTTGCTCCTCTTAGTGTATCTCTATACCATATAGGATCCTTCCTTTGGGGAATGGTGGATGACTCTACATGTTCACTTTCTTCATTATTGGATTTTGACTCTGTATCTATATTTTTTGACTCTTCCTCTGGAAAATTTAATATGACTTATGTAGTCTTATATTGTCTCATTATTGACCTTGAGGTTTTCATCAAAAATCACATCTCTGCTTATATATACCTTCTTTGTACTTGGATCTATTATTTTGTACCCTGTGGATTCATCATCATACCCAAAAAATATCCTGGCCATAGTTTTGTCATCTAATTTTGTCCTTTTTTGTTTTGGGATATGCATATAAGCTTTACATCCAAAAATCTTCAATTTTCCAATGTTTGGTTTCTATCCTGACCAAGCTTCTTCTGGTGTAACATGTTTGAGTATTCTAGTGGGAAGTCTATTTTGTATGTATACTGTTGTTTTGACTACTTCTTCCCAATATTGATGATCAAGATTTGCTTCTTTTAACATGCATCTCACCATTTCCATTATAGATCTATTTCTTCTTTCTGCAATTCCATTTTGTTGTGGTGAATATATTATAGTGAGTTGTCTTTTAATTCCATTCTCTTCTAGAAAGGAGTCAAATTATTTAGATACGAAGTCAAATTCTTTAGATACAAATTCTCCTCCTCTATCTGAACGAAGGGCTTTTGATAGTCTTTCCCGATTCTTTTTCTACTTGAAGTTTGAATTGTTTAAAGTGACTAAATGCCTCTGATTTATATTTCATGAAGTATACCCACATTTTCCTAGTGTGATCATCAACAAATAATTGAAAATACTTGTGCCCTCCAATACTAGTAACATTCATTGGCCCACATAGATCTGTATAAATTAATTCTAGTGGTTGTTGAGTTCTTTGTTGTTGAAGTTCAAAAGGAATTCTATGTTGTTTTCCTGCTAAATATTCTGGACAAATAGTAGATTCCAAGGATAGATTTGGTATTCCATCTACCATTTTATATTTGCACATTTCATTTATAGATGATATACCAGTATGTCCCAAGCGTTTGTGCCATAGATCTGAAGTTTGAACTGAGAATGTTGAATGTGTAGTAGTGTCCAAAATAAATAGACCAGTTTTATAAGAACCTAAAGCAATATTTTTTCCTTGTTTGATAATATGACACTATTTTCTACCATTAATCACTTTGAATTCTACTGTCATGTTTTGATCCATGAGTTGAGAAACTGAAAGAAGATTGGTGGTTATTCTAGGGACATATAGTACATCGTTAATTATCCCTTTTCCATCCATTAGATTGATCAGAATATTTCCAACTCCTCTTACTTCATAAGTTTTGCTATCTACAATGACAACTGGTTTCTCAAATTTTTCTTGTAGAGAGTCAAACCAATGTTTGTTTCCAGTCATATGTTTGCTTGCTCCTGAGTCAATATACCAATAATCCATATTCTCCAATTCTCTAGTTTTAAATGTATAGATTGGATTTTCTCTAAGTTTATTTGGATTTGAAATGAAGTTTCAAATAGGATCCTTCAAAAGTTTGTAACTTCTAAGTTTTGACTTCTATTTGTAGATTCTAAATTTCTATGATTTTAATTTGGTGTAGGATTCCTTATATCTCCCTAGTTAGAAATTTAGAAAGACTATGTATTTGCAAATTAAATTTTACTAGCCTTATAACTCCTTGGTTTTAAGGATTTGCAAATGTTTGAAGCAATAATAATAAAGATTTTAAATGCTTCTATTTTCTACTTTCTTCTCAAGGTAATCAATATGCTTTCTAGGATTTATTTTCACTCCTTATTACTCCTAATATTCAATATCCTAGAGTATACAACTTAGTTGATATCAACCTTAATAAACTTGCAATATTTCTAAGAATAATTCTCACCTTTCAATTGTTTAATTTTGGCTTGCAAGCTCCCTACAATCAACTTGAATATCTGCAAATTAGATGGTGGTTGACTCCTTATCAACTTTGAGAAGCTACATAAATATTTCACTTTTTTCTTCACTGAATTGTGTGTTCTTCTCCAACATTAGTATGTTATCATGTGACCTTATATTCAACTGGTGAACGTACTCCTTTTCAACGCTGGTTTGCGTACTTCTCTCCACCTGGTGAATATGCTCTTCTTCAATATTGTTATGTTGTCCTGTGCACTTCTATTCAATTGGCAAGCTTTTTGTGTTATTACTCCTTGATATTTGCACCACTTTAACTCTTAAATGTTACCTTAAATTTGCATCTCTTCCCTTCGAATTAGCTTCATCTAATGAGCGCTATACCAGTGCTTCTATTAAGGGCATATATTTGGATTGGAATGCAGTGTAAGAAGGATAGTTCCAAGTGGCACTTGTGAAGGTGGTATGAGGATGTTTTTCATAGGACTGCCCAAATTGTTGAACTTGTTTCAGCCATATTTCACTCATCCGGACTTAGATTGAGCTAAAATTTTGAGGGTATATGCCTGACAAACCCTAGAATGTCTCCACCAATTTTTAGATCATTTGGAGCAACACAAATCTTAGCACATCCCTATGTGTGAACAAGATTTATGGCAAGTGATTGTGCAAGGGTTTCATCTGGCTTGAGTGCAAGCAGCTCCAAAGGTTGTTTTTTGGGGCCTTCGGGCCCTAGAGGCTAATATTTTTATGGTTTTTGCTTAATATTTTAGCAGGATATGTTGCAGGGTACCCAATATTGGTTAGAATTTTATAGTTTAGTAGATAATTTTGTGAACTTGACTAACAATGGCTTCCAATTTGTTGCACAAAATAAAAGTGAAAAGCATGCCTTTCCTCAGCTTCTAGGGCTTGGATTAAAGAGATCACGAAACAAGTTTCAAGTAGCTAATAAAAAATAGTTTAGATCTCAAGCGATTTTGGTGCTAAGGTGCACCCCCAAAATATATCCACAATGGAAACCCCTTTCAAGGGCAAGGATTTCTAAGACTCGGCCCCAAAAATAAATTTTAGGGATGTCCTTAATGGTGGACAACCTTAGCCTAATGCTAACATTAATATTAGGGCTTCCCGTAAACCTCTAAGAATACCTAATATTGATCCAAGTAAAATTGATTTAGGATGTCTTACAGTAGCTAATGAAACTCCTATTGTTAAGCTTGATATGGGTGACATTTAGACTAGCATTGAAGATTTGGAAAAAATATGACTAATTTACCATTTCTTGGGTTTTCGTATGAGCCTATCTACTTTTAAAGTTTGGGCAGTAAAAATCTAAAAAACTAAAGGTGAGTTACAGATATCTATTTATACAAATGGTTAGTTTCTTGTTTTATTTTCTAATAATGAAGATAGAAATAAAACATTTCAAGGGGGTCCTTGGTTCTTTGGAAGGGCAGGGCTTTTTATGTCGATAAAGAGATGCCTTCTATAGGTTCCATGTGGGTTAGACTCTTTGGCCTCCCAGTTGAATTATGAAATTCAATTATTTTTCTTCAATTGGAAACTCTTTGAGGACTTTTATGGTGACTGTTTATTGTACTAAAAAATTTAAACATAAAATTTTATGCTCATATTTGTGCTTTAATGTATTTTGACAAACCCCTACCTAAAAATATCACATTACAATTTGTGAAGGACACTTGGGAGTAAGTAGTGGACTATGAGAACATTCATTTTTGTTGTAGAATTTGCCATGAATATGATTTGGCTAGTTTTTCCCAAATAAAATTCCAAATAAAAAGAAAGAAGATAGAAATTCAATAGGTTTCAAAATGCCTAAGAAGAAGAACACTCTGAAAAATCATTTATGAAGGATCAATCAAAGTTATCAGCTAATATGTTTGAAATTATTTCCACAAATTATATCCTAGGTGAGGAAGAGGAAAGAACGAAAACAAAAATCTTAAAAACACAATTTAGATATGAAAGAAATAACTTAGAGACAAACCAAAAAATCAAAAAATTTCAACAAAAAAGAAAGAAAATATACATAAGAAAAATAATCTTTTAAATGTTAAGACTTCAAATTGTATAGGTCCCAAGATAGACTCTGTTGAACCTTCCAAAAATAGTTTGAATTTGTACACACGTTCTTCAATGTTAGAAGACATCCCAAATTCAATCGGAGTAAGTCAAGAAACATGGGAAAAAAGCTGAAGATGGATTCTAATCAAAAGATAGGTTGCAAGACCAATCAATAGTATATGGTAAAATAAAGTGACAAGCTTGTAGAGGAAGGTAATATTAATTTCCTTACCAACTATTTTAGCCTTAGTATTAATGAATATAATCACTTAGAATATTAGAGGACTCAAAGGGAGTCTTTCAAAAAAAATGAAATTAGAAGAATGATTAAAAAAAACTACCCTAATCTTGTTTTCTTTAAATAAACGAAGATGTCAATAGAGGAAATGGATTCAATAGCTAGTAAAATCTGGCTAGTTGAAAAAGTTGTTTCCCTCAGTTCCTAGGGGAATTTTGGTGGTATTGGTTACCTTTGGGGCCCAAAAGAGGTAGTTATTCACCATATGGTTGGCTACCGGGGTCTTTTAACTATAGTTATTCAAAGTAGACATTCCAACAAAATTATGCTTTGCATAACTGTTTATACTTCAACTTCTTTAGGGGGAAAGAAAAAATAGTGGAAGGATATAACTTATATTATCTCTTATTTTCTTGAATCTTGGATATTGATAGGAGGAGATTTCAACACCATCCTCTCTCTAGATAAAAAAATAGGGGAAATAAAAATTTGGATAGGAGCACTAATCTCATGAATGACTATATTGCAAACCTTCATCTTGTGGACATCTAGCCGGATAATGGCCTTATGACTTGGTATAACAGAAGGCTTATATTCTATCATGGTGAGATTGGATAGGTTCATGCTCTCTGACCTTTTATTAATCCATGGTAACATTCCTAAAGCAAAGACTTAACAATACTAGTTCGAATCACTGACAAGTCATGGTGGAAGTTTGGAAAACCAAATTGAGTTTCTCTCCTTTTTTATTTTAGTTAATGTGTCTTAGAGATAGTTCCTTCAGACCTCAAGTGCAACAATGGTGTAAGGAAGGTAAACCAATATATGAGACTAAGATGTTTTATTTTACCAAAATGTTACAGTATATTAAATCCAAACCAATATATTTAGATTGCCTCATAGAGAGTATAAGTACAGATGAAATTAGACTCATAGCTTAGTTAGAGGAATGAGAAAAAAAATAAATCTTATGGAAGCAAAAATCTAGAATTCAATGGGTCAAATAAGGTGATCAAAACACAAATATATTCTATAAATCTCTTATAGCTTGAAGATGTCACAACTTTATTTCTTCCCTAAATTTATATTGTATATATGTTCTCCACACTTGGGATGGTATGAACTCTATTGTTGTGAATTACTTAATATTTTTACTGATACTCCTCTTGACTCAACTTCTCAACAAAATATTCTTCAAGTGATCCCTTATCTTATCACTTTTTAGGAGAAATCTATTTTGACTGCTCATGTTTCTATTAATGAGATTCAACAAGTGTTTTTTAAAATGCAAAAAGATAAAACCCCAAGTCCTAATGGTTTTCCCATTGAGTTATACCAAGAGTTATAGGATATCCTTCATGCTAATTTATTAGAGGTGGTGGAAGATGCCAAGAAATCCAAATAAATTTTGAAGATTATCAATAAAACTTATATCACTCTTATCCCAAAATCTCAATAGGCTTACCATATTTCAGCTTTTAGACCTATTACTTTATGTAATGTTCTTCTCAAAATCATTACTAAGATCATGGCATAAAGGTTGAAGTCTCTTTTACATAATATTATTTCCCCTGAAAAAGGAGGTTATGTGGAAGGGTGTCAAACAGTGGATGAGATAGTTCTTCCTTAGGAAGCCATCCATTCCATGGAAATGAGTTAATCTCCTTCTATGTTCATTTGTGTAGACTTATCCAAAGATTATGATAGAGTGTATTGGCACTTACTTATCAAAGTTTTGAGGTAACTTAGTTTCTCTCAATACTAGATGGACTGGATTATGGGTTGTATCTCCTCAATATCCTACTCACTTCTTATCAATGGTCATAGGACTTCACAACTGTTCCTAGCTTTTAGAGGTATTAGGCAAGGTGACCCCTTCTCCCCTTATTTATTCATCATTCTTGATGAATTCTTGGGTAGCACTATAACCAAAAATAAAGACAAGAAAACCCTTGAGGGATTTTCCATTGCTCATGGATCTAGGCCTATCTCTCATATTCAAATTTTTGATGACTCTACTTTGTTAGGTAAAGCTACAATTAAGGAAGCTTCTAAAATTAAGCAAATCAATAGTTATTTTTCTAAGGCTACCGAACAAGTCTAAAGTCATTTTCTTTCACTGCTCTACCAGACAGGAATCCATGGTCTTGGATAAATTAAGATATAATAAGACATCCCTTTCGATAACTTATTTAGGCATCCCTATCAATACTCAAAGATAGAAAAATAAAGACTGGAATTGGTTGTTGGACAAAGTTAAGAAGAAAATTGGAAAGTGGACCAATAGGTGGATTTCTTTTGGGGGAAGAATTACCTTGGTAAAATTTATCCTTCAAGCTATACCTATTTATGTTTCTACCGTGTTGAATATCCCAAAGGTTGTTCTTCGAGAATTAGATCAAATTAATCATTAGTTCCTCTAGAGTGGTACTAAGGAGAAAAGAAAATGGGCCTTGGTGAAATGAGACACTTTGTCTTCCTAAGAATGAAGGGGGGTTACCCAAGTGTTCTAGGTGAGTTGGAGAGGAGAGGGCAATCCTCCAAGGGAGGTCCCAGGTTCAAATCTCCACCCTACCAAAAAGCTAAATTGGGTATCCAAAATCCAATTGATAATGTTGGTGCGAGCAGGGTTGGGTGCGACTCCGGTGACTTTGACGATGTAGAACCCCCTGTTCGTGGTCTCTCAGACCAAGGCGACCTTGCAAGGGGTTTTTCGCTTTAAAAAAAAAAATGAAGGGGGGTTTAGGATTTTGGTCTGCTATTAATAACAACAAAGCTTTAGCTACTAAATTGTATTGGAGAATTTTACATAACCCTTTGGGCCAATAATCTTTGTGCTAAATATGGTGAGAACAAAAGTCTTGAAGACCTTATTCGCTATCAATTGCCTACCAAAGGTTCTCCTATTTTAGCAATTCTTGAGACTGATGAGATTTTTATTAAGAAAAATTTATTTTAGATCATTAATAATGGTCAACAGGCCAATTTTTGGACAAATTCTTGGGATGGTCACCAACCTTTGATAACTCAGTTTCCTAATTGGAGGCCTTGGATGGAGGAGATTCACTATGCTAATTGGATAAAGGTGGCTAATTACTATAGATACCATACTGGTAATTCAAAGGTTGGTATATATTGGATCCCTATTGAGGATTGGCCTATTCAAATTCCAAAAATTCAAAGACAAGACATCCAACGCATCTTGCATATGAGATCTCTCTCTTGATCCCATGATAAAGATTGTTTTGGATGGAACAACACTACTAAGGGTGAGTATTCAGTTGCTCAAGGTTATTTGGCCTTTTGTCATAATAATCCCAACCAATTTAATGACATATTTTATCATTTATGGGCTTAAAAGATTTGGCCTAAGGTGAGGTTCTTTACTTGGCTTTTATTGCATTGTAGGGTGCTAACTGGTGAGCAACTTATGAAACGTGGTTTTCATGGCCCTTTTAGATGTGAAATGTGTGGAGAGAATGTGAAAACTCTTAACCATATTTTTATTGAGTGTACCTTAGCCTTTGAGCTATGGAGGAGAATGTCCATATTGCTTGGCTTACAGTGGTCCAATTTTTCTACTTTTGAACAGCTTTGGAGGGATTGGCCTAAACAGGAGGGTGTTAATCATTTCATTAGGTAGTTAGTTTGGATGGGTTCTACCATTCTACCTTGGAATATCTGGAATGAAAGGAAAAACCAAATTTTCAATCAAGAAAAAAGGATATTCACTATATCTGGCAAAAGACCATTGCCAACTTAGTTGAATCAGTCCAACAACTCCTTAATCACCCCAAAATTCCCACCAAATATGGGATCAAGTGATGCAAATATTGAAGATTAACTCTTCTAAGGGCAACTAGCTTAAAGGGAATATGAATAATTGTAAGATGGAAAGAACAAGGAATTGGCAGCAACTCCTAAGGATTATGGAAAAGTTAATACCAATGGAGCCTCTAGGGGGAACCCTAGAAAAGCTAGTGCAGGAGGAATTGGTAGACTTTCATATGGCTCCCTAGTTTTCACTTTTGCTGAGAACTTGGGTATTATTTCCAATAACCTTGTTGAGGGGTATAGTATCCTTAGAGGCCTTCAAAAGGCTGCTAAGATTGGATGGGAAAAGGTGTTGGTTGAATATGACTTCCAACTCATGATTAATATTCTAAATACTCCTTCTAAGAATCATAAGGTTGATTGGAGAATAAAAATAATTGTTGAGAAGATTCAATTAATCCAGATGGGCTTTTTGAAAGTGGATTACAATCATGTGGTCAGAGAACAGAACATGAGTGTTGATGTTTTATCTAATTGGGCATTGGACAAAGGTGATCTTACTTGCTACGACCATCCTCCTAGATGGTGGGCTTCTCAAATAAGGGAAGCTATGCTTTTTACACTTTCTTTGGATGGCTCCGATACTAGAGGTACCTAGTTCCTTTTTGCTTTGTTTTTGCTTCTCTTTGGTTCGGTTAGGGTTTTTTAGTTCCCTAGCTTAGACATATATTTCTTATGTTTCCTCTATTGAATCTTGCCTTAAAATTCTTTTGGCCTAAAAAGGTCGTAGTTGTGTTTGTTTGGTTTTTGGTTTTCCTTTTTTTATTCAGTTTTTCAAGGGGTGTGTGTGTATTTTTTGTATTGTTTTGTTTTTGTGTTGTTTTTGTTTTTTATGTTTTTGTGTTTTTTCTTTTTTTTATGTTTTTGTTGTTTTTCATGTTTTTATTTTTTGTGTTTTGTATTTTTGGTTTTTTTTAAGTGTTTGTGTGTTGTTTTGTTGTTTTTATGGTTTTCTTATGTGTTTTGTGTTTTGTTGTTATTTTTTATTTTATTTTTTATTTTTTAGTTTTTTGTTGTATTTATGCTTTTATGTTGATTTTGTTTGTTTTGTGGTTTTTTGTTTGTTTGTCTTTGTTTTTTGATGTTGTTGTGTTTTTTGTGTTTGTTTGTTATTGTTTTTGTTGTTTTAGGCATACTCGTTGAGTGTGTCGAAGGGGGTAGGCCAAGTGCGAGCCCTGGGTGTTTTTGGCAGAATAGATACCTTTGCCTCCTTAGGACTTACCCAAAAGTGGCATCTCATTTGGGGTGTTTTCCACAAACAAAAAAAAAGTGGCACTCGTGTTGCCTAAATTCTTCAAAAACGCTTCTACTACACCATCTTCCAATGCCAAATGACAAGTGGTATTAGGTGAGTTAATATATTCCTTCAATATCTTTGACCTACGATCAATGCTTCTTCAAGAGCATTATACAAATGATATCTTCACTTAAGGATTCCTCTTTGCTTAGCTCTTGAGTTATCCTCGACATTGTGGTGATTTCCTACTAGTTTGCATGTAATGCCTTCTTCCACATGGTGCAAGTCTTTCACCACTTTGCCCTAACTACCTTAGGTTATTCAATCGATTGAGTCTCGCTTCTCAATGCTTGTTCACTACACTTCTTGCTCTACTTCCAATGCATCTATGATAGATGAATGATAGTTATTCTCCAATGTTTTGATGGTAAAAATAGCTTATTCCTCTAATGCTTCAGTTGAGTGTTGACAAAGGCTATACGTTGGCTTTGGGCAGTGATTAAACCTTCTTCGAAATCAATTCGACCTTTCTAATTTGTGCTGCAGTTCGATGTACCTCCACCTTAGGCTTGTTGAGTTTGCCTTGCAATCTATGATGACTTCCACGTTGGATATTCGAGTTGAATGAAGTGTTTGCAATGGTGCAAGTTAGGGTAATCACATGGGAAAAAATTATGACTAGTCTTAGTGCCAATGATGCTACTTCCAACAGAGTTAAGTGGATAAAACGAGACTGTGTCCTAAGATGTTTTTATTGCTATGATGCACCTTTTATTTCATTGCTTGGAGGTAAACATTGTTATATATTTATGTTTTCCCTTCACCAATGACTTTGGAGAACAAACTACACTTTAACTATGGAAGACAATATAAACTTCATTCTACTCCTTATCACACTGGCTTTAGCTTCAACCTTTTTTTGTTTTGATTAAACATCAATGAAACCTACTTCCTTGGCATGAAGATACTAGATTTTCCTCCTTATACAACCTTATAATGATGCTTTCAAGATATTTTAAAACCGAACCAGATTTAATGATTCTACAAATCACCACTTTTGCATACCTTTTGACCTTCTTTTGGTGATTCTTTTTGGTGAAACGGTTCACCTATTTGTTGTCTCTACTTTGTGAAATTTGTAGTTTCAATCCTGATTAATATACTCCTGAAACTATGACTTTGTGGCTTCAAACCTCTACCACAAATATTTGGCAAACTTCTTGCCAAACATTTTTCCCTTAGGTTTGTTCTCGGATGGCAATAATTGTCCCAAATTCTTCATTGTTAGGAAATTCTTTCGAAATCTCCTCAATGAGGCTTTCCTAGCCTTCTCCTTTAGCTTCTCTTCAATCTTTCTTGTGGTTTTGTTTTATCTACCATGTGCTTTGATACCATTGTTAGCTTTTGAAGACTTAAACTTGAAAGAAATGCAACCACAAGTGATGAAATAAGCAAGCTATGTTGTAACTATGATAATAGCTCACAAATAAGTAAGTAGATAACATGAAAAACTTTTGTAATCACTCATGCAATAGCCATTCATGTAAACTCATGAAAAAATTGAAACTTGATACAATATGGATAGATTTCTCTACTAGTGCATGCCATGAGAAATGCATGCTTCACACCCATTACAATGCATAGTCACACATATATATACTAGTATGTGACTCTTTTTGCATGATAGACACTTGTGCACATGCACAACTAACTAAGGACACTTGTCCTTTTACATCATTGCACATTCTAACACTTGTGCATTTATTACTTCTTCCTCAAGTAACTACTTAACCTAAGATAAACTCCTAATCTAATAATGTACTCAAGGTGGTACATTGACACATATAAAAAAATGTAATATACTCTAACATCTTCTATAAAAATGTGATCTAGTTATTATAATATTTTAGATTTGGAAAAGAAGTATTATAATGGTCTCTGATATATTTGTAGGTTAAGAGATCATTATAAAGAGAAGTACGAGCTTCTCTTAATTGTTTTGGATGTAATATTTTGGATTTTTTGGAAAATAAGTGTTATAATGGTCTTTGAGATCTTTGGAGGTTAAGTGATAATTATAAAGAGAAGTATGGGTTTCTCTTGATTGTTTTGGATGTAATGATTTGGCTTTGGAAATATTATAATGGTATCTAAGATCTTTGTAGGTTAAGATATCATTATAAAGAGAAGTATGGGCTTCTCTTGGAGTTGTTATGAGTTGATGTAGCTTCTTTGGTTTAGTAGAATGTGTGTTCCTTTTAAATGAGGATTCCATTCCATTTATGTTTGCTATGTGCATGGTTCTATGCATAATAGAGTAAGGCATGATTTAGTTGCATCCTATTAGAGTTGTTATGATCCCTAAGTAAACTTCACTTTTGGTGGATGGTTTGCTATCAATGAGGCTTACGTTTTTAGATGGTAGAAGACTCTAGATGGCTATATTAAGTTCTTCAAATTATTATTATTATTGTAATTGAGCAAATGCTTGTTTTGCTTGAAAGACATGTACTCTTGATTCTTGTATCCAAGTGTAGAATGAATCTCATTTGTGCAATGAGGAAATCCTTTAATGGTGTGGCTTGAAGTATGGTTATTTGAGCTCTTTTGTAATGTATGGGTTATTTATTTAAAGTTGCTTATGTTGCATAAATGCTAACTTGGAGTTGAATTCTTAATCAATATATGGAGGTGGTTGATAATGTTACTTGAATTATATGCTTATGTTAGAATTTGAGTTATCTAGCTAATGCATAAATTTTGATGGAAAGCTTTTATGTTTCAAGTTTCAATTAAAGCTTAGTTGTGGTTAAGAGGATTTCATCTTACGCTTTTTATTTTGAGATGAATAATGCAATGTGCTTTTATTTGCTTAATCACTTTGTTTTAAGCTTTATATTATGATCATGATGTTATCTATCCTTGGGGTGGGTAGAATTTTCCTCTTATAAACCATGAAATCCAATCCTAGAAGGAGTTGTGTGAATGCAATAGCTAGGTAGCCAAGAGTCCTAGAAGGAGTTGCGAGAATGCAATAGCTAGGATCTCATAAACCTGGAAGGAGTTGTGAGTATACAATAGCTAGGATACTTGTGAGTAGACACACCCTAGATTGAGTAGGATCAAGTGTGTGAGAAAACCTATTCACAAGACAATAGTGGTGACTCCTTGATCGCGTAGGATCAAGAGGTCATGTTAGTTGTCATTGAAGTGGCAATAACCTTAGTTAGCCCATGGAGGCATGGTAACTAAGCACCAAGGCTCTACATCGAATAACCTATCTAGGAGAAGCTAGAGTCAGGTTAGGGAATTGGCATCCCCCTTTAAGTGTTATGGGCCTTAAAGGGTAATCCCTACATCGTGGTCACATGGTCCTATACCGAGAAGGGTATAGGAAAGGTGGGGGGACCACTTATGGCATCCTTCTAAATATGTAGGTTTAGTAAGGTGAACCCCAGAAGTCATAGGAGTTGGCCTCTCCTATCCACTGAGTATCATCTATAGTGACTTGGAAGCTCAAATATGGTGAAGCCTTGTATGCTGAAGAATAAATTATCAAGGGTAATCCCCTTGAGAGCTATACTTGTAAGTACTATTTAAAAAAATTGGGTTGGTAGATTTTGGGTTGTTACAGTTGGTATTAGAGCTCTAGGTCGTAGGACTAGAAGATTTCATAGAGTGTGCTTAGGTTGAGCCTTGACTTGATGTGCAACTTTGGGTTATATCTCTTGCAAGAAGGCAAGAGTGACCCTAGAATAATAATTGAGATTGTTAGTTCATGAGTAGAATGAAGCTAACAAATGTAAGTACAATTGAGAGATAATTATAGCTTACCTAATTCCTTTGTGTGAATAGGAAATGACACCTGTTCAAAAAGGAAGTTTGTCAAAGAAAACCAAAATAGTTGCACCATAAAGTAATACTATGCAAAGGGTAGGATAAACTTTAGACCCTAGTAAGAAGACTAGGAAGACAACAACTCTAGGTAAGGGGCCTATGATGACAAGAGACTCAAAAATGAATGTTGGAGGAACATCAAAATCTGGTAGAGGGACAAAGGATCTTTCTTCCTTGGTAAAACTACTCCAAGAGCGATTGGAACAACAAGAAAAGTTAATAGACTCTTTGGTCAATAGAGAGGCCAATGCTAGAAATAGAGAGGGTCGACAGGAAGAAAATCCTATCCAAAGAGGCCAAGAGGGTAGAGCCCAAATTGAGGTTGAGTTAGCAAGAGACCTTAAGGGTGTTAAGGTAACAAAATTCAATGGTAGAATAGGAGGAGATGCGGTCGAGGCATGGCTGAAAGAGTTAGAAACCTTCTTCTCTTTGAAAAATTACTCATCTGAGACTAAGACTGCATGGGCTACTATACATCTCCTAGAAGTGGCCCTAGAGTGGTGGGACACATGCAACTCCGGTAAGAAAATTGAAGTCACGAATCTGAAATGGGAGGAGTTCATTGAGGCTTTTAAGAAAAGGTTTCTCACAGACCAGTTTTATATTGAGAAATTTGAAGAGTTCTCTACCCTTCAACAAGGGTCACTATCTTTAGAAGTATATTATCAGAAATATGTGAGACTTTTGAAATATGTTCCAGAATATGAGAACAATGAACGTCTTAAGGTGCATAAGTTTATCCTAGGGTTGGATCCTAAGATAAGGACAATGATTAATCTACTCAAACCAAAAACTTTGCAAGAGGCATACGACCTGGCTAGGTAGGAAGAAACCAACCTTCAAACAAAAAGAACTTTCTTCAATTACTCAAGGATGATAATAAATGAAAGGCAATAATTGAGGAAAAGAAAGAGTGCAAGCTTCATGAAATGGGATAAAGATCAAAATAAAAGAAATAAAAGCAATCCCAAGTTCAATAGGAACAATGGAAACTTAAGACAAAACAACAAGAAATTCCACAAAGGACAGGTCCAATTCCAGTTTTTCAAAAACTTTTGAGTTAGCATAAAAAGAGGAGTTAAAGGAAAGGACACAGGAGAAATCCTAGGCACCTAAGGTAGGATGTTACATTTATGGGGGTCCTCACTATGCCCAAACATACCCCCAAAGAGCAGAGTCTAGTCACAAAATGGAGGAGCCATTGCACCGAATTTATGCTACCATAAAAAATCAAACTTTAGATGGCCAAGCAACACCGATGTTGTTAAATGGTAAGTTGTTTGCTAGAGATGTAAAAATTTTAATAGATAGTGGAGCCACAAATAGTTTTATTTCCACTAGTATTATCAGGGATATGCCGAAAAGACCTAGAATTTTGGCACAAGGGTGGAAATTTGAGTATGGTTTTGGGTAAACCTACTTAGTGGATCAATGTTTACCTACAATAGAGATAACTCTACCTGAAGGATCTACTATATGGCACTTGTATGTGGCACCTCTTCATGCTTTTGATATTATCCTAGGGATGGATTGGTTGAAGGCACATGGAGCCTTAATCAATTTTCAAGATAGGTGGATGGATTACATCGACAAGGATAAGAGGAGAGTAAGAGTTCAAAGTGGGTGAGGTTCTTTCCAACCCCACTTGCTTTCAGCTATGCAATTAAAGAAAGCAATCAAAAGAGGTAACTTACTCTACGTAGTAAAGATCAATGGTAAGACTAGAGAAAAAGGAGATGAGGAAGTTTTTAAGAAGCATTCAATTCTCCATGAATTTTGAGATATTTTTCTAGAAGATATTTTGGGTCTACCCCCTCAAAGAGAATTTGATTTCACTATTGAATTAATGCCTAGAGCAGAACCCATTTCAAGGACACCCTACAGAATGACTCCTATTGAGTTGTAGGAACTAAAGGTTTAACTTCAAGACTTGTTGAAAAAGGGTTTGATCAGACCAAGTGTGTCACCTTGGGGTGCTCCAATGTTATTTGTGAAAAAGAAGGATGGTTCCCTAAGACTATGTATAGATTATAGAATGTTGAATAAGGTAACCATTAAGAACAAGTATCCTCTACCATGGATAGATGATCTCTTTGATCAGTTAAAGGGTGCTACCATATTTTCAAAAATAGATCTGAGATCGGGTTATCATCAGCTAAGAATTAAAGAAGAATATACCCATAATATGACCTTTAAAACTTGATATGGACACTATGAATTCATGGTGCTACCATTTGGGTTAACGAATGCACCGATTGCCTTCATGAATCTAATGAATAGTGTGTTCAAGAAGTATCTAGACCAGTTCATCTTGGTATTCTTAGATGATATACTAATCTATTCTCAAACTAAGGAAGAGCATGATCAACATCTCATATTAGTATTGGAAGTGCTAAGGAAGAACCAACTTTTTGGGAAACTATCCAAGTGTGAGTTCTATACTCCACAAGTACAGTATTTGGGGCACATTATCTCAGCAGAAGGTATTGTTGTAGATCCATAGAAGATCGAGGCTATACTAAATTGGCCTACACCTACAAATGTGACAAAATTCAGGAGTTTCATGGGACTCATAGGCTATTATAGGTGTTTCATGAGAAATTACTCTAAAATTACCTATCCAATCACCAACCTTCAGAAAAAAGGAAAGGAATTCAAATGGATGGATAAATGTGAGGCCGCATTTGAGACTCTAAAAAATAAGTTGACAACAACACCAATTCTAAATATTTTGGACCCCCTTGGGAAGTTCACTATGTGTACAAATGCTTCTCTAGAAGGTTTGGGGGGAGTTTTATCTTAGGAAGAAGTTATAGTGGCATACGAGTCTAGAAAACTCAAGAAGCATGAGGTAAACTATGCCACTCATGATCTAGAATTGGTAGTAGTTGTGCATGCCCTAAAGGTTTGGAGGCACTACTTATTGGGTCAAATTTTTGAGCTAAGGATAGACCATCAAAGTTTGAGGTATATCTTTACCCAACCTTTGTTGAATGCAAGACAAAGAAGATGGGTAGAGTTCTTAGTAGAATATGATTTTGGCATTGATTACATCAAAGGGAAAGAAAATAAGGTGGTAGATGCCTTGAGTAGGAGAAGGCACATAACCACCTTAACCCGAATCCATGTAGATTTAATGGATAGGGTCAAGAAAATGCAACTACAAGACCCGTATTGCTTAGAACTTCGAAGAAAAATAGAAGGAACTTCAAAAGAAAGCAAGGGTTTCAACATAAAATATGGGATTTTATGCTTTAAATATCGGGTAGTTATACCCAAAGCCGATGATCTAAGGAGAATTATCTTGCAAGAGGCACATAATTCTCCCTATTTCGCTCATCTAGGAGGGTAAAAAATGAGAGAAAATATGAAAAATACCTTCTACTAGGTTGGGATGAAGCAAGATATCACCGAATTCTTATCAAGATGTTTGGAATGCCAAAAAGTGAAGGCAAAACATCATCACCTAGCTGGAAAATTGTACCCACATGAGATACCTATGCAAAAATGGTAGGTAATATCTATGGACTTTATTATGGGATTACCTAAGAATAGGTTCCAACATGATGCCATCCTGGTAGTGGTTGATAAGTTGACCAAGGTCACACACTTCATACCAAGGAACATCAAGGATGATGCACCAATGGTGGCACATAAGTTCACCAAAGAAATTTTTAGATTACATGGGTTTCCAAAGGTAATCATATCTGATAGGGATTCTAGATTCATGTCAGAATTTTGGCAAGCTCTTCATCGTGCAGTGGGCACTAAGCTAAACATTAGTTCTGCATATCATCCCAAAATAGATGGTCAAACTGAGAGGGTGAACCAGGTTTTGGAAGACATGTTACACATGTACTACATGGACCAAAAGTCAAAATGGGAAGACTTCTTGCATCTCGTGGAGTTTGCTTATAATAATGGATACCATGCATCACTAGGGATGGCCCCCTTTGAAGCCTTGTATGGTAGAAGATGTAAGACTCCTCTATCATGGGATAACCTAGAATATCGAGTGGTGATTAGACCCGATACTATATGGAAGATGGAGGAACAACTCAGAGCAATCTGACTTAGGCTCAAGGAAGCGATCGATCGACAAAAGAGCTATGTAGATCTGAAAAGATCGCCAATGGAATTCTCTATAGGAGACAGAGTCTTCTTAAGGGTTAGACCTATGAAAAGTGCCATCAAGTCAACAAAGTTGGATCCTCGCTATGTGGGGCCCTTTGAGATCATTGGGAAAGTTAGCCTAATAGCCTATAGGCTCACTTTTCCACCCAACCTATCAAAAATCCATGACACTTTCCACATATCCCTGCTTAGGAAGTATGTTGTTGATCCTACTCATGTGTGGAATATTTCTAAATTGTAGATGATAGATCCCACAACCATTGAGGTGCGACCAGTTAAGATTTTAGGGTTTCATTCCAAAGTGCTAAGGAAACAAACCCTAGATCAGTGTAAGGTCTAGTGGGACCAATATTCAGAGAATTGTGCTACATGGGAAAATGTTGATGAGATGAGACAACAATTTCCATTTTTATTTGAATAAATTTATGTATGCTACTTTTTGTAGGAAACATAGAGGACTGTGTTTAGTCCAAGGAGGGAAGTATGTAACACCCCTCCTTGGCAGAACTTTTGTGGACAATGAACTATGTATTGATGTGTTTATGTAATGGCATAGTTTCTTTCAAGATGATTTAATAATAGAATGATTGTTTTATTTAAGCATGGAATATGGTACTGTTGATGTATCTGTGGATGTAGGATCAGGTACCTTCTCCTTGGTGGGGCTATGGGTAAACCACCTACCATGAAGGATACCTAGGAAAATGATGATGATGGCTTGTTCATCGATAACTTAGGGTAAACATGGAAAAATTACCTTCATATAGATGCATATCATTTTGTTGTGTCTCCACATTCACACCATTGGGCCAGGATATTGCTTGCAATGAGCCTCCTCAACAAAGATGGTGATAGCTTAGACTATCATAAAAAGGGCCATCTACTTGGGGATAAAACATTGGTGTGGAATATTGTGGATGTGATGCCTTGTTTGACCAAGTTACTTTATGGGCAAAAAGAAAATATTGTTATGTTTTGTTTTGAGCAATTTAATACTCTTGCTTTGCTTTGGTTGACAACTTAATTTATGTTCCTTTAATCAAGCTTGGTATGGGTTTTTTTATATGTATATATATATATATATATATTTGTGTATTTAATATATGTACTATTGGTTTGATTTATTGACTAAGCATCAAGCTATATATTACCCTACTTTTGGTTTGCTAGCGCTTTATGGTTTTAGCCACCCTTGGTAGATGAAGAGTCATATGTTGTTTTCCTCTTGAGCATAGTAAGAAATGCTCAGAGATGGTAACACTCTTGAGAGATTAAGGGGAATCACCTTGCACATCAATAATGCACCTCCTTAAATTCAAGAGAAATGATGGACGTGTAGGGATGGGGATGCATGCCTGTGGAAGTAGTGGAAGCGAAGGCTGAGGAAAGGAGAAGAGCAATGATGTTGGAAGGATTTTGGTTCAGTATTTTAGGTGCTTCTTTGTTTGCTCTTGCATGTATTATGTTTTCATTATGATGGACCTTTCCCTTGCTTTGCTTGTTATGTCCTTCCTTCGCTGTTAGCATTGTGATTATTGGGTTGCACCTGCTTTGAGTTGCTTGGTTATTACTCTTGTAGCCTATGTTGCTTGTTTGTTTGGGAGTTTCCTTTTGTTGTGTGTTGAGATATATTTTTTTTGTGGTGGTGACATCCTTTGGAACCTAAGTTTATTAGGGATGATTTTCCTTTTTATACATCGCTCTTTGTGCCAAGCTTTTGCCTGCTTTGTCCTCTTGATATTTTGCGTGTTGTGTTTTACCCCCCTTGCTTTTGTTGGTCTTGCTAGCTGAGTGTGGTTGGAATTTTTTTGTGGGATGGGTTGCTTGCGAATGGTCGCCTGCATTCTTTTCAACTCCCCCTTGCTTTACATTGTTAGCTTTTTAGTCTTCTAATGCGTTGAGTAACCCCTATGTCGAGTATAGTGATGCACTGGATTTTTTTTAGTCGATTTCTTTGGGTGGTAGTGACCTAGCTATCTTTGCTAGGCTTTCATGTCTCTCTTTCACCTTAGTATGGAGGGTGTTGAGTTGTACCTTCTTTTGTATGCCTGCGAGTCATATTCTAGCCCTTCGTTGTTGTTCGTGTTGCAATTTTACATTGGTTGGTTTTCCTTGATTCCTTAAAGCTTTAGCCTAAGTTTACGTGTTCTTTTTATGCTTGTTAGTAGGGTTAAGTTGTAGGCTTGTTCCTTGCCTATATTTTTGCTTAACATTGAATGAAAAATATGTTTATAAGGAAGCTTTGAGCTTACATCTATTTTTATGTATATGGGTTTTGTATGTTTTGTTATTGAAGGTTTCAGAGCCTTCTTAGAGAAAGAAATTTATTAGTGCTTGTATGTAATTGTTGTTAATGCACTTGGTTATATTTTTGTATGTATTTTATTTTCCTTGTTAATAAATATTTTGAGGTATACCTTATTTTAAAAATGTTTTAGCTTTGGAAAATAAGTATTCTAATGGTCTCTGAGATATTTGTAGGTTAAGAGATCATTATAAAGACAAGTATGGACTTCTCTTGATTGTTTTGGATGTAATGTTTTGGATTTGGAAAAGAAGTATTATAATGGTCTCTGAGATATTTGTAGGTTAAGAGATAATTATAAAGAGAAGTATGGGCTTCTCTTGATTGTTTTGGATGTAATGTTTTGGCTTTGGAAATATTATAATGGTCTTTGAGATATTTGTAGGTTAAGAGATCATTATAAAGATAAGTATGGGCTTCTCTTGGAGTTGCTATGAGATGATGTAGCTTCTTTGGTTTAGTATAATACTCGTTCCTTTTAAATGAGAAGTCCACTCCACTTATGTTTGCTATGTGCATGATTGTATGCATAATAGAGTAAGGCATGAGTTAGCTACATTGTATTTAGAGTTGTTTTGATCCATAAGTAAACTTCACTACTGGTGGGTGATTTGCTATCAACAAGGCTTGCGGTTTTAGATGGCAAAAGACTCTAGATGGCTATATTAAGCTCTTCAAATTATTATTATTATTATTGTAATTGAGCAAATACTTGTTTTTCTTGAAAGACATGTACTCTTGATTCTTGTATCCAAGTGTAGATTGACACTCCTTTATGCAATGAAGAAATACTTTAATGATGTGGCTTGAAGTATGGTTATTTGAGCTCTTTTGTAATGTATGGGTTATTTATTTAAAGTTGCTTATGTTGCATAAATGCTAACTTGGAGTTGAATTATTAATCAATCTATGGAGGTGGTTGATAATATTATTTGAATTATGTGCTTAGGTTAGTATTTGAGTTATCTAGCTAGTGTATAAATTTGGATGGAAAGCTTTTATGTTGCAAGTTTCAATTAAAGCTTGGTTGTGGTTAAGAGGATTTCATCTCACACTTTCCAACTTTTAGATGATTAATGCAATGCATTTTTATTTGCTTAATTACTTCATTTTGAACTTTATATTTTGATCATGATGTTATCTATCCTTGGGGTGGGTAGAATATTTTCTCTTGTTAACCATGAAATCCAATCTGGAAGGAGTTGTGTGAATGTAATAGCCAGGTAACCGGAAGTCCTAGAAGGAGTTACGAGAATGCAATAGCTAGGATCTCATGAACATGGAAGGAGTTGTGAGTATACAATAACCAAGATACTTGTGAGTAGACACACCCTACGTCGAGTAGGATCAAGTGTGTGGAAAATACCTATTTGCAAGACAACAATGGTGACTCCTTTATTGCATAGGATCAAGAGGTCATATTAGTTGTCGTAGAAGTGGCAATAACCTTAGTTATATTACGGAGGCATGGTAACTAAGCACCAAGTCTTTACATCAATTAACCTATCTAAGAGAAGCTAGAGCTAGGTTAGGGAATTGGTATCCCCCTTTAAGTGTTATGGGCCTTAAAGGGTAATCCCTACATTGTGGTCACATGGTCCTAGACCAAGAAGGGTATAGGAAAGATTTGGGGACCACTTATGGCATCCTTTTTAAACATGTAGGTTTGGTAAGGTGAACCCTAGAAGTCACAGGAGTTGGCCTCTCCTGTCCACCGAGTGTCGTCTACAATGACTTGGAAGCTGAAATGTGGTGAAGCCTTGTATGTTGAAGAACAAATTATCAAGGGTAATCCCCTTGAGAGTCATACTTGTAAGTACTATTTTAAAAAATTGGGTTGGTAGATTTTGGGTTGTTACAATTTATGTGTAACTTGAGCGTACATATTAGAAGGACAAATAAACAAAATGTCAAAATAACAATGAATTGGTTTGACTACGTGAAAAAGGCAAAGGATCATTTGATGAATAGTTGAAGTTATAAAAAAATGGATAACAATTCCATTGACAAGGTGGTTAAAAAGCTCTTAGATAGCAGGGTGAAATTGAAGCTTTAACCAAAGAAGGTGGTCACATCTAAGATCCATGAACTTTTAAAATTTTATAAATCGATATTCTTTAAAGGCCCATAGTAGATACCATGGGTTATTAAACTACAACTTAGTGCCTTTTTTGGTAGAGAAGTTGAATCCTTTGGTATGTTTGTCATCTTCAAATAATAAAAAACTTGCCATTTAGTTGAATTTTTGAAGGATAGAAGATTGAAGGAGAATGAATTATTGGTGAGTTTCTACATGTAATTTTTATTCATAAATATACCACTTAATGAAGTTCTTGAGGTGATTTGAAGAAAAACAAATTCATAATTTTGTTTACTTGTAGAATTATGCATGAGATCTACAATTTTTGTTGTTATTGTTTTCAAGGTGAACTTTATGAATAAACTAAGAGTAATATAATGAGTTCCCCTTTGGTTAACATTTTTGTGGAAGATTTCGAGTGTATGACACTGGATTCTTTTGTCTTTAAGACAAGGTGGTGGAAAAGATATGTTAATGAATCTTTTGGTACAAAATAGGGAGAAACTTGAAGACTTTTTATATTGCCTAAATGTGCAAAGTTCCAACATGAAATTTACCATGGAGTTGTAGAAGGATAATTTCTCACCATTATTAGATGCATCACTCATAATAAAGGAGGGTGGCTCATTGAGTAGAAAAAATCATAGAAAAATATGACTACAATTATTTATATCCATGTAGATTGACATCATCAACCCATCATAAAAACAAAGGGTTTTAATTGCATTGGCAACAAAAGTTACAAGGATCACAAATGAGGTGCATATTGATCATTAGTTGTCATGCTTAAGGAGATATTTCAAGCTAAATGGTTACAAGAATAAATAAATCAATTAAGCCTTAAAAAAGACCAAGAACACTCATAGTTAGCTTCATAATTAGCATGACAAGGAGAGTAGATTTAGACTTATGTGGAAACAATCTCTAATTAAATAACTAGGATTTTAGAAAGGTATACTATTGATTTGTTTTTTGTCTCATAAGATAATTAAAAAAACATTTAATCAAAAGACAAGGTTGAGTCAAATAGAGGAGTAGACCGTGTATTTAATTTTATGTAAAATTTATAGAAGGTATATATTGGCGAAAGAGGTAGATCCATTCGAGGAAGTGTTAAGGTGTATATTGATGAAAGAGGTAGATCCATTTGAGGAAGCGTTAAGGAGCATCATGTAAATTTCAAACATGAAAGATCTATAGGAAATAAACAATAACAAAACACTATTGTAGCTCTAATCATCACATCTAGATGGGAGATGTCAATGTAATCAACAATGTACACCTCATCATTGTAAATTTTTTTATAGAAGCCATTAAGATTAAAAAATGTAGTGCCATACAATTAAAATGAGGAGCTTTAATTAAGCGACATAAGGAGACCCATATTAAATATTGACTGTTGTCATTTGTTATAGATCCTCTTTTGTTGAGATATACACATATTTTAAAATTTACTACATGGGATTGTAATGACCCCATTTGTCATTGCTATATAATATTTTTGGCAACTATGCATGCATTATTTAACAAGATTTAAACATGAATCTCCTCCATGAAAGTTGACAAATCTAACAATTGAGCTCATGCCATTTGATATTGAATTTTTTTAAAATAATAAATTAATTATATGAAATTTTCAAATTGCATTAAGTCAATGGTTAAATTCCTCTACTTTCAAAGAGGAGATCTAGATTCATTTTATTTTTATTTTTATTTGGTTAATGTGAAAAACCCCTACGATCTACGCTTAAATTCAAATCTTATTACATACATAATTGCTAAGATGTAATAGCAATATGTGATCATGATGCAATATGGGTGAAGTTATTTCAATCTCATATAAACTAATTAAAAAAATAAGTTATATGGAATTGAAACAAGGTTAACTTATATTACATCATGACCATATGACCATATAATGGTATTACAACTTAACTAGCTTAGATATATAAAATATATATATATATATCTATAAACGCCGAGAGTTATCAATCTCGAGGCACCTATAATTTTCTTAATGTCGACTTTTTTAATAAAATATTAATATTGTTTACAGCGTGGCTGACCTTCCTAGCTACCATTGTAGGACGGCTACCGGCGTAACTATAATTTTCTTAATGTCGGCTTTTTAAATAAAATATTAATATTGTTTACGGCGTGGCTGACCTTCTTGGACGTCATTGTAGGACGCCTATCGGCGTAATTATTATGTATATATCCCTCCACAAGATTATTATGATTCTTGCATAAGTTATATGAAATTGAAACAAGATTAACTTATATTACATCATGATCATATAGTAGTATTACAATAGCTTAGCTATTATGTAAGAATCATTCGACAAGATTCAAACCTTGATTTCTTCTTAAAAGTCAAGTCAAATAAGCAGTTTCAATCTTATATAATCAATTTAAAAAAATAGTTATATAGAATTGAAATAGGTCCGTATTACATTATGACCATTTAATGGTATTACAACTTAATTATTATCAATAAGATTTTATTACATTATGACCATTTAATGGTATTACAACTTAATTATTATCAATAAGATTTTATCCTTGTATTCTCTTTAAAGGTCAAGAAATTTAACTTATTAAATATAAATATTTGATATCATTATAGTCTCTTATTTTATGTTGAAAAATTATTATTATTATTTTTTGAATTTGATTAGTTTAAAAATTTGTTGAAAACGGATTCAATCCCCACTACGAATGTCTATTAAAAAAAAAAAGTATTACTAAAAAAATGTTAAAAAATTATCAATTTATTTTTATAATTAAAAGATTATCATATAATTAGAATTTTACATTCAATTAACCTTTACATCTTGATCTAATATGTCATCCAACCAAAAAAAAAACTCAATTGACATTTTTTTTTTATATATATTAGCATAAAACAATCAAAATAATTAGAAGTAAGGAATTCCTTTAACATAGGTTACTTAAATCTCTGTGGAGTGTGTCTAACATCTTCCGAATCTCTGGACCTGCAAAACTTATTATAATGACAGAAGAGTCGGGCACAGGCTCAGTGGAGGATGCGGCAGCACAGCGGAGGGAAAGGCTCAAGGCCCTCAGGGCCGCCCAGGAACTCTTACATTCTGAATCTCCTCACCCGCAACAGGACAGCAAAGCTCCCACAGATGAGGGGGAATATGAACAACACGATGACGGGTACGTGTATGCCCCTGAACTCCCTTGATTATATTTTAGTTCATGACAACCGGCGAATTAGCTCTTAAAGTATCGCGAGCCTGTATCATATCTGAAACATTTGTACTTTGTTTAAGAGCTGCCGATGCATCTGACAAATCTATGGTGTTGAAACCCTCAAAATCCTGAAGCAATACCTATCTGTCGCTTTCTTCTAACTTCTAATCTTCAGTGTTAGATTTCATTTTAGCAGGGATAGGGTTAGGGTTATCTTATGTTTCTCTCTGGTAGCGTTAGGTTAAAATTTTGGTTGATAGAGTTGGTTTTGGGGGCTAGGGCTAAGTTTTTGGAGCATCGGGATATATGTCCTTTTTTTTTTTTGTTTTATAAGTTTAAATTTGGCACATTCCTTGATCTCTGCTATTATCTCATCTTGTAGTACGTCTAGGGCCTATAGGGACTTTTGATATTTGCTAACGTCTTCATAGGAATCAAATTTTTGCCATTTGATGGTATAGACACTTTTGCAGTAATATGTAATTTAGTTGTATCATCTAGGCGTATTTTTTCTTTTTCTTTTTCTTTTTCTATTTTTCTATGATCAACTTTCGTGGCAATTGTTGTCTGGACTCTTACGATATCAGAGGGGCTTGGAAAACTTGTCTTTTGCGTGATATTTATGTTCTTTTCTTTGGTTGTTTATCGGGATTAACGCTCAAGTGGAATTCTCCTTTGATGCTACAATAGCAAAGGATTCCAAAAATCATTGTAAGATTGTCTTATAAGTTTTGTCTTTATGTTTGTTGATTTTATAATTGGAAAAAGATGAACTTGGCACCTCATTTTTGTAGATTTTATGGGGAATTTGGAAAAAATTGACAAAAAGAAATCGAAGAAAAATTTTTAATTTAAAAAAAAAACATTAAATAACAATTGTAGAGTCAAAAAGCTGATTTTATATTAGATATTCATAAAAAAAAGGGTACAATTTCAGTTCTTGATTATTGAATCTATCCAAATACATCATATGTATGCAAGGTATGCAAAAATTTAAAATATAAAGCAATTTTTAAATTGCTTTTTGTTTTCCCCTCCTCCCCCTCAAACTAGATGGTTGGACTTGGCTTTGGACATGTGGTCAAATTGGAGGCTCCTCGCTCCTCAGGTATGGGATCATTATGGAAATTGGAGGCTCCTCGCTCCTCAAGTATGGGATCATTATGGTATATATCCTCCAATCTTCGCAAATGTTTGTTTCCTCCTCTAGTGCCTCGATGCCCTCAACTCGGTATCCGATGGACTATCAACAATTTGTGGATTTAGCTCTTTCAAGTCAATCGTTTCATAGGATTCATTTGCCTCCACTTGTTTGGTGCGAAGCTAGAGATTGTATTGTACGAACACAAAGTCATTGAGACAATCATGGGTCAACCTATTGCACTTCTTGGTGTGTATGGCCTGAAATAGAGACAAATTGTACTCACACCCAAAATTGCTACAAGAATGACTCAAGATGTAGATAGCCATCTTGACTCAAAATGCAAGTAGGCATCCTCTTCAGATTAGGTGTTTGTGAACCATAATCCTCCCATGCGCTCACACCCAAAAACGCTATAAGGTTGATTTAACATGCGAATGGCCATCCTCTTCAAATTGGGTGTCTTTGAACCATAATCCTCCAACCATAAATCTACAAAAGATTATTTTCAAATTATTAATTTACATTTGTAATTGTGTTGTTGTAAATGTAAACTACAAGAAAATTTCAAAAAATGTTTAAACTTTAACTTGGACACGAGGTCGACATTGATTCTTTATAAAAGGAGGATGAAAACAGGCTCCCATGAACGACCTTATAAGTTTAAATATTTTACCAATGTAATAGTGTTCGATGGTCTCCTTTGCTCTATCCATTGCCTTATAAATTTTATATCTTTTTCTAAATTTTGAGTATTTATTGTTTAATTGCAGGCGACATAACCCTTGGTAAGGCATCTTCATCTTCTAGATGGTGAAAAATTGGTAATGGGCTATCTATATAAGGCAATGGATAGAGCCAAAGAGGCCATTGAGCACTATTACGTTGGAAACTAGTGCAAGTATGAACCAATTTGAACCCCAAATTCTTTTACACTTGCAGTCTTATCGGTGATGAAGAGGTCCAGGCAGGGTTCTATACTTGTGCAGAGAGGATAATAGATAACCCTACCAAACATCGCCTTATCCTTGCTAATTTGCAATTGTATAAGGCCACGGGAGGGAGCTTGTTTGCATCCCCCTTCGCTAAAGAAGTAAGGTGAAGCTTGTGACCAATTAAAGGATCTAAACTTTATTTTTTATTTTTTTAATAAGCTATGTGTGGCTTCTATTGGGGGCCACTCCCATTACAAAAACAAAACATTACATTGCTCTCATTACATTTCTAACAAGTTAATTAAAGCATATCCAACTTTGCCTTTCGATCAAAGATATTCTTCATTTGCCTTTCTATCAATCTCCATCTTCCTCAAACTGCTAAGTTTCCACAATCAACTCCTTTTATATCAGATGCCTTCTGAAATTTAAATTCTGCCAAGATGAAATTCAACACCGCTAATGGCTAAAATATTTGCTGCCCAACTTCTATATCTATAAATATCTTGTCTATAACAACCTCACAATTTCTTAATACATTTTTTTAGGGTTCTTATCCATTCCCCTAATATTCCAAGATATTATTTTCATTGTTATTTTTTGATTTTATTTGTGGGTTTAGCCCCACTTCTTGTTAGCACTTGTGATATTTGCTTTTGTTTTCCCATATCAATATCCCTCTGGGTTTCTTTTTCTCTTTGTTTTTGCTTCTTGGGTCTTCCTCTCTTTTTTTCATTCCCAGCAATACTTTCATCTTCATCAATCTCTTCAATCTTCTCACACTGCTCATAGTAAGACTTATCATCTTTAGGTTTGCCTTGTTCTGAAGGATCTGAAGTGCAAGGAATAACCTCAAAAGCACAATCTTCTTTATGTTGCCCTAGAAACCCTAAAGTGCAAGGATGCTCTTCTGTAGCAATTACCTTCTTATTCTGCTCTAAAAAACCTAAATTGTTATGGGTTTCCTCCATCCTTATTTCTTTATTATGCTGCTCTTGAAACCTTGAAGTGCAAGGGATAACATCTTCATCCCTTTCACTCTTATTACTTGGAGAGGATTCTATACTACTTGAGGAAAATGAAGATGATTTACCTGGAATAAACTTGACCTCTTTTGTTGTCTTTGTTTTAGGATTTCTCTCCACATCTTCTTTTGCACCTTTAATTCCTTCTGAACTTGCCAAATGATACTGTAGATAGGCTTTCTTTGCCTCTTCTTTCGGAGTGGAATATCCTTGATCTGATCTAGCTTCTATTATTGTATGATTTCCTTGCTTCGTCTTGAAGTTTATCTCATGGCTAGAATTTTTTGTCTCTTTCTTCATAGTTTTCACTTTGCAAACTCTTGCCATGTGTCCAATCTCATAACAATTGTGGCAATGAAATGCGATATTTTCATAATCTACTTGTTGATCCCATTCTCTTGATTCAGATTTTATCTTAATGGATTGTGGCAAAGGTTTTGAAATATCCATAGCAACACATATTCGAGTATATATAGCATGCTTTCGCTCCTTAGTAGTTAGTCCTTCCTTGATGAATTCCCCTAGGGTATTTCCAATATTCTTCAGAACATCCTTATTTATAAGTTGATATGGAAGTCCAAAAAGCCTAACCCATATTGGAAGCTTCTTAATAGTTTCTATCTCAATAGAAAAATTTTCATTCCATGGTCTCAAATAAAGTGCATCTCTTCCCCTAAACCATGGGCCACCAACCATTATTTTATCCCTAATTTTTGAACTAGAAAAGATGATGAGAAAAAAACCTTTAGGAAGAAAAGTCACAAAGTAATTTGAATTTAATCCCCACTTCCACTTGATCCAATTTTGAATCTCCAAAAACCTTGGCCATGATCTATGGAACTTACATATTAACCCTCTACTTTTAAGAACCATTATATCATGCTCAATCATCTCATCCTTGATACTCACTTCTGGTGTAACATCTGCTACCTAGATCGAACTTGCCATGTATTCACTCTTCTACTTATCTCCAACTTGGGCCTCCATACTTCCAACTAGGGCATCCTGACTTCCCATTAGGGCTTTCAAATATGACTTTCCTTCCATACTAGCTAATGGGGCTTGCTCTTGGCTTGCACTCCCTCTTGGCTCACCTTCCCTCTCGGCTTGCACTCGCTCCCAACTTGCACTCTCTCTTGCCTCACACTCGCTCCTGGCTTGCACTCCCTCTTGGCTCGCAATAGCCCTTGTCTCTTCTTTTTCTCGACGTTCCTTCGCTTCAACAATTTTTTGGAAACAATGTTCCACGCATTCGTGGTAAGGGTTTGAAGCATTGATGCACTCCGGATGAACCCGTTGCTCTTCCGCCATGATTGAATCTTGGCTTGCACTCCCTCTTAGATCGCACTTCCTCTCGGCTCGCACTGGATTTTCTTCAACTGGATCACACTTTGCTTTCTACTTCCTACTCACACTTCCTCCTCCTCATTGCTACACTCTCTCCCGGCTCGCGCTCGCGCTCTCTCCTGGATCGCGCTCGGGCTCATGCTCATTGCTACACTCTCTCCCGGCTCGCGCTCGCGCTCATGCTCATTGCTACACTCTCTCCCGGCTCACGCTCGCGCTCATGCTCATTGCTACACTCTCTCCCGGCTCGCGCTCGCGCTCGCGCTCACGCTCACTTTCGGTTGCATTCACTCTCGGCTCGCGCTCGCGCTCACGCTCACGCTCACTTTCGGTTGCACTCCCTCCCGGCTCGCGCTCGCGCTCGCACTCGCACCTACACTCCCTCCCGGCTTGCGCTCGCGCTCGCACTCGCAGCTACACTCCCTCCCGGCTCGCGCTCGCCCTCGCACTCGCAGCTACACTCCCTCCCGGCTCGCTCGCCTCGCCCTCGCACTCGCGCTCGCGCTCGCAGCTACACTCCCTCCCGGCTCGCGCTCGCGCTCGCAGCTACACTCCCTCCCGGCTCGCGCTCGCGCTCGCAGCTACACTCCCTCCCGGCTCGCGCTCGCGCCGCAGCCTACACTTCCCTCCCGGCCACGCGCTCGCAGCTACACTCCCTCCCGGCTCGCGCTCGCGCTCGCTGCTACACTCCCTCCCGGATCATGCTCGCACTCACTTCGAATTGCACTCCCTCCTGACTTGTGCTCGCTTAAAGCATTTAAACTTTTAAAGTTTAACATTTTTTGAATTTTTTTGTAGTTTACATTCTTGTAGTTTATGAATGTAATTTTTTTTTTAATGGGTTATATGGGATTGAAACGGGCCCCCCACGTATTACATCATCACCACATAGTGGTATTAAAACAAAGCTTGGATATTATCCATGTATCGTTTGGCAAGATTCGAACCTAAGTCTCCTCTTTGAAATGTTGAGGAATTTAACCGGTTGAGCTAATGCCACTTGATTAGTTTATGAATGTAAATAAATACTTCGTAAATTATCTTTTTTGTAGATCTATGGTGGAGGACTATGGTTCCAAAACACCTACTCTGAAGAGGATGGCTATTTGCATCTTGAGTCAGCCTTGTAGTTCTTCTGTGTGTGAACACAATTGGTCTCTATTTGAGTTCGTACACACCAAGAAGCACAATAGGTTGAGCTAGGAGCTCCTCAATAACCTTGTGTTTGTACAATACAATCTTTGGTTTTACACAAGTGTAACAACCCAAGTCTACTCACCTGGTTGTACCACACAGTTTGACAACCCAAGTCTACTCATCTGGTTGTAGCACTCAATTTGGCTCATTAGTTCACAAGTTTTTTTTCTAATTTACATTCATGGTTCACCCTACGGAAAAGTTTTCAAGTTAACTGGTTTAATGTTCACCCAAAGTAATATTTAGTACAGGGCATATTCAGCCATATTTGGGTTTTAAATTGCTGCAAACGATTCCCAAGTGGACGAGATTGGCCAAATCCCGTAGAAGGTGCCATTTTGTGGGTCTATCTTCTCATTTATCATCCTCTTGTTTCGGCATGAGTGTAGATCCACGGTTGGGGTTATCCTCTAGGAACCATAAGACTTGGAGGGTGGATGCATACTCTCCTCGTCCCATAGCATGATGAACCTTGGCTTGACTGGTCAGCTTGTTCTAGACTTCACATGCAAAGGGGTTAGCGTATATATGCCTAGTGCCTAGCTGATTGTCCACTCATCTGGAGTCAACTAGGGCCATGTTATTACCTTGACTCTGGACTTGGTAACACTTGACCATTTATGACTCACGACGGATTGTCTCATACCAATCATCGTGGATTATACTAGTTTCTTGGTCATACTGGTCCCTTCCTAGTCAAAAATAGTGCAAGGACCTATCACTGTACTTCTCGGGCAACGACCTAGAGAGAACGTCCCATACCGCCCCTCTTCACCTTCTCTTCTTGACTCATCTCGTCAAGAAGCGGTCGTTCTCGAGTCGTAGGGGTTACCACTCGTAACCACCAATGTTGGGTGTTAACAGTTATTCATCCTTTACGATGAAGGGGTTTAAAGGTTCGTTTTTGCGGTGGTTTCAATCGAGAGTTTGATTACGACTAGACTTCTTACAATTAAAAGGCAAATAGCGGTTTCATCGTTAAAGATGATAGTTTATCCTATTAAATCTTCCAATAACTAACCTTTAGCCATCGGAATAGGTTATTAAGGCTTTGTACATTGATTGCCTATCCGTAGTTGAATAACTAGGTTATAAGACAGTTCTCAACTATAATAACATGGTTCTCTATGTAAATTATTATTTCTAACTAATAAATAACAACTTCAGAAAATTTCATTTCAATAAGGTAACAATTCAATCTTTACAATTATCAAATAAATAAATTCACTATTAAACTTTCAAAGATTCTTTTCCACAATTGTGTAAATGAAATCATTTACTTAGCATCCTAAAGGTGCTCTAATTTCAAATATAGACAATAGATGAAATTTTCTGATCTTGAACTTCTCGGTCATGCTTTAACTATCATATTTGGACTTATCTAAAGATAAAACTATCTATGTTTTTTTTAACTTAAATATAATATACGTTCTCTCAGCCTAAGTTTGACTTCGAAATTTTGACCGTAGTGTAAAAGAGTCTTTTCTGCGACAAGACTATGAGTCTTTATTAATCCTTCGTTCTATTCATTTTATATAAGTTATTAAATAGGATGGGATACGCTTTGCACAATATTTGTTTCGAATAGGAAGACCTCAAATACTTTTGCTCATGTTGGACTTTCGGAATGCAAAACCAAATTATAATCAAACTCAAATTTTATGAGCTTTATTTAAACAATATGTAATCATTTGCTCATGTTGGACTTTTGGAATGCAAAACCAAATTATAATCAAACTCAAATTTTATGAGCTTTATTTAAACAACATGTAATCATTTCAAAATTTCCAGCATACTATAAGGGAAAGAGAATATAACTTTTTCGATCCTTTTAATGAAAATATTAGACTACACTTTTCACTATATGAGATACCTTATCTGTGTTGATACTTGTGTGTGATAGTACCAAAAAGATCAAAAATAGAAATTAACCTTGTATTGTTTTAATGAAGGGTTATGTTCATTCTGCATATTTACTATCATCATTGCCATCATCATCAATGTCATTTAATCTGATTATTTTTTCAGCACATAATATGTATGAATGTTTCTATAGACAGGCTTATTACAATTATTGGTATAATGTAACCACTTTGCAGAAAGCAAGACATGAAATTCCGGAATTATCTCCCAAGAGACAAGGAACTACAGCAGAACAGGATAGCTCCACCAACCCTCCCCAAATTTGAGGATCCTGCTGCGACTGCAGCACCAGTGACCGATGGAACAGAGGTATCAGATTTTTTAAAATATAAGATCCTATAACCCCCTTTTATATTTGAAGATAGGCAAATTAATCTATGATTCAGCAGCCAGTCTCATGCACTAACCAATTTGTTTGCTATTAAAAAAATGCAGGATCCAATTGTAAATATAGCTCCAAAAAAGCCAAATTGGGATCTCCGTAGGGATGTGCAGAAGAAATTGGACAAGCTTGAAAGGCGAACCCAAAGGGCCATAATTGAACTTATGCGTAAGATCATTGTTGAGCTTAATTTGAAGATAGATTGTTGATTTTTAGATTGTTGTTTCTTGAATTATTAGTAATAGATTGTAACAATTCTTCTAAAAATCCCATTGGATTGGAAATACAACTTGCATTTCTCTCTAATCCATGGAAACAATATGAGGTAGCCAAAATCTGCTTGCAAATACAAGTGGGCCTCTTTTTTTTATAGAGGTAACAGTATGGTAGCAAACATCTACAATCACTTCAGCTGCAATCTCCATGTCCAGCATATTGCACGTTTGGTTTCTAGTAGGACTGTAAAGTTTGCTTCACAATAGCCATTTTCCTAGAGGTTTCAATATGAACAGTAGCGAAGGCACTGAGAAATTCTAAATACATTCCTAGAGGTGTCTCACTTGAATATATGCTTGACAACATCAAGTGGGGGCACACCCATGTGACCTCTTTTAACCTTTTTGCATTCACAGCACTCTTTGGATATCCTTTGGCTATTATATGTTTGGTTTTAAATAATCATATAGATAGCCTCCAGATGCAACCTTTTGAAAACTGCTGGAGTGTGCTTATGAACATCATCAGATTCAATGGGCATAAATATATGGTATTCATTATGACTACCATAGTAGAGAAAATCGGAATCGGCTCAGAATCGGGCTGGAAAAAAATTGGAATAAATCAGGAATTAGGAAAAAATTGGCAAAAGAAAACTGAAGAAAACACAAAATTTCATTGAAAAAAAGCTTTTTTCATGCATATCACAATGAATTAACATTATGCAAATCAAATATTAATAATGTAAGTGATACAAGCTTAAACTACACATGAAAGTGGCAAGTGATACAAGTTTAAAGCCTTAAACTACACATGAAAGTGACAAAACACATCTTAAATAAAGATAATGCGTCCAAAATTCAAATATTCTCGTATTGCTTATAGTATAAAAAGGCTATAAATTACAAAATGTTTCATGAGTCATGACAAATACAATGTCTCAAGATCTTTGAATGCCTTTGCCCTTTGCCCTAGCAGAAGCTCTAGTCTCTCTTTGTCGCTGTGCATGTGCCTCTTCTTGTGCCTTGGCTGCTAACGCCGGTCATCACCTGTGTCGGGGGTCAAGGGGCAGTGCCCTTTGCGTGTAATAATGTATAGCATTGTCGTTGGTGGCTGCTGGATTCCTTCAAACCACCAACAATCCGTTGTTATGATGCCCTAGTGTGTTTGGTTTGGATTGGTAGCAGGTAGGCAGACCCCTTTCTCCAAAGTTGCAACAGGTGAAATGAAAGAAAAAGTAAAAGAACTTTTAAGTAAATTGGCCGCAGCCTCTATGTGTTCAGCTGCGGCCGATTTTTCCCAATTTAATTGCCAATTTATTGAAAAAATTGGAAAAAAATGCCAAAAAAACCAGCGATTCCCTTTTTTGCTCCGAATTTGACTCGGAATTTTGGAAAAAATGCAAAAAATCAATAATCGTCGATTTTTGTAACCATGATGAATACAACTAATATCAACAAAGGCACACAGTGGTGACTTCTTTATTTTTGTAGGGAAATGTTGGTTACGAATCTGCCACGAGGAAAGGATTTGGTATAATGCGCCCCAGATTCGCCCACCAGATTGAAAGGCCGGAAGGAAGGAATGCCTTCCGTGCCAATCTCCGGAGAAGGCCGGCTTCCTGTGGGTTTTTAGTGTTAGGCTAAGAGTGCGGGAAAGAGATAAATTGCGGAAAGAGAATCCAAATGTGATTGGATTTGGGTGGGGGAATAAGCAAAGACGACAACGATCAATCACTACTACTAACAGCAGTCCTAGGCAGAACACATAATGAAACTACAGCTATCATGCATCCTATGTATCCTCTATCTATGCATTCCAGGAATACTTAATCACCAAATACTAGAGTCCAGAGTTCAGTACAACAGTAAGCAATGAAATAAGAAACATGAGGCATAAATGACAAGGAGAGGCAGCATACAAGATGATGACAGTAAGCAGAGCCAAATAAGTGTCTTGCATTCAGAAGCAAACGTATAGCTACAATGGTTCCCTAGCAGTATATTCCCCTTCCACCCTTTTACAATGAAATGATGCGACTATTTATAGCCCAAGTTCCCCCCCGATTACATTTACGGGCACAAAGTCCCAAACCAGACAATGGTTGACAAAAGCGGCCAAGGAGTTGCTGATGCTGACTTCTGTTGGCGAGGACTGTACTTGCAGCAAGGTCTCCTTGAAAGCGGTACAGCTACGTGGCAGTGCGTCGGGTGAAACTTCTAATCAGCAGGAATGCGGGTAGCTGTGGTAGATAAAACTTTACATCAGCTTAAATAGGGATAGCTGGCGTAGATAGTGCGGTCCATTCTTGTCCTTGTTCCCGTCACATCTCGGCTCGAATCCCGAGGTTGGACACTTGTCGAATTCTGATGAGTGACATGTGTTTGCCTTGAAAGGCAGTTTATCCAACTTCGCCCGGGATCAGAGCGCTATCGGGTAGCGCAGGTGGGAAACAACGTAGTTGGGGAGGCCTCCGTGCCTTAGCCAATTTTTGGGCTTCTGATGGATCTTGCCCAACTGCGCACCGGTCAGAGGGCGCACCCCAACTTCGCTGAGAAGTCGGGTTGCGCATCGGTACTTAGCTGTTTTTTGCCGCTGTTCGGACTGCGCACGAGAAGGGGAGCGCACTCCGACTTCGCTGCGAAGTTGGGCTGCGCTCCAACACTTAGCTGATTTCTGAACACTGCTTTCCCAAGTGCGCACAGGAAGAAGAGCGCACCCCGATTTCGCTGCGAAGTTGGGTTGCGCTCTGACACTTAGCCAGATTCTGCTCCGTTCCTGTCTGATTTCGCACTTCGCATTCCCTACTGCGCTCCAACTTGAGGGCGCACCCCAACTTAGAATTTTTCAGGGAACACTTGCTCAGTTTTGGGAACTTGAATGGGGGAAGTACAAGGGAAAAAGGGAGGAATGAAACTGCAGGAAAGGGAGAAAGGGAAAAGTGGAGAAAGGGAAGAAAGAGGAGGAGGGAAGGAAGAGCAGCATACTTACAAAATTAGAAAACATGGCACCCCGTGCAAAATGTGGCAACAGGAAACAGTTGGCCATCCATATTCCTTTCACACATGAAGGACAGCTAATTCAATAACTGTTAACTATTATTGGTGCTCAACCATCAATAGTTGCTTCTTATTTGGTCTTCTGATTGTCTAGATGAGTTTATATTACTTGTTGACAAATTTGATGTAACAAACCGTTACACCAAAACCTCGAGGCATTAGTGAAATCCGAATACACTAGGATCATAACATCCCACCACTCTTCGCAGCCCGGACCCTGGGCGGTTGTTCACTTGTACGACAGGATCCACCACTCTCTGTACGAGCCCCGGGCTAACACTGCAATACCGATGTTTCTGCCCTCTCCGCGGCTCGAACCTGGGTAGTTGCTCTGATACCAAATGTAACGAACCGTTATACCAAAACCTCGAGGCATTAGTGAAATCTGAATATACCTGGATCATAACATTTGATACCTACCATGTATTGGATTCCAACTACTAATACCAATTATTATATCATGTTAAACATTATGCAATACCTTCTTAGATATGGGTGATGATTGTTTTTGATGTACATAATAGTTGCCAAACTAGTCTGTCCTGATTCCTCATAGCCCAAAAAGTATAGAATCTCCTGTCAACAAGCATGTTGCCAGGAGATGGAATGGTTAATTGCAGGAAATTATGGGTAATGCTTTATTAGACAGCAGCTGTGACATCTCATAGCTTACAAAGTATATCAACATTCAACGAGAAGTCATGATTGGTCAGGCAGATAATAAAGTCTTTTAATGTTTTTTTTTAAGAAAAAATATAACTATATTTTCATTGATTTAAATAAAAGAAGAACCAGATCTGCTAACTTTCCATAGGCTTATAGCACAGTACTGAAGTATCACAGAGTATCACCAGCTGGTTTTAAAGGGTCCCAACATGTTTCAAACACCACAGTTTAAAGTATAAAAGATCAAAGTGACTGGGATTCAAGTTAAAAGCATTACTGAGACACAGAGCGTCGACAAACTCCTGCAGAAAACATAAAAAGCTACAGAGAGACATTGAATTATAGAGATCCCTACTAGACTTTGGAGGTCTCTAAATGCTACTTACAGAGAAACAGGGGCAGCTCTAAAAGATCTCTACCCTATTTTTCTGCAGTACCTTTGGAAGACATCTACTGCTTTCAGTCTATCAACAGTAGACAAAGAGAAATTATTAGCCATGTTTCCAGCAAGATTCAAAATACTCTTGTAAAGGCCAAACAATATTAAAATAAAGTTTAGATAAAAACTAGAGCTCCAAAAGGACACTAACAATCCTCCATATCCTGGAATCCCTATTAAAACTTTCTCAGCCTTGAAACAAGAACAAAGGGCACATAGTCATGCCCTTGCAGGGGCTTTATCACTTGGAATGTGAAAGTGAAGAGATTCAGTTTGATTAATATCATCGTCAAAAAGCTTTACCATTTGAGGATATGGATTCTTGTTGACCTAACATTTGATAACCTTCAGGCGACTCATGATTGCAACTGCTGTTTACTCCTTGAATTTCTTTATCCCTTCTGCACCATGGTCAACCATAAACATCACATTCTGAATGTTAATAGAGTTAGCCTAGTGCCCGACAGTTTTATGGTTTGGCCAGTCCACTGTTTCCTACACGAGGGGTCTCTTTCGTAAAGGGCTGTCTAGCAACATTCACAAGAGGGTCCTCCCCGCCTTCAGCTAACAATGCTGTGCTAATGGCTCACTCCACTGTGTGCTGGAGTTGCGCCATATTTTTCTCCAACTGCACAGGCTGGGCCTTTTGATTTCACACAAAATAACTTTGCCATGATGATCCATTTATCATACACATGGCGTATCCCACCTAGATTGAAGTATTTGGCCACTTTATCAAGACACGTAATGGTTTTCTAAATAGAGTTACGGGCATGGATTTGCATAGAGTCCTCTACTTCTTAATACATCTCACTTTCCACAGTAACCTCTCTAACCTGTTTGACAGGGAGAGAGATAGTCCAGCTCCTTGGCAGGAAATTGTTCTTCACCTAACTACTCCTTAAACTCTACATCCCCTGAAAGTCTCATATGAGGAGATGTAGGAGGGGAACTATAAGCCTTGTTTTTTTTTTTTTTGGTAAATTAAGTCTATCATTAAACCGGGTTTTAACGGTTGACCCAAAACCGATTTACAAAAATCAGCCCTTGGCTGAGGAACCCCACCATGAACCAAACTGAGGAAACTCTGTCCTCTAACCTGACGCTACTGCTTAGCCAGAAACCAAAAGAACCAGACCATACTACCCACCATAGTCGAAAACCCCTTTAACAAAAAGAGACAAAGGTCCTATCAGGACCCTAACTACCCCAAGCACCCACACTTCACACAGGAGATCACCCATAAGCCCGCAGGAAACAAAAAGCCACTGCCACAACCAACACAACAAAACAAAATGCAGACCGTCCATCCACAGTACAGGCCAATCGGAGGAAGACCCTAGTCCTCATCCTCGACCTCCTCTTCCTGATTTTCATCTTTGTCTTCTTCGTTGTCGTCAGTCTCCGGGTTGTAGACCACCGGCTTGTTGCTCTGGTATCCTTCGTTGAAGAAAACTTTGGTCAAAATCTCCTGTAATTCCTGCATCTGCTGATTAATGTTGGCCGCCGTGTTCAGGACATACCTTTTCAATTCCATGATTGTAGGGTTAGGACCCTCATCTTCAGAAGTAATCTCCATGATTTTGCTGCTTCCCTGAACTTGCTTGTTTTTTAGCCTCAGGGAAGACCTAATGGGCTGGTCATCAATTCTCAGCCTTTTCCTTGTCGGGCCTCCCTTAGCGCTAGACTCACCCTCACGCTTCGGGACAGGGGAGGGTTTTGGAAGACCAGGGCTCTCGCGTCCCCTCGAACTTTCACCACGAACCGTCAGGGGATCCTCAGGAGGAGGGGCAGGGACAGGTTGGGGAGCATGGAGAAGGACATATTTGTAAATGACCTTGAGAAGGCCTTGATGCATGGGCATGGAAAAGCCTTTTTTGCTGCGGGAAGAGGTGATGGTGTGGTTCAGGGAGTTCATCAAAAATTGGGGAATGCTTATGGGGTTAACATCCCAAAAAAATTTGACAAAGGCGTAATGGAAACTGAGTAAAGTTTTACCAGGGTCCTCCGTCGTGATGAATTCCAGCACATTCTTCATAACCGCATTCCAGGGAGTCGGGAGGTCCATCCTTGTGAGGCCATTCTTTGCCTCCTTGTAGATTTTTGGGTTATCCTTAAACTCTTTGAGCTCCACCTCCCAGTGGTGCTTTTGACGGTGAATTGACCTTCCCTTGACCGACTGGCCGGTAATTTCCGCCAGCAGCTGAACATCAATGACAAATTCGTGACCCCTGATCTCCACGCGACCATCCTCCCATGTTTCCATCACAGCCAACGTAATTTCATCTTCCGCGCCAAAAAATAGATCAAAAAACTGGGTAAAACGCCTATCGGTCAGGATAGCCTGTGCAGCAGGCTCCATGACCACCATGTTGGGCTCAATGTATATCATGTTTGATAGGGTAACTATCAAATTCCTCTCTGAATTGTCTGAAAGCTCGCCACTCATGGTTTCCTTCAAAAGACTCCAGTATTGAATGATTAAAAGGTGATGGTTTCTTTGCTTGTCGTATCCACCCGTTGCTAAGTCCTTAAAACCCGTGCCAAAACTGGAAACGACTCGCGAAGCACCTTTGCCTTGATAATCATGCCAAATCATCATGTGGATCATGCCATCGTAAGCCTTGATCCCGCTGATAGGATCTATTTTCTTGGTATTGATGTGGAGGTTAGTCCCAAGACCCCTCGCAGGGACCCTACTCCTCTCGGGGAAGGTTGGCCCATGTCTCAATGTGTTTGGAAACTTGCACCTCCCCCCATGGTGCACCCTCCTCGCATAACTGTCCTTTTTAGGAAATACCACCACCACCTCGTAGTCCTGCCACTTGTGAGTACGAGTTTCCAAGCTGGCCTTGGGTTGATCACAATCCGATTCCAACCTAACCACAACCAATAAGAAAATCCTTCTTCTTTGGGTATTTTGCCTCCTCACGATAGTGATCCCCGAGGTACACGTGACTTGCCACCGCGATAGCCTCATTGTTCCACTCATAGTCTTTCTGATTGGATGATATTTTCCACATCACCTGGAACCTCATTCATCCACGTGATCAGCCCGTCAGCCTCGACCCCGATGTTCACCAATTTATCCGTTGCTTTATTGGCTTCGTGGAACACGTGTTGGACGACAAGATCTTCCCTCGCGTCAGCAAGGATCCTTGCTTCATTGATGATGGCCTCTATCCTCCAAGGAGGTTTTCTTTTGTTATTGAGGAGGTTGACAATATTCAGGGAATCCCCTTCCACGTAGCAATTACCTTGAACCTCGTGGAGCAGATGCAACCCTCTCCACAGAGCTCTGGCTTCGGCCTCATTATTGGTTTTGATCCCTAAGTTTTCATAAAAGGCCATCATGACCTGTCCTTGGTGGTCTCTCACCACGCCTCCCGCTCCAGCTTTTCCAGGGTTGTCCTTGGCAGCCCCATCAAAATTGAATTTGATCCAATCCACAGGGGGCAATCCATCTAGACTCTGCCCTTGGATGAGGTTTGCACACTCCTATGGACTCGTCTAAGGAAAGATCAATGGATTTAGCAAGGATTTTCTCATGCAGAGGGATGGATTGGGGAGACGAAGGAAGGATGCTGAGATTTTCTTTGGCAAAGGCCAAAATTTTGGTAATGACAGAAAGCGGGTCAAGAATAGAGTCATTAAGGGCTCTAAAGGCTCTATGGTTTCTCTCCAGCCAGATCTGCCATAGATAGTGATGGAGGCAAATCTTCCATAGGAACCTCAGCTGAGGACTGATGAAGGGAGACGACCATTGATGGAACAACTCAAGAACCATGGCAGGCATTGCCCACGAGATGTTAAAGGTTTGGAACACCCCATTTAGGATGGCTACCGACCAAGGACATTCTAGAAATATGTGATGAATCGATTCCCAACTTTTCCTGCACAAATAACATCTGTTAGGCAAAGTCATACCTCTTCGTATCATGTTGTCTATGGTGAGGATTTTTCCTTGAATGGCAGCCCAGGCAAAGTGAGCCAGCTTAGGGATCAACTTGTCAATCCACACCGCTTTGGAAAGAAACGATGGATCCTCATAGTCGAGAAGTAATCTGTACGCCGATTTCACTGAGAACTCCCCACTTTCAGTCACCGCCCACCTCATATGATCCTCACCCGCATTCATAGGAATGAATTGTTGAAATAGCACACCTTCAAGTTCCTTAGATTCGTCTAGCAGTCCCTGCACCTTTACAGACTTCCACCTCCGCTTATTCCCCTCCTGTCTTAGGAAGTCTGCAACCATGGGTCCAAAATTTTCATCAGTGAAATGCTTGATTCTTGCTAACCTGGGGTCTGTTATAAGGGCCTCCTCCCTCGCCCATCTATCCTCCCAGAATCTGATCCTAGTGCCATTCCCAATTATCCATCTCATCCCTTTCTTAACAATCTCCCTGCTTGCCAAAATTGCTTTCCAGAACGCTGATCCTCGTATCGGAATAGGAGTGTTCAGAAAATCGGAACCTTGCAGGTATTTCCTTTTCACAATGGCTATCCACTCATTATCTTGGCTTGATAGGACACGCCACGCTTGTTTGGCTAGCAAGGCAGCATTCAGGTGGGAAACTCTCCTCAGGCCAAGGCCTCCCCCATCCTTGGGAAGGCACACTTTGTCCCACCCAACTAGGTGGATCCTGTGCTTTCCTTCCGATCCTGACCACAAAATTTTTTTTGAAGTTGTTCTATATTTTGGAGGACTCGAGCCGGGGCTTTGAAAACTGATAGGAAGTAGACAGGAATGCTTTGCAACGAAGCCATAGTCAGGGTAGCTTTGCCTGCTTGGGATAAAAAGTGACCTTTCCATCCTGCTAACCTCTTATGGATTCTTTCCACCACATTGTCCCACATAACTCGCATAGGAGCCCCAGTGAAGAGAGGTAGGCCCAAATAAGATGTTGGCAAAGTAGCTATGGCACATCCCAAGATCCCTGCAATCCTGATCTGTCTCTGAATGGGAGTGTTGAGGAAGAATATTTTGCTTTTGGTGAAATTGACCTTTTGACCGGCCGCCTCCTCATACAGGGTAAGGATGTGTTTGATTCTTTTGGCTTCTGCCACCGATGCAAGAGAGAGCATCAACGTATCGTCCACAAATTGTTGGTGAGTGACCGGGGATGTTTGGGAAGTTGCTTTGATACCAGAGATGAGACCATCTGAACATTTCGCTTTGATGGTTCTGCCTAGGGCTTCAGCCACAATGATGAATAGCATGGGGCTAATAGGATCCCCTTGTCTTAGACCCCTGCAACTTTGAAAGTACCCTACGGGGGATCCGTTAACTAATACAGAGAACCAAGGCTTATGGATACATCCTCGAATGAGATTTACCCATTGGGGATTAAATCCAAATTTAATCAACACTACCTCGAGAAACTCCCAATTTATGCGGTCGAAAGCTTTGTTCATATCCAGTTTTAAAGCAAAGGACGCTTTCTTGGTTTGATTTGCAGAGTGAAGGGCTTCATGAACCATGATGACCCCATCGAGGATAGATCTCCCTTGGACTGAGCTTCCCTGACATTGGTCAATGATAAGGGGTAGAATATCTTTCATCCTGTTTGCTATCAATTTGGTGAGAATTTTGTATGTTACATTGCACAGGCTCACAGGTCTATAATCGGCCATAGTTTTAGGAGCTACTCCTTTTGGGATCAAGGCTATAAACGTGGAGTTGTAGCTTCTAGGAATGTGTTTGGAAGATTGAAATTCCCTCATGGCCAAACAAACATCTGCCCCCACCGTGTCCCAGTAGGTTTGGAAGAAGTGGGGAGAGAAACCATCAGGCCCAGGTGCTTTATCCGGATCCATGGAGAACAAAGCTTTTCTGATTTCCTCATCTGAAAAAGGATCGGTGAGTTTCCTGTTTATGTCATTATCAATAGTTTGAGGAATAGCACGTAAAAGGGATTCTTTTGCATTAGCCTGGCATTGCACTTCTTCTCCTAGGAGATTGCTGAAGTAATGTACAACTTCATTTCTGATTTCCTGGACATCTTGAGTTGTGGAGCCATCTTCCTTGATCAGATCACGTATTCTGTTGTTGCTCCTATTTCGTAGAGTGGTCACATGGAAGAATTTAGAGTTAGAATCCCCATCCTTGAGCCATAGTGCTCTAGATTTCTGCCTCCAATACATTTCCTCATAGGCCAAGATATTGTGGAATTCAGCCAAGAGAATTTTTTCTTCTGATTTGGTTGCCTCATCATATTGACCGTTTTCAATGCTCCTTTCGATGACAGTCAGTCTATCACTGACCTCTTTCTTTTTTCAAATAGATTCTCAAAAACTACTTTGTTCCAAATTCTGAGGTTATCTCTCACCATCCTTAGTTTCTGGGCCAGCTTGAAGGAAGGGCTTCCGTGACCATCGATCTTCCACCATTGAATGATTCTTTCCTTGAGGTCCTTATGCTTGGTCCACATTGCCTCGAACCGAAAGGGCTTCTTGAGGCAAGAGCTTTGGGGAACCTCGAGTAGGATAGGGCTGTGGTCAGAAGCGATCTTGGGCAAAGACAACAGGGAAGAGTCTCCAAAGGCCATGAGAGCCTCTTTTGAGAGAAAAACCTGTCTAGCCTCTCCTGAATAAGATGTTGCCCTACTCGTCGGTTGCTCCAAGTAAACTTGGCTCCTTTTAACTTGACGTCCATTAGTTCATTTGTGTTGACGAACGAATTGAACTCCTCCATACTTCTGAGAGGCAGCCCAGATCCTCCTTTTTTATCAAACGGGTATAGCGGAGTATTAAAGTCTCCCCCTACCACCCAAGGAATGTCCCGAAATGCTTCACCCAAATGAGTCAGGTAAACCCACAGAGACTCTCTTTCCTGAGCAGTATTAGGGGCATAAACATTTGAGGTGATCCATGACCTATTGTTATCTAGATCATGGAATAGAATGCTTAGGGCCCTCTCCTCAGCCTGGATCACATTTCCTTCCACTTTTCGGGGGTCCCACATCGTCATCAGTCCTCCAGAAGTGCCTCTCGCTTGCTTGAAAGCCATCCTCCCGTGCTTCCATATGCTATGGGCCACAGAAATTGCCTGACCTTCATCCATTTTTGTCTCTTGAAGTAACATTATAGTTGGATTAATTGTTTTCCTTAATGACTTAACCGTCCTTTGTTTTACCAGGCCATTAAGGCCTCTCACATTCCATGAGAGGATCTTCATTTAGACTGCTTATTGTTTTTACCTCTCCCCCTACCTTGGGGTGGGGGAGATTTGTTGTGTCGGCTATCATCCTGACTTGTGATAACTTGTTGTAGAAGTGTCCTCTGTTTCCCATTTGCTATTTCATTGTCGATCTTGAGTTTATAATGATCTGCCTCGGACATTCTTCCTCTCTTTTTCTCACTCCCAAAGTCAATCGAGGATTTCGCTGAACTTCTTGTCTGTTTTGGGCTAAACTTAGGAGGAGCTATTTGTTGCAGGACGGGACTAGATCCCCCCATTGTCATTTTGAATCCTATCATGTCAGTGCTGGACTCACCTCCCTCGAGGTTCATCCTGTATTCAAAAGGGTTCGAATCCACACCTTGAGGGTTGGTCAGGTCTTGAGGCAACACTAAGGATGGCCCTGCTTTAGGCAGAGATTCTAGGACTTCGGGCCATTCAATCTGTATTTGATTATCTCCCTCATTTTCATCATCAGAATCCTTATCTGCTAATACTTCAAACCTGTTGGAGCTTAGGGTTTTCGGACTTACCTTGTCTCCCTCGACGGTTTGTTGTTTTCCTTTCTCCTTTTCCCGATTTTGGACTTGATGCTCAAGGTCTGTTCTGACTTTCCTGAAAGCTCCTTTTCCTTGAGGTGCCCTAGGTCCTTGGTTTCTGATGATCCCTCTACCTTTGGGCACTCTCGGGTCCTGGTTCTTCGGGCCTTCTTTCTTTGATACCACTGTTGGGCACTGGCTTGGAAGGTGACCTTGGTTTCTGCACTCCGTACAAAAGGCCGGTTTATTTTCATATTCAACCGGTTGCTTCCTTAAGTAATTTCCATATTCCAACTCGACGAAGGTTGGGAGCTCTGTTTCTAGATTTGCATTAACGCAGATCCTCGCCTGAGTCAATCTTGTCCTTGCCAGGGTGGCGTGATCAATAGCCACCAGTTCGCCAATAGTTTTCGCTATTCCTTGAAGCCAATACTCATTGACAAATTGAGCCGGTAGGTTAGGCAAGCGAACCCAAATGGGGGCCGTGTTAATATTTTGTGTATCAGGGTCGAAGTCTTCGCTCCATCTTCTGAGATAGAGGCTGCGTCTGCCTAGGAACCACGGGCCTCCAACTAGGATTCTCTCCGCGTCTTCCTTGTTGTTAAACCTTATTATGAAGAACCCTTTGGAAAGGGCCACTATCTCCAAATTTCTTGCCATTTTCCATTTGTTCCATGCCCAAGCCCTAATAGTTTCAATGTCGGGCCTTCCACCCAGGAACTTTCCAACCAACGAAAACTTCTCCATGGCCAGGAATCCATCCATGATGTTCGCAGGAGCGATGATCCTGTTCTTTACTGGCACCAGTGGAGGAAAATCTTTGAAAAAGTTGGTCCTCGAACCTTTTAGGGTTTTCGCAAAGGACCAAGATTTTTTGGGTCCCGCAGCCCCATGTTGGGTCCCTTTATCAGGGTCTTTGTCGGGTGGGTCAGGCTCTCTGGCCGAGCCTACTTGGTCAGAGATCGAATCTCGACCGTCCTTTGCCTCAGTTCCTCCCTCTGGATCCTCGCCTGTCCCGTGAACACTGGTCCTACCTGCCTCCACAGAGCCTCCGTTGTTCCGATCCTGCGCACCCCCTTGACCTCCGTTGCTCCGCCTCTGCTCCTCTGTTGCTCCGCCTCTGCTCCTCTGTTGCTCCCATGTGGATATTCGACATAGTCTAGTATGTTGGAACTATAAGCCTTGTTTCTACAACATGCACTCATGTAATAATCCAATGCTCAGCAGTTAGGTTTAGACAGAAATTTCAACAACTTCCTAAGATACCTAGAACAATTGAGAGCAAAGCAATGACAAACAAACTTCAAAGATACAAGGACTTACACAGTCTCAGGTTTAGTAACAGTGTAACCGGGTTCGCGCATCCGCATCGGGTGCTTGGGTGCGCGAATAGGTACGGCTAGGTCGAACCCCATCCCAACCCTGTTTGATAGGGTTCGGCTTGGGCCGAATCCTGTTAAACAGGGTTCGGCTGGCAGAGCCTAGCCTAGTTTGGGCGTTAACATAGGACAAAAAAAGTTTTTATTTTTATTTTTTTAGGTGGGCCCAACCACACCCAGCCCTTATAGGCTTAAAAACATTATAAAAAATGAAAAAATAACATTTTAATTTTTTAAAAAGTTTTTTTTTATTGGAACCAATAATTAATTTTTCAGAAGTTTAAAAATTTAAAGTTTTTATAAATTATAATTTATTATAAAGTTTTTAAAAGTTTAAAGTTTTTATAAATTTAAACTTTAAACTTTATAATAAGTTTGATCGAGTTTAAAGTTTTAAATTTTTTTATAATAAATTATAATTTATAAAGTGGCTTCCACACGGATAATAAAGGGGCATACTATTAAAAAAAAGACATTTTAATTTTTTAAAAAGTTTTAAGTCTTTAAATTTTTTTTTTTTATTTGTGGAAAACATCCCAAAAGGGATGCCACTTTCGGGTAAGACCCAAGGAGGCAGGGGTATCCATTCCGCCAAAAACGCCCAGGACTCGGACCTGGCCTACCACCTTTGACATACTCAAGGAGCAAACAAACACACAAAACCAATTTAAAAATAAGTAAATAACAACAAAAATAATAAAATAAAATAAAAAACATGCTCCTTGAGTGTGTCAAAAACAAAAGCACAACCAAACACGCACAATAAGATAAAAGAAACCACAACACAAACCACATAGAAAAACACAAGAACCACATAACAAAACACAAACAAGACAAAAACAACAGAACACTACAAAGACATAACCCAAAAAAAACATGAAAAATAAACACAACCAAAACCTAAAATAAAAATAAATAAAATAAAAATAAAAAACAACCAACAACAGACAATAAACAAAAACAAAAAACATAGAAAACACTCACACATAAAAACACGAAATAACACAAACAAAGAGAAACCCAAGAACAAGAACGAAAAAAACACAAGAACAATAACAAAAAACATAAAAAAAAAAACAACAAAAACACATGAACAACAAAAAACAACACAAAGAACACAAAAACAAAACAAAACAAAAGAACCCACCCACCTTAAAAAACTAAACAAAAAAAAAAAAAAGAAAAAAAAAAAAAATTGAACATAACAATGACCTATCTAGACCAGAAGACTATTAAGGCAAGAATCAACAGAGGAAACAAAATAAAGAATAGAATGAGCTAGGGAACTAAAAAAACTGAATGAACCAAAGAGAAGCAAAAAAAAAAAACAAGAAGAAACTAGGTACCTTCGAACTCGGAGCCATCCAAAGAAATGATAGAAAGAAGAGCTTCCCTAATTTGAGAAGCCCACCATATAGGAGGGTGGCCATAACAAGTAAGATCACCTTTGTCCAAAGCCCAATTAGCTAAAGCATCAACACTCTTGTTTTGATCTCTCGACCACATGATTGTAATCAACTTTCAAAAATCCCATCCTGGATTAATTGAATCTTCTCAATAATTCTTTTTATTCTCCAATCCACCTTATGATTCTTAGAAGGAGTCTTCAAGAGATTAATCATAAGTTGAGAGTCGACTCAACTAACACCTTTTCCCATCCAACCTTAGTAGCCTCCTGAAGGCCTTCGAGGATACCATACCCCTCAACAAGGTTATTGGAAAGAATACCCAAATTCTCAGCAAAAGTAAAAACCAGGGAGCCATCTGAAAGTCTACCAATTCCTCCCACACCGGCTTTTCCAGGGTTCCCTCTAGAGGCTCCATCAGTATTGACTTTTCCAAAATCCTTAGGAGGAGGTTGCCAATTTCTAGTCCTATCCATCTTACTAATACTCACATTCCCTTTAAGTTGGTTGCCCTTAGAAGATTTAATCTTCAATCTTTGCATCACTTGATCCCATCTTTGGTGGGAGTTTTGGGGGTGATTAAGGAGTTGATGGACCGATTCAACTAAGTTGGCTATGGTCTTTTGCCAAATATAGTGAATATCCTTCCTATCTTGATTAAAAATTTGGCTGTTCCTTTCATTCCAAATATTCCAAAGAAGAATGGTAGAACCCATCCAAACTACTCGCCTAATAAAATGATCAACACCCTCTTGATTAGGCCAATCCCTCCAAAGTTGTTCAAAAGTAAAAAAATTGGACCACTGTAAGCCAAGTAAAGTGGCCATTCTCCTCCATAGCTCGGAGGCTAAAGTACACTCAATAAAAATATGGTTGAGATTTTCTACATTCTCTTCACACATTTCACATCTAAAAGGGCCATGAAAACCACGCTTCATAAGTTGCTCACCAGGAAGCACCCTACGATGCAATAAAAGCCAATTAAAGAACCTCACCTTAGGCCAGAGCTTTTGAGCCCACAATCGAGAAAAGATGTCAGAAGAATGGTTGGGATTATTATGGCATAAGGTCAAATAACCTTGAGCAACCGAATACTCACCCTTAGTAGTGTTGTTCCATCCAAAACAATCTTTTTCATGGGACCAAGAGAGGGATCTCATATGAAGGATGCCTTGGATATCTTGTCTTTGCCTTTCTCGGGATTTGAATAGGCCAGTCCTCAATAGGGATCCAATATCTACCAACCTTTGAATTACCAGTATGGTACCGACAGTAATTAGCCACCTTTATCCAATTAGCTCGGTGAAGCTCCTCCATCCAAGGCCTCCAATCGGGAAACCGAGTTATCAAAGGCTTGTGACCATCCCAAGAATCTGTCCAAAAATTTGCCTGTTGACCATTATGAATGATCCAAAATAATTTTTTCTTTATCAAATCCTCACCAGTCTTAAGAACTGCTAAAATGGGAGAACCTTTGGTAGGAAGTTGATAGCGAACAAGGTCTTCAGGACTTTTGTTCTCAGCATATTTAGCACGGAGATTATTGGCCCAAAGAGCATTGGGGTTATGCAACATCCTCCAATATAATTTAGCAGCTAAAGCTTTGTTGTTATTAATAGAAGACCGGAATCCTAACCCCCCTTCACTCTTAGGAAGACATAAAGTATCCCATTTCACCAAGGCCCATTTTCTTTTCTCCTTAGTACCACTCCAAAGGAAACGATGACTGATTTGATCCAATTCTCGAAGAACAGCCTTTGGGATATTCAAAACGGAAGAAACATAAATAGGAATAGCTTGAAGGACTGATTTTACCAAGGTGATTCTACCCCCAGAAGAAAGCCACTTGTTGGTCCACTTTCCAATTTTCTTCTTGACTTTGTCCAACAACCAATTCCAATCTTTATTTTTCTGCCTTTGAATATTTATGGGAATACCTAAATAAGTGATTGGAAGAGAGGTCTTCTTATATCTTAATTTATCCAAGACCATGGATTCCTCTCTAGCAGAGCAGTGAAAGAAAATAACTTTAGATTTGTCTTCATTGATCAACTGCCCAGTAGCCTTAGAAAAACAGCTAATGATTTGCTTAATATTAGAAGCTTCCTTAATCGTAGCTTTACCTAAAAGAGTAGAGTCATCCACAAATTGAAGATGAGAGATAGGTCTAGCTCCATGAGCAATGGTAACTCCCTCAAGGGTTTTGTTTTCCCTCTTTTTGGTTATAGTCCTACCCAAGCATTCAACAAGAATGATGAATAAATAAGGGGATAGCGGGTCACCTTGCCTAATACCTCTGGAAGCTGGGAATGACGGAGAAGGCCTGCCATTGATAAGAACTAAGTAGGAAACTCAGAGATACATCCCATAATCCAATCCATCCAATCCTTAGAGAAACCAAATTGCCTCAAAACTTTGATAAGGAAGTGCCAATCCACTCTGTCATAAGCTTTGGATAAGTCTAACCGAATGAACATGGAAGGAGAATTTTGCATATCCATGGAATGGATGGCTTCCCGAGCAAGAACTATCTCATCTACTATTTGACGTCCTTCCACATAACCCCCTTGCTCGGGGAAATAATCTTATGCAAAAGAGGCTTCAACCTTTCTCGCCATGATTTTAGTAATGATTTTGAGAAGAACATTACATAAAGCAATAGGTCTAAAAGCTGAGATATGATCAACCTCTTGAGCTTTTGGAACAAGAGTAATATAAGTTTTATTGATAACCTTCAAAATTTCTTTGGCTTTTCCCGGCTTCTTCCACCACCTCTAATAAATCAACATGAAGGATATCCCAGAACTCTTGGTAGAACTCAATGGGAAAACCATCAGGACCTGGGGTTTTCCCTTTTTGCATTTTAAAAACTACTTGTTGAAGCTCATTGATAGTAACAGGAGCAGTCAAAATAGAGTTCTCCTCAGAAGTGATAAGAGAAGGGATTGCTTGAAGAACATTTTGTTGTGAAGCCGAGTCAAGAGGAGTAGCAACAAAAATATTGGAAAAGTAATCAACAACAATAGAGTTCATGCCATCCCAAGTATAAACAACATCTCCAGAATCTGATTTTAAGGAAGAAATAAAGTTGTGAGATCTTCGAGCTAGAAGAGATTTGTGGAAGAAATTTGTGTTTCGATCTCCTTCTTTGAGCCATTGAATTCTAGATTTTTGCTTCCATAAGATTTCTTCTCTTTTTTCCCATTCCTCTAACCGAGTTGTGAGTTTAATTTCATCTCGCACTTCTCTTCTCTCGTGAGGCCATCTAAACGGATTTTCTTATTCAAATTTTCAAGATGAGCAATAACTTCATGTTTTTTTTATGAACATCCCCAAACTCTTTCCAGTTCCAAGTCTTGATTTTGGATTTAATGTATTGCAGCCTTTTGGCAAAACAGAACATCTTAGTCCCATGCCTAGGTTTACCTTCCTTCCACCATTGTTGCACACGAGGTCTGAAGGAAATGTCTCTAAGCCACATTAATTGAAAACGAAAAGGAGAGAAACTCACATTGGTTTTCCACATTTCCACCATGACTAGACAAATGTTCTGAACCAACATTATTAAGAGTCTTCACTTTAGGAATGTGACCATGGATTAAGAAATTTTCAGAGAGCAAAAACCTATCCAATCTCTCCATTATACAAGCTAAGCCTTGCCTTCTCGTTAGACCAAGTCATAAGGCCATTATCTCGGTTGGATATCCACAAGATGGAGGTTTGCAATATATTCGCTCATGAGGTCGTTGCTTTTGTCCAAATTTCTATTTCCCCCCTTTTCTCATCCAGAGAGAGGATGGTATTGAAATCTCCTCCGATCAAGATCCAAGCTTTAGGAAAATGAGAGATAATATGAGTAATATCCTTCCACTGTCTTCTTTTTTCCTCCAAAGAAGTCGGAGCATAAACAGTAATGCAGAGCATAATCTGGTTGGAATGTCTACTTTGAATAGCTATAGCCAACAAACCCCAACCGCCAACCATATGGTGAATAACTACCTCTTTTGGGTCCCAAAGACAAGCAATGCCACCCGAAGTCCCTTGGGAACCGAGGGAAACCACTTTTCCAGCTGGCCAAATTTTACCGGCAATTGAGTCCATATCCTCCATTGACATCTTTGTTTCTTGAAGGAAAACAAGATGTAGATGGTTTATCTCGAATCATTCTTCTAATTTCATTTTGTTTTGAAAGACTCCCTTTGAGTCCTCTAATATTCCAAGTGATGATCTTCATTAATACCAGGGCTAAAAAAGTTGGGAAGGGCATTAATCTTACCTTCCTCTACAAGCTTTTCACCTTCTTTTACCATATGATATTGATTGGTCTTGCGACTTGCTTTTTGATTAGAATCCATCTTCAATTTTTTTTTCCCTGTTTCTTGACTTATTCCAATTGAATCTGAGATGGCTTCTAACCTTGAAGAATGCTCGTACACAACCAAAATTTTACTAGATGGTTCAACGGAGTCTATATTGGGACCTGCATTATTTGAAGTTTTGACATTTGAAAGATTGTTTTTCTTGTGTAAATTTTCTCCTTTTTTTTTCTGTTGAAAACCTTTGATTTGTTGGTTTGTCTCTCGAGTTCTTCCCTTCATATTTAAATTGTGTTTCTAAGATTTCAGTTTCCATTATTTCCTCTTCCTCACTTGGGACATCATTTGTGGAAAGGATTTCAAACATATTAGCAGATGACTTTGATTGATCCTTCATAACTGGTTTTTTCTCGAGTGTTCTTCTTCTTAGGTATTTGGAAACCTCGCTGAGTTTATATCTTCTTTCTTTTGATCAGGAATTTTATTTGGGCAAGCACTGGCCAAATGACCATATTCATGGCAAATTCTACAACGAAAAGGAATGTTCTCATAGTCCACTACTTGCTCCCAAGTGTCTTCCCCAAATTGTAATGTGATATTTTTAGGTAGGGGTTTGTCAAAATCCATTAAAACACAAATCCGAGCATAAATAATATGTTCAAAATTTTGAGTACAATCAACAATCATCATAAAAGTTCCTAAAGAGTTTCCAATTGAAGAAAAAATAGTAGGATTCCAAAATTCAATAGGGAGGCCAAAGAGTCTAACCCACACGGGAGCTATAGAAGGCATCTCTTCTTCGGCTTTAAATTTAGTATGCCAGGGCTTCATGAAAAGCCCCGCCCTTCCAAAAAACCAAGGACCCCCTTGAAAAGTTTTCTCTCTATCTTCATTATTAGCAAATAAAACAAGAAAATAACCATTTGGATAAATAGAGATTTGTAACTCACCTTTAGTTTTCCAGCTTTTTGCAGCCCAGACTTTGAAAGCAGATAGACTCGGACGAAAACCCACGAACCGACAAATTAGTCCTCTTTTTTCCAAATCTTCAATGCCAGTCCGAATGTTACCCATATCAAGCTTAACAATAGGAGTTCCATCACCGCTTTAAGACATCCCGACTCCGTTTCCCGGGATCAATCTTAGGCATTCTTAGAGGTTTATGGGAAGCCCTAAGATTGATATTAGCATTGGGCTGAGGCTGTCCACCACGAAGGGCATCCCTAAAATTCATTTTTGGGACCGAGTCTTCGAAATTCTTACCCTTGACAGGGGTTTTCACAATAGAATTATTTTGTGGGTGCACCTTAGCACCAGATTCACTTGAGATATGAGCCATTTTTTGATCAACTGCTTGAAACTTGTTTCGTGATCTCTTTAATCCTTGCCCTAGACGCCGTGGAAAGGTATGGTTTTCACTTTTCTTTTGTGCAGCAAATTGGAAGCCGTTGTCACTCAAGTTCACAATATGATCTGTTGAAAGACAAATTTCTAACCCATCTTGGATCCCCTGCAACATTTCCTGCTAAAATATTGAGCATAAACCACAAAAATATTGGCCGCTAGGGCCCGAAGGCCCTAAAAACCAACCTCTGGAGCTGCTTGCACTCAACCCGGATGAAACCCTCGCATAGCCGCTTGCCAAATATCTCGTTCACACATAGGGATGCGCTAGGATCTGTGTTGCTCCAAATGATATGAAAATTGGTGGAGACGTTCTAGGGTTTTTCAGGCATCTACCCTCAAAATTTCAGCTCAATCCGAGTCCGGATGAGTGAGATATGGCCGAAACGAGTTCGGCAGTTTGGGCAGTCCTACGAAAAACATTATTGAATCTCTTTAAATTTTGAAGTTTAAAGTTTAAACTTTTTAAAATTTAAGTTAATTTTTTTTTATAATAAATTATGTATGTCCATAGTACTCTTCACTCATGTCTTGTAGGACAAGGGTTATATAGAGGGTCCTTTTGCATGTTGGGATGCAGTTCCTGATGACAGCAGAGATGACAATAGGTGTGATGGCTATTTAGATCTACCACCATCAGATCCACATGAGGAGGGCCTAGAAGATGATGATGAAGAATATGACGAATAAGAGTCAAATATCAAATATTTAATGTTATCTTTGTACATGTACACTACTATATAGTATATAGTATATTGTTATTTCTTGAATCTTTATGACTTTGACGTCTTGTCATTTTTTTACATAAACATTGGATATCATATATCAATATGCTTTTATGATGCCATATTTAATTATTTTGCAATGTGTATGAATGATTTTTTTTATTTCACAATGTGTATGATTTATCATTTATTTAATTATTTCGCAATTTGTTGATTTATTTTATTTTTTTGATAATATATATATATATATATATATATATATATATATATATATAATTTTAAATTAAAAACTACCGCACCCACACCCAGGGAACCCTATTTTTGGCGGGGGCCGCTCCCGCTCTCGCCTGCATCCGCGATTCCCACCACTCCCGCACCCCAGCACCTGGTAACCTTGTTTAGTAATAAGAAGGCTTCCACTTTTCCTCTGCTCCCACTACATACTGCCTAGAAAATAATAGCTCTTCCAAAGTACTGATGTCAATAAATTTGCAAATGAGTGGTGTCAGCCTGGAAGCATGACTATAATCTAGGTAATCATCTCAATTACTGCATTTACCATGACTGAAGATCTCCACAAATTGGAAAGGCTGTGCCCTGTCCTGTTGCACACAACAGACTCTTGAAAGGCTGTGCCCTGTCCTGTTGCACACAACAAACTCTTGATTTCTGATCATGGAAACAACTGGTACAATCCCTGGTGCCTTTCTTCCTACTCTAAGTGTCTCTCTCTGTTCATGCCATGTGCTTGCTTTCATCTTGTAAAGGATTTGCCGTAATATTGCAGAATGATTATCATAAAAGTATGGCAGTTACTGATCAATGGCATTAGCTCAACCGGTTAGATTCCTTACTATTCAAGGAGGAGACCTAGATTCAAATCTTGCCAAGCGATACATGGATAATATCCAAACTGTTGTAATACCACTATGTGGTGATGATGTAATACGGGTGGGGTCCATTTCAATCCCATATAACCAATTGAATAAAAATGTATGCAGTTATGGGAAATAATTCCCATGCAAGAAATAAATCTACTCCTTTAGATGGAAAACGATAAGAAATGGGGCTGTCTCCTATGTTCCATTGCAATCTATTAGGCTTATGTGGATGCCAAAGGGGAAATTTTTGTAGCCATTTCAAATTTCACAAATCCTCTTGGTTCCTATCTGTGTCTTTAAAACTTCATTTTAAAATGAGGCCACTTTGCCAAAGCGATTTACAATACAATTCGCCTCCGTCTGGGCATGACGCAATTCAAGGATGTTAATGTCCTCTTCCATAGTTTTAATTTCTGCTACAACTTCCCGTATTTTCCAGTTCTTTCCCTTATGAAGGGATTGAGGGTTCATATGATCAATTGAGATCTTAGAATCAGATTCAACACTTGATTTGATAGTCTCCTTTTCTCAGCTTCTGTAGGAGCAAAACAAAATACCAAGGTTTTGGCAAGCTTATTAATAGCAGTGCCCAGGCTTTTTGCAAACCTGAACACCACTTTCCCTTTATGATTGTGACATATGGTTCCATGCCTGGTGAACTGGGATTGCCTCTTGATGCGCCATTGACAATCCTCTTCTGAGGGAAGGTTTAGACTACCGAAGTTTCTTTGGATAATCCTTAGAAACCCTACAATTTACGGCAATATTAAAACCCAAGGGAGGATCCATAGAAGGCAGGGCTGATTTGGTACCAGTTCTGCATATATAATCCTATGCTCCACCCAGGACCCTGTTCGAAAGTTCTGCAACCACTATTGACAAGTTTCTTTCACATTATCCAATCCGCATCGGCAGACTTGGCTTATGAGACATTTGATTCCTGGAAGATGTGATGGTTTCTTTCTAGCCAGATATCCCACGAGATCATAATCATGCCACTGTCCTGTTTCAGTTTGAGGCCTTCAGTGTTAACTGTCAGAAGGTCCTTAGAGGCAAGAAACTCAACCACAGATTGTTCTATATTCCTCGGGAGTTTGTCGACTCTTTTCCATAATTTCCAGGTCAAAGCTGCAACAGACATGTGAGCTCTTGATTCTTCATTCATTTTACACAAGATGCATCACTTGGGCCTTTATAGCCCGTTTTCCTAATATTCTCCTGTGACAAGAATTTGTTGTACATGTTTAACTCAATACCATTTGATTTGGGCCAGCTTTGGGATGCCAGATTTTTGTCCACAGCCATTTGCTATCATCCCTTAAACCTTCTCCCAACAGTGGGTTGTATCCAAATTTTAATGAATAAACACCTAATCCTTTTCTTCCCCAACCTCAATGGTCATTACCCTTCTCTTAGGCCACTGGCCTCTTAGAAAGTTTAGAAAGTGTATTTCACAACAGATCTGCTTTCACCTGAAAATTTGGCCCTTGCCAAATCGCTTTCATTTTGCAATGTCAGAAAGTCCTCTCATTAACTTCCATGGGAAATTCTGCCACAGTAGTCTATCTTGCATTAGAAATTCTTTTTAAAGGTAATAGTTCTGGAATCTCCAACAGTGTTTTCCAAAATTTAATCGGGGGACTCTTTTTAGCAATCCACAAGAGGCCCTTTTTAATGAGATCACTCCCCAATTTGACGGTCCCATATAGCAGAACCCTTTCGTCCTAGAGTTACAGGGAATGTGAGTCTTCCACCATACAAAAATCTTTCTAGTGAGGGATCTTCATCACAACTATCTTGAATTTAATTTGACATCTCTAGATTTTTACTGCCAAGGCTATATAATTGAGGTGAGCTTTCCTCAGATCCAAACCCCCATTCTTCTTTGGTTTGATACACCTTATCCCAGCTCACCATGTGTCACTTCCTGCCTTTTTCTTTACCTGCCCAAAGAAAACATATTTGAATTTTCTCCAACTCTTTCAGAACTGATTTAGGGGCTGCTAAAGCTGCAAATCTGTATATTGGTAAAGCTTGAAGGACTGCTTTGATAAGGGTGATCCTTCCAGCAGAGTCAGGTACCTCGCAGTCCAATGAGAAATTTTGGTTCTTATAGTTTTTCTAGGATTTCTTTTTGAGCTTTTTTCTTCAGGTTTGGGGTCAATATTGAGAAACTCATGCAAGGAAATGAGGGGAAGCCACTTGGAAGCGAATGATTGGAGCTGTTCTTCTATTGATCCTACGATCAGTATGGGAGGGAATTCATATAATGTTGAATCTAAGGCTTCGTTCTAAGTGTCTAAATCTTTGTGAATTGCCTTTGCCTAAGCGGTGGTTGTTACAGGCATTAGAACTGTATCATCCACATATTATAAATGGGTGAGAATTTCCACGTATGTACATTGAAGCCCTGAACTTTTCGTTCTGTTTTTCAAGAGATTCTAAGTACCCTCCCTTATCCTTTCACTAAGATAATAAAGGGACAGGGGAATAAGGGATCTCCTTGATGACGTCCCCTTTATGACTAAGATAATAAAGGGACAGGGGAATAAGGGATCTCCTTGATGACGTCCCCTTTATGCATGAAAGAGGGGATGGAGCTCTATTAATCATAACAACAAAGGAAGGAGTGATAAAACAACAAGAAAGCCATTGAGTTCATCTATCATCAAGACCAAAAGCTTCTAGGATTCTGTTTGGGGAAACTCCAGTGCACCTGGTCATAGGCTTTAGACAAGTCCAACTTCATGAGCATTGAGCTTTTATTTAACAAATATCAATTTATGAAAAACCACATGCTTTGCAGTTTCATGCAGTGGATCTTCAACTTTTCACCATTCTTTGATTCTTTCCATATTAGGGGCCTCTTTGAGCCAAATTATTTCAAAATCAGAGGTGCTGTTTTAGGGTTTTAAACTTGCTCAACATTATAGTAACAGTAGGCAAGTGGTCTGATGCTGCTACATCTAAAATAGAAAACTAAAAGAAAATTTTCTGAAAGGGCAATCGCCCCCAACAAGAAACCTGTCTGGTCTCTCTGGTATATGGGCTGGACCCACCCTTCTGTGTTTTTTTTCTTCTCTTTAAATGGTTTTATGGGATTAAATGGGTCCCACCTATGTTACGTCATGACCACACACTGGTATTATAACAGCCTGGCAATTATGCAGGTATTGCTTAGCAAGATTCGAACATAGGTCTCCTTTTTGAAAGTTAAGGACTTTAACTGGTTGAGCTAAGGCCATTTGATGACCCACCCTTCTGTTATTCGATCTGGAAATACCATTATCTGGAGAGAAATCCATCAGTCTCAACCTATCAATGTTCTAAAACCAACTACTAGCCTGGTCCAGACTCCAAGCTTCTCATTTCTCCTCTTTTTTCACTAAAGTAAAAATGGCATTAAAATCCAGGCTTTCTGCCCAGCCCTCTCACTTTGCAGGAAATGATTATCATTTAGGTGTAGAGGAGAAGTGAGAGTCCAGCTTTTTAACGAGCCTGGGTTTTTCTTGATCTGATTTTCTACAGCCTGTTTCTTTAATGTTGTTATCTAATTTTCTTACTCTTCTTTTCTTTAGCTTTTATTTGTTTCTTTTAAGTCATCTTCAAGTCCGTCTTCATTTTGACTTTGCGTTCCGTTCCCTCCCTTACCTCCATGGGCCTAACGGTGAAGATGTTAGGATCCTACATCTTAACATTATTATTTAATATTATATTATTAATTCATAACGTGAACCATCACTATTTAATCTTATTCATCATTTAATTATTATATTATTAATTCATAACGTGAATCAATTTAATATTATTAATTATTTAATTATTATATTATTAATTCATGACATGAACCATGTCTTCATCAACGTAGCTTTAGGATAGATATAAATTTAGGAATGAGCAAAGAACATAGGGATCGGAAAGAAGAATATATTATTTAAAGTTAAAGCTTTAGGATAGATATAAATTTAGGAATGAGCAAAGAACATAGGGATCAGAAAGAAGAATATATTATTTAAAGTTAAGAAAGAAGAATATATTATTTAAAGTTAAGGAGGGATCCCACTTAGAAAGAAGAATATATTATTTAAAGTTAAGGAGGGATCCCCTATAAGTGGCCTGCGATTCCAGGAGGGGAGGGAGTCCCTTTCAGTGGCCTGCGATTCCAGTGATTCATAATTCGTATTAAAAAATATCCAAATTCGTATCAATTATTTACCAATATATTTATTAAATTTTTAATTAGAACATCCGGGTTTTTACATTTGGTACGAGAGCTGTGATCCCGGAACATTTGCTACGCTTCATTGTAGTGTGTTAATTGGATATCACCAGCCTCATTCAAACACTAACGCAGTCACATGACGGATGTAAGGTTTAGTAGGTGGAGGAACTCGCGTCAGATTCCAGGTAGACGCAGGTAGACGCAGTTACAGAAGCGGAAATCTTTCGTTCAGTCTAGTATATAATATTTCACAATCAGCTTAGTACAAGAGCCCAACCATTTGAGAAAGAAAGGAAAAACTTCAGCAGTTTTAGTCTTTTAACGGAACTGATTGCCTTTATATACGGGACTGAAAGAAAGGAAAAACTAAGCTTAGTACAAGAGCCCAACCATTTGAGAAAGAAAGGAAAAACTTCAGCAGTTTTAGTCTTTTAACGGAACTGATTGCCTTTATATACGGGACTGAAAGAAAGGAAAAACTACTGAAGTTTTTCCTTTCTTTCTTTCTCAAATGGTTGGGCTCGCAGTTACAGAAGCGGAAATATTTCGTTCAGTCCAGTATATAATATTTCAGTACAAGAGCCCAACCATTTGAGAAAGTAGTTTTTCCTTTCTTTCAGTCCCATATATAAAGGCAATCAGTTCCGTTAAAAAGACTAAAACTGCTGAAGTTTTTCCTTTCTTTCTCAAATGGTTGGGCTCTTGTACTAAGCTGATTGTGAAATATTATATACTGGACTGAACGAAAGATTTCCGCTTCTGTAACTGCGTCTACCTGCGTCTACCTGGAATCTGACGCGAGTTCCTCCACCTACTAAACCTTACATCCGTCAGGTGACTGCGTTAGTGTTTGAATAAGGCTGGTGATATCCAATTAACACATTGGAAGGAAGCGTAGGAAATGTTCCGGGATCACAGCTCTCATACCAAATGTAAGAACCCCGATGTTCTAATTAAAAATTTAATAAATATATTGGTAAATAGTCTTCGCAGAACTCAGTCTCAACAGGTGAGAGGAGGGCTGGCACAACGGAGTTAGTCTTCGCAGAACTCATTCACAGATGACTGGACGTTTTCGGCAGAAATTTAGGTCGTGAAAGCTTGTAGCGTGAATACACTCTGACAGCGGTAGCATTAACATTCGGTTTTCTTTCTTACTTGTGGTATAAGGACAACCTTCCTACAGGTTTCCGTTATACGCTGTTCCTCTCTCCAACAAGCTATGCAGCCCTCAACTCGCAGCAACTCGTGATTGGCAGAAGATTCCAGATTTTGCAGGCGGAACGTAGCAGCTCGCAAAAGGCGAAAATACCTACGGCGAAAAAAAAAAACGATTATCTAAGGTTTTAATGAGCAAATCATTTAAACAGGATTATAAACCCTAAAAACACAATCAAATCTCCGCTTACCACGTGGCGAGTCCAGGAAGCATAATGGATCATATCATGTGCGTTTACGGGTGTTCTCGGTAAGAAATAGATTTCGTTTGAAAATCGTCAAAGGGGCTTAGTCTCACATTTGTCCACTTCCTCGTCGCCTCTGTTGTCAGTTGTCTTTCTTGTTTGGCCTATCTGTCGCTGTCCTCCTTAGTCCCTTGCGTCCGTTCTGTCCCCACAGTCCTTGCTGTCTGTGTCGTCGTGTTGTCAGTTGTCTTTCTTGTTTGGCCTATATGTTGATGACAATTCCTGACAACAATTTTTTGACGACCATAACTTTCAATTATAATAAAAAAAGATTACAAAAATGGCCGGAGGAGGAAGCTCTCATGACCCCAGTGTGGAAAAATTGGATCATGATATTCGACAAATTAGGGACCTGCTTTTACAAGTTAATCTCACCCAACTACGTCAAATCACGTCAGTGCTGGACTATCAAACTCAATTTGAGAAACTCGCAAATTGCACCGAGGGGTTGGATGAATCCTTTTTCATAAGTTGCTTCGTCCGTGGATTGCAAGAAGATATTAGAGTGGAGGTGGAGATGTTCAATCCGCGCACCATGATGGCAGCCATTGGTTTAGCCAAGTTAGCCAAAGACAAATTCAATGCTCAACGTCGATACGAGGAGCAACCTATTGGACAATCGCCAGTCACGCACACTGCCCCAGAACCTGACCAACCCTTGCCGGAAGTAGCTCAGCCCGAAGGACATGAAGTTGACCCTTGTAACTCAACAGAGGAAGAAGTGACAGAGGCACTTGTTAACAATGAAGAATTCCCCAAAACTTCTTTCAATACTCTCGCAGGTTCTTCTCCACGAACTATGAAGGTTCGAGGGTACTTCAAACACCAAAATCTCATTGTGCTCATTGATTCAGGAAGTACCCATAATTTCATGGACCCAAACGTGGCAAAACAGGCTAAATGTTATATACAACCTTGTCATAGCTTTGAGGTGGTGATTGGTATTGGGGGACAGATTGCCTGTAAAGGAAAGTGTCAAAATATCAAAATCAGCATGGGCGACTACAACATGAAAAGGTACATGTATGTGCTTCCGTTGGACGGAAGTGATGCTGTTTTAGGGGCCCAGTGGTTACGAACGCTCAGGGTAATAATATGGGATTTTGCAACATTGTGGATGCAATTCACAGTTAAAGGCTAGACATACACTCTAAAAGGACTACAAGCAAGTTCCTCCCAACTAGTGAGTTCTCACCGCATGGAAAAACTTATTCAAAAAGGAGGTAAAGGGGTGATTGCACAATTATTTTCCATTCAATCTACAAGGGAAGAACAGGCTAAAGTGGAAGAGTTACAACAACTTTTGACACATCACTCTGGATTATTTGAGGCACCACAAGGGTTGCCCCCCACCGTCGTCATGATCCTACTATTCTTCTTGGCAATCCACCACCAAATATTCGACCTTACAAATACCCTTGCTTACAGAAAAGTGACATTAAGACACTTGTGCAGATGCTACTTGGGAAGCACTTCATTGATTTCAACAACAATTTCCTCAGTCCCAGCTTTGAGGACAAAGCTTTTTCTAGGAAGGGTGGCATGTTAGGATCCTACATCCTAACATTATTATTTAATATTATTAATCATTTAATTATTATATTATTAATTCATAATGTGAACCATCACGTCTTCATCAACGTAGCTTTAGGATAGATATAAATTTAGGAATGAGCAAAGAACTTTGGGACTCTAAAGAGGAGGTCCAAAGACGCCACTTGCATTATCGGTGATGTGACCCGGGTTCAATCCCCACGGTGGATGTGTATAAAAAATATTTCTCAAAAAAAAAAAAGAGGAGGTCCAAGGTTCGAATCCTGTAGGAAGTAAGGGTTGTACACCATGCTTCGGTAACTGGAGTATGGTTGGATAACAATATATTTACGTTGAGAGGCGTTCCTACAATGGCAGACAGGGGGTGGGAGGCAAAGAGGTCATACATGTCACGCCGTAAACAATTTTTTTTTTTTTTATTAAAAAAGCCAACATTAACAAAAACATTTAAAATATTTAAACTAAAACAGCCGACTAACCAACCGTTGCAAACATTTAAAATATTTAAATAAAACAGCCGACTAACCAACCGTTGCAACTGTTTAATAAAACTAGCTTAAATATAAAGGATATATATCTAAAAACGCCGAGAGTTATCAATCCCGAGGCGCCTATCTTGGAGATCACACCCCCAAGAAATGAGACAGACGCCTCGAGATTGATAACCCTCGGTGTTTTTAGATATATATCCTTTATATCTAAGCTAGTAGATAAACAACATCCTCCATGGCCTATGGTCTTGTGGATGTTATCCTCCATGGCCTATGGTCTTGTGGATGTTAAAAACTAGTTCACCTCATGATTATTCTTTCTACATTAGAATAAGCATTCGAGATTTCTTGGACTATAACCGGAAGGGGCTGAGAAAAAACAGGATTATTCATTTGAGATAGAGGAGTTACCTTTTCTGCCATTGGAACTTGGAACTTGCGTCTTTCCAGAAGTTGAATCTTTCTCTAATCGAATTTTATCTGCATCCCTTTGGATCTCTTTGCTATAATTTGCTGGTATCTCTGCATTGTGGTTGTCTTGCTCTACCAGGGTTGCGTCATGTTCTGTTTGTTGCTGTACTCCTGCTTCTGGTCCGCTCCCAGCTTTAAAGCAGTTTTCATTCCTTGCTGCTGGTCTCTTCCCTGACTTCTAGCATTTTGCCTTACTTTTCCTCTCCGTCTCACTGGAGTAAAACACTCATCATCCTGTTGATTCTGATTACGATCTAACATAATTGCCCAGGGCTTGAAGTATCTCCTTTGGAAAATCAATGGAAGGGCAAAATCCTCAAAAGTGAAGGAAATCTAGATGCCATGGCTTAATGAACAATGCCGCTTGTTTATAGAAATATGGGCCTCCTTTGATAACATGCATGCAATCCACGAGATTCGTGAAGACTGCTAAATAGTATCTCTTGGCTGCCAAGGTAATCTCCATATCTCCCTTCACCAGACAGGCTTTTCTAGTCAATTACTTTTATCAGCCTCAGGGTCATACTGCTTCCCATAAAATTGCAGATGGGAGCTTTTGGAAATGCTTTACATCTTGAGCCACAGCTTTGGAATGGATCACCATCTTTGGTTTTTTGACTGCTTTGGGGAAGATGCTGATTCTCATGTTTTATTTTTATGCTTGCCTAAATTCCTTTTGTTTCTAAGTATACAAATAGTATTATTTGCAGAAGCAATATTTTAATCCATTTTCTTCTCAATCCTTAAGACTGCCTACTTGTAAGATAAGACTTGGGGGCTATTGGAGCTCTCATACAGATCAGCCATGGCCAGGCCGTGGCACTACAGGCTGTATCAGGGGGGCGTAGATGTCAAGAACTTATACCCTAATCCAAAACCAGATCATAACCTGCAGTGCCAGCTCTTTCACTTAGTGGTTTTTCAAGTCTATTCATGTTTTAGCTGTATATATCGTTTTTTAATTATTGTACATATATTTAGCTGTGTAATTTTCTAAGATTTTAGGGAGGGGACCTACTCATTACTGAAAACCTGCTGTAGCATTAGGGAGAACTGTGCTCAGTAATGAGTTTCTAGGGCATGTTAATTTCATCCTTTGTCTTCAAGCAAAACCAACAAATGCATTATTTTGATCTACGTTTCATTAATAATACACTTAATTGATGCGTATTTCATGACATAACTCAAGTGACTAAACAAAATACAAGTTGCATGAACTGCAAAAGCAGACTGCATGGCAAGTTTGCAATCTTTAAACAGAAATTCTCATGAATAATGTGGTCAATAATTGTCTTTCCCCACCTTTTATAAAGTAGAGATACAAAATTATGCATGAATTTATTATTTTACTCCTGATAACGTACAAAAAGTATCACAATCACACAATGGTATCGACTTTATGGCAGGTCTCTTAATATTTATAGAACTTCGGATTTTGCTAATTTTTCTTGCCATTTTAATTAAACACATTAATGTGTAAGTATTTTTGTAGGATTTGATATACGAATATTCTGACACTCTTTATTGTGCAGAGGAAGAGGAAAAACGTCGGCAAGAGGAGGCTGAGGAAAATAATGAAGCTGAAGAGGAACAGTAATCCAATCCAGTTTATCTTAAAAAATAAGGGTTTTGTAGTTTCTTCTCTGGAGATGAGAAGCTTTGAATGGCTGCATGTGACTAAGTAGAAGTTGCAATGATTGTCAAACATGATATAAGGTTTTTACATTGGGAAGCCTTTACATGTAGGCAACTTAACATGAGGTTAACCACAACTTAACTCATTCTTTACTTTTCTACCTTACCCTTCATGGAGTTGTCTATAGCTTTGACTTTAAACATCACAGAAGACTTCGACTCTTCTGCAATACATCCAAATATTAACAGGATTTGTATGCCATGCCGAGAACTTTATGTTTAGGTTCCTTTGACAGATTTGTATGCCATGCTGTATATCATTAATCATGTGACTTTTGTAACGTGTAAATGGCATTTATGGGACAGAAACCAGTTAGCCTAGATGTCCAAAACATGCTGTGAATACCTTATAAAAAAGACAGAAGAAATATGTTATAATAATCAAGCTGAGTCTAGTGATTTATTTTTGGAGTTTGTTAAGGTACTACTTGAACAACACTCAGCCATTTTGTAGTTTAACAGAGGTGAGGTGACTTAACAAAATCACATTAACTTCAATTTTTTGGACATTTCAATATTTGTCCTTCCATGGATGTCTAAGATCTTAGGGGTATGTTCACTAGTAATTAAATGTTATAAAATACACCTTTGGTTTCAGTAGTACCATGAGTCAACGTGAAAGCTTAAGAGTTACCATGAGTCAACATGAAAGCTTAAAATGAATTCAACTCCAACTTATTTATAAAATAATATTGGGGGAAGAAATGGCTGTCTTAGCTATCACGACTATGGGTATCTTTTCCATTACATTGTTGGGGACTTGCACTTGGTCATGTTTGTTGCGGTATATAACACCTAGTCTTAGATGTTGTAATTTACCTAATACTTTCCACTCAACACAATATGCATGTATTGTTCGCAAGATTTAATCATGGGCCTCTACGTTAAAAACTCATGCTCTTAGTCTTAATTTGTCATATGTATTTAATATTAAATAAAAATATATGGAAAAAATTGAAGATGGAATGCTGTCCTAAAACCTTCTCTTGACAATGATGTCTTGAAAGGAGAGTTTAGGGTTTTGAGATGACGGTGGGCGGGAAGGCTTCTGCGGGAGAGCACGGGAGCGCCAGCAGATCGAACCACGGGCACAGCAGGGCGGAAGGAGAGCAACCAGAGTCCGGGGGCACTGAGGAGTCCTTGCCATCCGAAGATGGTGTCAGCCATGGCAAGGATCCGCCAGACAAATGGGGAGGTGGACCTCGAAAGTCGTATGCTCAGGCAGCGGCTTCAGAAATCCTAAGCGGCATCTTCACCGAGGAGTTGTTTCCGGCCGGGGACGAGTTGGACATCCCGACGGAAATTCTCTCAAGCTTCGTGGAATTCGAAAAATTTACCCTCATTGGTAAGTTCATTGGTGGTCGGCCAGATATGGAGACCATTCGCAAATGGGCGTCTGGCAAATGGAGAACCTCTGGTCACATGGAGTTGGCGGCCTTAACCCGGGGTTTTTTCGCGATTAGACTGAACAACAAGGAGGACTACTGCAAAATCCTGGCTGGAGGTCCTTGGTTCCTGGGCCGTAGGAGTCTCTTTCTAAGGAAGTGGGGTATGGACTTCAACCCTGATACCCAGAACATCAACATTGCTCCAATATGGGTCAGGCTCCCGAGTCTCCCTCTTTTTTGTTGGCATGAAAATGTAATTAGAGGAATTGCCCGCTCCATTGGGGAGTTGGTCACCATTGACCCTCCCACCAGAGCTCGAACAAGATTTGTCCAAGCCCGTTTCTGTGTCTTGGCGGACTTGGAGGCAGTCCTCCCCTCCTCCATCACTCTCCGGTCCGGAGGTTCCATTCTCCACAAGCAAGCCATTGCATATGAGAACAGACCAGCTTTCTGCCCCCAGTGCAGTTCTCAAGGGCACCTCCAGCACAATTGTCCTCTTCAAAAGCCGAGGAAGAAGAAGCGGGATTCCTGTAACCCCTTGGAACACGGTGCTGGTCAGGCAAAGCCCCCTGTTACGAAAGACCATAAGTCTCCAGGCCCATCCAGGGACCTTCACGAATCCTCCCACCCAGAAGAAGGAATCCCCCTCCAACCGGACTCTCAGCTGTGTGTTGCTAGCACCCTTCTAGGACCTCAGGTGGAGAAGGATCAGTCCCCCCCAACACACCTCACAGGCAGATTTACCCATACTTCAATACCAGAACCCTTCCGAGTCCCAAATTGTGCTGGAAGATTACCTACTGGGAAGGAGGGGTGGCCCCCCCCAAAACACCACTCAGTCAGGTCCACCCAGGCTCCAGGACCTGGGCCCTTTCGATTTCAGCCAGTCCCAAACCTTGCTAGAAGATTACCTCCTGGGAAGGAGGGTCGTCAACCAGATCGGACATATGAGCCCTCGAATTACTAGGAGTCGAAAGCAAAATGTGGATTATGGAAGTGTGAGGAAGCAAGGCCGACCTCCCAACAAAGACAGAAGAGACAAAGAGACGGCGGTAGACGTCGCGAATGGCACCCAATGTCTGCTGTTTTCAGATGACTCTGATACTCAGACGGGCGATGCGCATGTGCCTAAACCTCCCTTCCAACAAGGAAAGGGAGGCAAGAAGAACCTCAAACTATCCAGATGAATCTGAAGCAGACCCAGGAGCGTCAGAACTCGGAGGATCTGGAGGATTTGGACTAGTTGTGTTATGTCTGAACTCGGAGGATCAGGAGGATCCGGAATAACTGTTTTCCTCGTCTGGTGTTTAGCTGGTTTTGCTTCTACTCTCCAATGTTTCCTTTTCTTCGGCTGTTACTTTTTGTTATCCTGTTTAAATTTTGTTTTGTTTCCTGGTTAATCAGGCATAAATGCCTTTTCTGTAGCCTCCAGGCAATTATTTTAGGGGTTATGTTTCATTTTCTTCGGCTGTTACTTTTTGTTATCCTATTTAAATTTCGTTTTGTTTCCTGGTTAATCAGGCATAAATGCCGTTTCTGTTGCCTTCGGGCAATTAGTTTAGGGGTTACGATTTCTGTAATAGGCTTATACATAAAGCCAGGAGGCATGATGCAAGGCTGATTTTGTACATAAGGTTTTGGGATCCTCTATAAAAACCCTTTGTTAATCTACTATAATAATTACCAAAAAAAAAAATAAAAATATTTTATAATTATTTTATTATATCAAAATTTGGTTGAAGGATTACAAATTAGAAGTTGTATGATGGTTGAAATTTCTTTAAACTTTTTTTTATTATAGATGTATTTCTAAAATATTTTTAATTTATTTATTTTTAATTGGTTATATAAGACACAATATGCAATTATGGGCCTCTGCGTTAAAAACTCATGCTCTTATTCTTAATTTATCATATGTATTTAATACTAAATAAAAATATTTTATAATTATTTTATTATATCAAAATTTGGTTAAAGGATTACAAATTAGAAGTATGGTGGTTGAAATTTTTTAAATTTTTTTTTTTTTTGGTAAGTAGATTAATTTATATACAAAACGGGTTTTTTAAGAGGATCCCAAAACCTTATAACAAGAGAGGTCGTAGCCTTTACCATTAGAGAGAGCCCTTTGGGCTAATACATTAGGTACCATATGAAGATTTCCCAAAAAAACAAAAAAACACAGTGATGCCCGTGAGGGCTACATCAACCCCTCCCAACGGAGGTCAAAAAATAGCTGAAAAACCATAAAAAACACATAACCATCCATTATATAGATCGCTTCCACTAGACGACAAAAAGGAAACCGTCCCAGGAAACTTCCTTACACGTCCGGATCCTCCTGATCCTCCTGGGTCTCACGCCCCTTGAAGCGCTTGAGGATCCTCACCATTGCATTTGTAGAGGAGAGGATGTTGGCCGTCATGTCTAACAGAAACTGGGGAGACAACCCCTCGGCTTCGCTCTCAGTGTCAGAGTTGATTTGCTGCGACGGGGTCCCTTTCTCCTTCTTCACCTTCTTAAGCCGCAGAGATGATCGAGATGGGGTCGGGGCGTCAGTCTGCCCTCTCTTGGCTGGCTTGCTACGGGAAACTCTTTGGAGGGACGCAGGATTGGCCATCTCAGGGGGGCTGTTACGGATAGGGCTGGAAGTCCCATCCTCTTGGACAAAACCAGGACTACTCGGGGCTTGGGTAGCAATAGGAAGGACCGCCTGGGGCAGAGGACGATTCGCAGCGACATGGCGGAAGATGACACTCATTAACCCCTGGTGGATGGGAGGGTAAGACGATTTCTTGCTCTTTTCGATAGTGAGGCCAAGGGAGTAGACAAGATAGTCGGGAATACAGACCTGCTTGGCATCCCTCAGGTGGTTTACAAAACTGATGTGGAAACTGCGGAGAGGCTTGTCGGGATCATCGCAAGTAACATATTGAAGGATGGGGATGATGGCAAGATTCCAAGGTTCAGGGAGGGCCGAGCGAAGGAGGGCCGACTTATCCCACCCAAGGTTTCATCCTTTGTCAGGGAATTGCTCCAATTCCTCTTCCCAATTGTGATGATCGCGTCGAATGTTACGACCTACCACCGACAACCCAGTGATCTCACTCATAAGCTCAATGGAGATTTTAAAATTTAGCCCCCTCACCACAACCTCGCCCCGGTTCCAGGAGTCCACAAAGGCACGGGTGACATCGTCTTCGGGTCCTTGGAATTTTTGGAGGAAAGGGAGCATACCCTTGGCCTTCATAAACATCATGGCTTCGTCACACAGGGAAAGATCAACCGGCTCGACATAAGGAGAAGCCATGGATTCAGGACAAACACACACGCCAGGAGGGAAGCCAGACGACTCTGCACCACACTCCAGGGGACACCTTACACCAAAAGACAAGGCTCGCCCAAACACCACTAGATTAAATAGATTTTCTTTGGATATGAGCCTCGCATGCATGCAGAGAGAGCCATCATTACCAAAGATAGCGTTAGATCCAGGATGGTGGCAAAGATTGATGCTGAGGTGGACACGCAACCTCCGAAGGTGCCACGTGTTGCCGAAGGTAGTGGCACCTTTGGTAGTTATGTCTAGAGAGGTGGGCCGGAGCGTCCTCTCGATGTGCCCGGGAGAGGGCCAATGGTGATCTTTGCTTGGGCGTGTCGGGCCCGTCCAAATCTCAGCAGGGGAGATGAACAAAACATCCACCTGTCTTCGACCTTTGCCAGGCACAAGGGACAGGACCGGAGATCTGCTGGACCACCTTTCGAGGGACTTTGGGAAAAGATCGTTCCCGTCATACCTGCCACGAACCATCATGACGGGTGTGCCAATTGGGTCCGGTGGCGCAGGTGTCGTGGCTCTCCCCGAGCCCGACCACCTAGGCCCGGTCCTTACATCACGCTTATGTGGAGACATTAATAATATCCTGGCTGGCGATCTTCTCAATGTCCATTGGGAAACTCTGATGCCACACCACAAGACATGTGGACTTTAAACCTTTGTTTGCTAAGTGGTCAGCTAGACCATTGCCCTCCCTGTAGGTATGCTTGAACTGAACCTGGTTCCTCCGACGAAGGATGCTTCTGGCCTGAGTGATGATATTGTAAACCTTCCACGCCGGAACCTTGGAAGTTGTCATGTAGTTGATAATGTTCAAAGAGTCCCCTTCAACAACCAAGGGATGGGGATCCTCCGTCATGAGCTCGAGTCCTCTCAGCAATCCTCTAGCCTCTGCGACATGATTGGTTTGATGCCCTAAGTTTTCACAGAAAGCCATTACAAGCTTTCCATTGTGATCTCGGACTGACCCACCCGCAGCGGCCGCTCCTGGGTTGCCGCGAGATGCCCCATAAAAATTTAGCTTCAACCACCCGTGAGGAGGCCTGACCCACCTGACGTCCTTCCTGGAAACCCGTGGATCCTCCCGCTCCTTACTCTCCCCGGATAACTTAAAGGATTTGAACAAACCTTCTTCGAACACATGTTTGGGCCAAGGGCTAGGGATAAGCTTGGCATTCTCAATGGCAAAGGTGATGGCCCTATGAGCGACTGAGGGAGGATCCCTGGGGGGGTGACCGAAGATCCGACCATTGCGTTCTAACCATACCTGCCACAAAAAGTGGTGGAGGCAAGCATTCCACAGGAAACGGAGCTTGGGGTTTTTAAAAGGATTGCCCCATTGGAAGAAAGCCTCCTTGATGGTCTTGGGGGAAACCCATTGGATCTGGAAGGCGGAGAGGATGGCGCCAAGGACCGACCCAGTGTAGCCACAGTGCAGGAAGAGATGGTCAGAGGACTCACAGGCAGACTCGCACAAGTAGCATCTATTGGCTAAAGCAAACCCCCTCTTGTGAAGATTGTCAATAGTGAGGGCTTTGTTCTGAAAAGCAATCCAACAAAAGAAATTTACCTTTGGGATAACTCCTTTCCTCCAGATCAAGTTGTAAGGAAAGTCCAAAATTGGTCCTTTGCACTGAAGCCCATAGGCAGTTTTGACAGAGAAACCCCCATCATCGGTCCCCCTCCATATCAATCTGTCCGGTCCTCTACTAGTGGGTATGATGATGTCCTTGAGGATTGAGGATAGGAAGCCGACCTCCGACTCTAGCCCTTCTGCATTGATGACTTTCCACTGCAGGGAGCCATTTCTCCATTCAATGAAATCGGCCACCTTCTGCCCAACATTGTTATCCAGGAAACTTTTAAGTTGAGCCAACCCGGTCTGTTCTGACAGAGGATCCTCTAGGGCCCACCTGTCCTTCCAAAATTCTATACTTTGACCATCCCCAAGGATCCACCTGATGCCATTTTGGATCAACTATCTGGATTGACCAATGGCTTTCCAAAAAGCCGACCCCCTGGTGGGAATTCCACCCTCAAGAAGGGGAGTGTTGTTGAGGTATTTCCTCCTGACAATCCTAACCCATTCGACCGGTTCTTCGACTAGGATCCTCCAGGTGTGCTTGGCAATGAGCGCAAGGTTCATCATGGCCATTCTTCTGAGCCCTAAACCACCTTGCTTTTTGCTTCTGCACACTTTGTCCCAGGCTACCAGAGGGATCCTGGATTTATCTTCATTGCCTGACCAAAGGAAATTTCGTTGAGCCTGCTCGATCTTGAGAAGAACTGAGGCAGACACTCTGAAAATAGACATGAAGAAAGTCGGAATCCCTTGGAGGCAAGCCATGGTAAGGGTTGCCTTGGCAGCTTGGGACAGGAACTTGCCTTTCCATGATGCCAATTTTTTGTGGATCCTCTCAATCACCATATTCCACATCCCTTCCTTTGCACGCCCGCAAAAAAGTGGGAGGCCAAGATAGGTGGTGGGAAGGTAGTCAATAGAGCAGCCCAGGATCCTTGCAATCTGGACTTGACGCCTGGCCGGGGTGTTGATGAAAAAGATCTTGCTTTTGATGTAATTTACTTTTTGGCTGACAACCTTCTCATAGAGACCAAGGATTCGTTTGATGGATTTAGCTTGAGCTACTGACGCAATGGTGGACAGAAGTGTGTCATCCACAAACTGCTGATGGGTGATCGCATCACCCTCGGAGGCAGGGAGGATCCCCGTCACCTTCTTTTGACGTTGGCCATCCTTGAGAGCTCTTCCCAATGCTTCTGCAAGGATAATGAAAAGGATGGGGGATAGAGGATCCCCTTGGCGTAAACCTCTTGAACTTTGAAAGAACCCGACGGGGGAGCCATTGACTAGAATTGAGAACCAGGGAGAGGAAATGCAGCCCTGGATGAGATCGACCCACAAAGGGTGGAAGCCGAACTTGAGAAGGATTTTCTGAAGAAAGCATCTGTCAACCCTATCGAAGGCTTTATTCATATCCAACTTAAGAAACATGGCAGCCTTCTTAGACATTGAGGCCGAATGCAGGGTTTCATGGATCGAGATGACCCCATCCAGGATGTTCCTCCCTTTAACCGAGCTGCCTTGGGATTGGTCAATGATGAGGGGAAGAATGGCCTTCAGCCTGTTGGCCATAACCTTGGTCAAAACTTTGTAGATGACATTGCATAGGCTGATGGGCCTATAATCAGAGATGGATTTGCAAGCAGAGACTTTCGGGATGAGGGCCAAGAAAGTGGAATTGAAACTGCGAGGGACGACTTTGGTTTCCTGAATTTCTCTAATAGCCTTACAAACATCAATCCCCACCACATCCCACATAGTTTGGAAGAACCTTGGAGAGAAACCATCCGGTCCAGGGGCTTTATCGGGTTGCATTGAAAACAAGGCCTCTTTAACTTCATCGCGGGTGAAGGGATCCACCAGTCTGGAGTTCAAGTCCTGAGGAACGATGCTGGGGATATTAGCAAGGAGAGTATCCTGAGCTTGACTGTCATCCTCCGAGGCACTTCCCAAGAGGTTCTGGAAGAAAGACACTGCTTCGGTCCTGATCTCCACAATGTCAGTGGACACTGATCCGTTGCTGCACACGATCTCCCTGATCTTGTTGGATGCCCTGTGCCGCATGGTGGAGGCATGAAAGAACCTTGTATTGGCATCGCCTTCCTTGACCCATAGGTCTCTTGACTTCTGCCTCCAGAAAGTTTCCTCTCTGGCCAAGATATTATGGAATTCTGCTAGGAGGTTTCTTTCCTCCTCCCTAGTGGGGCTGTTGTGGTCCCCTGCTTCGATTCTCCTTTCTATGTCCTGAAGTTTCTCAGTAATAGCTTTCTTGTTGGCAAAAAGGTTGCCAAAGACCTCCCTATTCCAGATTTTTAGGTTTTCTTTGACCATCTTCAACTTCTGAGCCAACTGAGAAGTGGCAGACCCTCTGACACTTTGATGCCACCAAGAGGACACTTGATTTTTGAAATCCTTGTGTTGGGTCCACATGGCTTCGAAACGAAAAGGAGTTTTAAAGGAGGGAGGCCTACCAGATTCAAGGAGGATGGGATTGTGGTCTGATCCGATCCGAGGTAAGGCCAGCAGAGTGGCATCGCCAAACCATGGGATAGCTTCTTGAGAAATTAGGAACCTGTCCAACTTGACCTGGATGAGTCCACTATCAATCCTCCTGTTGCTCCAAGTAAAAGAGGATCCTTTGAGCTGAACATCCATGAGCTCATTGGTATTGACAAACCCTCTGAAGTCCTCCATGCTTCTGCTGTAAGAATCGTTGCCTCCTCTCTTTTTAGATGGATGCAAAGGACTATTGAAGTCCCCTGCTAATATCCAAGGAAAGGTGTTAAAGTTGGTTCTCATTTGAGTTACTATTTCCCACATCGTGGCCCGCTCACTGGGTGAGTTTGGGGCATAAATATTTGACAGAATCCAAGACTGCTTGCTGGTCTTGGAGAGAAACAAAATGTTTAGGATCCTATTCGATGATGACAAAAGCCTTCCTTCGACTAGGGTAGGATCCCACAGACACATAAGCCCCCCCGACGTGCCTTGAGCAGGACTGAAAAGGCAGTCTCCACTGGCCCAAATGGCCTTGGCAGCCTTTCGAGAGTAGAATTCATCGATTTTGGTTTCTTGCATGATGAATATGGAAGGATTAATCCTTTTCCTTAGGTCAGCCACCAACCTCTACTTGGCTGCCTCATTTAGGCCCCTCACGTTCCATGAGAGAACCTTCATCTCAAGGGTTTGGGGTTTTTCCTGCCTCCCTTCACCAGCTGGAAGGGGGGTTTGGTTCCTTGCTTATCATTGTTGGACTCATCGAAAAAAGCATCGACTGGGTCCCATTTGCGATATCCTCCATTGTTTCCTTGTTTCTTTTCTCATTGTCAGAGGGTCTCCCTCTTTTCCTTTCACTGCCATAGTCTATTGCCTGTTTCCTGCTCCTGGTGTTCCTGGGGCTGATCCTTCCCGAGAGAGAAAGGTCTTCTTTTTCATCTGAAGGAGAAGGGGGTGCCTCTCCCCTATTCGAGCAAATTGGGGATTTTTCGTTGCTCACCACCAGGTGTTCATCCGAATGAGAATTTGGACATACCATTTTGGGAGGGGTCTGTACCTGGGCCACTGGATCCTCTATGGTGGGACTGATGAGAAACAAAAATTTTGGGAGCGCCTCCTGCTCCTTTTGGCTTGGCAGGGATCCTTCTCCTTGCTCACTGGTTTGCTTGCCTTGTTCTACAGTGGCGCTCTGGCCAGCCTCCTGAGGTGCTCGGTGAGCAGGATTACGCATGATGTGTTTCGGCCCTACCAACGGTTCCTTGTTGAGAGGGGGGATGCCCTGGTTCCTCTGCATGCCCTTGGTGGGACCTGCCACCTTTTGGTTCTGGGTCCTCAAACCAGGGCACTGATTCGGTAGATGACCTTGGGTGCAACAGTGAGTACAAAAGGCAGGCTTGTTTTCATACTCGATGGGCTGCCTCCTGATCATATGGGATCCTCTGTACAAATTGATGAAGGAAGGTAGCTCTGTCTCCAAGTTAGCGGAGACACAGAAGCGGGCATGGACCATCCTGGATCGGACTTTGGTGGAGGGATCGATGGCAATGAACTCGCCTATGGAGCGGGCTATCCCTCGAATGACATCCTCATGCCAGAACTGGAAAGGGAGGTTTGGCAACCGAACCCACAGAGGAGCTACGTTTATGTTTTGAGTTTCGGGGTTAAAATCATCCCCCCACTTTCGGAGAAAGAGGCTCTTGCGTCCGAGGAACCAGGGTCCCCCAGCTAAGATGTTGCAACAGTCCTCTTGAGTATTGAGTCTGATGGCGAAGAAACCTCGAGAGAGAGCAACGATTTCCATGTTTCCACTGGTTTTCCACTTGGAAAATGCCCATTTACGAATGGTCTCCATGTCTGGTCTCCCTCCAACAAACTTGCCAACCAGAGTGAAACGCTCAAGCTCCATGTAGCTATCCATTAGGTCTTTCGGGATAACTAGGTCTGTTCCACAAGGAAGCAGTTCCTGGGAGGGTTGCTTTGTTGATGATCCTGGCCTCAGGACCTGAGCGTAGGACCCTTTTTGGTTTAGGTTAAGCCTGCCCTTTTGTCCCTCCTTGTCAGGAGGGTCTTTTCCACTCCTGTCCGACCCGTCCGCCTGGGTCCCTGATGCATCAGCCACTGCCCCGTCAACCGCATCACGACTGGTCCCTCCTGGACACTCGCCTGACCGTCCTGCCTCCTTTCTGCCGTATCCTCCCTGTCGCTCTCCATCCGCCGCTCGATCGCTACCTTTCCCGCTCTCCATCGCAAAAGGCTTCATCTTCTTTAAACTTTTTTTAATTATAGATGTATTTCTAAAATCTTTTTAATTTATTTATTTTTAATTGGTTATATAAGATTGAAACAACTTCACACGTGTAACACCATTATAAAATATTTTCCACTTAACAAGTATGATAATTATACACATCTCACAAGATCAGAACATAGGCCTCCACATTGAAAACCCCATACTTTCTATTGCTTTAATGCATGTATTTAATACTAAATAAAGATACTTTTTTAACTATTTCCATTATATCAAATTTTGTTTAAAAGATTATAAATTAGAAGGTGGATAATGATTTAAGTTTCTTTAAACTTTTTTTTTTCCATGTAGTATTGTTCTAGGTGCATTTCCTTATATCAATCTATTATTTTCTTTTTATGTTTTATTTATTTTTAATTAGTTATATATGATTGAAAGAGGATCCATCAATATTACATCATCACCATGCACCATGTAGTGGTATTAAAATAGCCTGGTAATTATCCATGTATTGTTAAACTAAGGTTTCAATCCAAGTGGGAGGGAGTGAGAATTTTCGCACCTTAACCTAAGGTTCGAATCTTATGGATAAACCTTAACATTCCATCTAATATTATAATTGGGTGTATATTATTATTTTGATTTCATATTTTGGTAAAGATAATTTAAATTGTATATACAATATTCTATTAATTAAGATGCTCATTTGGTTAAAGAAGTGAGCATTTTTGGTCATTTTATATAAAAAATTGAACTTTAGGCAAGATGCACCACATTGTTCCCAAAGACCAAAAGAGCTAGAATTAACACATAAATTACAATATTCAACAAGGAAAGGCCCACCACTCAAGGTTGGGGCTTGAACCCATGCCATTTGTGTCTTTATGGGTCTAAGCTAGCTAGACTAGTTGGGCCTCCATAACCATGTCAATGATGGCAATTGGTATCCCTTAATGATGAAGGTGAAAGTCTAATTAAGTTGTTCACTAATATGCCAGTCCCAAAATAGGATGTAGTTTTCAACCCATGGCTTCTATGGCCCAAAATTCTTGGAAAGGAAGTCAAGTTGATTGGACACATTATTGAGGGGCCAAGTGGAAGGGTGCTCTAATTAATGGCCATGTCACCTTATAACCTTGTAAAGGGTATGTAGAAGGATGCATATAAGGACATTTTACTATCAACAAGGAAAAAGGGGTATGAGAAAACTTCCTCCTATTTTCTAATAGTTAAAAGCCAAATTCTTGAATTTAATTACCAAAAACATACCTTGAAGAATGAATTCCAAAATAATAGAAATGATGAATTTGTTGATATGGAATTCCCAGTATTTTGATGCATAGAATTTAAAATTATTGTCTTCTCGATAAAATTTTGTTAGTTCGAATGTATAGGCCATTAACTAGATAAAAGGGATATGGTTTCCATCTCGCAAACTAGTGCATTGAGTAATTGAAACCTTTGAAGCATCCCATGTATCATTTTCGATCAAAACTGTGTCATCTTCTATGGCATAATGATTTTCCCCATGAAATAAAATACTAAGGATGTCCAAAGGAATTTAACAACATAAGTGACCTTGTAAGAGATAGAGCATCCATTAGGTCTTTTGAGAAGAAGATTTAAAAAATACCCTAATTGTCTATTTCCTCTATCACCTAGAGAAGCAATGTCTAAGCCTTTAGATAAGAAACCAAGAATTAAAAAAAAAAAGGAAAAATGCATTGAAAAAGATGCCATAGCCACCCCTCTCAAAACACATTACTAAAAGAACCACTATAAACAATTGTTAGAAGGGAGAGTTGACTCGAGTTAATGGAGATTCACACTTGCTTTGTGATATCGCGAAGGTGGTCATAACACTTAGAGGCATGCATGAAATCAACACAATAACCAAATTAGGCATAAAAATATAAAATATTGGAAAGGTGCCCTCATACACCAATTTTCTTCTTCACTAACAACTTTTACAACTAAAGAAGAACCCATAATGAGCCCATGATTAGGGTTTCATCAAAATGCTAACTCAACGACAACGCAAACTCCCAAAAAATCACAAAACAAAAGGTGGGTCCCCAATTTTGGGGCTATGTTGTGGAGCAACCACAATAAATGGCGACTTTGCTAGGAAATGCTCCTGAGCATTTCGGGTAAAGAACCCAACCTAAAACAAGAACACACAAGATCAGCGAAACACAAATTATTTAGCAATGTCCCAAGAATATGGGGGTAAACAACTTTGAATAGAAACAACTAATCCATCTGCCTTTGCTCAGTGTGTGCAAAAGTGATTCATTCTTGCATTTCTGAAAATCCTCTAGATTCCATCATCCCTTTTTGCATTAGGCTATGAAGTATCGCTCATAACGAAACGACTATAGACAGAGCCCCACTACCATTCAAGCATCCATAGCCCCTATGGAGTTTATCTAACTCACCCTTGTGTCTTCTTAATGCTTTGCAAAGCCTTTCCTTTTACCCGAGCTATATCTAGACAGAGCCCTACTATCGATCATGCATCCATAGCCCCGGTAGAGTTTATCTAGATCTTGTGATTGATTTGATCAAGCTTTTCAATGCTCGTTATCTCTCTTTTTTTTCTTTCTTTTTTTTTTCTCTCTTTATTTTTTTTTCTTTTTTTTCATATATATATTTTTTCCTTTTCAAAAGAAACAACCTTGCAAAGCTTTCAGCATCACTGAGGTTAGGCAGCCTACAAGTGAAGCGTTTTAGATTTTTGCCTAGGGTTGCAAATCAAGATAACTTCATCCTTCATAATTCCAGAAACACCATTTAATGTGTGTGAGTTACATGTGGAGCTTTGGTGAAATATTTCATTGTTCCACTTTCCACCATTTTGGTCCCAAAATATGAGCATGATCACCAAATAACTCATCCCCCTTTTCTCGGGTTCATCAGTTTTCAGATCAGGTACTCCAACCTACTAAATAAAGGAGCTTCAAAATAGTCCAGAGACCATAAGTTAGCGACCACAAAACATTACCTCAAAACAAGGGAACAACCTCAAAATACAAAACTCAAAATACAAACCAAAACTATATACAAATGTACAATATGGTACAAGATGGTGCAAAGCTTGAACTATCACTTCCCTGGATCCCAAACATGACTAGCACATTTCAAAAGACATATAACATGATATGCAAGCCAAGTTTTACAAAAATCTAGCAAAATCAAGATTAGGCCAAACAATACAACAATTTTCATCTTGCCTCGCTCACCCCACCAATTTGATTTAGTTCTATTAACAATTCCATAGGTGAGCTTCAAATCATTGAATTGATTAGACAATAAATGATCTTCAATTTTATCTTGTCTATTCCTTAAGATGTCAAATTCACAACTCAATTTATGATTTAGAATTAGGCTATCCTTTTCAAATATGAAATTTTGCAAACAAGAGCCTATTTCTAAAAATTTTGAAGCCAATTCATTATTCATGTTTTTAGGCCAATCAAACTTATGCAAAAATTTGCAAGCATCTAGGATATCTACTAAATGAGAATCATTATAAGTTTTTATCCTAGATTCCATTATTAATTGTTGATGAATTTGATTTAGCAATTTAAGCACATCAACTTCTTTTTCATTCATCAAAGCAATATCATTAGTGGTGTGAGTAGAAATCAACTTTACTTCTTCATTCACCTCTAATGGCATTTCATCATTAATAGCATTAGTATCCAAAGTAACATCATGTAATCCATTACTTGAAATTTTTGTAGTCATTAATAGAGGGAAAGATTTCACCTTGTCATCCATACTCAACACATCATGGTTAGAATTTACCAAAACTTGATGAGCGTTTGTGACTTTTTCTTCCTCTTCATGATCTTCATCATTATCAAACACCTGTTCAAACATACCAAAGTTAGGCACCCAATAAAAAGTGTGACCATCCTTTTCAATCCATAAGTCTTGTTTATCTAAGGAGGTGTCAAATAACACATCACCATGATCAATCATTTGAGTTGCTTCACATAGATCAACCTCTTTGTCATTTGGTTCCAATTCCTTGATGACCATCCAATGGTATTTCTTCATTTGAATCCTCAAAATAATCATGTGAATTTGTATCCAAATTTTCAATATCCCAAAATGAAAGAGCAGATTTTACCTCTTCCTCATCCAAAATAGATGAGTCATAAGAAATATTTACCATTTCTTCCCTTTCTATTTCAACAAAATCTTCAATAAATTCATATTCAACATGATCCAATTTGTGAACTTTCTCTATTCTTGCAAAAGCAATATCCTCATGCAAAATGGTAAATTTAACATCCTACATGTCAGTAGAAGTCCCATCGATATGGGTATAAAAGGTAGAAGATTCTTCATATCTTCCCCAACCATTGTAAAAATTATCATCCAAATTCATGGGATGAAACTCTATTGCATTTGTGACATGATATTTTGATTCATCTATCAATTCTTTTTCTTCTTTGTCCTTGGTAGTAGAATCATTATCATTCTCCAAAATTTGATGAGATTCGAATCCTTCTTCCAAAACATTCTCAAATTGTATAGGACTTGTAATATCCTCATGCGAGAAAGTGATTGTATCATCCTGCATATCAATTGGCACAAAAGTTTCATTAGAAGTTTTGGAGTGAGTGTATTCTTCCCACTTCTTCCAAGAATCATAGTAATCATCTTCCAAAATCAAGTGGTGATGCTCAACTACTTCTTCAACATCTTCCAATTCATCAATGTGTTTCTCATCAAATTCACCTTCACCTTCCTTAGATGGTTCAATGATTTCCAAAAGTGGGCTACTCTTTGTATTCAAGTTTGCAAGATCAATATCTACATTTGTAACCCATGATTCAATTTCATCACAATTTGGAGGGTGAGGGTCTTCTTGACCATTAGTTTCAACAATCTCATCCAAAGTGTCTTCCGAGAACAAGTGGTGAAATTCTATTATGTCTTCAAATTCATTTATTGATTCTCTTTCAATTTCACTTTCAACCACTTCATTCAATTCTATGGTAGGTTCTATCCTATCACATATCTCCAAACTAATTAGATTTAGGACACCTCCATTATCTGAATACTCATGCACTTCTAGAAATGAACCCATCTCTACACAATCCTCATTGGTGGATGTTGGCTTGGCAACTTGCACCTCCTCTTGGACTATATCTAAGGTGGTTATAACATTTGGACATTCAAATTCATCCCCTTGATCATTCACCTTAGGCATCATTGGAGTAGAGGGTGCTATCTTAGATGGTTGGTGTAGGTTGGCATCAATAGCTCCAGAAGGACAATCTCTCATGGGAACATGTTGTGCCTCCACTTGCCATTGTTCTACCACCTCACAGATTGTAGCTAAAGATGGGTCATCAAGATTTTCCCTCAACAATGTAGCAAGTACAGGAGGTATGGCTCCCATGTACACTTGAATAGCTTCCTCTTCTGTTATGTCGGAATATTCCCACACTTGAGCATACAACTCATAGAACCTATCATTAAATTGACTCATGGATTCATTAGGTTCTTTGTAGGTAGAGTCAAACTGATTTTTTAGGTCAATTTGTTTTCCAACATGGTCAAGAAATGTTGCTTCTAATTGAGCCCAAGAAACCTTAACCTCAAAAGGTAATTGGCCATACCAACCCATTGCTTTGTCCTCCAATATGTAAGAGAATAACCTACAAGCAACATCCTCATGGTAAATTTGCCATTGAAATAATATGCTCTTGTAGATATGCAATTTTTGTATGTATCCTAAAGTCTTATTTTGACTAAACTATCGTAGAAACTCCAATACAGTTTCAGGAATTTGATGGGGTACTCCAGGTATTTTTAAAAGACCATAATAGTCCCCTAATGAGGATACCATTGTTGCTTTTAGAGACACCATTTTTGCTCTTAGTTCATCAATTGTCGCCATTAGTGAAACTCAAAGAATAACCTCGAAATCAACTTTGTTAGTCAAATAAAGATATCTTGCAAAGAAACATAAAATGACTAACAATTTTCAAATGAGTAAATCATAAAGATCATCATGTTAGTATCAATAACAAGATATGCCTCAATTAAACCATGACATGAAAGAACATTCTCAAATTTACAAAAAGGTTAGTATTAACACATCATCAAATAGAGAATGTTAGAATCAATGAAAGTGATCAACAAAATCTCATTAATCAAGACCAATGTCTATGAATAAATATTTCAAGTAACATGAACAATTTAGCATCTAACTAGCAATAAAATAAATCAATTCAAGCTCTCCTAGCTCCCAAAGTGTTGAGTGCTAAAAGATTGCCAAAGATGCTAATCAAATGAACTTGAAATATTTAGCAATTTAGAACTCTCAAAAGTTATACCAAATCACATCATTCATGTATGAACAATCCAAAAGCGTTAGATCAATGAATACCAATTCATGCCCTCCTTCTAGCGCCAAAATGTTGAGTGGTAATTTTACCCAATTGTGAAATTACACTCTCCCTTAGGATTTTGATCCCAAAACCCTCTCTTGCAAAGAAGTTAAAACAAAACAACTTCTCCAAGGTCTCCGCTATATTAGCATTTGCACATGTGTATTAGTAATCTCAATAAAGATATATCAATGAAATGCTAGGAACACCTTAGTGATTGCAAGTAATTGTTAACAAGGGGCATGTGTTGGTTCATTTCACCATGCTATATTAATGATTGTTCATAAAACTTAAATAAAAGCAAATGTGAATTGGCCCTCATATGACCACGATGTAGTGCCTTAATTCCTTTTATCTTGAAATTTTTAAGGTAGATTTTATCTTCCTTTGATTAAGTAGATTTTAAACAAGTTTTATCTTGCATTAAATCCTACTTTAAAGCATGAAATAGAAGATTAAATCTATCTATGAATATGAATCTAAAATGATGAAAAGATCCATTAAATATAGCTTCTATCATGAAGATAAAGATAGCCTTTGATATCATTAATAAATTGTCCCTCTTTGATGAAATTAATTTTCATAAAGAGACACCAATTTATTGCTTGAAAATAATAGCCTCATAATGTCATGATGAATTATCCCTCTTTAATGAAATTAATTTTCATTAAGAAGAAATAATTTCATGCTTTAAAACCAAGACCTTTGATGTAATGATAAATTACCCCTCTTCAATGAAATCAGAATTTTCATGAAGAAAGGTGCATTTATTATTACATCAAAGGTCTTGGTTTTAAAACATGAAATTATTTCTTCTTTATGAAAATTGATTTCATTAAAGAGGGATAATTCTTCATGATATTATGAGGCTATTATTTTCAAGCAATAAATTGGTGTCTCTTTATGAAAATTAATTTCATCAAAGAGGGACAATTTATTAATGAATATCAAAGGCTATCTTTATCTTCGTGATAGAAGCTACATTTAATGAGTCTATTCATCATTTCAGATTCATATTCATGGATAGATTTTAATCTTCATTTTCATGCCTTAAAGTAGGATTTTAATGCAATATAAAACTTGTTTAAAATCTACTTAAACCAAAGAAAGATAAAATATACCTAAAATCCTCCAAGATAAAAGAAATTAAGGCTACATCATGGTCATATGAGGGCCAATTCACATTTACTTTTATTTAAGTTTCATGAACAATCATTAATTTAGCATGATGAAATGAACCAACACATGCCCCTTGTTAATAGTTACTTGCAATCACTAAGGTGTTCCTAGCATTTCATTGATATTTTTATTGAGATTACTAATACACATGTGCAAATGCTAATATAGCGAGACCTTGGAGAAGTTGTTTTGTTTAAATTCTTTGCAAGAGAGGGTTTTGGAATCAAAATCCTAAGGGAGAGTGTAATTTCACAATTGAGTAAAATTACCACTCAACAAGTAGGAAGTTGAAGGATCATTAAATGTAGCTCCTCTCATGAAGATAAAGATAGCCTTTGATATTCATTAATAAATTGTCCCTCTTTGATGAAATTAATTTTTATAAAGAGACACCAATTTATTGCTAGAAAATAAAAGCCTCATAATATCATGACGAATTATCCCTCTTTAATGAAATCAATTTTCATAAAGAAGAAATAATTTTATGCTTTAAAACCAAGACCTTTGATGTAATAATAAATGCACCTTTCTTCATGAAAATTTCGATTTGATTGAAGATGGGTCATTTATTATTACATCAAAGGTCTTGGTTTTAAAACATGAAATTATTTCTTCTTTATGAAAATTGATTTCATTAAAGAGGGATAATTCGTCATGATATTATGAGGCTATTATTTTCTAGCAATAAATTGGTGTCTCTTTATGAAAATTAATTTCATCAAAGAGGGACAATTTATTAATGAATATCAAAGGCTATCTTTATCTTCGTGATAGAAGCTACATTTAATGAGTCTATTCATCATTTCAGATTCATATTCATGGATAGATTTTAATCTTCATTTTCATGCCTTAAAGTAGGATTTTAATGCAATATAAAACTTGTTTAAAATCTACTTAAACCAAAGAAAGATAAAATATACCTAAAATCCTCCAAGATAAAAGAAATTAAGGCTACATCATGGTCATATGAGGGCCAATTCACATTTACTTTTATTTAAGTTTCATGAACAATCATTAATTTAGCATGATGAAATGAACCAACACATGCCCCTTGTTAATAGTTACTTGCAATCACTAAGGTGTTCCTAGCATTTCATTGATATTTTTATTGAGATTACTAATACACATGTGCAAATGCTAATATAGCGAAGACCTTGGAGAAGTTGTTTTGTTTAAATTCTTTGCAAGAGAGGGTTTTGGAATCAAAATCCTAAGGGAGAGTGTAATTTCACAATTGAGTAAAATTACCACTCAACAAGTAGGAAGTTGAAGGATCATTAAATGTAGCTCCTCTCATGAAGATAAAGATAGCCTTTGATATTCATTAATAAATTGTCCCTCTTTGATGAAATTAATTTTTATAAAGAGACACCAATTTATTGCTAGAAAATAAAAGCCTCATAATATCATGACGAATTATCCCTCTTTAATGAAATCAATTTTCATAAAGAAGAAATAATTTTATGCTTTAAAACCAAGACCTTTGATGTAATAATAAATGCACCTTTCTTCATGAAAATTTCGATTTGATTGAAGATGGGTCATTTATTATTACATCAAAGGTCTTGGTTTTAAAACATGAAATTATTTCTTCTTTATGAAAATTGATTTCATTAAAGAGGGATAATTCGTCATGATATTATGAGGCTATTATTTTCAAGCAATAAATTGGTGTCTCTTTATGAAAATTAATTTCATCAAAGAGGGACAATTTATTAATGAATATCAAAGGCTATCTTTATCTTCATGATAGAAGCTACATTTAATGAGCCTATTCATCATTTCGGATTCATATTCATGGATAGATTTTAATCTTCATTTTCATGTTTAAAGTAGGATTTAATGCAATATAAAACTTGTTTAAAATCTACTTAAACCAAAGAAAGATAAAATATACCTAAAATCCTCCAAGATAAAAGAAATTAAGGCTACATCATGGTCATATGAGGGCCAATTCACATTTACTTTTATTTAAGTTTCATGAACAATCATTAATTTAGCATGATGAAATGAACCAACACATGCCCCTTGTTAATAGTTACTTGCAATCACTAAGGTGTTCCTAGCATTTCATTGATATTTTTATTGAGATTACTAATACACATGTGCAAATGCTAATATAGCGAGACCTTGGAGAAGTTGTTTTGTTTAAATTCTTTGCAAGAGAGGGTTTTGGAATCAAAATCCTAAGGGAGAGTGTAATTTCACAATTGAGTAAAATTACCACTCAACAAGTAGGAAGTTGAAGGATCATTAAATGTAGCTCCTCTCATGAAGATAAAGATAGCCTTTGATATTCATTAATAAATTGTCCCTCTTTGATGAAATTAATTTTTATAAAGAGACACCAATTTATTGCTAGAAAATAAAAGCCTCATAATATCATGACGAATTATCCCTCTTTAATGAAATCAATTTTCATAAAGAAGAAATAATTTTATGCTTTAAAACCAAGACCTTTGATGTAATAATAAATGCACCTTTCTTCATGAAAATTTCGATTTGATTGAAGATGGGTCATTTATTATTACATCAAAGGTCTTGGTTTTAAAACATGAAATTATTTCTTCTTTATGAAAATTGATTTCATTAAAGAGGGATAATTCGTCATGATATTATGAGGCTATTATTTTCTAGCAATAAATTGGTGTCTCTTTATGAAAATTAATTTCATCAAAGAGGGACAATTTATTAATGAATATCAAAGGCTATCTTTATCTTCGTGATAGAAGCTACATTTAATGAGTCTATTCATCATTTCAGATTCATATTCATGGATAGATTTTAATCTTCATTTTCATGCCTTAAAGTAGGATTTTAATGCAATATAAAACTTGTTTAAAATCTACTTAAACCAAAGAAAGATAAAATATACCTAAAATCCTCCAAGATAAAAGAAATTAAGGCTACATCATGGTCATATGAGGGCCAATTCACATTTACTTTTATTTAAGTTTCATGAACAATCATTAATTTAGCATGGTGAAATGAACCAACACATGCCCCTTGTTAATAGTTACTTGCAATCACTAAGGTGTTCCTAGCATTTCATTGATATTTTTATTGAGATTACTAATACACATGTGCAAATGCTAATATAGCAGAGACCTTGGAGAAGTTGTTTTGTTTAAATTCTTTGCAAGAGAGGGTTTTGGAATCAAAATCCTAAGGGAGAGTGTAATTTCACAATTGAGTAAAATTACCACTCAACAAGTAGGAAGTTGAAGGTTCAAATTCAAAATAATATAGGGTTGTAAACCATTCCTCAGTGACATAAATTTACATGAAAATATAGTCCCATATGGCCTATGGCCTCATGGATGTTAAAAACCTACTTTACTTTTACCTTTATAATGTCTACTCATTATACTAAGGTCTTCATTTTATTGTAGAACATTAATATCATGGGGCAAGAAATTATCCTTGTCAATATTTTCCATAAATTCCTAGTTTTAAGAAAGGAAATCATTTGGTTCACCCTAATGTTATAATTATGCCTATTCAAATGAGCAACAAACATATTTATATCTATTATATTCTTACAAAAATTCAACCCCAAGCCAAAAAAATAGAATTGAACAAACAACATTGCTATGTAGAGCTCAAAAAATATGATTGTATATCTATGTAGATCAAATAAAGTGTATTTTGTCTAAATATACATATTCTTTAACTATTATAAATTTTAAAATATGAAAAGTTAATATATAATAAACCAATAATACGAGGCTCTATATAGTGAGAACATAGAAAATATTAAACTAGGATCCCCCTTAAAGTTCCATATAGATTAAAAAATTATAGATGTTTTTTATGATTCTCAAATTTTTGTTATGTAAGCTATATTATGAAATCCATAAGGATATTTGTTATTCCTTTGATTGGCACAATAGATGTCAAATTGGAGTTAAAAATGACATGAAATTAACTCTTCACATCCTTAGATCCCTACCTTGGGAGTGATTTGTGGTGCAATATGTTCTACCTCGAAACTCATTAACGCATTAAGATGAAACTTTCAAATTTAACACAATATTCAATACTTCAGAACCTTGAGTCATTCTCCCTTTATATATCTTAAATATAGAGAAAAAAAGGGTTATGAGAAAACTCTAGCAAGGACAATCCAATACTCTATAGTTACACTCACTAGAATGCAACTCTAATAAAAATGACAATATATAAGATCAATTGATCAATATCTTAGATCAAGTTACAAAGATTTACACATGTTCTAATACCATGTAAAAATTCACAATAAAGAGAGAAACTAACATAGTCAACTTATCATCCTTGAATGTGTAATAGTAAAAGGATAACAATATGATAATTGAGAAGGGGACATAAATTTTTTGATATGGTTCCCTAGGACATTTGGTTCAAGCAAAGTAATGGTTGCTCATATCCTTTTCAATAGTGGCACAAAGTCCTAGTAGATCTAGTGGAACCACCTTCTAGATCAATGCCATAGCTTGACAACAAGCAACACTAGAATATTTATTTAGTTATTGGTAATTGAATTTGGTCTCATGATACTTCAGTTTCAAGGACCAATAATAACCATTCACACTAGCATCAATTTTGTGCTAGGTTACAATGCCAACACATAAATAAACACTAGGAACTAATACCTAGCATAGGTTTACACACTCAAGTTTCAATAGAAGCATCTTCATGTGTCCAATGCTAGAGGAATTGCACTAATTGTTAGAGATTGCTATTAGATCAAGAAGAAATGCAAAATCCTATAACCTAATCCATTCTATTTTCATTCTTTATAACACTAAAAAGTGGAATTCTTTCTACTCTCATAGGGATCTTGTAATTACAATTTAAATTTATGTACATAAGATATTGTTTAGTATAGATGGATATCTCTTGGAATAATTCCAATATTCCTTATACTCAATTAAGGAGCGTATTTAGATCAAGGTGGTTAGAGAATATGATACTAACACTCTTGGTGCCTTACATTCCAATTACATATTAACACTTGTAACTTTTAGCCTATATTTTGATTCTAGTGTAAATACTAAGCTATGTAAGGGCCTTACATTCTACCTTTATTAACATTTTCATCATTTATAAATAAAGCTTCTTGTTATTAGATTCTTTCTTATTTTCCTGTTAAACATCTCTTCTCATTATATATTTTCCATATAATATAATAGTGAATTGAAGTACATGTCATACTTTATCCTATAACATACATTTAAAACATAGCCCATCCAACCTCACCATCTAAGTTAGGGATTTATGCCTTATGAGACTATCCTATATTTCATGAGATGGGTTAATGGTATCAAATAAACATTATTGTTTTAACCATTGCAATCACCAACCCATATTTTTGTAACTTATTAATCCTTGGATCAAGTGAGATCCTTTCAATGCACTTCATTATCGAATGTTCACTTACACACGCTCATGATATAATATGGAGGGCATGACACTTCTGTATTTGAGTATGCACAAGAGTGCCCCTCACTTGTAAAAATGGTCAAAAATTTGACCATCTAGACATCCATAGTATAATATGAAGCACATTATAAAGATATAAGATCACTTTAAGAAGTTACATATGATCATTATCTAGATGAGAGCACACAATTCCATCACTCTCTGAAACCTATAAAGGTATAAATGAATATCAACATTCTAGTCTTCCAATGAAATATCAAGGCTAAGTACTTGGATACCTAGTTCCAACAACTAGATTCAGATTAACCTACCATCAAGTTTACTAATAATGATACATTTTTTTTATAATGATTAAGATATCTAAATTAAAATTTTATTGGTGGGAAGTCACAAATGCTAAACATAAGAAGTACAATGATACTATTGACAACTAAAATTGTTCATTGAACTTGTGCATGCTTATTGCTACTGCTTGAATCATTATGAGGATAAGTACATGGGTTTCTAGTAGTTACATCTATGATGCTAGTATTCTATCCAATAGGACACTAACAAGTACCAAGATCATTTTCTACTTACACATTAATGATAATAAGAATGTCTATGTTATCAGGTACATTGATGGACTCCATTGCCAAAATTTCTTTGAGGACTTTCTTCTTTTGGACACCTTGGTGTAAGCCTACAACTTTACAACCAAGTTGGAAGAGTAGCATTGAGTGAAAGAAAAAGGTCCTGTGCAACTACGTGGAAGATTCAATATGCATCAAAGAAAAAATCACCCATGCCAAATCCATTATAGCGTAAGGTTTGACAATTGAAGGATCCTTCTATGAAACAAAAACTAAATAATCCTACTAAGCAAGACAAAAATAAAAGATGGAAGAAAAGTAGTGTAGCCATCATAACACATTATGAATTAGATTACAAAGTCTAGCAAAAGTATTTGGGGATAAAATAGAACAACTTTAACTTAAGTTATATATTATAGAGAAAATAAGAGTTAGATTTAACATGCTTGAGTACTAAAGGTTAGAGGTCCATATATGCCTTAATATTAGAAATTTTTTTATTAGTATAATAATTTATTTCATACTTATTGTTGGGTTAATGACAAGTTGCTATGTATCATCATTAAAAAACTATAAAAATATTTTCTCCCAAGTAATTGTCAAGTGTTTATATTTCTAAATTTAAGCACACCTATAGCCCCTATTTCCTCAAATGAATTTATCCAAGAAAGGAAATCCAGGTCAAGTACCAATGCACTTCAAGTATAAGATTAAACACATGTAATAATTTCACTTACCATATGACACCAATGGAGATATTTAATCCCATTTGATCATATACATAGCCTATTAGACATGTCATTAGCAATGATTAATTTTATATCAAGGACATAATATCACACTCTAGAGTTCCTACATCAAAAAAAGTATCTTGTATTAGATTGTAACAACCCATAAATACCAATCCAAGAGAGATTTTTTTTCAAGGTTCACAAAAGGGATCCCAATATATTTCTTTTCAGCATTCTCAAGGCTTCATGTAACATCCCCTCCATTTAGTTAAATATTTTCTTGAAGAATGTGATACTGCTGAAGATGTTTGTGAGTGCAGGTGCAGGTATCCATTTTTCAACAAGCGGGTTGGATGAAATCAACACCCACCTTTGGCGGAGATAGTGTTTGAAAGTGTTAGGTAAGGTGGGATATGATGTCATGCTTAATGCACCGTGGCTCGTGGGTACATGGAAGCCCACTTGAAAAAATTCATAGAGGACATTTTGCTTGTTGTTTGCATTATGTCTGCTTGCATTAAATGCATTTTTCTTGCTGGTTGAAACCAATAATTTCCTTTTCAAAAATTTTAGAAAAGAAATGAGAGAATACATATATGTCTAATATATAAATGTATATGCACAATATGTATATATGCAAATGTTGGAATTTAAAATATTATATATATATAATAATAATATTTAATATATAATATAAAAATTATTTATAAAAATAATAAATAATAATAATTACTAATAAGTTATCTCTTTTCCGTAAATTTTCCACATTCAGATTAGCAAACACATTTTCCACTTGGCAACCAGAAAATATATATGTATTGCATGGAAGCTTGTGTCTTTAGAAGATGGCACTTTAATTCTTTAAAAAGAAAATGAAAAAAATCTTTGAGATATTCAGGTTTTCAGCATCTCACGGGTGGTGATTGTTGATGGTGGTGGGTACGAGCATGGTACTCATTTTACAGTTGGTTCAGTATATCATCAATCCATAAACCAGGTTCGGCTCTATTATAAAGACGTATTTTTGTATGTGCAATTAGAGTGTGAATTCAAACTACTAATTGATGTATTGATGGTATATTTTGACTATGGTGTGAATGTTTTTGAGAATATGATTTTGAATTATGCTTTATACAGAACAAATAATTTATATCTGTAATATTATGGTTAATATGGAGTCCCTGTGCTTACCATAATTCTTTTTTTAGATAAGTAATAATTGAGCAATCAATATTTGTGTGCCAATTGAGTTATGCATTGCTGATTTCATAACGTAGTATGCATTCATGTTGAGCCACGTTGACCCAAAAATATTGCATTCCCACTATCTCCTTGCCACAAGAGGTTTGGCAGAATTTCCTGTTTGCTATACAGAGAATGTTGTGGTAAATGGATAACATCAACCCATCGATTCGTGAGAGCATGCTATGTAGTTCGTCTGTGCAAAATGACATCCATAGACCTGATATTGCTTTGCTTTTATACCATAGTATGACTTTGGGATTTTGGGATGTAAGCTGGTAAATCCTTAATGGTGTAATTTGACCAATGTATTTCCTCATACACTGTTGCTGCCATTTTATGGAATAATTGGCCTAATTTTTCAAGTGTCATATTTCATTTTGTAGAAATGCTTCTCATTAAGGAAGTATCATGGATAGATATTAATCCTTTCATGATTCAAGCCTTGTAAAAGAACGATGATTGATTTTTGGGTTAAGAGCATTATGTAAAATTGAAAACGATCTTAAAGTCATATAAAATTATGTCTCTTTGAAAGAAAAGAAAAGTAGTGTGTTAAATCATTTTATATCTTTATAATTTTAAAAGATTTAGCTAGAAAGAAGTACAGAATGCCGTGATGTGGTGATTTTTTAGACAAGCCTTTCACAATGGTGCTTTTTAGGGAATTGAAAATATTTTAGAACATGCCAGAAGACGTCATGACTGAAAATTTGTTTTAAATATTAGAGTTTAAATTTAACGTGAACCTTGAGATTGTTCAAATGTAATTTGAGACTATCCTTTTGGTCTTCATCATATGTCAAAATATTACAGATTTAATGCTTTTATCGGCAATCAATTAATGAGAAGAATTATGTCAATATCGATGCTTGTAATTTTCAATCGTAGGATTTAATCGTTTCGGATGACTTGGCCTTTCATTGCTTTGAGAATTTGATTGTGAATTAATATTTATAAAAAGGGTATATTTAAGCTAACACTGAGCTAAGATACCGTCAGTAGGAGCAAGAGAAAATAATATTTTATGAAAGCTTCACCGTAATGTTACTCATGTGAAACTGCTATCATCTGAATCAAATTTTTGGTGGAAGTTATGTGTATGTTGATTAACCTTTATAAAATTTTTTTTATGACGTCTTTGTTTAATTTCGACATTTGCATTCCATCTGACGAGTTGATTTTTGTCTCCATTGTACCAGTAAGTTGGTTTATATGCTACTAAACCGTTCGTCTAATCGTTGTTGGGGACTCCGTTTGGTAATAGCATTGTAATCGATGACTCTCTATTCGTGTGCCGTCATCTAGAGTTTGTTATCTTCATGTGTATGTCTAGGCTGATAGGAGTTATGGAGTGCCTTAGATTAATGGTCATAGATGTTTCTCACAAAAAAAAAAAAGACATAAACTCTAAAACCTCCCACGTGCACCCAATATAAACATATATTTTTAAATTTAAATTTTATTTGGAAATTTGTGTATAATATCATGAATCACTAAACTTGTAGTATATGATAGTTTATCATTATCGTTAATAAATGTATAACTTCTATACAATTAACTGTTGGCAGGTGGGCACGCCAATAAATAGCTCCTTTATTGTTGGTTTTCTTAAAGAGATTTCATATATCTTTTCAAACAGAAAAAAATGATGTCTTCTTTGAGTGAATCACCAATTACATATTGGCTTTGGAAAATAATATCATTTAAGCACAACTTTTGATTTCAAACTCTCCTCGGCTATTTAAATAGGGGTATATAGTGTTACAAGCTTAGGGTAAAATCAAAATAAATAGAATAATTATACTTTGTTTTGAGAATGAATAACCAAGGCCACACTCAGCCTTTGTAATTAGCCCAACGAGCGACAATCAAACTTAGTCTTGATGTTCTTTATTTAAAGATAAATTTATTCCGATATACTATAATTAAAGTTTGTTAAATAGTGTTGAAGCTTATTAATAATTAAATATTTTAGAAGTCTAGATTGGGAAATATCATTCAATTTTAGAATAGAATGTAGACAAAGTCCTATTTTATTATGAAATCATTTGAAATTTAAAATTCGTCCTTTATAGAATCTTAATAAATATTTTAATTATGATTCTTTCTTTTATATAACCTATTATTTTGATTATATAAAAGTTGTAGGAAGATATTTTTAGATTTAACTGTTTTTATTTTATATCATGCGCACTGTGCCATTAATTAGATGAATTGAATATATATTACATGATTTTTTTGAAATAAATATTTTGACATGCTCTCATTCTAAGAATTTAAAGAAATAAACCTAGAAACATTTAAAAACCTTCAACCCATTATCTAAATAAAACTAGCCACAAATAAGGGTGATTAAACTATACATTATGATTATGATGACATCAAGGAGGATACCATCCAGAGAAATTAAGCCTATCATGAAGATGGTTTAATAAGAATTTAATATCATCAAGAAGGATGCCATTCACCCAACTTCTACAGTTCGTAGGTTGTGACTATTGTGATTTGAGGATAACGTTATCTACCAAGATCGCAAGGGTCAGTGGACCTTAAGCTATGGAGAGTAACGAACAATGGTATGGGACATTATTATAGGTTATCGTATGAGGTAGTATTGTGAGGATTCTCACGAACACTTCCTAGTTGTGGATTGCCAATAGTAACCCAAGTCTAAGAGTAGGTCTTTAGGGATAGAAGGTCCAGTGGTAGATGGTATAGGATGTCTTATCGTCAACTGAGAAATCTAAACCCAAAGATAGGGTAGTGGCGGGCCCTGGTAACTTCCATAGAATGATGGAGTGATACCAGGTACCAGGCATAACAATGCTAACTCTAGTATGGGCTTAAAAGCTTAATCTTGAACCAGGACAAAGAAAAGGTTAGTGGACCAATGTCCTCCATGCTACAGGATGGAAAAAAAAGTGCATCCACCCTTCCAGGTGTTACGAGCCCTGGAAGGATAACCCCTTGCCGAGAACCCAAAACTTGAGTTAGGAGAAGATGGGTCTCATAAAATGGTAACCATTATGGGATTTGACCAATATTGAGCACTCGTGATTCTATTTGCAGTGGTATAAGATCTCAGAGTGTGAAACCTATGCCTACATACTAATATAAAGTTGGGTGAACATTTTTCAGTTTGTGACATTGTATTAAGACAAAACCAAAATTTTGAATTTGAGATTTTAACGACTAGGAGAGTTAGACTTGGGTTGTTACACTTCACCACATTCGAGTTCTATGTCACTACAGATGATACTTAGTGGACAAGAGTGGCCAATATCCCATATTTTTTGGGGTTCACCTTACCAAACCTCATCATTTAGAAGGATGCCATAGTGGTCCCCCACCTTTCCCATACCCTCATAAATATAAGACAATATGACCATAGTGTAGGAATTATCCTTTAAGGCCCATATCACTTAAAGGGGAACACCTATTTCCTAACCTTACCCTAAGTCCATCTAGGATAGGTTAATCAGGCGTAAAGCCTTGGTTTTTAGTTACCACACCTCCATGGGCTAACTAAGATCATTGCCACTCATCTAGAAATAAACATGATCATCCAAACCTACATGTTCAAGGGACCACCATTGCTAACTTGTGAATGATTCCAATAACTTCCTAGATATGGAACACCCGGTCCTCAATGTTCAAGGTGTATAATTTCATAAGAATTTAGCTATTGTATCAATACAACTCCTTCCAAATTTATGAATTCCCAACTATTACATCCTCACAACTCCTTTTAGAACTCACATCTACCTGGTTATTGCATCAACACAACTCCTAGGATTGGACTATTTTCTAAGACTCAGGCTCTAAAAGATGTTCTAGATCTATCCCAATAACTCTTCCCTAACTTGAGATAGCAATAAAGCAATATAGAACAATTCTCTCTTGAGATAATTTGCTTCAATTGAAAAAAACATGCCCAAGATATAACATATTATTAAATCTTAACTAAAATATTCAATCATAAATCTAGATTTTGATTCAACATAGCTACCATTACAAAGCATCTCAACAATTTTTAAATGCCCAAAATAAAACTGATCATAGTGCTAAAATAAATCCATGTAAAGAAGCATACCTCTAGAAACAAAATCAATTACTCACAAAGCTAGCATAATCATATAATGAACACATACAAAATTTTCAACATAAAAAAAATCTCTAGATAACATTTATTATTTTTCAACAAAAGAACATATTTTGTAAGACAAGATTACAAATCCAAATCATCCCTTGATATTTCTACATCTTACAAAAATTGCCAATAACTTGGAAGATTATCTAAGAAACACAAATCAATTTATCATTTAAATGACAAATTTTCAATTAAGATAAATTAGACCATTTCATCTAAAAATGTTTCTGCACCATCTTCCTTTCATGATCATCTTCATGAACAGGATTATCCTATGAACTTGAGGAACACTTATAGGACCAGGACAACTCTTTTATGCAATGCAAATTAACATGCTCTAAGTTTGATACAAGCAACCATGCATTCAATCATTACAAACAAGCAACAAGAAGAGAATTGCATTCTTCTCTTTATAGTGGCCCCTTTACCTACTCAAGTCTTAGGACACCACTATAATTTTTTCAAATCCCAAAACTTTAAACATGCTACAAGCATACAAACTAGAAATAGCAAGGAGATAATCCCATACGTATCTCTATAATGCCCCCCATTTACCTACACAAGTCTTAGAGACCATTATAACATCATTATACTATCACAATAATGATTTCCAAATGATCAAACAACCATAACTTCTTTAATTTCCATTAACCAATATCTCAACAATATTAACTGCCAAAAGAATATTATAACCCCTTTTTAAAATCCTTTAAGCATTATCCTAGCCTAATAATGATTTCCAAAAGAGCATTATATCTATCACATCTATTTAACCATTATCCTAAAATAATGATTTTCAAGAGAACATTATAAAATAACATCTATTAATTTTCCTTGACCGTTATCCTAACATAATAATGATTTTCAAAAGAACATTATACTATAACATCTATTAAATTTTCTTAACCATTATCAAAAGAACATTATACTATAACATCTATTTAACCATTATCCTAACATAATAATTATTTTCAAAAGAACATTATACTATAACATCTATTTAACCATTATCCTAACATAAAAATAATTTTCCTTTATCTTAGCACTCATAACTATAATGAGTCCAACAGGACACATTACAACTATTTCGATTTGAACGAACAACATGTAAAACTTGGGTTAAGGTATAAATCAACTCCACTAAAAGGTTTACCAAATTGCCTCTACCAAAAGCAAAAATTTTAGCAAGCCACAAAGCAATCAACTCAGAACACCATGCGACTAAGGCTAAGATAAGATATTAATTCGAACATCGACTTCATATAGACTTAGATAAAAATAAAAGGGGGATCGATTTGCTACCATGGACCAAATAGGAAGGCACTTCTAGAACTTAATCAACTCATAAAAATTCCCAAGCCAACACATACCTACAAGCTTTTATTCAAGGTAGACTTCTATGCTATTCAAGAATAAAGGAGAGAATACAAAGCATAGGAACAACCCAAACTCAGATGTTGGCCAACGTCCACTCGACACTAAACTCAACCAAACAACCAGGCACCTGGAAGAGGAAACCAATCGGGTCAAACCTGCCACCAACAAATTTTCTAAGGAGAAGGGATTCCCAAGCCTTATCCTATAGACAAAAAACTAGATAAAGAAAATTTCCTATAAAAAATTAATATGGAGTTGTTGAGCTATCAAACAAGGACATAAAATACTAGCTCAATAAGCAGGGCAAAGGAGCAATCATTCATGTTCAAGCAGTAAAGGAATACACAATACAAAGAACAAGCATAAACATAACTGTGAAATAACCATATTCTACCTCTTATCACAAAGTCTCTAATGTTGATCGTGCTTCCCCAAAGCTTCCTTTCTTTCCTCCTCTTGCTAGTGACCCCCAAAATAGCCCATTTAGCTCATCAAATAGCTCTTGTAAATCCTTGTGTAGACACGGAAAATTGATCCACTTCAGTGGGCAATCTTCCCTGAGCCCTCTAGGAGACCCCTTTGACTTGCCTAAGGCAAGGGCAAGGCTTCTCCACCCCTATTTTACCTATTTTCTCTCTATGTGAAATTGTGCTTGGTCCCTAACGGGGTGCGACTTCACATGGTAAAATTGCAGTTGGCCTTTACGAGGTATGATTTTACCTTTTTAGGGTTTTGCTCAAGGAAACCCTAATTTTTTGGGTTTAGCGTGCTTTACGTCGGTCCTGCTTGGTTTTCCCGCTTTTCTTACCTTCAAATCCGCTATATAAGGAGGGTTTGAATTCACTTTTCACACACGATCATATAATTTGACATTATACAAATTAGTGATGATTTATTGCTCGCTAAAATTTGATTTCTCGCAAAGTGTTCTTATTTTGTTTGCATAATTTTTCTTCGTACACAAGCAAGTTTAATTTGGAGTTTGAATATTGATTGGATTTTTGTTGCATTGATTGTTGATTACTTTTGCTTGCTTTTGATGGATTGGTGTTGAAGCCCTAAGGAGAGATTGACCATTTAGGAGGTCTCAAACCTTTCTGCCTACTTCCTCGCACTCTGCTAGTTGAAAGTGCTCTGTTGCACACTTGTTTTTATTTGCTGCATCTTAGGTTTATCGTTTTGCTTCAGTTTAAGATGTTTCGTATCACTTTGGCGAAATTGCGTCCGGTCTGCTACAGGGTGCAATTTTGCCTGTGCGTTATCGCGATCGCCTATTATTGGGTGCAATATCACCTGAACAAAATTTGGGGGTAATCTGCTATCCCAAATTTCATCATTGCATTCTAGGCTGCATTTAGAGCTTGATGTGATTCCATCATTCTGTTTTGCTGTATTGTATTATGTTTGTTTTCTTCCAAAGGTTAATTTCTACTTTTATTTATCAAAGGTCAGCTAAAAGGACCTAGGGGGCTTGACTGTTGTGCCTCCAAGCACTATTGTACAATGGCCTAAGCAGGTCCCTTAACGCTAATCCTATTTTTCAAGTGTTTGTCAAGTTGCCTTGCAGGAATATGATTTGTTAATAGCTTTGGACAAAGGGAGAAAAACAAAGATAAATCATCGGATAAACTAAGTGTTCTGATTAGTCTTTAGGATGTTTGTTTTGTGTTTTATAATTCTATTACAAACCTAGATCTGATTTTGTAGAAATATATTTAATTAAGTTCTAGGTATTTAAAGATAAACAACATATAGTGTGCATCTAGGGTTAATTCTGTTTGTGCATATTTTTTTGAGCCCTTGCTTAAAGGTTATCTATTTAGAATCCTAGGTTAGAAAAGCATTCAAAGGAAATAATCATTCTAGAGTTAGCTCTTGTATTCCTGCATTTTGTATTTCTGCATTGTCCTTTATATTTTATAGCATAGATCTAGAAAGTCCAAATCTAGGCGTTTGTATTGAATCTCACACATAAAAAATTATTAAAATTCCCGTGGACTTAGAGAAAGTCCTTAAAGCCATTCTTGGTGAACCCTTCCTCCTAGCACCGAGTGTAGAGAACAACATACCCCCATGGTTCAACCTAAAGGCTTCTCTCTTCTGAATCCAACTTTTGAGAATTGTACGCGGTAGGACAGTTTTTCCCCTCTACATCTTTGGTGAACCCAACGTGAAAACCTCATTTATTTAAAAATATTTTTTAGCAAGATCATTAAATTTATTTGTGTGGTTGAAAATCTTAATAATAATTTTAATTTTAATTTTTGTTTTTGTTGTTAGCATTCTCTTTTATCCTTTCGCTTTTCTAATGGCTCCTTTAATTAGAAGTCAATGAAAGCAACTTGGATCTGATTATGTTCCTCCTGAAGATGATCAGATTGATAGAGAGGATCCTAATATAGATTCAAAAGAGCAAGATAATATGGAAATTGAAATTAATTTTGATCTTTTAGGATCCCATCCTAACGTTACTTTGTAATTCTCATTATTATGTAATAACCCACTTCCAACGTGGGGGGATTCTATTATAATGTTATTTTGTAATTCCTCATAATGTATGTGGTAAATAAGACACCTAGCCAAGTGGTGCCAATGCATGTAACCATTATCAAGATTGTAACAGATGGTGCCATTGCATGTAACCATTATCAAGATTGTAACCGATGTTTGGTAGAATATTCTAGCTCAAGTGGCATTTCGCATGTAATCCAAGTGACATTTTGTATGTAAGCCAAATCTTTAGCCTTTAGGTAGGATTGCATGTAGCTTTCTCTTTAAAAGGCATGAAGTCATATACGAATGTATCTTTTTGCAAGTGAATGAAATATCGAAGGAGGTTGCCCCATCGAAGAGGTCTGCGATTCTGAGTTATTTGTGAGATTGTTTCAATTCTGTAATTACTTTCTACATAGTGTTATTATGTTATTGCATGTGTTTTAGTTATCTTTTAGTATTGTGTGTGTGTGTGCTTTATTTCAATAGTAGGTTCTTTACAAGTGGTATCAGAGCGCTTTCTAAGAATGAGTTCTACTACGACTATGACAATTCTTGCTCAACCATTTTAACTTATTAAGGTATAATTTTCTTGTGTGTTTTTATTTTGTCTTTCTTTATTCAAAAGCCAAAAAAAAATCTACAAAAAACCAAAAAAATATAGTTTTTTTTTTCATAGTTGAGTAGGCTAGAAACCCTGTATCGGGGGTTTTAAAATATCGTGAAAGAGCTGTTATTATTGGCTAAGCTAGATAACCCATAAATCATCTATGAAGTGAGGGGCGATCAGGCTCCAATACCCAGGCCTCAGATAGCACTTACACATGAAATTGAGCTCCCACGCATCTTTGGGTGTATCGGGAGACCATTCTAGGGTGAACAAAATTTTATCCAGTAGGAATATTTTTGGCCTTGTATCATCCATAGTCCATGGGATACAAAATCTCGGATGATTACCCTCTTGTACTGTCAGAGAGGCATATAGTATGCTCAAGGGTATGTGTGGAATCCTCCTTAAGTAGTGGCTTGAAATATTGGTCCGAGCACTATTATTTGTCACTGCAGTATAAAAAAGGGCCTATGGGTGTTACATACTCCTATACCTAGTATACCTTGGTTCTATTAAAAAAATTCAACCTACAAAATACTCATTCATGTTCTGCTGAACCTACGTTCCTAATCCCCAAAAGTGAGCATATGGAGAAAGACTTTCCTATCATAGAAGAATGCACTTTTCATGTACTAACAATGAGGAATGAGTCTGCAAGTGTCTGAAATATTCCAGGTTCAGTCGGTTCAGTGATAGTAACAGCCAGGTCAGTAATAGTATTAGCAGTAGTCAGTTGTAACAATAAAAAAATATAGGTGGTCAAGGTTAGAAACAAAATCACCAGTGTCAATACCTACTGTATAGGTGATAGAATAGTGATAGGGTGGTCAGTTGACAGAGTGCACAAATCAGAGATATTTGATCCAATTTCTAATTTTGAAGTGTAGCCCCAAGTAAAAAAAAAGAGTATTTTGCTACTTTTTGATTCTGCACTCAAAAAATCAAAAATCGTGTAAATTGAAGCTATAATGAAGAAGTTATAGTGGTTTTATCTTTACTCTATTTTGAGTATTTTTAAAACCAAAAATGGAGAAAAATAGCCCTAAAATAGTCATAAAAAGCCCTAGACACCCCCAAAAATCCTCAAATTTGTCATTTTCCATGACTCCTTGGCCAAATATTCCACAAATACAAAATGTGATCTTGAAAACAAATTTTTTGAGTCCTAGCCCATTATGTTCAACTCGTCGTACTGATCATTTTGATATATCACAACCAAGCACTTTTTTGGCCTCCTTACTAAAAATAGTAACCCCTAAAACCCACACTTCTATTTTTTAGTAATTCAATTACAAAGGTTCAAGACTATCCAAAATGGCTAGTGGTACTCGGGGACAATAGAAAAATGTCGATTCAATCACCTCATTGATTGTAAACTTTGAAAGAACCTTTGCTGACATGAAACAATCAAGTCACGATATGATGATAGAGCTTCAAAATATTAGAAATGATCATGCTAACTCTAGAGAATGCCTAGAAGAAAAACTTACAGAAATTGAGTCCAAATTGATCGGTGGTCACAACAAGACTAAGCACCATAACAAACACTCGTCTTATAACAGAGGTAACTGAAGGACACCAGGTGACTCTCATTTTACTTATGATCGAGATTCTACCTATAAGATGCCTAAATTAGACTTTCCTAAGTTCAATGTAAAGGATGTGGATGGGTGGTTATGTCGTGTTACTCAATACTTTAGCCTCCATGATGTACCCATATGGCACTGAGTTCAAATGGCTTCTTTCAACTTGGAATCTAAAGCTTTGAAGTGGTACCAATGGTTGCGAAAAACTCACCCTAATCATTTATGGGAAGAATTTGAGTCTCAATTACTCACTTGCTTTGGCCCTAGTGAGTATGATGATTTTACAGGATAATTGAAAAAGTTGAAACAAACTTCGACAGTTAGAGATTATCAAATACAATTTGAGAAATTGACCAACAAAACCACGAGAATGAATGAAAAATTATTTATGAGTTGTTTTTGTTAGTGGTTTGAGGGAGGATATCCAAGCTGAGGTTACTATGTTCAAACCACAATCCATGATGGAGGCTATCAAGTTGGCTCGTTTGGCCAAATCCAAATTTGTATCTCAGAGGTAAATATCTAAATTTCCACAGGCTAAAACCTATTTTACTCCTAGATTCCAAAACTAGAATGAACAAAAATCTGTTACAACCATTGCTACACCCAAACGTATAACCACTACTAAAATGGATGCGCAACATGCCCAGGGGTTGTGTTACAATTGTGATGAAATTTTTTCTCGTGGGCATAGGTGCACCCAAAAGAAGTTGTTCCTCATAGATGTTGATGAGCTTGACACTAGTGACCACAATGATGATGACATAGAATCAATTGAGGAACCATCCAATACAGTGACAACCAACCAAGATGAACCATAAACTGAGATTTCTATTCATGCTCTTGATGGCATTACTACTCCCCAAACCATGAAAGTTGGGTATTTCAAGGGCCTACATATTACCATCTTGATTGATTCTGGTAGTACACATAATTTTATTGATCCCTGCATTGCCTAGCAGGAAAATTATTACGTCCATTAATGTAATTCCTTTGAGGTTATGGTAGCAAATGGTGGTACCTTACCTTGTAAAGGTAAATATCATAATGTTAAGGTCAATATTGGTAACTATGAGCTCAAACAGGATATGTTTACACTTCAACTAGGGGGATGTGATATCGTGTTGGGAGCACAATGGTTGGGCACATTAGGAGTCATCTCCTGGTACTTTTATTATCAAAGAATGAATAATCCTACACTCTTCATGGCTTAAAATTAGGGTCTTCATAGATTATCAACTCCAGTCGGATGGATAAATTATTAAAAAATCATCTCGAGGTGTCATAGCTTAGATTTTTGTGATCCAAGCTCATCCTTCAGAGGTGGATGCTGTTACTAAATATTTGCAACTAATTTTGACCAAGCACAACTCTGTTTTAACTGAACTAATAGAATTACCGCCTCACCGCTCTCATGACCATGTTATTCCCTTGTTACCCGAAATTTGATCATATCGGTACCCTCATGCTCTTAAGTCAGAAATCGAGAAGTTAGTACAAGAATTGTTACAAGCTGGTGTCATTCAACCAAGCAACTGTCCTTACTATTATCCAGTTTTACTGGTGCACAAGAAATATGGGTCCTAGAGGTTGTGTATCGATTATCAAGAGCTCAATAAATTCACCATCAAGGATAAGTTTCCTATTTCGATGGTGGATGAATTAATAGATGAACTTCATGGGACTATGTATTTTTATAAATTTAACCTTCGCTTGGGGTACCATCAAATTCGGCTCAAGGATGAGGATATTCCCAAGATTGCTTTTCGTACTCATGAAGGTCACTATGAGTTTTTGGTAATGCCATTCGGCTTGACTAATGATCCTTCCACTTTCCAAAGTCTCATGAACAACATTTTTTATCCATTCCTTCGAAAGTTCATCCTAGTCTTCTTTGATGACATTCTGGTGTATAGTTGCTCATGAGAAGAGCATCTTATTCATGTGAATCAGACTCTCTAGATGTTGGCACAACATCAAATCTATGCTAAGTGTTCCAAGTGTTATTTTGGGTTGACAGAAGTGGAATATTTGGGACACATTGTCACTAAGGAGGGTGACAAAGTTGACCCTAAGAATATCAAAGCAATTCAAGAATAGCCGAAACCTCACACTCTAAAAGGTCTTAGGGGATTTTTAGGGCTTACGAGTTATTATTATAAATTTATTCATAACTTGTTAGAATTTCCCAAGAATAGACATGCAAAGCATTACAAGAACTATGAAGATAAGAGTAGAACTGATTGATTATTCCATGGGATCAACTTTGTATAAATAGCAAAGTTGATCAATGTGAGTCATTGGATTACAACAACTCAACAAATCTGAACTAGTCTAAACTGAGAGTTCACCTGACTCATGGAAGAGTGGTAACTCAAGTAAGACTATCCTAGTAGAACTTAAGAGAACAAATATTTATTCTAACACCCCCCTTAAGTGATACTAGGGGTGAATGTAACAACAGGATATGAGTCCCGACAACAAGGCCTGATGAGGTACTCATGTACAATGAACTAACATATTTTAAGAATAAGAAGAAGAGGCATGTCTTCGGATGGCGAAGATTGTCCTCTATTGAACACCAAAAAAATGAGTCCCAACAACAAGGCCTGATGAGGTACTCATGTACAATGTACTTATATATAGGAGAGATGGTGAAAAAACCACATGGGAAAAAACCATCTTCCAAGAAGAAAAAGAACAATAAGAAGAAGAGAGAGGTGAAAACCTCTATGCACCCTTCTAATGCAACTGCCTAACCCCAAGTTTCTCTCGCAACTGAATGTAACGCGGAGAAGGAAAGGATTTGGTGAAGATGTCTACAATTTGATTTTCTGTGGGAATGTACTCCAAGTTTAGATCCCCTTGCTGAATATGCTTGTCGAATGAAGTGCATGTGAATCTCAATGTGCTTGGTGCACTGATGCTCAACTGGATTACGGGCAATATGAATTGTGCTCTGATTGTCACACCAAAGGGTAATGGGTTGGTCATGGAAAAAACCAAATTCTCTTAGTATCTGACGAAGCCAAAGAGCTTCCTGACTGGCCAAAACTACTGCCCTGTATTCTGCTTCTGTAGATGATAATGCTACTGCTTGTTGTTTTTTGCATGACCAAGCAATAGGTGAAGAACCAAGACAAAAAACATAGCCAGAAGTGGAACATCTATCTTCAACTGAACCTGCCCAATCAGAATCTATGTAACCAATGATATCCATGGATCCTCCCTCATATAAGAGCCCAAAGTGAGTAGTTCCTTGCAAGTAGCGGAGGATTCTTTTTGTTGCTTGCCAATGGCTGAAATGAGGTTGATGTGAGAATCTAGATATTAAGCCAACAACATATGAAATATCTGGGTGAGTATGAGTGAGGTATAATAGACTTCCTACAAGCTGTCTGTAGAGAGTAGCATCACATAGAGGGGATTTGCAGGAAGTACTTAGAGTGACTCCAGACTGAAAAGGTGTGGAAGAAGGCTTACAATCAGTCATCTTAAACCGTTGAAGAAGGTCTAGAGTATATTTCTATTGACACAATGAAATTCTTGCATCTGTTTGAGTTATTTGAATCCCAAGGAAGTAATGAGCTAAACCCAGATCAACCATCTCAAATTTCTCAGAAAGGGAGTCTTTGATAGTCTGGATGTGAGAAATGTCACTACCAGTGAGTAGTAGATCATCAACATAGAGAACAAGTATGGTGATTTTTTCTTCATCTCTCCAAATGTAGACTGTGGCATCAGACTCACAATGAGAAAATCCTGAGGAAAGAAGGAAGGAGTCCATTTTTTCATACCAAGCTCTAGGAGCTTGTTTGAGACCATAGAGAGATTTCCTTAGTCTACAAACAAGGGAGGAGTCTTGAATAAATCCAGCAGGTTGTTCCATGAATATTTCCTCTTTTAAGTCACCATGCAAGAAAGCACTTTTAACATCCATTTGAAAAACTAGCCACTTTTGGGAAGCAACAAGTGCAAGTACCAACCTAACAAAATCCATTTTTGCAACTGGTGCAAAGGTTTCAGAATAATCAATGCCTTCAATTTGTGAAAAACCTTTAGCTACCAAGCGAGCTTTGTGTTTGTCAATTTCTCCATCAGGTCCATACTTAGTTCTGTAAATCCATTTACAGTGAACCAATTTCCTTCCTTTAGGTAGAGGGACTAGATCCCAAGTTTTGTTTTTTATTAAGGAAGAAAATTCATTCTCCATGGCATCATCCCATTCTTTTATACCAGTTGCTTCTTTGAAGGATTGAGGATCTATGGAAATGGATTGACAAACAAGACCAGAACCCATGGAGTTGCTTAATCTGGATGATGGAAGATTTTGGATGTAAGGAGTGGCCTCTTGAACTATGGTGCGGGCCCATTTTGGCATTGTGGAAGGGGTAATGGGTGTGGCAGGACTTTGAGTTGGAGTTTGAAGTATAGGATCCTCATTTTGGTCATTTATCTCAAGGATGGGATCTTCATTATATTGAGGCTCAAATATTGGAGATGGCTCAAGAGAATTAATGTTGGAAGATGAAGATTGAGGATCTTTATGAGGGAATGTTTCATCAAATTGAACATTTCTATGAAAAAAGACCTCATGAGTTGTGGGATCAAGGAGCTTGTAGGCTTTCATTTCCTCACAATAACCAACAAAGATGAGTTGCTTGCTCTTTTTGTCTAGAGCCTTCCTCTTTTTCTTTGGGATATGTGCCCAAGCAGTACACCCAAAAACTTTGAAAAAAGAGACATCATGTTTTGAGCCAGTCCATGCTTCTTCAGGAGTCAAATGGCCAAGAGCTTTATGAGGTGTGCGGTTTTGAATATAATTTGCACAGTTAATTGCCTCAGCCCAAAAAACTGCTGGAAGATCTCTTGAGTGGAGCATACAGTTTGCCATTTCTTTTAGAGTTCTATTTTTCCTTTCTGCAATGCCATTTTGCTATGGATTATGGGAGACTGAATGTTGATGAATTATGCCATGAGTTGAGAGAAATATGGAGAACTCATTATTGAAGTATTCCCCCCATTATCTGTATGAATTTGCTTGATTTTGCAAGTGGCTTGATTTTCAACTAAGGCTTTGAAGATTTTGAAGTGGGATAGAACATCACTTTTGTATTTTAGAAAGTAGACCCAAGTTCTTCTTGAAAAATCATCAATGAAGGTTAAGGCATATTTTTCTCCTTTGAAAGAAGGCTCTGGGAAGACCATCAAGTCACTATGGATTAACTCTAGAGGGGATGAGGCTTTTTGAGAACCACTTGGGTGAAAAGGATCTTGATGTTGCTTTCCAAGAGCACATCCAGGACATACTCCATCAATAGAAGAGACTTTTGGCAACCCTGTTACCATTTCATGAGTATTCAACTCCTTTAGATAGCTATAACTGAGATGTCCAAACCTTTCATGCCAAATTTTGCTTTCAAGATCTCCATGTGCAACAAAACAGGAGGCCCCATCTGAATTTTTGAACCCCTTGAAGTGAAATAGGTGAGTGTTATGATCAATATCTCCTTGTGCTATGATAGAGTGTGGTTCTTGAAGGTCTCTTATCTCAACTCCTGTTGGTGAAAATAGAACTGTTTTGCCCTTTGCAGAAGTACAAATCTGATAGATGGAGAGGAGATTTGTAGCTATATTTGGGACATAGAGAACATTATTGATATAACCACCATCAATGGATATGTCACCTTTTCCTTTGACTGGGATAAAGGATGAGTCACCAACTTCTATGCTACAGGTTGAGCTTGAGGAGATTGAAGTGAATGACTCATGTGAGGAAGTCATATGATGAGTTGCCCCTGAATCTAGAACCCAGTATTTTGATGAAGTTTTTATAGCTTTGCCTTGAACATTTAAGGCTTTTCCTATCTACTTTTTGATGTCTATTTTGTGATCCTTCATTGCTGCCTCTAATTGTTGAAGTCTTTTCCAACATTTGTTCATAGAATGACCATCCTTTTTGCAATGTGTACAAGTTATAGGGCCTCTTTCTTTCTTTTTGAATTTTTCTTTAGTGGAGGTGGATGCTACTAATGCTTTTGAGGAAGAGGAAGAGGGAGAGATTTCATACTTTGCAAGTTTTGTTTCCTCTCTAGTTAGCCTATCACAAAACTCCTCTAAAGAGGGCATTTTAAAACTTGTACCAAGTGCATATTTTGTAGACAAAAAGGTGGTTGCAAAAATTTGAAATACTCCATTTAACTTAGAAAGAATAAGATAGATGCATTCTTCTTTTATTTTATTCTTGCCACTACCTTTTAATTGAGTGAGGACTTCTTTAAATTTGGTGAGAAAGTCAACAATATTGTTGAAGTCTTCAAGAGATAATGTTGTTAACTCTGCCTCTAGCTGCATTGACCTTATTTGATCCACTTTACCAAACAAGTTCTTTAGTTTCTCCCAACTCTCAAATGGAGTTTTACATTCTGAAATGTGAAACCATAAGCTTTCATTTACATTTGTGCTTATAATACCCATTGTTTCATACATCTTTCCTTTATGAACAAATATTTCATATTCCTTTTCAAATTCAGGCTGCTTCTCTTCTAGCAAGTGTGTGAGCCCCTTTTGGGAAATGAGATTTAATATTTTTGGTTTCCATGTGTGATAGTTATGAGGGGTGAGTGGGTCAATTGTATTCATTTTGCCAAAGAAAAAATTGTAGTGAACCAATATTCCTCCCTTTAACTGCAAGATTTTTTAGAGTAGAAAATGTAGCACCACCATAAAACCTATTTTGAATTAAGGTAGCAAAAAACCAGACCTTTATACCTAACTCCTCAATATACCCGCCCTTACGTGAGGGAAACTATAAGTAAATGAGGAGTTGGATACATGGAACATAGGTTATTTTGAAACCAGAATAATCTGCCAGACCTTTATACCAATATTCTCAATGACCCGCCCTTACGTGAGGGAGACTATAGGTGTATGAGGAGATTGATACGTGGAACATAGGTGATTATTAGAAAATGTTCTTCTTTTGAGAAAATATTGCCAATGTTTGATGTGCTCTATGAGGTTTTGTTTGCTTGCTTAGAAGTTCCAAATATATGCATTTGCCACCATAATATGTAGAAGGAGCTGAAAGAAGGAAATGCAAGCAACAACCATCAAGTGGCCAATATAGTGCCACAACCAAAAAGGACACCACTAGTGACTTCCAAGCAACATAGACACAAGAAGAAATCTCCCCCCTATAGGAATCCAAAAAAAGAAGGTGCAAGAATCAACACCAAGATGCCCCCACCCCTTTTGAAAAAAATTGTATTCATGATCATACAATGAGGCCCATCACTTGATTTACCTTTATACAGTTGGTAGAGAGATAGTGAGAGGGGCTCAAAAAAAAGAGGAGGTTTGGTTTCAATGCTGTTTAAATACAACATGATTTTTTTTTTACAATTATTAATTTCAATCTAAAACCAAATGGAAATTGGTTTCCTTGAAGATGACAATAGCACCACCTATTTTCACTGTGATGGAAAAAAAACCCAGGCAACCTCTACTAGGAAAATGGGTAGAGTGTCTAGCAAATACACTTAGCTTCTTAAAACACAGGCTTGGCAATGTCCTTTGGATTTGTAGGCAGCCTCATCAACCTTTGTCGTCGTCTTGATGAGAGCATTCGAACCACGAGTGTCTTATGAGATAGAAAGCAAAGGCAATGATCGTCCTTCATTTTAAAAGGACAAATAGCATAAAACAGAGTTAGCATCTTTTGAGGCATCAATCCTCTAAGCTTGCATAGTCAAAAAACAAAAAAAAGGAAGCCCAATGACTGCATTCTACATTTGACTGCAAAGGTGATGCGAAAGTGAGCTTGAAGCTGCAAAATTATAAACAAATAAGGGGAGAGTAATAAAATATTCACGTTTCCTCTTGTCCTCCATGCTTACCATACCATGGTTGCTGTCTTTTAAGGGAGATTACAGTGCTACCTCCTATGGCTATGAACCTACGATTTGAGCTAAGTACGATGGTTGATGCATTGAATTTTTACAAGACGAACGTGGGTAAGAATTTTGGAGAGTGTGAGATACACAGAGGGATGGGAGAAATAAATATTTGATCTCATTTATAAGGATGAGTGTCTTGAATGCGCTTGATGAGATAGGATCAAGAAACTTCAATGGAAACTAATGTTTCTTTTGATCGTTCTACTGGCTATTAACTCACTGTAGTTTTTCACAAATGCACTGCAGGTGGAACCCTACACTTCAACACGTGCTAGTTCATCACAAATGCACTGTAGGTGGAACCCAACACTTAAACACGTGGTTAAACTCACCGATGATTTAATCGGTGAAATAAAATTATACTACGCAAAGATAGTAGAAGGTCATCGAGGAACGCACCCACATAATGGAAAGAGAGGGCAGCTGAAATCCGATGTGTAAGACTGTAGGTGGCTGCACATAGTCCTTGGAATTCGATGCACCATAGGCCTTGGAAATGCCTCAAAATATTTAAGGAGCCAAAGTTGAAGTATGTGCCCTCTCGATCGAAGATAGGGGAGGTGACAATCTTCGAAAGAAGAAGACTATGATGGCAGTGTTGTGCAGTCTCAACAATGGAGACTGCATATGCTATGAGAAAAAGTGCCACGCCCGCAGTCTCCAAGATGAGACTTGAGAAGTTTCTGAAATGTCATAGAGAAAAAAGAAGGTTAAAAAATAATTTGAGGCCAAGATTGTGATAGCAATTTATGGCCAAAAAAATATTTTTAATAGTCACTGCTAAAACAATAGTGAAATTCTTCTATTTTTAATTCTGCAGATCTTGAAGAAGACAATAACATTAAGTAGAAATCCTTTTACATATATTTCAAAAAAATATAGTTAGAAGTAACTATATGAAAAAAAATTGTAGACTTGAACAAAATTCAGTGAGTAGTCTACAAAAGATATAATGAACCAACTCCTAGAAAATTCAAGAGAGAATGCTAGTAAAATCTATCCTGCTCTGGTACCATGTTAGAATTTCCTAAGAATAGACATGTAAAGCATTACAAGAACTATGAAGAGAAGAGTAGAAATGATTTATTATTCCATGGGATCAACCTTGTATAAATAGCAAAGTTGATCAATGTGGGTCGTTGGATTACAACTCAATAAATCTAAACTAGTCTAAAATGAGAGTTCACTTGACTCATGCAAGAGTGGTAACTCAAGTAAGACTATCCTAATCGAACTTAAGAGAATAAAGATTTATTATAACAATAACTATGGTAAAATTGTAGCTCCTCTCACTTCCATGTTGAAGAAGGACTGTTTTACTTGGACGGGACCCGCTGAATAGGCTTTCCTAGAATTGAAGCATGCTATAACCACTACGCTTGTTTTGTCCATGCCAGATTTCTCCAAACCATTTTTCATTGAAAGTGATGCTTTAGGTCATGGTATTGGTGTAGTGTTTATGCAAGAAGGGAGACCCTTGGCATTCACTAGTAAAGCTCTCTCTAGTCATAATTTGGGAAAATCCACTTATGCCAATGAGATGATGGCAATTTTACATGCAGTAACCCATTGGAAACCGTATCTCATCGGGCATAATTTCTCTATCAAAATAGACCATCAGAGTCTCAAATAGTTTTTGGAGCAACGGGTTGCCACCCTTGAACAACAAAAATGGGTCTCTAAAATCATGCACTATGATTATGATATCACCTATAAGAAGGGCAAGGAGAATGCTGTGGTCGATGCTCTCTCTCATCAATTTGAGGCTCTCAGTATGTTGTATGCCATTTCATTACTGGTTTCCCAATGGATCGATTCCTTACACCAGGAGGTACTTCAAGATTCTGAATTGTAGACTTTGGTTCCTTCCCTACATACTGAGCCTATTTCATGTCCAGGCTACATTTGGGATGACCAAGATTTGCATTACCACCAACACCTTATTGTTCCCCACAAGTCACCACTACGAGAACTTCTCATGAAAGAACTACATGCTGCCCCATCTGCTGGCCATTCAGGAATTCTCAAAACATATGAACGACTTAAGCACACTTTTTTTTGTAAGGGTATGAAAAAGGACATTCCAGATTTTGTGGTAGCTTGTGATACTTTGTCAATGTATAAAAAGTGAAATGGTGCATTCTCCATGCAATCTTCAACCCTTGCCCATTCCTGACTAGGTTTGGACGGATATTTCTATGGATTTTATTGAAGGATTACCTAAGTCTGGAGGAAAATATGTTATCTTCGTGGTAGTGGATCGTCCTTCAAAATATGCTCACTTTTATTCCTTATCCCGTCCTTACACAACATCCACCATTGCCTAAATTTTCCTTGATTCTATATTTCACCTTCATGGTATGCCCTCCTCCATTGTGTCCGATCGTGATCCTACCTTTACTAGTCACTTATGGAAATAATTTTTTAAGTTACAGGGAACTTAGCTCAAAATTATTTTAGCTTATCATCCACAAACGGATGGCCAAACAGAGATTGTCAACAAATTTTTAGAAATCTACCTTTGTTGCTTTACCTTAGATCATCCTACACACTAGGTGAAATGGATTCCCTTGGCCGAGTGGTGGTACAACACTTCCTATCACACCGTAACCAATGTTACCCCTTTTGAGTTAGTTTATGGGTGCCCTCCACCCACACATTCCTCCTACATTCTAGGTAGATCCAAGGTCCATGCAATAAATACTACTCTCAGTAAGCATGCTGATGTCCTCCATTAACTGAAGATGAATTTGGATGCGGCCTAGAATCGGATGTGCCAATAGGCTGACCAACACTGTTCTGAACGCAGTTTTGATATGGGTGATATGTTTTTTCTTCGCTTACAGTCGTACAAAAAGTTTTCCCTCTAGCTTGGTAGATGTCAAAAACTTATCGTGAAATACTATGGGCCCTACCAAATGTTACAGTGGATTGATGCCATAACCTATAAGTTGGCCCTTCCACCTACATCCAAGATCCATCCTATTTTTCATGTTTCCTCTCTAAAAAAGATGGTGGGAAATCAGGTACAGGTTAAATATACACTTATAGAGTTAGATGAAGAAGGTTTTATCTTGCTTGAACCCGAACAGTTGTTGGATCATCAAATTCGCACTCTCCATAACCATATAATTACTGAAGTTCTTGTTCAGTGGCATGGACTCCAACCAGAAGATGCTACATGGGAGTCTCTCCATTAGCTCCAAAACCAGTTTCCTCACCTTCATATTTGAGAAAAAAGCTTTTTGAAGGGGAAGGACATGTTAGGATCCCATCCTAACATTACTTTGTAATTCTCATTATTATGTAATAATCCACTTCCAACATGGGGGGATTCTATTATAATGTTATTTTGTAATTCCTCGTAATGTATGTGGAAAATAAGGTACCTATCCAAGTGGTGCCAATGCATGTAACCGTTATCAATATTGTAACCGATGGTGCCATTGCATATAATCGTTATCAATATTGTAACTGATGTTTGGTAGAAGATTCTAGCTTGAGTGGCATTTCACATGTAAGCCAAGTGGCATTTTGCATGTAATCCAAATATTGAGCCTTTAAGTAGGATTGCATGTAGCTTTCTCTTTAAAAGTCATGAAGTCATATAAAAATGAATATTTTTGCAAACTAATTAAATATTGAAGGAGGTTGCCCCCTCGAAGAGGCCTGCGATTTTGAGTTATTTGTGAGATTGTTTCAATTCTGCAATTACTTTCTGCATAGTGTTATTATGTTATTGAATGTATTTCAATTATCTTTTAGTATTGTGTGTGTGTGAGCTTTATTTCAATAGTAGGTTCTTTACATGATCCTTATGAAGGCCCTAATGGTGGGTTTGTCTTTTCATCATTTGAGCACATTTGGGGTTTTATGAAAGCTAATAGGGATAAGATATTGGGAGGTATGGAGCGAGAAGCTCATCTCGAAAGAGGTGAAACTCCTCCACCTCCTCCTCCAATAAGCTCCCCTATGCTTGACCAAAATAACCCCTTGCCTAAATCAATGCATCCTAACAATTTGAACCAAGTTGTTGACACTACTACAACCACCAACATTGGAAGGAATTTGCAAGCTCCTCCAATTAGTAGTGTTACTCAAAAGTGTTTTCAATTTCTTCCTCAATCTTCTAATATCAACACTTTTGTCTCTATTCTACCCAATGTTAGTTGTCCATTTTCACAAGGTGCCACATATAACAATAATGTCCATGCTTCCAACTTGAATCAAGCATTGGTTCCTCAACACACAGATGAGAATATGGGAATAACGCATAACAATAATCCAGAAGTGCAAAATTTGGCAAATGTGGTAAAGCAATTGGTTTCAAAAGTTGAGATGATTCAGCCTTCAAGTTTTACTTACAGTTATAAGGAAATGTGTAATCAGCCATTGGATCCTATTGTTGCTGCTAGACCTTATCCTAAGCATTTTCCTATGCCAGTTTTACCTATTTATAAGGGTACAAAAGATCCAATAGAGCACCTAAGAAGATTTAGAACAACTTGCCATGATCTCATTTATGATGACATGTTGTTACTCAAAATATTTCCTAAGAGTCTTGGTGGCATGGCATTAGAGTGGTATTATCGGTTGCCCAATTATTCCTTGAAGAACTTTGAAGAAACAACAGAATTATTTGTTCAACAATTTGGTGCTTACATTGAAAAGGAAATAACAATGAAAGATGTGTATAATTTGAAACAAAATAAAGAGGAAAGCTTTTCAAAAATTTTGGCTCGTTGGAGAAGTTTGGTTGGACGTTTGAGATATACTTTACCACCAAAGGATATGCTTGAGATATTTATTGGTAATTTACAAGAACAATTATCTTATGCACTAGAGACTACTACTATTACATCTTTTGATCAAGCAATTGATTTAGCAAGAAAAGTAGAACAGGCCCTTATCAGAAGAGGCCAACTCAAAGTCAAAGAAGAAAAACCTACTAAGTCTCAACATAAGAACAAGCACATAGGAGGTGATAGTGGAATGGATAGTAGGCCTATTAATAATGTTACTAACAACCTACAAAATATAGTACTTCAGAAACCTCCACAAAGAAATTTTACAAGGCTTAATATGTCTATGGAAGCAGCTTTGAAATAACTTTTAGAAGCCAAGGCAATTGAATTACCTCCCATAAGACAACCAGATACTACAACTCATTGGTATAAGGTAGGTCAACATTGTGCATATCATAGAGTGGAAGGTCATTGGATAAATTCTTGTAAGAAGTTGAAACATGTGGTTCAGGATTTGATTGATGTAGGACGTATTGACTTAGGTAATTCTCAGGTAGTGAATAATCAAGTACCTACCCAACAAACTGTAACTACCAATCAAGATATGGGAATATTTAAAGATCCATTGCCAAAACATAATCAACAAGTAGCAAATCAGGTGGCTCATCAGAATGAGCCTCCTCCCTATGGCAATATGGTTGGTATGGTTGGGGTAACTACAAGAAGACAAGCTCAGACTCAACATCCTCAGCAAGGATAGAATTTTGTATTACAACCTGATTCAGTTTTGAAGAATAATCAAAGAAAGTTTTAGATACAGGGACTCCACCTATTGTATTGAGATCACAGCCTAAGGTTTCATTTGATCTTCAAAAGCAGTTGGCTAGTACTCCAACAAAGATATCAGTTTTAGAGCTCTTGCAAACTTCTCCCAACCATAGAGATGCTTTGATGGAATTTCTAAAGCAACAATCGGTTCCTTCAGATATTTCTCCCAATGCTATAGTTGATGTCGTAGGTTCTCTTGGGATACATCATATCTCATTCTCGGATGATGATAAACCTTCCTCAAACTTGCAAGAATATTCTTCACTTTACATCACTGCACTTATTGGGGATACCTTTATTAAGAGAATTTTGATTGATAATGGTTCTTCCCTCAATTTGTGTACATATCAATTCTTTCAAAAATTTGGATTAAAAGAGGAAGATTTAACAAAATTTGATATCATTATAAAATCTTTCAACAATGAGTCCCAAGAAGCCTGTGGTGTCATATCTCTTCCCCTCAAGGTTGGGCCTAAAATATTGGATACTTTGTTTTATGTGGTACATTGTCCTGCATATTTTAATCTTCTTCTTGGATGACCTTGGATTCATGCAATGAAGGTCATCCCTTCTACTCTTCATCAATGCTTAAAGTTTGAATTCAAAAACCAAGTTATCACCATTCCGAGCGACCCTCGACCATTTGAGTTTTGTTCAAATGTAGAGCGAGCTCGATCTGAGTTTAACCTATGTCCTTCTATTTCTTCAATGGTTTCTCCATGTTCCTCATCTCAGATATCAGAACAATTTCAAAATTTAAAAATGAGTGAGGAACACATCTCGAATCTCTCATCTCAGGATCATGATAATCAGTTTCTTCAATCACCTCTTCTGGATCTAGCCAAGCTACCACCATCACCAAGAACCATGGGTTTACCCCATAAGAAAGGTGATGTTGTACACATTGGCACGTGTACCTTTATCTTCACAGGAACTACCTTCAAAGAAAATATACGTGGTAGCAACCCCTCTCCCGTTGAGCATTCTTTTGCTCATTGTTACCTTTCCAATGATTACCCACTTCCTAAATAGATCCTATCTAGTATGGGATATGTAGGTAAAGGTTTGGGGCCACAACATAAAGGCATTCAAGAGCCTTTGGATGTCGAGATCTAGCCTGGGAGATGTGGCATAGGTTTTATACCTAGTAAAGACCAACCTTTACCATTTGACAATGATGATCATCTTATGACTTATGCTGAATATATGGATTATCAAAAGTCAGGAGTGGGTGATGAGGATGATGGTCCCCCTTATTCTTCTAATATCTTGTTTTACAATATGATTGATTCTGTATGTTCTAAGAGTAAGCCTTCTATTTTGGAAGAGGATCCTACTTCGTTGTCCTATAGTGATCTTGCGAAGTTAGGAATTGCTCCTCCTTATGTTAAAAAGAATGGTTATGTTCGAGAATGCATTGATTATCATGCTATGGCTGCCAAAGAAAGAGCTATGAAGGAGCCTCTTCGTAATCCTAATTATCGAGAAGGCTTACCTTTTAGATATTTCTTTGATAAAACAATCCATGGTACACCTATTATTTTTGTTAAGAAAGGCGGCACACTTAGATTTTGTGTCGACTTTCATTCTGCTTGCTTAAACTAATCAATTAAATTAATTAATAATAAAAATAATAAAAACAAATAAAAATTGCATCAAATCAATTAATTATCATTTAGCTATGCATTGGCATTTTTGTTGCATCCATTTGCTTGTTCATACTGCATTATTGCTTGTCATCCTTTTGCATTGCTTGCCTGACATTTAATACAACTTGCATGCTTGAATGTCATATTTTGCATGATTGCTTGTTCATGACTGCTTGATCATATAGATTTTTGGGGATCTTGCGACAATGGCATGTGATGATACCTAGTTAGGTCATAGCTCACATGCATTGCACTCTCTCTAGGGTTATGATGCCTAGTAAGATCCCCACCTAGGATTTTCTTCTTTAGTCTTCTTTCTTGCTTTTGTCTGCTTCTTCAAGTTTTATCTTCCTTGGTCTTGGAAGTAGTGAGAGTATCTCTTAGATCAAGGATGATAGTTTGTTAATATTTCCTTGTCACTTTTTCATTGCCTTCCTTTTTCTTCTTTGGCTTCCTTTGCTTTTGACAAGGAAATACGTATGCTTTATTTCTTTCTCTAAGTTGTCTTCTCTGCACATTTGCACACACTCACTATATTGTGTTCAGCTTTAAACCCCTATCGGGGGTAGCACTCACCTAATATATTTTATCCTTATATATTACACCCCACATGGGATAATTATACATCCTAGCAGGTATCTTATCGGATATGATCTTCTATCGGGTTATACTCCCTTTTGACTCAACGGGCTCAACACCCCATTATAGGATAAGCTCCTTGGCCATTTTTAGTAGGCCTCAACATACATCCTAGTGGGTAATCACCCCACAATAGTCAATTAGTGAGCAACCACCCATAGCGGGTCAGACTCCAACACCTCATCCTTTACGATGAGTACTATACCCATAGTGGGTTTAGCTCCCTCTTTTTTGGTACGATTCATAGTATTTAATCACATTGGTCCCTTGCAACCTACGCTGATTTTGATACTATGTTTCACCTATCCTTATCTATTTTAGATGGTTGACCTTTGGATCTTCTTCTTTGTCTTCTTTCTTCTTCTTCTCTTCTCTCTCTCTTCTTCTTCTCCTTGTTGGTTTTCTTTCTTGTTTTATCTTGTGTTTTCTTTCTTCCATCCATTCCATCCATGCATTTCATATAGTCTTGCATTAAGATAGATTGCATGCATAAAATATTAAAATTAAAGAACATATAAATTAAATCAAATCACATGCACACAATCACAAAAATATATAAAAAGTAGCTATGTATTACTCGATGAGAAAAGAGAGATACATCCATGTCTGGTTGGTGTACCACAGTCTAGTCCTAGTACACTCAACCAATCCCTAGGGATGCATGCCATAATAAAAATTGGCATGTCATCCCGATCCCTAGCCCTAGCTCTAAGAGCCTATCTCCTCTACTCTACCCGGAGGAGGAGGTGGTCTAGGAAGTCGCATACCCATGGATGGTGAAGCTGAGAATATTTATGATCGAGACCATGATCTGCTAGCTGATTGGAGGGATGGAGGGAGTGTCACTCTCTACCCTATTGGTACCACTTGGTAGTACATGGTCTCATAAAAGGTAGCCCATTGAATGGCCACCTCCAACCTCTCCCCTACCCTCTATAGCTCCACTTGTAGAAGGTGGACTCCATCGCTAGCTTGGCTGCTCCCAATGATAGCCATCCCCTCTACCCGAGCCCTCTGGTGCTCTGTGTCTAGATGGCTCACCTCCCCTTAGATATGATCAACCTCTTCTCGAGTTACATCCCTCTCCCTCTCTATGATACTCAATGAGCCCTATAGTCCCTCGATCCTCTTGGACCTATCCTCCTAGAGTAGGTCCACCTATCTCTATAGAGTCACCACCTATGCTCGTAGCACCTCTACCTCCTCCCTTGGATCCCCTCATCTCGAGGCCTAGCCTCGATCGAATACTATTGATGTGGAGGCCTCTCTCGATCCTCCACCTAGTAGTACCTTGACCTTTATGGGGGTAACTCTAGATACCCCTACCTCCCTGGTCCCTATAACACTGGTGTCCTCTATCACTAGCTCAATCTAAACCTGAGCCTACCTCTGACTCAGAGCTATAGGGCCCTATTGTACCCTCTCTATGGCTCTATGAGCTACCTCCTAAAAATATCACTATAGACCTGAGCCCATCACCTGGTACCTCTGTATCAAAATAGGTAGGGAGACCCTCTAGGGCATGACTCCTCTATACCACCACCTGTAGTCGAAGGCCACTCCTATGTCGTCCACCCTAGGATCCATGTAAGGAGGATCATCCAAGTCCTCCTCTACCCACCTAGCCAAGTCTAGGTCTACCTCCCACCCCTGTTGGGTCTTGATAGACTCTTTGGTACTAGTAATCCCCTAGGTTTAGGATTCCCTATAAGATCTTAAACTACCTTAGGACTTGATCAAATTGAAAGACCTCTGGCTCCCCTCTCTTCATAGTCAACCACTTGATCCTCTTGATCCTCACTAGCTCTATCCTATCCTCAGCCTAGCTTGGGTGTAGATTCCAAGGTCACCATATAATCTTGGCCTCCCTCAGCTCATCTACTACCCACCTCGCTAGTGGCAAGTGTCCCGCATAGGTCCTCATGACCCGCTCTAGGGACTTGGACCATCTATATGTTGTTGGTCACTCTAGGGTGGGTAATGGTCCTAGTAGTGCATCCGGTATCTGCATCACTATGTGCTCCTAGCTCCATACCTAGAGCAAATTCATGCACACTAATCTTATATGCCACTTGTACATGATATTGTACAATATCCTATACAAGCAGGCTAGCACATATGGACCCCATGCAAATCGAACTCCCTGGTGTCACATGTCTACCACTACACCCACCATCATCCATGGTAGATATCACCTACTAGTATGGCACATCAACTATCCTACCACCACCCCATAGAGCATGGTCATCAATGGGTCCACCCCATATCACCCCACTAGGTCATCTACGACTATGGTGCTCTCTCGCACCTAGTGGGCCTAACCTCTTAAAAATTATTGCAAGGTCATTGGTCTCCCTCGTGCTCTGTAAATTATTGTCCCTATGATAGGGATATACAAGATGCACCACACATCCTCTAGTGTGATGGTCATCTCTCCTATGGGTAATCAAAAGGTGGATGACTCTAGGTACCATCTCTCCACTAGTGCCATCAGTAGGGCCCTATCTGCCTCTACTCGAGGTAGCCTCACTAGGTGGTCTAGCCCCACCACCTCTAATGTATCCCTCTCCACCTATTCGAGTGCCTCTAGCTCCACCTCTAGGGAGTTGGCTCTCCACTCATGGCTCTCGAGTACTCTAAGCTACAATAACAATAAAAAAATAAAATTTTCCATCAGTTCAATAAATCAAAAAATTAATCTCCTAAATTAATCAATCAATTAAAATTAATTGCATTAAAATAAAATAAAAATATTATAAGTTTGATTGCTAAAGTTCAATTTTACATCTTCCAAGTTAGCTTGCTTGCTTGCACCTTTCCTTCTTTTTCTTCTCTTTCTTTCTTCTTTTTTCTTTCTTTTTTCCTTTTTGATGAAATCATGCCTGGTTTTTCAGGGTCATGATTTCATCTAAGTGAGATCGTACCCCACTTTCTGAGGAAAATATCTCATAGGTGATCTCATGAAATCATGCTTGGTCTTATTTTCTAGATATGATTTCATCACTACCACCTAGGGTGAAATCATGATTAGGCTATGAAATCATGCCTGGGTCGTACATGGCAAAACCATCGATTTTGGTAGAAAACCACTCAAAAAATTGTAAAAAATTGAACAAAATCAAAATGCAGGTGTGGTTTTTGATCTTACCTATGCTCGCTCTACTTTCATGTCGGCCTCACCCCTCATGATCATTGAATGGTGCATCGGTAGCACCATCTCCCCTTTTTCTCCAGAGCTCTTTTTCTCTCTCGTACGGTAAAAATGAATTAGGGTTTTACCCCTTTTTCACTTTTATCTCTATTTTTCGTGCACTTTTTCTCTTTCTCTTTTCTTTTTCTTCACTTCTTCTTTTGAGTCTATATTTTCGAGTTTTTATGAGGGATTTATTCCTCATAAAACTCGAGGGGGCACCTTGGCCTTAGAGGTATTAATGTCCCTAATGCCTCGATTTGCATGCAAAATATGAAAGTGTTCAAAATAACACCATTTTTGCACCATCCCTTTCTTCTAAACTAGCCACCCCATTTTTTCTTGTCACCTTTTGTTTGTGTGTGTTTACATATTTTCTTTGACACATTTATTAGGCCATAAATGCGTCAAAGAGGGGGCAAAATGTAGACATAAAAAATTGACCCACTTTAGTGGGAAATCTTCCTAGAGCCCTTTGGGAGGCCCCTTAGACTTGTCTAAGGCAAGGGTAAGGCTTCTCCCCCTGTTTTACCTATTTTCTCTCTCTATGTGAAATTGTGCTCGGTCCCTGATGGGGCATGACTTCGCATGGCAAAATCGTGATCGACCTTGATGGGGTACGATTTCACCTTTTTAGGGTTTTTCTCAAGGAAACCCTAATTCTTTGGGTTTGGCATGTTTTACGTCGGCCCTCCTTGGTTTTCTTACCTTTCTCACCTTCAAATCTGCTATATAAGGAGGGTTTGAATTCACTTTTCACACATGATCACATAATTTGACATTATACAAATTATTGATGATTTATTGCTCGCTAACATTTGATTTCTCGCAAAGTGTTCTTATTCGGTCTGCATCCTTTTTCTTTGTGTGCAAGCAAGTTTAATTTGGAGTTTGAAGATTGATTGGATTTCTATTGCATTGATTGTTGATTGCTTCTGCTCGCTCTTGGTGGATTGGTGTTGAAGCCCTAAGGAGAGATCAACCATTCGGGAGGTCTCAAACCTTTCTGCCTACTTCCTCACACTCTGCTAGGTGAAAGTGCTCTATTGCACACTTGTTTTCATTCGCTACATCTTAGATTTATTATTTCACTTTAGTCTAAGATGTTTCATCTCACTTCGATGAAATCATGCCCAGTCTGCTACGGGGTGCGATTCTACCTATGCGTTATCACGCTCACTTGTTACGGGGCATGATCTCACCTAAGCAAAATCTAGGGGTAATCTATTGTCCCAACTTTCATCATTGCATTCTAGGCTGCATTTAGAGCTTGATGTTACATTCTGTTCTGTGATTCCATCATTCTATTCTGTTGTATTGTATTATGTTTGTTTTCTTCCAAAGGTCAATTTCCGCTTTTATTTATCAAAGGTCAGCTAAAAGGACCTAGGGGGCTTGACTATTGCACCTCCAAGCACTATTGTACAGTGGCCTAAGTAGGCCCCCTAACGCTAATCCTATTTTTCAAGTGTTTGTTAAGTTGTCTTGCAGGAACAAGAATTGTTGATAGCTTTGGACAAAGGGATAAAAGCAAGGATAAATCACCGGATAAGCTAAGTGTTCTGATTAGTCTTTAGGTTGTTTGTTGAGTGCTTTATAATTCTGTTACAAACCCTAGATCTAATTTTATAGAAATATATTTAATTAAGTTCTAGGTATTTAAAGATAAACAACATATAGTGTGCACTTAGGGTTAATTATGTTTGTGCATCTCTTCTTGAGCCCTTGCTTAAAGGTTGTCTATTTAGAACCCTAGGTTAGAAAAGCATTCAAAGGAAAGAATCATTCTAGGGTTAGCTCTTGTATTCCTGCATTCTGTATTTCTGCATTGTCCTTTATCTTTTATAGCATAGATCTAGAAAGGCCAAATCTAGGTGTTTGTCTTGAATCTCATACATCAAACATTCTTGAAAACTAGAGGACTTGGAGCGAGTCCTTAAACCATTCCTGGTGAACCCTTCCCCCCTAGCATCGAGTGTAGAGAACAACATACCCCCGTGGTTCACCCCAAAGGCTTCTCTCTTGCGGATCCAGCTTTTGGGAATTGTACGCGGTAGGGCAGTTTTTCCCCTCTACACCTTGCAATAGGTGGGAGTCCATTCCCCTATATTCTTGGATTAGTTGGTCATATTTGCCATTGTGCTCTAGCTCCTATGGGTAATGTTCAATGGACATAACTTAGGCACATTGAGGCCAAGTTGTAAGTTATCAAATGTGTACTTAATTAAGCAAGTTTTAATATTTAATTTCATATTATGATTCCAACCATAGGAATTATTTTAATTATTATTTCACTCCTTCATTAAGCATGGTTATAAAAGCAATCAAAATAATAGTTAATTAATTACAATAATAAAACCAAGATACCATTGCTTTTACATAGTGAAAGGATTAATTAATTGCTAATTAATACCATATATCAATATGAATTATTAATATTGATATTAATATTAAAGCATTAAAGGTATTATCCTTATTAATACTTTTATTGAGCTATTTACTCAATCCAAAATATTCAATACAAACAAAACAAGGATTTGAAATTCAATATTATACAATGCTACTTTATCTTTAAGTAGATGGCTTTTCAAGATAACTAGAACATTATCCCCATTATACTAAAATATGGATCCTTTGCCAAAGCAATTTCTTAGCCCAATGGTGTATTTATTAACAAGCACAAATGAAATACATCTACATGAAGGTAATATTTACCTTAAAGTTATTGATGAAAAAGTCATCACCATAATTCCCATATTAGGTGGTTATCCCATATTAATCTACTGATGAGAGCACTTGGTCCTGCAACCATAGATACATCAATAGTACCATATTCCAAGAATGGAATTAAAGCATAAAATATAACTACTCATTCTTATTTACATAAAATAAGACTATGCATTAGACATACATATTTCAATACATAGCTCATTATCAATAATAAGTCCTGCCAAGGAGGGTTGTTACATACTAACTCCTTGGACTAAACATAATCCTCTGTGTTTTCCTGCAAGTGAGTATACATATTTTTATTCAAATAAAAATAGAAATTGCTTTCTCATTTCCTCAACATCTTCCCATGTTGCACAATTATTAGAATATTGGTCCCACTAGACCTTACATTGATTTAGGGTTCATTTCCTCAACATCTTGGAATGAAACCCTAGAATATTTATTGGTCTCACCTCAATGTCTAAGGGATATTCCATCTGTAATTTAAAAATATTCCAAACGTGAGTAGGATCAGCAACATATTTTTTAAGTAGGGATATGTGGAAAGTATCATGGATCTTTGAGAGGTTGGATGAAAAGGTGAGCCAAAAGGCTATTAAACTAATCTTATCAGTGATCTTAAAAGGTCCAACATAGTGAGGATCCAACTTAGTTGACTTGATGACACTTTTCATGGGTCTTAATTATAAGAAAACTCTATCCCCCATAGAGAATTCTCTTGGTGATATTTTCATATCAACATAGCTCTTATGGAAATCAATCACTTCCTTGAGCCTAAGTCAGATTGCTTTGAGTTTTTCCTCCATATTTATGATAGTGTCTGGTTTGATCACCACCCAATCCTCTAGATTATCCCATGTAGAGGTGTTCTACATCTTCTGCCATACAAGGCTTCAAATGGGACCATACCCAAAGATGCACGGTACTCATTATTATATACAAATTCAACAAGATGCAAAACGTCTTCCCACTTATAATTTTGGTCCATGTAGTACATGCAAAGCATGTCCTCTAAAAATTGGTTTACCTTCTTGGTTTGACCATCTATTTTTTGGATGATATGCAAAACTCATATTCAGCTTAGTACCCACTGCATGGTGTAGAGCCTACCAAAATTCTAATGTGAACCTAGAATTCCTGTCTAATATGATCACCTCAAGAAACCAATGTAATCTAAAAATTTCTTTGGAGAGATTATTTTCCACCACTTTTGCATTATCCTTGATGTTCCTGTATATAAAATGTGTAACCTTGGTCATCTTATCAACCATTACCAAGATAACATCATGTTGGTACCTAGTCTTAGGTAAAGCCACAATAAAATCCATAGATATTACCAACCATTTCTTCATAGGTATATCATGTGGGTATAATTTACCTACTAGGTGTTGATGTTCTACCTTAATCTTCTAGCATTCTTAACATATTGCAATGAAACTAGTGATATCCTATTTCATTCCTACCAAGTAGAAGGTATTCCTCATGTTTTTCCTTATTTTTGACCCCCTTGGATGAGCAAAATAGGGAGAAATATGCACCTCTTGCATAATTAATCTCCTTAGTTCACAAATTTTGGGTATAATAACCCTATCCTTAAAGCATAAAAGTCCATATTTTATGTTGAAATCCTTATCCTCTTCAAGATTTCTCTAAATATTACACCAGATTTCTATGCAATATGGATCCTATATTTGTATTTCTCTAAATTTATCCATCAAGTCTCTATGAATTTGGGTCAGTGATGCCATGTGCCTTCTCCTACTCAAGACATATACAATCTTATTTTCTTCCCTTTTGATATACTCAATACCAAAGTTATATTCTAACAATAAATCTATCCATTTATTTGACTTACGTTTAGCATAAGTTGGGTAAAAATATACCTTAGACTTTGATGGTTCTTCCTTATCTCAAAATATTTTCCCAATAGACAATGTCTCCAGAACTTTAATACATGCACAATGATTGCTAATTCTAGGTTGTGTGTAGCATAATTTATCTCACGCTTCTTGAATTTTATAGACTTATATGCTATCATAGCCTCTTCTTAGGACAATACCCCACCTAATCCTTCTAAGGAAGCATCTGTACACATTATAAAATTCCCAAGAGGATTCAATATATTGAGAATTGATGTTGTAGTCAGCTTATTCTTTAGAACCTCAAAGATGACCTCACACCTATCCATCTATTTGAAGTCCTTTCCATTTTTCTGAAGGTTGGTGATAAAGTAGGGAATTTTAAAATAATCCTTCACCAAGCATTTATAATAACATGTAAGTCCCATGAAGCTTCTCACTTTAGACAAATTTAGTGGTGTAGACCAACTTAATATAGCCTCAATTTTCTTAGGGTCCACAACTATTCCTTATATCGAGATGATATGTCCCAAATACTACACTTGTGAGGTATAATACTCACACTTGGACAACTGATAGGGATTAGTGTATTACAATTACTTGTAATAAGCCAATAAATTATATTTATGGCCACTTGTTTTGTTAGTTGTAACGGATAAAGGTTGTAATCGTCAATGTTTAATACAGTATTATCTGATTGAAAGCTTTGTAATGCCTATTTATAGGCATGTTCTGGTAATACAAATCAGTTTTCACTCATGCAAACCTTTCGTCTATTTGTAATTGTGTTCCATATCATTGGTATTAGAGCAATTTGGTAGAAATTTGATGATTACAATGAATACAAAATGTGAGCTCAGCGGTGCAACGAGAAATGGTGCCACGAGTTGCAAGTTAGAAGGTAACAACATGGCGGAGGAATACGACTTCAATGGTGGCAACTAGGGAGGAGGTGGAAGTATCATTGGCTGCACCAAAAAATCAATGTGAGTGGTAGAGTGGGTTGAAACATGCGGTGGCAAATTATAAGCGATCAAAAGTGGTAGGAGGGTGCGTAAGATGGTAGTTGCAAGCCTACAAGTAAAGGGTAGTATAAAAGTAGGTGAGGTCAACAAAGGGATGTGCACTGGAGGGTGTATGGATCACCAAAAAGCTAGATCACCAAAAAGTTGTAGTATGGGCACCGAGGGTGCACTCAAAGATGGCAAAAAATAGAGCATAAAACATCGATCGAACAAGCTCAATTATACCAAAAAATGCATATCATCATCATAAAATAGAGGATCATCACCTGTGGATGTTATATCGCCACCAAAGAGGGAAGAGTACCACCGAAAACATGTGAAAGTAGGTGAAAGTACCAAAAAATTACTAAAATTAGTGTTGAGCAGTGGGAAAGACGTGTTGATTGCGTGTAAGCCATCAAAGCATTGTCTAAAAACATAGAAAAATGTTGAAAAGTCATAGAGGAGACATGGAGCCACAAAGGAAGACTCCATGAAGGTTGTGTGTTGTGGATCAACACCCAAAAATAGGATATCGAAACTCCAAGGCTACAAAGAGCGCAGGTAGGAAATAGATGGATCATGATCAGATGTGAGAAAGAGCGGCCATGATCTATAGTTATGATGGGAACTGCATGAATGGGTGAGGCAACAGTAATTTTTGAAAGCAAAAGTGATGGGAAGATCCAAAAAGTGGTGAAATTTACCAAAAATTTGTGTGATGGTGGTCGAAAGTACAAAACCAACATTCGAGAGAAGAATCGCCGAGCAAGAAGATGACAATGGAGAAATTATGGATGATCTGGTATACCAAGAAGTGCAAAAAGAATAGGAACATTGATAGAGTGAATAACATCTTCTATGACACCATAAAGAGAAGGGGTATGACCTTCTTCTTCACAAATATGTTGAAATGCTTCATCATGTTCAATTTCATCTTTAGAAGCAACACCGTCTAATGGCAAGATGATGGGTGTTTTACCCATAAATCCTGATTCAATTCTAGGTGTTGCTTCAAAATATTCAGTATCTAGAATAAGTTTTGGATCAGGTTCTTCAGCGGTGAGAACTTCATCAATAGCTATGGCCATTTCAGCTTGGATCTGCTGAAAGTCAGCACGCATAGTCGCATGGATTTTTTGAAGTTTTGTGAAGAGGTTGATAAGTCTATCAGAGATTTCATCAAGCTTCAAATTGAGCATAGCATCACAACAATAACGAGAAAAAATTAAAAGGCAGAGTTTTCTAATCAATCAAAGTGCAAACCAAGCTAAAGCTTCAAAATATATATAAAAGAAATATAAAAGGTGTGATCGAATGGTGGATGAAACTGCCAAACCAAGATCCATGGGAGATTTTCTTGTTCATATTTTGAACAAAAAATTGGCCTATAGGAAGAGGATACTTGCCTACCCAGTGCTTGACTCTGATACCAATGATATGGAACACAATTACAAACAGAACATGAAAGGTTTGCATGAATGAAAACTAATTTGTATTACCAGAACATGCCTATAAATAGGTATTACAAATATTTCAATTAGATAAGGTTGTATTAAATGTTGATGGTTACAACCTTTATCCATTACAACTAACAAAATAAGTGGTTGTAAATATAATTTATTGGCTTATTAGAAGTAATGGTAATACACTAATCCCTATCAACAACTTTCCATATAATTGGCTTTTCCTCAACACCTCCAACACTAACCTTAAATGGTGGTCATGTTCTATGGTGTGAGAATATATTAATATATCATCTAAGAATATAGAATAAACTGATCTAGATATTTATTAAACACACTGTTCATCAAATTCATAAAAGCTATTGGCATATTTGTAGCCCAAATGGTAACAGTGTAAGCTCGTAGTATCCATATCTAGCCTTAAAGGCTATCTTAGGGGTTTCCTTTTCTTGAATCCTTAATTGATGATATCTAGATATTAGATCTATTTTTGAAAATATAGTATCATCCTTAAGTTGATCGAAGAGATTTCCAATCCTTGACAAAGGATACTTATTCTTAATGGTTGTCTTATTCAACGTTCCATAGTCTATGCATAAAATCAAGGAACCATCATTATTTCTCACAAATAATACCAGAGCTCCCCAAGGTGACACACTAGATTTGATCAAATCCCTTTCTAATAAATCCTAAAGTTACACCTTCAATTCTTGTAACTCAATTAGGATCATTCTATAAGATGTCCTTGCAATTGGTTCATCCCATGGCATTAAATCAAAAGTGAAGTCAATTTTTTGTCGAGGTGGTAGACCTAGGAGATCTTATCAAAATACATTTCTAAATTCACTCCTTCATTAAGCATGGTTATAAAAGCAATCAAAATAATAGTTAATTAATTATAATAATACAACCAAGATACCATTGCTTTCACATAATGAAAGGATTGATTACTTGTTAATTAATACCACATGTCAATATGAATTATTAACATTGATATTAATATTAAATAATTAAAGGTATTATCCTTATTAATACTTTTTTTGAGCTATCTACTCAATCTAAAATCTCCAATACAAGCAAAACAATTATTTGGAATTCAATATTATACAATGTTGCTTTATCTTTAAGTAGATGGCTTTTCAAGAACATTATCCCCATCATACTAAAAATGGATCCTTCACCAAAGTGATCTCTTGGCCCAATGTTGTATTTATCAACAAGCACAAATGCAATGCATCTACATGAAGGTAATATTTACCTTAGAGTTGTTGATGAACAAGTCATCACCATCATTTCCCATCTTAGGTGGTTATCCCATATTAATCCACCGATGAGAGCACCTAGTCTTGCAACCACAGATACATAAACACATAAAATACAACTACTCATTATTATTGACATAAAATAAGGCTATGCATTAGACATCCACATTTCAATACATAGTTCATTGTCAATAATAAGTCCTGCCAAGGAGGGCTATTACATACTACTCCCTTGGACTAAACATAGTCCTCTGCGTTTTACTGCAAGTGAGTATACATATGTTTATTCAAATAAAACTAAAAGTTATTTTCTCATTTTCTCATCATATTTCCATGTTGCATAATTTTTAAAATACTGGTCCCATTAGACCTTACATTGATCTAGGGTTTATTTCCTCAACATATTGAAACGAAACCCTAGAATATTTACTAGTCTCACCTCAATGGCTATGGGATATTCCATCTATAATTTAAAAACATTCCAAACATGAGTAGTATCAATAACATATTTCCTAAGTAGGAATATGTAGAAAGTATCATGGATCTTTGATAGGTTGGATGACAAGGCGAGCCTAAAGGCTATTAGACTAATCTTATCAATGACTTCAAAAAGCCCAATATAGTGAGGATCCAAATTAGTTAATTTTATGGCACTTTTAAGGGGTCTTAATTATAAGAAAACTCTATTCCCCATAGAGAATTCTCTTGGTGATATTTCATATCAACATAGCTCTTCTGGCGATCAATCATTTCCTTGAGCCTAAGTCGTATTGCTTTGAGTTGTTCCTCCATATTTAGGATAGTTTTTGGTCTGATCACCACCTAATCCTCTAGATTGTTCCATGATAGAGGTGTTCTACATCTTCTACCATACAAGGCTTGAAACGAGGCCATACCCAAAGATGCATGGTACTCATTATTATATGCAAATTCAACAAGATGTAAAAAGTCTTCCCACTTAAAATTTTGGTCAATGCAATACATGTGAAGCATGTCCTCTAAAACTTGGTTTACTTTCTCCATTTGACCATCTCTTTTTAGATAATATGCAGAATTAATATTCAACTTAGTACCCACTGCATGGTGTAGAGTCTGCCAGAATTCTGATGTGAACCTAGAATCCCTATATGATATGATCACCTTAGGAAACCCATGTAATCTAAAAATTTCTTTGGAAAAATTATTTTCCACCATTGTTGCATCATCCTTGATGTTCCTTGGTATAAAATGTGCAATAATGGTCATATTATAAACCATTACCAAGATGACATCATGTTTGTACCTTGTCTTAGGTAAACCCACAATAAAATCCATAGATATTACCAACCATTTCTTCATAGATATGTCATGTGGGTATAATTTCCTTGCTAGGTATCGGTAAACTGCCTTAACCTTCTAGCATTATAAACATATTGCAATAAAACTAGTGATATCCTGCTTCATTCGTGCCAAGTAGAAGGTCTTCCTCATGTTTTCCCTCATTTTTGATCCCCTTAGATGAGCAAAATAGGGATAACTATGCACCTATTGCATAATTAATATTTTTAGTTCACAAGTTTTGGGTATAACAACCCTATTCTTAAAACATAAAAGTCCATATTTTATGTTGAAACCCTTATCCTCTTCAGGATTTATCTAAATTTTACCTCAAATTTCTATGCAATATGGATCATGTAGTTGTATTTCTCTAACTTTATCCATCAATTCTATATGAATCTGGGTTAGTGTTGGTATGTGCATTTTCCTACTCAAGGCATCTATAACATTATTGTCTTTCCTTTTGGTATAATCAATACCAAAGTCATATTCTGGTAATAAATCTATCCATCTTCTTTGTCTTGCATTTAGCATAGGTTAGGTAAAAATATACCTCATAATTTGATGGTCTATCCTTAGCTCAAAAGGTTTGCCCAATAGATAATATCTCCAGATATTTAATGCATTCACAATGATTTCTAATTCTAGGTCGTGTGTATCATAATTTACCTCATGCTTCTTGATTTTTCTAGACTCATATGCTATCATAGCCTCTTCTTGGGAAAATACCCCACCCGATCCTTCTAAGGAAGCATCTGTACACATTGTAAAATTCCCAAGAGGATTCAATATCTTGAGAATTGATGTTGTGGTTAGCTTATTATTTAGAGCCTCAAATGTGGCCTCACACCTATCCATCCATTTGAAGTCCTTTCCCTTTTTCTGAAGGTTGGTGATAGAGTAGGCAATTTTTGAATAATCCTTCACCAAAAATCTATAATAACATGTGAGTCCCATGAAGATTCTCACTTTAGACATATTTTTTTGTGCATACCAACTTAATATAGCCTCAATTTTCTTAGGGTCCACAACTATTCATTCTACAGAGATGATATGTCCCAAATACTGCACTTGTGAGGTATATTACTCACACTTGGACAACTTTCCATATAATTGGTTTTTCCTAAACACATCTAACACTAAAATTAAATGGTGGTCATGTTATTTGGTGTGAGATTATATTAAGATATCATCTAAGAATAACAGAACAAATCGATCTAGATATTTTTTGAACACACTATTCATCAAATTTATAAAATTTGTCAGTGTATTTGTAGCCCAAATGGTAACATTGTAAGCTCATAGTGTTCATATCTAGTCTTAAAGGCTATCTTAGGGGTATCCTTTTCTTGAATCCTCAACTGATGATATCTAGATCTTAGATTTATTTTTGAAAATATAGTAGCATCCTTGAGATGATCAAAGAGATTGCCAATACTCAACAAAGGATACTTATTCTTAATGGTTACCTTATTCAACATCTTACAATATATGCATAATCTTAAGGAACCATCCTTATTTTTCACAAATAATACTAGATCTCCCCAAGGTGACACATTAGATTTGATCAAACCCTTTTCTAATAAATCCTAAAGTTGCATATTCAATTCTTGTAACTCAATTAGGATCATTCTGTAAGGTATCCTTGCAATTGGTTTAGCTTATGGCATTAAATAAATACTGAATTCAAATTCCTGTCAAGGTGGTAGACCTAGGAGATCTTATGGAAATACATTCCTAAATTCATGCAAAATTGAATGTTTCTTAAACATTTTCTCATCCCCCTTTTCTCAATTATTTTCATAAATATTGACTACATATAACATACCACCTCTTTTGATGGCTTTCTTTAGCTGCATAGCTGATAATAAGTGAGGTTGAAAAGATCCTTTCCTATTTTGAACTCTTACCTTCCTATTATTCCTATATGTGTAATCCATCCACCTTTCTTGGAAGTTGATTAGGGCTCCATGAGCCTTAACTAATATATACCTAGGATAATATCAAAAGCATGGAGTGGTGCTACATACAAGTTCTATGTAGAGGATCCATTGGGTAAGGTTATCTCATCCATAAGTAAAAATTGATCCTCTAAGTAAGTCTATCCAGAGCTATACTCGACTTTCCACCCTTGTGCCAAGAATCTAGGTTTTTCTATCATATCCCTAATAATACTAGTGGAAATAAAACTATATGTAGCTCCACTATATATTAGGATATTAACATATTTATCAAAAAATTTACCATTTAGTAACATCGATGTTGCTTGTCCATACAAGATTTGATTCCTAGTAGCAGCATATATTCGGTACAACTGATTCTTTGCTTTGTTACTTGGCTCTGCCTGTTAGGGACACTTTTTGGCATAATGAGGATCCCCACATATATAGCAACCTAACCTGGGTTCCTGATATCTCTCCTACCTCTTCTCCCCTATTTCCTCTTATGATTCTGACTCATTCTATTTTGGAGGATGAGGATTGGAACTGTCATGTTTTTGAAATTTCTTCTTATTTTGTTCTTGGTTTCCATTGTTCCTATTACTGAAATTTAGGTTTCCTTTACTCTTATTTTTTTGTTCCTTATCCCACTTTATAAACCCTACACTCTTTATTTTCTTGAGCTCTTGCCTCTTTGTCTCTATCAACCCTGAATAGTTGAAGGACTTTTTGGTTTGAATATTAGTCTCTTATTGTCTAGCCAAATCATAAGTCTTTTGTAGAGTTTTTGGTTTGAGAAGATTAATTACCGTCCTACTATTAGGATCTACCTCTAAGATGAATTTATGCACCTTGAGTTGCTCATTATTCTCATACTCTGGAACATACTTCAAAAATTTCACATATCTTTGAAAGTATACCTCTACCGTCAGTGAACCCTATTGGAGGATAGAGAATTCCTCAAACTTCTTTACATAAAACTGATAAAAAAATAATATTTTCTTAAAATACCTGATAAAAATATCCCATTTAAGGTCCATAGCTTGAATATTTTTGTCATCCTTGAATGTGTTCCACCATTCTAGGGTTGCATCCTGAAGATGAAGGGTAGCCCACACAGTTTGAATTTTAGAAGAGTAACTCTTCATAGAAAAGAAGGTTTCCAACTCATTCAACCATGAATCTACTGCATCTCCTCCTTCCTTTCCATTAAATTTATCTACTTTGACATTCTTAAGATCTTTAGCCAACTCAACCTCTATTTGGGATCTGCACTCATGGCTTATTCTAGTAGAGTTCTCTTCCTATTTATCCTCTAATCCATCATACTATTTTCCTTATTAATCAAGGTTTCTAATAATTTTTAGTGTTGTTCCATCTGTTCTTGAAGCAACTTCACTACATAAGAGAAATATTCCACTCTCTCATTGGAACCTGGTGTTCCTCCAATTTTCTTGTCAGATTATGCTGCCCTCCTAGACTTCCTACTAGGATCTACTATTCTCCTAGTTCTTTAGTCGGAGCCCATGGTTTGTCCAAAATTCCTTTGTGTTCATACTATAATTTCTCTTCTGCAACTGGTCCTGCTTTCTTAGATGATACTCCTCTTAAAAATATGTGCCATATCCTAAGCACACAAAGAAGCTAGATAAGTTACAACTCTCAATTGTACTTACAATCAGTTTCATTTTCCTATGATCTAACTTAAATCATTATCATTTGCTTGATAATTATTATGGTTACACTTACCTCTAGAAGGTACCATTTCCCAATAAGAAAATATACTCTTTAGGATTTTTATACCTTAGTCTAACTAGTTTCATCGACGTGCAATACTTGTTGTATCCCAGATCATGTTAAGGTACCTAGTAGAGTAGATTTCCCCAAAGTAGCACATCAAGTCAAGGCTCATCCTAGGCACACTCCATGGAAACTTCTAGCCTTACAACCTAGAGATTTGATACCAACTATAACAACCCATAAATACCAACCCAAGAGAGAGATATTTTTTTCAAGGTTCACAAAAAGGATCCCAATATATTTCTTTTTAAAATTCTCAAGGCTTCACCACAATTGAGTTCTATGTCACTACATATGACACTTAGTGGATAGAAGTGGCCAATATATCATATTTTTTGGAGTTCACCTTACTAAAAATCATCATTTAAAAGTATGCCATAGTGGTCTCCCCACATTTCCCATACCCTTATTAGTATAGGATAATATGACCACAACATATGGATTATCCTTTAAGGTCGATATCACTTAAAAGGGAATGCCTATTCCCTAACCTTACCCTAAGTCCATCTAGGGTAGGTTAATCAAGCGTAAAGCCTTGGTGCTTAGTTACCACATATTCGTGGGCTAACTAAGGTCATTACCACTCATTTAGAAATGAACATGATCACCCAAACCTACACGTTCAAGGGACCACCACTGTTGTCTTGTGAATGATTCCAATAACTTCCTAGATATGGAACACCCGATCCTCAATGTTCAAGGTGTATCATTTCACAAGAATTTGGCTATTGCATCAACACAAATCCTTCCAAATTCATGAATTCCTGGTAATCGCATCCTCATAACTCCTTATAGAACTCACATTTACCTGGTTATTGCATCAACACAACTCCTAGGATTGGATTATTTTCTAAGACTCAAGTTCTAAAAAATGTTCTAGATCCATCCCAAAAACTTTTCTCTAACCCGAGATAGCAATAAAGCACTATAGAACAACTCTCTCTAGAGATAATTTGCTTCAATTTAAAACAACATGCCTAATATATAACATATTATTAAATCTTACTTGAAAAATTCAATCATATATCTAGCATTTGCTTCAACATAGCTACCACTACAAAGCATATCAACAATTTTTAAATGCCCAAAATAAAACTAATTGTAGTGCTAAAATAAAGCCATGTAAAGAAGCATTCCTCTAGAAATAAAATTAATTACTCACAAATATAGCATCATCATATAATGAACACATACAACTTTTTCAACATTAAAAGATCTCCATATAATATTTATTCTTTTTCAACAAAAGAACAGATTTTGTAAGACAAGATTACAAATCTAAATCATCCCTTGATATTTCTACATCTTACAAAAATTGCCAATAACTTGGAATATTATCTAAGGAACACAAATCAATTTCTCATTTACATAACAAATTTTCAATCCAAGATACATTAGACCATTTCATCTAAATTTTTTTCTACACCATATTCCTTTCACGATCATCTTCATGAATTGGGTTATCCTGTGAACTTAAAGAACACTTATTGGATCAGGACAACTCTTTTATGCAATGAAAATTAACATGCTCTAAGTATGATACATGTAACCATGAATTCATTCATTATAAACAAGCAACAAGAAGAGAATCCCATTCTTCTCACTATAGTGGCCCCTTTACCTACTCAAGTCTTAGGAGACCACTATAATTTTCCTAAATCCCAAAATTTTAAATATGCTACAAGCATACAAATTGGAAATAACAAGGAGAAAATCCCATTCTTCTCTCTATAATGGCCCTCTTTACCTACACAAGTCTTAAGAGACCATTATAACATCATTATCCTATCATAATAATGATTTCCAAATGATCAAACAACCATAACTTATTTAATTTCCATTAACCGATATCTCAACAATATTGCCTACCAAAAGAATATTAGAACCCCTTTTTAAAATTCTTTAAGCATTATCCTAACCTAATAATGATTTCCAAAAGAGCGTTATATTTATCACATCTATTTAACGATTATCCTAAAATAATGATTTTCAAGAGAACTTTATAATATAACATCTATTAACTTTCCTTAACCATTATCCTAACATAATAATAATTTTCAAAAGAACATTATACTATAACATCTATTAACTTTCCTTAACCATTATCTTGGCATAATAATGATTTTAAAAAGAAAATGATACTATAACATCTATTAACTTTCCTTAACCATTATCCTATCATAATAATAATTTTCAAAAGAACATTATAATATAACATCTATTAAATTTCCTTAACCATTATCCTAACATAATATTATTTTTTAAAAGAACATTATACTATAACATCTATTTAACCATTATCCATACATAATAATAAATTTCCTTTATCTTAGCACTCATAACCGTAGTGAGTCCAGCAAGACACTTTACAACTATTTCGATTTGAGCAAACAACATGCGAAACCTGGGTTAAGGTATAAATTGACTCCACTAAAAGGTTTACCAAACTACCTCTACCTAAAGTAAAAATTTTAGCAAGCCATAAATCAAGCGGTTTAGAACATCATGTAACTAAGGTGGGGATAAGACATTCATTTGAACACTAAGTTCATCTAGACTTAGATCAAAATAAAAGGGGGATCGATTCACTAGCATGGACTAAACAAAAAGGTACTTATAGAACTTAAGAAACTCATCAAAATGCCTGAGCCAACATAGACCTGTAAGCTTTGATTCAAGGAATATTTCTACGCTATCCAATAAAAAATGAGAGAATACAAAGCATAGGAACAACCCTAACTTGGATGCTAGATAATGCTTGCTTGACACTAAACTCAACCCAATAACTAGGCACCCAAAAGAGGACACCAACCAGGTCAAACCTACCACCAACAACTTGCCTAAGGAGAAGGGATTCCCAAGCCATAGCCTATAGGTGATGGATGTTGGAAATAGAGTTTATTCCATCATTTGGGTTATGTAAATGTATCCTTCAAGATATGTATCTAAATTACTTCCTGTGCAAGTTATCTAGTTACTTCATGCAATGTAATAAATGCACAAGTGTCAATGTGCAAGTTGTACATGTGCAAGTTATCCCTTGCACAACTAGATAGAGTTTTGGCCAAGTATCATATTTTTCATATATAAGGATGGCCTCTTAGATAGATAGATAAGAGATTCAGGGGACATAGTCAGATAGCGTAGCTTAGTGGATAGTATAGTTTTGTGTCTCACAATTCATTGGTGATGGATACAATGTAGATTAGTAGATTTGTTAATGAAGTGCTCACTTCATAGCTACATTGTAATATTTTCTATGATCTATATTTTCAGCATACTTTAGTCATCTAGCATATTTACTTTCTTTCATGTTATTTTGCATCTTGTGATTGTTATCTCCCAAGGCTCATTCATCAAAAGCTAACAATGGTATCAGAGCCACGATAGATCTAGTCTATGTAGGTCAATAGAAAAACCACCATTTTTGGTTAGCCTGGGAGTTTTGTCAAACTGACGCACCATTAGACCAACCATTGTCAAAATATCTCAAAAGAATATAGGTGGTAGATTTTGGGAGAGTCACAAAGATAGGACTGAAAGGAATCTCAATTTTAGAAAATACTGAGATCATTTTTGTCTAGAGTATTTTCCACAAAGTTGTTATGAAAACTCATGAAGACTAAGACTCAGCACTCAATCCACCAAATTGACAAATCATCTAGTGAAGATCATCCATATTATCTGGAATTTGTTGACTGGTGCCTAAAGTTTCTTTTGTTGCAGGAAATTAATTATCAGAGGATTGGGACTCCCGATAGAAAGCTAACAATGGTATCAGAGCCACTAAGCTATCAAATAAGGACACAAAAGACTAGCTCAACAAGCAAGGCAAAGGAGAAATCATTCACATTCAAGCAATAAAGGAATATACAATACAAAGGACAAGCATAATCAAAACTATGACATAACCAAAGTCTACCTCTTATCACGAAGCCTCTGATGCTGATCTTGCTTCCCCAAAGATTCCTTCCTTTCCTCCTCTTGCTAGTGACCTATAAAATAGCCCATTCTGCTCATCAAATAGCTCCTACGAATCCTTACAATAGGTGGGGGTCTATTCCCCCTACCTTCTTGGATTCATTGGCCATATTTGCCATCGTGCTCCAGCTCTTATGGGTAATGTTCGGTAGGCACCGCTTAGGCACATTGAGACCAAGTTGGAAGTTGTCGAACGTACACTTAATTAAGCAAGTTTTAATTTTTAATTTCATATTATGATTCCAACCTTAGGAATTATTTTAATTATTATTTTCACTCTTTCATTAATCATGGTTATAAAAATAATTAAAATAATAGTTAATTAATTATATAAATTCAACCAAGATACCATTGCTTTTACATAATGAAAGGATTAAATACTTGCTAATTAGTACCATATGTCAATATGAATTATTAACACTCATATTAATATTAAAGCATTAAAGGTATTATCCTTATTAATACTTTTATTGAGCTATCTACTCAAACCAAAATCTCCAATACAAGCAAAACAAGGATTTGGAATTCAAAATTATACAATGCTACTTTATATTTAAGTAGATGGATTTTCAAGATAACTAGAACGTTATCCCATCATACTAAATATGACTCCTTCTTGGCCCAATGTTGTATTTATCAAAAAGCACAAATGCAATGCATCTATATGAAGGTAATATTTACCTTAGAGTTGTCGATGAACAAGTCATCACCATCATTTCCCATCTCATGTGGTTATCCCATAGTAATCCATCGGTGAGAGCACCTGGTCGAACAACCATAGATACATCCGTAGTACCATATTCCAAGAATGGAATTAAAGCATAAAATACAACTACTCATTCTTATTAACATAAAATAAGACTATACATTAAGCATCCACATTTCAATACATAGTTCATTATCAAGAATAAGTCCTTCCAAGGAGGGATATCTCATAGATAAATAGTGTAAATATTTGATTTTTCATGCTCAAAAGTTTATTCTACAAATTGTAAACACACAAAAACCTTACACTAAGAATATTATTTTTTGGTAATATGAAATTTAGTCACTTTCAAATATTCTTGTAATATGGACACACTACTTCATCAAATTCTTAATATTTTCTAAAAACCATGGGAGTCCCTCTCCACTTTTCAATGAACACCGAATTGACCTAGTCCCAAGTTTACCTAAACCTAATAACTCTCTTTATCATTGATTTAATTAAAAGAATGATGTGATTCAATATTATATTCTAGACCTGATCAACTAAGGAATATTCACCCCATCTCATCTCCTTATTATGATAATTGATCATGTGAGGACCACAAAATATGGTACTTAATGCCTATGGATAACATACCTTTCTATTTATAAGATCCATATAAAGAATAGGTATCTTATACATTGCTATAATAGTTTTTGGACTAGATGTAAGGAGCATAATGCTTAATCAATATCGACCATGATTTATGTTATGATCATATTCCTATCAACCATAAGGATATATAGAAAATAATTTTTAAGACAAACTAGGGGTTGCTTGAGTGCTTTATTTTACCTTTAGTATGACTACTATGTCAACCATTTTCATGTGTTTGATAAAAAATATTATAAGACCATATTCATCAATTCAATCATCATCATTTACCTATATGACATTGTCATATCTAGCAAGACATGGTAAAATTATATTGAACATATGCACTATGTCTTGGATATCTTACACTATTACAATTCACAAGCCAATATCTCTAGAATCATACATTCAATGTCTAAAAAAAATAGTACTTGGGATTACATCATTGACCACCATGGCATCCATTTAGATTTAGAGAGATCATGAACATCCAAGAATGACCTATTGTAATAAACCTAATTGAGCTAATACACTTTTTGGTCCTTGTCAACTTCTACTATTGATTTATCATTGGATTTTTACACATTTTCTTGTATTTAAATTAGATTATGCATGATGAATCCTCATTCAAGTATACTACCGCTCAAAAATAGGTATTTCAATATTGAATAAGTGCCTTTGTAGAGCATCCATGTTGTCCTTATCATATATAAATCAAACTTTTGAGAACAAGATTGATGCATATGACTATGTTGCTAATGCCATCCTCATTCAACATGGGTACTCTATAACCTATCATTGAAATAATTTTAGGGATATTATGTAGCACTAATCCACCCATAATAAAGGACTATGAACCATTGTCCAAGCTTCCCATCAATACTACATCATAGGTAAGGAGACTATCATCAATTATGATCATAAGTCTCTTTCATTTTTAAACACTCAAAAAAATTTGAAAATATGTGCTATATAAAATGTATGAATGAATTGCAATAGTTTTACCTTTTGATCAAGCATCATAAGGGCAAGGAGAACCAAGATATCAACTATCTCAACCATTTCCTAGTCCAAAATCTCATCATAGTAATGGATTCCAATAACCATAACTTCATTGATTGGATATAACTTTATGCAACTAAATTTAATTTTATTCAAGCACACCAACCAAGCTTTGGATATTTCCAGTAAAGGTAAAAAGTATAAGAAAATTAAATCCTAGACCACTATTTTATCAATAGATTATCTACAATTTGGGTCATTTATTTTCCATTTGATACACCTAGCCAATAACTAATCTAAAAGGTACACCACCCCGAAGGAGTTGGATATTGTGGCACCAACAAGACCCTTGCAACGCTACAACAATGCTTTCATTAACTTCATATGCATAGGGTATGACTTGAATTCCATGCATGATCTAATAAAGAGGAAGCTTAGACTCTATTCATCACTAAATATTCCTTTCAAGATTTGGAAATTTATTAACATGATTTATCTTTTAGGTTTATCTTAAAACAAGTGATAGAGCAATTATATATTTTTTACGATTAATAGATTCTCAAATATGGCCACCATTATACCATATAATATGATCATGAATAAAGCACATACCATCCAAATGTTTTTCTAGCATATGTGGGTATATTTCAGTATTTCAAATTCTAAATTGAAAAAAGACTCTTAGTTTTTAGCCTATTCTAGCAACACTTGTAGGATCTGGTTGACATCATCCTTCACCAATTAAATGCACTTTATCTTTAGATAAATAATTAAAGTGTTCAATAAGATAATGGTATATTTAATTTGGATGCATAATTATAACCATCCGTACATTAGGGATGACAATATATTCTACCTTCAATATTCATACAATCAAGCCTTACATAACTCCAAAGGTTAGAGTCCCTTCCAAGCATACCTTGGATTTATACCTAGTACTCCCGTTGATATTATTTTCAGAAGTCTAACAATATTTAGATGCTACACCATGCCAAGGAAGTTGACATATTTGAGCACATCGTAAAAAATATTAAACATGTGCATAATTAATTTTAACATATACTTGGGCACCAATAACAAAAGTACAAGGAGTGTCACAATCAACATCATGTTTCTTATAGTTTACACTAAGTTTGGATTCATATTCAAAATAAATGCTTCTTCGAGATATAATGGGAGATCAAGTTATTATGCTATGGTCCTTACACCATTATGCATGCAACAATGAGAACTCTTTTATTCTTAATTTATCACCATATCTAGAAATTCACCTAGTATATAGCTTCCTAGACCATATGTTCTATTCATACTTGGACTAGTGATAGTGCAACATAAAATGGAATCGTATTCAAAGGTTAGTTTAGTCAACCCTTGGAACATTAGTCATTTTATTCCATTAGCAAACACTATTACTAAGGAGCCCACAATATTTATAGGATTATGAAAGCTAGTTAGTTTACCACTCAAGCTAACCAATGCACACTTGATTAAGTCAGGCATTTATTTTCCTCTTTGTATTTGGATACAATAGAAGCCATTACTCCTCAAGATGGGATGACTTATTTGAGAAAAGCTATGTTTGCTTGAGCCCTCTTCTTTAGTGATACAAATCCTTAATAGATACTAGTGCAAATTCAAGATTTTGGTCCATCAGACCATCTTTTAGATTAAAATCATAGTATGATACCAAGAAATACTAACATTTGTCTTCATATATTGATTTCAAAATTTGGTCTCATACAACCTCAACATTAAGCACTAACACCAATTTTTATGCTAGTGTCAAGTTTGTGCAAGGCATGCAGACCTTGATCATCTGTTCTAATACATAGATAGGCATTAGATGCAAAAATATAGTGTTAGATCTAGACACCCATGTTTCAACTGAAGGCTTCATGCATCCAATGTTATAGGAATTACAGTAATGATTTTTCAATGGGTTGTATGGGATTGAAATATGCCCCACCCATATTACATCATGATCACATGGTATTACAATGACTTGGTAATTATGCATGTATCACTGGGCAAAATTTGTACCTTAATCTCATTCTTAAAAGTTGAAGAATCTAACAAGTTGAACTAATGTAATCTGATGGAACTACATTAATTGTTAGTTAATATCATTAATTTAGTATGTCATTTGGTATCATAATAAGATATACAAAATCCTAAAACATTATCCATTATAACTATCTTCTTGTATCCATAAGAAGTAAACTTGCTTCTACCTTCTTGAGAGTCTTGTGATTATATTTAATATTTCTTTATAAAAAATATTATTTAGTATAGATGACTATCTTTTGGAATGATTCTAGTCTTCCTCATATTCAACCAAAGAGTGTCTTTATATTAGTGTAGTTAGAAATCAAGGAACCACCACACTTAGCACATCAACATGCTTGTTGTAGCCTAGTACCCATAATCTATAACCTAAGTTTTGATGTTATTGCTAATATTCCTATACAAAGGCCTTACATTATGCTATTATTTACATTAATATTATCTCTTATAACATACTCTTTTTTTATCAATGTATATCCTCATTGTTTATATTTTCATCCAATAACTTAAGGTTTGAAGAAGTATTTACTATTCCCTATCTTGCTACATAATTTTAAAACATAACTCATCTAACCTCACTAGCTGAGTTGGGAAGTCGTCCCTTTTGCCACCATTTTAGGTCCTGTAATGAGGATTAATACCAAATACTCACTAACAATAAAAATCTCAAATTAATGTGTAGGTGTAGGTGGGATTATACATATTATCCATGATACAATGACACTAATTTTAATGGCCATCAAACTAACATGTTATTTGATCATGCTATAGTACATGGATTATCGTTCAAGGTTAAAAAGTACCTATTGATGAAATAATAAAGAACAAGTACAACATTAATCATGTCTAAAAGTGAAAGAGTAAGACTTCTTGCTACCATGATATTTGTACAAATATAAGATAAGATATATTTCACATGGATATCGTGTCATGTATACTTTATTTTGCCTTTCATGCTTAGCCTTTTCCTCTTAATAATTTTTAGGTCAACCACTCATTTGTGAATTATTTAAAAATAAATGATTCTTTAACATATATCTATCATAAGCCTACATGAAAATGGAGCATATTAGTACATATATAATAAATAGTTCATGAAAAAATTAAAATGCCGAATAGACTAGCCAATGTATAGAACTTCACTAAACTCCTTATAAGGTTGTTTGAAAATTTTGCATTTCATGTGATCTTGATCCCACATGCATGGTATCTCTAAAAACTATAATTCCAAGGTATTCCACAATTTAGATTTTATTTTTCAACAATATGTTCTTTGATTATGGATCCCTTTGGACATGTTAGTTGTTTCATAAATCCTTTTAAACTTTTTATCTCTTGGGTTGGATCATGTGCCTTATGTTAATAACACTATTGAAATCAAGATCATTTACAAACTAGATTATTATAGCCATTTGGAAGTCTAGGAAAGAGTTAGATAACTTTTTATCCAATACACATATTACATTGACAATATTTTCACACTTTGCTTGATCCTAATTGTTGTTTTTTTATAAAAATAATTTATTTTGATAATAACATTTATCATCATAGAAAATTAATTCTCAAATAATATTTAACCATAACAAATGAAAAAAAAAACTTGATTATATTTGAAGTACATAGTATATCTTAGAAGAAAATATGATAAATAATTTATAACCTTTCTTAGAATTTGATAAGAGATGTTTAGCCTAGAAAATCTAACAAAAAAAATATTTTACCATAAAAATATTTTCAAGGGGATCATAGGAAATAGCTATGCATAACATAGTAAACAAATTTTCGAAGTAACTTAAAAATGTTGTGCCATAAAACGTTGTCATGTATCCATTAATTTTACATGCACACTATTATTTTTTCGGTTAAATAGGAAAATTAACATGATCCATAATTATGTGGTGTTTAATGCCATACATGATATTAACATGATCCATAATTATGTGGTGTTTAATGCCATACATGATATTAGTCGGAACATTCACTTCTTCTTTAAAAGAATTCAAGTAGTAGGTAAGCATGGCATTTTAGTAGGCTTTTCATCTTCAAAACTCGAATAATATATTTTCTTAAACTTGTGTTTCTTTAGTAGTTGAGATATCAATCCACAAAGGAACTATAATACCTTTAATTATATACATAAGATCCAAACGATGACCACTAGCAAATAATTCCATTATAGAAGAATATAAATTATGAATAATTTTCTCATAAAATTAAATATTTTAATCTTCTTTAAGAGATGAAGACTATGAGCAAGCGTTTCTATTTTAGGAGGTTCATAATTTTCTCATAGAATAAAAAATTTCGAACTTCTTTCAGAGATGAAGACTATGAGCAAGTGTCTCTATATTAGAGGTTCTCTAGAATCATGTTCACTGATGAACTTAGTTTTTTTTTAATGGTATTTATAATTGCTTGGTTAGAACCTTCAATGTCTTTCATAAACAATCTATTTCAAATCAAGATGCCCCTTTTATCGAGAAACATGATCAAACAACATTGTTCATGTATTAATCAAATAACAACGACCAAACCATGTCATTAATATTTTTTGTATTAAAATCCGAATCTTGATATCAAAGTGTGAAACTTTCTACTCTTAACTATTTGCTCAAAACTCTATTACTCTAAGTTCTATGAACTGCTGAAGTTCATCCACAAACTGTAAATGTTCATCCATTACATTGAAACTGGGTTAATATTATTATGAAATTCTTTATCTTCAACCAATTACCCCAAATTCTATGGAAGACAGGTGCACAAAAAAAACTATTTTGAGCAGAACACGTTCACAATATTTCCAGATGATCACAGACATATAATCCCTTTGTTTCACTCAATTCAAGCATATTTGAAGCCACTTGCAACTCAGTTTAAGATGGAATGGTTTTACAGTACAACAGTAAGCAACCCTCAGAGTGAACCACCATAAAAAGATGAAATGATGTTATGAAATAAATCTTATTCAGAAGTAAAATGAGTTTTACATGTCCATTTCATAGTCTTTTGAGAAAACAGAAACTTACACTATACACAAATTTTCCATGGAAGAAGCTGAAATGCATGACTAAACATTCAGAATGCTGCTTCCTTCCATGCAGAATCAAATTGAATGGATAGCTTCTCAAACTGATCTTTCAAACTCATATCTATCATGCGGGATGCATTCTTTCCAAAGCGGACGACAAAACCTGCTACCAAGGCCGGGTCAATCACATTCCGCAGTTTCACATTCTTGGCACCAGTTAAGCTCTGTATCCTCTTTGCAATCTGGGATAATTGGTGGTTCTCAAGCTTTAGTGCAGAGGATACAATAGCAACTTGGGTATCTGTCAATTCATTGTATATTGATCCAAATTCTTTCACAATATTCTTTACTATGTCCATCCTTTGCTTATCAACAAGAAGATTCAGGAAACAAAGAGTGTGGGTATGGAATTTAGCATCATCTGCAATGGCCTTCAGAATGCTCTTCTTTTTATCATTCTCAACTATAGGGTTGATGAGAAAATCATAGACCTCCTGGTTCTTCAACAAATGTGAAAACTTCTCCATATCCCTGTTAATTACCTCAAGCATGTTATTGGCCTGTCCAATTTCCAAAAGGGCTGCTGCATATCCCCCGGCTGCAGAGTCTCGCATCACAGTCACAGGCCTTTTTCGATGGCTTATGGCCCTGGCCTGTGTGACCCTTACCCCATCATGTGAGGAAGAGCTCCTGACTGCTATTCCAGGCCCTGCTTTGGAGATGGAGCAATGGGCATGGGCGAATGGGCTGGACGAACGAGACCCACCTGCTACATGGGCAGGGGCAATGGGAAGTTGTTGAACAGTTTCATGAGATTGAAGCCTTCGTGTAACTGGTGTTGAATGCAAGCTCAAGGCAGAAACAGAACGGCTTAATGTCTCCATCTAGCAAATGAAACAGATTGTTAAGGACTTTCAATGCAGAGCAGGGATAGCTCAAAGGAATGAATATATTTTGAAAGTATACAAAATTTGGTTGATAAGGACAAAAGCATAGATCTCACACACAAATGATTTGACAAAGAAAACTGTGAATTCCATTACAAAGTCAGGCAATAAATAGCCAAATACAGTGATTGGATAAAGTCGAAATAATTAGAAACTTTATCCAGTTGATAACGTTATCATATGCGGATAATAGAAAAATATAAATATGGCAATCAATTTGTGGGCTCAGAAATGGTGTCTCATGTTAAAAATGAGAAAAAAACCATATAAGAGACCATGAATTATTTTTTAATTTTGATTAGTGAGTAGAATTTATGTAAATTAAGAGTCACATTGCACAAGCCTTTGGACTACAATTTGATGGACTAGTTTTTTTCCAAAAATGATTAAACCACTTGCTAAATAATTAGCCAAATACAGTGATTGAATAAAGTTGAAATAATTAGAAACTTTATCCAGTTTATCCAGTTGATAACATTATCATATGCGGATAATAGGAAAATGCAAATATGGCAATATTAAACTTGTCAATTTGTGGGCTCAGAAATGGGTGTCACATGCTAAAAATGAGAAAAAAACATATAAGAGACCATGAATTATTTTTTAATTTTGATTAGTGAGTAGAATTTATGTAAATTAAGAGTCACATTGCACAAGCCTTTGAACTACAATTTGATGCACTATTTTTTTTTCCAAAAATGGTTAAACCACTTGCTAAATAATGGCCCAGGGGCACAGGGAATCAGGCTGCCATTAATCGAAAATCGTAAATTTGTATTAATATAAAAGCAAAGATATAAAATTAATCCGTTCGATAATGAAGCAAAGACTAATGACCTGCAAATGTTCTTGAGATACCCTTTGTTCCAGGAAATCTAATGTTCTTAAGATACCCTTTGTTCCAGTAAATCTTTATTAGTCAGGTAAGAGTAGTAATCCTACACAAATAAGCACATACTATGTGGAAGTGCCCTGGATGACCTTGTATAGGAAGTTCTTTAGGGATAAAAAGTTAAAGTTTGACCTTGTATAGGAAGTTCTTTAGGGATACAAAGTTAAAGTTAAAGTTTGGCCATATGAATATTCTTTTTTAGATGGGCAGGTTTTTCAGATCATGATCTATATTTTTTGGTTTTATAATTTTTTTTTTTTTTTTTTTTTTTTGTTATAGTTGATCTGTTTGATACTATGTTTAAAGTATAATTTTTTAATAAATTAAAATTTGATAAATTTTTTTTTGTTAAACTCAAATACAAACTTTATCATATACATTTACTATTTTTAATATCAAAAATATCAGTGTAGTTGTGTGCTAATCTCCTATTGATAAGCTTAGGACGGGCCATGGCTGGGAGGGGACTACTCAGCCCTAAGGGTTTATCACACTACCTAAATAAAAATAAAAAAAAAATATTTTTAATTTTGATTTGGGCTAATTTTTTTGGCTAATTGTTTTAAACAGTTTTAAATTAAAAATTGGCTACTAGTAAGATTTAATAAAATAGTTTAATATTTAGATAAGGGTAGTTTAGTGGTTAAAGTTTTGGTCTATTTTTTTGGGGAGGTACGTGGTTTGGGGGATAGGCTGGATGGTCTTGCCTGAGTGTTTGTTGATTGGCTGCCTCAGTTCAATACCTTGGAAGGTGGAGATCCCATTAACTTCGTTTAACTCAACAAACTAAGGCTTATAATAACAACCCAATAATATTACTGTTTCCCTATGTATTAAAAAAACAATAAGTAAACTAAATTAAAATAAGTGGTGAAGGAATGATGAGTAAAGATGCTCGCTGCCCTAAAAAGAATCCTGTCTGATGCCTGATAAACATCGCTCCAAATGTCTTGCCACATGCTATCTAGCATCTAGAAGAGTTCAAATCTATTGCTGATGGTCTTTCTCCTCTCTCCTGGATTAGATATATATAAGCCCCCAAAAATTGGAAAAATTACATATTGACAGATAAAAGAATACATGAAAAAGTTGTCTGCCGTGGTGGGTATTTGGTTTGTAACTCTTTGGGAGTGCGGTTGAGAAAAGGGAAAGGTAATACTATTCAGTAGCGTTCTTCAGATTTTGGTCTAAAGCTTTTTATACAATCCTTTGTCTAAAACTCTAAAAAGATTAAAAAAATAAAATAAATAAATTGAGTTTATGTCCAATCTGCAGTCTTGTATGTACGCTGTATCTAGGGTTCAGGCCCTCCAAAAGTAGCAGGGATTTCAGAGTAAAAGTCCAAACCCCTTATATTCAATGATATTTGCAGAAAACCCTATGCTACCTATTAAAAATATAAATATTATGTCAATTTCTGATATAATTAATCAATCACACATGAACACGAACACATTCTCATAGCAAATAATGTTTTCAACTCAATGATGGGTTCCTTTCTGTGTTTTTAATGAAATGAGATTTGCATTAAACATGGGGGAATGCATATGACGAATCTTATTGACAACCATGAGATAACAGGGAGCTAATCTGTAAAGCTAACCTGCCCTGCATCCCATCGATTCTACATGGTCTTTTATCGCTACTTAAAATAAAACAAATAAACAAACTCAGGATTCGTCTAAACTGAAGTTGGATATCAAGGGTACTAATAATTGAATGTATATATGACACTATACCTGGATTTATTTGCAGTCCCTCAGAAGGCAGAGATGCAGATTCCAGAGAAGAGGAAGACAGAAATGAACCATAAAGGAGAAGTCATGGGAGGTGATGTGAACCACACACTCCAACAACTCGCCTCCATGGCTTCATCCTCTCCTCCCATTTTGTAATCAACGTGCCTTAAATCTGACGCTCAAAGGGGACCGTTGGATGGTTCTGACAACAATAACCTCGAATTAATGGAAAGAATAGGTTGGTTTGTAGGGGAATATTTATTTATGGACTGTGATACTTCCCTTTTATTCCACAAACTAAAAAGTTTTCTTAAATAACCTTCAATTTCCTAAAATTTGCAACGTCATAGTTGATTGCATTAGAAAATATCAGGGAAAATGATTAAGCAACGTGGACAGTGAGGCCGGAATGAAACACACATGATCCACAACGGTCTGTATAAGCAGGATATCGTGAGCCGGAGTAAGGATGGGACAGATTCCAGTTTTCTTCCTTAAGTTGGCATTTTGTTCCTCGGAAAGATAATGTATATTTAGTAACAAGATTAATAAAGTAATATGGTTGTAACCACCGAAAAAGATGATTATCTTTTCGGAATCCAACAACATAGAGATATTTTAACCATTCTCCCATGAATTTTATTGTGCCCGCACATGTTTATGTTTTATTTTATTTTTATGCTCTCCAGACCACAGACCACGAGAATATCCACAGACCACGAGAATACCGTAGACCTCTTTGTGGCAAGAGGTTCGTTATTTTCTTTGCTTTGACCATTTAATCTCCTCGTGTTTCTCATTGGCATTTTGCCGAGGAGAGACTTTGTTGACTTGAATACCTAAATGAGTTGATAGATTCCACTTGGAATGGTTTTCCCAAGTTCATATAAACATGTCTAACGGTACCTTAGAAATGTTGTTTTCCTTGGGTTGCGAAAAGAAACTTTAATAAATTTTACTTTCCGTACGGAAAATTCCACAAATTTTAGTCTATTACATAAAAAAAAATCAAGAAAACTAAGCTGTCAGAAAATTGAACTTGGAACAACTACTCACTAAGCTGTCAAGAAATTGAACTTGGAACAACTACTCACTCATAAGTACTGGATACTAACCAATCAACTTATTTTTTTAGAGTACCTTTTAAATATTGTTATCTTAAATGAAGAGTTATATATAGTTTAAGTTGGATTACAAATATTACATCATGATGATGATGTTAGAGATTAAAAATATATATATATATATATATATATATATATATATATATATATATATATTTTTAAAATAATGTAAAAAATAATTGGGTGTCACACAGGGTAGAAGTAGTAGATCGATCCGTTTTAGTTGAGTGTTTGCCAGTTTGAGGTTAGTGGTTCCAGTCTTGAGCCCCTCAAAGGTTCCTTTATTTGGAGTAAAACTCTTACCGAGGTGGGGGAAGGACTATAGTGGTAGCTTTTCGGACTCGAACTGTGCTCGCGAGGGAGATTGTTGTTGATTTCCTTATCTCTTAAAAAAAAATTGGGTGTCACACTTTTATGAAGCATAGTAACAAGGGTCTTTCTCCCTATGAATTAAACCAAGGTAACTAGGGGCCTTGGGTGCCACACTTTCTCGAGGTATAGTGACAAAGGTTTTTCTCCCTATGATTTAAACCGAGGTAACCAAAGGTGTTCCTCCTTGTGATTTGAATCGAGCTAACTAATATAAAATGCCACAATTTATTTAAAAAATTGGGTGTCACACTTTCTCCAAGCATAGTAACAAGGTTCTTTCTCCATGTGATTTAAACTGAGATAATTGGGGGCCTTCCTATGATTTAAACCGAGGTAATCGAGGGCATTCCTCCTTGTGATTTGAATCAAGGTAACCGGTACGAAATACCAACAACATAATGTTGAAGTATCGCAATAAAAATAAATTACAACTTAAAAAATAAAATATGCTAAAAGAAAAGTTTGTTTATATATATATATATATTTATTTATTGTGGATACATATAGGAGTTGGTTACATCCACTCTATTTTTAGTAATTGCCAAGTGCAGGGTTTAAACCACAAGAATTGCTCCCAACAAACCTATAACACCTTGTTATTGTTGACCCAACATGAGGGGATTGATGAGGGCATCTTATTACATTACCTAGGCTTAGTTTATTATTAAGTTAGTTCCTAGGTTTAGTAGTATTTCTTGCAAATAATTGTAATGTGAGACCTCATATTCTCACGTACACTTCTAGTTCACTAGGTGGCAACTAGTTGGCATGCTAGAAGGGTTTGTTAGGATTTGCTAAGTTAAGATAGGCTTGCATATTTTGGTAGTTAGCATATTATACTTTATGCTACCACCACTTTAGCCATTCATTGATGATTTGGTGGAAGTGGTTATTGTATTTTTGGCACCTTAGTGCCTATATATTGCACACATGAATAAAGAACGATAAGTTGGATTTGAATCCTTAATATTGGTATCAAAGCAAATCGGTTTTGGAGACTTGGGTTATTGCCATCTCCATGTTGTTTAGTGTTTCATGCACTAAGGTTTTGTTCAACTCTATCTTGAGTTGTTGCTTGAGTGAAGTGGCCAACTAGGAGATGACAGATTAGATTGAGTTGAGTGTCTCTTAATTTACCAAAAAATAAGCTTTTTGTAAATTTAAAAAAAAAATTGTGCATGATTTTATGGCAAATTTAATCAATTTCCAAGCAATTTTGATATTTTTGAAGAAAACTAAGGTTCCACCTTAGTTTAAAGCAATCATGGGTTTATAATATATATATATATATATATATATATATATATATATATATATATATATATATATATATATATAATTATTAAAATAAATTGTTCCCACTCGATCGGTCCTACTAGTAGATTGATCAGTGAGCCTTTTTTTGGTATTCGATGGCACTTGTGATCGGTGCAACCAATGTCGTTGTTAGGCATATCAGTGTCCTTGACAGGCGCATGCTTGCGGTACCCCAGTGCAGGCATTGCACCTTTGCCAGGTGCATCAATGCCTTGACAAGTGCATTAGCACCTATGTTAGGCACTTGGCCCCTACGACAGGCACGACCTACGCCCTGTTAGGCATGTCAACGCTTGTTTGTTGTAGGCACGACCTATGCTTGCTCAAGTGTGGTACTGCATATCTGCCATAGGCCCGACCAATACCTATGATAGGTGCGTAAGCACCTGTGTTAGGCGCACCAGACACCTTCCCTTAGGTGCCTTCGATAGGCGCATTCATGCATGTCACAATTGTGTCACCGAAATACTATGACGTCGATTGTCACACGCTCGACAAGTAACAATGGACCTCGTTAGGTGTGTCATCGATGAGTCTTACCAAAAAAATTGGAGTTGCTTGCCTCCCAAAATCTACTTTGTAGTTCAAGGAATCCAAGGATTTTACAGGGACTGCCAGCATTTGTTCACCTATTTTTAGAGTTCCTCGAGTGGTGTGCCAGCCAAACAAGCAGATACAGTTTTGACATTGGTATTGCATGCATAAAACGAGTAAAATTGGAATTTTAATTAGTTTAATTCTTTAGTAAGATTTTAATTAATGTTTTTTAATTTATAAATTTAAATATTAACTTAATTTTAATTAATCAATTTATGAATTTGATTAATTAATGTTTTTTTTATTAATTAAGTTAATTTAAATTAATAATTTAAAAAGGCATTTAATTAAACTTTATTGATTAATTTATTTTCCCAGTTACAAGCACTTTTCAAAACTTTCAAGAGTTTTTCTTCCAACACCAGCAAGTTTCAAAAATTGAGAAAAAGATTTGTTAATTTGCACTCGCTTCAATTGATATAACTTTTGTTGTTTGTATTTAGCTAGGAGTTATTTCGTTTAAGAGAAACAAATTGTAATCAAGGTTCTCAAATTACCTTGTTTTTGTGTGCATTTTTACCCTACTCCTAGCTTACACCTGTTTTCAAATGGCCTCGGATTTGGCTGCCCAAGTGGCAAAATTGGCTTAAATTGTAAATGCACTTACATATAAAGCTAGTAAAACAAATTTGGCCCAAGTTGTCAGTAGCTTTATTGACAAGGTTAATGACATCAGTGTACAAAATGTCACTGAAGTCAAGATTTAAAATAATGACCCACACTTGAAGGCTTAGTGTGAGGTCCCATTGTATGATGGGTCAAGGAATCCAGACATCTTGAATAGTTGGATTCTAGACATGGAATCTTGGTTTTCCTACACTCACACTCAAGATGATGATAAAGTTCCATTTGCAAAGCTTAATATTTCAGGCTTAGCTAAAGTTTTAGTGGAACACAAAGGTCATGATGCATTAACCACTTGGGAGAATCTTGTAAAAGCACTCAAGCAAAATTTTTATCCCTCAAACTATCAAAGAGAATTGATTATTAAGTGGTTTCATTTTTGACAAGAAACTAATATGTCTATTTAGGACTACATCTTCCAATTTAATAGGTATTGCATCCTTGTTGATGTGGATGATGAAGTAGAAGCTCTTATTCTCAAATTTTAGAGTGGGCTCTTGGAGCACTTGTATAGAGAGATCATGTATGTTCCTATGTAAATATTGGACCTTGCTTTCAATCGTGCACAACTTGTGGAAGATAAGTTTTTGGTGCATTCAAAGGGGTTTCGTTCTCCTTCTTCATATTTTGGTAGTTCATCATAGGGGACAAGTTCTTCTCCAAAGAAGACTATTTCACCAAAGTAAAATTCTTCTTTTTCCCCCTCTCCTTCTTCTTCCTCTTATTCTTCTCCTCCTTATAATGGTAGAAAATTTTGTAATCATTGTAACCGAAGAGTATATAAAAAATTTGAGTGTTTTAGAAAGAAGAAGAATTTAATTGTAAAACCTCAACAAGAGGCACCACAAAATGGGCCACTTGAGGTTGTAGGTGAGGATAAGGAGTATGAAGAACTTAAGGGTCAATTGGATAATCTGACCCTTTTGCACCACAAAAGTAGTCGTGATAGTTTGTTTGTCACCAAAGCACACCTCTGTCACAACTATTCTATCAATTGTATTTTTGACAATGGATCACAAATAAATCTAATTACCAAATTCATAGTTTATTGGCTCAAACTGCTTGTAGAGCCTCATCCTTACCCCTATTCCCTTGGATGGAAGGATGTGGATTCTACCTCTGTAATCATAGAATATTGTACGATATCCTTTGCCTTAGGTCCACATTATGTGGATCGCATCACTTGTGATGTGACTCCTATAGAATATTGTGGGACAACCCTATCAATATTATAAATGGGTTCAATATGATGTTTTTCATAAAACCTACATCATGCATCATCAGAATAAGATCTTTCTTATTCGTAACCTTCCATAATCCCAATTTTTGATGTCTTCACAAAATATTGCATTAGTATTTTATCCCAAGGACATTCATGCTTTTATCGCTCCTCTGACTCATCAAGAGGTCCTTCCTCCTCCTTCATTTGTACCTCCTCTTGTTGCTCCTATTGTTGTTCCTCCTGCATTTGAGCAGCCTCCTTCCTTTCCACCTTCACTAGTTCTAGTTGTTCAATAGACTCTGTAAATTTTACAACAGGCGATTGCTTCTCGTTGATGTCATTCACCACTTGGCAAGTGAGTTGTTCCACATGTTGTTTCTTCACACCAACATTTTGAGGCATCAACAACCTTGTTTCACCCAACTATGAGATGGCTTCTCAAGATTTGTATTCAACATTTAATCACTCACCCTTCCACTCCTTTTGTAAAAGCATTGGAGACCAATGCTTCTTGAGTAGAGAGGTATGATGAGGGCATCTTATTATATTACCTAGGATTAGTTTATTATTTAGTTCCTAAGTTTAGTAGTATTTCTTGCGAATAATTGTAATGTGAGACCTCATATTCCCACGTACTCTTCTAGTTCACTAGGTTGCAGCTAGTTGGCATGCTAGAAGGGTTTGTTAGGATTTGCTAAGTTAATATAAGCTTGCATATTTTGGTAGTTAGCATATTATTATTTATGCTACTATTATTGTATGAGAATTATTTGCTACCATCACTTTAGCCATTCATTGATGATTTGGTGGAAGTGGTTATTGTATTTTTGGCACCTTAGTGCCTATATATTGCACACATGAATAAAAAATGGTAAGTTGGATTTAAATCCTTAATAGGGACCACCAGTTGCTCGGGATTTATACCATCATCATCAGTTTGACATGCACTCAAATGATTTAGATCAGACTATTACCTTTGCAACAAGTATGTCCCCAAGGTTTGAACCTAGGTCTCTTCTTGGTAAGTGCCTAGCTAGACAGATAATTACCAATCCATCTAGTCCTTGGGGGTAAAATTTTAGGTTAGAAAGAAGACTCTAGAGCTTCTCTTAGGTGGCCGGTAGTGCCATACCATTCGGGTATACCACTATTTAGAAGGAACCCATAGGAGATTTTTTTGTGTCCCCCTTTGCATTGTAGAGGTTTGAACTATGGACCTCCCATTCAACAGGACCATGCTTGCCTTCTCTACTTGTGCTGCAAAGGTGGACATAAGGTATTATCATAGCCAGTATGATTTGAACCGGAGTTGAATGGATCCGCGATACAGATTGTAGACCTCAACTAGGCATCTCACACCAACTTGGCTACCCACTCACCCTTAAAACTTTTAAATTAGAAAGAAACCTCAAGATCTGCTCTTAGGTGATAGATAGTGCCATCCCATATGGGTATACCACTATCTAGAGGGAAGCCACAATATATTTTTTGTGTCCTCCTTCACATCACAAAGGTTCAAATCGTGGACCTCCCATTTAATGGGGACAAGCTCACCTTCTCCACTTGCACTACAAAGATGAACAAAAGAGTTTATGGTAGCCAATGTGATTTGAATCAAAGTTGAATGGACCTACGATATAGATCGTAGATCTCAACTGGCCACCTCACACCAACTCAACTATCCACTCACCCTTAAAAGGGCTTATGGTAGCCAGTGTGATTTGAATCAAAGTTGAATGGACCTATGATATAGATCACAGACCTCGGCTGATCGTCTCACACCAACTTGATTACTTACTCACCCTTTAAAAAGAGCTTATGATAGCCAGTGTGATTTAAACCAAAGTTGAATGGACATACATTACAGATAACAGACCTCAGCTGGCCGTCTCACACCAACTTCGCTGCCCACTCACCCTTGAAAGGGCTTATATGTCATGACTTACCTTGGTAGGACATTTTTAAAACAAAAACGTGTCTGTAATTTATTGTTTCAATGCCTAGCATAGTTTATATTATGGATATGCAAAAATATTTGTAACAATGATTATGTTGTATGGATATGGTATTATGTTTTAATGTGGGTTTTGCAGGGTAACTATGCTTGCAGGTATAAGAAAAGATTGACTGCCAAGAATAGACCCATTTAGGTGGATATTAGTAAAATAGATATTTCTCTAATACCTAGGTGGTCAACACTGAGCTAACAATTTAAAACCAGTTTTGGTGCATGCATGTGATTTAATCAATTTTTGGGATCATTATTATCATACCATACATACTTTAATTTTGATTAAAAGGACTAACATCTTGGATGGTTATACTTTGTTTTGGGGATTATGAATATTCTTGAATTTAATTAATTAATTAGGAAATTAATTAATTGAAGAAATTTCATATATACCTTTAATTGAATTGTAGTGAGGTAATATAATTGTTTGTTGTATTTGAAAGTTACTATTTTTTTATTTAAAATGAGGATATAACTTTTTAAATAAGCATGAGTTTTATATTTTATTACAAAAAAAGAAAATCCCCCTGTTGACTTTCCAATTGAAGCATGAAATAAAAACCTAGGAAAAAGGGTTGGAGTTGGAAAACTAGGTAATAAAGCCCATGTTAGATTTGAGGAAGATGGTGGGCCTTAACGAGAAGTACACACTCTGCCAACTTGGGGAGAGGTGAAGCAAGGGGATAACAATGTCCTTGGGGGACGCATGTCAAGTGGGTAAGAGAAAGAAAAGAGGTCAGGGTGGCTAGTGGAGGAGGGCATCATGAGGAGAGTGCTTGGAGATCTAGGAGAGCTAAACTAAGGAAGATTCAACCTAACCAGAGCAACAAAGGATCATCATAATAAGTTTAAGTAAAAATTTAAATTTCCCTTTTGCCCTGTTGATCCTACGTCTTGCTATAAGTGTATTCTGATTTTGAAGTCCACCTAATGCATTGTATCATATATAAGATATGGTTGCTATCTTTGCCTTGAGATCGTTTAACCGTAGACCGTATTCTCTTTGAAATATGTTGTCCTTGCTGTTTGGTGTTAGGATGAGATATCTGTGCTCTTGTAAATGAATTTTTTAGCAGGAATAAATACTTTTTGTTTTTATTATTTTATTGTGTAAACAAATGGGCTCTTGTAGATGTCCATCAGTTCCCTTTATATTGGATAAAATATATTTAGTTTCTTTTTTTTACTTTATAAACAAATGGGCTCTTGTAGATGTCCGTCGACACCCTCTATATTGGATTAAATATATTTAGTCTCATTGTTTTACTTTGTAAACAAATGGGCTCCCGTAAATGTTTGTCAATTCCCTCTAACCTGAAGTAAATATATTCAGTCTTCATCATTTTATCTCGTAAAATGGCTCCTGTAAGTGACTTCCCATACCTTTATGTTTTAGAGTGGTTATCTTTTGATTTAGATGCCCCTGTAGTCATCTTATAGTGCCTTTAAGATAAAATAAGATAAGCTTTTGATTTCTTACTTCATTTTCTATGCAAATTAGGCTTTGTTAATCATCTCACCATTCCATCTTGTAGGTTTAGCAAAAATATTTTTTTTTGTAAGTTGGAGACTGAGAGCTAATGCATGCACTATATCACGCTCGATCGAGCTTAGAATGGAATACTATTTTTGGTCTTCCCTAACATGGGATAGGTCGTGGTGCCAAAGCACCATAAAGGAGAAAATACCTCCCTTGTTAGTTGACCACCACTCGCTGGTCTAGAGCACCATCGATAGGGGCTACTCACATGTTGTTGATGATGCCACATAGCATGGATACATGGATTTAGCTGACTACACAATAGGTTATTGTGTGCCTGGGTTGTCTATTGAGTTTACATTAAGGTTGATTAAAATTCCTTTTTTTAGATAAAAAATTGGCTATCCCACACGTGTTGTACGATGGGGGAATGAGTAGTCTAAGAAGATCACAACTCACTTAGCTTAATAGCCAAGTGCCTAGGTGCTTGGCTATGGACTACTTGACCCCACGTATCATATGTTACTTGGATGGCTTGTGGACCTCCAATTGGTGCTTGTGATGGTTGTAATGGATAGTGCTATTGTGTGTCCTGTTGACTGTGGTTTTATGAGTGGTGGTCTGCATTGATTTGTAGACCAGTCCTAGTTGTTGAAAACCCCTTTTGGGATTCTTTTATATTTAGGATTTAGAATCCTATAAATTAATATGTTCTTCATTATTCTAATTTAAAATCCTAGAAATTAATATGTTATCCGTTGGTCTAGTTTAATCTTCAATTTATAATGGAAAATATGGTTTCTGTTGAATGAATTGGGCTTGGAAATATATAATAACTATTATATTCCTTTGAGTTAATCATGATTGAAATGTATTATGGACATCATACTTCATGTTGGGGTAAACTATGATAATTTATGTGGAGGAAATTATGATTGAAATGTTGTAGGGTTAAGATATTTCAATGGTGTTTTGAATTGTAGTTATGGTTGAAGTTAAATGATGTTATGAAATTTATTAATGATGATATGTTTCATTTTGGGATAAACTATGTTGTTGAGGTATTAAGGATAAAATAACTCCTTTTGGAATATATTAGGTGTGGAATTCATAAAGGATTCTAGACTCTATTTCATAGTGTAGAATGTTATTAAAACATAGATGATATCACCTTATATTCCTTGTAAAGGTACTAATGGGATTCTTTGGGGAGGATTAGGGGGTCCTCTCTAATAGTCTCATTATGTGCTTTTGATAGTTTATGGATACAATATATTTTTAGAAGTTATTCTTTAGAAGGTTTCTTTTCAAGGAAGAAAAACAACATATGAAGGATGAATGTGGAATTCATTCGAGGAAATTATGAAGTTCTCTCACCAAAATTTGTAATATGAATTAAAGAAACAATTCATGTTTTAAGTGACATAAGAATTATGGGATTCTTATTTTTTGATGAAAGAAATTTATGGATTTCCTTTGATTAATTATATTGGAGATAAATTAACTTATGAAATAAAAAGGATGTTTCAAGGCTAGGTTTTTCCTGCAAGGGTTTCCTAGGATATATGATGTGTTATGTGTTTGGATGGTATATATTTATCCTTGGATCATGCTCTTACTAGAAGTAGCTATTGAAATCATGTTGCTCTTTAAAATGAATGGGAATTTCATTGTATTCTCATAGATTATGCATTAGTTAGTTGGTAAGAGTTTATTGAAAAATTATGGTGCTACTCATAATAATTGTGAATGGTGTATTAAAAGAAAGGAAAAGATTCACTAGTTATGAGTAAGAAATAGTATATTCAATTTATGGTTTTGAATAGCCTTAACATGATGAATCTTAGTTATGTAAAGGATGACACCTACTAACTTATGCATGGATTAGAAGCATGGAGGAGATGAGACAGATAATTAAGTTAGCTCATCATAGATATGGGATAGATATCTTAAATTAGCTCATCATGGAGATGAAACAAATAGCTTAATTTAGCTCATCACAAAGATGAAATAGATAGCTTAAGTTAGCTCATCATGGAGATGAGACAGATAGCTTAAGTTAGATCATTGTGGAGATGAGATGAATAGCTTAAGTTAGCTTATCATAGATATGAGATAAATAGCTTAAGTTAGCTCATCACTGAGATGAGACAAATAGCTTAAATTAGCTCATTATGGAGATGAGTCATACATCTTGATCATAAGATATTAGGACACTGGTCAGTTACCAAGATGGTATGTGGATGGTTGGGAGATTCATAAATCCCTAATGAGTGTATAAAGTAATTTTTTTTTTCTCTTGAGTGGGTTGGATTTTTGGGTTGTTTCATTTGGTATTAGAGCTCATGGTCGTAGGACTATAAGCTTCCCTTGATAAGACCTAGGTGTGATGGAATAGGTGTTCCTAAGAAAGAACGTAGAAATTGCAAACCGATATGCAATATTCAAAATTTTAACTTGAGATAGATGATTTAAAGTGGTACGTTAATAGGTATAGATATACCAAGCGACAAAGATAAATAACACAAGCTTATACTGAGAGGGGGTGAACAATATAGTGCCCACTTTTTACTTTCTTTCCAAACCAATATCAATTAGTGTCCTTAATTGCAATAACCAAATATAGTAGTGTGCATTAATGACATAGATAGCAATAGTAAGCAAGAGCACAAATCACCACATAATTGAGACACAATATTTAACGTGGTTCCCCCAATGTGGGGTAGTCCACAAGATAATCTCCTTATAATATTTCACAAAGAAATAGGGATCCTTATCCCAATACAAATGATTACTTTGATCTATTCAAAGCTAGGCTATCCACTGATCTGCTCAGGTGGGCAATCCATTGATCTTCTCATGTGGGCAATCCACTGATCTACTCATCCATGCAATCCACTAATCTGCTTAGCTAGGCAATCCTAATCTGCTCAGGTAGGTAATCCACTGATCTGCTCAACAAGGCAATCTATTGATCTGCTCAGGTAGGCAATTTGCTGATCTACTCAGGTAGGCAATCCTGATATGCTTAGGTAGGTAATCATGATATGCTCAGGTAGGAAATCCACTGATCTACTCAGTAAGGCAATCCACTAATCTGCTTCAGCAAGCTCACCAAGAACTTGCTCAAATATGCTCTAGCAAGCTCACTAAGAACTTGCTCAAATCTACTTTAGCAAGCTCACCAAGAACTTGCTCAAATTTGCTCCAACAAGATCACCAAGAACTTGCTCAAATTTTCTTAGCAAGCTCACCAAGAAGTTGCTCAAATATGCTCAACAAGCTCACAAAGAACTTGCTCAAATATGCTTTAGCAAGCTCACCAAGAACTTGCTCAAATCTGCTCCAAAATCTGTCCACATATCTATCCCAAAAGCCTTCTCAAAGGCTCAATCAATAATTCACAAAAGCTACCTCAAATTTGTCCAAAAATTTATCCCAAAAGCCTTCTCAAAGGCTCAACCAATCATACACAAAAGCTGCCTCAAATCTGTCCCAAAAGCCTTATCAAAGACTCAATCAATCATGCTCAACTAGCACTCAAATCTCATCCATAAATCTATGAAGGCAAGTCTCAATGATGAACTCAAAAATGAATGACAATGCTCTCTTCAATGGATGACAGCAATTATCCACAATGATCTCAACTCAAATCAATCTCAACTCAACTCAAATCAGAATATAGAATAGTTTGTTTTATAGAACTTGAACAACCACTCCACTCATTCACTTGACTAGGCTCAAACAACTCTACTCAACCAATCACCACAAGGAATAACTTTTTCTCACAAACCCTAGTTCAAGCATGAATCAATCAACTCAAAATGTTTCCAATAATACTCAACAATAACTCTCACATAACAATGATACTCATGTTCTTCTCAAGTTCAAGTTCTTTGCATAACCAATGGGCTTCAACAACAATGCTTATAAAATAAGGTTTAATCTCAACTCTCAAACCAGAAAACCTTGAAGCATTAAACCAATCACTTTTGAAAAGGAAACCACAATCAATCATTTTCTCTCCAATGATATTTCAGAAATCAACCACCATAAACAATCAATAGAGAATATTGCCCATACCTTATTGATGCCAAGAAGTTGTCCACAAAATCTGCCACACTCAACAAACTTTCTTTTTCAACTTTCAATAAGGGTTAGAGATCTTTATTAATAACACAATAATAATATACAAATAACACCTTATTACTCTTACTCAATAAAAAACACCATGTCCCCTCATGAAAGAATTAATCCCCTTTGAGAAAGAACAAAGCAACCTTCACTTTTGAACCCATTTACAAAATCAAAAATATATATTTACACACACCTTATTTCTTCCTCTAAGAAAGTTAATCAAATAGCCCTCAAAATAAGCTTTCCAACGATATATAATATGATATACTTCTAAAAATAAAATCACCAGAAATCTCTCTTTTTCTTAAAGTGCATCACAACCCTTATTTCTCCTAGGGCAACTTTAGAAAAATAAAATATTAAAAAATATTAACTTGCCTTTGTCCTTGATGGGATTTGATCCCTCGACGCCTCCTTGCTCAGTGCTTTAACCATGACCAAGCCACCGTTGGGCCACACGCCCTCATGTGTTCAAAGGGGCATAAATCAAAATAAATACCTTAATATTCTGTGCCCTTCAAAAACTTAAAAGCGCTTCGAGCGTTTCAACACAACAAGCATCCCCGACGAGACTCGATCGCAGGACCTCCTGCTTCATACACAATGCATGAACCACTAGGCCAAAGGTGCCTACGCGCTTGGTTATCCTCCCTAAACATTTCTTCAACAGACCCGAAATTTCGTAAACCTTTCACAAGCCTTTTTCGCACATGCTTCAAATTCAACACACAGGCTCTTTTTGCTTTCCAACAATCGCATTAATTCACGAGAGCTCACCCAAGATTAATAAACCTTAGGCATCCTTTTATATAGTTTTCTCCCTCATATTCGACGACGTCGGTGGATTACTTTTATTTTTAATTTTAAAATCTAAATTTAAATTTTAAATAATTTAAAATTAAAATTAAATATCTCCATCATCAGGGCACCTTTTTCGATGAAAAAAAAACCAACTTGGGTTTTAAGAAAAACCCTTTTCAAATTTGCCATCCATGGTTTTAAATAAAAACTTTTATTTTGCATGCCTTGGTTTTCAAAAAAACCTGTATATATCCATGCTCTCCAAAATATCATAAATGATTATTTATGAAGTGCTTTTGCCACCAAAACTCAATGTGATCCATGTGATATCAATCACAACATAAAATAACTCAAATTGTCAAAAAAATAGTTTGAGCGTATAAACCCTTAATAAGAATGACTCCTTGCATGGAGTAAGGGCAGTCATTGGTTTCCAACTCTATAGTTATGCAAAAGGTATATTTAGCTAGTAGCTAGTGGTACAATTCAAGGAAGGAATTGTGACCTAACTTAATTTTCTCTCTTTGTGTGACCAGAGTAATGGCACCAAGAGCAAGGGGAGGGAGGTCTACCACACCAAAAATGTAGGCCCACCAAAATAATATTAAGGTTAAGACTCGAGATGGAGATTTAGGAAATTATAGCAGAGATGTGGAGAACCTCATTGTTGTTATCTCTTTGTTACAAGAACAAATAAAACAATAAAAGGAACTAATAAACCAACAAAGGGAAAAAATAAATCAGCTCCAAGAATTAAATAATACATACTTTAATTTTGCAAGCTCGTCAAGGGAAGATCGATAGTCCTCAAAAAGGGAACAAAGTATTAGCCTTACAGAATGAGAACATAAGTAGAACCAAAAAAGTAGGGGTAACACAAAGTTTGAAGGAAGGAACAAAGGAAATCAGAGGAATTCCAAGAAGAAATTCCAATTGAGGAATAACGATAATAATAATCCTCAACCTCAAAGGTAGCCAAAACTATATTAAGCAGTTTAGACTGGGAATTTTTTTTAGGAAAAACACCCAGGCCCCAAGGGTGGTTGCTTTGAGTATGAGGGTCCACATTATGAAATATGATGTCCAAATTAGGTAGGACCAAGTAAGAGAATAAAATGACCAAACCCCAAGGTCTACACAGCCACAAGAAATCAGAGCTTGGTCGGGGAAACCACACTATTGCTCTTGGAAGGTAAATTTTTTTCTCTATCCAACAATTTTTTTTTATGGATTAGGGAGCTATAGATAATTTTTCTTCGAGTATTATAGTCGAGGATACCATAAAGACTAATTTTTGGCACAAGAGTGGAAATTTTAGTATGGTTCTAGACAAACCTACTCAGTGGATCAGTGTTTTCCTAGGATCAAAATTTAGCTACCCAATGGTTCTACCATAGGATGTATTTTTGTAGCATTGCTACACGCCTTTGACATCACCTAGGGAATGGAATAGTTAAAATATCATGGAGTCTTGATTCATTTCCAAGATATATGGATTTACAATACTGGTAAAATGAAGAATTGTTTAGGGAATCCCAATATTATAATAGTTTAGGAATGGTGCATTATGTAGAGTAGTGTGACATTGATGTTATTGAGGGATGATAATATTGTTGATAAATCATGGGGATGAAGAAACTAAGCCCCATTTGGAAAATACAATTTTAGAAGAAATGGTAACCTAGCTCAAATCCTTTGTAATTAGGGAGAATCGAACCTTGCAGTAAGGCAAGTGTGACCAAGACCATTATTGAAAAAATGCTAATTTTCATAACCAGGGTAGCACCATGTGGGAATACGAGTGTGAAGATGACCATTAATTATTTAAGCTAGTTCATAGGAAGATGTAACTAACCATTGGAAGTATAATTAGAATTAATTATAACTTATCCAACTCCTTGGGTGTGGCATGGTTAAATGACATTTAAGTTGAAAGGAAGAAGAGAATATTCTAAAAAAAAAATCCACGACTAGCTAGGCAAGAGGAATATGAAGCTAGACCTTGAGGGCAAAGTTTGGGAAATATCAATAAAGAGGTAGAAAATCTCATCATTGTAGTTTGATTACAACAAAAATAAATTGAATACTACAGGGAACAAATGAAATTGTATAGGTAATTATTGGAAACTATTATTAACCAAGTTCCCTAAACTAAAATTCTGAGCATAAACAGGAAAATGATCCGGTTATAGAAGATCATGAAAGCAAAGCTCAAATATTGGTAGAGCTAGCCAAAGACCTAAATAATACTAGCAAATAAATTGGCAAAATCAGTTGAGATAGGGCTGCATGATTTGTAAACATATCTCTTCTTTGATGAATTACTCGTTAGTAACCCAAATAGTAAGGGTTACCCTTCATGTGCATGATGTAGCTTTTGGAAGGTGGAAACTCTATTCTTAGTTAAGGTTTGATCATACTTAGTGAAAAGAATAGATGGGGAAACTATTCTTGAGAGGAGTATGGGATCCTCTCCCTCTAAATTGTTAAGATATGTACCCAAGTATTAGGATTTTAAGCAATTAAAGGTACATAAATCCATCCTAGGAATGAATTCTAAGTAGGTACATAAACCTACTCAAGCTCAAGACCTTAAAAGGGCTTATAACTAATTTTATCCGTAGTCACGTTGACTTAATGGACTAAGTCAAGAAAATACAATCTTAGGATGAGTATTGTAGTAAAATTCAGACCAAGGTAGAAGGAAAACCTGAAAAGAATAAGGATTTTGGCATCGAATATGGCCTTCTATGCTTTAAGGATAGGGTATTTGTACCTAAAATAAATGATTTAAGGAGAATGATCATGCGAGGGGTACCTATATCTCCTTCCTATGCCCACCCTAGAGGAGCAAATATGAGAGAAAACATGAGGAATACCTATTATTGGTCGGGAATGAAGAGGAAGTAAAAGTAATAATTTATTCCAAGAGCCAAGAGGGTTTAGGATTCGTGTCTTTTACAAAATTCACTTTAGATATCCAAACCAGTAGAATATAATAATGGACCCAAACCTAAGTATGTTGTGGTGTAGCAACATCTAAGGGATTTGTAATGGGCACTTCGATGAATAACTTTCGAAGTGGACCCAAAGATGAATATTTCTTTGGAAAAGATTTAGGTGGTGTAGCCTGAATCGTCTTTTTCAACCATGGAGGTTGGATTCCATTGTCAAATAAGGATTGGTGATGGGAAACCAAAGGAGTTTTGGGATTCCATGTAAGAGATGTCACATAGAGTGATAGTCGCCTCAATTAAACCATCGTGGAGATGGAATAATTGAGCACCATAGATTACTCATGGTGTAATGTGTAAACTAGGAGGTTATATACCTAAGTATTGGCTTAGAAAGGCTTAGCCTAGTAAATAAATTGGTGTCCCTTTTTTCTCATATGACGGAGATAGGGTTAATCCCTATGCTATTGTTGAATTATCCCACATTATTGAAGAGTGTTAGGAAATGGAGGGACCAGTATCCTTTAAGCTATATGGGTAGTGTACAAGGTTAAACCCAATAAAACTATGGTAGAGTCATTGCTATTGTCCTATCGAGGGATGTCTGCAACATATTAAACTCAAAATGTGGTAAAACCTCTATGATTTTATTTGGTATATCTTTTGTGAACCATAACTGTGTTAAAAAAATACTCCCTCCTATGATGGTTAGATTTGGGATGTTACAGTTGGCATAAGTTCTACATACCATCCAAAAGCTGATGGTCAAACAAAGAAGGTAAAACAAGTCTTGGAAGACATGCTTCGCATATATTGTATGGATCAAAAGTCTTAATGAGAAGAATATTTATACCTTATAGAATTTTCTTACAACAATGGCCACCATTCTTCTTTGGGTATGACCCTGTTTGAAGCCTTGTATGGAAAGAGGTGTAGAACACCTTTATCTTGGGATAATCTAGAGGATCGGGTTGTGCTTGTGCCAAGCATGGTTAGGGAGATGGAGGAATAACTTAATATTATTAGACTGAGGCTTGAGGAAGCCGTTGATCATAAAAAAGGCTATATTGATCTGAAAGTGTCATTGAGAGAATTCTTCATGGGATATTGAGTGTACTTGAGGGTTAGACCCATGAAGAGTGCTATCAAGTCTATAAAACTAGATTCTCATTTTGTTGGGCCATTTGAGATGACGGAGAAGATTAGTCCTATGGTGTATAGACTTGTTTTGCCACCCAACCTATCAAGGATCCATGAAACTTTCCATGTATCCCTGCTTAGGAAATACATTGCCAATCCTCATCATGTATGGAATTTTTCTAAGTTGTAGATGATGGACCCCAAGGCCATTAAAGTGTAGTCAGTGAAGATCATAAATTTTAGTTCCAAAACAATGAGGAAGCAGATTCTAGAGCAGTGTAAGGTCCAATGGGACCGATATTCTGAGAAGGGTGCCACTTGGAAAAAAGTGGATGATATGAAGAAACATTTTCCTTTTTTATTTGAATGAAAGTAAAACTATGATGCAGGGAAAACACAGAAGACTGTGTTTAGTCCAAGGGGGGTAGGATATCATGAACCACCTTAGCAGGACCTTTTTAAAATAACAATGTGTGTGTAATTTATTGTTTCAATGCCTAGCATAGTTTATATTATGGATATGCAAAAATATTTGTAACAATGATTATGTTGTATGGACATGGTATTGTGTTTTAACATGGGTTTTTTAGGGTAACTATGCTTGCAGGTAGAAGAAAATATCAACCACCAAGAACAAACCAATCTAGGTGGATATTAGTAAAATAGATATTTTACTAATACCTAGGTGGGCAACACCGAGCTAACAATTTAAAACCAGTTATGGTGCATGCATTTGATTTAATCAAATTTTGGGACTATTATTAACATACTATGCATACTTTAATTTTGATTAAAAGGACTAATGTCTTGGATGGTCTATTTTGGGGATTATGAATATTCTTGAATTTAATTAATTAATTAGGAAATAATTAATTGAAGGAATTTTATATATACTCTTTAATTGAATTGTATTGAGGTAATATAGTTGTTTGTTGTATTTGAAAGTTACTATTTTATTTATTTTAAAAGTGGATATAACTTTTTTGAATAAGCACGAGTTTTACATTTTGTTAAAAAAATAAGGAGAAGAAAATCCCCTTTTTTAATTTCTAATTTAAGCATGAAATAAAAACCTAGAAAAAAGGATTGGAGTTGGAAAACCATGTAATAAAGCCCATGTCAGGTCTGAGGAAGGTGGTGAGCCTTAATGAGAAGTACACACCCTCAAACAGTTTAGGGAGAGGTGAAGCAATGGGACAAAAATATCCTTGGGGAATACATGACAAGTAGGCAAGAGAGAAATAAAAGAGTGCAGGGTGGCTAGTGGAGGAGGGAATCATGGGGAGAGTACTTGGAGATATGAGAGAGATAAACTAAGGAAGATTCAACCCAACCAAAGCAATAAAGGGTCAACATAACAGGTTTGAGTAAAAATTTCAATTTTTCTTTTGCCATGTTGATCCTACATATTTTTGGAAGAGTGTTTTGATTTTGAAGTCCACCTAATGCCTTATGTCATATATAAGATATGGTTGCTACCTTTACCTTGAGATCGTTTGACCACAAATCATATTCTCTTTGAAATCTGCCATCCTCGTTGTTTGGTGTTACCACATTTTATCTTAGAATAAATACTTTTTATTTTCATTGCTTTACTATGTAAACAAATGAGCTCCTATAGATGTCCATCGGTGCCCTCTATATTGGATTAAATATATTTAGTTTCATTGTTTTAATTTATAAATAAATAGGCTCCTATAGATGTCCATTGGTGCCCTCTATATTGGATTAGATATATTTAGTCTCATTTACTTTGTAAACAAATGGGATCCTGTAAAAGTCTTTTGATGCCCTCTAACTTGGAGTAAATATATTCAATCTTCATTGTTTTATTTTGTAAAATGGATCTTGTAAGTGACTTCCCTCACCTTTATATTTTAGAGTGGTTATATTTTGATTTACCTGCCCTTGTAGTTGTATTATAATACCTCTAAGATAAAATAAGATAAGATTTTGATTTCTTACTTCGTTTGCTATGCAATTAGGCTCCGTTAATCATCTCACCTTTGCACCCTGTAGGTTTATCGAAGATGTGTTCTTTTTATAAGCTTGAGTTTGAGCACTGATGTATGTGCTATATCGCACTCGATCTATCTCAAAAGGAAAGATAATCTTTGGTCTTACTTGACCATTATACTATATGGGATAGGCTGTGGCACCAAAGCACCATAAAGGGGAAAATACCTCCCTTGTTAGTTGACCACCACTCGATGGTCTAAAGCACCACCGAGTGGGGCTGCTCACACATCGTTGAGGATGCCACATAGCATGAATACATGGCTTTAGCTAACTGTGCGATGGGTTACTATGTGCTTGGGTTATCTATTGAGTTTTTGTTAAGGTCTATTAAAAACCCATTTTTTTAGGCAAATATTGGCTATCCCACAAGTCTTGTACAATGAGGGAATGATGGTCTAAGAAGAGCACAAATCACTTAGCTTTATAGCCAAGTACCTAGGTGCTTGGCTATGGACTGCTTGACCCCACATGTCATATGTTACTCAAATGACTTGTGGACCTCCAGTTGGCACCTATGATGGTTGTAATGGCTGGTGCTATTATGTGGCTTGTTGAATGTGGTCTTCTAAGTGGTGGTCTGCATTGATTTGCAAACCAATCTTAGTTTGTGAAAGTCCCTTTTGGGATTATTTTATATTTGGATTAAAAATCCTAGAAATTAGTATGTTCTTTGTTGCTCTAATTTAAAATCCTAGAAATTAATATGTTCTCCATTGCTCTAATTTAAAATCTTAGAAATTTATATGTTCTCCGTTGCTCTAGTTTAATCTTCAATTTATAAAGGAAAATATGGTTTCTTTTGAATGAATTTGGCTTGGAAATATATAAGAACTATTATATTCCTTTGAGTTAATCATAATTGAAATGTATTATGGATATCATACTTAATGTTGAGGTAAATTGTGATAATTTATGTGGAGGAAATTATGATTGAAATCTTGTAGGTTTAAGATATTTCAACAGTGTTTTGAAGTGTAGTTATGGTTGAAGTTAAATGATGTTATGAAATGTATTAAGGATGATATGTTTCATTTTGGGATAAATTATGTTGTTGAGGTATTAAGGATAAAATAACTCCTTTTGGAATATATTAGGTGTGGAATGCATAAAGGATTCTAGATTTTATTTCATAGTGTAGAATGTTGGAAAAGTATTGATGATCTCACCTTATATTCCTTGTAAAGGTACTCATGGAATTCTTTGGGGAGGATTAGGGGGTCCTCTCTAAATAGTATTTTTATGTGATTTTGATAGTAGATGGATACAATATATTTTTAGAGGAAGTTATTCTTTAGAAGGTTTCTTTTCAAGGAAGAAAAACAACATATGAAGGATGAATGTGGAATTCATTCGAGGGAATTATGGGGTTCCCTCACCAAAATTTGTAATATGAATTAAAGGAACAATTCATGTTTTTAGTGACATAAGAATTATGGGATTCTTATGTTTTAATGAAAGGAATTTATGGGATTCCTTTGATTAATTGTATTGGAGATAAATTAACTTATGAAATAAAAAGGATGTTTCAAGGCTGGGATTTTTTTGCAAGGGTTTCCTAGGATATATGATGTGTTATGTGTTTGTGTGGTATATCTTTATCCTTGGATCATGATATTACTAGAAGTAGCTATTGAAATAATATCTCTTTAAAATGAATGGGAATTTCATTGTATTCTCAAATATTATGCATTAGTTAGTTGGTAAGAGTTTATTGACAAATTACGGGGCTACTCATAATAATTGTGAATGGTGTATTAAAAGAAATAAAAAGATCCACTAGTTGTGAGTAAGAAATAATATATACAATTTATGGTTCTGAATAGCCTTAACATGATGAATCTTAGTTATGTAAAGGATGATACCTACTAACTTATGCATGGATTAGAAGAATTAAGGAGATGAGATGGAAAGCTTAAGTTAGCTCATCATAAATATGGGATAAATAGCTTAAGTTAGATCATCATATATATGAGATAGATAGCTTAAGTTAACTCATCATAGAGATGAGATAGATAGCTTAAGTTAGCTCATCATAGATATGAGATAAATAGCTTAAGTTAGCTCGTCATGGCGATGAGACAAATATCTTAAGTTAGCTTATCTTTAGAGACGAGATAGATAAATTAAGTTAGCTCATCACAAAGATGAGACATATAGCTTAAGTTAGCGCATCACAGAGATGAGATGGATAGCTTAAGTTAGCTCATAATTGTAGGCCAAAAAATGACTACATCTAAGGAAATAGCCAAAAGTTTGCAAAAAACGGTTGTGTTCAAAATCTCACCCAAATCCTCTAATTTTTGCAAATTCGCGTTAATGTTGGTTAAGGTGACACAAGAATAAATTTTTCCCATGGTCAAAATTTGCTCTTTGATAATCGTGCAGTTGATAAAAGTACAAAATAAAGGATAGGATCCACCAAAAATACCATTTTGTGGTAAAATATTGAAAGTGGTCTAAATCATTTTTAAGTGCGAATCCTAGATTCCTTTGTTAACATCGCAAAAATGAGGAGACTTTAAAGCATGAATGCAATGGCTAGAATAGATTAAAGCCACTGAAATGCATGAATCCATGGAAGATATTGTTAAAATAGGCTCAATTGCAAAATAAAACATGGCTAACGAGGATCCTTTGTTAGCATCACGACCATAAGCAAGGAGTACATGTAAGCCTAAGTCCATCTATTTTCATGAATCTGTGATTGACATGGTCAAATTTGATCGAAGGTCATTGCGACATGTGGTTTGAAAAATTTCTTTTTATAGAGCATGAACACAAGGAAAAGGTAAAGCATTGGTGTGAGTCCATGGGAAAAGCCTACACCATGGTCGAGATAATAAACATTGGTAAAATTTTAAAATTGTATGTGGTTGAGCATTTCCCTTTGGTGAGGATGCAAAATGAGGAGACCCTTCACATAATGCAATAGATGAGCGACCATGATCTAGCTTCATCTAAGAGTGATAAAGAACTCAAAACCGTAGGTCAAAACATGAAAAGTTTTCAGTTCTCAAAATTTTGTACGATTTCAAACAAGTGAAGTAAAGTCTCACGATTATAGGTCAAATGACCCTAAAGTGAGCAAAGATTAAAATTGTGATATTTCCTGATTTCATGCCCAAATTAATCAAGGCTAAAATAAGTAAAATTCTAGCATGGTTTCAAGAAATATAAAGGTGAAACACGACTGCAATCCAATCGTTCATGAATTGATCACAACTACTCTTCCTAGATCGATGGTAGAGATTGATATTGCTCTAAATTCTAAATTTTCAATGCAATTTTTGCATAGTCATGTGATACAGTGGACAAAGGAAGTTGAACTAGATGCCATGAAAGCTAAAATGTTAGAAAGATGAAAAGTTACAGATGGAAGTTTCTAGAACCTTTAGCCCAACTAACTTAGTTGCATATCAGTAGTTATGAGAATTTTGCAAGAACAAGAGATGATGGAGATTGAGTCTTGTTCAAAATATGTTGTAATTATTCAAGAAAATACAATTAGATGTCACCATTGATAGAAAGTTGTAAGAATATCAATAACTCTAGAAAATTCCTTGTAATGCTCAAGTATACAGATTGTAAATCTATAAATAGAGGTCAAATCCTCATTTTTAAGGGTTGGCTCTAAAGTGTTTGCTTGCACCACTGTTGTATATTTTATACAAATTAATGAAAAGAAAATTACTTGGGATATTTTCCTCAGACCTGCATCTACATTGCTTGTTGATTATAATTCTGTGAAGTCGTTTATGCTTCTACTGCTATGGTTAGTGTATTATGCTAAATTGGATTGCTAAATTTGAGCAAATTGGAATGATTTATGTTTAAATATATGCTTGAAAAGGATTCTATTTTTTTAGTTAGAGTATCAATATAATTCTACTAAATTGGATTATTGATATCTTTGATGTTTGAAATAATTCTTGAAGCATGCAATAACTTTCAATATTAAAGATGGTAAAGTTTTGAATGCTGTTAGTTCCATGTATTTCTTTGGAAATTGAATTTTTAGGAGGTTCTCTATGGATGCCTATGTTTTTAGCTTTATCCATACATTATTCATTCATTCATTCTTAACCCTTTCATTTCTATCCCTATCCTTCATTCATTAAATTAAGCTTAAGAGAGTCAACATCCAACAAGTTGACAAGGAATACCAGCCTACTCTAGAGATTGAATTGAAGCAATTTAGTTCATACAATATGTGGTTTGGGCTATGATTAGTGGTTGATCATCTTTCAAATCATTTTAGATGATAGTCACAGTGAAAATTTACCTTTGTGAAAAATCGAGCCACAACAATTTTTGGCACACCCAGTGGGATCAATTCATGAAAGATTCATTTGTCCACTAATTTTTTTTTGTCTTTTCCTAGAAGAATCAGGATTTAGTGAGTTGTCTTGACCTAATTTTCATATTTACTAGGTCATCTACTAGGAATAGTCAAGACCCTATACTGTCTTTGAGCTACCATATAGAATATTAAGACATACAAGAAGCTTATCTTTAGATTCACCTTTTGAATAAATCCTAATACCTTCTAATCATTGGGTTACCCCAAAACCAACCCCATTAAAACCCCTAATACAATGGCTCATCAAAAAAATATAGACCATAATCAACCTTCAAAAAATTATCCTAATTGGGATACCTTTGGTCCTTTAGGACTCCCTCAGATGCATGATATCTTTTAGGCTGCATCCAAAGCCATACCCACATATGATGATTTAGGAAAAATTGCTTGAGCACTGTAAAGACATATTAAATTTAGCAGCTATTTACAATATTAGGAATGAATATGTCATTGTCAGGCTTCTAGCCCTATCATTTAGAGGTAAAACCCTTCACTAGTTTAGAATTTCAAGCAACAAAAACATTCATTCATGGGCTAAATTAGCTTGTCCTTTTGTGGAAGAGTTTAATGAGTCAACAAACCCTTTTCACTTTTAAATAAATTTACTGCTATGTAAGAACATCCACAGGAGTTAGTCTCTAACTTTAATTTGAGGTTTAATAGGACATGAAAATAATTCCTCTCAAAGCTAGACCGATTGCCCTCCTTGCTTTTATGTATTACATAAGGACCCTTGGGTTAGACCTAGGATTACAAACTCAATAGTTAGGTATAAATACCTTCCCTCAAGTTTACCATGCAACTATGCATGTAGAGAATGTTCTAATTGTTTTAGGGAGACTTCCACCAAAAATGGTCATGACTTATTGCTCGAAAATTTCTCCATTTACACCTCAAGTTAGAACATCAACATCCTCATTTATGGGTACTATACTCCCATCATCACCACTTCCTCAAATGGTTCCAATTCCTACTTCCAAATCATCATCATATTTAGTCCATTTTCTCCTTCTCCCATCTCAAAATTCCCAAGAATCAACTCTATTGTTGGATATTCAAAATACCTTGAAAACAATTAATAACAAGGTAAATGCCATGGAAAAAAGAGAAATACAAAGGTCTCAATAGAGAATATATCCATATGTTAATAGAGACCAGAAGCCCAACACTAGTAGAAATACAAGGCCCATAGTTAATGCAAATCAAGAGGATCAAGAGTTTGCAGCTAAAACTAATTTGGTGAATATTTGGTGTCTAGTAGGTAGTGACCCTCATGATTTTGATACTTGTGTAATGTACCAATACCATGTGCAACAAGCTATAGAGAAAGCTGAGAGAACTCAAAAGGAGAGAATCAATATGTTATGGCAACCTAAATAAGTTATGGTCGAATAAGATATCTTTGAAAAAAAATTAGTTTCTATCATTGATTAGATTTGGAAAGACAATATTGTAGGTGGATCCATATAAAATGGGTCAATTCCAGGTTCCCTCTTAGAAACAATCACCCCTACAAAATAATGATAAGTTCTCAGTTCCACAGGCAACTGAGAGAGATCAAAACCCTAGAGGATAAGAAAAGGTTAAGTGCATGAGAAGGAAAATAATAAAGAATAAATAGGTTTTAAATATGAAGCACAAGAGAAGTTACAATTTTCTTCTATCACCAAGAGACAAAGAATTGAATCTACTCAGTAATACAAAAGAAAGTATGGTGAATTAGAGAGGAAGTATGAGAAAGTACCCCTAAAAAAGTCTTAAGTTTAATATTTTGGAATAATTAAAGAAGCCTCCTTCTAGAGCAACTCTTTATGACACTCTTTTAATCCCTAGCCAGATAGATCTACTCAAGGCTTCTTTAAACAAGAATTCCTAGGAAAATCATACTACCACCATTTTTAGTATGTCTCATGACCAAGAAAAGATGACTCCAACAACCTTAAAAGACAAACATCCTCCTTATTTGAGAATGGAAGGTTGAATTGTCCACAAATATATGGTAGATTTAGGGGCTTCAACTACAGTCATGCCTAAAGCAATCTGTGATGAAATGGGAATGGAGTATACTCGTTCTTGTCCAGGAGTTTTACAGTTGAATGGGAAACCAGTCAAAATCATTGAAGTTGTAAAAGATGTATTGATGAAATTACATAGGGCCCCAGAGGTCACTATTGTGCAAGAAATTGTAGTAGTAGACCTAGAGCCTTATTTTGGTTTATGTCTTTAAAGAGAATTCACGGTTAAACTAGGAGGTTATATGTATCTAGATTATTCCTACATGATGATCCCTCATAAAGGAAAAATAATTAGGATCACTCCTAAAAAATAGTAGCATATCATATTGAGAAAATTGAGGACATGTATAACCACTCTGTAATGGAAGAACTAGAGTTAGTGGAAATTATTGAGGAATTGGAAATAGAGGATGAATTACCATTTAGAGAAGATAAAAATCTATTTGAGATAGGTATGGGCACTTACAACATTTCTTATGAGGTAGAGAAAATAACTCTTTCCATACCCAATCAGTCTCTAAGAGAATAAAAAATTTGGACAATGCATTTTGATGGAGCAAGGTGCAAGAATGGAGTTGGGGCAAGAGTAGTCTTGAAGTCATCTTCAGAAGGGGTTAAGAGTTTTTCCTTCAGATTGACATGGTATTGCACCAAAAATAGTTCTAAATATAAGACCCTAAGCCTAGGATTGATGCAAGCAGAAAAATGGATAGTAAAATGTTAGATATCTATGGTGATTCAGGGTTGGTTGTTAACCAGGTTACAAAGAAGTGTGACAATAAGCATCATTACTTAAAGACTTATAAAAAGAGTTTGGGATCTAATGGAATCCTTTGATGCTTTGAAGTTACATGCTATCCCAAGGTAGTAGAATCATTTGGTAGATGATTTAGCTATCAAAGGATCTAATTTTTATTCATATTCAAATTATGGAATAAGTGAGAACAAGAGGGTAAAATTGGTTTTCAGACCTTCTATTCCAAACATATAGATATTTTGGTAGGTTTTTGAAAATGATGATCAGATTATCAATTTCTTGATAAGAGAAGCTGGCTATGTCAACTCATAGGATGATTCATCTCAAGAGATTGATTAGCAAGAGGTAGAGAATGTTGAAAAAATCTTATCCTTCATAGGGGTAAGATATATTAATTTTACCAGCAAATATGGTATTTGTTTAAAAAATTCTTCTAACTGTTATCCACAGGGAATGGCTTAGAAAAATCAACCAAAAAAATTTAATCAGAATGTTGAAAAAATCCTTGGAAGACAAAAAATGAAGCTGACACTTGATTTTACATCAAGTCCTATGGGCAGATAACAATAAAAAAGGAAATAGACACTTCACCTTATTCCTTGGTGTATGGAAAAAAGGCTATGCTTACTACACATTTGGATATACCTCCTTTAAAACTAGCTAGATGGACTAGTTTGCTATATGAAAGTCCTGTGAAAGCAAGGCTAAATCAGTTGCTATAGGTAGAAGAACAAAGGAATGAAGCCTACAAATAGTTTTAGAATCACTTGGCATAGATAAAGGGTTTGTTTGATAAAAGGGCCACTTACAGGAGATTTAGAGTTGAAGATTTAGTCTTAAAATGGAATGCAAAGAAAGCTAAACTAGAAAAAAAATAAAAAATTAGATGCATTCGGGGAAGTTCCATTTGTGATAATTGAATCCAAATAGAGCAATGCTTTGCAATTGCAAGACCAAGAAGAGAGAATTTTACCTATCTCGATAAATGGGTATCACCTCAAGCTTTATTTTAAGTAAATTTTCTCTCTTTGTATTATATGTATTATACTTTGTAAATATTCCCAATTTTTATACTTTGTTAAAAAATAAGAAGAATAAAAATAAGAAACAAAAGGAGGAGATTGGCCATGATTGTGATTTTCCCATGGCCATAAACTAGATCCTCTTTGTTATATAGTCCCAGGTTGTGGTTAAGGTAGAGTTGGATTATCCTAAAGTTTAGCAGCCACAAGAATGTTAAGAGGTCACCATGCCATTGTTGAACTTAACAAAATTATGCTTAAAAGGGAGGCAACCACATGAAAGTTAACCTGGCAGTCCCTCACTTTACAAAATGTATCCCAATTGTGAGTCTCCCACAAATCAACTTATGTGCGAGGAGGTAAATTTGAATTTAAATATGAAGCACAAGAGAAGTTAAAATTTTCTTCTATCACCAAGAGACAAAGAATTGAATCTATTCAGTAATAAAAAAGAAAGTATGGTGAATCAGAGAGGAAGTATGAGAAAGTCCCCCTAAAAAAGTCTAAGTTTAATATTTTGGAATAATTAAAGAAGACTCCTAGAGAAAGTCTTTATGACACTCTTTTCATCCGTGGTCAAATAGATCTACTCAAGGCTTCTTTAAACAAGAATTCCTAGGAAAAGCATACTACCACCATTTTTAGTATGTCTCATGACCAAGAAAAGATGACTCCAACAACCTTGAAAAAAAAATATCCTCCTTATTTGAGAATGGAAGGTTGAATTGTCCAAAAATATATGATAGATTTAGGGCTTCAACTACAGTCATGCCTAAAGCAATCTATGATGAAATGGGAATGGAGTATACTCATTCTTGTCCAAGAGTTTTATAGTTGGATGGAACACCAGTAAAAACCATTGAAGTTGTAAAAGATGTATTGATGAGATTACATAGGTCCCTAGAGGTCACTATTGTGCAAGAAATTGTAGTAGTAGACTAGAGCCTTATTTTAGTTTATGTATTTCAAGAGAATTCATGGCTGAACTAAGAGGTTATATGTATCTCAATTATTCCTGCATGATGATCCATCATAAAAGAAAAAGAATTAGGATAACTCCTAAAAAATAGTAGCATATCATATTGAGAAAATTGAGGACATGTATAACCACTCTGTAATGAAGTTAACCATCACTATGAAGGTAAATAAACCAAGAAAGGATATGAATTTGGATGATTATCAAGTCAAAGAGAAAACATAGGATATTATGCAATTACCTATGGAGGATGATCTTGTAGTTGCCAAAGCCCACATGGATACAGTCTACCTATAGGGTGATATCTATAAAGAAAAATTTGAAAATCTAGAAGAGAAAGTGAAAGAATTGGAAGCTTCACTTAGAGACCAGAAGAATCTGTAGAAGGCCCTCAAAAATAAAGTGAAAAAGTGGTAGGACAAGTTTCAATAGGGAGTTAACTATAAAGAGCAAGCTGAAAGTGTTCAAGCACAAGTTAAGGCTTTGACTGAACAAAATGATCAATTGTAATAACAACTGTAGTTAGAAAAGGCTAAGTTTGTAGGATTTTCTAAAGATAAAGTAAAGTAGATAAGGAGAGAAATTTGGTTCAATATCCAACAAAAGGGTTTGAAAGCTAAATATGTTATCATCTTCTTAGATGAGGCCAACAAAGAGGTTTTGAGTGCTAAGAGAGCTCTTAATGCTATTCAAGAAGAAAATCAACATAAGATTATTGTAGCAAAAAATATTTATAACTTGGCAAAAGTAAGGTTTAGCGATGCATCAAGGGTTATCCCTAGTAAGTAGTGGTGTTTTGCTAGGAACATTGCCAAATACATCCTAGCCAAGAAAAAATTGGTGATGAAAGGATGGTAGCTGGTAGATAATTTAGAGACTAAGATGATTAAAATTATGCAAAATATTAATCAGATTAAACAACTTGGATTTCCATTTTTTTGGGAAGATGATCACCAATTCATTGGAGAAACTACACTGAAAGCCATACTCAACTCAATTTTAGGAGACGAGTCTAAGATTGAGGCATGGCCTGAGCCAATTCAGCAAGATCAGGTGGTTCAGTTGACCAAAAAATTGATGTAAATTAGGGATGTGATAAGTGAAGTTGCTAATGGTGGTTATCAAATTTCTTATGAAAATATTTCCATGTTACAATGACTTCATCAATAAATATTGGCAATACCAAGAATTTCCTAGAAGGCTTGGGAGGAGGCCTCCAATGCTCTTGAAGATGTTCAGCTCTTGAGAGAGGAATATATAAGTGAAGAGGAGGCAGAAGAATATGAGAGTGGCCATGAAAATAAATCAAAGGAAGAAAATGAAGAAGAAGAGGAGGAACAGGTGCAGGAAGTAGAAAAAGAGAAAGCTACGACTAAAGAAGTCATTCACATTGAAGAGGGAGATAATGAAGAAGAAAAATAAAATCAGAAAGAGGAGCAAAAATGGGATCAATAAGAAAGAAGGAGTAGCACTTTTGGCATGAATAAGGTTTTGACAAGTTCTTGCAAAGAGCAAAAAATACATGACCTTCTAGAAACATGATGAAGGCATGATCCTTTCTACTATATAACCAAGGTTTAGCCCTCTCATTGAATAAAGAAGATATTTTGATTCTTATCTTACCTCTAAATGAATTTTTACCCTTTATCAAAATAATTGGAAAAAGGGTAGTCATTATATGGAAGTGATATTGGAAACAATCAGTGAATACCTCCTTTTCCCTTTGTATTCGAACCTTTGTCATTCTATCTTCCCTCGCTCATTCACTCATTCATTTTATTTCCCTTAATACATCTCATTTTCATACTTACTTTTATTTCTCTTTCATTCACATTTTTCCACTTTCCATTTGAGACTCCATAAACCCAATGAATAAGGTTATGAGTTCTTCAAATCTTGTGAGCAAGATTTCCCAAGAGGCACTAATAATGTAGGCCAAAAATGACTACATCTCAGGAAATAGCTAAAAGTTTACAAAAAATGGCTGTGTTCAAAAGGTCATCCACATTTACCGATTTCTACAAATCTGTATTAATGTTCATTAAGGCAACATAAGAATAAATTTGCCCCATGATCGATAGTTACTCTTTGATAACCACACAATTGAGAAAAGAATAAAAGAAAGGATAGAATCTGCCAAAAATGCCATTCCATGGTAGAATATTGAAAGTGGTCTAAGGATCATTTTTAAGTGTGGCTCCCAGATTCCTTTGTTAACATCACATAAATAAGAAGGAGACTTTAAAGCATGAGCACAATGACTATAACATCTCAAAGCCATTGAAATGCATGAATCCATAAAAGAGATTATCAAAAAGGCTCAATTACTAAAAAAAAGTGCAACTGATGAGGATCCTTTGTTAGCATCATGACCATAATCAAGAAGTATGTGTAAGCCCAAGTCTATCGATTTTCATGAATCCGTGATCGACATGGTCAAGTTCGGCCGAAAGTCATTGCAGTGTGCGATTTGGTGACTTTGTATAGAGTGCGACCATGAGGAAAAGGTAAAGTAAAGGTGTGTCCACAAGAAACCCCTACATCGTGGTTGGGATTATAAACATTGGTAAAATTTTAGAATTGTACATAGTTGAACATTTCCTTTGGTGAGGATGTAGAAATAAGGAGACCCTTCACATAAAACAATAGATAAAAAACCACGGGCTAGCTTCATCTAAGAGTGATAATGAAGAACTCAAAACTGTAGATGTTTTCATTTCCACGGTCAAAACATGCAAAAGGTTTTAGGTCTCAGAATTTTGTATGATTTCAAGCAAGTGAAGTAAAGTCTTACAGTCATAGGTCAAATGACCCAAAAGTGAGCAAAGCTTAAAACCATGATATTTCCTAATTTCACACTTAAATATGTTAAAGGCTAAAAGAAGCAAAATTCTAAAGTGGTTTCAAGAAATATAAAGGTGGAATGTGATCGTGAGCCAATCGTTCATCAATTGATCATAGTCGCTCTTCCCAGATCGATGGTGTAGATTCATCCTACTCTGAATTCTAAATTTGTAACACAATTTTCATACGACCTCGTGATATAGTGGATAGAGGAAGTTGAACCAGATGCCATGAAAGCTAAAATTCCAAAAATATGAAAAGTTGCAGACAAAATTTTCTAGAACCTTTAGCCCCACTAACTCAATTGCAGATAAGTGATTATGAGGATTTTGCAAGAATAAGATATGACGAAGATTGAGTCTTGTTCGAGATCTACTATAACTGTTCAAGAAAATACAACTAGATATCACCATTTATAGTAAGTTGCAAGAAGATCAAGAATTGTAGAAAATTCCCTGTAATTCTCAAATGTAAATATTGTAATTCTATAAATAGAGGTCGAACCCTTATTTTTAAAGGTCAGCTCTAAAGTGTTTTCTTGTGCTACTATTGTATATTTTTTGCAAATTAATGAAAAGAGCATTACTTGGGATGTTTGCCTTAGAACTACGTCTACATTGCTTGTTGATTACAATTTTGTGAAGTCATTTCTTCTACTGCTGCTATGGTTAGTGTATTCTGCTAATTTGGATTGCTAACTTAGAGCAAATTGGAATTATTCATGTTTAAATGTATGCTTGGAAAGGATTCTATTTTTGTTAGTTAGAGTATCAATCTATTTCTACTAATTTAAATTATTGATATCTTTGATGTTTGGAATAATCCTTGAAGCATGCAATGACTTTCAATGTTAAAGATGTTAAAGTTTTGAATGCTGTTAGTTCCAATTATTTATTTGGAGATTGAATTGTTAGGATGTTCTCAGTGGATTCCTATGATGTTAAATTTATTCGTTCATTATTCATTCTTTCTTTCTTAACCCTTTCATTTCTATCCCTATCCTTCGTTCATTAAACTAAGCTTAAAATACTCAACATCCAACAAGTTGACAAGGAATACCAGCCTAATCTAGAGGTTGAATTGAAGCAATTAAATTCATCTATATATGGTTTGGACTATGATTAGTGGGTGCTCACATTTCAAATTATTACAAATAATAGTCACTATGAAAATTCACCTTTGTGACAATTCGAGCCACAACAGTCATGGACATGAGTCAAACAACTTAAGTTAGCTCATCATGGAGATGAGTCAAACATCTTGATTGTAAGATATTAGGACATTGGTCAATTACTAGGATGGTATATGGATGGTTGGGGATTCATAATTCCCTAATGAGTGTATAAAGGAAATTTGTTTTCTCTCTCGAGTGGGTTGGATTTTTGGAATGTTTCATTATGGTAGCTAGTGTGATTTAAACCAAAGTTGAATGGACCTATGATATGGATTCTAGACATCAACTAGCAACCTCACACCAACTCGACTACCCACTCACCCTTAAAAAGACTTATGGTAGCTAGTGTGATTTGAACCAGAGTAGAATGGACTTATGGTAAAGATCACAAACCTCAATTGGCCACCTCACACCAACTCAACTACCCACTCACCCTTAAAAAGAGCTTATGGTAGCTAGGCTAATTTGAACCAGAGTTGAATAGACCTATGGTACAAATCACAAACCTTAGCTGGTTGCCTCACACCAACTTGGTTGCCTAATCACCCTTAAAAGGGCTTATGGTAGCCAGTGTGATTTGAAATAGAGTTGAATGAACCTATGATATGAATTACAAATCTCGATTGGATGACTCACACAAACTCGGCTGATGACTCACCCTTCAAAATTAAATGGGTAGTGTGATAAACCCCTTCGATCAATGCATAGGGTTGAGTAGTCTCCTCCTAGCCATGATCCCTCATAAAACTGATAGCTACACTTATCAATAGGGAATTAACATCCAACCAAATACCACAGTTTGAACCTTGGACCTATTAAAGAAGATCCAAACCCCAAAATGTTACACTAATTTGGTTATATAGGGATGTCCTGTAAGGAAAAACACAAAGGTTCAGGTTTTGGCTCTTCTTTGGGACGTCCAAGATTCAAACCTCGACATGTGTGTAGCTGTGTGTTAAATTCCCTACTGATAATCTCAAATATCCTCCTTATGAGAGGTCATGGTAGGATATAAATGCTCAACCCTAAACATTGGTCATAGGTGTTTCTTACACCAACCATTTTTGTTTTTATTATATAGGATGATATGGACCCATCATGACCCCTTAGTGATTTTTTTAAACGTTTGACACACTTTATTCCGTGGAACTAATATCATTAATATGATTTAATAAAATAAAGGTTATTTTTTATATTATTTATTTTTTCGTAAAATTTATACATAAACTTAATAATATTATATGAATTTAAATAGTTAGGATTATGGACTTTTATATTAGATATTCATATTTGAATATGTATAATTGTAAATTTTTTTATGGGAATTTGTATATGTAATAGTTTAATAATAAATAACATGGTGATGGAATCACAATGACAAAATAGGCGATGGTAGAACCATGATGACTTGATTAAAATTTCATAGGTGATGGAGAAATCACAGGCGATGATGAAACCACAACTGTTGGCAAGGATTTTGATTAGAATTTTACAGGCAGTGATAGAACCACATTGGTGAATGAACTATGATGATGAAGGAACCATAGTAGGTGGTATAACCATGGAGGCTATTGAAAATGTTTTGATTAGAATTTTACAGGTGATGACAAAACCACAATAGCAGAATAGGCAATGGTAGAACCATGATGGCTTGATTAAAATTTCATAGGCGATGGAGGAACCACAAGCGATGGCAAAACCATAATGATTGTTGGTAAGGATTTTGATTAAAAATTTATAAGTAACATTGGAATAGGTAGTGGTAGAACCATGATGACTATTGGTAAGGATTTTGATTACAATTCTATAGGTGGTGATAGAACCACAATGACAGAGAAACCATAATAGGTGGTATAACCATGATGACTATTGGCAAGGGTTTTGATTAAAATTTTATAGGCAGTGGTATAACCTTAGTGGCAAAGGAACAATGATAATGGAGGAATCACAAGAAATGGCAAAACCATAGAGGTAGAGGAACCACATGTTCTAGTTAAACCACAATGATTATTGGTAAGGGTTTTGATTAAAGTTACAGGCAACGACAAAACCATGATAATAGAGGAACCACAAGTGATGACAGAACCATGGTGGTTTTTGGTAATATCCTTAGGGTGGACACTACAATGGAGGAACCATAGGTAGTGGCTATTAGTAATATCCTTATCTTGGGTACTACAACAAAGGAACCACAATCAGTAGTTGTTGAATCAAATGAAGACCTTTGGGACCAGTAACCTTCAAAGCAAGCAAGATCAGATGGAGATATCTGGGGCAAGTAATCCTTAAGGTGAGTAGGATAATATGGAGACCTCTAGGGCTAGTAAACCTCAAGGTGAACCTTTTATCACATCTAGTTATGGTGCTAGTAGTGATCAGATGGAGACCTCTAGGGCTAGTAAATCTCAAGGTGAACCTTGATCACATCTAGTTATGAATTTCCTCTTGGGAGGTGTGTTGAAGGTATCATATGGTGAGCAAGATGATTCAGCTTTGGATATCCCTATTTTAAGAGAGATAGTAAGTAAGAGCTAGGAGGATCAAGTGAAAGACAACAAATTTCTAAGTTTACTGGAAAGGAGAAGAATATTTTCATTCCTTTAGTAAGTGATGAGAATGGGTTGACCCTAAAAATTCTAGATAAGATTTTAGATAGAGTCCAAAATAGATTGAGTAATAGTTTGATTGGTAAATTTATTGGTTATAGACCATCTATAGATCAAATTAAGAAATGGGCTAACCTCGGGTGGAAAGTTAAAGGGAATGTGGACTTCTCCAATCTTCTAAGAGGTTTCTTTTTAGCCTCCTTTTTTGCTATGGAAGACAAGGATTCAATTTTTTGGGTGACCCATGGTTTATGGGATGATCTAGAATTTTCCTAAGGAAATGAGCTCCTAGGTTCAATACAACATCTGAAAACACTAAGATTGCTCCCATTTGGGTTAAAATTCCAGCGTTACCCCTTGAGTTATGGGAAAATGAAAATTTTGAAGCTAATGACAACTACATTGGTAGCTTTCTATTTATGGATTTTGCTACTAAGGAGAGGATGAATATGGTATTTGCTAGACTTTGTATGCTAGTTGGAGTGAACAAATATCTACCAAGATTTGTTAAACTAATCTCAAGAAAAGGTACTTGAACATAGGATAGTTTTTACAAAAATAATCCTTTTGGATGTTGGATATGTGGTAAAACAAGTCTCTTGACCATAAAATACCACCTTAAAAAAGGTTTTGGAATTAGTCCAAAGGAGCAAGGAAGGGCAAGGCCATTTAAATAATGAAAGAGACTAACAAAACATTGGAGGACATAAAAGGGTCATGGAATTAGTCCAGAGGAGCAAGGAAGGGCAAGGCCATTTAAATAATGAAAGAGACTAACAAAACATGTATCTTCTATTTCAATATTTCATGAGGGAGAAGCAAATAAAAGGGTCATGGAGTAGTAGGGTATAATACCCCTAGAATATAACAATGATGTAGAGGACTTGGAGATTTTCCCTTCTATATTACTACTAAAACTGGAGAAAGATAATGTGAATATGGTGAAGGTGGGGCAGGAAGGGCCAATATGCCCTCAAGTAAAAGATGTGAATATGGTGAAGGTAGAGTAGGAAGGATCAAAATATTTCCAATAAGGACCAATTTGTTCCCATGTATATATGGAGATTGGCCCTTCTACTTTACCATTGATCCTAGAGAAAGAAATGTGATTATGGTGAAGACTGGGCAGGAAGGTCCAAATTATTACCATGAGAAAGACCAATTAGAGATTAATTTTTCATGAGACTATATAGGAAAAAACTGTTGATAAAGGTCCATCCTATGTTACTTCAAATGTGAGAATTACTAGGAGTTCTCATAAATCCCTTAAAATAGATCAAGAAGAGTCTAGAAAAGTGGGCGAGAATTCTCTCAAGGAGAAAAGGTACAAGGAAGTAGAAGAAGAAAAATCTATGGGGTCTCAACCTACTATTAAGGAAATTCTAGCATGTATGAAAAGTCCTACACCCTAGAACCAATGGAACTCCTAAGTTGGAATGTTAGGGGTATGAACACCCCTAGAAAATATAATTTGGTTAAGGACATTTTTTTATCCTACCAACCATATTTCTCGCTTCTCCAAGAAACTAAATTGAATTATACAAATTGGCTCAAATTTTAAAAAGGTATTTGGAAAAATGCCGACAAATTTCAAGAGGAAGCTAAAGGGGCCTTTTAAGGGATTATATCTCTTTGGATTCCAATATTTATGAGTAAGACCTCCTAGATAAAAGTGAATATCAGGTCACAGTACTTCTCATAGCTAAATCTTCTAAAGTTTCCTTTGTGATTACCAATATCTATACCCCCAACTCAAGCAAAGCTTGTAGAGAACTATGGATTTCTGTAGGGAAAATAAGTAAGCATTTTAGAGGTTTAAAATAGATTGTGGTGGGTGATTTTAACATCCCTTTATCTCTAGGTGAGAATCAGGGGGTGTGGCCGAGTTCTCAAAAATCATGTAGGATCTAGGGAAGCTTTTAGTTGATGGTGGTATGTTTGATGTGGTTTTATATGGTAACAAGTTTCCTTGGACGAACATACACTCTGGTAGAAACTTGACTCAAGTACGATTGGACATAGTTATTATTTTAGAGGATTGGTTCCAAAATAATTTAATTTTTAATATGAAATCTCTTCCTGAATTTATATTTGATCACAACCCTCTGCTCTTTTGGTGTAGTGTGGAAGACCAAAAGCATAATGGCCCTTTCAAGTTTGAATTTATGTGGTTGCACCATCTAAATTTTTATAAAAAAATGAAAAAAAATGGTGGAGTATTCCTTCCTAGGGTACGAAGATGTAAATTCTTGTTAACAAGCTTAAAACTATGAAGAAATAAGTCAAGAAGTGGAATAGGGAGGTCTTTGGAAATATCTTTCAAAAGAAGAAAGTTATTCAGTTAGAGTTGGATATGTTAGAAGAAGATATTAATAGGTTGGGTATAAACCAAATCCAATTCCAAATAGAAAAGGAGCTTATTGATGAACTACACACCACAATGACCAAGGAAGAAACCTATTGGAGGCAAAAGTCTAGGATCCAGTATTTGCAGGAAGGTGCCAAGAATTCTATGTTTTTCCATGTCTCCATTATTAAAAACAAAATTTCTACCTACATTTATGAAATTCTAAAGGATGATGACCAAATTATTAGAGAGAGTGAAGAAATGGAGCATGAGGCTATGGACTTCTGTCAAAATATTGTAGCTAAATATATGGAAGAGGAAGAAACAATGACTAAGGAGATGACTATTCACATTCCTAGGTTGATATCCAAGGAGATCAATGTTCAACTTCTAAATGAGATTTGAGGAAGAAGAGGTAAGGATAACCACTTTCTCCCTTGATAGAGACAAAGATCTAGGTCTGTATGGGTTTCCAAACCTTCTAGGATATTTTTAACTTTTATGTTATTGAAGTAGTGAAGGAATATTTATAGCCATGTTAGATTCTAAAGGAGTTTAACAATACCTTCCTTCTTCTAGTTCCTAAGAAGAAAGGGTTAAAAACCTTCAAATATTTCAGACCTATAAGTCTTTTCAATGCTATTTACAAGATTATCTCTAAATTTATAGCCCTCAGATTGAAAATATTCCTCCCCTCCATTATCTCTGATGAGAAAGGAGGATTTGTTAAGGGTAAACATATTTTGGATGGGATTATATCCCTTCATGAATCCATGTATTCTATCAAGACTAGTGAAATAAAATACATGTTCCTAAAGTTATACATGAGCAAGGCTTATGATAGAATTTCATGGAGTTTTTGGATAAATTTTTGGCTGCCTTTGGTTTTTGTAGATAGTGGAGAAGATGGGTTGGAAGCTACTAGAAGACTATAAGGTACTCTATTCTAATTCATAGTAAACCAATAAATTTTTAGTAGTGGTATAAGTATTAGACAAGGTGACCCCCTCTCTTCTTATCTTTTCATTATTATGGTTAAAACGCTCGAAAGATACGTAAATGCTATCGATGATTTTGGTCAAATAAAATACCTTAAACAAACTCATAATCTTGAGGGGATTACTAATTTTCAATTTTTGGATGATACCATTTTACTTGGTAATCCTACTGTGGTAGAGGTAATTGAATTTAAAATAATCTTAGACCTCCATGAGCATGCCTCTCACCAAAATATAAATTTGGACAAGAGCAAGATCTTCTTCATTAACACTAAAATTGCTCTCCAAAGAAGGGTGGTTAGAGTGATAGGGTATCTTGTGTCAACCCTACCTTCTTCTTACTTTGAAATGGCTATGTTTGTGGGAACTTGTAAGGCACATCTTTGGAATGGTTTGGTTGACAGTTTTAAATCCAAACTTGTAGTATGAAAAGGTAATATTTTTTCTAAAGTAGGTAAAGTGTTATTGGTTAAGAGTGTTCTACAAACTGTCTCCATTTGTCTTCTCTCCCTTTTTAAGATCCCTACTAAAGTTTCCAAAATTATAGAAGGAATTCAAAAATAGTTCTTATGGTTAGGATCTAAAGAGAGGAGGAGGGTTCCTCTTGTATCTTTGGAAAAATATGCCATCAAAAGAAGCATGGTGGTATTGGTTTAAGGACTAGACTTAGCCTAGTTAGTAGTGCTATGGCAGCCAAGGTAGGATGGAGAGTTCTAAGGGATGGTTAAAATATTTGGACAAGTATTCTTAAATAAAAATATCTTGATAGCTAGGAGGATACTAGATTTCTCATAATTCAAGATCCCTGTCGTGGCTCTTCTTTATGGAACCACTTGGTGGAGACTAGGGAGGCCTTGTGGAAGGGTGTGAAATGGCATATTGGATATGGAGCCTCTATAATTTATAGGAAGATACCTGGTTAGATGACAACCCTTTAGCCAACAATAATATTTTCTCTAATATAAAAGAGGATCTAGAAGATAGATATGGTAAAAATATTTGTGACCACATGACTTTATTGGATAACTAGTTGAGCTAGAAAGATCTAGGGGTAGGCCCTAAGAATTTGAAGGCTTTAAACATCATTAAAGCTAAAATCAAGGCTTATTACTTAGGTATTGCAAGATAAAGAGACTTAGTGGTTTGGAGTAGAACTAAGAATGGTGAATTCAACTTGAAGATATCCTATGATCTTTTGGATCCTACTGTAGATAATGGTTTCCCTTGAAATAGAATTTGGGGTAAGAGAGCTATTCCTAAACTAGAGATTTTTCTTTGGGAAGTAGTCTAGAATAAGATCCTAACGGTGGATAATCTTAAGAAGAGAGGTTTTTAGTTACCTAATAGATGCAATTTATGTGAAAAGGTAGAAGAATAAGTGGAACACATCTTTTTGGAATGTCCATACACTCTAAACATTTTCTAGCTCATTATCAATAGGATGAGCATCTCTTGGGTGATGCCTCCTAATATGATTTTTTGGTTACAATAGTGGGAGAACCCCTTTTTAGTCCTCATATTAATGTAATTTGTAACCTGATTCCATTTCATTTTGTATGGGAAGTATGGTTAGAGAGGAACAAGAGAATTTTTAGAGGGAAAAAAGGTTAGCAATGAGAAGTTTTGGAAGTATCACTCATTTTTTAGAGGAGAATGTTAAATCTATCAAGTACCCTATCAAGCTAGAGAATACTAAAGAGACCATTATAGCTAAGAAATGGATTTTGAAACCCATTAGTGGTGGAGAGGTAAATAATCAAGTTAGAACTGATGTAAAATGACAACCGCCCTGAGATGAATGGTTGAAGTTAAATTTTAGATGGGGTATCCAAAGGTAACCTAGGTAAGGTCAGAGTAGGGAAATTTTGAGGTCTTGAGGGACAATTAGGGTAGATTGGTGGGGGAATCCTACAACTTTTTGGGAATTACTACTAGTCATAAAGTTGATGTTAATGCTTTACATCTAGGTGCAGAGCTAGCTAAAGATATAGGTGCTAAAAAAGTTATCTTTGAAGGAGACTCCTTGATTATTATCAATATTTTGAAAAATGAGGGATAAGCTAATTGAAAAATTGATTACATTGTGCAAGATTTTTGAGAGATTGTAAAACATTTTAAAGAAGTTGACTTTGTTCATGTTTTTAGAGAAGGTAACAAACCAACATATTGTCTGGAAAACTTTGGTGTCATTAAAGAAGAGGATAGGATATGGATCCCCCCAAAGGGGGTCCATGAAGACTTAGAAAAGTTCACGAGGGAGGACTGCAGCTAATTGGGGTCCAGGATGGTTACTTTTTATCTTGCATCCAAGGAATTTTTGGCTACTTGCCCTTGGCATCTGTGTAGTTGATGGGCTGAGTTTGTGTTGATAAAGGGTTTGAGCCCTTTTAAAATACCATTTTTACCCTAATAAAAAATAAATAAATATTTTTTTGGATACATAGGAGAGTTGGTTACATCCACACTATTTTTAGTTACTTTTAAGTGTAGGGTTTAAACCACAGGGACTACCCCAACATGCCTATACCACCTCATTTTTTATAACCCAACATGAAGAGGACCACTAAGTTACTCAAGATTCGTATCATTATTGTCGATCTGGCACACACTCAGAGGATTTGGAGTAGACTACTACCTTTGCAAATAGGTGTGCCCCTAAGGTTTAAATGTAGGTCTCTTTTGGGTAAGTTCCTGGCCAAATAGACAATTACCAATCCACCTAGCCCTTGGGGGCTAAAATCAATTAAAACTAATAAAGGGTAAAAAGGGTAAAGTAGTTTTCAAGTTTAACAAGATCATATAAGTTATATGAGATGATAAAAGCTAAACATGTTAAAGTAGTTTTTAACATCCACCAAGCCATAGGTCATACAAAATAGATATTATTTATCCAATATAGGGTTATACTCTAGTTAGCAAATGTACAACTTACTCCCTCAATACCTTGGAACTTTATTCAAAGTTTCAAAGTCTCTACTATTAGGCTATAAAAGTTAATACATAAATATTATTAGTGTGTATAAGTCTTAATATATTAACTAAAAAATTAAATAAATATATATTAATTAAAAGTGTATGTATAATTGGATGACATTAGCTCAAAAAGTTAAATTCTTCAACTTTCAAAGAGGAAATCCAAGTTCAAATATTTCCAAGCAATATAAACATAATAGCCAAGTTGTTGTAATACCACTATGTGGTGATAATGTAAGAGGGGGGCTTGCTTCAATCCCATATAACCAATGAAAAAAATATATGTTTATAATTGTTAATATATTAAATAAAAAATTAAATAAGTTATCACATTCAAAATCAAATAATAAAAAATCAAATAACATTAGTTCAACGGGTTAAACTCCTCTAGTTATCAAATCAATATGTATAATTTCCAACCTATTGTAATACCAATGTGGTTATGATGTGATACATATGGAGAAGTTTTAATCCCATATAACCCATTAAAAAATTAAGTAATAAATAAATATTAAAATATTAAAAATACTTAAATATTAAAAACCACTTTCAATATGTGAAATAAAGTAAGTGAAGCTAAAAAGTATGATATCAACAAATTTTATAAGAACTTGGTTTTATTATTTTACATGCATATGATTCTCATATCCTATTAGATTTATATGGAGTAGAAAGAATATATATATATTATTGGTAAGACATGATTAAAAGGCAAATGCATATATCATTGGCAAGAATTGATTTACCTTGCATTTAACTAGTTGATCTCTAAGTGGTGGAGGTAAATTCCAAAGGTAGAGACATATTAATTTAGTGGAGGTAAATTCCAATGTAGTTGATAGACCCAAGTGTAGTTGATAGATTTGAGTGCATGTGTAAATGTCTCTTCTTTAGTGAAAATATTATAGTGCAAACAAAGGCAAGTGTGCAAAAAAGATAAACAAAACTAGGGAAGACTTCAAACAAACACATTGTTTTCTTTTTCTCCTTCTCTTATCATGTTTATTTTGTGGTACAAAAGTTTGAAATTCTAATAAATACAATCGGTGGGGTCAAGGATAGGGTTTGAAAAACTTAAATTCTAAACACTCTAGTGTATGTTGGTTAGAAAAGGTTGAATAAAGTAGTGGTAAACCCACAACCCAAAGGAGACAAAGTAAAAATAGGTGACATTAACTTGAATCTAGTAACTAATACCATAGCTATCCCATTTCATGATAGACTATTAATTTTAGGAGAACACATAAGGTTCTTGCAACATGAGATGTTGAATGATTGCAATCATGGGGAAAAACAAAATCTCATCATGGAACAACAAAACATGTTATTAGAATAAGTTGTTCAAATCAACTTGTTGGAGACATCAGTAGTGGAATTGAAATCATCCACTACCATGGGATTGTGTAGTAGTAATGATTCTATAAAGGAGTCATGTCTTCAAATAAAGTTTTAGGTTGGTAAAAAAATAAAATAAAGAAAATCTAGTATAGTTAAAAGAAATTCAGTCAATAATGACAAACATATTGAGAAAAAAATAAGAACTATGAAATAAATTAGAGGAGACTATATCATGGACACAAGTGGTAAGAAAGCCAACAATTAAGCCTATTAAAATATTAAAATACTTAAAAAATTAAGGGAAGGTATGAAAGCTAGACCAATCCAAGTCATAGTACTCAGTCTAGGAGATAAAAGACATGCTCTTCAAAATAGAGGCTTTGCTATAAGGATTATAATTTTACCTAGATGATGATCTTAATCCTATGGAACAAGAAGAGAAGAGGGAAGAATGAGAAAAGGTAAAGATAACAAGAAACAAGGGTAAAGAGGTATGGTTAAAAATTGGGAAAGCATACATTATAAATGGAACACCAAAATAAATTGGAAATTGGGGTTTGTTGAAAACACTTAACATTGATGAGTTGGAATTGTTATGGATATCTAAGGAGAAGAGGTCCTCGTATAGGGCCCATACCAAAGCAAATGATATAATTATACTAATAAAAACACATGAACATGATGGATGCAAGTTACCATATTGTGAAGGATACAAAAAAGAATTAGTTTGGAATGAAACAAAAAATGTAAAATGGACATGGAGGAGTAACAATACTTATAAAAATATATTGAGTTAAACTTATACAAGTTGAAAAAGAAGATCCAAACAAACAATATATATGGATCAAAATCATAGATAATAATATTGAATAGCATTGGGGAGTGGGATGGCCTCCCACTCTGGTTGGGAGATCCCTATTTCAAATTTCTTGCTCTTCCTATGCTCCTACCTTGAGGTTATCTAGTTGGAAAGGTATTCTTGGGATATTCCTACTGCCTAATGCATTTCCATAACCTTTACAGGATCTTGGAGCCTCATAGGAAGTGATTTTTGATCTCCATACATGATTGATGCTGCTTGGTTGAAATGTCTTGGAGATCCTTTCCTCGATGCCCTTTGGTGTTGGTTGGCTTCTTGCTAGCTCGGTTTAAGAGATGGTGCTATGGATCTTTCCCCTGTAAGTTTTCTTGGTATTTCGGATGGGACCTTATGCTTCATCATTGTTTGTAGTGGTGGCTTCCTCCTCTCTTCTAACCTGAGCTTCTAGAATGGGGTTCAAAATTCTAAGCGCTCGATGTGTAAGTAGCCTGGGGTTTTCTCCTTCTATGTTTTCTTGGTCTTGCAAGGGAACCTTGTTTTTAACATTCATAGATGGGAGATTCCCTTGACTACTTCTAGGTTGGGATCTTAGTGGTAAGTTTAGGGTCTTTCACTCATTTGTAGAAGATTCGATGCTTTTTTACTTCTAATTTTTTCTAGTAGATCCTCTCTCTATAGTTCATTTTGGCCCCATGGAAAATTCCTATGTGTTCTTGTTCAACTGCAATAGTAGGCTCTTGATGATTACCTCTTAGATGACTGTTGGTGAGGCTGGGTATTGATCTATTGTTGATGAGTGTTTTATGGGCATTTTCTATAGTTTATTTTTGGTATTAGGGGGAGAGACCTTGTGCATGCTCACTTGCTATAGTTATTGGGTTTCTAAAAATAATCCCTATGTCAAATTTCGCTTCCAATTTGGGGTGTTGTGGTGCTATCTCCTCTAGAATTTCTTGAATTAGATTGTGCATTCTATATCTATTGTAGCAAGATATCATAGCCTATAGATATTTCCTCATAATTCTGATCCATCTTCTAGGATTACGAAAGACCCCTGTGTGGGATTTCCTTATTCGCGTTGCTTTTCCCTTATGGTATTTCTAATCTAGTTTTCTGAGCGAGAAATTGATTTTAAATTTGAATCTTGTGCATTGTTCTAGTAGGGTCCAGGGGGGTCCTATTCTCATTCTTGGTTCCTATTTTAATTTTTTTCTTGCTAGTTCTCCTTGTATAGGCAGGAAAATATTTTCAAATTTTAGGTTTAAATTATAGATGGTCTTGTGGAGATTGTCTCCCTATCTTTGCTATTCCTGGTTTATCTCCTAAATATTATCTCTCTTGTTGAGTTCTTTTTGTAAAAGGTTTAGGGATCCTTTCAAAACCCTTATTTTCAACCAATCAAAAAAAATATTAATTAGCATTGTAACTTATTACTTTGCTCCACAACAATCAAAGTTTTATAAGAAACATGGCTTATATAATGAGGATCCATATATGACACTAGCAAAAGACATTGCATAATATAACAAGGTTGGAGTGAGGACAATAAATAGACAAGAAATATCTTTAAAGATCAATGGATACATAAATGATAATATTTTATGGTTAGAGCAAGAGCTGGATCATTGTTGCTTAAGGTCCTTCAATGATAGTTAAGGACCTATCATACATTATAGAGAAGAACTTAAACTATTTAGTATAGAGGTATTTGTCATATATAATGACATAAACATGTGACACAAGTTTTGAAATATACTTATTAAACACATAATGGACAAAGTGTAGTTGATTATGCTATTTTCTCACCAAACTTCATTTTAAGGATAAAATATCTAGAAATTGAAGCAGTTTGAATGGAGCTAAAATTTAGTTAACAACCTAATGTATGTAAAAAATTCAAATCCAGGAAAGTGGGCAAGAAGAACATATTCAAATAATTAAAGGAAAAACAACAAGAAACATCCATGTGATGAAGGAAAATTAAGAAACTTTTAAAATATCAGTCAAGTGGATTATGCAAACAGGGAAGAAAGAGGGAATATATTTTTCAAATGTATACTTTTAGTAGTAGTAAACTGATAGATTTAATGGAAGTAGCATCCAAATCATGCAAAATATTAGAATTAAATAAAAATAATCATGAAATATTCCCAATAATTCCAAGGTATGATGAAGAATGCAAAGTAGTAAGAAGAACATAATGGACAAAGTATAGTTGATTATGCTATTTGCTCACTAAAATTCATTTTAAGGATAAAAGATCTAGAAACTGAAGCAGTTCGAATGGAGCTAAAATCTAGTTAACTACCTAATTTATGTAAAAATTCAAATCCAAGAAAGTGGAAAAGAAGAACATATTCAAATAATTAAAGGAAAGACAACAAGAAACATACTGTTGTGGTGTTTTATATATCCTTAAGAAATTGGATTGTCATGCCACAAGAAAATCATTGGTTCACAAACAACATTGTGGACTCTGGTGGATCTACCTCTTTAACTCGAGAAAATATTATCATGAAGACTCTAGACAGATCGAGTAAGGTAAGGACACCCTGGAGGTGAGCCTATAATACTTCTCATATGCTCATGCTCATCTAGATTAATAAAAATGAAGTAAACTACAATATTAAAAATGACCAAGCTTTGGAGTAAATCCCAACTAATGCTTCAAGTAGTAGATCGGTGTCTTATCCATTGGGTTATTGTAGCCAAACTTGAAAGATGATGAAGAAATAAGGGAGAGGAGATAAAAATGAGCCAATCACATCCATTCAAATAATGTAACAAAGATGATTAAGCATGTCAACTAAATAAGATGTCACTTATACATTCAAATAATGTAACATATAAATGAGACAACAAGCAAAACTGCATATGAAATTAAAAAAAAGAGGAAGCAGGATAGCATTGATTAAAGAATCATTACAATGGAGTTTGATCAATGTAACCGAATCTCACTAATCATGTATAAACAAATTCTCTATTCAAATAATGTAATAGATAATTGCAACCCTTCATTCAAATAATGTAACAAAGGGCCTCCTAGATTCCAGTCTCAGTCACTGGAAATGATCTCAGCTAACTAGACACCTCCCCAGCAAAACCTACACAATGATAGGGAAGAAAATGGGGTGATTGAACAAGACACACAAAAGAAAATACAACTGACAAGGACAACACTCTGATATACCTCTTGCAAAATTACTGCACAAAAACTTGATCTTGAAAGATGTTGCAGCTGCTCTCTCATATAGCCTAAAATTTGGTTCTCGTTCAAAGCTTGATGATGGCCCATAATTGCAAAAATTGCAATCGCTTCAGTAATGGGCCATAACTGTAACTGTTACTAAAAACTAGGTGATGGCCCATAAAACCGTAACTGCCTCTAGAGTTGATCCACCATTTTTCTTGCATTAAATGGTTCTCATTCATGGCTTGGTAGTGGTCTCCACTGATAAAAAATATATCTATTTATCTAAAAAATGATCCAAAAACAGCTTCAAAAAATTAAATTTCGACTGTTGAAACTTGGAAAGCTGGTTATCATTTATTTATTTTTCCACTTTTATAAGGTTTTAACTTTAGCCAAATTTATTTTTTATTATCAAAATTTAAATAATAATAAAAAACTATTATTATCAACAAATAATAATAATATTTTTATATTATTCAGAAAACCAAAAATATAAATCCGAAAATAATAATAAGAAAAGAATCGTCCGATGGTCAATGGCCGTCAGCCGAAATTTCCTTTGCAAAGGGAACCGACCGAAATTTAATTTTCATTAAAGTTTTTTTTTTTGGTTGACCAACGAGGGTCGGCTGAATTTTTTTTTTTAGAGGGGGAGGCCATCAGCTAACCCTCTCTTATGGTCGGCCGACTCATGGTTGGTCGACGGGGTGTCAGCCAAAAAATGGTCAGCTGACTCATGGTCGACCGACGGGCATCGATTGAAAAAATGGTCGACCGATTTTTTTTTATTTTTAAAAAAAAATATATTATATAATATAGTATATAAAACCATTGACCAAAATTGGGACCTGACTTCGATGACACAAAAATTTTCAAAGACACTTTCGAAAGGTGAGACAGGCATGGAAAGGACCCAAGGACCTAATAATTTATTGAACGAAGGCAGACTGGGGCAAAAATCTAGGGGACTCATAGGACACCAAAATTTTCAAAAAAACTAGGTGTAAAACAAGTTGGATTTCGAGGATCCAACACATCCATGTGACAAAGGAAAATTAAGAAACTTTTAAGACACCCATCAAGTGGATTATGCAAAGAGGGAAGAAAGAGGACATATATTTTCCAAACATATATATATATATATATATATATATATATATATATTGGTAAGTAAGAGAATATTTATGATTAACACCGGGTTTTAACTGGTTGACCCAAAACCATTTTACAAAATAGGGTCCACTGACCAACTGGACAAAGGCCAAGCCCTAAAAGTTTAAACCGACAACAAAAAGGGCCAAGACCTACTCTTCCAACAGAATACAGCCAAACTAAACTATGGAAGCCTAATATTATGGCCATCAGAAAAGAAAGACGCAAAATAGAACTAACAAAGACAAAATCCACTTTGAGCCTTCCAATCTAAAATTTTTCATTATCTATCACCATTGAGACTGCATGAGGAATATTTTCAGTCCACATGATCAAATTTGCTGCTACAATGCTTTCATTTGCCAGCCTATCAACTGCCATGTTTGCTTCCCAGAAGGTATGCAAAATTATGGCCTCAGGTCGATCATGAATTAGAGCCCTTGCTTCCTGGATGTAGTCATCAAATCTCCAAGGAGCTCTCTTAGTGTTCTTTAGAAGATTTATAATAATAAGAGAATCACCTTCCACCAACAGTTTCCCTGGATAATTCTCTACCACCTTGAGGCTCCTCCAAACTGCCCTCGCTTCAGCCACATTGTTAGTTTGAGCTCCAAGATGTTCAGCAAAAGCTACAAGCACCTCACCCTTGTGGTCTCTAAGTAAGCCACCAGCCCGACTTCACCGGGTTGCCCCTAGATGCCCCATCAAAATTTAACTTAATCCACCCTAGGGGGGGTGGGGTCCATGTGATCATGGTTCTAGGACAGACTTGAGGATGATTGAGGCCATCAGTGAGAGGTAAGTTTAATGACTGGCCTAATGAAGCTTCAAAAGGATTTGGAGGTCTAGATGCTGCAGGCACTAAACAAGCATTCTCATTAGCATATACTAAAATTTTTGACAGAACAGAGGATGACTGAGAAACCTTATCCAAGAAGGCCCGACGATTACTTTCCAACCATATCTGCCACAAGTAGTGATGAAGGCAGATCTTCCACATATACCTAAGATGCCTATTCAAAAAGGGAGAAGGCCATTGGAAAAATAAGTCAAAGATGGACTGAGGATGGACCCAATAAATATGAAACACTTGTAACAGACCTAATAAGATTGAGACAGAAAAATTACAATACAGAAACAAATGATCAATAGACTCCCACTCAGACATACAAAGATAACACCTATTAACAACAGTCACACCTCTTTTTATTAAGTTATCCATGGTGAGGATCTTATTTTGGATGGCCAGCCATGCAAAAAACCCAACCTTCGGAACAATGCTTTTGGGCCAAACTTCCAAGTGAGGGAAAGTAGGTTCATCATTATCAATAAGCAGTCTTGATAGAAAATTCCCCATTGTCCGAAGCTTCCCAGATAAGCTGGTCCTCAAGAATTCCATAAGGGAGTAAAGACTGTCTTAATTCATTCTCCAGGATTATTGATGCCCCTGGTAGATCATTGTTCATTATTGGCTTCCAAACCCTTCTATTGTTTGACAAAGTAATAAAATCTGCAACTTTGGTACCAAAAACTTCAATTGTCCAAGCTCTAAGGGTTGAAAGGATGGGGTCTGCAGAGAGGGGATAGTCCTTTAACCATTTGTGGTCCCAGAAATCAATGTTTCTTCCATTTCCTAGTTTCCAACATAGCCATTTGCTTAGCAAGTTTTTAGTTTGAAGGATTGATTTCCAAAAAATTGATCCCCTGGGAGGAAAGGAATAACTTAAAAATTCAGTTTCTTGCAAATACTTTCTTCTGATTATAGTAATCCATTCTCGCATTTGCATTTGTCAGAAGATGCCATGCTTGTTTGGCCAGGAGGGCCATGTTTAAATGTTGTATTCTCCTTAGCCCAATACCTCCAAACTCCCTTGGTTTCCAAACCCTATCCCAGGACACCAAGTGAAAGCGCTGCTTAGATTCAGAACCAGTCCATAGGAACCTCTTCTGGATTTGTTCAATTTTAGTGTAGACACTTGTAGGAGCTTTAAAAACAGAGAGAAAGTAGACAGGGGATGCTTTGAATGGAAAACCCGGTGAGAACCGCCTTGCCGACTTGAGATAACAAATTCCCTTTCCATCCGACCAGCTTCCTCTCGAATTCTTTCAATTACATTAGTCCACATGGAATCGGTAGCTCGCACTGTAAATAAAGGAAGGCCTAAGTATGTGGATGGAAGAGTAGACACCGAGCATCCAAGAATCCTAGCAATCTTAATCGCCTCCGAATGGGAGTGTTAAAGAAATAAATTTTACTCTTTGAAAAATTTACCTTTTGCCCCGAACATCCTCATATAGCTCTAGAATATGTTTTATGACCTTAGCCTCAAAAACCGATGCAAGAGTTAACAACAAAGTATCATCCACAAAGCTGTTCATGTGTAACTGCTGTGTTTGTGATGATGCTTTAATTCTCGAAATAAGACCAATATTACGAGAAGCTTTGATTGTCCTCCCAAGGGCTTCGACCACAATGATAAACAACATGGGAGAGATAGGGTCACCTTGCCTTAGGCCCCTTTTACTTTGAAAGTATACAGTAGGAGCACCATTAACAAGGACTGAAAACCAAGGTTTCATAAAACATCCTTCCAAAAGCTTGATCCATTCATGATGAAAACCAAATTTCTGAAGAATGGCAGAAACAAAACTCCATTTTATGCGGTCATAAGCCTTGTTCATATCCAGCTTGAGAGCAAAAGCAGGTTTTTTAGTCTGGACTACCGAATGGAGGGCTTCATGAACTGTTATGACACCATCAAGGATGGACCTTCCAGGGACTGAACTGCCTTGACAAACATCAATAAACATAGGAAGGATCTTCCTCATTCTATTTGCAATCGCCTTGGTCAAAATTTTATAAACAACATTACAAAGACTAATAGGTCTAAAGTCCATCATAGATCTAGGAGTAGGAATCTTTGGGATTAAAGAAATAAAAGTGGAGTTAAAACTTCTCGGAATATGCTTTGTGGACTGAAATTCCTTGATAGTAGCACATACATCAAAACCTACAATATCCCAAAAAGCCTAAAAAAAATGAGGTGAAAACCCGTCTGGACCTGGAGCTTTATCAGGGTTCATTGAGAAGAGGGCCTCTTTGATTTCTTCATCCGTGAAAGGCTTAATTAACTCCCCATTCAAGTCATCAAAAATTAAATGAGGAATATGGTAAAGCATTGATTCTGAAGCTAAGGCAGAACTGAAATGTTCTTCTCCTAAAAGATTCCGAAAATAGGAAACCGCTTCATTTCCGATATCATTAGGACTAGAAAGGGATGATCCATCATCTTTAACAAGTTCTTTAATTCTATTGTGGCTTCTGTTCCTTAAGGTAGATGCATGAAAAAATCTTGTGTTGGCATCACCTTCTTTTAGCCAGGTAGCTCTAGACTTTTGCCGCCAAAAAGTCTCCTCGCAGGCTAAAACATTATGGTACTCAGCAAGGGATTTCTTTTCATCTGCCTGTAGGGAAGGGTCTGGAAATCCCTCTTCAAGTTTTTTCTCAATGGTTGATAACCTTTCAGAGATGACTTTCTTGTTTTCAAAAATGTTTCAAAAAATTTCTTTATTCCAGATCCTTAGATTTTCTTTCACCACTTTAAGTTTCGTGCTAATCCGAATGAAGGCTCGCTTTGACAAGAATGCTGCCACCACTGAGAAATTCTGTCTCTGAGATTAGGGTGGTGCATCCACATAGATTCAAACCTAAAAGGCCTTTTGAATTTTGGAGTCTCTTCAATTTCAAGTAAAATCGGGTTGTGGTCAGACCCAATGCGAGGCAAGGACAACCGATTTGCATCCCCAAAAGATTGTATTGCTTCCTGTGACAAAAAAAACCTATCAAGCTTTTCCATTATAAGTTGATTTCCAGGACCTCCTATTGCTCCAAGTAAATTTAGAATTTTTTAATTTGACATCCAATAAATTGTTGTTGTTGATGAAATCTTGAAAGTCCTCCATACTTCTTGCTGGAATTCCTACTCCCCATTTTTTATCAGAGGGGTAAAGAGGGGTATTAAAGTCCCCCGCCACTATCCATGGGATATCTTGAAAAGCTTCCTTGAAATGATTGAGTAAATTCCATAGATCAGCTCTCCCAGATATAGAATTAGGGGCGTACACATTTGTTAATATCCAAGAAAGGTCACTAACCTTATCCTTAAAAATAATGCTCATTACCCTTTCCCCTAATTGAATAACATTGCCTTCCACCTTCCCTGGATTACAAATACAAAGAAGACCACCTGAGGTTCCATTGGCTTTGCAAAAAATTGCTTCTCCCTTTTTCCAGATATTGAGGGCAATTTTTCTAGACAAAACTTCATCGACTTTAGTTTCTTGCAAAATAAGAATAGTGGGATCAAAATCTCTTCTTAAATATTTGACTAACCGTTGTTTAGGAAGGCCATTGAGCCCCCTTACATTCCAGGATATGATCTTCATTTGGAACTTTTAAAGTTTTTTCCTCTTCCCCTGCCTTGGACTTGAGGGGGCTTAAGAATTTTGTTCTCTTCAAAGGGAAGATTTCCAATTGATGGAAACAGAGTAGTTTGAATTCCATTAGCTATCTCATCTTGGACCTCTTCTTTCCATTGCTGGGCATTTGACTTTCTTCCCTTTTTTTTCTCACCTCCACAGTCAATCAAGGGGGACTTCATTGAGCTTCTAGTCTGTTTCGGGCTAAATTTGGTTTGGGTAACCTGTTGGATAACAGTGCTGGAAACCCCTTCTCTGGATTGGGACAAAGACAAAGGTGAAAAATGTCGCTTGGAAGGGCTGATTAACTCTGAAAGCACTTTTTCTCTTTACGGGCGTAAAAATACTCATCATTAGGGCATTCTTTATGACCAACAGGAGGAGGATTGGAAGGTCCAGATTTGGTTGGGGAGTCAAGGTAAGTAGGGAGACCAAGAATTATATCCTCAACATTAGACCCTTCATTCTGATTTTCCTTTGTAATTATTTGGTTTTCAGCCAAAATGTTAAATTTATTTAGATTTTCGAAAGGAGAGCATACCTTTTGTTGGTCAGTTTGTGATGTAGCAATTTGCTTGTCCTTACCATTGTCCATGTGAAGCTCAACCTCATTCTCCATTTTCCCCAAACCAGAGGCCTTTGCCTTTTCAACATTTGGATCTTTAACCCTGTACATCCCTGTGTATTTGCCATTATTTCTGAAAGACTGCCGCTTGGAATCATTATTCCTAGGAAGGGTTTGCTGGATTCTCAAAAAAGAGCATTGTCCTTTGAGATGGCCTTGAATATTATAGTCAGAGCAAAATGCCGGTCTATTTTCATATTCGATGACCTGTAATCTTGTTTTATTTCCATATTCTAACTCCACATGAGTAGGAAGCTCAGATTCTAGGTTTGCATTTACACAAATCCTAGCATGCGTCATTCTGGTGCATGCAAGGGTTGGATTGTCAATGGCCACCAAATCCCCTATGGTCTTGGCAATACCCTGAAGAAAATACTCATGCCACCAATGAAACGGGAGATTTGGGAGACGGACCCAAATGGGGGCAAAGTTTATGCTCTGCTTTTTTGGGTCAAAATCCTCAGCCCATCTCCTAAGAAAAAGACTTCTTCGACCCAAGAACCAAGGTCCTCCTGTTAGAATACGACTAGCATCTTCACTATTGTTAAGGCGTACCACAAAAAACCCCCTTGATAATGCAATAATCTCCATGTGTCCAGAAGTCTTCCACTTCAAGGATGCCCATCGTCGAATCGTTTCAATATCCGGCCTGCCCCCTATGAATTTGCCTACCGGAGAAAAAAATTTCCATCGATATAAAGTCTGCCATTACGCTTTCAAGCACGGATACCTTCTGCCCATTGGGAGTGAGAGGTGGTAAGGAATGTAAGGAAACCCTATTGCCACCTTTAAGGGCCTGTGCAAAAGACTTATTGCCCTCAGAATTCTTGATGTGGGCCTTCTTATCAAAAATAATATCAGGGGGTTCGTGTCCCTCTAATTTTTTAAAACCCTCAGTGTCCTTGTCACTGTCCACCTGCTCTTCCTCAGTTGCTTCAGAACCTTTCTTGTTCCCTCCTTGAGCCTCACAGCTTCCAGGGGTTTGGAAACCCTGTTTCCCACCTCCAGAAGAATGAGAATCATGTTTGCAGAAATTGCACCTGCCTCCGCTCCCGCTTTGCTCCATTCCTGCCTCCGCTAGAATCATTCCAAACATATATTTTTAATAGTAGTAAACTTATAGATTTAATGGAGGTAGCATCCAAATCATGCAAAAAATTAAAATTAAAGAAAAAGAATTATGAGATATTCCCAATAATTCTATGGTATGATGAAGAATGCAAAGTAATAAGAAGAACCTTGGAAGAATCAGACAAAGAGAAACCAAATAATAAGATATAAAAACATCTAGTAAAAAAATACATAAGGAAAAAATAGTTGATATATCTTGCAAAGCATAACCCAAAATAATTTTAGAAAGAGCTAGAACAAAGGAAAATACACATAAAATAATATCACAAGCAAACAATGGTTAAGTATGCTAAGCAATTATATTAGAGAAACCAAGAAAAATATATGCCTATTATTATTAACACAATCGAGAAACTTTATTTTATGAATGATATGAAGGACATTAAAAATTAGCAATAGGTAAAGATCAAAATATAGATGGTCTGTAGGATGAACATGTCAATTATGGGGTTGACATATTAGCACCACACAATAAACATGTTTTAATGACATCATTAAAGAAGGATTTAAATTGGCATGGAAAACCAACCTAGTTATACCATTGTGTAAAAATGGAGATACCAACAATCCTTCAAATTACTACACTATTGTGATTGATTTTTATCTTTTTACAAAATTGTTTGGCAACATAGTAGAAAGCAAAATTAGTCAATGGACATAAAATCGAGGAAAATGGATAATAGGGCAAGAAAGGTTTAGACCAAAGTACTCAACAATAGATCATTGCATTATTATAAGGCACCTAATAGAGAGAATATGAAATATAAAATGAGAAGTTTATTGTTGTTCTATGTACTTTAAAATTTCTTTTGACACAGTACCTAGTGTAATTTATGGAAAATAATGAAAGAACTTGGCATACCCACCAAGTATAAAGAAATTATACATAGAATTTATGAGCAAGTAGTAGCAATAATAAAAACTCACGAAGGAATTCAAAGTGCTTTGAAAATGATATTGAGGTGAAACAAGGTTGTCCATTGCTGCCCTCTTTACTTGGTATTTATATTGAAAAATAGGAGGAATGTGTGGAAAGGATGGAAGAAGAGGAAATATAATTGACTAGTTTTATAGTGAAACTTATCCTCTATGTTAATGATTTCATATTGATTGGCAAGAAAATTAAAATTTTAAAATAATATCTAAAGGATTTAGAGCATTTATGTAAAGAAGTTGAGATGAAAATAAACACTAGCAAGACTAATATTATGGTATTCTCTACTTAAAGATAGAAAAATAACCATATATTTTGTTTGAAGGAAATCAAGTAGAAAAGACCATATATTATTGTCTTCTCTATAGGATAAAGGACACTTTAGTCATTGTAAACTAAGGGTAGATGTTGAAATTTGTGCAATTTGATCTTGTTTAGGCCAAGGACTAAAGTGTGAAGAAATGCTATTGAGCACTATTAATGTCATCTTTGGGCACGTGATTATGTAATATTATAGAAATTCATCATTTATTTAAGCCTATGAGCATGTTCATATAAGCCTAAGGGTCCCTTTCACATTTCACCCTTAGTGGTATTGGTTAATCCACATTTATAGTAATTTATTATTATTATATTGTAAATATAACCCCAAGGTTAACCTCTCATTAGGGTTTTGGTATTATTATAAATACCCCTCAACGAGGATCCATTTGTATCATAAAAATAAATAAAATATGATATATTGGGGTGCCCACGGACACCCACCTTATACTTCTTGTTGTCTCCCTTCATTTACTTTTCCTCACTTACTATGACTATATTTTAATTGACTTTTTTTTTTGGCATACAATTACGATGAATGCATGTTTTCGAAGGTTTATAATAATATTAAAAATTTGAACATGGTCTCAGAGACATGTATGAAGTAGCTTCACTCATCTACAAAAGAGAAAATTCTGGTGATCGCATATTTTGTCTGGTCTATTCCTTTTTTGAATTTTTATATTTTAAAATTTGGCACCAATGCTTTTGGTATTATTTGCATAGTGCTTGCATCCATTTGTGTGCTATCTATGTGATTGGTTGACACACATCCATGAATATTGCTATAAAAGTGGCATGTTGGCATAAATGGCAGGGTGGCTAAGTCAGATGCCCTAGGATCCAAGAGGTTGGGTGCTCAAATCTTGGACACACCATGATTTTATAGTCACATATTTTGTGGTGTTCTATTATGAAACTTTATTCTTACTAATAAAAATAATTCACAAATATGCAAAAATATCAATTCATTCATCCACAATTAATTATCTGTAGTAACACTCCACACAATAAGACAAAGATAGATAATACCCTTAGGGTAGGACAACACCAATAATACTACTCAAGGAAGGAATAAATACACAAGATATTCCAAGATGAGAGTGCCACTTAGAGAGGGAAAAGTAGCATAAGCCACTTTATAGGTAAAAATGATTACATATGATTGATCTCCATGATGATTACAATGACAAATATCCCTTCTTTATATATCCATATTCTAATTCTACTTTGGGGATTCGACTACTAATATAATATAATATTATACTATAATTAATCTTGGGTTATGTGTGGCCCATGCCAACCCTTGTACAATATAATATCATATCCCCATATATCTATTCCTAGGTACCCTAACATGTTCTTCTTCTTCCATTTGTTATCAAGGGTGTGGTGTATTAGAAGGGTTCAATATTAGTTGGGAGAAAATCATGACAAAAGTTACAATGTGTTTTTGAAGCATACATGCCAAAAGGACATTGAAATCCTGCACCTAAATATGTGATAATGGTGCAATTTGATTTAAATCCTAGGGCATGTTTTTGCAAGGTATCCCAACTTGAGTAGTACAAAAATATATGTTATCTCCATCTTAGTAAAATTTTCACCTATGATGTAGCGATTGGGTATTCTATTTGTAATAAGAAGGTTGATAGGTTGAGTCCCCATAGGCATCTTTTTTGAAGGGATTATTTCTACAAGAATAATGCCTATGACTATAAGGAAGATGGTATTCATCTGTCTTAACTAGCTACATGGCACATTGGTTGGGCATCTTGCTTGTAGATAAAAGGTATTGAGTTTGAAACTCAATGTTGTATTTCTTTTTCTTTGCTTAAAATAGGTACATTCTCTACATTGAAATATTTTTTACTCACTTCACATTCCAACTGCACGTATGGCACACTGGTTCACTCGATTTATTTGAAGTGGGCCATCATTGGTTTGAGCTCGATTATCACTAAAATACATTCAATTTACATACATACATACATATATCTATATCTATCTATCTATATATATATATATGAGTGCTAAGTAATTGATCAATCATATCAAGTCAAGTGGTAGACTTTAAATCATTAGAAAGCATTCAATAGAGTGGTGACAAGTGGTAAATCATGATTTGATAATTTATTTTCTAAGGTTTGACATTTGATTTTTTGTTAATTGGTACTAATTTAACCAAATATTTTAGAGGCCATGAATTTTACATACAAAAGCATTATGGTATGCTACTCACTATAATGGGTATAATTATAACACTTGGTCAATTCAAATGGAAAAATTTCTCAAAAGAAAAAATCTTTGGTTCATATTCAATAATGAGTCAAAAGGTATCAATGATCATGAACTCAGTAAGAAAAAGAGAAAGCTCTTGGAATATTATTCATGCTAGTGGAACTTTATGTACTCTTCTACATTAGAGAGGACTGATCCTATTGATGTATGGACTACTTTAAAAATATCTCCATGGAAAAGTAAGTGCTGGTAAAGTTAATTGAATAAAAAATAAGCTCTCCAATCTTAAAATTTTAGATTTTAGTACTGTCAAAGACTATATATCTCACTTTAAATCTCTAAAATATGATCCAGCTACAATAAGAGGTAAGGTAAAGAGTGATAAAGAGTATGTCAAATCTATCAATTTCAATATTTCTCCTCCTTTTCATACAATTTTCTTGGTTATTTATGTGAATGCTATGATTATGATGGAACCATAACCCATCTCTCTTGAAGTACTTTTCAAGCTTCTAATCCATTATGAAGTGACAATGAAGAATTATGGAGCTATTTATCATACACCAGATCATTCAAAATAGTTAAATTCAATGGAATCTAAGGCTTAGGTTCCTAAGGAAAAATCTAATATTTCATAGAAAAACATTTTTAAGAATTGTAAAAGGGAAGGACACTCCATAAAGAATTGCATTACAAGGCTAAAGAAGATTGAGATAGAATTCTTAAGAGTTGGACACAAGATTTTTGATGATGAATATGAGGACAAAATAGGAACACCAAAGAGCCACTAGATCATGCATTATGAGGGGATGTGTTATATCTAATACCTTATCTCCTTGGCTCTCTCAACTTAGATTATAGGAGAGTGTTGGAATTTACGTAATTTGATATTGTTTAGGTCAAGGCCACAAGAGTGAAGAAATGCTTGTGAGAACTATTAATGTAGCCTATAGGCACATGATCATATAATACTATGAGCATGTTAATGTAAGCCTAAGGGCCCATTTTATATTTCACCATTAGTGGTATTGGTTAATCCACATTTATAGTTAACTTTGCCTAAAGGGTAATTTTTTATTATTTTATTGTAAAGTTGACCTCAAGGTTAAGTTAATTTCAGCCTAAGGTTAACATCTCAATGGGGTTTTGGTATTACTATAAATACCACTCAATGAAGATCCATTTGTATCATAAGTATGAATAGAATATGATATATTGGGATGCCCACATGCACCCACTTTATACTTCTTGTCATCTCCCTTCATTTATATTTTGTTGCTTACTCTTACTATCTTTTAATCTTTTTTTCTTTTTCTTTTCAGCATACAATTGTGGTGAATGTATTTTTAGAAGGTTTCTAAAATTATTGTAAATTTAAATAATAGGAAAGCATAGTTGTGGCATGTAATAACCATTAGGGTTATTTTTTGGTTATTGGTTATTCAAGTGGTGCTAGATGGATGTGAGGTGTGGGTTAAAAATACATCAAAATTAAAATAGATACAACTAGAAAGAATATAGAAGTGCTTGATTACAAATAATTTTAAATTAAAGCATTAGTTCCATATGATATTTTACTTGATAAAATAGGGACTTTTCATTAGAAGTAGAATCTATGGTAAGACTATTGGGTACCTAAAAAATAAGAAAGAGTAGAAGATAACAAGTTATCAAAATAAGTAATTAACAAAACAATGAATAAATGAAAATACACATGGATGAAAAAATAAAAACTGGATAGAAAATGGAGTATTTGTATTGAACCTATCCATTAAATTATTATATTCTCCTAGCTTATTATATTCTCTAAAATTGTATTTTAAATTTTATCTTATATATAACTTATCCTTAATAACCTAGTAAATGGTTGTTTTATAAAGGGTGCATATGAAAGGTTATGTCCTTTTATAATATACCCCTTGGATAAGATATATATTTCTCCACCATGGAGAGCAAATCCATATAATTGATATTCATATATCTCTTATATATAAAATACTTGATAGATTTTACATGATAGACCTATTGGTCCATTACAAGTGGTATCAGAGACACACTCTTGAATTTGTGATTTAAATTCTAGCTGGTGACTAATTTTTTTTGGCTTGTAGATTAAAATAAATTTTATTGGTCCAAGTTATTTTCCAAAATATCTATAAGACTCAAATGGTAAAGGTTGGACTACATAGAAATTGTCAAAATTCCAAGAATGAACAATGCCCAATTGCAAGTATTTGTGGAATCAATACAAAAGGATGTAAACAAAAGATGGAATAGATAGACAAAATATTTAACAAAATAGAGGAAGGATTTAAAGATACTCAAGAAAATCCTTAGGAGTGTTAAACTCTTGAGTTACACAACATCAAGACTATATCCTAACCAAATGCTAGAAAGCATCATTATTCATAATCTTCAGTATTTAAATAAATATTATAATAGATCATTCAAAATAAATGCTCAAATTGATATACCAAAGTTAAGTGGTGAAAATATATGTGAATATATTGAGTGGGTTATAAGCATTAAAAATTATCTTGAATTAAACCTTGTTAATAATTATGAGGATTCTAGTAAGGTAGTGTCTCTCCATTTTATAGGAAAAGCACAAAAGTGGTATACTTGGTGGAATGAAAAAATACTAGGTCATACATGAACATAGGAAGGATTTCTCACAAATTTTAATAAAATATTTGAACCACTAGAGATAAATTATTTCAATCAATTAACTCGAATAAGACAACAAATATTAGTGGACAAATATACCTTAAATTTGAATCATTGGTAACATTAGTAACTAACATAATAGATAGTCAATTAGTTCAATGTTATGTGGGTGGATTGAAGCTTGATATAAAACATGAACTTCAAGTTAAGGATGATTTGACCTTGCCTCTAGCTATTAGGTTAGCTCAAAAATATAAAAACAAGATATTCAAAACAAATCATAACACATGGTTTCAAGTTGGTAAGGATGTAAGAAATGAAAATACGATAGAATCACTAAGATATAAACCTCCACATCAATAAAAACTAATTACAAGAAATATCAATAAAATAAGGAAAAGAAAGAGCCCCATAAACCACTAAACTTTAAAGATCCAAGAAAATTTATAGTTTTGAAGGAAGGAACCTTGAAGAGGAAAACTAGAATGAGAGCAATATTAGTAGTGAAGATGTATTTGAGGAAGAAAGAGAACCTCCACCAAAACCAATTGAGCTTGTAATTTCTATAGCTATAAAAATAGAAATCCAATATCCACAAACCTTCAAAACACAAGGATATATAAAAAACCACCTAGTTATGGTCTTAATTGAATTATGTAGTACACATAATTTTATTGATTTAGCCACTACTTAGATACTCAATTTATTTGTCTATCCAAAAAAAGTATTGACGCGATAATTATTTGGGGTAATCACCTAAGTTGCAAATATAACTATCTAAAAGTGGAGTTAAATATGAATTATTACAAACACCAAAATAGATTTTATGCTATGCCATTAGGAGGATTGAATGTTGTACTTGGAGCAAAATGATTAACGCCCCTAGAAATTTTCAAATGCATCTTTGATTTTTTTTTAATAAATTCAAATGGCAAGGCCAAAAATACACATTAAAAGGATTCCATGCTCCTCCATCATAGTTAGTTTCTTCATATAAAATAGAAAATAGGATTAAGAAATGAGCATCTGTAATGATTACTTGATGTTTTACCATTGATCCTATTCCCATAGATGATGTACAAAATAATAAAATAATAAATAAATATGCTTTGGTATTCTAGGATCTACCCTTAGGAATACCTCCCAAATGATATATTGAGCATGTTATTGAAATCAATCTAGATGCACCTCTAGTAAATATCAAACTGTTTTATTATCCACACCACCATAAAACTAAAATCGAATGATTGGTCTAAGAACTATTAAAATTAGGTATTATCAAACCTAGTAAGAGCCTATATTCAACACCAAACATACTTTTTCAAAATAAGGATGAATCTTATCACCTATATATGGAATTTCAAGGATTAAATAAAATCATAATCAACAATCGATTTTCTATTCTATTTATCGATGAAATGCTTGATGAAATCCATGGTGCTAAATATTTTACTAAATTGGACTTGAGATTAGGATATCACAAAATATGAATTAGGATAGAAGATATTTCAAAAATAGCATTTAGAACTCATGAAGGCCACTATGAGTTCACAATGATGATATTCAAACTAACTAATGCACTTGCTATCTTTCAAGCTACCATGAATACAATCTTCCAACCTTATATACAAAAGTTTATCTTAGTATTCTTTGATGATATTCTATCTTTAGTCAAAATTGGAAGAATCATCTTAAGCATGTGGAAGAGGTGTTAATAGTCTTGCAAGAAAATAAAATTTATGCAAAAAAATCTAAGTGTAGTTTTGGAAATATAAGGCTTGAATATTTAGGCCATATCATATCAAAAATGGTGTTAAAGTTGATCCTACTAAAATAAAATCAATAATGGAATGGCCTAAACCTAAAACCATGTCCAAAATTAGAGGATTCCTTGGTTTAGTAGGATACTATCATCAATTTATTAAACATTATGCACATATTGTAGCTCCATTATCAAAAATTATAAAAATATATTCATTTGAATGATCCCCAGAAATTGATCAAAATTTTCTAAAATTAAAAGTGCTAACCTCAACATCTATATTAACAATTCCTAATTTTTTCAAACTATTTATAATTGAATGTGATGCTTCTGGAGTGGGTCTCAAAGTTGTGCTTATGCAAGATGGTCACCCAATTACATATGAGATTCAAAATCTTGTACCACATGAGAAAATCAAGTTTGTTTATGATAAGAAAACCCTTGCAATTATGCATGCTTTAGCAAAATAAAAGCAATATCTAATTGGTAGCAAGTTTTTAGTTTAGACTGACTATGATAGCTTTAAATTTCTACTTCAATAGAAAAATTGGTGACTGAACAACATAAATGGGTGACTATGATTTAATCATTTGCTTTTGAAATCCTACATAAGAAGGGTAAAGATAACTAGGTTGCTAATGCCTTATATAGAAAGGATGAAGAAGAAATCACGTACACAATTCAATAATCATTCCAAAATGGATTAACGATGCGTAAGCTGAATATATCAAAAGTAATGAATGTCAAGACATCATTACAAATATTGAGAAATATTCACAATTTACATGGAAAAATAATACTTACAGATCAAGAATCATATATATCTATCTCAAAATTTAAAATTTATACTAAAAGTTCTTGCAGATAGTCATGATTCCCTAAATTCAAGACATGGAGATTTATTTAAAATTAATTATAATGATCAACAATCATTATTTTGAAAAGGTATGCAAAAGAACATTCAAAATTATATGGCTGAGTGTGATACATGGTAAAGACATAAAGGTGAGAATGTTGCATACCTAAGACTACTGCAACCATTGCACATACAACAAAAAAAATGGGAAGAAATATCGATGGATTTTATTGATGGCTTACCTATATTCGAAGGATATGATAGGATTTTGTGGTGATAGTTCATCTCACCATATTTGGTCATTTCATTCCAATGAAGCATATGTGCTCAACATATCATGTGGTAGAAAAAATTATCAACCATGTTTATAAGCTTCATGGATTTCCAAAGGTAATTGTAAGTGATCATGATCCATTATTTACTAGTATTTTTTGAAAAGAACTATGCCAACAAATAGAGATCTTAAACAATGAGTTTAGCATATCATCCTCAAACCGATGAACAAATAGAGATTATAAATAAATGATTAGAAGGTTAATTAAGATGTTTTGTATAATATAAATCCCAACAATGGGCTAAATGATTACCTCTAGCTCAATGATGGTATAGTACAACTTATCATACATCAACCGTAATGACTCCTTTAAGTGCCTTTTATGGATATGAATCTCCATAAACTAAAGACTTTGTGCTTAATCATGTAAAGGTTCTAGTTGTACATGATTATCTTGAAAAATCCATGCAATTGTACAAGCCTTAAAAATTAACTTGGAATGGGTTAAAAATAGGACGAAGAAATAGGATGATAGTCATTGTTCTAAATGAGAATTCCAAGAGAAATATTGGTTTTATGTGCATATTTAGCCATACAAACAAACATCTCTTAATAATAGTGGAAAGAATTTAAAGTTATCGACTAAATATTATGGTCCTTATCGTAATCGAAGGAAGATTATCCTTGTTGCCTATGCTTTTGAACTTCCAAAAAAATGTCACATCCATGATGTTTGTCATGCTTCATGCTTAGAAAAAAAATGGGTATTCATATTCCAACTCAAACTAAATTCCCAATCTTGGACAAGGAAGGTTGACTTATACTTGAACCTGAAGGTATTTTAGATACTCATACATGACACTTATGTACTCGAGAAATCATCAAATACCTTATTAAGTGGAAAGGTCTTGTTCAAGAAGAAGCTTCATGGGAGTCCCATTCTTTTATTTCCTCTCATCCTTTGCTTCCAATGCTTTGAGGACAAAGTATTCTTAGCCAAGAGTATATGTAGTGAACCTACCCACTAGCTTCTTAAATAATCTAAAATTATATTTTAATTATCTTATATAACACTTATCCCTTAATAATCTAGTAAATTGCTATTTAATAAAGTGTGGGTATGAAAGGTTATATCATTTTATAATATATCCCTTGGATAAGATATACATATATATCTCCTCCATGGAGAGGGAATCCATGTCATTCATATTCATATACCTCTTATATATAAAATATTTGATAGATTTTACATGGTAGACCTGTTAATCCATTACAACATTACATGAGATCCCAAACTCCAATAAATAAATTAAGCAACATGTGAGAGAAAAACTCAGACTTGTCATGTGGACTAAAAATGTAGGAAGGAAAAAACAATATTATATCAATGAGTTTAACCCAAATTGTGAACATAGCCAAAATAAGTACATAGATGCTAAGTTGAAATGAAAGAAAAAAATATTTATATCTCAAATAACATCTAGTTCACACCAACTAAGATATGAAATTGGGATATGGAAAACACCTTTAAATTCATGGTCAGAAATAATGTGTCTTTTGCACAATAAGACTAGTGTAGACTAAAAAGTCTTTTATCATGGAATGTGAAGCCTATAAGGACATCAAGAATGCATGAGGACACTTTAAATATGAAATTACATATGTAACTTTCTAAAGAATTAACAATAGAAAAAATAGGTAACTTTTCATCAAAATAAAAAACAAAAGAAACACACTCCAAATAGAAGGTCCAAGGTTCAAATCCAATGAGGGGTAGATTTGTACACCATACTTCAATAATCAAATTTTGGTTGGATAAAAACGTATTGGGTAAATAACATTCTCTATGAGGATGGTATCATATGGATTATGGTCTCATGGACGTTAAGAACGGCTTTAACTTTACCTTTTACTCCAAAATATGATAAGAGGATGTTGAAATTTTTGACTTTGTTGAACAATTTTCTTAGTATAAAAACTCTAAATAATTATATTATATTTTGAATGTGCTAAACAAGTTTTTCTTGGATGTTGTTAAAACTTTAGAACTTTGAATAAGAGATCCAAGGTTCAAATCCAAAAGGGTGTGGGTTGTACATCATACTTCTTGTTGTATTTTTTTTTCTTGAGAAATGGGTTATACTCGAGTCCCCTATCCTTGAAAAATCATAAATTTATGCTTTAGATATTGATAGTTTACAAATAGATTCAATTATCATATCATTTGAGTTGCTATAGCTAGATACCTACATATTTTTTCATAAAAAATCTGAATTCTTGTTTTTTATTTTTTGGACCTTCAATTTTCTTTGTAAATACAAATATTCCAAAATTCATTATCCTTCTTCTTGATTTTTTATTATAGCAGCCTTCATAATACCAAAAATTCACCTCTACTATCTATGTACTACATCTTAGTAGGGTAATATTGTCAAAACTTTGCATTATTGTAGTTTTCTTTACCATATTTGGACTATTAGTTTTCTTCCTGAAGCAACCACAAGAACCATAATAAATAGTTTACCAATCTAAAAAAGTTGATAGTTCATGATAAAATATTATCAAGGAGTGTATGCATAATAAATAAACCATGGGTCATTATACAATGCAAGTGGAGTTCATTTTAATCACAAATAACCAACTAAAAAAATATTTTTTTATTTTGATGAGTTATGAAATGAATATCATTCATATTATAAAGACATTTTAACAAATAATAATGGTATTATTTTATAAATAATTTAGTAATCTCAAAAATTTAAAAGTTCCAATCCATACTCTATCCTAAAATCCAACCAATAATCAACAACACATATAATCCATATAGCCATGAAGTCCATTTGATATCATCTTCTACTTCAACATTCAAAACTTGTACTCCCTTCATGAAATTACAATTTGCTTTACCAAATTTGGACTGTTAGTTTCTTGAAATGCATTGATCTACAAATGAATCCCTTCAAATTTTTAGTAATCCCATAGAACTTTATTTTTAGTTTTCTCCTTTCATATTTTTCTTGTGAGCTTTAACTAAACTTACTAATTCTTATAACCATGGAAAAGAGAATTTAAATAAAATATCCTCTATTAAAACCCCTCTATTGGCTAGCCTATCTACACATTTGTTCTCTTGATAAGGATTAGTATATGATTCTTAGTCTTAGAATTATTCTATTATAAACTTGTCCTATGCTAGCCTCAAATACTCATGTTGTTTTTGGAACTTGTTGGTTAGCTTAAGTTAGAGTCTCCTTAAGATATATTGTTAGTTTCAGATGATATCCTATGATAGATTAGTTATTATCTTGCACTCCATATTATTCCTCCATTTATATGTAAATGATAATTGTTATTGTAATATTAGCATATCATATGCTTATTTAAACACCATTTTATGAATAAAATAATTAGCTTAATTGCTCCCACATCATCACTTCCCTTATCGTATGTGTAAACCAAATTTATTAAAACGTTGTAGTAAGGTCTAGTATTTTTTAAATTATCTCTTGCATGTTCCATGAAGCCTTTTATTTCCTTCAAATTACATTTATTACTATTAGTGAATCACCTTCCATCCATAGTTTATTCCATTTTATTTGTCTTATTATTTTTAATCCTTCCAAATCTGCCCAAGCTTCAACTTCATTATTTATCTTAAATCCACTACTAAAAGCGTAACATGACCAAAAATCACTCTTATTATTTCTAATTATTCCTCTTCCTCCTCCTACTAGCCCTTGATTTCCTTTATAAGCTCCATCAAGATTCAATTTGACCAAATTTGCTTCCCATGGTTTTCACTTTATATTCTTTTCCTTCCTTTTGTTTCTCTTGTACCTACCATTGTAATACCAATTGATGACTTAAATCCATCTATTAGGGCTATTTACTTCAAGATTAGGGATTGTTTGAGTTGAAAGGGCTAGTTTAGAATCCTCTATGGCTAAAAAATTCTTCATTTTAATTACCTCTAAACTACTTTTATTTCCTTGAAATATTATTTTTTTCCTTTCTAGCCATACATTCTAAAGTATTGTATATTTCAATGTATTCCAAATTGTCTATAGCACCTCACTTATAAAATTGATCTACCATTGCTTTAACCATTCTTTAATTCTACCATTCATCACCATGCATTTACCAAATATATTAAGAATCCATTTCTATAGTTCCTAGAATATTGAGCAATGTCCAAAGATATGGTCTATACTCTCCTCCTTTTTACATTGTGAGGGGCCCTGAAAGCCCCTTTTCATTTGGTTATCATAGGATAAATTTTTCATGTGACCTACTAGCCATACAAACATTTTAATTTTTTGAATGCTTAGGCTATCCAAAATATCTCTCCATATTCATTCTGTAGTCCTTTTTTTATACATGCTTTACATTATATCCACTTGTGTATTCTCCTAAGTTATTCAACTCGCAAATCAACTTAAGATCAATTTATTTTAGAATAATCACTATTGTTATCTTTCTGCTCAACTACCTCCTAGCAACAATAATTGGTATACTTGTAAAAAAATCTTCTTTCCATTTGTATCTTCCTCATCCTTGTACATAATATTTGAAACTCTATCACCATATTTATCTTCAAGTAATCTCATCCATGGTTTCAAAATTGAATCTAGATTGAGTTGTTTTTTATCACACCAAGTATCCATCCAAATAGATTTTTTTCTTTAGTTCCCATAACCCATATTATACCTATAATCACTAGATAAATTGATTTTTTTAAAGCCATCCATAATGCAGAACCATTTGGTAGTGAGAACACAATAAAGCTTAAGCTTGGATCACTAGGCTCAATGTACTTAGAAAAATTCTTGCCCATTGTCTTTGACTCTCTTTGTACAATCTCCAAATTACTTTTCCCCTTAGAAATAAGTTTGAATTTGTAATAAATCTTAAATTGAGACCTCTCATAGTTTTATCATCACACATATTACTTCATTTCACTGAAGGAAATTTCCTTTTATCATGTAATCTTGACCATAAAATTAACTTTATAATATAGATTAAACTTTTTTCTACTAATTTTGGCATAATATACAATGACATATAATATGTTGGAATGACCTGTAAGACTAATTTAATTAGCTACACTCTTCTTACTAATGATAACCATCTACCTTTCCATACTGGTAGTTTATTCTAAACTTTGTTTTGTAGTGACCCCGGGGAAGTGGCTGCACCGTCTGCTCACTCTATTTGCGATTATTATTAAATATTTTAATGTCTAACATGCATTAAATGAAAAAGCATAAAATAAAGGCATAACCGAAGTGCGAAGAAATAAACGAATGAATGCTTTGTATTGATATTTCCAAGATCCGGTTACATATAAATCCCTCTACGGGATACCCTTCATTTGATACATGATTTTACACAAAGAGGGTAGCAGATGTATAAAATATCCCCTAGCAAGGGGTGATGCGCCTTTACAGGCTTCCCGATGATGCACACAGAACTGTATGAGGGCTTACAGATGCCTCCTTCTCCAGGTCTGATTCCTAGAGGGATCCTCTTGCTCTCGTATGTTGTGGATTTATCCGATGAACCTGTAGCCCTACAATCAATGAAACAACAACACACGCTTAGATGTCCGAGATTGCCTCCCTGGATGAGGTTGTTAGCAATGAATATGCTCAATGAAAACAAATGCAATGAAACTAGTACTATGAATGCAAATAACTGAAATAAAGCTTATGCTAATGACATGAAAACATGGAGAAAGCAGAATAAAAGAAACTATCACCTAAACCCTAGACTAGGTTGCGGGCCACTATCCAGGACAACGACCGCTAAGGTGAAATCTCTCTCTATTGATCCAAAGGCTATGGGCTCAAGTCTGCTACTAATGTTAAAATGATTACCGTATGTGTTCATATTTGCCCTCCAATCCGATAGGGCTTCGCTACAAAAATTGATCTCCAAGGGAAGCTCTCCAAGTCTCTAGAAGCTCTCCTCAATGATCCAACCTGTTCAAAATTTTGATATGTGATGTTCTCTCTCTCTCTAATTGATAAAAGAAGGTCCCCTAGTGCTTTTAGGTTTACTCCTTATAAAGTGTTTGAAGCCCTAGGTCAATGTTCAAACCCTAGGACTGAATCCCTCATGCGCACTTGATGTTAGCATGAGAATTTAAGCTTTTGTCTACCCTTGAGGGGCAGTTAACTGATGTCTAAATCTGGACTTGAGTCTTTCATGTAGACTGGCTGTGAGGAGGAATGCAAAGTTATCCCCGCTCATCCTTATTGCATGCATACTACCACTTCCACCCGAGATTAGGCTAGATTGGTGGAAAAATGCATTTAAGGTTTAGCCATTGTCATCTACAATGGCTAAGGTTTGGCCGCTCTGAGCTACAGCGGCTAGAATCCAGCCACTCTGGTCCATAGCGGCCAGGCTTGGATGGGCTGAAAATGCCCCAAATGAGTGGTAAAAACCACTTTTGACACTTGGAAGGTCCCAAGGTTTAGTCACATGACCTATGAGTGTGCCTATGTGAGTAGTCTCCCTAAACATGACATGTTTTAGGTGTCTACAGATGCCCCTTTTTGTGATGCGCTGAGTGAAAGACACAGCGCGGAGCGAAAACGTAGACTGCTATGTTTGTAGGGTGTATGATGATCATTGATCTGATCAATGCTGGATGGCCCAATCATGCAAGATGACACGCATCCTTGAATCATTGCTTCAACCTGATTGAAGGCTTAATTTAGCATAGGGCTTGCACATGTCCACTTGCACTCATTCCTCAAACACAATCGGGTAGCTTATGTCGCTACAATGTAATCCGACCAGAGGAGAGCTACAAATTGAAGATGTCATATTTGCTTATGAACCCAAAAAACGGGGGAAAGTTTTGTAAGAGTTGTATGCAATGATTCGTAGGATGAACACAATTTTGATATGATCGAGTGATATTTGGTTGACTTTGATTATGATTATTTGAATATTTGAACTACCCCCTCACACAAATGAATTGGTGAGGGAAAGGCAATGAATGAAGTGACAAGTCGCTTGACCACTTTGACTAGCTTTGGTTCCTTTCTAGTGTTTGTTCTTTTAATGGGCAAACCCCCATCCAAGTGTGATTTCAATTGTTTATGATGATCACTCATCCCTATCCCGAGGAGCGGTCCGACCACAAATAGCCTTCTTAGGGAGTTAGGATGAGTGATTCTATTTATGCTTGTATTGCATCACTTGGCTCAGTGTTTTTGGTGTCATAGGAGAATTAGGATGATTCCCTCGTACCCATGGAGCAGTCCGACCATCTTGATCTTCTTCGGGGTTGAGGTGATGCATCGTAATTCCAAAATGAATAATTTGCCCCGAGTAGCTCTATGGTAACTTACTCATCTCACCAAGTTGCATGGAGTGCAAATCATTGCAACCACCGAGTTGATAGAGTAAGTAACTGAATACGAAGCTTACTCGAGATTTGTTTTTATGTGATTTTTTTGTTATTTTGATCATTTTGATGATCAAGGACCATCAAAATATGCTTATTTGATTTTTTTACTATTCCTCCTGGAAGGAATCTGCCTGATTTTCCCTGTGCATCCGATCGCTGTCAGGTTCGACGACCACTAAGTCCCTGCTTGTGGCCACTCTCACCCTGAGCAGCCATGAAGTTTGGGCCATTGATATCAGTAGTGATTGAAGCATGACTTGAGGAGTACAAAAGGAATCTAGGGTTTTGAATTTTCATTTTTATAGCTATCATTTTGCTTTCTAGAGCTCTGACGAGAAAGTGACATTTGCGTCTTGGAGTGTTGTTGCGTTGGAGACTATGGCTACGCAGGGAGAGACATATGCAAGTGGAGGAGCTGGAGCTTCTCAGGTATTCTCTCAAACCTTGACCCTACTTTCTTCTTTTTTGGGTAAAATTGAACCTCACTAATTAACTGGTAAATGAACCTCACTAAACTTGTTGGCAATGAACTAAATCTGTAGATAGGTTTAGGTTTTGTTTTGCTTTGGTGGGCTTGCCCCCATTTGTTAATTTTTCAATTTTTTTGTCATTTTTGGCCTAGGGCGCACATGTCTTGTCGCTCACGCTCGCTCGAGCCATCGACTAGTTTGGTCATGTGCTTAGAGTAGCAATTTGAATCCCAATGGTCATAAATTTGACCATTGGGGTTTGGCCGTTGTCCTTAGCGACCAGTTTTTGGCCACTGTAGGCGACAACGACCAAATGCCTTAGTTAAATTTTGTAATTTTTTGGATTTTGCAAGGTGATTATGCTGATTTTTTTGAAATTTTGAGCTGCTTTCTTGCACTGTGCTACATGATTAGGTGCATTTATTCCTCTTTTTCTCAGACTTAGGATAGTTTATCATTATGTGCACCATTTTTCATGTTTTATTTGTGATTCATGCCTTAGATGCATTGTAGTTATACTTTTGATTTTTTCTCTTAGATTCTCACTGCTCGGGCTCAGGACCCAAAACTCCTTAATGACCTTATCCCACTCTTGGATGATATGGACTGGGCCTGGTTTAAGGCTCATGACCTCCAGTATGTCATTCGACTACCCTAGATCATGTCGGACCAGGCCTACCTTACTGCCTTGGTTCATCGATGGGACCCTAGGATGAATACTTTCCATATTCCTACCGATGAGATGACTATCACACCGGAGGATGTATACAAGATTTTTGGATCCCCTTTGATGGAGTGGCCATCATCTCTTCGACCACTAATGATCGATGCAATTTTTTCTAGGGTGTTCGATGAGCACGCGATGGCTACCTTCGAGGACACCAAGTTCGGTGGTGTTTCTGTTATACGTTGGTATAGGGAGCACATCTTCTTGGAGAGGCACGCGGTATTGCTGATGGTCATCAACAACATTCTCATTCTAGATTGCTCAGGTTTGAGGTTCTCATGGAACCTCCTTGTGATGGTTCAGGATTTGATGGATAGTGAGCAAGCCATTATCTATGCATGGGGTAGGTCTCTGCTAGCATAGTGTTATGATGAGTTGTATCACATCCACCGAGGGGCCGCATCAGCATTGGTTGCAGCTTGCTCCTCTAGGTCTAGGGATGGGAGCATATCAGCGTGGATCATCCTCGAGGACTCCCCACTAAGATCATAGTTATTGATGCTAGGATGTAGTGCTATGCTACCAGGTGGGCTCGAGAGCGCGAGGAGCGCAAGAGCCACCCTAATGTGGGGGAGCTCCCCCATTATACTACTACTTTCACTAGGCTACAGGCCGGAGCCATCATGTGGCACCCATATTATGAGTGCCCAGCTTGGGATGATCCACCCAACTTTACAGCTAGGATGCGGTGTGAGCGGTGGCTCATTGGCCACAAGGTCGACATCAGGGAGTATTTCTTCTACTCTCGAGTTCTTCATCAGTACGGTTTACAGTAGGATGTGCCACTTGTCCCATTCTTGTATAGGTGCATCAAAGCAGAGAGAGACCTCCCTCCCCCACATATCATAGAGTTGGCTGATGAGGAGGATGCCCCAATAGTTGACCCATGAGTTGTTGGGGGAGTCACAGATGCATTTGTGTAGTGGTGGGGTGACCAGATGTGGCATGGTGATGGCATTCTGGGCTATGAGGATGATGGTGGAGATGGGGCAGATCCAGTAGGGCATAGAGTCCAAGCTAGGACTGAGGTATGGGACCAACTAGTAGAGCAGGTGGTAGTGGAGGAGCAGGAGGCTCTTAGAGGAGGATGAGGAGCTAGATCTCGAGGAGAGAGATTCTCCTCTGAGGGTACAGTTGCATGATGTAGAGGTTGAGCTCCAGTCGGCCAAGATCTAGGTACAACAGTGTGATGCTATCATTGCCCAATGGGATGCTACTATAGTACAATGGGATGCTACTATAGAGCAGCTCACTGCTCAGATATAGGCTCTACAGGCTACTATCGAGGGTGGTGCTTCTAGGATGTAGGTGGTTGTTGATCCTTCCACACCTTGGGGCTCTATAGGGATAGATCTAGGGGTAGAGATCAGGTAGATGCAGAGTTTGCTAGATGAGTATGAGGTGATGATTGCTGGTCATGTAGGCCATATTGCTTCTCTCGAGATGCAGATCAGGAGGCTAGGAGCCACTCCTAGGGAGAGGATAGATGTAGGTGGATCACAGGCTAGCGGGCGCTCTACCTCAGGGCAGTCTTCCATCCGGCCTAGCCAGAGGACCCGAACTCGCACAGAGAGGCCAATAGGCTCACACCGTTCCACCCGAGATCCATCCATAGGGGGTGGTGTTGTAGGGGGCACAGGCCCAATGTTTGATTGATGATGCTTTAGGATTTTATTTTTGAGGTCAGCTGACCTATATGACTGTAGCCTTCGGGTAATTTTGTATATCCATGCACTTTGAGATACACATTTTGAGACATCTTTTGAGACACACATATTTATATGAGACTTTGCATTATGCTTCATTATGTGTGTCATTTATTGCTTATGTTTTTGTTTTATTTATGTGATGTGATGATGGCATTATGATGAGTTGATATATGTGTTAGATGATAGATGATATTTATGATGATATGGATTTGAGATGGATGCTTATGTATGTGTTTATGTAGATGCTTATATGATTTGATTATTGTGACATGATGTGATGTATCATGAGTTGATTTGATGATGGATTTATGATTCTATGTATGGGTGAATGCAATGATGTGATCTTAGATATGGATGGATGATTTATGACATTATGTATTTATGGATGCAATATTTTTGTTAGATGCATGTTTAATTTTGATTTAATTGTATGCATCTAACTTATGTTATGATATGGTAAATGCAATGTGTCATGCACTGTTTATATGATGCTCAATCTAATGTGAATGAACTTGTATGCTTTAATCACTTAAAACATAAGGAATGCATATGATATGATTTCAACAATCTAAATGGGTGATACCACAGAAAGTATAACAATCATGAATGTAAATAACCATTCTTATCACAAGAACTAATTATTTGGGCATTCATATGTGAAATGTATTGGTGTGTATGTATGTAATTTCTTGATAAAGCTTATGTTATTTAAAAGGTTCAAAATAGTCAGTGGTCATGTAGATATTATTTCTAACATCTATCCGGTATCTAGCCTACTTTGTTTATACCCCTTAATTTGCAAATTTCATAAATAAAATTGATGATGTGATGAATGATATGACTTGTTGCTATGTAGGAATTTTTGAGGCTTTTCCTGGGACTCAAACACTCTAGTTACTCTATCAATAGTTGTGTACTAACCACACTAGACTTTTGAAGAAGCAAGGCTTTCATCATGGACCTATAGATTCATTATCCCTATGTGTGCAAATGAATATATTTAGATAGAACTCAAGCATTTCCTCCGATGTCAGGCAGGATTCTTTCAGCCCATTTCTAAGATCGTGGATCCTCAATTGTTCATCTTATCCTGTGTTGGACTTAGTTGGATTATACCACTAGGTAGCTTTGGGTTACCTAAAGCTAGCTCATCCACATGCAAACATTGGTCTACACAAATGCAAAATGCTATTGTGATAGACATATCATCATGCGTAAGGATACCACCATTGCTAGGCATGGTTGTACACCAAACTTGTAATAGGGATCACCTTTCGATTTTGTGCAATGCTGAGAATTCCAGGGATTCAAGTTCCATTCCCTTCTTTTCTTCATTTCATTTGGGATACTTGCTCATACTTAGTGATGAAAATCACTATTTATTTTTGATTGATTTTTTTTTTGTTTTTCTCTTGAGCAAGGGATTTATGTAAGGATGAAATTCACTTGTTTGTTTTGACTTTGATTGTTGCTTGATTTTGGGATTTTGAATTATGACTTTGGAAACTGGAATTTTGAATTTGTGCTTTGTTTCAAGATTTTTGCTTGTTTTAATGAAAGCAAGGGATTTATGTAGTGATGATAATCACTCATTTCTAGGTAGGGTAGAACTTGTCCTTTTGCCAATTCTCAGCACCTTTGAACCGGTCGCATAGGGGGATAAGCAAGGAAGATCCTTTTCGCTTAAGGTAACCTAGACCACTTTATGCAACTTTCATATTTCCCTTGTACCAACTAGGATTTTAGTGTTTTTAATTAGTGATAGGATCCTGAATATCTGAGGCATTCATGACTAGACCTTACTCTCTACTAATCAAGATGGCTTCCCACAAAAACTGATAAGACCACTAGATATGGTTGAATGACCAAAAAATCTTAGCCTATTCCTTATAGCAACATGACATGGTTGTGTTGAAAAACATAGTTACACACATGGATGAATGGATGAAGGTGGACTTGTGTATTTGTGGTTGTGATACAAATTGTGGCATCGTTTGCAAGAGTGTGATCATAACATATGCAAATGCAATGGATATGCATGTTTGATGTAATGCAACTATATGGATGCAGATGTAAGATGCAACTATTTTTGTATTTTTGATTTTTGCATTGTTTTTGTATTTTTTGATTGTATTTTGACCAAAGGGCTTATTGTGCCTTTGGGGCTTTTAGAGTTTGACCAAGCGGCGTGAAGCCATCTTTGGAGCATTTTTTATTGAATTTTGACCAAGCGGTGTGAAGATACCCTTGGAGCATTTTTTATTGAATTTTGACCAAGCGGTGTGAAGATACCCTTGGAGCTTTTTGATTGAATTTTGACCAAGCGGTGTGAAGATACCCTTGGAGCATTTTTGAATTGAATTTTGACCAAGCGGTGTGAAGATACCCTTGGAGCATTTTGAATTGAATTTTGACCAAGCGGTGTGAATATACCCTTGGAGCATTTTGATTGAATTTTTACCAAGCGGTGTGAAGATACCCTTGGAGCATTTTGAATTGAATTTTGACCAAGCGGTGTGAAGATACCCTTGGAGCTTTTTGATTGAATTTTGACCAAGCGGTGTGAAGATACCCTTGGAGCTTTTTGAATTTTGAACTTTTTATGTTTTTTGAATTTGTTTGCATTTCTTGTTTTTATGTATTTTTGAATGTTTTTGTATTTTATGACATATTTGAATGTTTTTGTATTTTATGAATATTTGAATGTTTTTGTATTTTATGACATATTTGAATGTTTTTGTATTTTATGACATATTTGAATGTTTTTGTATTTTATGACATATTTGAATGTTTTTGTATTTTATGTATAAAATATCTTCAAATGAATGATATTGAGAGGCTCAGGCTCTTCAACACCATCCAATGATGTGAGGCGATATGCCCCAGGCCCAACCCTTTCTGAAATCATGTAGGGGCCTATCCAGTTTACCATAAATTTGTCTCGTAGGTGCGATGGTAGATTTGAGTTTTGTTGGTTTTCTTTGAGCACAAGATCCCCAAATTTGAATTCTCTCAAGTGGACTTTACTATTGTAAGCTCATGCAAGGTGATCTTGATAAATATGGAGATGCTCCAAGGCATTGACTCGACGTTCATCAAGAAGCGTTAATTGATCAAGGTGGCCTTGCTGCATGGTGTCATCATCTATGAAGTCCTTCAATGCTATGCACAAGGTTGGAATCTCCAACTCTAGGGGCATGATGGCCTTAGTGCCATATACAAGTGAAAATGGTGTTGCCCTAGTGGGCATCCGCACACTAGTCCTGTATGCCCACAATGCCAAAGGCAATTGTAAATGCTAGTCCTTATGATTATCTTTCACTATTTTCCTCAAGATGGAGACTATTATTTTGTTTGAGGCTTCTACTTGCCCATTTTCTTGTGGATAATAGGGTGTTGAAAAATTATGTTGAATATGATATTTGTTCATTAAAGCATACACATTTTTGTTCTTGAAATATGGCCCATTATCCGATATTATCTTCGAAGGGACCCCAAAATGACTTATGATATTGTGGAGTATAAACTCCACAATCCTTGGTCCAGTTGTCGATGTCAAGGGGATCACTTCGACCCATTTGGTGAAGTACTCAATGGTCGTTATGATGAACGTGTGTCGGCCTAAGGATGGGGGTGAAATCTTCCCCACTAAGTCTAGTCCCCACTACGAGAAGGGCCATGCTTCCTGGATGGGTTGCAAGGCTTGTGATGGCAAGTGAGTGAGGTTTGCATGATGCTGGCACTTAACACATTTCTTGACATACTCACAATAGTATTTTTCCATAGTGGGCCAATAGTAACCCATTCTCAAGATGCGCTTAACGATGGCCATGCCACTGAAGTGACCACCACATGTACCATCATGAGCTTGCAAAATTGCCCAGGATGCTTCCTGGGGCTCAAGACAATGAAGGAGCATTCCATCATAGCCTCATCTATAAAGGATCTCTCCTAGCAAGATATACCTCATCACCTTCTATTTAAATGCTCATATTTCGACATGCGATAGGCCTTGTGGTACCATTCCAAGTTTTAGGAAGTCCCGTAATTGGGAAAGCCAATCCTGATAAGTCACAACTTCTATGGATAAAATGACATGCTCCTCCTATGATCCAAAATTTGTGAACACATATTGAGAAATCACCCTATGGTGGATGGTTGTACCACACTCCGTAGGACCTTGAGAGATCAAAGATTCCCAAGGTGTCATTTGCAAGAAAGCTCTAGCTCTGAAGGACCAATCCTGATTTGGTTCGATCTGGATCATGTTGACTGACTCTAGATTGTCAATAGCCTCACGTTGTATTGTTGAATATGCAAGCACTTTAACGTGAATGGTTGTGAAATCAATAGATGGATTCTGAGGGATTAAGGATCCCAAAGATGCCATGGTGTCTACAAATCTGTTTGATGTACGAGGGATTGCCTCGATGTCATACCATTCTAGTCGGGCTAGGTAAGTGTCAACAAGCTCCTTGTAAGCTTTCAGGAGTGGGCACCTACATTGGAACAATCCTTTGACTTGATTAACTATGAGCAAAGAGTCACCAAAGATATTCAATCTTTTAATGCCCATTGCAATGGTTGTTTGGAGTCCTAATATCAGGGCCTCATACTCTGTGTTATTGTTTGTGCATGGGAAGTCTAGCTTGAATGATAAGGGCAATGGAGCACCCTACGGTGTGATAAAGACTATCCCTGCTCCACCCCCTTGCTCGCACTTTGAACCATCAAAGAACAATGCCATGTCTCTTTCTTTTTTAGGCTCTTTGGGTTCGAGCGGATCTGATAATGCGAAGACCGCATCATCAGGCAGTTCTATGGTGAGAGGCTTGCTATCCTGAAGAGGTGCCTCTGCTAATTGATCTGCTATGACTTGGCCCTTGATGGACTTTTGGCTTATGAACTCTAGATCAAATTCTATCAATAGCATGATCCACTTTGCAGTATGTGTATTATGATAGGTCTTGTTCATCATATACTGCAAAGGATTTTGTTTTGATATAACGTAAGTCGTATGGCTCAACATGTAGTGTCACAACTTTCTGGTTGCAAAGACCACTTCTAAGCACAACTTTTCTACATACGCATATCCTAGCTCATAACTCACCAAGGTGCGACTGATGTAATATACGACTTGCTCTTTATCTTGTGCATTCTTTTGGGCCAACATGGTGCCCAAAGCAAAATCAGTAGCCGATATGTATAGTAAAAATGGCACGTCTGGCCTTGGTGGAGCCAATACTGGTGGTGTTTCTAGGTAAATTTTGATCTCTGCAAAGGCTTGTTGGCACTCTTCATCCCAATGAAATGGGACATCTTTGCATAGCAACCGGTTCATGGGTCGACACTTGTCTGATAATTGTGCAATGAACCATTTGATGGATGCTACCTTGCCTTGTAGGCTTCTTAACTCCCTAATGTTGGTAGGGGTGGCCATTTCCATTATAGCTTTTACCTTTGCAGGATCGACTTCAATGCCTCTCTTAGAAATGATGAAACCTAAGAGCTTACCAGAAGTCACGCCAAACACACACTTCTTAGGGTTCAATCTGACGTTGTGCTCAATGAGGCGATCAAAGACTTTCGTAAGGATCTCAACGTGCTCTTGTCATACTAAATATTTGGCCAACAAGTCATCCATGTAGTCTTCTAAGATTGTGTGCATGTAGTCATGAAATATGTATGTCATGGCCCATTGATACATGGCACCAACATTCTTTAGGCCAAATGGCATCACCTTGTAATAGAATGTTCCCCATGGAGTAATGAAAGTAGTCTTATGTTGGTCTTCGGGTTTGATTCAGATTTGATTGTATCCAGAAAACCCATCCATTAGGGAGAGCATCTCATGACCTGTAGTGGCATCAACAAGAGCATCTATGTTTGGCAATGGGAATGAATCCTTTGGAGTTGCCCTATTCAAGTCTCTAAAATCTATGCAAATGTGGACTCTTCCATCTGGTTTTCCCATGGGCACCATGTTCGAAACCCATTCGGGATAATCGATGGGAACTATGAAAATCACATCCAATAGTTTTTGTAACTCGTTCTTCACCATCAAAGTGATGGTTGGATGCATTTTCCTCAAATTTTGCTTGATTGGCTTCTTCATGGGATCCAATGAAAGGTTGTGAACAACTAACTTTGGATCAATCCCTAGCATGTCTTTGTAAGTCCAAGAAAAAATATTTGGCCTCTCTTTAAGGAGAGGAATTATGATGGCTTGTTCCTCTAGAGATAGACTTTCTCCGAACTTGACTTTCTTTGGTTGAGTAGGATCATCACTGATGTCCATATCAAAAGTCACTTCTATAGCCATATGTGACCCATCCTCCAGCTGGTGAGGCATGGGTATCAAATGAATGTCATCGATGGGATTTATAGGTCCTACTGACTCAGAATCCAAGCCGGCATGGAATACATCATATGCACATCCTGATGCAAAATGAAATGGTTGCCACACCTCTTCGCTAGAGAAAAGGTCTTCAAGCTCTATGGGTGAATCAATGTGATCCCAATCAATAGCCTCTGTATCAAGACATAGTGGTTTAGTAGGATGCACTGGGTTATGAAGTGGAGTGGTCAAATCAATGGAGATCGTATTGATGGATGGAATGAAATCTCTAGGACCACATGGGTGAAATATTGTCTCAGAGGTTTCTCCTCCATACTCATGATGAGGCTCTGGAGGAAAAGGAATCTCTGGATCTGGCCCATGAGTAGGTTGGATAATAGGATCATTGGGTTCTAAGAGCTCCCTGAATGTAGGTGGAGGGGGATTGACCATATGATGAATGGCATTTAAGTCGATAGGTCTCCCTAAAAATTACAAGCTAGGGTCTATGGCATGAAGTACCACTTCTCTTTCTACCAGTATGTTGACTTGCCATAAGTGGTGAGGCCCAAGATAAGCCATCTCAGTCTCATCATCAAAGTCATCATCACTTATCCAAAAACCATTAGCATTGGTATGTGGCCCCAAGATAAGGGGCACATCTCTTGGCCCTAAGTAGGCCATCTCTATCTCATCCTCATATTCTTCATCACTTATGAAGATGCCATTTGCATTAGTATGTTGCCCCAAGTCATGGGGCCATTGCCTTGCCCCTAGGTAGGCTCTCTCTGTTGAGTCCTCTGACTCATAGCCACTTTCATCCGATATGTACCCACTCTCATTGTGGTCGGACTAGGCAAGGCTTTGTAAATAGTGAGGCCCATGATAGGCTAAGCTTGTCTGTGCTTCATCATCATTTGCCTCGTATCCATTTCCTTCTCACTCCTCATCCCACAAGTTGCAACCTATTGGGATGGCATCAATTGTGGAGCTTGGATGATAAGTCTCGGGTGGTGGTATGTTTACCACAACCACTTGTCTATTGCTCGAATATCTTGCACTTGGTGGGTGATAAGGAATAAAATCGATGTCTTCTCCTAACCCCAAGCTTAATCTATCCAAGGCTACTTCTAGAGAGTCATCTCGACCTCTGATGTGATAGCCTAACCCAAACCTGTCAGATGGAAGCTGGTATTGCGGCTCGAATGGCCGCCTACGCCCCTGCTCATATATACCAAGACCGTAACCATGCCAATGGCAACGTTCAAAATAACTTAGAGCATACTCAAGATTAGAGAGGTAATGAACATTAATAGTGAATAGTTCATCATTGTCCTCTTCTATGTCTGTAGACTTATGGGCACAGTCTAGGCTAACATAGATAAAATTTGTCTGGTTGGGAGGGATTCCAAGCGGAACCACTGTTCCCACTGGTGGTCTTAGATATTTTGGCCATCCCATGTCTTGTGTAGACTCTATGATGGGCATAAATGTTATGTTCTACACAAGATACTCTCCTATCCCTGTACTTGCCAAGTGTATTATCGCATGTGATGTGGATGATCCTACAGATGACATTGGCGAAGCGGGTTCTAGTATCTCCTCAGCTTGATCTTGGAGATCTTCTTCTTCCATGGGACTTGGAATTTTCTCAATGCCTATGGTTAGCACTTCCTTGGGATTTCTTTCCTCAACTAAGGGTACCTTTAGCTTCTGATTATCTTTTGGTTTAGACGTTGATGGTCTCTTAGAAGCATTAGTCATTTTGGGTGCAAGATGAGGTGTTGATGTGTCTGGGTTTTTATGTACCCCTTTGTCTTTGTTATCTAGTTGTGTAGTTGGAGATGAAGGTCCTACATACAAGTGGGTAGAGGGAATTACAAATTCTCCTAGAAAATCCACCTGATGGACATATTTGAATGGCTCTTCATCAGCCAACACCACATAGACTTTGTCATCATGCACGTACTTGACACATTGGTGTAAAATCGAAGGCACACACTTCATATCTCTTATCCAAGGGTGCCCTAGGAGGATGTTGTATTGCATGGCCCCTTCCAAGACATGACACATCATAGGGATGGTCTTATGCCCTACCTTGATGGGTAAGACTATCATTCCCATAGTATTGCATAAAGCATCATTGAAAGCTCTTAATGTGTAGGCTCCCAGAATGATATTTGACTTGGGGATCTTAAGGTGTTCTATTGTTATTGTTGTGATGATGTTGATTGAAGAACCCGTATCGACCAAGACCCTCTTAAAAGGTAAATCATTGACTGATGCAACAATGTGCAACAGAGGGTCTGGTAAGGTAGTAGACACTGTCTTAATCTCATGATCATAAAATCAGATTACAGGTTCTTGACATTCTTGTACTTGTCCCACAAAACAAGTGAATGCATTTGGATCTTGTGGTTGGAGCTCAATTGATCTCAAAATCTCCATCAAAGTCTCCCTATGCTTTGGGGACTGTTGTATGAGCTCATAGATAGATAGCTTAGCCGGAGTCATTTGTAAATTTTGCTCTAGTCTACTCCGAACAGTTACCACAGGTCGAGTTGGTGGACCTGGAAGGTTGTTCTACCCCTACCTCTACCTGGGTGTAGCTGGGACATTAATAGGAGCTACAGGAGGTTGTGGTTGACCATATCATCTAGTCTTGGTAGCTATATTGACAATTTCAACCATCCCAATGCACCCATGGGTAGGTGTATCAATTCAGACCTGATTGACTTGGGCACCTTGCCCTCTAGGGACCTCATGGTTGGGCAACGAGTTCTTGTATATGCCCATATCTCTATTATCAGGAGCCAATGGGTTGTCAACTTTAAGTTCTCCCACCTCAATCATGTTTTGCACCTGATGTTTGAAACCAATGCAAACTTCAATATTATGCCCCGGTATCCTGTGATAAGGGTAAAATTGATCTTCCCTATATCCTTTTGGCTTAGGATGGTTGGGATCTATAAGAGGTACATCTAGAAATCTGATCTTCCCAGCCTCACTCAATTGGTTGAAAATTGATTGCATTGACTCTGATAGAGGTGTAAAATAGCGAGGTGGCTTGCATTCTCTGTTTCACCCCTGATTGTTCTTTTGATCATAATTGGTTGGTGGGGGCTGTGCTTGATAATTTTGGGGTTGCTGTGCAGCCCCATCCTTAGGTGCAACCAATACTACTTGATTAACTAGAGCAGGGCTTGCCTTCTTTTGCTTGTATTTGTCATTTTTGCCATTCTTGTTCCACTCCTTGTTTTGGAGCTTGATGGTTCCCTCATCTACTTTTATGTCTTCAATGAGTTTGGCCTATGCCAAGGCTTCCTCAAATGAAGGATATTGTTGAAGTTGTAGCAAGAGGGAAATATGTTTAGAACAACTCTTGGTGAACATGCAGATAATTTCTTCTATGGGGATGGAGAATGATAACTTTACCATGACTTTTCTCCACCTATCCCCATATTCCATTACTGGCTCATCATCATAATGTTTTAGGTTGGCCAGGTCCAAAAGGTTCACCTTTATTTTAGAACCAAAGGAGAAATGCTTCAGGAATGCATTTGCTAGTTGTTCAAAATTGGATATGTTGTGCTTGGGCAGTTGGTTGAACCATTGAGTGGCAGCGCCCAAAAATGTCATAATGAAAGTCCTTAGCATAAGAGCATCATTGTCTTCAATATGAAAATATGCATTGATAAAATTGGTAATATGCTCTTGTGCATCCTCTTCACCCTTAAAATTTTCTAACCTAGGCATCTCAAAATGCTTAGGATATGTAGGGTTAGGGGACTGTGGGATTAATGGTTTTTTTTGTGTATTTTACTCAATTTTTGGTTGGTTCCCTGTCTTTCTTGTTTCTCAAAGGACTTCATATTTTTAGTGAGTTCCTAGAATGCCTTTGAGGTGAGGAGTTCCTCTTCTTGCAGGCCCCCTCATGGTGGTAATGGAGGTAACTCTATGTGCCTTTGACTTGTTCTATTTTCTTCCCTCCTATGAGGGGATTCAGGATGTGCTTGATCCTGATTTATCATATCTACCCTTTCTCCACCAGTTTGATGTTGTTCATAATTTGAGTGGTGGTTTTGTTGTGGGATTTCTTGTTGTCTGTTGCACCCCTCTCTTGGTGAGTCGGTGCATTTATCTCTTTGATGATCTTTGCTATTGGCTTGTAAATTGATGCGAGCTAGTTGCTCAACTTGTTCTCTTAGACGTTGCTCATGTTGGTGCAAAAGCCTTTCTCTTTGTTTATCATGCTCGAGAGCTTCCACTAGCTCTCACTCTTTATGCAATACATTTTCTAACCATCGCATGCGGTCAGATTGCATTGTTGAAGAGGACTCAGGTTTATCTGATTCTGTTCTTGTGGTTTTGATTCATAGATTCCTCGAAGAGGTCTCTACTATTTCTTTGCTTTTGCTAGCTACTGTAATCTATTCTATGTGTTGATAAGTGTCTCTATGGTCAGACTCTGCATGAGACTTGTGGAGTCATTCTGAAGCATCCCTAGGTTGAGAGGTGCATTTAGAAGTAACAGTTCATGAACTTCCAGATGCAGAATTTTTTGTGACTACGGTTCTGGGAGGTGGCCTCGGATGCAACCGATCCAACTCATCTAACTATCTTGTTTTCCATGGTTGATCCCTTGGGGTGCCATTTTCTCCAATGAGGTCATAATCTATTGGAATCCTTCCTCTTGTGTGAAGGGTATCTTCTGTTTGATGTCTATGATTGGATGTAGCTCTAGTTTCTTGCCCTTCAGTGGGTAGACCTATTCTCAATGTCTCATGTGAAGTTTGAGATGTTGTGACTCTTGTGTGTATTTTTGGTGATGAGGGCTTTGTGGCCCTATCTACCCTCCATGAGGATGGATATGGGGAAACCTCATCATCCCTATGTGAAGAATGGGGTCTAGAACCCTCCTTATGTCCATGTGGGGAGGAAGCTCTTGAAGCCTCCTCATGTATTTGAGAAGTTTCTGTGTGTTTAGAGGAAGGCCTTGAGGCTTCCTCGTGTCTCCTTGATGATGATGGTCATGAAGCCTCTTTGTGTTTTTGTGATTTAGTTCCATGATTTGACTCTCTATTTGGGGTTTCTCGAGGAGAGCCCCCAAGGGTTGAATTATCACCCCGTAGACTCATGGAACTACGTCTCACGATCTTATGAGCATGTGGTTCAATGTTACTATGACTTCACCTATGGGTATGTGTTGCTTCAGATTCTCCCTCGGTATTGGACCGAGGATGTTTACTTCTGGTTTTGACCATTGTGCTTGTGAATTAGTTTTTTGGATTGCAATTTAGATGTGGCCAAACAATATCAAGCAAGTGTTTATCTTGATTACCAATTTATGTGTGCCCTAAACTATTTGATGTGTCTTTGATATGTTGTTGCTCTTGTTTCTTGCTCTTGTTTTAGATTTAGAATAAGGAGACTCATCCATAGTGGGAATCAAGAACACCCATGCCAAACATGATTTTCTCAAAAAGAGACTAGGGTACACCATTGAAGTCCTAGTGGGGGGTTCACCTAGCTCTTCCACTCTAAACCAATTGTTCCAATAGTGGGAGATAGTTTGAACATGAGTAACTTAGTACCACTATGAAGAAGTTCCCAATTCCATTCTAAGAAGATCTAGGGGGCAAGCCGGTGGAAGGAGATGAATGCCAATGTCATCAGACTGAATTGAAGGTTGGTGATGAAATCCAACTCTCCAATGTTTAAAACATGCGTATGTGTGTGTGGTTCATTTTAAGTTTACATAAAGTAAAATGCATCATACAACAATAATGACTCTTTCCTATATGCTTGATATGAATGACATTTCACTTTTCAGAAAATATGCATAACTAGTATGAGATTCATGAATGTATTCTACTTTGTGCAAATATGGCCTCTAGCAGGGCCTCAAAGCAAGCAAACCAACACACAATTCCTAGCATGCTAGATTCTAGGGTAGACTTTACAAGCATAAGCCATTGTTCCTAGCAATGCCTAGTGAAAATCTAAAAAAACTCTAAGATGCACCAGATGCAAATTCTTTCCTTTCCATTCCTTAATTTTCCAAATTTAAAATGTGGTTTAATGTTCACTATTTTTAGGAAAATAGAAGTAGATAAAAGAACATAAATCATCAAAGAAGTTGTACCAACCTCAAATCCAGCTTAGAGAACCAATATTTTGATCTCTGCTACACTCAAGCTCTGGCCATTGTTGACCAGAGCGGCTGATTCCTGGCCGCTGTAGACTAGAGCGGTTGATTCCTAGATGCTATAGACTAGAGCGGCTGATTCTTGGCCATTGTAGATCAGAGCGGCTAGACCTGCACACAAAAACATGGATCAGTAAAGTGGTAGAAAATAAAAACTAGGTGGGGGTCCCACCATGATCACCATCTGTAGCGACCTCGGGGAAGCGGCTGCACCATCCACTCACTCTATTTGCGATTATTATTAAATATTTTAACGTTTAACATGTATTAAATGAAAAAGCATAAAATAAAGGCATAACCGAAGTGCGAAGAAATAAATGAATGAATGCTTTGTATTGATATTTCCAAGATCCAGTTACATATAAATCCCTCTACGGGATACCCTTCATTTGATACATGATTTTACACAAAGAGGGTAGCAGATGTATAAAATATCCCCTAGCAAGGGGTGATGCACCTTTACAAGCTTCTCGATGATGCACATAAAATTGTATGAGGGCTTATAGATGCCTCCTTCTCCAGGTCTGATTCCTAGAGGGATCCTCTTGCTCTCGTATGTTGTAGATTTGTTCGATGAACCTGTAGCCCTGAAATCAATGAAACAACAACACACGCTTAGATGTTCGAGATTGCCTCCCTGGATGAGGTTGTTAGCAATGAATATGCTTAATGAAAACAAATGCAATGAAACTAGTACTATGAATGTAAATAACTAAAATAAAGCTTATGCTAATGAAATGAAAATATGGAGAAAGTAGAATAAAAGAAACTATCACCTAAACCCTAGACTAGGTTGCGGGCCACTATCTAGGACAATGACCGCTAAGGTGAAATCTCTCTCTATTGATCCAAAGGCTATGGGCTCAAGTCTGCTACTAATGTTAAAATGATTACCTTATATGTTCATATTTGCCCTCCAATATGATAGGGCTTCACTACAAAAATTGATCTCCAAGGGAAGCTCTCCAAGTCTCTAGAAGCTCTCCTCAATGATCCAACCTATTCAAAATTTTGATATGTGATGTTCTCTCTCTCTCTGATTGATAAAAGAAGGTCCCCTAGTGCTTTTAGGTTTACTCCTTATAAAGTGTTTGAAGCCCTAGGTCAATGTTCAAACCCTAGGACTGAATCCCTCATGCGCATTGGATGTTAGCATGAGAATTTAAGCTTTTGTCTACCCTTGAGGGGTAGTTAACTGATGTCTAAATCTAGACTTGAGTCTTTCATGTAGACTGGCTGTGAGGAGGAATGCAAAGTTGTCCCCGCTCATCCTTATTGCATGCAGACTGCCACTTCCACCCATGATTAGGCTAGATGGGCAGAAAAATGCATTTAAGTTTTAGCCACTGTCGTCTGCAGCGGCTAAGGTTTGGCCGCTCTGAGCTACAGTGGCCAGAATCCAGCCGCTCTGGTCCATAGCGGCCAGGCTTGGATGGGCTGAAAATGCCCCAAATGAGTGGCAAAAACCACTTTTGACACTTGGAAGGTCCCAAGGTTTAGTCACATGACCTATGAGTGTGCCTATGTGAGTAGTCTCCCTGAACATGACATGTTTTAGGTGTCTACATGTTTATAATTGGATTTCATGATTCTATCCTCATTCTCCCCTCAAATAAGGGCATCCCTAGATATGTTGCTAGTAAAAATTTCCCCTCTATTTGAATTAACCTTCATATCCATGCTCTGATTCTAGATGTAGTTTTTACGAAGTTATTTTTGGATTTTGTCCCATTAAATTTCTACCTAGATTCTCTTTCATATTTCTTTAATAAATTATTCAAAGCTCTGGCCTCTTTTTTTCTTGCCCTTCCAAAAAAAGCTATATCATCTATAAAATATTGAAGGATGATGTTGTCGATGTTATTACTAGCCTAAATTCTACTTATTAGCCCATATTTGTATGCCTTGTTAAGATTCCTTCCCAATAAATATACCATATTAATAAATAGATACGATGATAAAGGATCTCCCTATCTAAGACCCCTCTTGGTTTGAAATGATATATTACTAACCTATTAACCAACACTGAATATGTTACAATAGATACATAGATTTAATTCATCTAACCCAGTTATTTCCAAATCCAAACTTTTTTAATACTACAAAAATAAAATCCTATTTAACCCTATCATATGATTTATTCATATCAAGTTTTAAGATCATTGCTCTCTTTTCTAAAAGCTTTTGAATATATTACTTCATGAGCTACTATGATCCCATATAGAATTTGTCTCCCTTTTATAAATCCTCCTTACTATTTTAATATAATATTGTTTAATAGTGGTCGTAACCATTTTTCCATCACTTTGGCTATTATCTTATATGCCATATTACTTAGGCTTATGGTCCTAAATGAATGAAACAATTCAACATCATTATTTTTTAGAATCATGATAGACATGTTGCATTTATTTAATAAGGTATGTACTATATTACCCTAGACTATTCGATTGCCACCAATAAATAATCCTTCACCATTTATCAATCATGCTAATAGAATGCTGTATAGAATCCATTTGAACCTAGGGATTTATCCTTATCAAAAGAAAAAAAATTTGAATGAAGTTCAAGAGTAATAGGGTCCATCAATTTGCTATTGTCATTATCTATTATAACTAAATGTACCTGTAGTAGTTTATTATTTATAACTTCAATCTCCTCTAATCCTAAAATATTATGGTAAAAAAGGCTTACCTCATTTTTTATTTTGTTCTTGTATTCAATCCAAGGACCTACTAATTTAATTCTACTAATTTTAGATGCTAATCTCTATACTATTGCCATCCTATGAAAAAACTTTGTGTTTTTATCTCCTTTTAAACAAGTTTGTCTTTATTTTAATCTCCAAAAATTCTCTTCTTTATTCAAAATATTATGATATTCACTAAGCAAATCCCTTTACTCTAAGCTTAGGTTATTGTGCTCACCTTTTTAGAATTTTTTTTTTTACTCTTCTTTCTTCTAAAAAATGTTACCAAAAGTGTTCTTGTTCCATTACTTTAATCTAAATGTCATTGATCTATTTTATTTTGGAAGTGCATACTTCCCACTATTTCTTGAAGAATTCCATGTCTATTCTATAATGCCAATAAATTGAGGATGGCTTTCCACATATGCCCATATTTAAAATATGATATTTTTTGAAATTCACTTACCACCATTTTACTCTTATTGGCCAGTGATATGAACCAATATTTGTCAAGGTATTAATTTTAGCATAAGTCCATTTATCTAGCCAATGATTTGAGAGAATGCATCTATCTAATATTTTGCTATCAGGTGCTAGATTATCCTATTGTTATTCCATATATAATTAACCTCTTTAAAATCAATCTCCCAAAGATTATTATTTTGAATGAAAGCTGAGAAATATCTCATACTTTGAGTTATTTTTCTAATTCCCCCAAATTTTTCAACGAGTTTACATAGGTTTTATGAGGGGTCCTGGTACCCTCATACTAAGTGGAATTTGAACCTGGGACCTCTCAAAGAGAGGCCAAATCCCTTATCATTGTATTAAGCTTGTAGCTTAATTACCCCTATTTTTTAATCCAAATTGGTTATGGCATTAAAATATCCTATGACCATGAATTAGGTTTCTTCATCTTTACTTGTCATAAAGGCTTCAAATCCACTTCATACGTTTGATTTTCCTGGTTGAGTTGTAGGTTCATAGACATTGACAAGGATGAAAAAATACATGCAAAGTAGCATGTGACTAATGAGGCTATCCAAAGTAGTCACATGCTCCTGATCCTATCGAGCCTTCTCCAACAAAGTATCCATGGCATAAATCTATCGAATCTCTACTAATTTCTTAGGGAATAGTTCCCTATTTTTGAAAGGAACTTTATTAAATGGAAAATTCATTTCTTAGAAATGCTATGTATTAAATAAAAATAATTTGTTGGAGTTAGGCAAGCAAAAATAAGACGAGAATAATTATGGTGATGTTGAGGGTTATATTCATCATATTCTTGGAAATTTTAATTCCCAAGGGTTTCTTAGGTGGATCTCCTTGATTTTATTGTCGGATCAATTGAAGACTAAGGTTATAATATTATATAACTCTATGAGTTAGCATAGGAAAATCTACTTTATGGAGAAGTGATTGGTCATTGGCATATGTGGGAAGTGATTATAAGCATTTGATATTTTTCTATGTGGTAGTTATCCTTAGCTAAAGAGAAAAGGGAAACTTACCAAAGCAATAGAAAAAGCGAATTTGAAGGCTTGTAGTGCCTGATAAGATCATCATTCTTGGGAAATTTTATGCTCTTATTATCATAGATGGTGTAGGTGCATAAATTTTAAGGAAAATATTTTATAGGTTTATTGGATGTGAAAAATGGTAGAACATAGGCCTGTCCATCTATACCAAAAGGAAGTGATGCTAATGATGAGAGAGATTAGTGTGAAATATAATAGAGAAATTTCATTACCACTAATATTTTGTCTTTGCACCCAGGTGTTGTAGGTGAGTTGGAGAGGAGAGGGCAATCCTCCAAGGGAGGTCCCAGGTTCAAATATCCACCCTACCAAAAAGCTGAATTGGGTATCCAAAATCCAATTGATAATGTTGGTGTGGGCAGGGTCGGGTGCGACTCCGGGTGACTTTGACGGTGTAGAACCCCCTGTTCGTGGTCTCTGAGACCAAGGCGGCCCCACAAGGGATTTTTTGCTTAAAAAAAATATATATTTTGTCTTTGTGTTGAGCTACAACTTTTAGAAAATAAAGACAATGGAAATAAACATGAAATACTTAAAGTAATGAATCTATATTGTATAAGAATGGAGAGGGCTAGGATTTTTACGAGCAAGGTCATTCAGTTTGGGTGTAAATTTTTTAGCTAAGTTTTCTTTTATCCTTTCATTATTTTTGAATTGAATTATATTTTTTAGGTTTTTAGAAGTATTAATATCAAATTTTTAGAGTTTCAAGAATTTAATACAAATTTTTATAGGTTTATTTTAGAGTAGTTATTTTCAATATTTTGAGTTTGAAGAGTTGTAAGCTCTAGTTCTATTTTTTAAATCATTATATATTTTATTGGTAAATATCAGTAGACTTCAAATTATAGTATCCAAGGACTGTTTTATAGCTAAATAATTAGACTCATTGTCACAACCTACCTTGGCAGGACCCTTTATGAAATGACAATGTATTGAATTTATTGTTTTAATGCCTAGTATAGTTTGTATTATGGATATGCAAAAATATTTGTAACATTGGCTATGTTTTATGAACTTGGTACTGCTTATTATATGTGATTTTGCAGGATTAATTATGCTCGTAGGTGGAAGAAAATATTGACCACCAAGAATGGATCCACCTAGGAGGGTATTAGTAAAAATAGAGGTTTTACTAATACCTAGGTGGACAATATCAAGCTAATAATTTAGTATTAGTTTTTGATATTTGCATTTGAATTAATTAATTATGGAGATGATTAATATTGTTTAATGCATGCATTAGTTTTAATTAAAGTGACTAACATCATGGATTGTTAATACTTTGATTATATAAAGATCTATTTTGACTTTCAAATAAAACAAGCAATAAAATATATTAAAGTTGGATATTCAAAATGTGGAATTAAAGTCTTCATGTCAGGGAGGTCTGAGTAAGGAGGCTTGTCTTAATGAAAGTACACTCCCCTTGCCAACTTGGAAAAGGTAACAAATGGGTATTTATGTTCTTGGGTATGGCGCATGGTGAGGGTGATTAAAAATAAAAGAGAAGCCCAATATTGGGAAGTTCTATCTGGGAGTTCAAAAAAATAAAAGAGAAGAAGGCTACAAAGGACTGGAAGGACTTGCAGAGAAAGAAGGATTGATTTTTCATTGTTGGCTATAATCTAGGTTGGTCTTGTAAACCTTCTTATTTGCTTTGATAAGTTGATTAATGATCTTCATGTATTGTGGAAAATGAAAGAATATTTTATTTTTTAGGTTTGTTTTGGTTGGTTTCAAAGAAAATACTTGTTTGGAGTGTTTTATTTTGTTTTGAAGCTTATTTGAGTTAGCTTGCATTCGAATTATGAGTTATCACTTGAGAGAAGATCTTTTTAGACTTCCTATTTCTTCTTTGTTGACATCATTCAAAGATGTCCTTCTTAATGTTCTTTCCCTCTAGGATGTACTTATTAGGCATCCTTTATAGATGCCTGATCGAACAACTTACTTGCTTGAGTTTTTCTCCTATCCAAGTGCATCTTCTTAACACATGTGTTCATGCATTTATTATTGAGTTTAGCGATGAATGGTCAGTGTTACCTTGATAACCCAAGCTCTCCTGATGGTTGCTATGTTGAAACCAAAAATCCCCTATTTTTGCATATGTGTTTGTTTGTTGCTTCGTATAAGTTTTGCAAATGGTGGAGTTGTAGACTTTACATTTGTATCCACACTATCCAATAAGGGTTCCATAAGATTTGACCCATTAATAAAAAAATAAACATGGCGAAGCAGTACTCTAAAAATATAAACTAGTTTCTGATTCACCAGATCACAGATGTGCAAGTGAAGAGCATACTCCTAGTGCTGCAGGCTTTCTGATTCACCAGATCACATTACGTGCAAGTGAAGAGCATAATACCAACAACAAAAATGTATTAGAAAATAGAAGGAAAAAATAAGGGATTATAAACTTAAAGAAAGAGATGAGTTAGGAAAGGAAAAAAAAACATTTGATTGAATTTTTATTCCATAAAAAATAAGTGATACATCTACAAAACTTCAAACGCGTTTTGACCTACAGGTCTCATCAGCGGAGTGAGTTTCAAAGAGGTACAACCTCTCTTTATAAAGACCTAACTCTAGGGGGAGCTAAAGAGTAATGCATGTGGGATAAAAACACCCAAGCATTAATACAAACCATAGGTTTATAGACCAAGATGGTGAAAATAAGAGAAGTCCCAAGCTCAACCCCCAAAAAAACACACCCACCCAAAAAGAGAAGAAACACATTAAAAAATGTGAAAATACAAGGTGGGAAAGAGTCCCTCAAACAATTTTATTTTTACAAAGATAAGTTCGAAGAGGTTTTTGGTTCCTCCAACAAATGATGCCTCGAGCAATGTGCTTGAGCTCTCTATATTTTCTCCATTTTTCAAACATTGGAGAAATAATATTTGTGCTGATTCGAAGATCTCTGACAAAATTGCAGTTGTCCAACTTCAAAATAAGAGGAATTATTTTTATTTTGGATCCATGTCTACGTGTTGCTCGCTCCAAAACTCTAGCCAAAAGTGAAGGCCTACCATCAAATTTAACTTTCTCAAACAAAGGCAAGAGAAAATTAATTTGATATCCCCTAGCTCTGAGTCTGTTAAAAAAATTATTTTTAATAGAAATAAATCCATCCCTGGAGCTTTCTCTAACCAGAAATTTGTTGAGTTCACTCATGATAAAGGCCTTTTTTTGATGAACTGGATGATGGGAGGAAGCAGGGATGTATTGATAGGCATTCATCAACTTCTAAAATAATTTGGTGCAAAGAATTCCAGTCTGAGCAAAATCAGGCCCCTTAAAAAATATAGTATCTAGAAGTGTTACTTCATAATAAAAAATAAAGGAAGTAATTTTAATACTGTCATAGAAGGAACCATAGGTAGCAAGAAAACCATTAAGATCCTCCTTAGGGCCATGCCAAACTCCAATGGCATCATCAATGTATCTTTTATAAAATAAAATATTTTCCACAACAACATTATTAAATACTTGTTCCTCTAGATGATAGAGAAATAAACAAGCATAAACCACAACAAAATTACTTCCCATGGTTGTTCCTCTTATCTTCTTGTATGTTTTCCCTTTGAATTCCAAGTAGTGTTGTGTTAACACTATCTCTGCAAGCCTTACCACAAAGTTTGTCTTGGTCGGATCAAATTCATTCCTCAAAAAATGATGAAGGGTTACCAATCCTTGAGAGGTGGGGATGTTGGGATAGAGGCTCTCAACATCAAAAGAGAAAAGAATAATATCTTGAGGAAAAGTATGACCATGCAAATATTTAATTAGAGATATGGAATCCAAGAGATGATTTTTTTGCTTCAACAAAATTGGTAAGAGTAGATGATGAAGCCATTTGGAGGTAGGTTCGAGCATGAAACCATAGTAGGAATAGATGGGTCGACTAAAAATCTTGGGCTTGTGGATTTTGGGGAGTAGGTAAAAGACACACACTCTGGTAGAGGATGGTGTTACCTGGAGCATAAATTTCTTATGGTTTTCTGAAAGTAGATTCCTCCTAAAAGCCCAATCAAGCAAGTCTTGGAGCTGATAAAAAATATCCTGCTAAGGGACTCTATTCACTTCAGAGTAAACATTTTGATCTAAAATCTAGGAAAAGCCTTCTAAAATGTACCAGTCCATGGATAAAATACAAACACCCAAGTTTTTATCTATGGGCCTAATGACAATGGATTTGTCATTGGCAAGGGAACAAATGGCAGACCAGATATGGGGTGGAAAGGCACGTTGGTGGGTGGGATTGACAACAGATAATTTTTTATTGAGGAATATTTCACCCATGCCAATAACTTCTTCCAAAGGCTTGTAAAACTATGAGGGATTAAAACTTGGGTTGGAAACATGAAAAGGATCAATGGGCTTAAGTGGTTTTGGAGGGCCACCTCTTGGTCCAAAGAACCATTCAAGATGAAGACGTCTACAAAAAGTTGAAAACTCCTATTTTAGAACCTCTTTGGCCATGGGAGGAGGAATAGGGAGGAAATTTAAACCTAGGCTGAGGGCCTCAATTTCATTTTGGGTAAGTTTTCTGGAGGAAAAATTATGGATAACAAGATTTGTGATTTTGCCATCCATAGCCCAAATAGGACTCCTATAAAAATATCAATGACCAAAATCCTGTGGGCTAAAAATTGTGGACCAAGGGGTTATTTTTGGTTTTTCACCATTTTGGTGATGGAAGAATCCTTACCCTTGCTGCTTCTGAACAAATGGGGCAAAACCCTTTCTCGGATTCTCGAAACTAGAGTTGCAAAAATTTCTTCCATTGTCCTATTGCAATTGTTGTTGCACATAGGAAGTGTGGTTCTGGAAGTTTCTCCCCTTCTTTCATCTTCTTGGAGAAGGACCCTAAAAGTTTAAATTATGCCCCTATTGTTGTTGTCTTTGTTGTTGTTGTTGTTGTTTTGGTTGTTTATTCCTTTGTTGTGGTTGTCGTTGTTGTTTATTTCTATGTTGTGGATGTTGTTGTGATTGCCTTTTCTGTGTAGTGGAGGCTCTCTGGTTTGGCCCTCTATTGTGACTTCTATTCTTGTTGTGTTGTGCAGAAAAGTTCTTTTGTGCACCTGTGATTAGTTTTTCCAGATGATCAATTTGTTGCTTGATTTCTCTTTTAACCAAGTCAGCTACACTTTCTGTAGCTTCTAACATATTAACTTCTGGGACTTCTGAAGTAACATTCTCTCGAGAAGCTTTAGATTTCTCTTGCATATCTTTTTGGATTTGCATTTCAACTCTCCAAGCCTAAAGCTTTCCCTCAAAAATCTCTTTAATTTGGGATTCCCATTCCAAAGCAATTTCTTGAGAAATTATCTTATGTTTATTTATGAAATCTATAAGAATTTCCTTAATTATAGGTAATAAAATATTGGGAATATAATCATTGGCCTGAGTAGCTAATTTATCTGTATATTTTTTGAAATTATAGATGTACAATTTAGCCATTTCCAAGAAAAATTTTTTGTGAGTGCCTCCGACTCATCAGAAAATTATTTATTAATATCTTCATCTAGAAGTTGAAGATATGGTTTTTCCATTCGTAGGCTATGGGGAACAATACCTTTGCCCAAATTCTCTTCAAGTCGAGCTAGCCTGGAATGGCATTTTTCTACCTTTCTGCTCAAAATATTGAATTCTTCGAACCTTATTTCCAACAACTTGTCCAAAGACTCTGGTCATGGAGGAACACCATGCATTGCACCGATTCCATCTATGAAGGTCCTTCTATCTTGTGTAGAAGGAACTCTTCCATTCTGAGCAAAAATTATATTTCTATTAGACCTCTACAAAACTCTTCCATTTTATCTATGTCGAAGACCCATTCTTCAAGCTCCCAAATTTGTTATTGTGAACCCTCTTGTCGTAGATGCTTGCGAGGAAGATGAATAGGGGAACTAGGGGGACTATCAGGAACTATGGGAGAGGATTCAAAATCTGAAGGGTCAATAATTGGTAGAGCAACATGCACCATTAATGGGTAAACTCATTAATGAAAAATGAAACATGGCGTAGTAGTACTCTAAAAATATAAACTAGTTTTTGATTCACCAGATCACTTATGTGCAAGTGAAGAGCATACTACTAGTGTTGGAGGCTTTCTAGTTCACTAGATCACATTACGTGCAAGTGAAGAGCATAATACTAGACAAAAATGTATTAGAAAATAGAAGGAAAAAATGAGGGATTATAAACTTAAAGAAATATATGAGTTAGGAAAGGAACAAAAAATATTTGATTGAATTTTTATTCCATAAAAAAGAAGTGATACATCTACAAAACTCCGAATGTGTTTCGACCTACAGGTCTCATCAGTAGAGTGAGTTTCAAAGAGGTACAACCTCTCTTTATAAAGACCTAACTCTAGGGGGAGCTAAAGAGTAATGCATGTGGGATAAAAACACCCAAGCATTAATACAAACCATAGGTTTATAGACCAAGATGGTGAAAATAAGAGAAGTCCCAAGCTCAACCCCCCAAAAAAACACCCACCCAAAAAGAGAAGAAACACATTAAAAAATGTGAAAATACAAGGTGGGAAAGAGTCCCTCAAACAATTTTATTTTTACATAGATAAGTTCGAAGAGGTTTTTGGTTCCTCCAACAAATGATGCCTCGAGCAATGTGCTTGAGCTCTCTATCTTTTCTCCATTTTTCAAATATTGGAGAAATAATATTTGTGTCGATTCGAAGATCTCTGACAAAATTGTAGTTGTCCAACTTCAAAATAAGAGGAATTATTTTTATTTTGGATCCATGTCTGCGTGTTGCTCGCTCCAAAACTCTGGCCAAAAGTGAAGGTCTACCATCAAATTTAACTTTCTCAAACAAAGGTAAGAGAAAATTAATTTGATATCCCCTAGCTCTGAGTCTATTAAAAAATTTATTTTTAATAGAAATAAATCCATCCTTGGAGCTTTCTCTAACTAGAAATCTATTGAGTTCACTCATGATAAAGGCCTTTTTTTGATGAACTGGATGATGGGAGGAAGTAGGGATGTATTGGTAGGCATTCATTGACTTCTAAAATAATTTGGTGCAAAGAATTCTAGTCTGAGCAAAATCAGGCCCCTTAAAAACATAGTATCTAGAAGTGTTACTTCACAATCAGAAATAAATGAAGTAATTTTAATACTGTCATAGAAGGAACCGTAGGTAGCAAGAAAACCATTAAGATCCTCCTTAGGGCCATGCCAAACTCCAATGGCATCATCAATGTATCTTTTATAAAATAAAATATTTTCCACAACAACATTATTAAATACCTATTCCTCTAGATGATAGAGAAATAAACAAGCATAAACCACAACAAAATTACTTCCCATGGTTGTTCCTCTTATCTGCCTATATGTTTTCCCTTTGAATTCCAAGTAGTGTTGTGTTAACACTATCTCTGCAAGCCTTACCACAAAGTTTGTCTTGGTCGGATCAAATTCGTTCCTCAAAAAATGATGAAGGGCTACCAATCCTTGAGAGGTGGGGATGTTGGGATAGAGGCTCTCAACATCAAAAGAGAAAAGAATAATATCCTGAGGAAAAGTATGACCATGCAGATATTTAATTAGAGATATGGAATCCAAGAGATGATTTTTTTGCTTCAACAAAATTGGTAAGAGTAGATGATGAAGCCATTTGGAGGTAGGTTCGAGCATGAAACCATAGTAGGAATAGATGGGTCGACCAGAAAGCTTGGGCTTGTGGATTTTGGGGAGTAGGTAAAAGACACACACTCTAGAAGAGGATGGTGTTACCTAGAGCATAAATTTCTTATGGTTTTCTGAAAGCAGATTCCTCCTAAAAGCCCAATCAAGCAAGTCTTGGAGCTGATAAAAAATATCTTACTAGGGGACTCTGTTCACTTCAGAGTAAACATTTTGATCTAAAATCTAGGAAAAGCCTTCTAAAATGTACCAGTCCATGGACAAAATATAAACACCCAAGTTTTTATCTATGGGCCTAATGACAATGGATTTGTCATTGGCAAGGGAACAAATGGTAGACTAGATATGGGGTGGAAAGGCACGTTGGTGGGTGGGATTGACAACAGATAATTTTTTATTGAGGAATATTTCACCCATGCCAATAACTTCTTCCAAAGGCTTATAAAATTATGAGGGATTAAAACTTGGGTTGGAAACATGAAAAGGATCAATGGGCTTAAGCGGTTTTGGAGGGCCACCTCTCGGTCCAAAGAACCATTCAAGATGAAGACGTCTACAAAAAGCTGAAAAATCCTATTTTAGAACCTCTTTGGCCATGGGAGGAGGAATATGGAGGAACTTTAAACCTAGGTTGAGGGCCTCAATTTCATTATGGGTAAGTTTTCTGGAGGAAAAATTATGGACAACAAGATTTGTGATTTTGCCATCCATAGCCCAAACATGACTCCTATAAAAATATCGATGACCAAAATCCTATGGGCTAAAAATTGTGGACCAAGGGGTTATTTTTGGTTTCTACCACCATTTTGGTGATGGAAGAATCCCTGCCCTTGCTGCTTCTAAACAAATGGGGCAAAACCCTTTCTCGGATTCTCGAAACCAAAGTTGCAAAAATTTCTTCCATTGTCCTATTGCAATTGTTGTTGCACATAGGAAGTGTGGTTCTGGAAGTTTCTCCCCTTATTTCATATTTTTGGAGAAGGACCCTAAAAGTTTAAATTATGCCCCTGTTGTTGTTGCCTTTGTTGTTGTTGTTTTGGTTGTTTATTCCTTTGTTGTGGTTGTCATTGTTGTTTATTTCTATGTTGTGGATGTTGTTGTGATTGCCTTTTCTGTGTAGTGGAGGCTCTCTAGTTTGGCCCTCTATTGTGACTTTTATTCTTGTTGTGTTGTGCTGAAAAGTTCTTTTGTGCACCTATGATTAGTTTTTCTAGATGATCAATTTGTTGCTTGATTTCTCTTTTAACCAAGTCAACTACACTTTCTATAGCTTCTAACATATTAACTTCTGGGACTTCTAAAGTAAAATTCTCTCGAGCAACTTTGGATTTCTCTTGCATATCTTTTTGGATTTGCATTTCAACTCTCCAAGCTTGAAGCTTTCCCTCAAAAATCTCTTTAATTTGGGATTCCCATTCCAAAGCAATTTCTTGAGAAATTATCTTATATTTATTTACGAAATCTACAAGAATTTCCTTAATTACAGGTAATAAAATATTGGGAATATAATCATTGGCCTGAGTAGCTAATTTATCTGTATATTTTTGAAATTATAGATGTACAATTTAGCCATTTCCAAGTGAAATTTTTCTGAGTGCCTCTGACTCATCAGAAAACTATTTATTAATATCTTCATCTAGAAGTTGAAGATATGGTTTTTCCATTCGTAGACTATGGGGAACAATACCTTTGCCCAAATTCTCTTCAAGTCGGGCTAGCCTAGAATGGCATTTTTTCCTTTCTACTCAAAATATTGAATTCTTCGAACCTTATTTCCAATAACTTGTCCAAAGACTCTGGTCATGGAGGAACACCACACATTGCACCGATTCCATCTATGAAGGTCCTTCTATCTTGTGTACAAGGAACTCTTCCATTCTAAGAAAAACTTTTGTTTCTATTAGACCTCTACAAAACTCTTCCATTTTATCTATGTTGAAGACCCATTCTTCAAGCTCCCAAATTTGTTGTCATGAACCCTCTTGTCGTAGATGCTTGCGAGGAAGATGAATAGGGGAACTAGGGGGACTATCAGGAACTATGGGAGAGGATTCAAAATCTGAAGGGTCAATAACTGGTAGAGCAATGTGCACCATTAATGGGTAAACTCATTAATAAAAATGAAACATGGTGAAGCAGTACTCTAAAAATGTAAACTAGTTTCTGATTCACCAGATCACTTATATGCAAGTGAAGAGCATACTACTAGTGTTGGAAGCTTTCTGGTTCACCAGATCACATTACGTGCAAGTGAAGAGCATAATACCAACAACAAAAACATATTAGAAAATAGAAGGAAAAAAAATATATAAACTTAAAGAAAGAGATGAGTTAGGAAAGGAACAAAAAACATTTGATTGAATTTTTATTCCAGAAAAAAGAAGTGATACATCTACAAAACTCCGAACGTGTTTCGACCTACAGGTCTCATCAATGGAGTGAGTTTCAAAGAGGTACAACCTCTCTTTATAAATACCTAACTCTAGGGGGAGCTAAAGAGTAATGCATGTGGGATAAAAACACCCAAGCATTAATACAAACCATAGGTTTATAGACCAAGATGGTGAAAAGAAGAGAAGTCCCAAGCTCAACCCCCCAAAAAAACACCCACCCAAAAAAGAGAAGAAACACATTAAAAAATGTGAAAATACAAGGTGGGAAAGAGTCCCTCAAACAATTTTATTTTTACATAGATAAGTTCGAAGAGGTTTTTGGTTCCTCCAACAAATGATGCCTCGAGCAATGTGCTTGAGCTCTCTATATTTTCTCCATTTTTCAAACATTGGAGAAATAATATTTGTGTTGATTTGAAGATCTCTGACAAAATTGTAGTTGTCCAACTTCAAAATAAGAGGAATTATTTTTATTTTGGATCCATGTCTACGTGTTGCTCGCTCCAAAACTCTGGCCAAAAGTGAAGGTCTACCATCAAATTTAACTTTCTCAAACAAAGGTAAGAGAAAATTAATTTGATATCCCCTAGCTCTGAGTCTATTAAAAAATTTATTTTTAATAGAAATAAATCCATCCCTGGAGCTTTCTCTAACCAGAAATTTGTTGAGTTCACTCATGATAAAGGTCTTTTTTTGATGAACTAGATGATGGGAGGAAGTAGGGATGTATTGATAGGCATTCATCGACTTCTAAAATAATTTGGTGTAAATAATTCTAGTCTGAGCAAAATCAGGCCCCTTAAAAAACATAGTATCTAGAAGTGTTACTTCAAAATCAGAAATAAAGGAAGTAATTTTAATACTATCATAGAAGGAACCATAGGCAGCAAGAAAACCATTAAGATCCTCCTTAGGGCCATGCCAAACTCCAATGGCATCATCAATGTATCTTTTATAAAATAAAATATTTTCCACAACAACATTATTAAATACCTGTTCCTCTAGATGACAGAGAAATAAACAAGCATAAACCATAACAAAATTACTTCCCATGGTTGTTCCTCTTATCTGCCTGTATGTTTTCCCTTTGAATTCCAAGTAGTGTTGTGTTAACACTATCTCTGCAAGCCTTACCACAAAGTTTATCTTGGTCGGATCAAATTCATTCCTCAAAAAATGATGAAGGGTTGCCAATCCTTGAGAGGTGGGGATGTTGGGATAGAGGCTCTCAACATCAAAAGAGAAAAGAATGATATCCTGAGGAAAATTATGACCATGCAGATATTTAATTAGAGATATGGAATCCAAGAGATGATTTTTTTGCTTCAACAAAATTGGCAAGAGCAGATGATGAAGCCATTTGGAGGCAGGTTCGAGCATGAAACCATAGTAGGAATAGATGGGTCGACTAGAAAGCTTGGGCTTGTGGATTTTGGGGAGTAGGTAAAAGACACACACTCTAGCAGAGGATGGTGTTACCTAGAGCATAAATTTCTTATGGTTTTCTGAAAGTAGATTCCTCCTAAAAGCCCAATCAAGCAAGTCTTGGAGTTGATAAAAAATATCCTGCCAGGGGACTCTATTCACTTTAGAGTAAACATTTTGATCTAAAATCTGGGAAAAGCCTTCTAAAATGTACCAGTCCATGGACAAAATATAAACACCCAAGTTTTTATCTATGGGCCTAATGACAATGGATTTGTCATTGGCAAGGGAACAAATGGCAGACCAGATATGGGGTGGAAAGGCACGTTGGTGGGTGGGATTGACAACAGATAATTTTTTATTGAGGAATATTTCACCCATGCCAATAACTTCTTCCAAAGGCTTATAAAACTATGAGGGATTAAAACTTGGGTTGGAAACATGGAAAGGATCAATGGGCTTAAGCGGTTTTGGAGGGCCACCTCTCGGTCCAAAGAACCATTCAAGATGAAGACGTCTACAAAAAGTTGAAAACTCCTATTTTAGAACCTCTTTGGCCATGGGAGGAGGAATAGGGAGGAACTTTAAACCTAGGTTGAGGGCCTCAATTTCATTCTGGGTAAGTTTTCTAGAGGAAAAATTATGGACAACAAGATTTGTGATTTTGCCATCCATAGCCCAAACATGACTCCTATAAAAATACCGATGACCAAAATCCTATGGGCTAAAAATTGTGGACCAAGGGGTTATTTTTTGTTTCCATCACCATTTTGGTGATGGAAGAACCCCTGCCCTTGCTGCTTCTAACAAATGGGGCAAAACCCTTTCTCGGATTCTCGAAACCAGAGTTGCGAAATTTCTTCCATTGTCCTATTGCAATTGTTGTTGCACATAGGAAGTGTGGTTCTGGAAGTTTCTCCCCTTCTTTCATCTTCTTGGAGAAGGGCCCCAAAAGTTTAAATTATGCCCCTGTTGTTGTTGTTGCCTTTGTTGTTGTTGTTTTTTGGTTGTTTATTCCTTTGTTGTGGTTGCCATTGTTGTTTATTTCTATGTTGTGGATGTTGTTGTGATTACCTTTTCTGTGTAGTAGAGGCTCTCTGGTTTGGCCCTCTATTGTGACTTCTATTCTTGTTGTGTTGTGCCAAAAAGTTCTTTTGTGCACCTGTGATTAGTTTTTCTAGATGATCAATTTGTTGCTTGATTTCTCTTTTAACCAAGTCGGCTACACTTTCTGTAGCTTCTAACATATTAACTTCTGGGACTTCTGAAGCAGCATTCTCTCGAGCAACTTTGGCTTTCTCTTGCATATCTTTTTGGATTTGCATTTCAACTCTCCAAGCCTAAAGCTTTCCCTCAAAAAGCTCTTTAATTTGGGATTCCCATTCCAAAGCAATTTCTTGAGAAATTATCTTATGTTTATTTATGGAATCTGCAAGAATTTCCTTAATTGTAGGCAATAAAATATTGGGAATATAATCATTGGCCTGAGTAGCTAATTTATCTGTATATTTTTTGAAATTACAGATGTACAATTTAGCCATTTCCAAGCAAAATTTTTCTGTGAGTGCCTCCGACTCATCAGAAAATTATTTATTAATATCTTCATCTGGAAGTTGAAGACGTGGTTTTTCCATTCGTAGGCTATGGGGAACAATGCCTTTGCCCAAATTCTCTTCAAGTCGGGCTAGCCTGGAATGGCATTTTTCTGCCTTTCTGCTCAAAATATTGAATTCTTCGAACCTTGTTTCCAACAACTTGTCCAAAGACTCTGGTCATGGAGGAACACCGTGCATTGCACCGATTCCATCTATGAAGGTCCTTCTATCCTGTGTACAAGGAACTCTTCCATTCTGAGAAAAAATTTTGTTTCTATTAGACCTCTACAAAACTCTTCCATTTTATCTATGCCAAAGACCCATTCTTCAAGCTCCCAAATTTGCTACCGTGAACCCTCTTATCGTAGATGCTTGCGAGGAAGATGGAACTAGGGGGACTATTAGGAACTATGGGAGAGGATTCAAAATCTGAAGGGTCAATAACTGGTAGAGCAGCGTGCACCATTAATGGGTAAACTCATTAATGAAAAAAGAAACATGGCAAAGTAGTACTCTAAAAATGTAAACTAGTTTCTGATTCACAACAGAAATAAATCCACAATTTGTAAAACTTAGATGAAGCAACAGATAACACCACCATTTACAAATTAGAAAGCAATATTTTGGGTGAAATTCTCTAGTGTAAGCTGCCCAACCATGACCTAGCCCCTCAAATGAGCGAATCATGGCCATGTCATATGCTTCATCCTCTCCTATGGGAGCATCACTCGATGGTGGTGAGTATGGAGTTCTCCCCATGTGTGGTTTCTATTGGTTGATTTCTCTTGTGGACCCCATGTTAGCTCTAGGATCCATTCTTCACTCCTCTCGTATTGCCTAATCTCGTACTTTATCAAATACAAATTCTAAAAATACCTTGAGAAACACTGTGAGAGTCTTGAGCAATTATCCCACATGTATCCCGTGACGACCCTCATGGTGGTATATAAAACACAACATCCACATAGAGCTTTGCAAATAAGGAAGTAGGCTTTTGGGTGAATGCCCTAGTGGAAGCAAGCCAACCATGATCTAGCCCCTCAAACGAGTGAATCATAGCCATGTTGCATGCTCCATCCTCTCCTTTGGGAGCATCGCTTGATGGTAGTGAGTGTGGAGTTCTCACCATGTGTGGTTTCCATTGATTGATTTCCCTTGTGGACCCCATGTTAGCTCTAGGATCCATTCTTCACTCCTATTGTATTGCTCAGTCTCGTACTTTCTCAAATAAAATTAATATCTTTAATTTAGCATCCCTACCACCATAGCACCACCATAGCACCACCATTGAGTGATGTATCCATGCTAGAGAGGGTGTAGGTGGGGGAGGCCCCTCAGGCCTTCCATATAAACATCCCACATGGAATATATTGGGGGACCTGAGTGAGCCTTAACATGAGCTAGATTCTCTTAGGCTTTTGACCACCAAGTGATGGTTAGGGCTACTCCACTTTGGTGGGCCACCAAAGTGCCAGTTGGTGATGTTGAAACCTCTAACATGGTCGCTTGACCTGGTTGAACCATCCTTGCTATGATGACTACTCTACCCTTGGATGCATGGCATGTTGGACCTTGTTGACTAGTAGATCCACCTTTGGTGTTGTTTATCTACCACATGGATAGGCGATTTATTTGTCGATGCACATTTCATTTTTTTAAAACCTATTTAAGCTTAATCCCACACATTTATTGTGGGGATACTTGTGTGTCGTATAGGGGATCACAATCCCCTTTGTTAATTGACCATGTTTAGTAATTAGGGCAAATCCACACGAGATGCCCTTTGGCTCCAGTTGGGTGTTTCTCTTGGGGGTCATCTATGGGCTCTAGGAGCACCTACGTTGTTGGCTTCATTGGTTGGTCTAGTCACCCCTGGTTAATTGTTTCTTGTCTACTGTTGACCCCATAACTGTTGAACCCTATTTTTGTGTATAAAGGATAATATACTACTTTTGGGTTAACTTATGGTTGAAATATATATATATATATATATATATATATAATATTTCCTTTTTGGTTAAATTATGGTTGAAATATATAATAGATAATATATTTATTTTTGGTTAAATTTAAGCTTGAAATATATAATAGATAATATATTTATTTTTAGTTAAATTAAGGTTGAAACATATAATAGGTAATATATTTCATTTTGGTTAAATTATGGTTGAAATATATAATAGATTAAATATTTCATTTTGGGTTAAATTATGTTTGAAATGTATTAAGGATAATATATTTCATGTTGGTTAAATTATGTTTGAAATGTATTAAGGATAATATATTTCATGTTGGGTTAAATTATGTTTGAATGGTGTAAAGGATAATATATTTCTTTTGGGATAAAGTATGGTTGAAATGTATTAATTTTAATAAGTTTATTTTACGATTAAATTGAGTTTGAGATGTATAAATGATAATATATTTCATGTGGGGATAAATTAGGTTTGAAAAGTATAAAGGATCTTATATTTTATTTTGTATTGAAAAATGTTGGGAAAGTATGGATGATCATATATATTATTTAGGAAGTTATTAATGGAATTATTTCAAGAGGATTATGGGGTCCTCTCTATTATTGTGTGCTATTTTATAGTAGATGGATACATTAGACCTTTAGAAAGTAGTTATTCCTTTAAATGTTATTAGAAGGAAGAAATCGTTTGTAGAAGCATGAATGTGGAATTCATTCGAGGAAATTATAGGGTTTCCACTTTAATTTTTAATGTGAATTAAAAGAACAATTCATGTTTTTGGGGACATAATAATTATGGGGTTCTTATGTATTTATATAGGTATTGTTATTTTGGAAAAAGAAATTATGGGATTCCTTTATAATTTTTGTATTGTAGACAACAAAACTTATGCAATAAAAATATATTTTGAAGCTAAGTTTTTTCCCATAAGGGTTTCCCAAGATATATGATGTGTTGTGTGTGTATAAAATATCTTCATATTTTGATCTTGCATTTACTGCTTTCTAGATTTAGTTATTGAGGTTATGTTTGCTCTTCAATAAAATGGGAGGTTTATTGTAATTCATAGATCATGGATAATATTTTTATAAGAGTTTTATTAAATTAAAAATATTGCTATTCATGATAATTGTAATTGTTAAATAAAAGAACGAAAGAAGTTATCTAGTTATAATAAGGAAACAATATATGCATTTTATATTCTTGAATAGTACTTGCTATGATGAATCTTAGATGATTGAAAAATGACATTTATTAATGTTTATGCGTATAGGTTTGAAGCTTAGAGATAGATACAGATAGTGAGTAATATAAGGGATTATAGGATCCCTTTTGGATGAAACTTGGAGTAACCTTGTATCAAATATTTCTTCTAAGACCTAAACTTAGGTAGATGCATAAATGCAACAATTAGATTTAGAGTTAATGAATTGTCTATCACTAGGAGTGATTGATGGAAAAGTTAGCTCATAATGGGGATGATATGGATAGATTATTTGTATTATACTTAGTGCACCTACATAGATAAAATTATGTATGGTGTAGAGGTGGGTGTACCCCTTCGACAAACTAAAAGGGATAATTTAGCTAATCATGGGAGATGAGATAGATAACTTATTTGCATTACGCTTAGTACACCTACATAGATGAACTTATGTATGGTGTAGGTATGGGTGTACCCTTTTGATATATTAAAGGGATAAGTTGGCTCATCGCAAATATGAGATACAAAACTTAATTATAAAGTATTAAGTGAATAGAAAAATTCATAGAATGACTTATGTAGAGTGGGGATATGTGGATCCCTAATGAGTGTATAAAAAAATGAAATTTATCTCTCTCGATTTGGTTAGATTTTTGGGTTATTACACTCATCTCCAATAGCAGAGGTTAGAGAGGATCTCAAACATAAATAATTCTTGTTGCTCAAAGATAAGGTAATTATTGGTAAATTTAGTGGATCTTGGCCAAGGGCTTCAACTCTAAGTAAATGGATTGATAAGATATGGATGTCTCTAGGAGTAAGTCTATCCTTTATTTAGAAAGGTTTATTTCTAACCATTTTTTATTCTAGGTAGGAAAGAGATAGAATATTGAAATGGGGTCCTTGGTTTATGTGAAGAGTATATATCTTCGTTACCTGTTGGTATGAAGGATTTACACATGAAAATATAAATCTATCCCTAATATCAGTCTATGTTAGGATGTATGAGTTACCCATTTAATTATGAGAAATGAATACCTTCAAGGAAATGGAAAACACTCTAGGAGAATTCCTTGAGATTTTAGAATCTACAAAAGATGGAATCATGGCTATTTATACCCAAGTGTTGGTCATGATTGATATTAGTAAACCTTTACTAGAATCAATCACTCTTAAGTATGGGGGTAAGTTTTGGAACCAAACCATGGATTATGAAAATATATATTTTGGAAGTAGAAGATATCATGAGGTGGGACATATTGAGATATCATTCCCTAAGAAGAATCCATCAAAAACATATGTAGAAAACCACAAGAGAGACTTACAAATGGGTATTGATGAGGACGATTTTCAATTTTCAAAAAATAGATCTAGATAGATGAAAGTAAATAAATAATGGAGACTACTACGGATGAAGAACAACAATTATTTTTAGGCTTTAGCCTACGAAGAAAAAGTAAATTAGAGTTTAGAGAACATGGTACGAAAAGATCAGGAAATATTAACAAGGAATTGTCTACTCAATATGATCTTGATTTAGAGAAATATTTATATTGAATCTAAGGAATGTGCCTCATAATATTATGAATACTCTCTTGGAGTACCAAGTACCATTTAGAAGAAGTAAATTAGTAGAGAAAATTCAATGTTAGATGTTAATACCTCTATCGTTAATAAGGAAATACCAAAAAAGGAGTAGGATAATTCAAAAGATATCTTAACAGAGCTAGGAGAGGATAAATCTAATGAAAATGAAACTTGTGAAAGAATATTGATAAATAGAATAATAAGACCTACCTCGAATACTGGAAAAGAAAAAAGAAAGAAACCTTCAAATTATCAAGCAAGAGCCAAGGAATATAGCATTATGATAAGATGACTTAAATGAGATTGTAGATTTGATTATTAAAATTTTATGTTACAAAATATATTGCTAAAATATCTAAGGAAAAAAATGATTTTGATGGATTAACAACTCCATATATTATAACAGGAACATAATTGAAATATTATTTCAACCACTAAGGGCATCATCAGGAATGAGTGAGCTGAGGTTTAGCGGGTGCGACGAGAGTGAGGGTTTGAATTTTCTGGGCAGGAATCTCAGCCAAGGTGTTAGAGGTAGAGCAGGTACGAAAGGGGCAGGTGGGAACCTCGAGCATGGGTCAAGCGAGGATCCAGAGGAATACGGTCAGACTACAAAATATTTTGATGCGGGCATCACGCATGGGCCCGACCCTCCTCAGAAAGACCCCGACAAAAAAGATATGAAGGACAATGCAGGGCCCAAGAAGTGGCTATCTTTTGCTGAGACTCTTAGAGGAAAAATAAAGGAGGTTCTCTCTCTTCTGCCCCTAGTTCCAGTAAATAATAAATTTTCATCCCCGACAAGTTCCATGAGCCTTTCTCTTTCAATGGAAGAATTCTCCTTGGTAGGCAAGTCTTTGGGAGGTAGGCCGGACATGGAGACTATTAGGGCTTGGGCGATGGGTAAATAACAACCGATAGGTATCTTGGAGTTGGTAGCTCTAACTCGAGGGTTATTCATTATCCGTTTTAACAATATGGAGGATGCTAACCACATTTTAATAGGAGGTCCTTGGTTTTTGGGAAAAAAAAGCCTTTTTCTTAGACAATGGGGTGAAGATTTCAACCTTGAAAAGCAAAATAATTATTGCCCCTATTTGGGTTCGTCTTCTGAGTCTACCTACCTAGTTCTTCAATGAATACTGGTTGTAGGGCATAGCCAGAACTAAGGGGACCTTATCTCCATTGACCATGCGACCTTGGCCAGGACAAGGATGACTCATGTACAAATATGCGTAAATGCTAATTTGGATAATGAATTGCCAAGGTTTGTGGAGATAGAGTATCGAGAATACTATCAAAAATAGTTGGTAGAATATGAGAATAGACAGGTATTCTGTGTAGAATGTAAAAATAAAGGAAATATATGCAATCAGTGCCCTAACCTGGCAATGAATAGAGAAAAGTAGAAGCAGGGAATGCTAGACAGAGGAAATTTGAGGAGTTTCCCTGGCAGAGGTGATTTCAATCAGGCAAACTATGTCTACCAATAAAATAAAAGAGGAGAGGGTGCAGGGTCCCAATAAAATAAAGGAAAACAACAGGTTGTTGGCAACCAAAATACTCAGGTAATTTCCAATCCTCTAGTTTCAAATAAATTTTCAATTCTATCCAATATGGGAGTAGGAGGATTATCGAAAGACATGGAAGCCCAGAACCTTCAGGTTAACCTTTTTTTCTCTCTAGAATCCCCATCCAAGTTAGGATCCTCAAAACCTAATGCTAAAATTACTGTAATCCCCATGGGCATCACAAAGCCAAACACTAATGCCCGATCTCTAGAATCCCCATCCAAGTCGGGATCCTTAAACCCCAATGCTAAAAATACTTCAAGCCCATTGGGCATCCCAAAGCCAAACCCTAATGCTGAAGAACTTAGGAAGAAATTTGAGGCATTGGAAAATAAAAAATATCATCTCCCTAACATCATCACTAGGATCCAGGTGAATCCTACTGAGGGACCGTCCCACAGACTAGGATAATACAGGAAAAAAGGAGAATATTTGGATGTAGGGGTGGAGATATGTGAAACTCTTTAGACTGAGGAATATGGCAGTCCGATTCTGCAACAAATTGCCTCCCCCCAATTTAGTCCTAAAAAAACTAGGAGCACTATGAAGTCTCCTATAGATTTTGGTAGTGAAAAAAGAAGAGGGAGAATATCAAATGCTGAGCATCAAAAAATTAAAAATGATAATGACATTGCCAATGGAAAATAGAGAACCTTGTTTCAACATGTTATTTTGGGTTCTGAAGACAAAAAATTAGGAAAACCCTCTCAAGGGAGGGGGAGAGGAAGAAATCCCAAACAATCTAAATGAAGTTCCTCTCATGGAACGTGAGAGGCCTCAATGTCTTGCCCAAATACAGGGAAGTTAGTGCAATAAGAAATCAAGTGAATCCAACTATTATCATGTTGCAAGAAACAAAAATTGATGAGATTCAGTCAAAAAAAGTACCAAAAAAATTTGGAATCAAGGGGAGATGGTTTGCAAATCAACCAGAGGAGCATATGGAGGCCTTATGACTTTGTGGGATCCCCGAATAGTAGAAGGCACCATTACTCAGAAAGATGACAGTTTTATTAGTATTTTATTTAAGGAAATAAACAACAACAGGTCATGGATCCTTTCAAATATTTATACCCCGACTTCAATTCAAGGGAGACCTCTACTGTGGTAGTACTTAGGCAATCTGAGTGAAATATTCCATAATGTCCCCAGGATTTTGGCTGGGGATTTTAACACTCCTCTTCACCCTTCAGATAAAATGGGTGGAAATGGACCACCTATCAGGAGCATGGATGATTTCAATGACTTTGTGAACTCCAAAATGTTGATGGATGTAAAACTTAGAGCAAATTCTACCTAGAGCAATCGGTGGATAGGGTGTCATCTCATTCAAGAAAGTCTTGACAAGATTTTTCTATCAAAGGAGGCTACAACTCTATTCGGTGATTCTACCCTGCAAGCCCTTCCTAAAATTGCCTCTGATGCTTACATTTTTTGAATATTTGGGAACAAGGACGAACAATGAAGCTGAATCTAGAGCTATGTGGAGAGGCCTTCAAATGACTCAATACTTAGAATCCAATTTGATCATAGAAGGAGACTTTATGAATTTTATAAATCTCCTCAATAATTGGAAAACACCTCCTTGGAGGATTAAAACAATTGTTGAAGAGGCTAGGATCCTTTTCTAGGGAAGACAAGACAGAAAAGCCCAACATGTATTTTGGGAAGCTAACAAAGTTGCTGATAAGTTGGCCAATTTGGGTGTCGATGGTGACAAAATTTTCAAATGGGAACACGGTGTCCCAAGCAAAGTAGAGGAGCTTATTCAACAAGAATGCCAAGAATGATAGTCAAATTTACCAACAAGGAAGGCACTGTAAGTTTGAAGGCTATGAGTATTCCCATCTCTTTTTTGAAATAGACTCACAATAAAAATTATCCGAGTTGTCAGTCTTGGTGGATGCTACTTGGAAATACCACAAAGACTAATGGGGACAATCACATGTCAGATAACATGGCTCCTAGTCATCTTAGTAATTTGAGGTTGGTTGATAATCATAGGGCAGGAAAGAAATGACAATATAAGACTTCGAACCAAAGCCACATGGACCACCAGATAGCCACCACCATAAATCTAGCCAGTAGGTTCACTTCTCCAAGGTTGATTGGCCAAGACGGGATGTGGTCCCAAAGCATGTCATATACGGAATAAAGAAATTACCAAAGAGTTATTAAGAGTAACTTTCAATACAGAGCTTGTGGGAGTTTTTTTTAATACTCTGCTATGTGTGTCTGCAACTTTTTGTTTCTTCACTATTTCAAAGAAGGGATCTGTGTCTATTTATTTTTTGTAATTATGATGCAGGTGTGGTTTCTCAAGGTATACCCAAAATGTTGTATGAGAAGTTTCTTTTTGATAACAGGCTATGTGCCTTACCGAATGTAATGGATTTGGCGGCATGTAGATTTTACATATATAGGATCCTTAGTAAGGACATGTTCATCAACAACCCTGGGCTGATTTTTGTAAAAGGTTTTGGTCAACCTGTAAAACCCGATATTAATGCTATAGTATCTTATCTACGAAAAAAAAAAAGCAAGAGCCAAGGAATAAAAAAAAAACATAGAAAGGAACATATATTAAGTTGGTTGAACTTCTCTTTACCAAGTAGCAAAATGATATTGGTAATTTGCAGGTGGAGCTAGTACCTCCTAATAAGACATGATCACCATCTCATGGAATATAAGGGGTTCTAATGTTCCCTCAAAACAAAGGTGTATTAGGGACATTTATTTAAGTGATAAGCCTAATATTATTTGTATCTAGGAAACTAAAATGACAAAGGAAGATGTTTCCAAAACTATAAAAGCAGTATGAGCAAGATGTGAATGATATGCTATGTATTTAGGAGTTATAGGATGAATTCTTACTTTTTAGAATCTAGTTAGAACCTCCTATGAAACCATTCATAAAACTAGGCATTGGATAACCTCATTAGTCACTTTCTATTTTGTAGATATTCATTTTATCCTTATTGATATCTATGGACCTACAACTCAATCAGGTAGATTAAAAGTATGAAGTGAGATTGAATTCTTTATGAGAAGTAAAGATCATAAAACTTGATTTATGATTATTGGATATTTTAATGCTATAACCAAGCTGGATGAAAAATTTAGAGGAATTAGAAAAATAACCCAAAGTATTATTAGATTTTATTCAAAATAATAATCCATGGGAGGTTGATTTTGAAGAGGACAAATATACATGGACCAAAAATATGATAAGATAGAACTCGATAACAAAAAAATAGATAGATGCATACTTTTAGATCATTAGCTATATGAAGGGACTTGTGCTAAAATTAATACCTTGACAAAGATTGGTTTAGATCACTAGCCAATAAGAGTTAAAATGATGGCAAGTGAATTAAAAAAATATCATATTTTATGTATGAGCAGATGTACGGAGGTCATCCTCAATTTGTTGATATGATAGCACAAAAATGGGATTCTTTAGAAAATAGTGGGTTATATGCACTTACAAAATAAATTAAATCAATGACATTGTTGGAGATATTATATTATTTGGCAGATATTAAAGTACCTCAATGGTAAATTTGTAAATATTATATTAGGGTGTGAGTTATTAGATTAGGGAGTTGTGGGTCTAATTTTGACCATATTTCAAAAGATACAGCTTGAGAAAATATATTAGAGACTAAGTGTACAAACCTATCATGGGACCGAGAATGTCTCGAGACTACGACATAATAAATGCCATGTCATCTAGAAGCTTAAACATTACAAAAATGGATAAAGTGGTAACAAAAGTAAAAAAGACCCAAAACCATGCTTTGGTTGATGATGTCGTTAGAAAAGGAGTGAAGCACTTGAGAAAAAATAAGTCTAATGAAATTTGTACAAGATTAGGTGAGCTCCAAGACTACAACGAGACAAGTGACATGTTAGCCAAAAGTCTTATAATCATGAGCTTGAGCTAAACAATGGAAAATTTAAAGTGTGTCTAAAACCACATCAAAATTAACAAAGATACAAACAGAGTAAAGTGCATGCATGAAACTGAAAAGAAAACTTAAAATCAAAACATGCCTAAACCCAGGCTGTTTGAGAATATGATGCCAATAAAAGCACCAATTTCCTAATATTATGTCAATAAATAAAGCTAAGAAAATTCCCAAGTAACACTACTCAAAATTATATCAATCAAAAAAATGATATCATTAATAAATTTTTTTGCTCGAGACCACACTCGTAAATTGAAGAAAAAACAAAAGGTAGCCCAAGCTCGAAAAAACCTGAAATTGTGACACCTATACGACATGAGTCCCATGAATAAATAAAGGGCCTGGTCTTGAGCATATTTTAGTTACAAGTTTATTTTAGACCTACAGCCACAATGATGCTCACCAGCTAAGATCCAACTCACCTCCAACTAAAAAATAGACAACTCCAATAATACAATGGGAAAATTCAATAATACAACCATTGACAAAAATTAGTTGCAGATCGATGTGATTGGTTCAAATTCATGTTCAAGATTAAAAAAAAATATTGCCATGTCATCGTTCTTTTTTCTCCCACCAAATTATCATTCAAATGACCATTCAACTTCCCTTCACCAAAAAAATTTAAAATTGTAATCTATAAATATGAGTTTAGACCTCATTCAAAGGGTTGGCTCTATAGTCCTTGCCTGGTATCTTATTGTAATTTTTGTTGATCAATGAAGTGGTAGCTTTTTGATCTCTATGGTGCTTGTATTCCTAGGTTTTATGTGAATTATCTCTTCTAAGTTATTTCTATTACATTGTAATATTAGTTTATTCTATCAAAGCAGTTCTATATCTAAATTACCTATTGGATTGCTGATATTTATAGTCCTTGGAATGATTAGAAGTATTATACGTTCATTTTAAGTCATTTTTATTACATTCAACCTTTAGTGTATTTTGTTAAAGCAATATCTTTATTGCCTATTGGATTGCTAATTGTATGAATCCTTGGAATGATTAAGATGAATGTAGTGAGTTAAATGAACCTGTGTATGTAATCACTAATGGTTGATTTGTTAAGTACCATAAAATGGATTAATGGTCTGTTATCTTGAGAGATCCAATGTTGTTACACTATATTCTATCCACAATTTTAATTATTTTTTTTTACCATTGCCCTTTCTCTAAACCTTTTCTCTTTCTTTCCCTTTACCATTTTCCTTATCCGTTTCCTTCAAGAGAAATCCATAGGAGTTGGCCTTCTCCAGAGGTTAAAACATAGGACAACCATGTTTCATCCAACTACTATAATATGGCTAAAATTGATAGTGTAATTTCCACAGTAATGGTAGATTTTAGTCCAATAGTAGAGTAATTTTTTGGCATGCTCAATGGAACAAACAATTATGTTCATCTCATTTACCCATAGAGTTCAAGATTAGATGAACAATATTGACCTCATTAGCAATGATTGCATATTCATCTGACTCCCATAAAAAAACTAGAATCTTTATAAAGCAAAAATTACTGGTTCAATTTCATCAAACTTACATAAGATTTGTATATCCATTCTACCCCTTATATGATCACAAGATCTACAAGAAAGAAATAAAAAATTCCACTTTCATTTGTTGAATTACCCCTTATAAATTGAGACATTAAATTTTTTACTTTAAAATCTTGTTACCAAGATGCAAATCCTCTACCTCTTGATTATTGAATTATGCCAATATCATTAGGCCCTATGGCTCAAAATTTAAACCAAATCGCTCCTGATTTTTCTAATTGGAACACTAATGGACCTTTGGGTTTAGGTCAAACAAAAGATATCCACAAGTTGCTCTCAAGGCCCTTCCCACTTCTGATGGTACTGAAAAACTGCTAATGAGAATTATCAATATTTGGTATCATTAGCTATAATTGATAACATCAAAGATGAAGATGTCATGGTTATACTTCTTGCTATGTATTTTTGAGAAAATATACTTAGCTAGTATTTCACCCTAGGAGATAATACAATTCACTAATAGGTTGACTTAGTTAGGCCATTTGTAGAAGAATTTAATGAGTTGGCTGATCCATTTTTACTATTGACTCAGTTTACTATTATCCAAAGATATCCCCAAGAGTTAATCACTAATTTAAATATGATATTTAGTAGAACCTAGAAATGCATTCCATAGAATATCAGGCCACCAGGTCCATTAGCATATATTTACTACACTAGAGCATTGGTCCCCAATTTGGGATTATAAAACTAATTATCAAATATTTTTAATTTCCCTCAAGTTTATCAAGCCGCTATCACAACTGAGAATGCTATGATTTATATAGAAATATTACCTTCAAGAATAGTAATGCCATATTTTTCAAAAACACCATAAACTTTTCAAAGAATTGAAACGTCTATTGCTTCAATCACTTTCATGTATTTTCCCATAATTGCTCCCATTCTCATCCCTAAAGCATTGCCTCTGGTGCCTACTTTAACAGTGATACCAACACAAGAATCTAAAGAGTCTCCAATCATGTTAGAAGTATTATCTACTTTGAAAACTCTAAATAATAAGGTTACAACAATTGAGAAAAGAGAAGTGGAAAGATCATAGTTTAGAAGATTTTCTTATGTTGCTAGAGACCAGAAAGCTTCAAGTAGTTATATAGTTAAACAAACTAATAACGACTATCAAGAAGAATTAACAATCTCAAAAAATGAGAACCATCCTTGGTGTCTTGTTTGTAGTGATCACCATAGTGCAAAAACGTATTATGTATCAATATAATGCACAATTAGCTCTTGAAAATGCTGAGAGATCTCAAAAGAGCCAAGTTAATATGTTATGGGAGATAAAACAAATTATGCTCACACAAGATCCATTGGAGTAAGAACATATACTTGTACTAATGAGATCTGGAAAAATATAAATTCAAGTAATTACACAAAAATTGGAGCCCTTTAAAGTCCCATCTCAATCACAAAAACCAAAAGATCCAAATCTCCTTGGGATTGGAAAGACTTCGATTAAGTAAGAATCTAAAGCTTCTCCACCTCCACCATAGTCACAAAAGGATATTTATAGCTTAAAGCAAATAGAGAAGGCCAAATGTTTGCTACCCATACGTAGGAGAAAGCATGTGATAAACTCATATTTCTTGCAGTCATCAAAATATAGAGAATTGAGGCTACCCAATAATATAGAAGGAATTTCAATGAACCTAAAAATAAAGATAAAAAGAAAATAACAAAAACACCTAGTTTCAATATAGTAGATAAATTGAAAAAGACTCCTTCTAAAGTAAGCATGTATGATGCATTAATGATTCCCAGTCAGATAGATATTCTTAGAGCCTCATTGAAGAAGATCATATTGGGAGATCGACCAAATTCTGAGTACATCCTAGCTCAATATGAAATGATCTCAAGAGCCATGAAGAACCAACCACCTCCTTTCTATATAACCTTAAGGATGGAAGGCTAGGTATTTTACAACTGCATGATTAATTATGGAGCCACTAATATAGTAATGCAAAAAGTAGTATGCAGATTAATGGGGCTGGAATATACCCATTCTTGCCTTAGTGTACTCCAATTATATGGTACTCCTATAAAGATAGTCGGGGTCATCAAGGATATTCCTATGACACTTCACAAAGCACCAAAAATCACTATGATACAAGAAATAGTTGTGGTTGACATTGAAATTTATTTTGGCCTTTGCTTATCATGTGAATTCACTACTAAATTAGGAGGTTAAATGTACTTGGACTATTCCCATATGATAATTCCTCATAAAGGTAAAAATATCAAGATCCTTCTAGAGAAACCCACATCCTATCACATTGAAAGGATAGAAGAAGATGAGTATATTAGCACTATCTATGAAGAAATAGACTTGCTAGAAGATGTTTTAGAAGAATTAAAAATTGAAGATCAATTTTCTCTAAAGAACTATAATTCCAAGATCGAGAATGATATAGGCACTTATCATATCTCACATTCATAATTTAAAAAGAAAATATTAGTAGTTTTAGATCAATATTTGCAAAAATAAAAACTTTAGAAAATGTATTTTGATGGAGCTATATGTACGAATGGTATTGGAGTTGATGTTGTATTAGTCTCTTCTTCAGAAGGCATCAATATTTTTTCATAAAGGCTGACATGGAGTTGTACCAATAATGTTGTCGAGTATGAAGTGCTATGCCTTGGTCTACAACAAGCAAAAAATATGGAAATCAAGTTGTTGATAATTTATGGTGATTTAGAGTTAATTTTTAATCAAGTCACTGAGAAATGTAATAGCAGACATCATTACCTAAAGGTATACCAAAATAGAGTATGGGATATGATGGAAAACTTTGAAGCTCTAAATATAAAGGCTATCCCTTGAGAACAAAATGAATTAGCTAATGCACGTGCAACTAAAGGAGAAAATTATGCACCTGCTTTAGAATTGGAATCAAATCAAAGTAAAGTAAAGTTTATTTTTAGACCATCTATCCTAGAAAGGGAGATATTTTAGCAATTATTTGAAGATGATCAATAGATCATAGACTTCCTTACAAAATAAGCAATCTACTCAAATCAGTTAAAAGAAATGTATCAGTAGTTTGATCAAAAAGATATCATCTAGCTAAAGAGTAACCATATTCCTAAAGGGATAATTATCATTAATAGTTTTTTTGATAACAATGACAAGAATATAGGCCGAAGAATGAAGATAGAAAAATAAGCTTACAAATAAGTTGAGGTCAAACCAGGTAAAAGCATGAAGGTTGGGATACATGGTATAGATATAAAAGTAGATCAAATCAAGCACCTTTGCCTTCAGTACCAAGATATTATATCTTGGAACTATGATGACCTCCGAGTCTATAATAAAAATGTAATTCAACATACTATTAAAATTTATCTTGATTCTAAATCCTTTAGACAAAAGTAGAGGCCTATTAATCCTAAAATTGAAGCAACTATGAAACATGAATTGCTTAAATTATTAAATGCCAAAATCATTTATCCAATTAAGCATTCCACATGGGTTGAAAACTTGGTGCCTATTCCAAAAATAATGGAGACATTCCTCTATGCATAGATTTCAAAAATCTAAAAATAAAATTATTAAAGGATCGTTACCCTTTATCCCAAATTGATCAGATCCTACAAATAGTGGCAGGAACTATCATAACCTGCCTTGGCAAGAATTTTTGCCTACTAGACTATGTATTGATGAATGACTACTTGATGACTAGTTTTAATGCATTTAAATGGCTATGTAATATTTATATTGATTTATTTTTGAGGAATATGGTATTGCTGATGCGTTGTTGATGTGCAGGATTGAGTACATCCATGGGTGGAAGAGGTAGAATTGACCATCAAGAACAAGGTAATTAAAAAGGGAAATGATGATTATGACAACTCAAGGTAACATAAATGACTACCGTCATATAGATGCATGCATTTGATTGCTCAATTTTTGTTTACATGTGTGTTGTATGTAAAAGGATTGGGTAAAGAACCCTCTTCAAAAATGATTAATGGATATAGAGGTTTTATTAATACTTAGTCCGCTTAAATACCATACTAGTATTTAATATTAGTATAGGTATTGTATTTGAATAAGGAATTGTTGGGACTGAATAATAAGGCACAATATATTTACAAGTTGTGTTACAATATATAGGCATAAATCCTATAAGGGAGATATGACAAGTGTTATAATATCCACTCCAACATGGCACATCTCAACTTAAACTGAAGATATGGCAGAAGACAAGTGTCAATCTGGCATAGTGCACATTAACAATATTCTAACATTCCCACTTAATTTGCACTATCCTAACTATAGAAAAGAATAAGTCAACATTAGGTAACATTTCCCCTAAATGTTGACTTCTATTACATACATAGAGCATTTTGCTAAACTAAGAAGAATTTTCTTACCCAAGTGACTTGAAGATGTCAGCCACTTGATATTGAGTTGGTACATACTCCATGTGTATAACATTTCTCTGATGAAGTGATGATGGATCTCAATTTGCTTTGTTCTTGCATGGAAAACTGGATTCTTGGTCATATTGATGGTACTTTGATCGTCACAATATATGTAATTTGGACCATCTATGAATAACCCAATATCCTGAAGTAATTGCCTCAACCAAATAGCCTATTTAGTTGCATCAACTACTACTATATATTCAGCCTCCGCTGAAGATAATGATACTGTGTTTTGCTTCTTTGTGCTCAATGAAATAGAGCCTTGGCCCAATTGAAAGAAATAACTTGATGTGGATCTTCTAGTTTTAGGAAAACTAGCCCAATCTGAATATGTGTAGCCAATCAATAAAAAGTCATCACATGATGTATACATGAGGCCATGATGAGGTGTGGCCTTGAGGAATCTCAAAATCCTCGTAGATGCTATCCAATGACTCTTCTTAGGATCCTGCATGAATCTGGAAATAAGGCCAACTAAATATGAAATATCTGGTCTAGTTGAAGTTAAGTAGATCAAACTTCCAACAAGCTACCTGTAAAGGGTACCATCAACCCTTTCTTCATCATCATTATTAACCATGTTCAACCTGGTTTCCATAGGAGTGAGGGAGGGCTTACATTCCTCCATGCAAAACCTCTCCAAAATAGACTGAATGTATTTAGCCAGTGAGATAAAAATCTTACCAGGATGTTGCCATACCTCTATGCCTAAGAAATAGTGGAGGAGGCCTAAGTCTGTCATCTCAAAATTTTTACATAAGTCCTCCTTGAGAAACCTTATTCCTTTTGTGTCATCACCTATAATGAGAAGATCATACACATACAAAGTAACCAAAATGATGCGATTCCTCCAATGTTTCACATAGAGAGTAGATTCTACTGCAGATCTAGTGAAGCCAAGGTTGAGGAAATAGGAGTCAATATTTGCATACCAAGCTCGGGGTGCTTGATTCAAACCATATAGAGCTTTCTTCATTTTGAGGACTTTGTTTTCTTGGCCTTCAACTATGTACCCTGGTGGTTGGTTCACATACACTTCCTCCTTCAAGTGCCCATTGAGAAATGCACTTTTTACATCCATTTGATATATAGGCCAATGCTTTTGTGCTGCCAAAGCAATAACTGTTTTGATTGTAGTCATATTTGCCACAAGAGAAAATTTTTCCTCAATCAATTTCCTTTTGTTTCTTATAGCCTTGAGCTACTAGGTGAGCTTTATAGTGATATAGTGAGCCATTTGCTTTATACTTTGCCTTGTATACCCATTTTGTGCCAATGGTATATTTACCTTGGGGTAAATCAACCAACTCCAAAGTATGATTCCTCTCAATGGAATCCAATTATTGATCCATGGTAAGTGTAGACACCAAAATATAGCACCATTTAGTTCACATTCACCACCTCACCATCAAATCTTGCATAATAAAGATATATGCCTAAGTTCTAACTTAGGGATATAAAATCTTGCACATCATTATACTTTCCTAATTTATTTAATTAGGAAAATCACCCTAGGATACCCTATCTACCCATTGGACATGTGTCCTGGACACTTCATCCAACATCCATGCCACATCTTACCCACTCCTGTCCCCTTTGTCCTTGCACATGAGATAGATTCCCAACACCCATGCCATAACTCCTTTGTTGTTGTCCCCTTGTACCTTCACATAAAACAACATCCCACATCCCACTCCACTTGTAGCCACATCACCCAAGTTAAGTGAGCCACACTGAGTGACTCACTGTAACTGACCCTTCCACCTGGCACTCCAAATTTGCCATTTGGCAAGTCAGGATTGCCACCTTACATTTCCCTCCAAAGCCCCAGGCAGCCTATAAAGACTACATCAATCCACCAAACAAAGGGAGCTGAATTGGCATACCGACATACTACCAAAATAGATCTAGATCCAACGAGAAATTGAGAGTGCAAGCTTGACTCTGACCATTGGCTTGAATTCCAAGGCAATCTATTATTCAGCCAAAATTGCCCATCCATGGTTCCATAGTCGAAAATGTGCGTCCGTGGTTTCACAACCATAGGTCCACGATTTCCAGCCCACAACTGCGCTTCCACGGTTCCACAGTCCCGAGGAAAAAAATGGATTTCATCGATAGAGATTAGCGATTTGAGTAATAGGCATCTTGGATAGGCTACTAAATTCGGAGTGGTCCCATGATGGATACCAAAGCCCACTCACCCTTTGAAGCTATAGCTGAATACGAGGAGAACATTGTACATTGTGGAAGATCTAGAGAACTCCCAGAGAGAAATTTGTATCACATTGAGATAAATATTGTAACATCGTACCCAAGGTACTTGGGGCAATCCAAAATATTACAAATCTGTATCACAAGAGTCAATATATATAAAGGATTTCATTATTTTAGGCAATCTCTTTGTGTCTATGTGTTTTTATATTGCAAGTGTTCAATTATTGTAGTTACAGAAATTGCGATCACGGTGGGACCTCCCAAGGGTTTCATTTTGTGTTGCCTTGCTTTATTTTAATCTTACTAATGTGTGCATGTACAAGTGCTAAGTAATTTGAAATGCATGGGAATTAGTTAACCTGTTATTGTGGAACTGCGCATTCGTGGTTTACATTCTGAGGAAACACCTGCACTGTTGAAATGTGGAGCGACGATTGAAATTTAGGAGCAGCAAAAGGAACACACGTATGTAACCTGTGCCATATTTTTAATTTTTCCTTTAGTTTTGGATTTAGGTTACATTTAAGTAGATTAAGGGTTTCAGTTTATTAATGCCAATGCTTGCATTTAGGTCTTAGGATATAAAAATCTACTTAAATATTGCATTCATAAACACACTAACAAAGTAAAATAAATGAGAATCTACATATGCATAGTAAGGAATAATCATATTGCATGTACCAGGTTAGAAATAACCCAGATATTTCTTTTTTCAGGGTTTGGGCTTGTATTCGACTTTGTTCTGTTGACAGAAAGAACCCGTGCACCCACGGTTGAGATCTCCCAAATGTGCATGTGCGGTTGGCAAACCGCGTACCCATGGTTTACTAGAATCAACTGCCCATACGCGGTTAGCCCTGTTAAACAAAATTTGGTCGAGTCTTACCTGAATTTGCAATTTTGCCCCTAATATGATTTTGTATGCTATTCTATGTCTTTCCTACTTTCTGCATTACGCATAAAAACAAAATTGCATGTTAGATTTGCATCACACAATAGAAAAAAAACCCTCACACACACGTATATTTAAAATATTGGTCCGGTTGGATTTCATCACCAACCCCCAATTCAGACCGGTGACATTAGAATTCATCTCCTTCCACCGGATTGCCCCATAGATCATCTGTAGACATGATAAAAGCACTCTTTAAGCCGGTATAAGTCATTGGTGTTCAAGCTGTCTCCCACTATTGGAACTATTGTTGAATGAAAGTGGAAGATCTAGGCGAACCCCCCACTGGGATTTAAGCGGTGTATGCTATCCTCTTTTGAGAAATCACACTTGGTGCTAGTGTTCTTAATCACCATCTTCATTGAGTTCTATTATTCTATTCCAAAAAGAACAAAATCTCTTCAAAAACACACCAAAAAAAAAAAAATCCCTCAAAAACTTAGTGCAAACTAGGGTCAAACACTTTGTATGTTTATTTGCTTGGCGTGTTCTATTGCATTGTACTTTCTTTTTCATTCACATAGATTGCATATTAGCGTATGGTAGTGACTTGTAATCAAGCTAAGAAATTAGTGTCAAGCTGAAGTCAGTGGTCATCACCTATGTCATCTCAGTCTGGCAATGTCTCTCACACTTCGATGGTAGGACAAGTAGATGTGCCCCTTTCTATGTCCCCAAGTCTTGATGTAGGGACTTCTAGTAATGCCCCCAACATGGACATAGAAATTATGCATAAAGCTGCCCACACAGCTATACCTGAGACACCTAGGAGTGAACCTCTTGCAGGAGTATACAGTCAGGTCACCATGATAGATATGGACACCATTATAATGTACTTGAATGTAGCTGGAATGGTCTTTCTATCATTACCACCACTCTCCATCCCATCATGTGTCGTACCCTCATCATAATAAGAATCCATATTTGCCTATCCACAACAGTCACAATATATTTTTACCAATCCTCTCTTTGAGTTGGTTGCTGTAGCATTAGCCAATCAACCATTGTCATCCAACCAAATTATCCCCACATTATCACAACAAATGACCATTACCACTATTCCCTTCTATGAAACAATTCCTATTGTTTCGTAAGCCTCAATATCCATTCCTCCATCCACACTTATAGGACACACATCTCATACCATTCCATAGTCAGTGGCGATACCCTTTGCTACTTACACCCCATATACCTCCACTACCATGGTTGTTCCACAACCAATTCAGTCCACCACATCATAGGTAGCAATCCCTATGTCAAATACAATTGCTATGCAACAAACTTTCTTACAGTTTCAACAAATGATTTTAGATAATGCTAACCATAGCATGAACCCTGACCCTAACCAATATTTGTAAGGGATTGAGAAAAATCTTCCACCTACATCTCATCAACCTAATGCCTTTATCCAAGATCCATCTTGGGTAATGCATCCTCCCTCTACCACTGTGGTTCACAATCAACCATCGCACCCATATGCTAATGCAGTAGGTCAACATAATATCATACCTTCATCACCCCATCCATATCATAACATACCTCAACATCCATACCATAACACATTTCTTCCAAAAATGTCTTATCATCCCCAACCTACATACAATCCACCCCATTACCAGTAGCATCAAGTACATTCGAGTGTCAGTCCTGTAGATGATCCTAGATACCAGTTTTTATAGAGTCAGATTGATAGTCTTGCCATGCAAACCCCAAGATTGCAATACCAAAAGCTAGCTTTAAGGCAACTAATCAATCACCCTATTCATGCTTCAGTACTAGAGCCACCATATCCACATGATTTCCAAATACCGAAGCTTGAATTTAAAGGAGAAGAGGATCCCTGTGAGCATGTAACAAGATTTGTGAATGCATGCTTTAGAATCAAAAGCAGTGATGCATTGCTATTACATACATTTCCTCAAACATTAAGGGGGGAGCCCAAGAATGGTACAACCATCTCCCGCATCAAAGTATTTTTACCTTTTAACAACTAGTGGATCAGTTCCTGGAAAGATTTTCCCGAAATGTTATAAAACAAACAACATTGACTGATTTGATTTACCTAAAATAATATGACGATAAATCAGTCTATGACTTTGGCAACAGATGGAGATCAGTCATGATCAAGTTACCATTTTCACTCCCTATGCTAGAGATAATATGAATGTTCATGAAGAGTTTTGGTAGATCCATCTCTTCATTGCTACAACTACAACAATATAGAACATTCAATGAGGCACTCACCCAAGCAAAACTGATTGAAGAAATCAAAATTCAAGAAGGCGATATTAAGCATAAGAAAAAAGAGTGGCATGATGAGAATCAAAAGGGGAATAACCATGGTTATTCCAAGACCACACAGGTTAATAAGATAGTTTTGATCCAACCACAGTCAAATCAACCGGCTTAAACACAAATCCAAAAACCCCAACAACAACAACCACACCAACCGAATTATCAAGTGGTTCCATCCCACAATAGGCACAAAATTAGACACAACCTGCAGAAAGGCAACAACATCATTTTAAGCTAAAAAGAAATTACACATCAGTACAAGAGCCATATTCATTAGTATTTCAAAAGTTGTATGCGAAAAAACTTTTTAATTTACCGAAAATGAAACCTGATGATCCTAACAAACCAAAGACAAAAGTTTAAAAAGAACACCTCTTTTGCATCTATCATAGACAAAGAGGACATGATATTTAAGGTTGTCATCGATTTAAAGGAATTGTACAAGATTTATTGGAAGCAGGTACAATCAAAATTGACAACCCACTAGCTCAAAATAACCAAAACCTAGGCATATATCAGACACCTTTGCCACATCGAGAGGTGAATCAACAATCGATGGGAGTATCAAATTCTATAGTTCCTCCAAATTAGATTAATTATTTGTCTCAACTACCACAAGGTTTTGTAGGGGCCATTAGTATAGTTACCTGGGGACAAAGGTAAGCTAATCTCACAACCCAGGCCTCGACAACATCACCAACTAATGTGCCCATACAACTTGGATCGAGTGGGCCACCACCATCGTTCCACAACTGCCTTGTTGTTACATTGAACAACCGATTAACACAGAGTTTGAAGATGGCTTCAAAAAAATTGTCAATTTATGAACTAATACAACAATCAACACCTCACAAGGAAGCATTGATGGAAATTTTGAAGTCTATTCAAGTACAATCAAAAGATCCCAATTCATTCAATTCCTTTATGGGCAGTGTGCAAAAGTGCATGGAACCCTCTATAGTATTCTATGACTTCAAGGAAAAATAAATATCAGCAGATTCACCTGACCTGAAATTGCACATAGTAGCTCATATTGATAGGAAACCCTTCAAGAGAGTGCTTATTTATACAGGTTCTTCAATCAACCTCATTACCACACTTGCCATGATGAAGCTCAATGTCCCATAATCTAACATCACAAAATCCACGTTCACTCTTAGGGACTTTAATGATGCTTTATGCTCAACTGCAGGGAATGTTGTTCTTCCCGTCACCGTGGGGGTGAAAAAATACATGTTCTATTTCACATATTGGAAGGGAAAATGCAATATAACATTCTTCTTGGATACCCTTGGATTAGGGAAATGAAATGTGTGCCTTCAACATTACATCAATGCTTAAAATATGTGCATGAAGATAAGGTACATTGCATACTAGCTGACACTGATCCTTTCAAATAATGCAACTTTATTTCAAATCCTTATGAGCCTTTACTCCCATAAACACATCTAACCATCCAACCACTAGTTATTAGAACCATTCCATCAAGCACCACATCATCAAAAGCACCCATTCTAGAAGAGTTGCCTATAGTTGATCCAACTTTCACATCTAAAAGCGTTAGCTTAGCGCATCATTCAAACACCACATTTCATTTTCAAATTACACCCACTCATCCTGCTAATAAATTGCCAGCTCCATCTAGTACACTTCTAGATTCAAAGCTACCATTCACATTCAAAGCACAACCCACATCATCAGCCACTACTTCATAGTCATTAGAACCTATAGTCTCACAAATAGGGCCACCTATTAGAGATAATCCAACACCACCAATAGATCCAAGAGCTAAGGCTCAAGAACCCTCTTCATCTGTCGAGCCATTAGCCACACAACCATCTAGAGTTGCAGTACATCTCACCAATCCAAGTATTGGTGAGTACATTATTGAAAGTGTCACAGTTACACCACCTATCGAGTCAGTCAGAGATTACGGTCACCCTCATGACCCACCTTTAGCTATTGGTGATATATAGAATGGGTTCTCAAACAAATGCAATCAATTTCATATATGGAGGGATCGATTGTTCATCGGACCCACCTCCTCAAAATGATAACTCTTTACAAGAGTTTAATGAAAACATTGATTATCTATCGAACCCAAGTTTCCTAGTTAGATATTTTTGAAGGGTTAGTTGGCAAGGATATGGACTTGGAAGACATGAACAAGGTCCTCACCACATTATTGAACCAGAATATAGAGAGCCAAGTGACCACTCCGGTCTAGGCTATAAAACTTCCATCTCAAGCTCTTCGCTTAATCAAGCTTTCTAAGAACTTGACATAGAATGCGAACAAGAGGAGGAAAAGAGTTATGATGAGGATGAACCGAATGATGAGGATGAACCTAATGAGGAGGATGAACAAATAGAAAGTAGATACCAAATCTACAATTTTTACCCTCGAGATCAAGCTTTACAACGAGAGGTAGATTATGAAGATCCTAGTGCGATAGCATACCTTAGGAAAGACCTTGAGCCACTAATACTAGGACCTCATACAAATGCTAATGGATTCTGGATGAGTGATAGTGATGATGATGAAACTAAAATGATTTTTATCAACCATGCTTTTGAGATACAAGCCAGGAGAATGCTCCAAGATGAAGCACGTCCTGAATGGTTTAATCAAGAAGAAGAAGAACCTCAAGAAGAGATAATATATGGAGAAACCATGTAGAAGGATAACTGGTATCAACAAAAGTTTCCAATAGACCACACACTTTTTTGGCTAAACAAAGAGCGTGAGTGTCCTATACCAGAACCTCCTCCATCACATTGGCAAAGCATACAACAAAACCAATCACACACATTAGGTCAGTTGCAACCTAGAGAATACGAGTCATCAATTCTTGAATTGCAACCACCTCATTTACATCAAGTCAACATGATTTCTATTGATTTTCTCACCCCACTCTGCAATCCATATAATGAGATAAAACTGATCTATATCGACACCAGTCTCATAGCCATGGACAGGATTTCATCCCCACCATCCACTATTGAATTCATCTAGTTCGAAGACTTGTTACGTGTTTTAAACGCTTATATTTCGCAACAACCATCGTCATCAAAAAATTTAGTTTTTTAAACTGAGATAGAGGGGGACACCCCAGACGCATTTGAAAATGTGGTAGATGATATCTACCTCATATAGACTCCACATCAACTAGAAGAAGGTTCTCACATGCTAATAGAAGAGTCTATAGATGTGAACCTTAGTGAAGACGTGGACAATCCCCAGATTTTCAAAATAGCAAAAGAATTATCCACAGAAGAAAAAGAAATCATCATAAACATACTTATTAAAAAGAAGGAAGTGTTCGCATGGTCCTACAAAGACATGCCTGGCTTAGATACGGACTTGGTAGTCCACAACCTTACACTAGCACATGATGCCAAGCCGTTCAAGCAGAAGCTTAGGAAAGTTCATCCAACAGTCGCATTAATTGTGAAAGAAGAGTTGCAAAAGTTATTGGATGTACACTTCATAGTACCAATTGATTATCTTGAATGGCTTTCAAAAATGGTACCCGTTCTCAAACCGAATGGAGGGATATGAGTATGCACTTATTTTAGAGATTTAAACAAAGCATGTCCCAAGGATTATTTTCCTTTGCCAAATATAGATCAATTAGTAGAATCCTGTGTTGGTCATGAAATTCTCTCCTTAATGGATGATTTCTTCGGATACAACCAGATTCGGATTAATCCTGAAGATCAATATAAAACAATGTTTACAAAGCCTTGGGTGAAATTCTACTATAGAGTGATGCCTTTTGGATTAAAGAACGTAGGAGCTACATATCAGCATGCCATGACGTACATATTTCATTATTATATGCATAAGATAATCAAATATTATGTAGATGATCTTATTGCTAAATCAAAAATACATCTTGAACACATAAATGTGCTAGAAAAGGCATTTGATCGATTAATAGAACATAAGGTAAGGTTAAATTCTAAGAAGTGTGTATTTGGTGTAACATCAGGAGAACTTCTAGGATTCATTATCTCCAAGTGAGGAATTGAAGTAAACCCAGACAAGGTAAAAGAAATATTAGAAATGTCACCTCCCAAAAACTTGAAAGAGTTACGAAGTTTGCAAGGAAAAGTCCAATCTATTCGCCGATTCATTGCACAACTCTCAGATAAATGCAGGCCTTTTAATTGCCTGTTACAAAAATAAGTGATATTTTCTTGGACAACTGAATGTCAGGAGGCATTTGATGATATAAATAAATATCTTGCCTCACCGTTGGTTCTTACGCCACCAAAAATAGGATTCCCATTTCACCTATACATTTCTGCAATAGATTTTGCTTTAGGAACAATGCTTGCACAAAAGAATGAGAAAAATAAAGAGCAAGCGGTTTATTACATCAATCAAACATTGGTAAGTTACGAAATTAGATATGCTTATGTCAAAAAGTTATTCTTAGCAGTGGTTTTCACCACCAAGAAACTTAGACATTACATGCTAAGCAATACCACCTATGTTATAGCTAGAGAAAACCCTTTGCGATACATGATGACTCACACTTACAACACCCATACTGCTAAATGGATAATGCTTTTAATCGAATTCGACCTCGAATTCACAAGTCAAAAATCCATAAAAATGCAAGTAATAGCTAATCAATTAGAGGAAGCTCCTTTGCACAATGATACACCATTAATAATTGAACTTCTCGATGATTCAGTGCTTTCTATCACAGAACAAGAAGAAATAGTTTCACTTGAGGATGAAGCAGATATGACCATGTTATTTGATGGATCAAAGTGCAAAAAAGGGCAAGGTGCAGGAGTTGTGTTTTACACACCTAAAGGAATACATATTCCTTTATCATTCAAACTTGACTTCACATGCACTAACAATAATGCAGAATATAAAGCCTTAATACTAGGTCTTAAATCAGCTATAGCAATGGGAATAAAAAGAATAAGTATTTTTTGTGATTCTCAATTGGTTGTCTACCAAATAAAAGGAGAATACCAATGTAAAGATCCAGTCTTAAATAAATATCACGAAGTAGCATTACAGTTTCTAGGAAAATTTGATTGGTATGAAATTAGTAACTTGCCACGATCGACAAATATATTTGCGGACGCAATGACTTTCTTGGGATCTCTCATCCCTAAAAATGAACATGGAGAAATGCAACCACTAATCATAACAATAGTGTCTAAAACATCAATTCAAAAAGCAGAATCTATAGGTGAAAAGAATGTTTGTTTGATACATGTCGAACCTTACAATTCTTACCTTGATGAGATAAAATATTTTCTCAAATTAGGCACACTACCAATAGAAATGACACGAACTACAAAAAGAACATTCAAACAAAGAGCCATTCATTTCACTTTACTTGGAGATGTGTTATATAAATGTAGTTATGATGGAATACTACTACGATGTTTAAATCCAATTGAAGTAGAAAGAGCAATATCAGAAGCCCACGATGGTACTTGCGGTGGTCACTTTAGCAAAATGGCAATTGCAAAAAGAATATTGTGCATGGGATACTATTGGAAAAATGGAAAATGACTGTTGCAAATATGTCAAAAGATGTCAAAAATGCCAACATCATGCAAAATTGACCCATTTGCCATCACAAAATTTGCAACCCATTCAAATTTTGTGGCCCTTTTCACAATGGGGCCTTGACTTGATCGGTAAAATAACACCTACTTCATCAAGACAACATAAATTCATCATAACTGCTATAGAATACTTCACAAAATGGGTGAAAGCAATTCCACCGACAACTACGACTGGACCTCGAATAGCGGAGTTTATACTTTAGCATATTATCTGTCATTTTGGAATACCCTCAAAAATAATTTTTGATAATGGAAAGTCATTTAAGAATAAGGATGTTAGAGCATTGTGCAATAAATTCAAAATACTACACATCTTCTCAACACCTTATTACCCACAAGCAAAAGGGTAAGCTGAAGCAACAAATAAAACAGTCATATCCATTCTCAAGAAAGTGGTAAAAGATAATCATCGAGATTGGCATACTCACCTTCCTTTAGCACTATGGGCTTACAGAACAAGCATAAGAATGCCAATAGGAGCAACACCATTTTCACTAGTTTACGGTGTAGAAGCAATATTACCATTGGAGCTCGAGATACCATCCTTGCGAATCGAGATACAAGAATTCATGAATGATGATACAACTAGATAGGAGCGTCTTGACCAATTGACAATAATTGATGAGAAACGTATCAATGCTCTAGAACATTTACGAGTATATCAATATAGATTTAAGCGTGCTTACAACCAAAAGTCCATCATCGTGAATTTCAAGTGGGAGACCTAGTGCTCAAATAAAATCAACAAAAAACTAATGTTTTACCGCACTTAAGGGATAAATTTGCAGCAAATTGGTTGGGCCCATATATAGTAAAGCAAAAATTGGGACAATGAACGTACAAAATTTCCAATTTAGAAGGGAAATTGGAACCAGAACCACTGAACATTATGCACCTAAAGGCATTTTATGCATAAAACGACTCACAATATATGTATATATATGTACAAGGCAAAAAAAATAAAAAAAATAAAAAAAACATAGATTCCATTTTACAACATTGCATGCATCTCACATTGTAAATAGACATTTTAAATTGTATTTTTCATATTGAATTTGCATTTCAATTATATGTTCATACAATATATATCTATCTATCTATCTATCTATCTATCTATCTATATATATATATATATATATATATATATATATATATATATATATATATATATATATAGTTGCATCCATCCCATCCCTTGCTCAGTAATATTTAATAGTGGTGATGATACGACCAAGAAAATAAATTCCAAGAATTAGGGGTATTCAACTAATATTCTTTACAACTCACAAATCATACATATCATATATGATATATCATACAATTTTCAGTCACTCAAACATGTCTAGTAAAAAACAAAACTTCATGAAGTGTCCAATTTTCTTTAGGACCAAAGCACTTTCATCACATTAAGAAAATATTGAGTATGGTAGATTGACCCAAAAGAAATCTAGAACAAATACACTTTTACAAATCTTAAAACATCTTGAATAATAGAAAGATAACACCAATTTGGGTAAACCTCAAAGCGAAAAAAGTCAAATTCTTCACTTACCCTATCACACAACATAGTCCAAAAACAAAAATAGTGGTTATCACCACTACCACAATGAAACAACAAATATAAATAAATATAGAGTAGTAAGTATAGGGTAACATTATCATCATACTTTGGTTGAGAATCCAATTCCCCAAAACTCTACACAAAATATAATTAACAACACACACCACAGACCTCTAAAGCTGAAAAGATCGTACTATGTTCCCATCAAAAAGTTATGTAGTCATCACAAAGGCTTAAAGATGAAACCATTGGACTATGGAGTGAGCCTCCACCGGGGCTATAGACGCTTGACTGGTAGTGGAGTAAACTCATGCAGGGTGATATGTCTCTCTCTCAAGAAGGAGACCTTTAAATGCACATACGGGTAAGCTAGCCAAAAGGAAAACCCAGAAAGGTACCATCCAAAAAATTACTCAATATGGGGCAATAAACATCACAATCACATACACTGGTTTTGGATTGCTTAGGGTCATTGACACGCAAGATTTAGAAAATGAACTTCACTTGCACACAATATGGTCCTAAAGAAAGTAAGATAACATTCAAGAAAAATGGTTAACATTACTAGCTTCTTTGAGTATTTGAGAATATTTTCAGTTACATATCAAAAGCCAAATCATTATCCATATCACCATACACATACCATTTATACATACCACATACATCACCACAAAGAATAATCAAGTGGGATACCCCCAATTGCAAATATGAATGAGTAAAGGTCAACTACTCTGAGCTAAATAAGATTACATGGGCACCATGCATACCTTCATTCAGTTAATTAACTATAAATAAAAATGCATTTTACATGTTCACTTGCATTCATTATCATAGCATTAACATAGAAATATAAGATTGTATAATATAAACATTGCAAAAGTAAAAACAAGAAGAATACATATACAAATAACGCATGTGAATACCGAAATAAAATACCATGTGTATATATATATATATATATATATATATATATATATATATATATGAAAGTCTATAAAGTACAAAATACCAGAAGGCAGTATACATCAGAACATTGAGGCTCATACTAAGATAAAATATACAAAAAATAAAAATAAGGCAAATACAACATCTAGCTAGTGCCAGCAGGATCCCTCAGTGGACCCTACGCTGTAGAAGCCCCGTGAGAGCTAGAAGTATGATGAGTCCTGCGATTCATCTCAGTCCCTCGGGTAGCAGTGGCAGCAGATGATGAAGGAGGAATAGGTAAAGGAATCTAATGTTCATGAAGAATGTTCTCCAACATCTTGATGTAGACAGCCTACTTACGCAGGCTCCTCAAATTAGCACCTTGGTGAGCTACCCTCTAAGAAATATCTGCTCATAGAGAAGCAATAATTAGAGCAAAATCATCACCTCTAGCACCTATAAATGGGTAATCTCACCATCGAGTTTGGTGATCTCTACATCCTTAGCAGCCATAATAGTGCTGCTAGGTCCAACCCATAGCCTGTCCACATCATCCTGAAGATGAGTCACCTCACCATGATATCGTGCTAACTCAGCATTCACTTGACCCAGCTCCAAATCCAATCTATCTCGCTCAGCCTAAAGAATCCCCCACTCCTCCTCTAACCATTGAGGAGGTAAACCCTCATCATCATCGCCACCACCCTCCTCATGCTGCTAAATGTCTGTGATCATGTTAGCTCTCGAAGAGCTACCACATTGGTGCTTCATCGACCAAGGAACCCATCCACCCACATCAACATCGTCACCACTCCCATCATCATCTACAACAATGCTAGGAGTCCATAGAGGCTGACTCGCAAACCAAGTGTCATACTCAACAATCGTGCCAACATCATCCAAGTCAAGAACCTCCAAGTCTGAGTCGTCAGCAGGATCGTTGACTCGCTAGAAATCAGGAGCAAAGGCAACCCCAACTCATCACCCCATCGCCTGTACGTAACAGGTGCATCCAAAACATCTTGAACAAGACCAAAATACCATAGTACACGAGAGAACTGGATAAACTTCATATCCCTCAAATGGGTGCCAACAACCCATCGTCCTCACCTAATGCAATGAAGCTCTGCTGCATCCGTCGTCCAATCCAAACTCCTCCAAGACCGCCAACACATCAGGTCCCTAGATATATTTGAACTCTGATGCACTCATAGCAGATCGACTGATCTCCTCACTGAGTAACCACCTGTATGCCTAGGGAGAGGTGGCATCCATGTCACAATGCAAACCAGCAGGGCGACCAATGATAACATGCTCCCAACACCAAATATGGATAAGCAAACTATAGCCCAGGCCCTTGCGCCCGTGCCTCTTCACCTCGTAGAGCTTGCTATAAACCTTGTAGAGAAGAGTGGGAGCCTAGGCTAACCGATGAGGATCAGCTATCAAATCAAGAACAATAGACACCTGGTTCCACAGGATCCTCAATCCCATGGAATTGGGCAATAACATGTTAAAAATGTACATCATAAAGATAGGCAATGCACCCAAACTACCAGCTGTAAAGAGATCCATATACGTAATGCTGCCCCTGCTGTAATCAATGTCCCACATCTCACCAAACAGAGGGAAAAGGGCCTCCTTCTTGTCAAGGCCAACACGAACGGTAGGACCCTCGATAGGGACGTTGAAGATACGATAGATATCCTCAAAAGTGATAGTCACCTCCCCTGTTGGGAGCTGAAATGTACCCCTATCTGGATCCCAACACTCAACAAGTTCCGAAAGGAGATCCTCATCAGCTCGGATGGTACCTAATCACCCGCAACCATCTAAACCAATGGTTTGAAGTAGAGTCCAATCATCGTCAGAAAGTGCTTTCTGCACTTTTTGAATGGTCCTCGGCCACCTATGCCGAGAATCAAGAAGCTTAACCTGAAAAGAAAACATATAAAAAAAAAACATAAATTAGCACAACATGCTAGAAATAAAAGCAAAAAACAATTTTTTTTACCTATGTATGGTAATAAAAAAAAAAAAAAAAAACAACGAATTTTTTTTTACCTAACCTAGGTAATAAAACAAAAACAAATTTTTTTTACCTATGTATGGTAATAAAACAAAAAAAAAAAAAAATTTAACCTAACCTAGGTAATAAATCAAAAACGAAATTTTTTTACCTATGTATGGAAATAAAACAAAAAAATAATTTTTTTTTTTTTTTTTAACCTAACCTAGGTAATAAAGCAATAACAAAAAAAAAAAAATTTACCTACCCTAGGTAATAAAAGCAAAAACAAACGCTTAATGAGAAAAAAAAAAAACATAACCATTTACCAACCCCACTTAATTATCAAACAAGCAAAACAAACAAGAAAACAAAAACAAAAGGGGCAACACGCCTACCTTGGCAAACCGGCCGCCAACTTCCGCTCCAGCCGAGCCACCACCATCGCTCCCCTCGCCAACCTCCATCTCACTCATCACTTCAACCGACCAACCAATGACAACTGGCAGAATGATTTTGAAAATGATAGCAGCCTATAAATAGCCGCTTTTAGCGACGAAAAATGCGCGCCCGTATTTTCCGCGGTGCGTGAAAACGCAAACGCATGTTTGGAGGCGCAAAAATGTGGAAACGCGGTTTCATAAAGTAAAACGTAAATCCGTGTTTTTTTCCAAAATAACCGTAAGTCAGCGGTTTCAAAAAACAAAACAAAATAAAAATTCCAATCCACATAATCATCTGGAGTGAAACTCGTATCTAGTGGATTATCCTATACACCTAGTGGTTGCAATGACTAGCAATCCATGCAAATTGGTTGGATGGGTAAATCACCTTAAGGAACTCATTCAAAAACCACAAAAAATAAAAAAAAACAACAATGAATCAAGTCGATAAATCCCTAAAATCTGTGAGCTTAAATGTGTTCTAAAAAAGATTTGCCAAGGTAATCCTACAAAAACCTTTCGTTGGGTCAAAAGTGGAACAACAAATAACAATTAAGTAATAATAAAAAAACCACTTGAGCATCAAATCCTCGACGACTGGTTCCTTAAACCCATCATTTGGAAGGAATTGCTAAAGTCATAGTGGGTGAAAACTCAAAAGAGTGGTCAAAATTTTTACCATGTATTCTAAAAATTAATGAAACCAAAAGAAAAATTACAAGAACACAAATAAAGAAAATCAAGACAAAATTCAATAACAAAATAAACATCATTCAATAAACAACCCACTATCAGCATTCACATTTTGTCAATTGGCTTATGGGTGTCAAACTTTACCCAATCGTCAATTGAGGGGGTAAGCAAACAAATCAAAATTCTAAATTCATTCATTCTGTGTGTCAAAGAGAAATGAACCCATTCGTCCAATAAAGTTAGATGTCATTAGTTTTTGCACCGCATTGTGTTGTACACAATGCAAGGGCAAAAAGGGGCAACTGTAGACACCAAAATCTAGCACCCTTTAGTTCACATTCACCACCTCACCATCAAATCCTGCATAATAAATATATATGCCTAAGTTCTAACTTAGGGATATAAAATCCTACACATCATTATACTTTCCTAATTTATTTAATTAGGAAAATCACCCTAGGATACCCTGTCTACCCATTGGACATGTGCCCTGGACACTTCATCCAACATCCATGCCACATATTACCCACTCGTATCCCCTTTTTCCTTTCACATGAGACAGATTCCCAACACCCATGCCATAAATCCTTTGTTGTTGTCCCCTTGTCCCTTCACATAAAACATCATCCCACATCCCACTCCACTTGGAGCTACATCACCCTAGTTAAGTGAGCCACACTGAGTGACTCACTGTAACTGCCCCTTCCACCTGACATTCTAGATTTGCCACTTGGCAAGTCAGGCTTGCCACCTCACATTTCCCTCCAAAGCCCTAGGCAGCTTATAAATACACCATCAATCCACCAAACAAAGGGAGCTAAATTGGCATACCGACAGGCTACCGAAATAGATCTAGATACAACGAGAAATTGAGAGCGTGAGCTTGACTCTAACCATTGGCTCAAATTTTGAGGCAATCTGTTATTCAGCCAAAATCGCCCGTTCGTAGTTCCATAGTTGAAAAATCGTATCCATGGTTTCACAACCGCAGGTCCATGGTTTCTAGCCCACAACTACGCTTTCGTGGTTCCATAGTATCGAGGATAAAAATGGATTTCATCGACAAAGATTAGCGATTTGAGTATCAAGCAAGGCTTTGTTTGTTAATTGTTTAGTGTTATCTACTTTTTCATCCATATCAGTAATAGGTTTATGTGTAGCATTTGGATTTATCGCTTGAATATATGGGTGCTACTAATCCCCTTTGTTAGTTTGCATGTGTGCAGGTAACAGGTATCTTGGATAGGCTGCTAAAGTCGAAGTGGTCCCGTGCTAGATACCAAAGCCCACTCACCCTTTGAAGCTGTAGTTGAATACGACAAGAACATTGTACATTACGAAAGATCTGGAGAACTCCCAGAGAGAAATTTGTATCACATTGAGACAAATATTGTAACATTGTACCCAAGCTACTTGGGGCAATCTGAAATATTGCAAATCTATATCGCAAGAGTCAATATATATAAAGGATTTCATTATTTTGGGCAATATCTTTGTGTCTGTGTGTTTTTATATTGCAAGTGTTCAAGTATTTTAGTTCCAGTAAGAACCCATTTAGGATCACCAAGTGTGTATTTGACATTAGAAGGTTCAGGTTGGCTAAGGACTTTGGCTATGAGGGCATAATTCACTTGGTGTCTTAGGGCTGAAGGCCTTTTACCTTCATAAGTAGGCAAATGTTTTTGGGCTTCATATAAGGTTGTTTGAACCCACTTAGGTAAAGGGTTGGATGATGTGGCTTGATCATTAGATGGAGGAGTAGGAGGAGATGGAGGACATGGATCATTTATGGGAAGTTCTTCATGTGGAGTAATTTCTTGATTTATGAGTGAAGGGAAAGGACTAGATGATATTGTATGCACCAAAGAAGAAACTATTTCATTAGTTAATTCCAAAGTGGGGGCCTTAGGAGGATTATATGGGGGAAACTCATGAAAGGGAACATCCCTAGATAGAATGATCCTCTTGGAAATGGGTTCATATAACTTATATGCATTGGCACTATCACTATAGCCAACAAAGATGTGTTTTTGACTCTTATCATAAAAATTCTTCCTTTTCTTATGAGGAATATGAGCATAGGCATCACATCCAAAGACTCTAAAATGGCCCACATAGGGAATAATTCCACTCCATGCTTCTTTAGGTGTTCTTTCATGTAAGGCCTTTGTGTAGGACCTGTTAGTCAAGTATGGAACATTAAGAACAACTTCTCCCAAAAATGAGTTAGGTAATGTAGCAACATGTAACATTGGTTTTGCCCTATTTGTGATTGTTTGATTCATCCTCTCATCTACTCCATTTTATTCCTGGGTATAAGGGGTTGTGAAGTGCCTCCTTATCTTATGGTACTTACAAAAATTAAAGAATTAATTGGAGACATATTCTCCACCATTTTTCGATCTTAAGATGGATATTTGATAGCCACTTTCTCTCTCAACAAGTGCCATGAATTCTTTGAACTTATCAAGGGCTTGCCACTTATATTAAATTAGGTAGATCCATACCTTTCTGCTATCATAAATGAAAGTGATGTAGTATTTAGAACTAATATAAGATTGAACAGACATTGGCCCACAAATGTTTGAATGAACCAATTTCAAAGGTCTATTGGCTCTCCAAGACTTTACTAACTCAAAAGGTTGTCTATGGTGTTTAGCTATTACACATGGCTCAAAAAAACATTTTGAATCCTTAATATGTGGAAGTTATTTTACTAAAAATTTCGTTGCCATCATTTGAAGATCATTAATATTTAGATGCCCCATTCTTTCATGCCACATGTACTCCAAAGAAAAAGTAGTAGTTGTATGCAAATATGTTTGTATTATAGATTTTGTAAGGAGGTAGTAAACACCATCCTTTTTTACTCCCATGGCTTTGACATTGCCATTGGGTTACTAAATGGAGCATTTATCTTTTTCAAAATAGGCAATATAGCCCTTATCTATAAGTTGTCCAATAGAAAGAAGTCTCCTTTTAATACCAGACACATACAAAACATCTGTTACAGGAACATTATTTCCATCATGCAAAGTAAGTGGTGCCTCCCCAACACCTTCAATGGGAAGAGAAATTTCATCACCAAAAGTAATGAATTGATTTGAAGTAGGTTGAACCTTGGTCAACCAATCTTACCTTCCTGTCATGTGCTTTGCTACTCCAGAATCAATATACCAACATTCTTTATCTTCAACATGAACTTGGTTTACTATATATAATGTGTTGAGATTATTATTTTGTGGACCCCCTTTATATATTTGCTTCATATAACAATTAGCGACATTATGATTCCATTTTACACAATATTCACACCCTTTATTGTTGTTTTGACCTCCTTGAGATTTTTTTTACCATCTTGGCTGTTGCTGGTACTACTAATTTAGCTACTACTGGTACTACTATTGACATGGTTGCTACTGGTACAGTGGGTATCTCTGATGCTGTTTGCACCTATGATTTTGATTCTACTGATTTGGACCCTTGTTTTGTTTAGGCTGTAAAGATGCCTTGGTGGCAAAATCTGCTGATGTGGCTTCAATTTATTCATCTTTGATTAGGGCTTGCTCATGTTTCTTAAGTAGAATATCAATGTCCTCAAGTGTGGAATTCATTGTTTTACCACTTAGATCTAACATTGTAGCATAGGAGTGAAATTTCAAAGGAAGGACATGCAACATTATAGGAATTAACTCATCATATTCAAGAGTTTTACCAACAACTAAAAAATAATTCCTAATAGACTTCACTTCCATAAGGTAATAGATAAGTGAGCCTTTCATACATAGATTGTACAATTTTTGTTTGAGATACAAAATATTATCTTGACTTGGCCTATAAAACAATCTATTGAGATCATCCAATGCTTGTTTAGGTTTTTTTGCATCCCTTACAATTTCTCTGCATTGAATTCCTGTAGCTAGCTTGATTATAATTAAAGCTATATTGGAATTCTTTTCAAATTATGCTTTTTCTTTAGGGTCTTCAGGTGTAGTGAGTGGGTCTTCATCAACCTTCCTATCTCTCACAAAATCCCACATGTCATTCATCATTAATATAGATTCCATTTCATACTTCCAATTTGCAAAAGTTTGTGCTCCTTCAAGCTTCTTAGTGAGTCCACTTAATAGATTTGTAGTAGCCATGATTTAGAAAAGGATCAAAAGAAAAGGGAGCTCAAAAAATGATGAAATAAGAATCGCAAATACCAAAGTAGAGCCCTCAAAAAAATTCTAGGGTACATCACTTAAAATCTAGAGGAGGGTTCACCTAGTTTTTCCACTCTGAATCTTCAAGTGATTCCAACAGTGGGAGGGATAACTTGAACACAAGTGCCCTTTTCTACCCAAAGAGAGTTAGAATTGAAATGAGGATTTTTTATAACCTGCCAAACCTTTATACCAAACTTCTCAATATACCTGCCCTTACATGATGGAGACTATAAGTATATGAGGAGAGTGATACGTGGAACATAGGTATTTTTGAATTTGAATAACCTACCAAAACTTTATACCGAACTTCTCAAATACCCACCCTTATGTGAGGGATACTATAGGATGTGAGCAGTTGATACGTGGAGCATAGGCATTTCTTGAAAGTGAATAACCTGCCATACATTTATATCGAACTTCTAAAATACCCACCCTTACGTGAGTGCGACTATAAGTATATGAGAAGAATAATACATGGAACTTAGGCAATTATTAAATTGTGATACTTCTTTTAAGAATTTATCAAAATAATGTGCCAAAATTTTAGGTGCTTTATGACAAGATGCTTGTATATGTTTGCTTTCTTGTATATGGCATAGTGTCAAGTGTGTATGCAAATGGAATTACACCTGATTATAATTATAAAACGTAAATATAGGCAAGGGTAATAGCAAGCATAAAATGTAGGACAAGCCCAAATAAGGTGATGCAAGCAACAGACACCAAGTGGCAAAATTAATGCCACAAGAGTATTGCAATAACACGATACAAGGGGCCTTAAATCACCCCTTGAGTTGATGGTTGTATTGGAAACTTTGTCTAAAAGATAACCCCAAATGTACCTAAAAAAATGTACAATATCAATACCTTCAATGACAATTTACCTTCAAAATTTTCCAAGTTCAATGAATAACTTGGCCTAATGTTCCCCCAATGACTTAAAATTTAACCCCTCACAAGTTTTCTAATTTTTCATCCAAGAGTGTCGGATGCAACCGAAAATGCACTCTTTTTTACAATAAGAACTTCAAGTCAGATTTCAGCATAGAAAAATTTTCTAGAACTGAAAAATGATTGCACCAATAGATCCTCCTTGAAAAACTCTTTCCAACGACTATATATAAGCCTATAGTGATATACAAATTGATGCTTCAAAATGGAAACAAAACAAGGACCCTCTAAATGTGTGCAGCTCCGAGACTTCCCAATTGGTCACTCATCTGAGTTTTGCTCTAGAAAAGAGTGCTTGACTTAGGAGTTTTTATAGGATATACTACCCAAAAAACAACCTTATAAATTTGAATTAAAACTTTAAGGAGGATTTATTTTAAATAGACAATCTCAATTTTCAAATAACATATATTTTTATTAAAATTTTTTTTGTCCCTCTAACGATTTAGGAGTTCAAAAAATTAGGCAAACAAAAAATTCGGTGGGCTATGAGGACAAAATTTTAGATAGGCCTTCCAAATTTACTTGGTGCTGCAAAAATGGTGCGATTGAAGGCCTAAAACGGACACCTGACACAATTTTTGAGGAGCAGAGGATCCCACCATTGGCTGCCAATCTTGTCGCTAATATTTAAAAAAAAACTCTTGCTCTTTAGAGATTTTTCCACCAATCACATGTAATTTGGCTGGATGACGTCGGTGACCTCGTCGAAACCCTACAAACTTCGTCCCCCTTGATAGATCAATGATAAAAAATTTTACGCAGTGCTATAGCCAACGTCGCAATGCAAAATGCGTGGGGGGTATGTTGCCTTTACTATTAGTTCAGCCCACCAACGATGCATGATCTCCCATGATCCAGGTGCTAGATACAGAAATGGGGGTCATATAACAGAATAAATTGCAAAACAAACATTCACTGAACTTATTGTCTCCATAAAATACTGGAAATAATGATGTTGACACCCTTCTTCTTCAAAGAAGCAGTAACAAGCAGATCTCTATGGCACATAACATCTTCTCACATTATATTAGTCTTCTTGTTATAGATCAACTAGAACATTAAAAAACATCATAAAATAAAAAATTGACAGATCTCAGTTTCAGGTCATTCTATCTGGCGGTGATATCCTAGTAAAACTTTAGATAATTAATTTTTTTTTTGTTGATGCCACCTCGTCCATCGGTGTGTGACACACTCATGATATGTTCTGTGGTGGACCCGACGTCCTTGCACACCTGATGCCATCAATGTGATGCACTGCGATATTTCTTGCACAATAGATTATTCGAAACAACAAATGGAGAAACCATCAACTTTTGGAAACTTCAGAAAGAGGCATCATTCAGTAAGAGACCTACTACAAAAAAATATACCATTACTGTAGAAAACAAATATCCTGATATCATAGTCATGCACTCTGCAATCTACGCAGCTTCAGATCTGCACTTGCACATCGACTATGCACTCGATGAAATGAACATGTTTCAATCTGAATACGTTTCAGCCATATCAAAGCTCAAAATGGGCATAATTAGATGCATCTTGGCTATGTTAATGGGAAAAATAATTGTTGCACAACACTATGCCAACATTTGGATAAGATCGCATATCTTGCCAAAGGGTCGATGGAAGGCTCTCGTAGCTTGTTGCATAGGAGGTGCTGGTAGAAAACCCGTGCACTAAGTTTTAAGATTTTTCAAATTAGAGACAAAGTTACAGTATCAAAATAGGTATACCTTGTATTTAATCCTTAAAGTGGAAAAAACACTAGCACCAGCAAATCAGATGGTGTTTGAGCAGTTCAACAGGACATAAATTTCAAATACAAAGGATAACAATAGAACAAAGTTTGGACATAGTCTGCAAGTTGTAGATCGACTTATATGAGGGAATACTGAGGAAATTTGGGATTGCCAAAATCAAGAGTGATTATATGGATCTAGAAATTACCATTGATAAGACCACAAATACAATTTTTTTTTGAAATGCTTACAGAGACACAGATTTAAGAAACACACATTTAAGAAGAACAGATCCAGACTAATCATCTTCAAACTAAAAAAAATTAAATGGTAAAATTTTTCTTCCTTTTCTCATTCATAGGATCTACTTAGAAAGTGAAGAGGATAATGGGGAAAAAGCATTAATGCCAAAATAAAATTCACAAACCCTAAGAGTTCCTTCAGGCGGATCTCACCGCTTTGAGACCACATGTTGGGACTGAATAATAAGGCACAATATATTTACAAGTTGTGTAACAATATATAGGCATAATGCCGATGAGGGAGATATGAAAAGTATCATAGTCTCCACTCCAACATGACACATCTCAAATTAAACTGAAGACATGGCAGAAGACAAGTGTCAAACTGGCATAGTGCACATTAACAATATTCTAACATTCCTCCTTAATGTGCACTATCCTAACTATATAAAAAAAAAGTCAACATTAGGTAACATAAATTATCAATAACCTTTATGGTTTGAATTAAATCAAATTCAACATATATAAATAGTAATGTTTCAAATATTTTATTTAATTCTCTCTTTTACCTTTTTGAGTATATGAAGAAAAGAATGACTTTATCTTTATAAATTAGATAAAGAAAAGAATAACTTTATCTTGTATTAATGAATAAATTTAAATTTCATAAATTAGAGAAATAAATGAAATATATTTTGGAGGCAAGATATTTTAAAAAGGAAAGAACTATTTTTAAATTCAAATATCCCCTTTTTGGTCACCTTGGGTAGATGGATTTTTAATTTAGTATATGGTATTTATGTTGAAATTTAGACTTTAGGGAAGGGTTAGATAGGTCTTCCATGTTAAGGAAGGAAAATGAGGAGTTTAGAATGATGCTCTTTGAAAAGGGCTACACAAAAATATGGTGGAGGGGAAAAAACTTGGGAGAGGCTAATCGAGGAACTTTGGAAGGAATCGTTAGAAGCTTTCAGGAGGACTTGGTTCAGGTTGGGAACCTCCATATTTCATAGCATAAGTTTATATATAGATGAATCAATAATGGATATTTCCTTGTGTTGCATTATAGTAAATCTGTTTAGCAAAAATAGACAAGGGATTTTTTCCTTAGATATTTTGTGAGTTGTTTTGAGCAATCTTTATGTTGTGGCCTAGCTCGGTTCAAATTTTGCTTCTTAATGCTTAAAAAAATGAATGGGAGCCATGGAGGGATTGTTTTTCCTTGCCCTTTCACATAATTGATGTTGGGTCTTTTGTTCTTAATGACTTTCCCCTATGCTATTTTGTGTTCTTGCTTTTCATTCTAGCCATGTTGAGTTTAAAATTGGTGTTGGGAATTCCCTTTGAGATTGTCATTAAGTTAAACCTAGCTTGTTTCCATGGTGTTATGTCTACAAGAACTACCAGTAAAATTTAGGAGGTCTATCCTATGGGTAAGATTTTATTTTGGTTGATAGTATATGACCTCAAAATGACTCATCCCTCCTCCTCCTAATTTGACATTGAATATTGTCGATGCTCCTATTGATGTCCACCCTTATGTCTGTGCACAAAATTCCATGTGTTTGTTTTATGTATAGAGGTTTCCATACTTTGGCTTGAATAAAAATAAATACCTTAGCCCTTTCTTAAACCTGTGCACCCTTGAAGCATGGAGATTCATTGGCTTGGGCATGTTGAGTAGGATCACGTGTCTTCCACATCAAGGTTTCTCTTTTGAAAACATGGAATCCACAGGTCGACCATGATGGTCGAGTGGGGTAGTTTCAAATTGCTATGGGAAAATTATCCCACATGAGAAGTGGGTTAGACTTATGCCCTCCTTTTGATCCTCGGGTGCTATAGTTTAACTAAGCCAAGTACCTGATGCTTGGCTTGGACTATTTAAAATCCACACTCATATAATACATCCATGGTAGCTAGTGTTGATGCATGGGGATGGTATGTTGCTTGTTGGTTTAAGTGATTGGTTTCCATGTAGGCCAATCAGGACATAGACCATTTTTGTGTAGTTCCTACCCAGGTTTAAATTCAACATTCAACATTCAACATGTGGAGGCGTCTTAGCACCACAAAAATGGGAAGTCACCCCTTGTTAAGTGACCACCAAGTGGTGGTCATGGAAACCACCACTTGGTGGGGGTAACGGGTGTGCCAGTTGTTGGACATAGACTATGTGGTCAGTTTGGTGTGGTTAGTTCAAATGTGAATTGTGTTTGGTTGACCTTCCTAGACCTTTGTTTTTGATACCTGGTTATTTGTGTCATGGTTTGATTTATTAAATTGAACCCCCCCTTTTGCTTTAGAATAAAGGATATGTAAAATAAGGATATCATATTAAATTAAAGAAATGATATTGTTTATTTAAAGGGAAAGATATCTAATTTATTTAAATTAGAAGGATGAGAATGGTTGTTAAATGATTAAAGAAATAGTATTCTATGGATATTTACTTAGTTTAAGGGTATGGGCTCTTAGTTGATTATAGAAATGGTTATTGATTAATTATTTAATTAATTTAAGAGTATGGGCTCTTAGTTGATTAAATAAATGGTTATTGATTAAGTATTTAATTAATTTAAGGGTATGGGCTCTTAATTGATTAAATAAATGGTTTTTGTAAGTATTTAATTAATTAAGGGTATGAGACCTTAATTGATTAAAGAAAGGGTTTTTGTAAGTATTTAATTAATTAAGGGTATGAGACCTTAATTGATTAAAGAAGTGGTTTGTATGTTAAAAGCTTGAAACTTTGATTGATTAAAGGGAGGTGTGTTGAATTACTTCATGCTTGATAAATGAATTTCATTACTAAAGATAAAATGACTTTCCTTTGATGATTGAGTGAATGATTTATGAGTAAATGCATTGAGTATTTTGTATAGTTACAATTTGGTATCCAAATTATAAATACATCTATTTCATAAATCATTTAGCAAATGCATATAGTTGCATGTCTTCATAAGATCTATAAGTTGTCCTAATATCTTACCACCATCAGTTGAGTGATGGAAAGGTGGGAAGGACCAAGGAGGACACTTATATCTAAGACATTGACCTTTGATGTATGGTTTAGTGATGGGCATAACCTTTTAACTGAAAAAAGGGGATAAGTTAGCTCATCATAAAGATGAGATGAATATCTTATTTGCGATACACGTAGTATACCTACACAGATAGACTTGTGTATGGTGCAGGGATGGGTATATACTTTAATAGATTAAGGAAGGAGATAGGTTGGCTCATTGCAAATATGAGATAGATAATTTAAAATGTTAAAATTAGGTTTTAGATAAACTTGTAGATTAGTATACACTGGTTAGGAATATGTAAATCCCTCTCGAGTTTATGTTGTTTTTAATTTTTTTTGCCTTATTTAGATTAGTTAGATTTTTGGGTTCTTATAGGAATAGAGAGATTCTCATTATTGGATGGCTTCTTAGGCTATAATCATATACGGGTAAAATATGAAGATCAACACAAAATAACTTTTAAAACCAAATGGGGTACTTTTGCCTACCAAAGGATGTTGTTTGGAATGTTTCATATCAGAGCAACATTACAACATGCTATGGATTTTGTCTTTGGAGAATTGGTTAATAAAATAATTTTGATATATCTGGATGATATGACAATATTTTCTTATAACAAACAATAACATTTGGATCATTTAGAAAAGATCTTCAAAAAATATATAGAGTTTGGAATATATCTAAATCCAAAGAAGTCTATATTCGCTGTTCATGAGAGTAAAATCTTAGGCCACATCATTTCTAAACAAGGTATGGCAATCGACCCTGAGATAATTCAAGCAATCCTATTCCTCTCTATACCTTTAAATAAAAAATATTTACAATATTTCTTTGGGTAAATCAATTTTGTATGTAAGTTTATTTTAGATTTTGCACAAATTGTTAAACCCATGACTACAATCCTAAAGAAGAATGTAATATTTGAATGGAACCCAAAAATAAGATAATAATTTGAATAGATCAAAGAAGCTATCACAAAAGCTCTAATATTGATCAACCCTAATTTCAACAAATATTTCATCATGTACACCTACAAATATGAATATAGTTATGTTGTAGTATTAACACAAAAATATGCTCAAGAAGAAGAACACCCAATATTTTTTCTAAGCCAAAATTTCCATGATTATCAAAATAATTATAACTTCATAGAAAAATAGGTATATGTAGTCATGAAGTCTTTAAAAAAATTTAGGAATTACTTGTTATAAAGTAAGACCATAGTTTATGTGGTTCATGCAAATATTTGAAATTTTATCATTTAGAAGGAACTTGATGATAAGAGAGTCTGATGGGTAACTAAGATATAAGAATATGATGTAGAGATTCACCCCACCAAACTTGTGAAAGGTAGAGCATTATGCCAACAGCTAGCAGCTTTACCAGAAAAGGGCTATAATATGTGTATAAATGAAGGTCCGAATAACATTCCTAGGACTAGGCAAAGTGCATAAAGACTCAATTGGGTCAAATAATTAATCCAATAATTCTATATAGGAATGTTTCCAAAAAGACTAAATTCATAATAGAAAATAAGATTTAGACTTCAAGCATTAAAGTATGTCTTGACACTAGAAGGCTTGTACTAAAATAATTTCGATGGAGTGCTTCTGAAATGCATAAAAATAGAAGAGAAAGATAAAGTGTTAACTAAGTTTCACTTAGGTTTATCTAGAGGACATTATTCAGAATAGATAACTGCTACAAAAATGAATAGAGTAGGTAATTATTGGCAAATTATTTTTGTAGACTCTTTCAAAGTAGCCCAATCATGTGAAAAGTGCTAGAGGTTCATTGGAAGAAACATAAATGCTTCATTACCCTTACGACCAATTATAATAGAAGAACCATTTCAATAATGGGATCTAGATTTTATTGGAGTCATTAACCCACATTCTTCAGCTAATCATAAGTACATTCTCACAACTACCGATTACTTTACTAGATGGACTAAAGTAGTCATTATAAAGAGACTAATAAAGATAGAATAATTGAATTTGTTGAAAATATCATAACAAGGTTTGGTATTCCAAATGCAATAGTGAGTGACAATGGGACCCTCTTCATTAAAGCTAAGTTTATTAATTTTACTGTATAATATGACATATATCTCAAAATATCTTCTACTTAATATCCATATGGGAATGAATTAGCTGAATATACCAATAAAAAACTCCTAAGAATTATTAAAATAAACTTAGGGTAAAATAAAAGGACATGACACTTATTGTTGGACCAAGCACTTTGGGCAGATAAAATCATAGGTAAGAAGTCACTAAAAACCTCCCCCTATGAACTAGTCTATGGTAAAGAGGTCATTCTCCCAATTCACCTAGATTTGCTAGCTGTAAAAATGTTAACTCAACTAGGTCTTCCCGACATGGAAGCAACAAAGGCTAGACTAGCATGGTTGATCTTATTGAAGAAAAGAGGGAAAAATCCTACTCCAATTTCCAATGTCACTCCGTCGCAACCAAGAAGTGGTTTGATAAAGATGTATCAAGATTTATAGATAGGTGATCTCATTCTCAAATGGGATGAAGATAAATCAAAACCTAACAATAATGAAAATTTTAATTTATTCTAGATAAGACCATATCAGATTATCGCCAAAAGATAATTTAATGCATACGAGATGACAGTTGAATATGACCATGTTTTTTCAATCTCGATAAATGGATACCATTTGAAACACTTCATATGAAGTGTCATCACATGCATTATGTTTGGTCTAAAAAATAAAAAAAATCATACAAAAAAGCACAAAAATAAGAAAAATGTAGTGCAAATACATCATATCGATCAACCATCTATTGTGAATCACACTGACTTAGCAAAATCCAAGAACAATTTAAAATGCACATATTAGGTATAATGACTACTACAATTAATATTCGATGATTATTGTGATATTTTGCATGCAATCCTTAAATGAGATAGAGCTTCACAAGACGAGATTATAATAGCCAAAAGAAGAAATTGTGCACAAAGTACTCAAAATCCAAACAAGTGAGAAAATAAGACGTAAATAGTTTTCTCTCTTTTGAAATAATGGCTAGAAGTACCAGAGTAACCAACAACAAGATGAAGAAAGCTCTCCAAGATTAGCAATATCACATTGTGGACACCGAATTGATATTCAAGAATCCAAATCAACTATACAAAGATGTTGAACAAATAATAGCCCAAGGTGTGTCTCCTAATACTCCTAGTGCATTCTCTTATTACTCTATTGTGTCTTGTTATATACATAAATTGGTTCATTCTTGTCCAGATTTGGCTTTGGCCATCTCAAAATATTACAATGTGCAATTGAAAACGGTTCAAGATGCTAGAGGAAAGGTCATTTTCCATCTCACTCCAGATTGCATCAAAGATGCTTTTATCATAGGAGAGAAACCTAGGGTTACTCCCAAACCTATCAATGCCCATACCCAAAGAAAATATTATGAGTCTAGAAAAGACCCAAAAAAGAAAAAATATTTTAAGATATGGTTATACTCCCATCTCCATAAACCCCTATATAAGGATAAAATATTGAAAACCCCACTAAAAATTTTAGATTTTAGAAATCCAAAGTTATATTCCATGCTAGAGGTCATTTTCAACCTAACTTTAGATAGGGAGGTCCATGGCTATCGAATAACAATGACCTATACCATTTCTAACCCTTTGTACTATGATGAGTCTAATCCAAACTTCACACAAAACCCCATTTTCTTTTATTGGGATGATTTATGATGTGATAAGATTCATGAGCAACTAACCTAGTTACAATTATCTCCATATGACACTTTCTATTACTACTCACATATTGCATGGCTATTCTTCTATCACACTGTAGACTCCATGCCATGGGTAGCTCATAACAAAGTTGACAATGAAGGAAAAAACATCCCAATGGTAGAATGGTCAAATTTGTTAGAAAAATTAGAATCCTATTATCATTTTAATAGGAAATTCTTGGGGCCAACCTTAAATATCATTCTGGACAATTTTTCTCTTTCCTCTAAGTCAAGAGTCTACTATAGGCTAAACATGTAGAATAAGGAGACTACTATTTCCTTATAGATGACACTATCATTAGGCTATATGGCTTCATAGGGAAACCATTTCTATTACCATACTATGTAACTAATAGGATATTTGCAATGGAATATTGTAGATAGACATATTACATCAATATGACCTATGGCTTAGGTATAAATAAGAAAATTACTTGTGAATGCTCACTTACTTATGGCCCAATCATTGTGAACTCCAAAGGTCAAGTAGAAGAATTGGATAAAAAATTACAAGAGTTAGGGTTACAAGTAGTACCACAAAGATGGAGATATGACCCTATAGACAAGTTTAGTGAGATATTATGTCTAATTAACTCAAGCAAGCCATTAATGTTTAAGAAGACAAGAAAACTAGAGGTTGAGAAACTGAGAAACAATCATGAAAATAATGAGCTAAAATGGAATATTAGCCAATTACTATAATTACCACCATAGAGATATTGGTACGAATAAGAAGAATATTATGATCCTAAATGAAACCTAGAACACTCCCTATCTGAAAAAAAATTAGCTTCATTGGTAAGAAAGATTAAATGGCCTACATAAAAAGTAATAGAATGGTGGATATTAAGGGTAGAAAAAATAAAACCTCTAATTCTAAAATCAACATTGTAATAGACAAGGAATTTTCTAGAAGACACGATAAAAATGTGGATACATGGAAATCCAAGGTCAAATATATAGATATATCAACTTCTCTACTATAGAGCATAACAAAAAAGAAAAAGAAATATCTGCACAACAAAATGTTATTGAAAGAAAAATAGCTGAGGTAGAGACTTTCACAATTGATAAAGAATGTATGGAAAAATAATTGATAGAAACATCTAAATGATAAGAAAACATAAAAGAACTTCATCAACTAGACTTGTAGGCCAAAGGTTTTGTACCATCAAATCTGCAACAATAACATTACCTTGTAGGCTCACATATTGAGCATAATGGGCTACAAAGGAAAAGGATTAGAAAAAATACCTATTGGTCCTCAAGCTATCATTAAAGTAGAAAAAATACCTCAAGTATTGGCTTTAGGTGCACCCTTCCCAAGTTCCCCAATTCCAGAAACCAAAGGTAAAAGAACCAGACAATTTCCATCAAATATTTCTACCAGATCACCTATAAAGTTTGTAACATGTCAAGGAAGTCTCCAAGATATTGGAGAATACTCTTTTCCACAAAATATACTTGTAGAGGGTTCATAGGAACCATATCAGCCCACTCATAGTGATGAGACTGAAAAGGTAACATCTCCCCCAGAGTTTAGGAATTTCCCGAGACCAAAGAATTTCTTTCCTTTGCTCAATGACAATTACCTATAGCCAAAAATATTACTCCATATCAAAATAAAATAGAAAAGTGAAAATATGATTTACCTAAAGAATCATAGGATGAAGACAAAAAAATATAGAAGATTCGAGAATCACCTCCTAAAATAGTGATCACACAAATGATAAAACAATTTTTGGTTAATATTCTTGACTCTTCAAATTTTCTTCTTTCTCCTCTCATCATAGATATAATTCTCTCCTCTTCTATTCCATTGAGAAGTACTGCATTGGAGGTAAAATACTCTACATCAGAAACCATTCTCATCATAACATATCCCATATTCATTTAGACCCTACTAGCTATCACCACCCATCATATTCAAGAATATTCTCCATCCTTGTTCTCACTCATACAACCATTCCTCATTTTTACTTATCCATCAGATCAGCCCACTACCACTACCATCAATGCACTCACAAATATGGGCTGTAATGCTAAAAAATGGTGGAAAGAGAAGATACCCAAGTGAACTAGAGGACCTACCATTCCTAGGCAAATGACTGCTATAGATCCCACCATATATTAGTAGATGAGAACTATGGCCACACCAAAATTCAATAAGCCAGAAGTAGAGATGAATGTAGATGACTATAATATTGAGACTCATGTGGTAGATATCACTCAATTGCCACTAGAAGATACCCTATTGAATGCTCAAGCACATGTAAGCACCATGTACCTACAAGGAGATAGACTAAGAGATAGGTGCCAATATTTAGAGGAGAAATATAAAGAGCTAGATGAAATAACAAAAGAAGATCAAAATGTAAAGAAAGCTCTTAATCATGAAGTACAAAAATGGAAAAGCAAGTTCTCTGATATGGCTAAGTAAAATAATAAGTTACAAGAGAATAACAAAACACTATCAGAATTGGTTCAAATATTGCAACAACAACTATAGGGAAAAAAAGAAAAGACAAAGATCTCTAGCTTCTCTAAATATACTCTCAAGTAACTAAGGAAAGGCAGTTAAAGCAATATCCTTGAGCATGATCTCAAGGCCTATGTGGCTATAGATTATCTTAATTTCTATGGATAAACCATTAGAGAAGCTACAACAAAATTTGAGCAATTTGGATTAGGCAATATGTTCCTACAAGCAAAAAACATAATGGAATTATCTACAAGGAGGTTTGAGCCAACATCCAAAGTTATTCCTAGCCTGCAATGGAGTGCTACAAGAAGAGCTACCCAAGTTGTGATCGATAAATACAAACTAAATAAAGAAGGGATACAACTAATCCAAATATTATAGAGTAAAATTGACAAGATCATGGAACCCATGTGGGAGCTCCTATCACTTGGATTCCCTAGCTTTTGGGACCAAGATATACAGATCCTATCCAAAGAAGAAGTTCAAGCCCAAATAGAAGCAATTGCTAATGATGAGTCTAAAATAGATCAACTACAAGAACCTATAGGATAGACTCAAGTAATGGATATATTAAATAGATTGGATCAGCTACAATCAAAGCTTCAAGAAATAGCTAGGAGATATGAGTACCCTTCCTATGAAAATATATCTTTGTTGAAAACAATACAAGATCAAACTAGCAAGATTTAGGTTCCTAAAGACAAAGAGTGGGAAGGATCCCTAGTCGTATTTGAAAAATTAAAATAAATATTCTATGGAGGAGATGATCAAGAAGGTGAAAATACTGAGGCAAAAATCCCTTCAAAGGAATCAATATTAAGGCTCATATATGAACAATTATTACTTGGTGAGAAAATAGAAATACAAAGTAAAGCAACAATTGATGAACCAACAATCTAGAAACGATGAAGAGGGATGAATGAGTGTCTCAAAACTTAAAATATTTGACAAAGTAATAATTCCATTCCCTATTCATATTCATATCACTCCACATTTATATCCTTGTTATTCCTTGCCTTCATTCAAAACACCAATTCATCTTCTTTATGAAAATAAATATGCCACACCACCATTTCACTACACTCCATTTTAAAAAATTATTTTATTTCACTCCACTTCACAAATACAATCCATACTTCCATTTCATTCTCTATTTTTACTCCATACCCAATGGAAATAGGCCTCTTGAGTTCATAATTTTGCAGGTAAAAATCCCTAGCAGGCACCAAACATGTGGGTCTAATTTTAACCATATTGTAAAAGATATTCCCTTGAGAAAATATGTTAGAGACTAAGTGTACAAATATTTCATGGGGTTAGGAATATCTTGGGATCACAACACAATAAATACCATGCCAACTAGAAGCTTTAGGATGAAGTGATAATAAAAGTCAAAAGGCCCAAAATCCTACTTTGGTTGATGATGATCTCATAAAATAAGTGAAGCGCATAGAAATAAGTAATTCTAATGAAATAAGTACAATATCATGTGATATCCAATGCCACGATGAGACAAGTGACACATCAGTCAAAAGTCTTATAGTCATGGGCCCAAACTAAACAATGGAAAATTCAAAGGGTTTTTGAAACCATGCCAAAATCAACAAAGATACAAATAGAGTAAAGCACATGCATGGAATCAAAAAGAAAACTTAAAACTAAAATATGCTCAAACTTGGGTTGTTCAAGAATATGATATCAATAAAAACATCAATCACCTGATATCAAGCTAGTCAATAAAGCTAAGACCATTCCCTAGAAACACTACTTGAAATCATGTCAATCAAACAAATGATGTCACCAATAAAAATATTTGCTTGAGATTGCCCTTAAAAAATTAAGAAAAAAAACAAAAGGTAGCCCAAGCCTGAAAATGCTCAAAACCATGACACCTCTACGAGATGAGTCCCACAAATAAATGAAGGATTCAATCTTGAGTAGATTTCAGTTGCAGGTTACTTTCAGATCTATAATCACAGTGATGCTCATTAGCTAAGATCCAACTCACCTCCATAAAAAAATTGAGCAACTGTAATAATGCAATGAGTAGCTTCAATAATACAACCATTGATAAAAATCAGTTGCATATTGATGGGCCTAGTCTAAATTTATGCTCAAGATGAAATAAAATATTGCCACATAATCATTTTTGGTTCTCCTACAAAATTATCATTCAAACAAACATTTATCTTCCCTTCAAAAAAAAAATTGTAATCTATAAATATGAGTTTAAACCTCATTCAAAGGGTTAGCTCTATAGTCATTTCTTGATATCTCATTGTAATTGCTACTAATCAACAAAGTGGTAGTTGTTTGGTCTCTATGGTGCTTGCATTCGTTGGTTATATATGAATGATCTCTTCTAAGTTATTTATGTTACATTGTAATATTGGTTTATTCTGTTAAAGTAGTTCTATATCTAAATTACCTATTGGATTGCAAATTTTTTGTCTTTGAAATGATTAGAATTATTATATGCTCATTTTAAGTTATTTTTGTTACATTCAACCTTTAGTGTATTCTATTAAAGCAATATTTTTATTGCCTATTGGATTGCTAATATTATGAATCCTTGGAATAATTGAGATGAATATAGAGAGTTAAATGAACCCGTATATGTAATCTCTAATGGATGATCTGTTAAGTGCTATAAAATTGATTAATGATCTGTTATCTTGAGAGATCCAATGCTATTACACTATATCCCATCCATAATTTTACTTATTCCTTTACCCTTTTTATTTCTCTAAACCCTTTCTCTTTCTTTCCCTTTACTCTTTTCCTTACCTATTTCCTTTAAGATAAATCCACAAGAGTCGATCTTCTTTAGAGGTTGAAAGATAGGAAAACCTTGTTTCTCCAATTACTATACTTTGGCTAAAATTGATGGGTGCAATGTCTTTCCATAGTAATGGTAGATTTTAGTTCCATGGGAGTGTGATTTATATTTTTTCTAAAGTATGTGTTAATGTGAGAAGAGTCCAAGTATCATGTAATAAAGTGTGCAAGTGTGTAGAGTGTTGGAAGAGTTTTAGTGTCATGTAACAAAGTATGCAAGTGTGTATAGTGTGAGAGTGTACCATGTGTCATGTAAGTAAGTCAAGCATCATGTGTGTAGGTGTCAGGTATACAAGTGGAGAGACACATGAGTGCAGCGATATGAAAGTCTTGTCATATGTAAGGAATAGAAAATGATGCATCTCCTAGATATGTAAGAAGAATAATAATCAAAGTATTGAAAGGTTACTTCTAGGGTTATATTATGGAGACAAAGCTCCATGTATTGTATCAAAGAAAAAGTATTGTAGAGATATTGTATATTTGACTCATCAATAATATTGTGAGTTTATTATTGAGTTATATTGTTGTTATTTCATGAATGTAATAGTCATTGATATTGGTTAGATAGATTGAATTCTCTAATATCGAGTTTGTTTAAGATCATGGATATTGGTACCTATGATTTAATCTTGCTAAATATCCAATAATAGTATCAGAGTTGCACTCTAATCAAACTGAGAATGTTTGAGAATAGAGTTGGTGGCTTATATTGATTTGAAAATTGTTAATTGTTGGATGATATATTTTGATAAGTATTTGGAAAATTGTGCTAGTGGCCTGAGGAGAATTTGTGAATAATTTTGGACATCGAATGTGATAAAGAATTAGGCAGATTATTATTTTTATTTTAAAGAAGCTAAGAATATTGAAGGTGGAGTGCTTGTGTGAAGTCAAAATGTGGCCAAGGTGGAAGTAAACATTTCCTAGAGGTAAATACTATAGCACATAAGCAAGAAGACTGTGACCAAGATGGAAGCTGAAGCTTGTTGGAGGTAAAAATTGTAGCACATGAGAGGGAAGTCATCTCTATTTGAAACACCTAAGAGATATTTGCACATATTATTCATGTATGCCTAAGAATAACATACCAAGCTAAAAAAGACATGATAACCTTGAGAAGATCACAATGAGTTTGAGAAGAAAGAGATAAATCTGAGAAGATTGATTATGAGTAGTAATAACTGATATTCTAGTGAGCAAGGAGGGTAGCTATTCAACTTGAATGTTTTGGTTAAATTTAGAGATTCTTGAAAGAGTGCAATGAAGCAAATACACCAAGGTGATAACATTACTAAAAATGCTCATATTTCATAATGCCAAAGGTTAAACCTGCATAGAACAAGTTGCATAAAATCTGACGTGATGTGGAGCTTAGAGAGAAGTCTCAAGTGCACAATGAAAATAAAGGTATTTATTTCAGACTACACATTAATATATGAAGTGCCTAATGTATTAAAGTTTGGAGATATAAGATTGAAAATATTTTAATTTATAAAGTTTAACTTTAGGAGAAATAAGCATAATATTAATATTTTAAGAAAACATTGAATTGGAGTGATAAGGATTAATTGAATTTGATAATTGATTAATGAATGATGATTGAAAGAATGAAGATAAAATGAGAGTTTGATTAATTGATTAAAATTTATTGGAAGTTATAAGAAGGAAGATAATTTGATTGTTTGATTAAAACGTGAAATTGAAATTTAAAAAATTGAAGATTTATAAATGAAAAATTGATTGATTGATTTTACAAATAAAGAAATTATTATTTGAATAAATAGCTTGATAAAGAAAATTAATTTGGGAGACATAAGGTATTCTACAATAAAAGAATTGATTTAAAGAAATTATTGCAACATGCAATAATAGAAAAAAACAAAGGCAATAAAAAAATATTTTACAATTCTTCTCTCAAAAGCTACTGAAGACAAAAAATATGTCAAATGAAATGATGGGATATTTAAAATATTCTTAAAGAACCTAAAAAAGAAAATAATTTAATACTTTAAAAATTCATGCAAAGTGTTCTTAATGATGCTAATGATTGTCATAAATTTTTTGTTACTATACCTATTAGTCTATGGAAAATGACATACAAGGGAATAATCACTCTAAATGTTTCCAAGATAAAAAAACAAGAAAAATTTGAAGAATTGGGGAACAAGCCTATGTTGAAATATGTCTACAATGACAAATTATTTAAGGCCTATGATGATAGATGCATGTCATGTACTAGTGATCTTCATTAAAATGCAATAGATAATTATGATGCAAGTTATAATTTGGGATCCATGGCAAAGATAAAAGAACTTGTTACAAGAGTAGATGTTGCATGTGATACAAAGAATTTGTATATAGTTTGTGAAGACAAAAAATTAGCACAAAGTATATATGACAATAATAGTTGTAATGATAATGGTTCTAGAGAGATTGGGATAGAGTTTTTGATAGGATACAATTCTAAAAAAAATTGGCAAGAAAATATTGTAAAGTAAACTAATGAAGACCTTGAGAAATCAGATAATAAATATGGATATTGTGGTAAGCATGGACACAAAAGAGAAAGATGTTGGAATCTTCATTGTTGTGAAATTTGTGGAGGTAACAATCATTCTAAAAAATATTGTTGGTACAAAGAAAATAATATTTTTGGATGGATAAACACAATAACAAGAAAAGCACTAAATGGATTTTCTCAGAATTTTTTACATTCAGATGTGGTCATAGGAAATATAAAAACATCTTTGAAAATAGATTTTGAAAAAAATTAGTACCAATAATAGTACCAAATTTAGAGCCAATAGATGAAGACAAGCTAAAGAAAGAAGAGTAAAAGTCTTCAAACCAAATAATGTAATACAAGGAGGAGTTAGAGCTATTACATTATTTGATAGATGTTAAAGTACCTCCATTGTAAATTTATATATTTGTTGGCAATTTGAGTTATTTTATGTTGTCATTGATGTCACATGAATCATTGATGTCATATGGATCACATTGAGTTTTGATGGGCAGATGATATTTTGGAAAGCATGGATAAAATCAGAGTTTTTTGTGAAAACCAAGATAGACAAAATAAAAGGTTTTATTTAAAACTGTGGATGTCATATTTGAAATGGGTTTTTCTTAAAAATCAGGTTGGCCTTTCGTTTCGTCAAAAAAGGTGCCCCGGTGATGGAGATATTTAATTTTAAATATCTAGTTTAAATTTTAATTATTTAAAATTTAAATTTCAATTTTAAAATTAAAATTAAAGTTAGCGCCGATGTCTAAAGAAAGAGGGAAAATCAATAATGTACCGACATCATCGAAAATGAGGAGAAGACTATATAAAGGGGGATCCTAAGATTCATTTTATTTTGATCCTTGCTCGTGTTAATCGTTGGCTAAGCATTTGAAGAGAGCTCATGCAAAAACCATTTTGAAAAGGGAGACATCGAATAAATCCAAGGTTGGTTGAAAGCCCAGGAAATTGTGGGTAGAGTGGTGCATTGGCAATTAGATTTTTGTTAAGGTGTGTGGCAGTTTACGTCAAGGTTTGAATCTCCTTGATTGCATTCGAAGGCATTGGAAGGAAAGCGCTCGAAGTGCTTTTGGTTTGCGTGGAAGGGAGGAAGGACTTAAGGCACATTGTACCTTTTCCTTTCAAATGAGCGGCTAGCTCGTGTGGCAACCTTAGCCGCAGCTAAGACGCTCGTGGTGTGTGCAAGTTGGGGGTTCGTATCCCCTTGAGGAGGTAATTACATTTTGCTCTAATTAATTTTGTTGATGCCCTAGGATAGGAGTTATAAGGTGGTTAAGGAATAATTAAAGTTTTTAATTAAACTTTATTTTTATAAGGGCTGTGATTATTATTTCAGAGGTGGATGAGTTGTTGATTTATTTTGATATTCATGAAATTGAAAATTAATATTTAGGAGAAATAAGGAGTTGTTATAAAATATTTTTGAGAGCCTTATTGATTATTATTTTTGATAAGGGTTTTATTAAAAAGGACTTTGGTGGATGTGTTTATTAAGTTGGAGTAAAAAGGTGTAAATTGAGTTATGCTTATCTTGTGATTATTTATTTATTTATTTTTATTAAGCAAAAAACCTCTTGCGGGGCCGTATTGGTCTAAGAGACCATGAACAGGGGGTTCTACACCATCAAAGTCACCAGGGAGTCGCACTCGACTTTGCTCGCACCAACATTATCAATTGGATTTTGGATACCCAATTCAGCTTTTTGGTAGGGTGGAGATTTGAACCTGGGACCTCCCTTGGAGGATTGCCCTCTCCTCTCCACCTCACCTAAAACACCTGGGTATTGTGATTATTATTTGAAGTCCACTAATCCTTATTAATATTGGAAAGGAAAGTTGTATTTAGTGTGGTAGATTTTGTGGACAATTTCTTGGCATCAAAAAGGTATGGGCACATTCTCCTATTGATTGGTTATGGTGGTTGATTTCTGAAATATAATTTGAGTGAAAATGATTTATTGTGGTTTCCTTTTTGAAAGTGGTTGGTTAAATGCTTCAAGGTTTTCTGGTTTGAGATTTGTGTTTAAACCTTGTTTTATAAGCATAGTTGTTGAAGCCCATTGGTTGTGAAAGAACTTGAAAAGAACATGAGTATCATTATTATGTGAGATTTATGGTTGAGCATTGTTGGAAACATTTGAGTTGGTTGATACATGCTTGGACTAGGGTTTTTGTGAGAAAGAGTAGTCGCTTGTGGTGATTTGTTGAGTTGAGTTGATTGAGCCTAGTCAAATGATTGTGTAAGGTGATTTGTGAAGTTCCATGAAACAAACTACTTCCATAATTCTAATTTGAGTTGAGAGTGAGACTAGAACATATTGAGTCTCTAATAATTCTCTTTATGCTTCTATGAGTTGACTTGACTTGAGATTGAGATTAGAACATATTGAGTCTCTAAAAATTCTCTTTGTGCTTCTATGAGTTGATTTGAGTTGAGATCATTGTGGATCATTATTGTCATCCATTGAAGAGTACATTACCATTCATTGTTGAGTTCATATTTGAAGCTTTGCCTTGATAGATTTGTGGATGATATTTGAGTGCTACTTGTGCATGATTGATTGAGCCTTTGAGAAGGCCTTTGTGGACAGTTTTGGGATAACTTTGTGGACAACTTTGTGGGCAGTTTTGGGACAGCTTTGTGGATAGTTTTGGGACAGATTTGTGGACGGTTTTGGGACAGCTTTGTGGACAGCTTTATGGACAATTTTGGGATAGATTTGTGGATAGATTTGAGCAAGTTCTTGGTGATATTGCTAGATCATATTTGGGCAAGTTCTTGGTGAGCTTGCTAGAGCATATTTGGACAAGTTCTTGGTGAGCTTGTTGGAGCATATTTGGACAAGTTATGTGTGAGATTGTTATTCATTTTTAGACAAGTTCTATGTGAGCTTGTTATTATATTAGGGTTTGAGTTATTAGATTAGGGAGTGTGGTTTATATTTCCCCTAAAGTATGTGTTAATTTATGAGAAGATTCCAAGTGTTATGTAATAAAGTGTGCAAGTGTGTATAGTGTGAGAGTGTATAATTTATCATGTAAGTAAGTCAAGAGTCATGTGTGTAGGTTTTTGGCATACAAGTGAAGGGACACATGGTATATCAAGATGTAAAGTGAAGAGACATGAAAGGTTTATCATATGTGAGAAATAGGAAAGGATGCATCTCCTAGATATATGAGGAGAGCGATAGTCAACATATTGAAAGATCACTTCTAAGGTTATATTATGGAGACAAAGCTCCATGTATCATATCAAAGAAAATGTATCACAAAGATCTTGTATATTTGACTCATTAATAATATTGAGGGTTTATTATTGAGTTATATTATTTTTATTTCATGAATTTAATATTCATTGATATTGGTCAAATAGATTGAATACTCTAATATTGAGTTTGTTTAAAATCCTAGATATTAGGAACAATGATTTAATCTGGCTAAAAATCCAATAGACATCTAGATTAAAATAATGGGACAACACTTTTGATAATATTTTTGAGAAGAAAGAAGAACTAAAAAATAAACTTTGAAAATTCCAAAAAGGTGAGCACAATAATCAAAGCTTGAAGGAAAGGAATTTGCTTAGTAAATATCATAAAAATTTGAGCAAGGAAGAGCAATTTTGGAGATTAAAATCAAGACAAAATTGGTTAAAAGGAGATACAAAAAATAATGTTTTTCATAGGATGATAATAGTACAAAGATTAGAATCCAAAATTAATAGAATTTAGTATAATAGGTTTGGATTGAAGACGATAATAAAATAAAAAAGGAGGTAAGGATTTTTTACCAAAATATGCTAAGATTAGAGGAGATTGAAGTTCTAAATGATAAACTACTGCAAGTAGTACCTTTAGTTATAAAAAATGTAGATAATAGCAAACTGATGAAGCCTATTACTCTGGAAGAAGTTCATTTAATTTTTTTTATTTTGATAATGATAAATCCCTAGGTTTGGATGGACTCTATACAACATTCTATTAGTATAATTGAGAAATAGTGAAGGATAATTTATTGGTGGTAGTTGAATAGTCTAGGGTAAAATAATACATGCCTTATATATATATATATATATTTTTAAAGCGAAAAACCCCTTGCGGGGCTGCCTTGGTCTAAGAGACCACGGACAGGGGATTCTACATCATCAAAGTCACCCGAGGGTCGCACCCAGCCCTGCTCGCACCAACATTATTAATTGGATTTTGGGTACCCAATTTAGCTTTTTGGTGGGGTGGAGATTCAAACCTGGGACCTCCCTTGGAGGATTGCCCTCTCCTCTCCAACTCACCTACAACACCTGGGTAAAATTAATTTATAGTGGAAAACACCCCTTTCGGGGTGCCACTTTCAACAAGTTGGGCATAGGAGGAATGGAGCCTTGTCGGCCTCTACCAAGACATAGGACATTCCTAACTATACCATATATATGCAGGATGGAGACAAGGGGAATGGAACCTAGGTCGGCCTCTACTAGCACCCAATACATTTACCACTGCACCACAACAAGCAGATTCATACCTTATAAAATAAATATAACATATCTTACCTTGATTCCAAAAAATAAGGATGCATAATTGTGATTCATTTAGACCCACAAGTCTATGTAATGCGACATGTAAGACAATATACAAAGTGATGGAAAATTGATAAATACCACTATTAAACAAAATTATTTTAGAAGAGCAAGGAGGATTTGTGAAAGGAAGATATTTTATGGACATGATTAGAGTATTTTATGAAGTAATGCATTCAACAACTTCTAGAAAAGAGAGCAATTATCTTAAAAATTGACATGAATAAAGACTATGATAGGGTTAGATTTTATTTTTATAGCATTAGAAAAGTTTAGATTTAGAAATAAATGAGTTAGATGGATTGAAGCTTGTGTCTCCATAGTATCATATTTAGTGCTAGTCAATGGACTAGTAACATAATCATTTGAAGCCAAGATAGGTCTCAGATAGGGGGATGCTCTATCACCATATTTGTTTATTATTATGGTAGAGATATTGGGAAGTAACTTGAATATGACCTAAAAATATGGGTTAATAAGTGGACTTAAGGCTAGTAATAACATTGACAACATCACCCATCAACCATTTATAGATGATACAACCTTTTTCATAAGGGCAAGGAATAATGAGGCCAAATATTTGAATAACTTATTTAAGGAATATGAAAGAGTATTAGGAAATAAATTTAACTAGATTAAATTTAAAATTTACTTCCTAAACACTCCAACTAGAATCAAAGTAGGGATATGTAGGTTCAAATGTGAGGAGAAAAAATTGCACAACATATCTAGGGATGCCCTTATTTGAGGGGAGAAAGAGGATATAATTATGAAATCCAATTATAAATAAAGTTCAAAATAAACTACCAACATGGATTATATGGTTATCATTAGAAAGAAGAGTGCAATTAATTAAATTAGTCTTACATGCCATTCCAGTATATTATATGTCCTTGTATATTATGCCAAAATTGGTAGAAAAATATTTAATCTATATTATGTGGTAGGAGGAATATTGATGACTTGAATCAATCTATAAAGGCTTTCTAGAGGATGATAAAAAATGTAGTATTGATGATTTTTGAAATGTCACGAGCGGGAACGGGAGCGGGAACGGGAGCGGGTGCGTCTGTGGACGATGGCGATGGAGATGACGGGAATGGAGGGTCGACGGGGTTTGCTGGTCTGGCAACTTTGTCCTCGGGCCCTGCAGCTGGTGTTGGGCCTACTGCAGGCCCACTCAGCTTTTGTCACGGTGAAGACCCTAACGGTGTGGAGAAAATGGCATCTGGTAACGGTAGGGTTTCAACCTCCTCTCCCTCCAAAACGTGACCGTGGTCTTTGTCCTTTGCGGATAAAGTCAGGTCCTCGACTGGAGCTTTCTCTTTTCAAACTCCTTTGCCTTTCTCTCGTTTCGGCACTGAAGTTTCGTTTCCTAGCGAGGCTATGGAGCCACTAATCTTTCAAGAGTCCCTCTCTCTGGTTGGGAAATTTGTCGATGCCCGACCCGATATGGAAACTATCCGCGAATGGGCCCTTTCCAAATGGCGGTTGTCTGGAAGCATGGAGCTTGTGGCCTTTCCTAGGGGGTTCTTTATGGTAAGGCTAAACAATGCCCTCGACACCCAACGCATTCTCACTGGTGGACCTTGGTTTTTTGGTCGTCGATGCTTGTTTCTACGGAGATGGGGGGAAGATTTCGACCCTGAAACTCAGTCTATCAACATCGCCCCAATTTGGATCAAACTCCATGGGCTTCCCCCTCAGTTTTTCTATAATGATGCTCTCAAAGGCATCACCCAACCGATTGGAGATTTAGTTGCCATCGACCCTGCCACCGGAGCAAGAACCAGAATGACCTATGCCCGTGTCTCGTGTCATGGCTAATCTGGATTCGGTTCTCGCCTACTTGCATCGGCATCAACGTCGAAAGCTTCAGAAGGCGTCAGGGAATCGAGTATGAGAACAAGCCTGCTTTTTGTTTGGAGTGCAACTCCCAGGGTCACTTGGCTTCTCAATGCCCTTCCCGAAAAAAAGATATTCCCAGTGATTCTGGCAGGAAGAAGGATTCCCAGATTCCCAATGTTCAGAAAAAGGCTCCCGGCAGGGGCCGAGGCCGTTCTGCAGGCCCCCTAAATCATCTCGCTCCCAACAACGTAAGTGCTCTGCCTTCTCGTACCAATCATTTTGCTCCTTTAGATAATCTTCCAACTAATGAGGACATCTCCAATGACCCTCCCATAGATCCAATCATCTCATCCACACCCACTGCGTTTCAGTCTCCCTTGTCCAAGGGTAAGGCTGCAATGACCTCCCCGCACTCACCCTCAGATTTTGGTCCCTCTCACCTTCCTCTTCCCTTCCCACCCCTTCCCCCGACTCAAAACCGTCCTCTTACCCTCTCCCCTGAGCCTGTTGCACTGCGCCAGTCTCCCCGCTCTCCATCCCCCCATAGGCCTGTTCCTGGGACCAACACCACCGTTATTCTTCAATCTTCCAGCCCTCTAAAATCTCCCATTTTTGCCCCCAAAGCTGATGTCAACAAAGAACAGAGAAGGGGAAGACCGTCCAATGCAGAAAAGCTGGCCAAAGCAGCTGAGCTTGAAGCGGCTGATGGATCTGTGCCTTCCTCCTTGGGTCCTACTTTCGAACAACCCATTCATCAATATTTGGATGAGGTTAGACCTAAACTTACTCTGTCTCAAGGGAGAGGCAGAGGTCGCAAAGCAAATCCCAAGTCAAATCGATGAAGTTTGTCTCCTGGAATGTCATAGGCCTCAACGGATCTGCCAAACAGAGGACTGTCAAGTCGGTGAGAAAAAACCTAAAACCAAATATCATGTTTCTTCAAGAATCAAAACTGGATGAGAACAGCAGCAATCAAGTTTGCAAACTTATCTGGGAAAATAGCAATTTTGTCTCTTGCCCCTCCTCTGGGGCCTCCGGGGGTCTCCTTTGTTTGTGGGATCCGACAACTATTGAGGGGAGAGTCCTTTCAGTCTCTGACATAACCATCAACATTTTGTTCACTAACAAAGTCACCAACCTTCAATGGATTGCCACCAATGTCTATGGACCTAACAGTCCTGTCAACAAACGATTGCTGTGGGATAACATTACCGCAATGCGCAACAACTTTTTTGACTTTCCTTGGATGCTCTGTGGCGACTTCAATTCTCCCCTTCACCTGTTTGATAAGCAAGGAGGCAATCCGATCACCAGCCACTGCATTGAAGATTTCAACGATTTTGTCAACCTCAATGAGCTTATGGACTTACCGCTCCAAGGATCCAACTATACATGGAGCAACAGACGGGCGGGCATTCATCACATCCAAATTCGGCTTGACAGATTTCTCTTGTCCAAAGAACTCATTCCTATTTTTGGTGATGCCAGGCTGCATAGCCACCCAAAAATTGGATCTGATCACAACCCTATTATTATGGATTGTTCTCGACCCTAGAAAACCTTTAAAACCCCTTTCAGGTTTGAAAATATGTGGCTCACTCATCCAGATTTAGGTCGGTGTATTCGACAATGGTGGCAGAAAAACCTTTGTCCAAACCCCCTCTTGAATCTGTTCCTCAAACTCAAAGCAGTCAAACTCAAGCTAAAATGCTGGAACAGGGAGGTTTTCGGCAACCTTTTTAGTGAAAAAAACTTCGCTGGATGAGCTCAAAAGGGTGGAAAATCTGATTCAGGAAGGGGATCAGAGGGTTGAAACTTTCATGGAAGAAAAATGCCTCCTTTCAAACCTTCACAATGTTTTGGCTAAGGAAGAGTCCTACTGGAGACAAAAATCCAGAAGCCTCTGGCTCAAAGAAGGAGACACCAACACGAAGTTTTTCCATGCTTCCACCTTGCGCCACAGAGGTTCTAATAAAATCTTAGAGTTGACCAAGGCTGATGGTACCATTGTCTCTGATATCCATGCCATCAGACAGGAGTCGTGCACCACTTCCAGGAAATCTTAGGTCCAAGTGTTGGATCGCCACCCCCGCACAACAAGTTCTCTGCTTCGAAACATTCCAATGTTGGTGTCTAACGATGATAATGAGAAACTGCTCCAATCCTACACCGAAGAGGAGATCAAAGATGCTCTGTTTGCAATGGAACCTGACAAGGCTCCTGGTCCTGATGGCTTTCCACCCCGGTTTTTTCAACACTTTTGGGATGTCGTGGGCCCTGATGTGGTTGCTACGGTTAAATTCTTCCAGAGAGCCAAAAAGATGCCGAGAGAAGCCAATTCCACCTTCATTGTTTTAATTCCCAAGTCTAATGAGCGTGCTTCCCTCTCCGACTTCAGACCTATAAGTCTCTGTAGTGTCATCTACAAACTTATCACCAAAGTCATGGCAAACAGGTTGAAAGACATCCTTCCATCCATCATTGACCAGTGCCAAGGCAGCTTGGTCAAAGGCAGATTCATTGTCGATGGAGTGATAACAGTCCATGAGTTGGCTCATTCGGCTTATAAAAACAAAAAACCCAGTATGTTCCTTAAGCTTGACATGAACAAGGCCTTTGATCGGGTTTCATGGAAATTCCTGTTTGAGGTCCTTGAGAAGTTTGGATTTCACAAAGAATGGGTTAAGATGGTTCGAGAATGTATCTCTACCGCTTGGTTCTCTGTTCTTATCAATGGTTCACCTGTCGGCTTTTTTCCAAGTTTTAAAGGCATTCGTCAAGGGGACCCCCTGTCACCCTTCCTCTTCATCATTTTGGCTGAAACTCTTGGAAGAACCCTTACCGCTGCCTGCAACAGTGGACTCGTCTCTGGGATCAAACCTACCTCAACTACCAAGGCCATTTCCCATCAGCAGTTTGTAGATGATACTATTCTTTCTTCTCTGGCTTCTGTCCCCGAAGCAAAAATCATTAAGAACATCCTTGACTCTTATGAAGAGGCGGCGGGCCATAAAGTCAATTACCGCAAAAGCAAGCTATACTTCCTCAATACTCCCATCCACAGGCAAAACAGGATTGCTGAGATCCTTGGGTGTATCATTGGGAACCTTCCAACTACTTATCTCGGATTACCGCTCTTCCATGGCAAATCGGTCTCGGCTATGTGGAACCCTGTTCTAGATCGTCTCAACAAGAAACTTGCAGGTTGGAAAAGTTCAATGCTCAGTTAGGCAGCCAAAGCCACTCTGGTCCAGGCTTTCCTGCAAAGTATTCCTATTTTTTTCCTATCTATCTTCAAAGCTCCAGCTTCCATCTGCCAAAGAATTGAGCAAATTCAACGTAGATTCCTTTGGGCGGGAAACGAAAACAAGAACAAATTTTCCCTTGTTGCCTGGGACAAGGTTTGTTCCAAGAAAAAGGATGGAGGTCTCGGCTTCAGTGGACATCAAGCGGATGAACATGGCTCTCATTGCCAAACAATCCTGGAGACTTACCATCAATGAAAAAGCCACCTTGGATTGACATCATCAAAGCTAAGTACCTTCATCGAGTTCCCTTTCTTGGAGAGCACTACCTTCCTGGCGGATCTCATTTCTGGAATGGTGTCACTAAATCAAGGAAGATCATCATGGAAGGTTTAAGGTGGTGTCTTGGAAATGGAGCGGCCATTCATTTCTGGGACGATCCTTGGATCCGTGACAAACCTCTCGACCAAGATCCTCATCTTGCTATGCTCAAGACGGTGACCGAAGCTACCTTTGGAGATAAGGTGTGCCATTTCATCAACCCGTGTACTACAAGACCCGAATGGAAACAATTGGCTTTGAATGGGCCTAGACTTATCACCGAGGCGCTTAGACGGCTTCAAAACTTACTGAGGAGCTGCATAATCCCCAGCTCTCACAAAGAAGACTCCATGGTTTGGAACCTTGAAGATTCTAGGCAGTTTACTGTTAAATCTGCCTACTACAGCCAAGAAGCTCCCAGTGATGGCCGTGACTCCACCAATCTGGTCTGGGTTCCCAAGATCATTCCCAAGGTTAAATTCTTCTGCTGGTTGGCCATCCAAAATAGAATCCTCACCACTGACAATCTGATAAACAGAGGGCTTCTCATCCCCAATTGGTGCATCCTATGTAAAAATGCCTGTGAGTCTACTGTGCATGTTTTTCTGGAATGTCCCTTCTCCCTTGCAGTGCTCAACCAGGTTTTCAACACTTTCGCCATCTCCGTAGCCCTCCCTCATTCCATTCCCCTCCTTTTTCAACAGTGGCCCCGACCCTTCAAAAGCAGTCAACTCAAATTCATGTGGCAAGCGTGCCTTCACATTTTCCTGTGGCTGATTTGGCTTGAGAGAAATGCTAGAATTTTTCAAAACCTTGCCAAGGATAAGAAGATTGTTGTTGCCAAAATCTTGGCCCTTGCTGCGGAGAATGCCTCTCTCGTCTCATCGTCCAAACCTCCCCCTCTCGGACTTGAATTGGATCTAGCAAATCATTTCAATCTTCTCAATTTTTCTGCAACACCCCGCACTTCTGTTGACAGGTCTATTATCAAGTGGGTCTTTCCTCCTTCTGGGTGGCACAAGCTCAATTTCGATGGCGCAGCCAAAGGCAACCCTGGAGCGGCTGGCGGAGGTGGAATTCTTAGAAATCACAGAGGAGAAATAATTTTGGCCTTTGCTCAAAACTTAGGAATTCAGTCCAACAATATGGCCGAGGCTCGGGCCTTGTTCCAAAGCTTGATTCTCTTGGAAGGCTTGTCTATCAATAAACTCATCATAGAAGGAGACTCATTGCATTGCATCAACTGGCTCAAAGGAACCTCTCGTGCCTCCCCGGGCCCTTGTTTCCATCTTCGACGAATGCAAGACACTAATTGGTGTCTATCCAGAATTAATCATTCAACATCAATACCGAGAAGGAAACAAAGTTGCTGAACTGGCTTGCTAATAAGGGAGTTGACGCAACAGACATTCAGGTCTGGAGAGATTCCTTTCCAATCGGTCTAAGGGACGTTTCTTCAAGTTCCAATGTTTGCACAATGTGAGTGGGTTACTGGTCTTCGGGTTTTTCGATGGCGTTTTGGCATCCTTGGAGCGCTTTCGCGTCATTTTTCTAAGTTGGTTGCAAAATCTCAGCTTGCTGCGTTATCCTTTTTGCTCAGGCCGCGAGGTTGCTTTTTGTCGCGATATCGCGACACTTTTCTCTCCCTCTGGCGCGGTCTTCCAACTTGTCGCGATATCGCGACACCTTTTCTCTCCGGGTGCTTTTTTGCAAACTTGTCGCGATATCGCGACACCTTTTCCCTTCGGGTTCTTTTTCGCAAACTTGTCGCGATATCGCGACACCTTTTCCCTTCGGGTGCTTTTTCGCAAACTTGTCGCGATATCGCGACACTTTTGGCCTTCATGCGCGGTCTTGCTTTTTGTCGCGATATCGCGACACCTTTTCTCTCTCCAACGGCGGTCTTCCATTCGGTCGCGATATCGCGACGGGTTTTCTCTCCAACGGCGGTCTTCCATTCTGTCGCGATATCGTGACACTTTTTCTCTCCGGGTGCCTTTGCGCAAACTTGTCGCGATATCGCGACACTTTTTCTCTCCGGGTGCCTTTGCGCAAACTTGTCGCGATATCGCGACATTTTTTTCTCTCCAAAGGCGGTCTTCATTTTTGTCACGATTTCGCGACGCTTTTTCTCTCTCCAACGGCGGGCTTCCAGGTTGTCGCGATATCGCGACCTTTTTTCTCTCCAACGGCGGACTCTCATCCTTGTCGCGATATCGCGACCTTTTTTCTCTCCAACGGCGGTCTTCCTTTTTGTCGCGATTTCGCGACACCTTTTATTCTTGGCAGCAGGCTTCCACTTTCGTCACGATTTCGGGGCTCATTTTCTATTTCGGCTACGGTCTGCATTCTTGTCGCGATTTCGCGACACCTTTTCTCTTCGGCAGCGTTTTCAATTCTTGTAGCGATTTCGTGACTCCTTTTTCTTGTCGCGATTTCGTGACTCTTCTTCTCGACCGGCTCCAACCCTGCAACTTGTCGCGATATCGCGACACTTTGCAACATGTCGCGATATCGCGACTTCTTTCCTCCTTCGGCTCCGATGGCGATTCTTGTCACGATTTCGTGACTTCTTTTCTTCCTTCGGCTTCTACGGCGCTTCTTGTCGCGATTTCGCGACATCACCATTTTGGTCGCGATTTCGCGACACCTTCCCTAGGGTGGAGGTTTGCCAACTTTCTATTCCTCTCTTCTTGGACCACCTCGGTCGATTTGGATTTATTGTAATCTCTCTTGTACAAGGTTCAGGGACCTTTCAAAAACCTTTCTACCAATCAAAAAAAAAAAAATGTAGTATTGATGGAGGAAGAGCAATGGGTTCATCCAAAGTGTATTAATGTTTCAAACCCTTATCACAAGTGCGTCAAATATTATTTTTGGAAAATTATCAAAGGTAAAGAACATTGAGAGAAAGGATACATGGGGGAGTAGGGATAGGAGGAGTGGGAAAGGTGATAGGTAAGGGTTATATTGTGGTAGAATCCCCTAAGGATATGGATAGGAGAGGTTCTAAATATTTAGATCTAGGAGTAGTAGATCCAAATTCAAAAATAATATAAAGTTCAAAGAGAGGCACTTCTTGGGCATACATTTTGAAGAGAGGTCAAAATTCACAAGAAGAGGGATTTATTTTGTCTTTGGATTGGGATGAAGAGGGTTTTACTCTTAAGGTTCCAAAATAAATTGGCTGACAAAGTGATTCAAAAATGAAAAAATTCTTTTGTTGAGAAACTTTTGGGCAATAGATTGGATTTAGATACAATAAGGAATTGGGTTTGGGATAAATGGAAACTTTTGGGGTAGGAAGCAGTGGTGGATTTGTATAATAAGTTTTTGTTGTTTATATTTAAAAATATGAAGGATATAAAAAATGTTTTGTTGAGGGGCCCATGTTTTTTGGGAGGAGAGGGTTGTTTTTACAAAAATAGAACCAGGTCTTTAATCTAACCACAACCACTCTTCAATAGATGCCCTTATGGGTGAGTTTATCGGGGCTTCCAATGGAATTTTGGGATGACAATATTATTATTGGGATAGCTAAAGTGATTAGAAAAATAATTACTTTTGATTCAGCTACTAAATCCCAAACTAGAGTGATAGCATCCCATTTTTGTGTATAGGCAGATCTAGCTAAACCTTTGCCTAAATCTATTAGGCTAGTTTTAAATTACAGGAAATGAGAACAATAGATTCAATATGAAACTCCCATTCCCTTGTGTAACCTTTGCAAAAGGGTAGGGTATATTTGGAAAACATGCCCAAAAAATCCTAAGGAGAAATTTATGAATAATAGAATTAGACAATCTTTGAGGGTTTGGAGGAAAAAGAAAACTAAGCAAGGAGAAGTTTTGGGGTAGAAAGAAATTGGTGAAAGTGGTAAGGGTCCATATTCAAATAGCTTTGAAATTCTTCCTGATGGGAATGACATTGTTGGAGGGGAAGAGTTTGTTTTAGAAACTCAAATTGGAGGAATTAATGAACCGATGCCTAAGGATTTGATTGAAAAGGAAAATACTTTTTGGTTGCATGTAGAAGAGAATAATGAAAAAGAGCCACACTGTCTAGTAGGGCTACAGGAAAAAAACATAGAAATAAGCATTTTAGGAGAAACCAATCCTCAACAGAATGTGATATTGATTGGCTATGTGAGAAAAAAATTAACATTATTTAGAATGGGTTGAAGGATGAAGAAGATCGAGGAGAATGGACTTCTACTAGTGGTTCGAAGTTAGAAAAGGAGGAAAAGGTTATCCAATTTTTTTTTTTGGAAGTAGAAGGAAATATATGAAGGTTGATTTAGAAATTTTAGTTTCTTGAGGAAGGACCATTCTTTGATAATTGAGAACTAGAGCCATTGCTATGGGTGTAATTTATGGGAAGCAAATAATTTTGTCTTTGGAAAGAGGAAAACTTCCTCAAATTGATACAAAATAAAATTTCTATCTTGGAATATTTGGGAAGGTGAAGAATTTAATTTGGAAAATAGCTCAAGTGGAAATGGTTCTTATGGATGGTCAGTCTAGGGGTTTATGGACTTTATGGAATTCAAAGTGGTAGGAGGGATAGTGTTTGAATATTAATGACAAGTTTATTTCTAGTTTGTGGATTAATGATAGATGTAGAAAAAGTAGTAGGGCGGGTTATTATCACTATTTTTGTCATTCCACTTTTGGTCAAAAAGACTATATTGTTTAGAAAATGCAAATTTGATTTGTAAGAAGATAAGCTATTTTTTGTGTATGGATTGATTCATTTGTTATTCTTGGATTTCCAAGAGTTGTAAAAGGGAAGGGTCCCTTTCAAAACCCTATTATTTACCAATAGCAAAAAGAAATTATTATGCGGTTATTTTTGTTGTTAGGTTTACATGATAAAAGAAAAATTTATTTGGTGAAATGGAACAAGGTGTGTGATGATAAAACTAGGGGAGAAATCAATTTAAGAGTTCTTATAAATGTAAACTTAGCTTTAATAAAAAAAGTAGTTTGGAGATTGTACAAAGAGAGTCAAATACAATGGACAATAATTATTCTAAGTTCATTGAGGCCAATGACCCAAGATTAAGATTTATTGCATTATCAATACCAGATGGTTTTGCACTATGGAACAATTTAAAAAAAATTGTTGATCTAGTGATTAAAAATCGAAGATGGGTGGTGGGAACTAGCGAAAAAAAATCTATTTGCATGGATACTTGGTATGATAAAAAACCACTCAATCTAGATCAAATTTTAAAGCCATGGATGAGATTACTTCAAGATAAATATGGTGATAGGGTTATACACATTATGTACATGGATCAAGAAGGAATATACAAATGGAAAGAATTTGATTTTTATAAGAATACTAGACATTGTTGCTATAAGGTAGTTAAGCATAAAGATAATAATAATAATTATTTTGAGGGGAGTCGAGGATAAGTTGATTTGGGATTTGAATAGCTCAAGAGAATACATAGAAAGAAGTACATATAATATAAAACACCAACAAAATATGAATATTAAAAGAATATGGAGAGATATTTGGGATAGCCTGAGCATTCCAAAAGTCAAAATGTTTGTATGGCTAGTAGGTCATAGGAAAATTTTATCTTGGGATAACCTAATGAAAAGGGGTTTTCATGGCCTCTCATAATGTGTTCTATGTAAAAAGGAGGAGAGTATAGACCATATCTTGGGATACTATTCAATAGTCTGAGAACTATGGCAATGGATTCTTAATATATTTGGTAAATGCATGGTGATGAATGATAAAATTTAAGAATGGTTAAAGCAATGAAAGAGCACTTTTAAAAGTGAGGCATTATAGAAAATTTGAGATACATAGAAAGATACAATTCTTTGGGCTTTATGGTTGGAAAGTAATAGAAAAATATTTTAAGGATAATAGTTTAGAGGTAATATAAGGGAAGATTAGTTTAGTCATAGAGGAGTCTAAAACAACCCTAACAACTCACCCAATTCCTAATATTAAAGTAGTGAGTCTTGCTAGTTGGAGTCAAGTCATCAAATGGAAATATGATGTTGGGTACAAGAGAAACAAAATGAAGAAAAATAATATAAAGTGGAAAGTGCTAGAAGTGGAGTTGGTCAAATTCAATTTTGATAGAGCATTTGAAGGAAATCCAAGACCAGTAGGAGGAGGAGAAATAATTAGAAACAATAGGGGTAAGAATTATTCACAATACACTTTAAATAGTGAATTTAAGACAAGTAATGAAGCTAAAGCTTGGGTGGCTTTGGAAGGGTTAAAAATATGTAAAAAATAAATTGGAATAGGTTATGGATGTAAGGTGATTCTTTAGTAGTAATAAATACTATTTTGAGAAAAGCAAAGGATCCATAGAACATACAAGAGATCATTGTGAACATACAATACCTTGCTACAAAGTTTGAATAAAATTGAGTTTAGAAATATGTTAAGAGAAGGGAAAATATATGTGGATAGGCTAGCCAATAGAGGGGTTTTAGTAGAGGATAATGAAGTTAAGTTCCATTTTCCATGGTAAGAGGAAGTAGTAAGTCTAGCTGAAGATGACAAGAAAATATTGATTGCCTAAATCAAATTATTATTAAGATTTAATTTAATGTTCTCCATTTGTAATATTCGTTGTATTGTATAATTTTGTGTTTTCATATAAACTATTTATTACCATTATTGTGGTTTCACTTTTGCTTTAGGAAGAAAACTACTAGTCTATATCTGGTAAAGCAGACTATAATAGTGCAAAGTTTTAGAAGTATTGCTCTACTAAGATGTAGTGTGTAGACAATAAATGTGGAGTTTTGGTATTGTAAAGGTTGTTGAAAGAAAATGTAAAGAAGGATGTTGAATTTTGGAATGTTTGTATTTACAAAGAAAATTTAAGAAGATCTAGAAAATGAAGATCAGATATTCCAAGGCATTAGATGGGTCAGACTAGATTTTTGGAACTATCGCTCCTCATATAGAGTGACACAATAGGGTCTGTCTCTAGAGCACGGGTCTTAGCTCTATCGAGGACCTTCAATTTTTTTTACAAGGTTTACTCCTTTTAAGATGTGACCTTGAGTGCACTTGTCCTACTCTAGCCTATTATAATAACTTGAGGGAGAAAAGGGTTAGATAGATGCAAGAATATAAAACAACCAAAAAATAAAACCTAATCTAACCAATGTGATGCACCAAGATCAAGATAAGTTCCACTTACAAAACATCACTAAGTGTAATGTACCTACACAATGAACACTTCCTCTCTTCAACATATAACCAAATACAAACACACATACATAAAGAAAATGGGATAAGGAGAACCAAACACTTGGAACCAAATAGTCACAAGCCTTATATATATATATATATATATATATATGAATGTAAAACCATTACAAGATTATGCCAGAAGTAGGGGCTCAAAGGCATGCCCACAACACCACTCAAAAAATGAGTACTATTATACAAAGGAAAATGAAGGGAAAGTTATATGAAATATATAACTTGCTAATACTTTAAAATTCTAAGAAAACTAGTATATATAAATTACAAAGGGAATATTTTTCCTCTAAAACATGTAGATATTTCAAGGATAACTACTCTTTTTTTTATTGATAAGAGGATTTTGAAAGGACCCTAAACCTTTTACATCAAAAGAAGATGGATAAAAAACCGAGAATAGAAGAGGAAAACATCCTCAAACCTAGATACAAAAGGAGGTCAACCAAGCACCAGAGGCCATGGAAGACTTTGGAGAACCAATCTAGGGAAACAACCCAACAACGGAAACTGACCAAGATGTAAACCAAAGAAGGACACTAATACAACTGAGCGACCAAGAAAAAAATAAAATAAGATTTACATTATCAAGATAGCCTTACAAGCTTACATAAATACTAACAAAAATAGAATCCCACATACTTACGTGAACCTTGACAAAAATGGAGAGCTCACTGGGTAATCAATCATCGACGTTGTCTTACTCCAAAGATTTCGTGGTTGTTTCAATATGAACTTATTCATTCATAGTTGTAATGATATTGTCCTCTTGTGGAAGGGTGGAAGACGTAGAGATAAAAAGCTCATACATGCATGTCTAGGATTTCTTCTTCTTCGACTCTTTATTAACCTCAACAACCCAAATGCAAGTAAAGACACCTTCTACCTTGATCTTCTTTGCTGAATTTGGGGTTGCCTCTGCACTAAAATCCAACAAGTCCACCTCCATATTGATCTTCCTAAAAGTGCTCTTGCAGTATGAGCATTGATAGGGACATTTTTTTGTAGGGGAAGGGGTCTAGGCTAGAGAAGCCTCGCCTTTGACTTTGAAATTAAAATCTAAATTCTTGTCCTTGTTAGGGGCCATGATTATGGTTTCTTGGGTATGGATCACTATGAGAGTAGCTCTATCCACTTATTTCTATAGTGTGAATCGATACAGGAGAAAATGGATCCCTTTATACTTTGAGTGGGTGGATGACCCTTCACGAATAGTGTCAATAGAATTCTTTATGGACTTGAAGAGGAACTCTAGAATATTTATGTCCTTCACTAATCGCATATGGTTTAGGAAGGCCATGTGAAAGCTCCTCAGGGGGCTATTAATTTCATCCATCATAATGTATTCCATTATTGGAACCATTACCCTATTCCAGGGTGTGGGAAGAGCTTTCCATACAATATATCCTTTCTCTTTATCAAGGTGTTTGCCTTTGTCCCAAAAATGGACAAGCTCACCAACTAACCTATGCTTATCTCTGTGAACATTATCTCCATCGATGGGGAGCTCTGAGACTTCAACGATCAAATGAGCACTGCCTCTAAATTTTAACCCCTTGATGATAACCCACCCTTTATCCCAAGTGGCAACAAAGTCATTAGATACTTTAGGATCATTGCCCTAGAAATTTTGAATAAAAGGCATCAGCTAGCGAAGAGTTAGGAACTCTTCGACCAACACATCAACATGGAGGGTAGTGGGCTAGAGTAGTGCTATTGTATAGCAAAATAACTGGTTGATGTCCCCCAAAACACCCCACATAGACTAAAATATATTGAACCTAGTGCTAACAGAATCTAAATTAGGAGGCCAAGGACTAGGAATGACATAAGAATTTATGGCCACCAAGGATGGAAACTCAGTACTTGCTCCATGATACATGCTACCGATAACAGAAAGTCATTGATCTATATGCATGATTCTAATGCACATAGGAATGGTCACCTCAATCATACTAATATTATATGCTGCTCGAGGAAAGGTCACAATGAGAGAGGGAGTTTGCTACAATAAAAAAAGTCCCACCTTAGGTAATAATTCCTACTGAGAATGATGGCTAAAGAAAAATATTCCCTATAGGCACACAACACTATGGGTGCATCACACCATGAGGAGGTACGAAGCTAATGTGGATGCATATGAAATTGGACTTACGATGCCATATACAAAAATGATTCTCATGGTAAGCATAAGTGGGGAGAGAGCCCATGAAGGAACTTTGCACCTTAAGGAGCTCGTTGTTCCATGTGAGTCCTTGCTCTTGGTGAGTGCAATGATAGATGAATCTACATAAATAATCCTATAAAAAAGTCAACTTACCTTAGGGATTTGGTTATAATAATTCACCTGGTGGTAGTGATTGGATCAATTACAAGGCCTGCACGTTGCTAGAGAATGACCAGTCATACTTCCTTGATCGCTAAGGTTGCTAAGAAGATGAGGGCAAGAAAAACTCCATACCTATTATTTGGTACAGCCCACTTGCAAAATCCAATTAGAGGAAGGTTGTTTCAGTTTCATGGTAGTCAACAAAAATGCCTCTGAAAAAGTGGTCGTACCACACTTGGATATTGTCCTTAAAATTTTCTAGGTTTACCATGATATCCGCTTCTTTATTCCCTTCTCGGTACATGTGTTGGATGATCAGATTTTTGTAGTTTCTATGTAATATCTTGGAGTCTTCAACCATATTTCGTATATTATCGGCACCAGGATCAAAGATAGCTCGATTGCATTGATGATGTTGAGGGAATCACCTTCAAAAATAATATTGGTGAAGTGGAGGTGGCTAAGGATGGAGAGGCCTAGGTGGAGAGCACAAGCTTCTACAATGTGGTTTGACTGAATTCCAATGCCCTTAGAAAAAGCTAAAATTACCTTGCCAACATCATTTCTAAAAATTCCACCTTTGTTGGCTCTACCTAGGTTTCTTTTAGAAGCACCATAAAAATTAAGTTTAATCCACCTAGCCAGTGGGGGAACCCAACACACAGTTGAATGGTCAATGGGGGAAGAAATCCTATAGACCACCTCTTCAGAAAGGTTGAACTAGGCAAAAATATAGGATAGCTACTATTTTACGTGTTGGGTTATGTCTTCATTTAATATACCAGTTCCTTCATGGTCCCTAGATATGTACCCTTTAATGTTAAATTATTTTGAGCCTCTAGATGAACTTTAGTTCCATTATTTTCATCTATTCCTATTGGAAATGATTGAAGTTTTAGTTTAGGAAATCTCTACAATTAATGCTCTATATTCAGGGTTTCTCCTCTTGTACTTCCTATGCTATCACATTTAATAGACAAAACATTATTTTATATTTGTTGGGATTAAGTTGTCTAGGTTGGTTATCTTGAGGTTCTTCTATCAATATGGACTCAACTTCTACCTTTAGAAGCCATGTATTGATGCTATGGCTTTTCTTCTAGTTAGTCTTAGTTTTGAAATATTTCTATGTCAATGAGATGCACCCTTAAGACTTCAAACAAGAGATTGGAAGGCTCAAAATAGGGGTTTATAAGCCAATATATATATAAGGTCAATTTCTATGCCTAGCTAATCTAGCTAAATGGGGGGTTATAAACTAGAGTAAGAAATGCAAAGGGTTAGAAAGACAAGCTAAAAATGGTATAAATTTGGCAACATCAAGAGACATACTACAAATATTCTTACAATTCAAACTTAGATTAAACCATCTAACATAACACTTTATGTACCTTATGCTATTAGAACATTAAATATGAACTCTGAGTATTCACTAAATCATTCTAGAACTAGTACAATAAATCCAGAGAGAAATCCAAAATGCAAAATAACTATAATAGAATTATCTATTCCTAGATTTAATAGAACATCATTAGCACTTAGTAAGGCATAAATACATGTTCAACAAAGAGATATGAGAAAAATTCCAAAAACCAATCCAATATTCATTCAAAATATGTATAGTCTCCAATTAGTATAACTATGCCAATTGTAAATACCAAAGAGTCGACCATTAGAATGCCTTGCATTCTAGTATATATAGAGATTTTACAATGTATTCAATTATTCTAAAATGATTGCTATTAGAGCATATTACAAGTTTTACGGTAGGTGTAAGGAGTGGCCATCACATTCAACTCAATTATGCTTAACCACATAAAGTATACTTTACTCATGTGGATGATGCATATCTTAACTTGAGGCTGGCATGTGTGCTACATTGTTGAATTTTAACCATTAGGTGATGGTCCACTCCTTTATGTTATCTATAACCAGTTGAGTAGGGGTAAGTGTTGATGGGGAGGGATTATTTCATTGAGATCTTCTAAAAATTATGATTCATGGCAATTGATTAGCATGCATATACTTGTTAACATGGATGATTCCAAATTACTTTTGTAGAAGAAGGCACATTGGTCATCACTAGGTATCTATCAAGACTAAGCATTATTTCTTTCTCCTCATGTCAGATTTCATTTCTCTTTGTCGGGTCTTGGATAAATATTTTACTCTTGATGGTTATTGTTTGTACAATATTACAACTATATTTACTTATGTATGATACTAGATGCTCGGAGTATTTGGTTCTTATAATGCTTTATTGTTGGGTCACTTCACTTGGTCTTATTGTGCATCCGAGATTGCATGTAGCTTATTGAAACTTTAAGCTCTTGATGTTGACATCATCACCTTCTAAAGTCTGACACCTCTAGAGCATTGGCAAGTTACAATATTGAATGTTGAGTATTGGATCCAATGCCTTACAAATTTTATTACTTCATGTTGCTTTATATCATGTTGAAAATTTTGTGCCTTCTTGTTGACCTCAACATTATGGTCCATTTGATTGGCCTTATATTTATTGCTTAAATACCAGATGCTAGGTGAAAAGTGTTAGGTCTTGTACATTTGCTTTTGCTCCTCCTTGAAGAATTTTAGATGTCAAATTTTTGTTGTCTTGTTGCTAACATGATCCTCTCATATATCTAGCAGGATTTTCATACTTAGCCAGATTCTACTTTGCTTTTGCTAGGTATCGATTTTAATTCCTTAGCATAAAATATTATCTGGAAATAATATGCATGGTACTTTTTTATCTACCCTAGCCTATTTTACATTTGGCCATGCTTATCTACACTCTGCATCTTTCAACAAATTTTGACCTGCTTCATCTACTTTAGTAGCCTCTTCTATTGCTCTTTTAGACTACTACATGCTCATTGTTGCACTAATTTTTAGAAAAATAACTATATGGTCTAAACTATACCACATAGTGGATGTAGGTGGGAAAATTCACCTACATAATTGGTGAATTATGAGGATTTTTTCTTGTAAAATTGAGAACCTAGTATGCCTTATGTATGGGATAATAGGGCTTAGGAAGGAAATGAATCTAGAAGATAAACTAATTAAAAGTGAAACTTATAGAAAAAGAATGAAGGCTATGAATGGAAAGGGAAATACAAGAAGCAAGAAAGGTAGTGATGGTGGAGAACATGAATGCTAGAGTATGGTGGAGATATATTTATACAAATAGGATGAGGAAAAGACCATGGCAGCAATAGGTGAGAAGATATGACATACAATTACAAAAAGAGGAGGGAAATGGTGGTAATGGAAGAGAAAGCAAAGAAAATAGAGATACTTGAAATCAAGCACCTTTGCAAAACTATAACTTCCATGAGCATATTCCTTTACAACTAAGCATTATCTTAGGTCCAGGTTTGTAGCTTTAGGTGAATATTACAGGCCTCCAATATTTTACCTTATTTCATTATCCTTTTTCTAACAAGGCTACAAAGATAGTATCCTTCCAAGTTACAACATGTTGTAGAACTAGGTGCTTCTTTACTTTTCTACATGGGTATCTTCAAAAAATTCATGCATTAGATGACTCTAAATTATCTTTTATAGTTGTTCATTGAAGTTGATGATAATTGGATCTTTAATTAAATTGGATTTTATCTCTATTGGCATTTAAGTTTTAGATATGGTTGCCCATGTGATCGCTCTAGTTTCTTTTTATTTAGCCAATCCAAGCATTGAGCCATGCCATTCTCATTAATGTAACATGAGTTTAATGTCATCACCCTACCATTAGAGCATACGGTTTTTAGTTCAACATAATGTTTACCTTTTTGATCTTTGAAACTAGCACCATATATGTTTGGCTTACACATGCTTGCTTGCTTTGTGATGCTATCGTGATGATATTTGGCACATGTTTTCATCATGAAGGAATTGGGAAAATTAATTTTACATGCTACCACAACCATGTGAAATGACTATAGTTGTTTGTAAAAGATGATATTGACCTTCTTTTCCATTGGGCTATAAAGTCAAGAAAGTGATAGAAAGGAGGAAGGGAATGCTAGAGTAGGTTGTTTACCTTAGCTCATGTTCACCTAGGCATTTTATTTTCTTCATATTTAGTTATTCCATGTATTTTCACCACCCACTTAGGTGTGGATATTTCATTTATCCTATTTAGATATTATGAGATATTACATATTTTTTTCCTAGGTGTTATGGGGATATTTTTAGGTATATTTGAAGGGTTGAGATTCTTTCTCCCCATAGCGATTATAGATATATGTACCATATCACATCTTCCTTTTATATGGTCTATTTTTGTCCTTATCTCTTAGCTTGATCCTATGACTATGGTTGATCATCCTTGCCTATATAAGCAAGGCACCTTCATTGTACTTGTAGTTCAATTCAGATATAATATATGATATTATTACTCCTTGTTTCACATATCTATTTGTAAGCTTATGCTATCAATTTGCTTTCAAATTCTTGTTTTTTGGTTGAATGTGGTGTTCTGTTAACACCTGAGATCCTTGCAGCATGGAATGATCTTATTATTGTTCCTTTCATGGTATTAGAGCAATAGGTGTTGTAATCATCCATTAGTGAGTGTTGTGAAACTATTTTTTTCTTGCAGGTTTGAGGATTCACGTGGAAGCTTCTATTTTTTTATGATTAGATCCTTGGTGGATTTTTTGGCCAGATTTGAGTCTCTCCTTATGTTTTTAGATCATAATTAGCCTCCTAAACCCTCTTTTGCCCATACAACATCAAACTCATCCCCTTGGATCTATCCTAAGAAACACAACCTATTTCTCTATTTTTCATATGTCTTCTAATAGAATGTAATTTTTTCCATAAAACTTATACATAATTTGTAAAATATTTTTATAGACCTACACATAAAATTTTAGAGCATTTGGAGGGGTATTTCAAAAGTTATTCGTATTTTAGTGATTTTGTTAAAATCACTCTACAAGATTTAATTTTTGGAAAATTTCAAAATTTCTTACATTTTTGGAAAGCTCTCCAAAAACTAGGTAGGGTATGTTATTTTAAAAACATGATATATCATATCATTCATATAGAAATTTTCCAAACATAATCTGTTCAAAGATTAATTCTTTATAAAGGCAATTTTTTTTCAATATTTTGTATTTGATTTGCAAAAGTGGTATCTGCAGTTGTTTCTTTTCTACTTTTCTGATTCAAGTAGACAATTGTAAAAACTAAAATTATAAAATTTTCTTGTACACCTAAAATTATAAAGGTAAATTTTTCTAATGGGATTCAACATTCATGAGCTAATAAAATAATCTTTTGGGGGTTGTCTCTGTGCCAATTTGTGCACCCTATATGCAATCTTTTGCTCTTTGGTGATTTTTATAGAATGGATTATTTATTTTCTTCTATATTAGATTAGTGTGATCCATTAAATATGTCAAGTTCTTATTAGTACCATTAAACATATTCACTAAGAAAATCTTGATTTTTGGGAATTGACTCCAAAACATTCTTGAACCAAACACAATATCACATCTTAAAAAAATCTTGTGTCAAAGAGAGATAACACCATACTTGGTTTGAACCTTGAAGTGAAAAGGGTAATCCTCACCTGTCCCATCATGCAACATAGTCCGCAAAAATAGTGGTTTTCACCACTATCACAGTTGCTTCCGAATTCAAAATACAGAGTAGTAAGAATAGGGTACAATTCTCATCACACTTAGGTTGAGAATCCAATTCCCCAAAGCTCTAAATTTTTCATCACACATCACTGATCATTGGGTTGTAAGGATCATACTACATTTCTAGTCAGATGATTAAGTAGTCATCCCCAAAACTCGAGAGATCAAAATTCTTGGACTATGGAGGTAATCTCCATCGGAGCTATAGATGCTTGACTAGAAGTGGAGTACGCTCATGTGTGGTGACACATCTCTTTTAAAGAGACTTCTAGCTGCACATACAGATAAGATAGCTTCTTGGTCTCATCCATGACATGTCATACCCAATTTACTCAAGATGAGTTAATAAAATCACTTGCACACACATTGGTTCTTGATTACCTCAAGTCATTACCATGCTCATGATTTGGTAAATGAATTTATTGCACATACATTTGGACCTAGAGGAATTAGACAATTTTAGTGAGTTTTTTTTATGCCAATAGTATGTTTGAGTCTTTGTAAAACAATTAGTTTTCCATATCAAAATCCATATCTTCTTCCATATCAACATCCATATATTATACCATGTCAACATCCATGTCAATTCATGAGTATTTCACCCCACATATCACCAAGTTTTGGTGCCCCTGATTAAACAACAATGTTAAAACATTGACCAAGAAAACTCTAAACTATGAATGATCATTAGAACATTTGCATTACCACTTGCATTAATCATCCATAACACATTAACACTTGCATTAATCATCCATATACATATGCATTTACACAAAATCATTCACATATAAGCATAACACAAAATGAAAAGCCATGTGTATATATATGTATAAATATCGCATGTACAATGAGTGCCCAAAAAGGCTACATAAAATGGAGCTAGGGTTATGCATAAGGGGTTGGACTCAAAATTTATTTGTAAAAAAATGACGAATCCTAATCAAAATAAAGGTGAATCATGGATAATCCTAAGAAAATCAAATCGAGCATCTTCATACTAAAATTTGGGGTATTTGAAGCCCTAAAATGTAAGGTCATCTTTGGGGCCAATTTTGACCTATTAAATCATCTTATAACTTCATAAAAAAACCACCATTAGATCAGGATTGAAAAGATATTTCCAACGAGTACAAATATGCCTATGTTTGGATATATATTGTGGTGAATTGACTCTAAGAAAAAATTGGTCCTAAAAATTTTAGGCGAATGGGTCGATGTCGAGGGTCTTCATATTTGCCAGTTTCCAATTTTGGAAATCCTAATATTTGCCCAAATTTTGAATATTTTCCACTATGCATAATCTTGAATGGAGCACCAAGGCTCATATATAAAAAAGTGCATCTAAGCACTAGCTAATGCCTATGAGAAGACCCCTATGAATATGAAGGAGCCCTAGACCTAGTTTTATACCTAGAATCACTAGGCCTAGCTGACCTGAATATGGATGAGGAGGGCGGTTCTAGAAGACCAATATCATGCTCCATCAACCGATCTTCCAAAGCTCAGATATATCCCCCCTGAGCCCAAAGGTGATGTACATAATGCCTTTGCCTACGATGCCCCTCTAGCAGCTCTGCCTAGAGCCTCATGATCCTATCCTCGTCTCCACATACTACCAATCATACCTCCAACTTTGTTCATAATCAAGATATATCTACCTCTAGAATTACCTCTCTATCTTACAATCGAGCTATCTCCACATCTCAAGCTGATATCATAGCATCTTGCTCTACCACCTGCTACTCTAGCCTCGCTCGATCATCCTCGCTTCGACTAGGTGGCCCATCTAGAATATTCTCTATATCCTCCATGTTCCCTCCATCTCCCCTAAACTTAGGAACCTGCTCTACCATATCCCCTCCATATCCTCCATCCTTCAAAATCTACTCTACCACCCTCCTAGTCTGCCTCCTCTGACTACTAGATCGGAGATGCCTCTGATATTGGGGAGCCTCCTCGACTCCCTTGACCTAATACCTATATCCCTCTCCATAATCTACTGCTAGAATCGGTACCCATGGTGGCTGAGTCATGAACCATACATCATACTCCTTCGTAGTCCCCACATTATCCACATAGGGGATATTGATCTCCTCATCATCCTCTAGTGTGACCCTCCATGCCTCGATGCACTAGCTCATAAAAAAACCCCTGTATCAATCTAAACTAGCGTAGCACCCATGGGAACTAGATCAACTCCACATCTTCGTGCACCTCACAACCACCCATCTAGCCTACCACACCTGCTACAAAAGCTCTCCATCACCTATCCACATGGCACCTCACAATGGCCTCTATATCACCTAAGATACCACTAGTCTAGCCCATAGATCCCTATACCACTACCTCATCTGAGTAAGATGACTTGGTTCCGCCTCCTCTACCACTGAGCACCTCATAGCATAGGGCTTCTCCCTATCCCATCCCCTTATCAGTAAGCCCATAGGTTGAGCCAAATTGAAGTGCTTCCAACCCTAGCATTGTAGTAGAACACTACAACCTAGTCCCTAGTGCTTCTGCCTCTTCACCTTATATAGCTCCAAGTATAACTACACTAATAAAGTAGGATCCCATGCATACACCAGTGGTTTAGCGAGCATGTCGAACACAAACCTGATAAGGTTCCAAGGGAACCGACATTTGATGCTATTTGGTGCCACTATGTTGGCCAACATGAACATCACCAAAGTGGGAAGGGCATCCAGATTCTTGTCCACATACATGGAAAAGTAAGTAACCCCTCCACTCATTACCTCCACAACATCCCATCCATCCCAAAAAATGCGGTTCACCTCAGCCTTCTTATCGTGTCCAACCTCGACATGCAAGCCCTCCATCGGTAACTTGAGGATGCGGTAAACATCCTCAAGTATCACAGTTATCTCTCCTATATGGAGCTAAAAGGTCCCCCTATCCGGATCCCACCTCTCTACCAAGGCTAAAAGGTACTCTCTATTAGCCCTCACCACATCTATTTGGGTTGCCCCTGCTAGCCCCACCACCTCCAACCAATCCCAATCCTCACTCCGTAATGTCTTTCTCATCCTAGGGATGAGAGGCGAGAACCGATGCTGAGCCTCCAAAATATTTAGCTGCAACACAACACAAAAAAAATAATGTTAATACATGTACATTACTAAAAAAAAACAATGGAAATTTTTTGCATAAAAATAAAAGAAGGTCAAAAGAACTTACCTTGGCAAAGCGCACAGTCACACCTGCTTCGGGAATGATGAGGGTTTTATCGCATGGTGATTTTATAGGTAGCCCAATGATCAGAGGTCGATGTTGTAGTGGTACAAAAAAAGACTCAGTGAAGTGATGACGTTGTTTCACAGATAGTTTCAAAAGCTAGCAGCTAGATGCAACAATGATAGATGATAGCATTAGGCATAGACAAGGATAGTCACAAGGATAGTCATAGGTCATAACATGGTAGGTTTAGGGCTCGAATCAGTAGGATTAAACTCACTGATTTTGCTGGATAAAATCTCACATGCATATGATGTGCAGTTTAAAATACCACATGATAATAAATACCAACACAAGGACCACTAGAATTGGAAATCAATGAAGATTAAACCCATTGGACGTGTCAGTTGTCGAGTGGTAACGCATATGGGATATGATAAGATAGGTGGACCCATATGCCACAATGGAAAACTACATGGAATACCCAAACCCCTACTAGGATCTACATCTACCTAAAAATTTAGACCCCAAATATGATATGGATAGTCACTTTCAGTGATTGAGAAGTTATCAAACACCAATGCAGTGGGTAAGAAACTGTAGCTCATAGTTAGAAAAATGATGGACGAATGGTAGACAATGCTTTGCATATGAACAAATACAACAAATAACATAGTGGAAACTGGCTCCAAGACATCGGATGTAAACTTAGAAGGTATTGTTTTGAGGTGATGAATTTGACTCCAGTGGCGATCCGATGACTTGGCAGTGAAAGCCATAAGCAACATATGTAGAGAGGGACCAACGTGAGCCCTAGGTGCAACGTGGACCCACTAAAATGATGGTATGGAGCCCAGTGATATAGAAGGTTACATGGATATGGCTGCGGTGTGATGGAATCATAACAGCCACAATGAGAATGAAGTAGAGCAGAGGATGTTATCACACCAGGAATTATACTGAAATGGCCATAGTAGAGATTTTATAGCATGAGGTTCATTTTCCCTAACATGGTAGACATAGATGCATTATTGGAAGTCATGGTCGATGGTAGTTTTTACCAATTTCCCACTGGAAGCACAGAGGGAATTTAGAGACAGGCAATTTCGATCATTTGGCCATGTCGAACTGATCAGAGAAATGGTAAAAAAATGGGCCACCAAATATGCTACTGGTAGGGATTGTTATGACAAAATGACATTGAAAAAATTTGTGTCTAGCAGACGATAATGCAGTAGTTTGACTTGTTCAGAGAAATCTACGTCAATGGCGAATATTATGGGATGAATGTCTATGGAATGGATTTTTTGGTATCACGGATCAAGTGGAAAAACCAGTGAAGGTGGATTGAAACAACAATAGCTCAGTCACGAATGACATAGGCGGTTTAGACCCAAGCAAAGAAAAATTTGACATGGTTTTAAACCTCGACAATAAGCAAATGTCAGCAACATTTATGAGCTTCGTCAAGCATCCCAGAAGATAAGTGCTATTTATGTATACAAGGTGTCGAAGGAGCTCATACCGACAAGGATGAAAGGAACTTATAATAGGATGTCCCATATATGGTATCAATGATTTTGTTTTAATCACATCCCAAGGCATTTTTTATATAATTTACATATTTCTCTATAGACGACGGGTGACCTGGATTGGTGACAGCACAACGAAGACGTGTGATTTGGACATCACACATCACCATAAACAAAATTTTGAATGGATTGTGTAGGATTTCATGGACAACCTGAAAGGGGGATCCAAAATACGACATTGATAGTGACTATGGGGGAATTCGATTAGCATGCATGAGCTATGAAGACCGCGATATAGATCTACAGTGAGTGGCTCAAATTCAACTGAACAGGGTTATCAGAAGTAGGGTAGGTGTTCGACATGTTTTCTACCCAGAAGTGTTGGTAGGGTAGGGTACGCAAACTAAGACGCAAGCTACATGGCAAAGACAACAAAATACACACTGACAACAAGTGTAATATGTGACAAGGATAGACAAAACTATAATTTATGAATGAGCGGTTGTATATTGGTGAAAATTAGAGGTTGGGCACAACCATGATTAGCCATCATGGCATCATCAAGGTTGAGAGGGCTTCAAATATTTTATTTCGGTACTTTTAATGGATAAAATTTATTAAATACAACGAGGGATGAAGTGGCCAATTATTAGAGCGCAATATGATTTTGTCATATAACTCTTCCATAATACATACAAGAGTAAAAGCATTACATGCGCATATGAAAGAGCGGTTACTAAGGGTGAAGCGCGTGCCATTACACTATGTTCCATAGAAACCCAAACAAATAAAAAAAAGGAATGGAAGATGTTCGAAGCTCAAAACAAAAGTTTGAGGAAGGGAAAACGAAGAGACATGGATTCTCAAAATCAAATAGAAATGAAGAGATGTGGTTTTCCAATGAAACAAAGGAATGAAATATTTTATGCATTTTTTAAATATCCCATTAAAAAGAGGACAAAATGCTGGAGTCTTTTGGGAAGGCCAGATGTTGCTGAAATGGAGATGTAAAAAAAATATATTTTGGTATTTTTATGCAAATATTTTAGGATTTCTGCACCTTTTTGAGCAAAATAAGAGGAGAATCATTTATGAATGTTTTTGTGTTTAGTGTCTATTTTTCTTTTTCTCAGTTTTTAGATTTATATGCAATTTTTAATGCATTTCATGGTTGTATTGCTGAATATCTAGAAACAGAGGAGTAAGTTTATTCCTTAGAAGCTTGCATCTAACTTATTTCGGGATGTGCAAATGTAGTTCTGGTTAGGTAGGATTACATTCAAAAATTTTCATATCTCGGGTTCTACATGATAGGGCAACATGAAACTGCTATTAATTCATTTTCTGTGTTTTCTGGATTTTATTGCCATTTCCAAATTTTATTGTATTTTTCTAACTCTTCATTTTGCATTTTTTTTAAAACTTTGACAATTAAAATAAAAATTAAAAAAATTAAAATGACAAAAATAAATACATGGGTGTGAAGAATGAGCTACAATATTTCATCCAAAACAAATTTGAACTCATTCCGAAGCCATGTCAATTTTATAAAAATTGTTGTTTTATGCAGATTTTTATAATTTCGGAATTTTGCATTTTTCACATTTTGAAGGTAAATCAGATTTTTCAGCTTTCCATTTTTATTTGCAGGTATAAATGAGCTTCCATTTATGAAAATTTTAATTTCATTAAGTAGGGGTAAATTTTAATGCAATTCCATAAGCTATCATTTTTAGAGAAATAAATTCTTTTTTCTTTATGAAAATTCTGATTTCATCAAAGAGAGGTAATTTATACATCACATCAAAGGATATTGCTTTAAAGCATTAAATTATTTCTTATTTATGAAAATTATGATTTCATTAAAGAGAGATAATTAATAATGACATTTCAATATCATGTAATAAATAGCTCTCTTTGTGAAAATTAATTTAATCAAAGAGGGATAATTTATTTATTATATCAAAGGCTACTATAGCTACAAAGTGGGTCATCCAAATTATTCCATCTTGAGGTTTAAAGTAATATAAAAGGAATTATTTCATCATTTGAAATTCATGTTTAAAGATAGGTTTTAATCTTCTACTTCATGCTTAAAGTAGGATTTAATGCAAGATAAAACTTGTTTGAAATCTACTTAATAAAGGAAGATAAAATCTACCTAAAATCCTCCAAGATAAAATGAATTAAGGCTTTACATTGTGGTCATATGAGGGCCAATTCACATTTGCTTTCTTTAGTTTTATAAACAATCATAAGCATGACATAATAAAATACACCAACACATATCCCTTGTTAATAATTACTTGCAATCACTAAGGTATTCCTAGTATTTAATTGATATATATTCATTGAGATTACTAATACACATGTGCAATGCTTATATAGCGGAACCTTGGAGAAGTTGTTTTGTTTTAACTTCTTTGCAAGAGAGGGTTTTGTGATCAAAATCCTAAGGTGAGTGTGGTTTTGCAATTGGGAAAAATTACCACTCAACATTTTGGCGCTAGAAGGAGGGCATAAATTGGTGTTATTTTATTTATGCTAAATTGTTCATTGTTGTTCTAAATGCTTTTGACTTATTCTTGCAATGAATAATGTGATATTGATGTAACTTTGAAAGCTCTAAATTGCTAAATATTTCAAGTCCTTTTGATTAGCATCTTTGACCTCCTTTAACACTCAATACTTTGGGAGCTAGGAGGTACTGAATTGGTTTACTTTATTACTATTTAGATGCTAACTTGTTCATTTTACTTGAAAGAGTTATTTAAAGACATTGGTATTGACTAATGAGACTTTGTTTATCACTTTCATTGATTCTAACATTATCTATTTTGATGATGCATTAATGATAACCTATTACAAATGTGAGAATATTCTTCAATGTCATGCTTTAATTAATGTGTATCTTTTGGTTGAATTCTAACATGATGATTCATATGTTAAACATATGATTCATATGATGATTCTATACCATATTGTACACTTGTATATAGTTTTGGTTTTCTATTTTCATGCTTTATCCTTAATTATTGGTTTTGTTTTGTGTTCTTGTTAGTTTACATCAAGTTAGATTTTGGTTTATGTTTCTTTGTAGTTTTGTGTTGTGGGTTGTTCCATTTTTTGAGGTGATGTTTTGTGGTCGCTAACTTATGGTCTTTGGCCTATTTTTGTGCTTCTTTATTTAGTAGGTTGGAGTATCTAATCTGAAAACTAGTGAACCTGAGAAAATGGGGATGAATTATTTGGTGAAGATTTTGGGACTAAGATGGTGGAGAGTGGAACAATGAAATATTTCTCTAAATATCCACATGTAACTCACACATGTTAAAGGGTATTTTTGGAAATTATGAAGGATGAAGTTATCTTAATTTGCAACCCTAGGTGAAAATTCAACACGCTCTACTTGTAGGCTTCCTAACCCCAGTGATGCTTGAAGATTTGGAAAGTTTTTTCTTTTGAAAAAAAGAGGAAGACGAGCATTAAAAAGGTTGATCAAATCAGTCACAAGATCTAGATAAAATATATCAGGGCTATAGACGCCTGATCGAAATTAGGGCTTTATCTAGACACAACTCAGGTAAAAGGAGATACTTTGCAAAGCATTAAAAAAACACAAGGGTGAGTTAGATAAACCCTACCGGGGCTATAGATGCTTGACTAGTAGTGGGGCTTTGTCTGTAAAATTTTTCATTTTATGAGATGTACTTCATAGCCTAATGCAAAAAGGGATGATGGAATCTGGAGGATTTTTAGAGATGCAAGAATGAATCACTTTTTCACACACTGAGCAAAGGTAAATGGATTAATTATTCCTATTCGAAGCTATTTACCCCCTTCTTCTCGGGACATTTCTAAATAATTTATGTTTCGTTGATCTTGTGTGTTCTCGTTTCAGGTTGGATTCTTTACCCGAAATGCTCAGGAGCATTTCCCAGCAGAGTCACCATTTTTTGTGATTGTTGCACAACTCACCCCAAAATTGGGGACCCACCTTTTAATTTTTGTGTTTGGGTGCTTTTGTTTCATTTTGAGTGTCTAGCAATTTATTGTCGACAATTTTTATCATCAATTTGTTGTCGATATTTTTTATCGTCAATTTGTTGTCGATGATTTTTATCGTCAATTTGTTGTCGATGATTTTTATCGTCAATTTGTTGTTGACAATTTTTATTGTCAATTTGTTGTTGATGATTTTTATCATCAATTTGTTGTCGATGATTTTTATCATTAGTTTGTTGCCGACAATTTTTTATCATCAATTTTGTTGTTAGCAATTTCATTGTTAAATTTGGTGTTTGCTTTCATTTGCATGTTTCAAATTATATATATATATATATATATACAATAAAAATATATATTAAAAACAAAAACAAAAAACATCTATATATATATAATAAAGAAAGCATTTTTTTATTTTATTTGTTTTTGTGAGAAACCTCTATGACCATAAAGCAAGCATTATAATAAAGTAAAAATATAAAATAAGATAAAAATAAAAAATAAAAAATATAATAATAAAATATTCTTTTATATATATATAAGATAATATGGATTAAAGTAAAGCCATGTGGCTTATTTAGTCATTTTTTAGGTAAGTTTAAGACTTTATGTCCAAATTATATGTCATGGTTTTAAATGCTTATTTAGAATTTGGTTGTGGTTTGCAGATAAGGCAAAAACCATTGCAATGGTAAATATGGAAGTAGACGACACAACGCAATAGTGGTCACATTCAATGGGGAAGAATTGCACACAAATCAAAGGAATTAGTGTTACCGAGATTTAATCGCGCAGGCATCGATGAGGAGTCACCAAACAATGACGTGGACATCTCTGCGTGGCAAGGACTCAACGTCAACATTTATCAGAGGATGAGGGTTTTATCACATGGTGATTTCATGGGTAGCCCAATGACCAGAGGTCGATATTGTAGTGGTACAAATGAATACTAGACAAAGTGGCAGTGTTGTTTCATGGATGGTTTCAAAAGCTAGCAGCTAGATGCAGCAACGACAGATGACAACGTCAAGCATAAACAAAGATAGTCACAGATCATAACATGATAGGTTCAGGGCCCAAATGAGTAGGATTACACTCACTAATTTTTCTAGATAAAATATCACATGCACACGGTGCACAGTTCAAAATACCACACGATGATAAGGACCAACGTGGGGACCACTAGAACTGGAAATCGATGAAGATTAAACCCATTGGACATGTCGATTGTCAAGTGGTAATGCAGAAATGATATGAAAAGATAGGTAGACCTATACACCACAATAGATGACTATGTGGAATACCCAGACCCCTACTCAGACCTACACCTACATGACAATGTGGACCCCAAAGATGATATGCAAGTCATTGAGAGAGGTTATTGGATTGACAAGTTATCAGATGCCAGCATAGTGGGGAAGAAACTGTAGCTCATGGATAGAACAATGATGGATGAACGACATACAATGCTTTGCATATGAAAGAATACAAGGAATAATATAGTGGAAACTAGCTGTAAGACATCGAACGCGAACGTAGAATGTATTGTTTCAAGATTATGAATTTGACTTTGGTGGCAATTTGGTAACTTGGCAATGAAATTCGTAAGAAGCATATGTATAGAGGGACCAATGTGAGCCCTAAGTATGATGTAGACCCACTAAAATGATGGGATGGAGCCCGATGATGTAGAAAATTACATGGATATGACCATGGTGTGACGAAATTATAGCAACCATAGTGGGAATGAAGTAGAGCAAAGGATATTATCACTTTGAGAATTATACTAAAATGGCCATCGTAGAGATTTTATAGCTTGAGGTTCATTGTCCTTGACACATCAAACATAGATGCATTACCAAAAGTCATGGTCGAAAATACTTTTTACCAATTTCCCATCGATAGCACAAAGGGAATTTAGAGACAGGTGGTTTCGGTCATCTTGCCAAAATAGTAGAGTTAGTTTACGTTTTAAGGAGTGACAACATCAAACAGATCAAAGCAATGGTAAGAAAATGGGCCACCGAAGATGCTGCTGGTAGGGATTATTATGACAAAATGATATCGATAAAATTTGTGTCTAGCAAAAGATAATGCGGTAGTTTGACTGGTTGAGATAAATTGATGTCAATGGCAAAGATTATGGGCTGAATGTCTATGGAATGGGTTTCATTGGTATTGCGGATCAAGTGGATAGACCAGTGAAGGTGGATTGAAACAGTAGCTCATTCACAGACAACATAGGCAGTTTAGACCAAAGCAAATACAGATTTGACATGGTTTTAAATATTGACAATAAGTGAACATCGGCAAAATTTATGAGCTTTGTCAAGCATCCTGGGGGATGGGTGCTATTTATGTATACAAGGTATCAAAGAATCTCATACCGACAAGGTTGAAAGGAACATATAATTGGATGTCCCATATATGGTATCGATGATTTTGTTTTAATCACATCCCAAGGCATGTGTTATTTAATTTACATATTTCTCTATAGATGCCAACAACGAGCGATCTGGATTGGTGACAACACATCGAAGATGCGTGATCTAGACAACACACATGACCATAAACAAAATTTTGAATGGCTTGTGTAGGATTTTGTGGATAGCATGAAAGGAGGCTCTAAAATACAACATCGGTAGTGACTATGGGGGAATTCAATTAGCATGCATGAGCTGTGAAGGCCACGATATTGGTCCGCAGTGATTGGCTCAATTTCAATTGAACGAGGGTTATGAGAAGCGGGGTAGGTTTCTAACATGTTTTTTACCCAGAACCACTGGTAGGGTAGGGTATGCAGACTAAGATATAGGCTACATGGTGGAGACAAAAAAATACACACTAACAACAAATGTAATATGTGGAAAGGATAGGGAAAATGATAATTTATGCACATGAGATTGTATATTGGTGAAAATTAGAGGTTGGGCACAACTATGATTAGCCACCATGGCATCATCAAGGTCGAGAGGGCTTCAAATGTTTTGTTTCGGTACTTGTAATGGATAATATTTATTAAATATAGTGAGGGACCAGGTGGCCAATTATTAGAGCGCAATATGATTTTGTCATATAACTCTTCCATAATACATACAAGATTAAAAATATTACATGCACATATGAAAGAGTGATTACTAAGGGTGAAGCGTGTGCCATTACACTATGTGCCATAGAAACCCAAAAAATAAAAAAGGAGGAATGGAAGACGTTCGAAGCCCAAAATAAAAAGTTTGAGGAAGGGAAAACGAAGAGACATGGATTCTCAAAATCAAACAGAAATGAAGAGAATGGTTTTCCAATGAAATATTTTATGTATTCTTTAAATATCCCATTAAACAAAGGAAAATGGGTTAGATTCTTTTGGGAAGGCCAAATGCTGCTAAAATGAAGATGTAAAACATAAATACTTTGGTGTTTTGATGCAAATATTAGAGGACTTCTGCACCTTTTTGAGCAAAATAAGAGGAGAATCATTTCTAAATGTTTTTGTGTTTAATGTCCATTTTTATTTTTCTTGGTTTTTATATTTATAGGCAATGTTTAATGCATTTTATGGTTGCATTGCTGAATATCTAGAAATAGAGGAGTCATTTTATTCCTTAGAAGCTTGCATCTAACTTATTTCGGGATGTGCAAATGCAGTTCCGGTTAGGTTGGGTTACATTCGGAAACTCTCATATCTCGGGTTTTGCATGATAGGGTAGTATGAAATTGCTATTAATTCAAATTTTGGGTTTTCTGCATTTTATTTCTATTTCCAATTTTTATTGTATTGAACTCTTCATTTTGCAAATTTTTTAAAACTTTGATGATTAAAAAAAAAAAAAAAAAAAAAAAATGACAAAAATAAATACATGGGTATGAAGAATGAGCTACAATATTTCATCCGAAACAAATTTGAACTCATTTTGAAGCCATGTTGATTTTATAAAAATTGTTGAAAATTATTGTTTTATGCAGATTTTTATAATTTTGAAATTTTACATTTTTCACATTTTGAAGGTAAATCAGATTTTTCAGCTTTACATTTTTATTTGCAGGCATAAATGAACTTCCCTTTATGAAAATTTCAATTTCATTAAAGGGGGGTAAATTTTAATGGCATTCCATAAGCTATCATTTTCGGAGAAATAAATTTGCCTTTCTTTATGAAAATTCTGATTTCATCAAAGAGAGGTAATTTATACATTACATCAAAGGCTATTGTTTTAAAACATTAAATTATTTCTTCTTTATGAAAATTATGATTTCATTAAAGAGGGATAATTAATAATGACATTTCAATATCATGTAATAAATTGCTCTCTTTGTGAAAATTAATTTCATCAAAGAGGGATAATTTATTTATTATATCAAAGGCTACTATAGCTACAAAGTGGGTCATCCAAATTATTCCATCTTGAGGTTTAAAACAATATAAAAGGAATTCTTTCATCATTTGAAATTCATGTTTAAAGATAGGTTTTAATCTTCTACTTCATGCTTAAAGTAGGATTTAATGCAAGATAAAACTTGTTTGAAATCTACTTAATAAAGGAAGATACAAATCTACCTAAAATCCTCCAAGATAAAATGAATTAAGGCTTTACATTGTGGTCATATGAGGGTCAATTCACATTTTCTTTCTTTAGTTTTATGAACAATCATAAGTATGGCATAATAAAATACACCAACACATACCCCTTGTTAACAGTTACTTGCAATCACTAAGGTATTCCTAGCATTTAATTGATATATCTTCATTGAGATTACTAATACACATGTGCAATGCTTATATAGTGGAACCTTGGAGAAGTTGTTTTGTTTTAACTTCTTTGCAAGAGAGGGTTTTGTGATCAAAATTCTAAGGTGAGTGTGGTTTTGCAATTGGGAAAAATTACCACTCAACAGTACTTCACATTTTGAGTGAATCCATGCCAAGAAAAATTTGCATAAAATCTGTCATTGATGGCCTAGTTCGTGGGGCTTGAAACATAGACAAAATCACATTTCATCATCTCTAATTTCCTTGACAGTCATCACAGATATAGGCACTAGCTAGGGTGATTGGTTCTAATTGTGGAAATTATCCGATAGTCACTAGTAGGTCCTCCAAGGTTGACTCTTTTTCTTTTATTGCATCTTCATATTTGCATATCAATGACGCTAGATGACACATTCTTCAACAACATCGAATCACCACAAATTTGGGGTAACCATATTTGGTTTTGATTTTTCCACAATGGGATACATCTTACATGATCATGGTATATAAACTTGGTAAAAATCCCTTTCTCTATTAGGGTAAAAATAGAGTCCATCACATGCATCTTACAACAACCCCCTTTTCACCATTGGGGGAAAAACGGTATCACATTTACATCATTCATATCGTCCACAATCACATCATTCTCTTGCACAACAATTTGCATTCATTTTTCAATTGGCTTGTGAGATTCATCCGTAAAATCATTTTCCAATTGAGGGGGTAAGCTACACAATCAAAATTATTTTATCTCTAAGCTCATGTCCACATCTCAACAAAGTTGCCTTGCCATCAAGCAAAAATAAATGTCTTGTATTTTTGCACCGCATTATGTTTCACGCAATGCGATACAAAAAGGAGCATCTGTAGACACCAAATCCTAGCCACTTATCACTCATCCAAGTATTTATACCATTTTATTACCCATTATTTACATATACTATATATATTTGTTTAATATATATTTAAATATTAATATTTTATATTAAATTATATGTATGTTTAATAAATGTGTATATATATGTTTAAATTAATCTCAGTCATCCATCTTAATCTAATCCTAGCCATTCATCCACCTTACCTCCATCACCGAGAATCCTTGGGTGCTTCTTGCTACTTCCGAGCATCTACGAGCATCTCAAATCCTAGTTCTACTAAGTAGCGAACCCTCAGGTGTTGCTAGGGCATTTGTGCACCTATTTCCTACAACGATGACAACAACCAATTAGAAAGCGACAAGTTCACAAGGTAAATCTTCCATTATTGTATTCATTTTTATCATTTCCATATTTGCATGCAGTTTATTATTTGGTATTTAGGGTTTTTATTGATTTATGAGGATCTCACATAGTGAAGACCTTACATTTACTACTAATTCTCTTTTATCATTTTCTATGTGCAGATTTGGATATATAGGTATTGAGTAGTTGTTTAAGCTGGAGAGGTCCGATCAATGGATATCTGAAGCCCACTCACTTTTGTCGGGATTGATCAAGCATGAAGAAACCACCCTAATTTGTTGGCTAGGGTTTCAAAGAACCCTAGAATATTTTTTTGAAAAATAATTTGAAAAAACTTGTATTAAAACAAAGATCATTTACAAGTTGGGATGAGACTTTTCCCAGCCTTAGTCATAGAGAACACATGTTTACAATAGTAAAATAATATTTGCATTGAAGTCAAATCTCTTAAACCATATTTCTACAATGATTGTTCACTTGTTTACAACTATAAAAGAAGATCTCCATTGAAACATAAATCTCCTAAACAATATTTCTGGAATGGTTATCCAAATTAGCTAAGTACTGGATTTGCTCACCAACCTGCCTAATCATCTCATCCTCAATAGCCATGTCACCGTGCCACTGAACCTTAGTACCCATCTTAGCCAGGAAGTCTGCCACTTTATTTAGATCTCTACTCACATAAACTGGAATCACATCATCTAATTCCCTCCATAATTCCTTAATTTGAGTGACAAGAATCCTCAACCTCCATGTTTTCAAAGCAAAGTTCCTCATGCAATCTATAGCTCCAACCATTATTTGAGAATCTGATTCTAGGATTACCCTCCTATGACCTTGTTTTACTGCCCAAATAGAAGTAGATTTGATAGCTAAGGCTTCTGCTTAATTATTTGTGGCTCTTCCCAAGCCTTGCAGTTCCCAATAGAGCACTTTTCCAACATGATTCTGACAAACCACTCCAATTCCAGCTCTACCCGGATTGCCTTTTGTAGCTCCATCGGTATTAATTTTAATCCAACCTTCTGGGGTGGTTTCTAACTAGCTATGTCCTGTCCCTCTTGCACTTCAACTTCCTTCTCCATTGCACCAATAACAAACTGAGTTTCCTCTTTAGCATAGACTGCCACAGTTTCTGTGACTTTGCTCCAAAATGACCTGCCAAACTCCATCTAAAGAAGAAAAAGTTTCTCTAAAAATTCTAGCATTTCTTTCCAACCACACTTGCCACAAAATAAATTTTAATCCAAGCTCCAAATAAATACAAAGAGCTTTAGATTTAAATATACCCCTCTTCCATCTTTCCCAAATATTAATCCGATTCAAATCACCATTAACTTGAATTTTATAATATAAAAACCATCTCTCCCAAATCTGGTGCGTGAATGGGCACTCAAACATCAAGTGATTAGTTGTTTCCTCACTCTTGTAGCATAAAACACATTGATATGGACCAATGATTCCCCTGCATCTGAGATTATCAAAAGTAAGAATTCCATTATGCATGAACTGCTAGGAAAAAAAGTTTACTTTCGGCCAACCCTTGGACTACCAAATATTTCTCCAATCCTCAACCTGATATGTATGAGGAGGAGGCTTTGGAAGGATCTTATCATATCCGTATTTCACTGTGTAGACACCAAGGCTCCCATAGCCCTAAGCTAATTCATCCTCCTCGTCTCTACCTGTGAGAAATATTTCTGCCAAGATTAAGAACCCTAGAATATTGAGATTATTGTATTGAACAATAAAACTTTGTAAAAAAAATCCCAATCGAGGGCATATTTGGTTGTAATATCAGAAACCACCCAAAAATAAAAATCAAATTTATTTATGTGCAATCACATGTTTATTTTTATTTAATTGTTCATTTATTTAAGTTTAGTTATTTGGTGTTCGATTTCGTATCTACAATTACTAACCTTAAGTCCATATATAAAACCATCTTTGTAAGCCTTCTTTAAGTTCCTACTCAAAATTTCTGCCATAATAATGAATAAATAAGGAGATAAAGGATCTCCTTATCTAAGGCCTCTCTTGACTTTAAAATATTCTATCACTAACCCATTGACCAACACTGAATAAGAAACTGTAGAGACACAAGCTTTAATCCATCTACCCATTTCTTCCCAAAACCAAACTTATCTAAAACTACAAAAAGAAAATTCCATTTAACCCTATCATAGGATTTACTCATATCAAGTTTTAAGATCATAGCTTTATCTTTTCTTGAAGATGTTGAATGTATAAATTCATCAGCTACTATGATCCCATCTAAAGTTTGTCTCCCTTTCACAAAACCTTATTGCTTTTTTTAAATAATTTGTCTAACAGTGGCCTTAATCTATTTACCATCACTTTGGAATTAATATTATAAGCCATATTACATAGTATTATGGGTCTAAAAGAATCAAACAATTAATCATCCTTCGTTTTTGGAAGTAGGGTAAGATAAGTTACATTTATTTTATAAGAAATGTATTGTTTTACCCTAGACTGTTCCACTGCCACCAATAAAGAATCCTTCATGATATACCAATTATGTTGCTAAAATGACTAGGGGATTTATCCTTATTAAAAGAGAAAAGATCTAAATGAACTTCTTCTAGAGTAATAGGCTCCATCAGTTTCCTATTGTCTTCATTTGTTATAACTGAAGGAACATCTTGAAGAAGTTTATAATTAAGAACTTCGGTCTCCTATGAACCTAGAATATTCTAATAAAACTATTTAGCCTCTTTTCTAATTTCACTATGATCTTCAATCTAGACCCCTTATATTGATTTAATTCTACCCATTCTAGAAGAAGATCTCTGTACTATAGCCAGCCTATGAAAAAACTTTATTTTTTTATCTCCTTTTAACCAACTATATCTTGATTTTAATCTCCATAATTTCTCTTTATTACTCAAAATATTATGATATTCACTAAGCAACTCCCTTTCCTCTGAGCTTGTATTATTTTCATCACCTTTTTGGAAATTTGAAAGTTTATCTTTTAGTTATTCTTTCTTCTCAAAAATATTTCCAAAGGTGTTCTTGTTCTATTCTTTTAATCTAGATGTCATTGCTTTAATTTTGTTTGGAAGAGCATACAACCGACCATTACCTAAATAATTTCATATTTGAGCTATCATATCAACAAATTGAGGATGGTCTTACCACATTTGCTCATATTTAAAATATGATATTTTTTAATTCACTAACCACCATTTTAACTCTTATTGACTAGTGATTTGAACCAATCCTTGTTAAGGTATTAATTTTAGCATAAGTTCCTTCATCTAGCCAATGATCTGATAGAATGCATCTATCTAATTTTTCTACTATTAGGTTCTAGCCTCTCATGTTGTTGGTCCAATTATAGTTGTCTTCTTCAAACTCAACTTCCCATATATTTTTGTTTTGAATAAAAGCTGAGAAATATTTCATACTTTGGGTCAATTTCCTAATTCCCCAAAAGTTTTCATTCAGTTGATCATAAAAATGGATTTCTTGGTCTTTACTTCTCATAAAGGCCTCAATCCCACTCCAAAATTCTAATATACCTGATTGAGTTGTAGGACCATACACATTAAGGATGAAGTGAATATCAGTAAAGTAGAAAGTGACTAAAGAGGCAATCCAATACCTAGTTTTATGAATGGTTACACAAAGATTCTACAAGGATTCCAACAAGTTAGAATCCCCCCTGCCACTCCTTCAGAATCCATAGCATCCCATTCAAATATTTCCCAAACTACTTTCATAGTTTTTGAAACTTCTTCTTTTGTCATTTTTGTTTCCTGGATACAGAGAATATTAGGTTTATTACTTAAACATAGGTCACTAATACACCTATTATTAGAGGAGGTATTAGCACCCCTTATATTCCATGAGATGATAATCATGTCTCATTAGGGGCTTTTGGCCCCTCTCGCATTTTACCAATATCATTTTGTTGTTTGGTAAAAAGAAGTTCAACCAACTTATTTTGTGTTCCTTTCTCTATGTTAGCTCTTGCTTCCCTAGATCTTGCTTGATAATTTGAGGGTTTTTCTCTTTTTGCCTTACCTATATCAAGAGTAGGTCTTATTATTCTATTCCTCAATATTCTTTAACCATATTATTTTTCAACATATTTATCCTCTCTTGGCTCTATTATAGAAGCTTTTGATTTATCCTGCTCATTTTCTGGTATTTCCTTAATAATGGTAGAGGTATTACCTTCTAAAACTGCATTTTCTTTACCAATTATTTCCTCTTGAATGGTGCATGGTACTTCAAGAGAGTCTTCAAAATTTGATGAAACACATTCCTTGGGTTCATCGAGAATGTTCTTCCTTAAATTAGGATCATATTGAATAGACAGTTCCTTGTTAATATGTTGAAATTGTTGTCCCATGTCCTCTAATTTTTGATCTACTTTTTATTCATAGGCTAAAGCCTCAAAAGAATTGGAATTTCTTCTAGTATCTGTTGATCAGTAATCTGTACCTAATGTAAGGATTGTGCACCTTGCGGACTAGAACAACATTGAGAGGCCACTGGATAACGAAACCCTATGACCAATCTCTGGAGAAGGTCGGTTCCTTGTGACTTCAATAAAATTTTTGGTGGAGTTTAGGGAAAACAAGAAAGAAAGCAAATAAAATTAGATGATGTTGAATTAAACTGGGTGGATAAGCCACATCAAGATATATGCAGGTGAAAGCAAAAATACATTCACATATACAACCATCTAATAGACCAACTGATATATTTCGACTATTATCATTAACGCTTCACACTATGTTTGTAAATTCTAGAATTGATAAATTAATAGTCAAAATCTAGATAGCAGAATAACAACTAATTTATTCATCAACTTTAGCTAAAAAGTGCAAACATACAAATACATACATACATATACGAAATGATCTGAAGGCCAAAAAATGCTTTATTTATAATAATGGATTCCTAGTATTGCATACAAATTGTAATAGCTTAGAGTCGATCCTTCGAATGAATTACATTCACTATTTTATAGCCAGAAGATAGGGTATCTTTTCACTAGGCAAGTTCATTAATGCACGTCGTACCACCTAGGCAGTGGGGTATCATCTCTCTAACTCCTTGCTACATTTGATCAGGATTTTCAAGGGATCGAGTATACCATCAAGTGATCCCTATTAATTATATATCTTTTTCTTCTCTGTCTTTGTTGGTGCAGTTGTACCATTTTCATTTATGGCCTTGGTTGCGGTAGCGGATCATTAATTTTGCTTGCAACATGTCTCCCTTTGACTGCATTGTATTAGAGGGGAACCCTATCCTCGGGTTCCAAGGTAGGGCTTCAGTAGGTATAGTACAGTGTCTGATGACCAACATTAAATGCAAGTGATAATTCCTTAGAGATAGGTTTGAGACCTAAGCTAGCACCATCTTTGACCAATCCTTTCCTTTCCTTATAGCATCCTAGCCTCGAGCAAGGTATTTTGGAAGCCTTTGTGGGTGACATCTCACCCTCCACTTTTATCGCTTCATCCGAGTGGTACTTTTAAGGTACTTTCACCCTTAGGGATCTTCAAAATAGCCACCCTGACTAGGGTGGGTGCCTCTCGATGACTCCATCCTCGAGATTATTTCAACCACTCGCCCAAGTTGGGATGGGATAATTGGGATGAACCCGTCCCTCGTGTTCTCACAAACTTCCACCCAAGTTGGGTGGGTAGCCTTGTGGCTTTCTTTGTTTTACCCATCCATCAAAACTTGCCACCTTAGCTCGAGTTGGGTTTTGGTTGGATGACACATATCTTTGCAAGGAAAACCTCCGCCCTAGCATAGCCCACCCAAGTTATGAGCTTTCTCTTAGTTTAGGTGGGATCTAACAACATTGCATTGTTTGTCCTACAGTATCATTTCTTATTGGTCTCCACTGTTCATTTTATTTTATTTTTCTAAATCTATTTTTTGGAAGTTAAAATTTCTCTTACAATATTCTAAAAATGATTCTATTGGGCTCTTCTTAGGGCATGATCTCTCAATATGCCCCACCTCATGAGATTTTCTAAATATAAAAGATATGTTTTTATAATCTATAGTTTGGATCCACATCTTATCCCCATACTTAAAAATGATTGATTATGGTAAAACTTTACTTATATCAATCATAACCAATATTCGAGCATATATAACCAAAAATCCATCTTTTGTCGTATCTAAAATTTCAAGGAATTCTCCTAAAGTGTTTCCTATTACTTTGAAAATTATTTAATATTAATTGCAATAAATTAATTCAATTTAATTAAATAAATATTAAGAAACCAAACCAATCTAATTTAATAATATATTTATTATTTTACATCGATATTATATAATATTAATACATATCTATCTATGTATAATTATATACACACCCACCTATACTGTGATTTGAAAAATCAAAACCCAAACGGTTACAAGATTCCTTAAACTTTTAATCATTTTACAATAAAACTAATTAAAAAAATTGAATATCAATTTATATGAATGTAAAACACTTAAATATATTAACTACCGTTGCTAACTCTAAAAAAACTACCGTTGCTTGTCCATAATGAACTTTGACAAGTACGAGGTTGAAGATAACCCTAATGAATAATGATAAAATTTATGGAAAATTAAATTAATAAATTTATGAAAAAAACACATAAATGAAAATTAATTTATAAAATTTATGAAAAAATAAATAAAAAATTAATTTATAAAATTAAATAATAATAAATGAAAATTAAATTTTCATTAAAAAATTATAGCAGGGCTTGACCCATAAGCCAGTATGACTTTCCACTTGTATGTTATAAATTCGCTGAGGAGTATAGCGGCAGATAGGGTGGCCAGCAACGCGGAGGTGTGTAGATTCCGGTGTAAGCCATAAGTCTGCCTATAGGAATAGAAATGAATTACTTCCACCTTGGGGATTATGAGAATATCGAAAGGAATTTTAGAATTCAATTCAACCTTTAAGGCATTGGAACGATATAAAGCAATAAGTTTATTTAGTACTTAGAACTATAATTCTACAGTTTAAATTATTTTTCTATGTTTATTTAGGTTCATATTTTTAGGGGTTGGTTTTGGTTTTGAATGTATAAGTAATCTTGAGCCTACAGCTGTGAATAAGGATTGATTCCAGTTTTGATTGTATAAATCTTATACCCCAAACTGTAATCTTTCAACACTTTTTTATTGTAACTTCTTATTTTTATAAAATCGTTGATTCCAATAAAAAAAAATGAATCACTTCTACCGTCTCATAAATGATGGTCTGCTGTTGTCCATTTTCTCCAAGCTTGGTTCCATGGCTACGCAACCAGCCGATTTTATTGGTCCCTTGCTTACGTAAGAATCATCAACCAATATTTTAATTTAGAGATTTTACTTATGAAAATGAATTTGATTTTTATTTAGTTATTTATTTATTTATTTATTTTTAATTTAATGCTTTTAAATATGAAATGAATCTAACTTTTATTTTGTTTTTTAAATTGAAATGCAGATGCAAAAAATTTAGCACAACTGGAATGAACCCGAAGATTTTACTCAACCTTTCGGACACATTGTTTTCTGCTATTAAAGCCTCCAAATGGTCCGAGGGCTGCCATCGATTCCTGGCCAAGTGTGCAGAGGCCCAGAATATCAATGCGTGTTACACCCTCGGCATGGTAAGATTGCTTCTCCTCTCCTCAACTATGTTCTTTTTATTAAAAAAAATCTAAAAACAATTTTATATTTTAAAATAATATATATCTTTTTATTTGTAATCTCTTGTATATAATATATTCGTAGCATGTGGTAGAAATTTTGAAACTAAGGTCTCTAAATTTTAAGAGAGTTTTAACTATCCACTTACTCTTTAACTTCTCTATATGAATTTTTTTTAGATGAGGAACCTTTTATATACAACATATTACAACATATCCTTAACATGTGAGGGGAGAGATTTGAACCTGGGCCTCTCGATAACTGGAGAGTTTTAACTACCCACTTGCTCTCCAACTCCTCTAGATGAGCGGATTCTATATAAATTTTAAAATAATATATTTTTATATTATATTTACATTTAAATTGAATTGTTAATTCATAATTATACTTTTGTAATGACTAATCTTTTGGCTCTTCCACTTTAATTAATTTATTTTGATTTATAAAAAAAATCATGGTTTTTTTGGTTGAATTTATGTTAACTTTTTTAAAATTAGGTTGTTATTTTTTTTCAATTATTATCTCCAAAGATTAAGTGAATTGGTAAGACTTGGGCATTTATCAAGAAGAGATTTAGGTTCAGGGGTATGCAGAAGTATGGGTCAACTTGAGGAGGGCCGCACCAACCTTCCCTCACTCACCGAGGAAAAGGGGTTATAAGGACAACTTCAATGCTTAGTTGTTAAAGATGAAAGGATATTGATATTACTTGTTTTGTGTATTATGTGGCAGATTGAATTCTACTGCTTCCAAAACTGGCGCCAGGGAGTAGGTTTGATTGAACAAGCGGCTGAGGCAGGTCACTGTCGCGCATTGTACTCACTGGCTATTATTCGATTCAAAGGAATAGGAGGGGAGAACAAGGATGTCAAGGAAGGATTTTCTTTGTGTGAGAGAGCGGCCTCTCTGGGCCACATTCCTGCCACCAGAGAGCTTTGGCAATGTCTTACTCAAGGGTATGGGGTTGAAGCCGATATAGCGGAAGCTAATAATTTCTCCGCTAGAGTGACTTCCATGGAAGTTGATTATCGCAGACAGAAGAATTGCCCATGGCGAAGGCCCTTGTCTGAAGAGTCCCTTAATGGCTGCCAGTTTGAGAGTAGTTCGCAGCAATGCATTGCCCATATGCCAGATTTGGATCCTACCATTACATTTTTGAGGGAATGGTTTGCTCTTCATCCTCTTCCAGAAGGATTGCACGTCTGCTCTTTCTTTTGCTGTGGGCGAGCAGAAAGCACGAAAGATGAGTTCTGGCCATGCTTCTTCAACTGTAGTACTGACATTAGATATTGCTCGTGGAGTTGCCTTGTTCTACACTTGAGGCTTGGGCACCAGCGAGATCACCAACAGATCGAAGCCTGAATGTCCAGGAAGCTGCATGGATAATTTTTCAAAGTTTAGTTTTATTGTTTTTCCATTTAAGTTTAGTTTGTTGCTGGTTTTCTTAGGTAAGGCTCAGGGCCATCTTGTTTGAAGCCTGGATTAAAATTTTATACTTTCCCGAACCATCCATGAACATGCGGGAAACGTGGGAAAATGTAAACCTTGACAGCATTTATGGTTCATTTTTATATTTTACTTTGATTGCTTGGTAAAAACTACAATTTTGAGATTCCTCCGGGTAGAGGCTTAGGTTTAATGTCTCTTTGAAATTTTAAAGGACTTAAATAAAGTTGAGAGAATATTTTAATAAGAGTTTTCTAGGGTAGGATTATATAATATGTTTGAAGAAATAGAATACGATGGATAATTTTATATATTTTCAATAAATAAGTTATTTCATATAATTTATAATTTTGAAATATTAAAAATTATTTTGTTTTGGTTCAATTTTTATGTGTTGGTTTTTTTAGAGACCCAAAATTCAATCGATGGAATGTGTGGTTTTATGAGGTTATAGTTTTGGGACATTAAAAACTATTTTGTTTTGGTCTTGCGCATCGGTTCACCCATTGGTTAAACGAGCGAGTATGTGGTTAGTCCTTCTTCGGACCCAAAATTCAAGCGAAGGGAGTGTGCAGTTATAATGATCTATAGTTTTGAGACATTAAAAATTATTTTGTTTTGTGTTGGTTTTTTTTAGAGATCTAAAATTCAACTGAGCGAGTGTGTGGTTAGTTCTTTGACAGACCTAAAATTTAAAAAAGGGAGTGTGTAAATTTTCTAATAATAAGTTCAGTTATCTCCTTATAAGAAGTCATAGTGAGATAAGAATACCCAACTATAAAATTATAGTGGTAAGAGTTTCTCACACTAAACCTTTTGGTATGGATATAAATATCGAAACATTGTTTATAATCCTACCCAATATTATTTAAAATTTAGATTTCATATTTGAAGTTTCAAATACTTTAAATAATTTAATATATATATTAGAAAATACATGGATAATTATTAAAATATTATTATATCAATATCATTGTTTTTATTGTATAATATTATGATGGCCTCGAACTTTTAAATCTTATCTCAAAATTGTGACCTGTTTATGATAAAAGTAAAAACTTTTAAATCTTATTGTGACGTGTTTATAATAAAAGTAAATAATTTACTTTTTTCTATAGTGAACAATATTACTAGTTGTAGTAAGAAAATTTACAAAATGTTTAATGCATATAAACGATATCTCATATGACTATCTATTAGATAAGCACATGGTATTGATGACTTTGACTAGTATTATTGATAATAAACATGTAGGGGAGTTAAATCAGCTAAATAAGGTATTTAGAATCAATTTAATGACTTCCACTACCACAAAAATTAGGATTATTATAATAAACATGAGAAGTAGAGCTAAATCATCTAAAATGAATGGTCATAAAAGTAAGCGTAATATAATATCTTGATTAAGAATAAATAAAATCTTATAGAATAAAGTGATTATAGGATGGTTCTTTGTACCTACTATTAAGGGATTTGAAATTATAGGATGGATGTTTTATAAGACAAAATGTGGGAACAATATTATCACCATATACAAATATTGTAAAATTTTCAAGATTATTAAAAGATAAAGTACATCTAGAGGACATATGTAGAATACACAAAATATAATGAATGGTGTAGGATAACACTTATTTTAAATAAGTCTAAATTTAATAGACCAATAGGCCTATTATATGAGATCCATAAAGGATATATATATCTTTTTTTAGGTTTTGGGGTTTTATATCTTGGGATAGTAATTGTATGGGGTTTGGTTTATTTATGTGTGGGGTTGTTTGATGATTTTTTTATTGATGAGTTTAGTTTTTGATCATACAAAGAATCATGGTTAAAATGAAAATGCTCAGCCCTAATAATTAAGATAGGAATGCTGCTCAGCCTTAATAATTAAGATAAGAATACTTAACTCTAATAATTAATATGAAAATGTAAAAAGGGGGAAAGATAGTTCTGGCCATGCTTCTTCAACTGTTTTGACATTAGATACTGCTCTTGGAGTTTCCTTATTCTTCAACTGTTTTGACATTAGATACTGCTCTTGGAGTTTCCTTATTCTACACTTGAGGCTTGGGCACCAGCGAGATCACGGACAGATCGAGGCCTGAATGGCCCAGAAGCTGCATGCATAATTTCTCAAGTTTAGTTTTATTGTTTTTCCATTTGAGTTTAGCTTTCTTGTATTATGTTGTTGACCAGGGCCTTTAGCTTGCTTGAAGACTTGATATAAATTTTATACTTTTCTGAACCAATCCGTCTTGGATATCCATGAACATGCGGAAACGTGGAAAATGTAAACCTTTACAGCATTTATAATTCATTTTTATATTTTCCGTCTTGGATATCCATGAACATGCGGAAACGTGGAAAACGTAAACCTTTACAGCATTTATAATTCATTTTTATATTTTACTTGATTGCTTGTAGACACTACAATTTTGAGATTCCTCGGGGTAAAGGGTTAGGTTTAATGTCTCTTTGAAACTTTAAGGGACTTAAATAAAGTTTTAGGTTTTAGGACTAAGAAGATTTTTTATTTTGAATTTTTAAATTTTTAATAAAAAAAATTAGGGATAACATTATTTATTATGTTGGAGAAATAGAGTATATGATTGGATAACTATATATTTTTCATAAACATCATTTTTTATAAAAGTCATTTCATATGATCTATAGTTTTATGGACATTAAAAACTACTTTGTTTTGGTTCCATTGGGATAAAACGACGGTTAGGGCATTGACTCTTCTTCAAGAGGTCCAAAGTTCAAACAACAACTTGTGTTGTGTATGGTTGTGCGTTAAATTCCTGATTGATAAGCTCAACTCTCCCCTTATGAGAGGTCATGGTAAGATGGGGATGCCAACCCTAAGAAACACATAGAAACAACAAATATAGAGGAGAACCTCTTGAGTCCAATAAAAAAATAGGGGGATCCAAGAATGAATAAAAGAGAGATTAAACCCAACACCAAAAGAAGAAAGGTAAGGGAAGGATAGGAAACCAAGAGATAGGGTAACGAATCGTAGTTAGACCTGACAAGCACCAACAATAGCAAGGGGATCCACAGGATCATCAAGATCAACGTTACCTTATTTGTTTTTGTATTCCTCCATAAGGATGGTTGCTTGTTCAACATAAGTAATGTTTATTTTATTCGATTTGTACATCGATCCAATGAGATCATTCAAGGCTTGAATGTATCCTCATCAATTGGGAAACAAGACAACCATTCCCAAGAGGGGATTTCAAAGCTATAGGGGTACTACGATGAACAACCATATTTCAAAAAGAAGGTCACTAATGAATAGATATTTCATGTTTGATCATTTGCATGATGGGTAGGGAGTCCAAGGCATATTTTGAATTTTGATATGATGTAACCTGGATGGGGGAGTATCTCCTTTTCATCGCTTAAGATTTTAGTTGCACATAACGTCTTTGAGATTCAATCTTGACTCTGGGGGTCATCATGTCACCTCCACTTTGGTCTAGATCATTGATTTTCCACTCATTAATATTTTAGGGGTGACCTATCTATCAACATATTTAATACCACCAACGAGGGTGCACCAAGGTCAACACTCTCAAACTAGGCTATCTCCTTTGATTTTTTTCCTTTAAAAATATAGGGGGAGTCATGGCTAGCCACACCAGAATGGCTTCACATACTCGATCTAAGGCTCATAAGGGAGCTCTAGGCCTCTTTCTTCATTATATGTTGGAACAAGATCATATGAATCCCTTGATGGATTGGGAAGGAGGAATCCCATTTCTACACTTGATTCATTGATTTATCCATAGACTTGCAAAGAAAACCAAGGATGTTGATGCATTTCTTATCGTGAATATGATTCAAAAAAGTGAAATGAAAACTCTTGATAATGGATGTCTAGCTATCCAACATGAAATATTGGATTATGGGGATAATCACTTTGTCCTAGGACTTGGGTAGGGACTCCCTGAGAATAAAATTTTTGTCTTTGTTAAGATTTTTTCCTAGTCCTTGAAGAGCAATAATTCATTTTCCAAAGAATGCTTATCTCTATTAACACTTTTCCCTATACTAGGGAGACCTGAGACCTCAATAATCAGGGCAGGATTGATGGTGAAGTATAGTCTCTTGATCTTAACTCTACCTTCATTCTAGCTAGGGGTCATTTCCTTAGAAAGGTCATGGTCATGGCCTCTGAATTTCTTGATAAATGGTATAAAACCTACAAATTCTAGAATTTCTTCCACCAATTTATCTAGGGTTAGGACTATAGGTTCTACTTTGTTATCAATGTTGGCCATCTTCAAGAATGCACAAGAAAGGAAGAAGACTCTTTCAAAGGGGGGAGGGAAAGGTCCAAAAAAAATCTAAGAATGGATTACAGAAGGCCATAGCTACCCTTAACATAATATTAACACTCTAGATTACAATACAAGAAGTTTTTTAAAGGTGAGGTAGATGATATTGGAAAGAAAACTTTCTAATATGGATGAAAATCCCTTCTCTGTCGTAAGATACTCCTTGGGGCTATCTCATTCAAGTGGCACAAGAAGAGAGTGGAGTTGTTTGGCCGCATATATTCATTATGATTTTGTATAGTGTAACTTTAACCATAACTTATAGATACTATAATATAAATCTATGAGTTGTCCTCTAGTAAACTAGTTGCGGGCCTTGTACTAAAAATTATATTTGGTACATAAAGATATTTTGTGTAGTTTGCACTAATTGTTTTAGGGATATTCAACAAATCTAATAAATTCCTTTTTTGAACAAAAATCATATCAAGATTTACATTTATAAGTATTTGTCAAAGATTTTGATAGTGATTCTTCAAATGACCTAGAGGATGGGATGAATATTATGTGACTTATTTTTAGATCTTGAAAGGAGTTTACTCAATTTTATGGATACTCCTATAAGAAGGAATCTTATCATATACCAATATTTAAGTATATCTCAAGAGTTTTAGTAAGTTTTTGACCCCTAGAAAAATAGATACAAAATGAATATAGAATAATGAATAGATTTTCTACCATAGGATGAAATAGACCCTTTAGCATTAACTACATATCATTAGGTCACTTCCTACATCAATCAAGAATATGCCTTTATTTGATGGTTTCAAAGAGACAAAAGCATATGAACATTTTGAGGATTTGAATGTCGTTGGGGATTTTTTTTTTGTTTGACATAAATATTTCATCAATCAACTCTTGGTATTATCCTTGAATGGGAAAGAATCATTACATTTCAATTATTTGAAGGCTATAAGTATTTATAGGTGGGATGATGATTTAAAATATCTATTTATCTAGAGGTTTGAAGAGATATTTGATATGCACGCATTATTAATTCACTTGAGCTTAATCAAGAGACATCATGCTATGTCTATCCATGATTTCAACTTATTGTTCCATATAATATAGATTAGATTGCAATTGTAGTCATGCCATTAGATGGAAAAAAATTCATGTTTTATGCGAGGCCATTGTTGCTTGGTCTAATATTGATTATGAGGCAATCAACTAATATATTTAAAAAATATAAAATATAAATATTTTACTTATGGATGTTGGTTTTCTTCCATGTATATCATCACCTCCCCCACCAATTAAAATGTATCATTATCCTTAAGGGCCTTGATTTCTTTTTATTCAATAATAAATGCCCATTATATTTCACTCAATAATTGACCTTATACATCCTCTAAAACAAGATATTGTGGTTCAAATAAAGAAGAATGTTGACAACCTAAGTTCATTCCTTAAGGATCTATCTCATAGGTTAGATATGGATCAAACATATAGTTATGAACATAAAGAGATAAATTATCCTTTTCCAAAGATACCTTATAGAGCACAAGAATATGCAATATACAAAGTATCCAATGTTAACAACTTTATTTTTATTTTTTTGCTTTGGATACAAACATGTATAATTTACTTTGATGAATTAGTGATTCTTATAGATAAACCTCAACATTCCAACTAGGAAACATATGTCCTTAGCTCGAGAAAGAACATGAAATAAAAATCAAATATTCTAACGTTTATGAATCAAGACTTATAGAGGTAATCGAGACATGTAGGTTCCTATTGCATGATGAGTAAAGCCTATGGGAACAATGGAAGGAAAAATATGACTAGAATATGACGTATTTGGGTTCTCTTTGTAGGAAGAAAAGTCTATAAGGTTTAAATAGCATACATATGATCCCACTCTTATGAAATTTAAATATGAAATTCTAAAATCAAATACCATCTAATAAAGAGATTATTCCATATGATTTCAACTTATTGTTCCATATGATCGATTGAAACGGTACAATAGTGTGCCATATATTACACTTTTCCAATACTTATCCATCCTTATCCAATCAAAAAATGATAAGTGGTAATATTATAGTCAACTTGAACTAACCAAGGGGCCTAAAATGAGTGGCTACCACCAATGAATGAGCATGAACCAATTGGTATATTGGGATTCATTGTAGAGGCTTTATTTTTTTATATTTTTGGAATCTATTTAGGTAAATATTTTGAATTCCACAACTTATGCATACAAAAGTATTTTGATCCCTTTTTTAAATTAGTTAATTTTTTGAGCTCTATGAATTGACAATATCAATTTAGAAACTTGTTCTAACGTTAGGGATCAAATTGTGTGTAATAGTCATCAATTCTTATTGCCCTAATTTTAAAGGGTAGATTTACCTTACTTTATGTAATTGTAATCTTTGGTCTACTTCTTTGGGATGTGCAATTATATTTGTGATAGTTGTATTAGATTTTAAGTATTTTTGAGGTATACAAGAAAATGATTCAAGATTTGATTTAGTTAATTCATATTCCTCCTTTGGGTAATTGATTCAAATAATTTATGAATATCTAATAAGTCATGATCTCTTCCTTCTATTTCTTGTCTAGTTACTTTTGGAAGTTTGTTTTAGCTCTTCTTTTGAGTGGGTTCATTCAAAGCCTCTTTTGATGATATAAATTATGTGGCCCAAGGGTAAGCAAAAATATTTAAATAAGGTGATGTATATTATAAAAGGAAATTTTATCCCTTGAAGCATTACTTATGTAATTATGGAAAAATTAAGCAACTTACCTTTAGAGGAAGGATAACTATTTTTTTGAGCTTGTAGATGAAACTATTTTATATTTGATTCAAAAACTACTAATAATTTTATCATAGAATATTTATTTCTATAAATTATCATTCCTCATTTATATTTTGTTGACCTATAAATAATCAAGAAGAATGATAAAAAATAAAAATAAAAAATAATAAAAAGAAAAGATAAATTCCCCATTGATGCCCAAGTAAAAGTATTTTCAAATACACTTAGGTTCTCATAATATTTTACCCCATTTTTTCCAAGATTGGTGATAGGACCTTAATAAAAATAAAATTAAAATATCATATATCTTAAAATTTGCTTGTCCTATATACTCATATTTGCTAGCATCAACATAGATATGATGAGATGTGACACTAATCCCACGTGATGACAATAAGGTGAGACCTAAAATTTAAATAATTTTTAGGTATATGGGAGTTTTATTTTTCTTTTTCATAGAGTGACTATATAGTACATTGGAAAATGCAAGTATCTAGGCATATTCAACAATCAAGCTTAATGCCCTAAACGTTGCCACAACTATAGTACTTTTCACCCCTCATGAATGGTTGATTACAAATACATTATACAAGTTAAATAAGAATATAAATTGGCCTATTAAAATATCAAACATGTTAAGATAACCCAAAATAAACCCTAAAATATCAAGGTTTGAATGAGGAAAAGCCAAAAATTACCAAAAGCGCCCAACATTAGAAAATTTGCTCTAGATTGACTATTCATTATGTTTGATAATTTACTATAGATTCAATGATTTATTGTGTGTCTAGCAAGTTGCTATACATCAAATATTTCATTCAAGGAAAGGCTAATTTATCACAAATGAGGTGAACATCATGCTAATGTTAGCCAACCAATACCTAGGTATGGAAAAAGGACCAATTTGTTGCTAAGGAATCAAGTTGCCATAGATGAGACCAATGTTATACTAACATCATTTAGGTAATATATAAACATGACATGGCATGGTGACCATATTGGTAGAACAAAAGTAGTATATAGAAATTTCACCATTTATTCAAAAGAAACATTCACTACAAATATATAAATTCAATGTAGATCAAATAATTTGCTAACCACTAAATAATTAGCTAACTACCTAGGACATATCCAAAATAAATTTAGAAGAAGAAAATATAATATAATATCCTACAAAGTAATATTTATCCTTTCAAATAATGCTAGTTTTTGGTAAAGTACACTTGGATGAGTTTTAGTGCCAAATCTGGTTGGCTAAGTAACCTTTCCAATCTAAACTTTTAATATTATACTAAATTCATGATACTAGGATAAAAAATTTCTTCATTGTAGTTAAAAGAGTTACATTTATTTTTCGATAAAAATGATATCAAGACTTGAATTTGTTAAAATTATTTTGGCTATTTAGGAAACTAGATATGTTCTTTCAAATTATACTCTTAGTGTATTCACATAATAGAAGTAATAAATAGACAAAGTGTAGCATTTGGGTATCGATCATGTCTCTAACCCTTTTTTTTATGTATATATGATATTAGTTACCATATAATATTATACCCTATAAATTATTTTTATAGATTTTGTTATAGCTTTTTCAAGATTTGATGCATTAAGGAATTTGGTTATTCTGGATATTTATATTGGATCAAATGTAATCTCAATATGGTTGTTTGGTTTTACTTAAATTTATACATTTTTATTTTTTTTGCACACTTTTTTGTCAAGTAATTAGATTAGATCAATGTTTTTAGTAGGGTGTAAGACTAAATTTAAATATTTAGAGGTTTAATATCCCCCATTGAAAGTTTTCCAAGTGATATATGCATAATTACCAAGCTATTTTTTTTTTATATATATAGAAGCAATGGTTACAATCACGATTTTTAGTAACTACCAGCACAGCTGGTAGGGTTCAAATTATCTACGAAGGCTCCCAGGACTTCCACCGTCTCGGTACATGGTAACCTGGCATGAGATGGGGACCGTCGGATGCACAAGGGTTGCACCCTCGTCATCAATATGGCGCATCACTCAGAGGAATCAGATCAGGGCTACTGTCTATGATATATGCATAATTCCCAAGCTATTATTATATCCAATTTTATGATGTACTATGGGTGGGATTTTTTAATCTCATATAATCAGCTTAAAAAAGTATTTATACATTTTTTTATTTTATATATTATATTTTTATCACATGTAGGTATTTCTTTATCCTAGTATGAAAGGGGATAAATTACAAGTTGTATTCCATTATACACCAACAAGAAGATACTTAATGATAAAAATTATGAAGTCACACATTTGGTGGCCAATTGTAATACTCTTAACATCGAAAATAAAGATGATAAAGATTATTAATTGAATACTGATCTCAATATAAATCTTGAAAGGGTTTTTCATATTGCCACATATTTATGAGGATGTTCACATAGAAGGTGATATTGATGATGTTCCCTTTTTTAAAATATATATGTATTTGGATATCAAATGCTACAAAATATCTTAAGATGGAATAACATGACAATACTATACATCATACATAATATTATACATGATACATAATATATTGACTTACAATATTGTGAAAACAATATAGATAATGATAATGAGTGAAAATTTGCAAAAAATAGATATTTAAATAAATAAATGGATATCAATGCTAGTGTAACAATTGAAGTATTTGATAAATTATTATATAAAAATAATATAGAATTATATCATAGATACAATCAAATAATTAATACATGAATTAAATTTGTATTGTATCATTCCTTCATATTTTTAATTTTGTTATCAATTATAATAATATAATAATATCTCTATTATATGGTATGTTACTCGTTGAGCAAGGTGCAGCAAAAGCATTGCAAAAGTATTGTCATTGTTGTCAACACAGACAGATTGATACAGTTGATGCAGTTCAGAGGTCAGTCAGAACAAGTACAGGGAATTTCCAAGAAGAAAGAAGTGGGCCAGATTCAGAAATTTGCAGAAAAAGACAAGTAAGAAAACTGTCGCGATATCGCGACATGTTTTCTGTCGTGATTTCGCGACAAAAACGAGGAGAGAGAAGAGCAACGAAATGTCACGATTTCATGACAAAAATGAGGAGAGAGAAGGCACAGCCGAAAATGTCATGATTTCATGACAAAAATGAGGAGAGAGAAGGCACAGCCAAAAATGTCATGATTTCGCGACAAAAACGAGGAGAGAGAAGGCGCAGCCGAAAATGTCACGATTTCACGACAAAAACGAGGAGAGAGAAGGTGCAGCCGAAAATGTCACGATTTTGCGACAAAAATGAGGAGAGAGAAGGCACAACTGAAAATGTCACGATTTCGCGACAAAAAAAGGAGGAGAGAGAAAGTGCATGAGAAAGTGTCGCGATATCGCGACAGTTTCGAAAGAAAAAGCACTAAGTCAAGAAAGTGTAGCGATTTCGCTACATGTCAGACTTTCACGGGCCGAAGCAGAGTTTAGATGCCAAAGAGCAAAAGTGTAGCGATTTCGCTACAAGTTCAAAATGCAAGGAGGTGTAGCGATTTTGCTACAAGTTCGAAACACAAGGCACAAAGGTGTAGCGATTTCGCTACAAGTTCGAAATGCAAGGCGCAAAGGTGTAGCGATTTCGCTACAAGTTTGAAATGCAAGGCGCAAAGGTGTAGCGATTTCGCTACAAGTTCGAAACACAAGACACAAAGGTGTAGCGATTTCGCTACAAGTCTAAGTTTCGCAAGTCGAAGCAAAGTTGGAAGCGCAAGGCACAAAGTTGTAGCGATTTCGCTACATGTCTTGATTTCTTGGTGCATGAAGGGAAAAATGTACGGACGCAAAAGATGTCGCGATTTCGTGACATGTTGCATTTTCGCGGGCGAAAAGCAAAGAACAGCGCTAAGGCAGAAAAGCGTCGCGATTTCGTGACATGTTCCATTTTCGCGGCTACAAGCGAAGCAGAGTGCAGGGAAGCCCAAAGTGTCACGATTTCGTGACATGTTCCATTTTCGCGGATGCTAGCGAAGGAGAGTTGTACGAGAACGTCATGATTTCGTGACATGTTCCATTTTCGGATGCTGGCGAAGGAGAGTTGTACGGAAGCCGAGAACGTCATGATTTCGTGACATGTTCCATTTTCACGGGTGCAAGCGAAGGAGAGTGCAGGAAAGCGAAAAGTGTCACGATTTCGTGACATGTCTCATTTTCGTGGCTAGGAGACAGAAAAGAGCTCGATGCAGCAAAAGCGTCACGATTTCGTGACATGTCTCATTTTCGTGGGTGCATGCCGAGATAAGGTCTAGAAGGCAAAAAACGTCACGATATCGTGACAGGTCAGGTTTTCGTGGTCAACAGTCCAGAATAAGTCAACTGAGTAGAAATGTCGCGATATCACGACAGGTAACAGTTTGGCGAGAAAAAGCCGAAGAAGCATGCACAGTGACAGGTGTCAAATAGCGCAAAGGAAAATCATACAGCCAGTTACATAAGAGTTAACTGGAGTCAGATATGCAGTTACCCAGTGACAGGTGTCGGGGAAAGCTTAGAGAAAATTCATGCAGCAGTTAACTGGAGTTACAAGGGAAAGTTACAAAACAACGCATTTAAGAAAAGAATGGCTGTTGCAGGGCCGTGATGCTGCATGGCTGGGAAAAGTGTAGAATTACAGATAATCTCGAAAAACAAGAAATCTTCTCGGTGGTTGCGTGTGTCAGACATGGCAGTAGCGGGAAAAAAAGAAGGATCGAGGTAGAATAGAAAAGAGTGCCATCAAAAAGTGTAAAAGTGCTAAGAGGGCAGTTACGTAGAGTTTAGGAGAAAAGAATCAAAGAGCATCGAAACGCGTAAAAAGGCTGTCAGTTTGCACAAAAAAGGTACAAAAAGCTTCGAATGAGCGAGCAGATTGTCGAATAAGTCAGAAAGAAGCGGCTAAAAGACAGAGCACGTCAGAGAGGGTTTGACAGATTGATCGTAGCCGTAACCGCATAAAAAAATTGGAGGGAAAAATTAGAGCCATTTTTCAAAATAGCCATTCAATTGAACCAAGGATAAAATATCAAAAAGGCACAGTAAGAGAGGTTACTGCAACCGTGGTTATTTGTGAAAAACAAAAGAAAAGGTTGAGTAAGAGTGTTGTATGAAGTACAGCAAAAGAACTAAAACCTGAATGTATTTTTTTCTTGAAAAATTAGAAGAGAGGTTTTAGACTGTGATAGAAGATATTGAGTTTCTAACAATTCTCTTTATGCTTCTATGAGATTGATTTGTATGAGCTATAGACCAGTGAGGGTCTTGCAAAAGAGAAGGCATTTTTATGTCAATATTTTTTAAATAGAAATCCAAGTTGGTGCTTGGTAAAAGGGGTTGGTGCTCCTATCATTGCAGCAAAAAAATCAAGGGTTGGTGCTCCTTCCAGTGGGTCTTGGTAAACTATTTGTAAAGATTGAATCCTTGCAAAGACTGGATTTGGATTGTAGTCCAAACAGTCATTATTTGAGGAGTAGCCACATCGGTGAACCTCGTTAAATCTTGTGTTGTGTGATGCTCTTGTGTTATACTTGCTTTATCTATTTTTAAGCTTGCATTTTTAAGTTTTAAGAGTTGCAGATTCAAGTTTTAAATAGTTACACTGATTCACCCCCCCTCTCAGTGTCATTGTGAGAATATCAATTGGTATCAGAGCAAGGTACCTGAACAAGCTTAATCAGCTAAGGTGATCTTGGAAGATACACAATGGCCGACGGTGAAGGATTTTCTTCCAACAAAGCTCCTTTGTTCGATGGAACAAATTACTCTTTCTGGAGACTCAGGATGCAGACATATCTGTGTGCATTGGGATATGACATTTGGGAATCTGTTGAAAATGGATACACAATACCCTCTGCTCCTCCATCCGATGCGGTTGAGAAGAAAAAGTTTGAGAACAACTCTAAAGCTAAGAATGCTATTATGTGTGGATTAGTAGACAGTGAGTTGATAAGGATCATGAACTGTAAATCAGCAAAAGATATATGGGACAAACTGCAGAGCATTCATGAAGGAGATGGCAAGATCAAGGAAGCCAATCTGCAAACACATCGAGCCCAGTTCGAAGCATTAAAGATGACTGATGATGAGAACATAGAGGCCTATATGCTGAGAGTAAATGGAATCATTAATGCAATAAGAGGACTCGGCGAGGAGATGGAAGATGCAGTTGTTGTGAAAAAGGTACTAAGAACTCTCCATAAAAGATTTGATGCAAAATTTTCTGCCATAGAAGAAGCTAAAGATTTAAATTTTTTTAGTATGGATGAAATGCATGGTTCCTTAACAACATATGAAATGAGAATTGGACAAACTAAGCCCTCAGACAGAGAAGCGGCTTTTCAAGCACAGAAAAATATAAAATCTAAACAAGAATCTGAGGAAGAAGAATCTACAGATGAAACTGAAGCAAACTTTGTTAGGAAATTAGTAAAGGGAAAAGGAAAGTACAGAGGCAAGCTACCGTTCAAGTGCTTTAATTGTGGAGGCATCGGGCACTTTGCAGCAAAATGCCCAATGAATGAGAAAAACAAAAGTGATGAAGGGACACACCAAGAAAGAAATGTCTGGAAGAAGAAACCACATTTTAGAAAAAGGAACTTCAAGAAGAAAAGTTTCATTTCCAAGAATGTTGACTCTTCTGAAGACAGTTCCAGTGAGGACTCAGAAGAAGAAACTGGTGAAGCCTTGTTCATGGCTTTTGAAGAAGAAAGAACAGAGGAAACCCAGGAGTGTGAGGAAAAATTAGAGGATGAGGCTGAGGTAGATCTGGAAGGTGAGTTGGTTGTTGCACTTGAAGAGTTAAGTGCAGAAAGGAAAAAGAATAAAAAGATTTCAAGAAAATTTGAGGATGCTAGCGAATTAATAATCAGTTTGAAAGTACAAACTAAAGAATTTAAGAAAAAGTCTAAAGATTTTGAAGCATAGCTTACCATGAAAATAGATGAGTGTAATAAGCTAGAAGAAGACATAGTTAGATTAAGGATGCAGCTAGAAGAGATGAATCGGAAATTGAGCTGTCATCATAAATTTGAAGACAGTTCTGCAAAGCTGAATAAAATGTTAAATAATCAAAGGCCTACAGGCATCAAATTTGGTTTGGGCTTTGATGAAGGAGAATCCTCAAAGGACTCAAAGGCTGTAACTATAGAACCAATAAAGAATAAAGACAAGATCAGGGTTGATCAAGATAAATCGTATCATGCAAAAGAAAACAATAAGGCCAAGCTTGAAAGGAGTACTGCAAATGATGGATTCACCAAAGTCACATATCAAAGAAGAAGAAGACCCATGGCTCCTACTACAACATGGCAACAACCATTACCCAGGTACACTCGTTCCTTTTCTGGTTATTGTTTTAAATGCAATGCATATGGTCATAAAATCTCAAGTTGTAGATATAATGTAGAACAAAGAAATTTTACTAGTAGAAATATTTTTTCACCTTTGATAGATTATGCTGTAGAATGCTATAACTGTCATAACTTCGGACATATTGCAAGAAATTGTCGTAGCTCTTTTGCAGGAAATAAATACCAGGGAAGAAAGTATCAATCAACTGGATTAAAACAAAACAGAAAATTTCTCGAAAAACTGTCACAAGCCAATGAAAGGGAGAAGGTAAAACAAGTGACCAGATCTGCTGTCAAATCTCAGTGGAAAGAAAAGGAGCAACCTAAGAAAGACAAGGAATCCCTAATCGTTCAAACAGCTCTCAAAGCCCAGAATAAATCTGCACCTTGGATTCTGGACAGTGGATGCTCCAGTCATATGACAGGAGACAAACAAAAGTTTGATAAGCTACAGACATACGAAGGTGGTTCTATAAAATTCGAAAACAATGATGGAGCCAAGATAGTGGGTAAAGGATCAGTTAAGTTAAGTGACGGAAAAATCAACTCTAAGGAAGTTCTTTTTGTGGTGGGTCTGAAGCATAACTTACTGAGTGTAAGTCAAATTTGTGACGAGAGGTCATGAAGTAATTTTCAAGAAGGAGGGTTGTGAAGTAAGAAAGACAATAAATGGAAAGTTAATAGCCACTTGGATCGAGAACCTCTGGAAATCTGTATACTCTCTCGGAGACTTCAGAAGGAGCTTGCTTGGTTGGACAGGAAGAAGAAAATTGGTTGTGGCACAAGAGACTCGGTCACATAAGCTTTGATAATCTAGTAAAAATCAGCTCAAAAAGAGCAGTAAGAGACATACCCACTATTGGTAAACCTTCAAACAACATTTGTGAGTCATGCCAAAAGGGGAAGCAAACCAGATCTACTTTCAAAGCAAAAGAGTACTTTACAAGCAAGCCTTTAGAACTAATTCACACAGATTTATGTGGACCCATGAGAACGGAAAGCATAAATGGCTACAAATATTTTATGTTGTGTATAGATGACTTTTCCAGAATGACATGGGTACTCTTTCTGAAACTTAAATCAGAAGCCTTTGAGATGTTTAAAACTTTCAAAAATCTTGTTGAGAATCAATCTGGAAAAAGAATTAAATGTTTGAGATCAGATAGAGGAGGAGAGTTTATTTTAGATGAGTTTGCAGAATACTGTGAAAAACATAGAATAAGAAGACAGTTTTTGGCAAGCAAGAACACCTCGGCGAGAATGGAGTAGTAGAAAGGAAGAACAGAACTATGCAGGAAATGGCACGGACCATGTTGACAGAGAGCGAGAATTGCTTGACGATTTTGGAAAGAGGCGGTTCATACTGCAGTTTACATCCGAGAATAGGTGCATGTTGAGGCCGCATGAAAGCAAAACACCTTATGAACTGTGGTTTGGCAAAAAGGCTACAACAAAATACTTCAAAGTGTTCGGCAGCAAGTGTTACATTAAACGGATTGAAGCCAATCTTGGCAAATTCGAAGATAGAGCTGATGAAGGTATCTTTCTTGGGTACTCAACAAAAAGCAAAGCCTACACATGCTACAACAAAAGACTTAAGAAAATTGTGGAGAGTGCGGATGTTAAGGTTGATGAAGGTAGGAAACAAGAAATCAGCCATAATGAAAACTACCCAACTTATGAAGAATTTATTGAAGAAGATGAAGATCAAGAAAAGGAAGAGAGACAGAAATCAGATTCAGATGATTTGGAAAGAGAAGAAAATAGGAAATCCAAAACAGGCAGCTGGCAGAAAAATCATCCCAGAGAGCAGATTATTGGGGACCCCACAATTGGTATTCAAACAAGAAGAAGAGTAGTAAACAACTACTCTCTGTTATCCAGCATTGAGCCCAAAAATATCATTGAAGCAAGTACAGATGAAAGCTGGATGGAGGCAGTTAATGAAGAACTAGATCAAATTGAGAAAAACAAAACCTGGGAATTAGTACCAAGGCCTGAAAATAAAAACATAATCGGTACTAAATGGATATTTCGAAACAAACTGAATGAAGACGGACAGGTTGTGAGGAATAAAGCAAGATTGGTCTGTAAAGGATATGCTCAAGTTGAGGGGATTGATTTTGAAGAGACCTTTGCACCAGTGGCCAGACTTGAAGCAATAAGACTATTTTTGGCTTTAGCAGTTCATAGGAATTTCAAAGTTTATCAGATGGATGTGAAATCAGCATTTCTAAATGGAAATCTTGAAGAAGAAGTGTATATTGAACAGCCTGATGGCTTTCAACTCTGTGATAATCCTAACTTTGTTTGCAAGCTGAAGAAAGCATTGTATGGCTTGAAACAAGCACCTAGAGCTTGGTATGCAAGATTGGACAGCTATCTCACTAAGCAAGGATTCAAGAAAGGTATGGTGGATAGCAATTTATATATCAAAACTGAAAATGGCAATTTCATTGTCCTTGTTGTTTATGTAGATGATATAATATTTGGGAGCAGCAATGATGAATCATGCAAAGACATAGCAAACAAAATGCGAAAAGAATTTGAAATGTCTATGATTGGTGAACTTTCATATTTCCTTGGATTGCAAGTTAATCAAACTGAAAAAGGGATTTTTATTTCTCAAATTAAATATGTGAAAGAAATGCTGAAAAAGTTCACAATGGAGGATAGTAAACCTGTTAGCACTCCCATGACAACAAGCTGCAAGTTGAGCAAGGATGAAAAATCTCCAGATGTTGATCAAACAATGTACAGATCTATGATTGGGAGCCTACTGTATTTGACAGCCACCAGACCGGATATCTTACAGGCAGTTTGCATGGTTGCAAGATTTTAGGCTAGTCCCAAAGAGACTCATGTGACAGCTGTGAAAAGGATTTTTAGGTACCTCAAGGGTACTATGGAATATGGGCTATGGTATCCAAAAGGAAAAGACTTCACTCTTTTTGCATATTCTGATGCAGATTGGGCAGGATGTATTGATGACGAAAAAAGTACCGGTGGAGGAGCATTTTATCTTGGAGATAAAGCGGTAGCATGGCACAACAAGAAGCAAGAATCAGTCTCTCTATCCATAGCAGAGGCTGAATACATTGCAGCAACAACATGTTGTACACAGATATTATGGATGAGACAAACACTAAAAGACCTTGGTATTCACTTCAATGAGCCAATTTCGGTTAAATGTGATAACACTAGTGCAATCAACATCTCAAAGAATCCGGTCATGCATTCCCGCACCAAACATATTGCAATCCGGTATCATTTTTTGAAAGATAAAGTTGCAGAAGGAGAGGTCAAATTGGAGTTTGTTCCAACTACAGAGCAAGTAGCAGACATATTCACAAAACCATTGCCCAAGGAAGTTTTTGAGTACCTTCGAAAGAAGTTGGGAGTAGTCACACTACCCAAGCATTGACTAGCTATGGGGAACACATTCTCAGGGGGAGCATTAAAATTATTTATGCCTGAGAATGTTGTGCATAGACTCAGGGGGAGTCTGCAACAGCCCTTTGGTATTATTGGCAAAGGGGGAGAAGAAATTGAGCAAGGTTGCAGTGTGTTGCCAACAATTCCAAAGGGGGAGATTGTTGAGCAAGGTGCAGCAAAAGCATTGCAAAAGTATTGTCATTGTTGTCAACACAGACAGATTGATGCAGATGATGCAGTTCAGAGGTCAGTCAGAACAAGTACAAGGAATTTCCAAGAAGAAAGAAGTGGGCCAGATTCAGAAATTTGCAGAAAAAGACAAGTAAGAAAACTGTCGCGATATCGCGACATGTTTTCTGTCGCGATTTCATGACAAAAATGAGGAGAGAGAAGGCGCAGCTGAAAATGTCATGATTTCATGACAAAAATGAGGAGAGAGAAGGCATAGCAGAAAATGTCATGATTTCGCGACAAAAATGAGGAGAGAGAAGGCAAGAGCAAAATGTCACGATTTCGCGACAAAAATGAGGAGAGAGAAGGCGCAGAAAATGTCACGATTTCATGACAAAAGAGGAGAGAGAAGGCAGAAAATGTCATGATTTTGCGACAAAATAGAGGAGAGAGAATGTGCATGAGAAAGTGTCGCGATATCGCGACAGTTGAAAGAAAAGCACTAAGTCAAGAAAGTGTAGCGATTTCGCTACATGTCGAATTTCACGGCCGAAGAGAGAGATGCCAAAAAGGTGTAGCGATTTCGCACATGTAAGCAAGGAAAGGTAGCGATTTCGCTACAAGTTTGAAACACAAGAAAGGTGTAGCGATTTCGCTACAAGTTCGAAATGCAAGGCGCAAAGGTGTAGCGATTTCGCTACAAGTTCGAAACACAAGGCACAAAGGTGTAGCGATTTCGCTACAAGTTCGAAATGCAAGGCGCAAAGGTGTAGCGATTTCGCTACAAGTTCGAAATGCAAGGCGCAAAGGTGTAGCGATTTCGCTACAAGTTCGAAACACAAGACACAAAGGTGTAGCGATTTCGCTACAAGTCTAAGTTTCGCAAGTCGAAGCAAAGTTGGAAGCGCAAGGCACAAAGTTGTAGCGATTCCGCTACATGTCTTGATTTCGCTGGTGCATGAAGGGAAAAATGTACGGACGCAAAAGATGTCACGATTTCGCGACATGTTGCATTTTCGTGGGCGAAAAACAAAGAACAACGCTAAGGCAGAAAAGCGTCACGATTTCGTGACATGTTCCATTTTCACGCTAAAGCGAAGAGAGTGGAAGCCCAAAGTGTCACAATTTCGTGACATTTTCCATTTCGCGGATGCGAAGGAGAGTTGTAGGAGGAGAACGTCGCGATTTCGTGACATGTTCCATTTTCGGATGCGAAGGAGAGTTGTACAGAAGCCAAGAACGTCACGATTTCGTGACATGTTCCATTTTCATGGGTGCAAGCGAAGGAGAGTGCAGGAAAGCGAAAAGTGTCACGATTTCGTGACATGTCTCATTTTCGCGGCTAGGAGACAGAAAAGAGCTCGATGCAACAAAAGCGTCACGATTTCGTGACATGTCTCATTTTCGTGGGTGCATGCCGAGATAAGGTCTAGAAGGCAGAAAATGTCACGATATCATGACAGGTCGGGTTTTCACGGTCAACAGTCCAAAATAAGTCAACTGAGTAGAAATGTCGTGATATCGCGACAGGTAACAGTTTGGCGAGAAAAAGCCGAAGAAGCATGCACAGTGACAGGTGTCAAAATAGCGCAAAGGAAAATCATACAGCCAGTTACATAAGAGTTAACTGGAGTCAGATATGCAGTTACCCAGTGACAGGTGTTGGGGAAAGCTTAGAGAAAATTCATGCAGCAGTTAACTGGAGTTACAAGGGAAAGTTACAAAACAACGCATTTAAGAAAAGAACGGCTATTGCAGGGCCGTGATGCTGCATGGCTGGGAAAAGTGCAGAATTACAGATAATCTCGAAAAACAAGAAATCTTCTCGGTGGTTGCGTGTGTCAGACATGGCAGTAGCGGGCAGAAAAGAAGGATCGAGGCAGAATAGAAAAGAGTGCCATCAGAAAGTGTAAAAGTGCTAAGAGGGCAGTTACGTAGAGTTTAGGAGAAAAGAATCAAAGAGCATCGAAACGCGCAAAAAGGCTGTCAGTTTGCACAGAAAAAGCTGTCAGTATGAGCAGAGCAGACTGTCAGAATAAGTCAGAAAGAAGCGGCTAAAAGACAGAGCGCGTCAGAGAGGGTTTGACAGATTGATCGTAGCCGTAACCGCATAAAAAAATTGGAGGGAAAAATTAGAGCCGTTTTTCAAAATAGCCGTTCAATTGAACCAAGGATAAAGATAAAAAAGGCACAGTAAGAGAGGTTACTGCAACCGTGGTTATTTGTGAAAAACAAAAGAAAAGGTTGAGTAAGAGTGTTGTATGAATAACAGCTTCAGAACTAAAACCTGAATGTATTTTTTTCTTGAAAAATTAGAAGAGAGGTTTTAGATTGTGATAGAAGATATTGAGTTTCTAACAATTCTCTTTATGCTTCTATGAGATTGATTTGTATGAGCTATAGACCAGTGAGGGTCTTGCAAAAGAGAAGGCATTTTTATGTCAATATTTTTTAAAATAGAAATCCAAGTTGGTGCTTGGTAAAAGGGGTTGGTGCTCCTATCTGTTGCAGCAGAAAAATCAGGGGTTGGTGCTCCTTCCAGTGGGTGTTGGTAAACTATTTGTAAAGATTGAATCCTTGCAAAGACTGGATTTGGATTGTAGTCCAAACAGTCATTATTTGAGGAGTAGCCACATCGGTGAACCTCGTTAAATCTTGTGTTGTGTGATGCTCTTGTGTTATACTTGCTTTATCTATTTTTAAGCTTGCATTTTTAAGTTTTAAGAGTTGCAGATTCAAGTTTTAAATAGTTACACTGATTCACCCCCCCCTCTCAGTGTCATTGTGAGAATATCAGTTACATTATCTTATCGTTAAAAAGTACAATGATACATCATTATTTTAATATGTCAAATTTATGCTACATAAATAGTATCTTAAAAGTGATACTAGATAGAAGAATATAATTTACTAAAGTTTCAAAATAAATTATTATGATACTTCATATTTTTTTATTTGGCATCTCCATCCCACTATGACCTCTCATAAGGGGGACAAGTGAGCTTATCAATAGGTAATTTGATACACAGTCACACATAGGCCATGGTTTTCACCATTTTTGTTCTCCAATAATATATTTCAACATTCAAATTTTTATGTTCTTTCATTTTTTGACTTAATTGAGGCAAGGACCTTCTTTTTGTTGTTTAAATTTAGAGAAGTATAAATTGGTGCTAGATTAGTATTATGTTAGCATATAACTAATTAGGGCCATCATAGACCTATTTTGAACCGTTGAAAATGAAAGAATTTTCAATTTCCAAATTTAAATTTTATTTCATTTGTTAAAGAATAGAATGGTTAGAGGAGATGAAGGTTAAATATCATAGAAAAATCAATTGTCAACAAATATTCTTATATGAATTGTAAAATTAAATTAATAAAAATTGGGATAGATTAAAAGGGTCATGAAAACTAATATTAAGGTAAGTTTTGTTAAGAGTATTAAAGACGCATACTAAAGAGATTTTTAATTTTATTGAGATTGAATTAAATTACCTATATAAGCCACATAGGTATATTATCTTATTATTTGTAATTTTGTAAGATTTAGATATTTATAGGGTTTTATAAGAATTTCGTATCTTAGAGTTGGTTTTTATATAAAAACCCTTAGCCAAAGTTAATCCTATTAAAGAAAAAAAGTTATCAAAAAATGTCTAATGAAAATAATTCTTGTAAATATCATATCTTTATTTTTTTTACCATGATGCAAACATATTTATTATAAAAACAAATCTTAGATTGTATGAAAATCATACAATTTATTTATTTATTTTTGTATTTGTTTGTAGGATTTTAATTTTCAAAAACAATCTTAAGGATGAATCTATATTTATAAATTATTTGAGTTTTGAAAAAAAAAATTGAAGATATTACTTTTAAGATAATTTCATAAAGTTTTCATAAAAATAATTAATTTTATTCAATTTACATGAAATTTTTTATAGTTTATATGATTCTAGAATCAAATGATTTTAAGGACAAATATGTAAATGAGTTGTATGAATTTTATATGTATAAATATCAAAGTATTATTTATATATTTTTATTATAGTATTAATAAAAAATTATTTACTTATAATTTTGAATTTTAATATTGTTATGCATGACACATCTTAGGTATGATTGTAAAAGAGACATGCATTACCAACTAGTATAGATATTTTTATGTTATTTACATTAGTAATTTCATTCTCCTTTATATTTATTTTTATAAATAATGTATTCACAGTAGCATTTGTGAAAAGTTAGAGGTATGATATATGAAGAGGAATAATAAAGGAAATAAATTTGAAAATTGATACTATAATAAAGAGAACATATATATTTATCTATTAAAATAGCATTGAAGCACAAGAAAACCAGTTGATTTGCAATTAATGTTTGAAAAGGGGTTACAAAATTACGCTTGAGGGCTACAAAATGGGGTCTTCCACAAGGGAAGTGCTCTTTTAGTATATATGATAAACAACCACCAGTTGTTCTCCTTGTCTTCCTCAGTTGGAGTAGGCTTACTGCTTTTGTACCACTATCAATCAAACTTATCCTCAAGACCTGCAAAAGGGAGTTAGAAAATTTGGGAGCCTATCTAGATCAGACCCCTCGTGTTTAAAGATAAATTACCTCTAAATTAAACTCAAAACATGATTAAAATTGCATAAAATGATGAGAAATAGGTATAGCAAGAATGTTTACCTAATTTTGGGAGCTTTGGGAGGCTGAAAATGGGATTCACACACCGGTGTGCGAATTTAACTATACCTCGAGATTCACACACCTTTATGCAAATATAATTATATTTTCTAGAATAAGTGGTTTTTAATGTGAGATTTCTTTTGGTGCAACTATCACTTCTATTGTCTGTCAAGTCACCTTCAAAAACCTGTAATATTTGTCAACAACCTATCAAGCAACACAAGATGGTGATGAATTTGTGTAGGTCTCCATGTGAAGGTGGATGGTGAGTGATTTTGAATGATATCAAAATGATGTTGGTGGTTTGGCCTAATTTCAGCAAAGTTTAGGTATGTAGATGAGTGTTATTTTTTTAAAATAAAGAAAATGGACTTCTATTTATAGAATCTGGCAAGGTTAGGGGGTTTAAGGTATCCCATGATGTGGTATGCTCCATAAATTTATTTGGATGAGAGAAACCCTCACCCACCTACACATTATAAATGAGCATAAGAATGTGGAGTGGATTTGGGGTTAAAAACCCTAATTGTAGTAAGGTTAACCATGGATTAGCTATTGACTTGGCTAAGTTGGAAGGTGAGTCATCTACACCCATACCTTGAAAACCAAAAAGTCTTCAAAAGTCATTTATGAATTTATATCCACATGGGGATTTGAAATGGATCAAGTGTTATATTTAACCAGGTTGAGGTTGACCCTAGGTTAAGTGTTGAAGTTTGGGTGAGGTGGAGTGTGAATCACCATGTCTCCCATACCTTTGAACACAAAAGTATTCAAATCGCATGTAAAACCCTAAATGTACACATGGGGATGTGTGGAGCAAGGGTTAAAGTTAATGCTGATTAGGTTAACCATAGGTTTATCTAGGGTCAAATGGGTGAGGTGGAGGCTAGGATAGTCAAGGAGTAGACTAGGTGAGGTGGCCATGACTTAGATTGACCATGGAGTAGAGTTTGACCATAAAGTTACTTTTGACCTAGGTAAATATTTAACCAAGGCTAAGCCATGATTTTGGTCGCATAAGGACCTAGAGTTAAGCATAGAAAAGGGCTTAAGTGGCCCAAGGGGGCTTATGAATAGTGCATGAATAGTGGTTTTGATAAATAAATAGTGTTTTGAGGCTAATATATGCAAATTTTGTGAACTTTACAAATTGATCAGCCATGATGATGGGAGAAGTGGTAATGTGCAACTTTTGAGTGTATATATTTTATCCCTTTTGTACTACATTGTGTGAAAAAATGGTACAGTGTAAAAACTTGTGACACCAACTTGATGGTTTGATTTTGAAGAAGATAATTGATGATGGATGATTACAATTTTTAGTAAACCATATGATTACTGAGGGAGGAGGTGCAATATTTTCTTACCGCATGATCAATGTAAGATGCTCCAATAATGGAAGGGATGAATATCTTTGAAAATTTACCTTTGATAGATTATTGAGCTTGATTTTATTTGATAAACCATTTAACCCTAGGTAGATTTGTGTCAGGTGCTTCATTCGTGAGTGGTCTTATGACTACCACTCCAAGGAAGGGAATCCATGACTAACCTAAAGACTCAGGCATTGGGTCTCTCAAATGTTTATTTAAATTGGAGTTTTATTGAGAAGAGAAATTTTGCTTTTTATTTGCCTAAATAAATGAGGGCTTGAGATGATCTCTAGCAAAGGTTCTTGGATAAACACAATTTCCAAGATTGAGTATTTAATTATTGATCATGTGCAAGGTAACTTTATTATTTGAATGTCTAACCCCTCAAGTGATGAGTTGATGGAAGAAGAAGAAGAAGACAATGACAAGTTGATTGAAAAGATGAAAAAATATGGTGGAATTGTTTGAAGAAAATAAAATATGATGGAACATATGGAAATGACCAAGCATAGGGGTGCTAATAGAGGAAGAAAAATCATATTCATATAGATGTATGTGAATCTAATGGTTCTCGAGATTCACACACATCTATGTGAATCTAACTATGTGATGCATGTGGAGTGTTTCTACATTTTGGGACCAAATGATGTTGAAATTGGAAAAAACATACACCATTGGAAATATCTTTTCGAGGCTAATCCAATGGTTGTGGTTTTGGGAAATTTGGAGAATATTTTGTGGGGAAATTTTGGTCAAATATGACCCTAATTTTGGATGTGATGAATGCATAAATTTAGGCCACTTGGAAGGGAAATTTGGTTTGATTGGTTAGAGGATTGATGTATAAGGATGAATTGATGGATGAGAGAGTGGATTAGGAGATTTGGGCCTTAGGATGGATGGTATATAGAGCCTCTCTAATACTAGATAGATAGAGTGAGATCTAGGAGATATGGAACCATAGGAGAGACTATTTGATTACAATAGGAGTTAGAGGAGGCAAGAGTTACATGAGAGAGAGAGAGAGACATTGTTGAGATGGTGAGCCTAAAAAAATAGATAGATCATTTGAGGGCACAGGGTATTAAGGTACAAATATTATAGCACGAGTGACTTAGAGGTCCTTTAATACCTAGGAGAGCATGAAGAGGGTTCAATTGTAGTCAGATTTGGTCAAATAAGGTATACCCATTCCATCATATTCAAAGTCATGATCTCACTCTCGATCTCACACATAGTCATGGTAGAGTCAAAGGAGTGTAACATCTATGGTTTTGATAGGTCTATGAGTAGTAGAGCTTGTATTAGCATAGAGTAAGGGATGTGCCCTAGAACATAGTAGAGTGGAAATAGTGAGGAGAGAGGATGATGCACCAAGTCCACACGAGGGGAGTGGAGAGAATTCAAATGAGTATCAAGGTTGATAGATGGTGGGAGTGGTAGTCGTGCCCTAATGATTCTATAATTTTGATATACCATATGTACATGTATGTGAGGCAATGCCTGATATGGCATGACATGTATTGTAGCCTATGGAAAGTTTTGATATATGAGGTAACATTATTTACATGTGTGATCATTGTATGAATATGTTGATATTGTATAATAGTGTATAATAAACATGTGTATAGCTAGTGATGCCTTTATTTATATGTATGATTATGTAGATGAATGGTTGAATTTATTTGTATATAGATGAATGTATAGATACATGTTGAATTATGTGCAATAATACTTGGACAATATTAAAAAATAGAAATGAAACAATGACCAGTAGTCACGAAAAAGACTATGCATATGGGTGATAAGATGATAGATAATGCAAGTGATGGATGAATTACTATGTATGTGTGATCCTATAAAGTGAAATTAACAACTTTATGGATAGGATGTGAGATGTCATTGAAGAGTACACTTGTATTTTGGTGAAACTAGTTGTGACGTTATTCATTATGTAATTTCAAAATATTGGATGTTAGGAGGACTTTAAGGGAGTCGAACATCATAGTTTGAGCAATCAAACCCATCTAGTAGTTGATCAATATCCTACATAAATAATAAGCTATCTTGACTAAGCTTAAGTTGATCATGGACTAGTGTGTGTAAAGTGATGTTCATTTATCCATTTTGAGTGAGGTTGGACTAACCAATTGTAAACTTAGCCATTTAAGCTAGCTCATCCACAAGCACATAATGGTCTGTACAAAAGAAGGTCACTAATGTGATAAACATATCACCACTTGGAAGACATGCTCCACTACTAGACAAGCATCTATAGCCTCGATGGATATTAGCCCTATGATCTATGGACCTAAGGACCTCAAGGATTCAAGATTTTTGATAATGCTCTTTTTTTTGTTCTTTTTATTCTTTTTGTAGTGCTATTTATGTAGTGTTGTTTTGGAATTTGCTTTTGTTTTTCGCCTTCTCTTTTTTTAGCATGTCCTTTTGTCAATCCTCAAGTTTGGATCATGCAAATGATAGGATGAGCGAGGTGAATTTTGCTAGGTGGCTAGTGTATGCAAGGTGTTGCCTTTCCTATGCTTAAAATTTACTTAGTGTTTGACATGTGCTGGTGGCCATGAAAGAACTCAACTTAGCTAGGGGAAGCCTTGAAGTGCTTTTAAAATTTTGACAATGTTGGATGGAGGTTGATTGACTTAATAAAAAATGGTCGAATTGTAAAAATATTTCCACTACCTAGTATCCTAAAAGGAGGATTGAACACCACATTAGTTGCATTAACAAGTGTGTGTTTAACTTTGCATCTTTACTTTTTGCTTTGCAATGGAGGATGTGTATGCAAACAGATGCATGAGTATATGCATCCTATTTGTAATATGAAATGAGCCATGAATGTATTGACCATGATGGTGACATGAGTGTACAAAATACAACTAGTTATGCAAAAACTAATGTGACATGGTATGTCATTGATTAAAACAACACTACCCAAAATTATCCCATCACAATATGTGTAAGAAAAGGGGTGACTAAAAGGAGTGTGGAACTCTATATATGGATATGAGTGCGATATGAAATTGTGAATGTTTGGTGGTATCAACATGATTAATGGATAGAGAGTGTGATAGAAAAATGCCAAAAATGCATAGGTGGAATGGATGAAACATGGGAGAAAAATGGAGAAGGGAAAAGAATGATAGAAAAATAAGGGAGAGAGGAAAGGAAATGTAACTCATCAAAGGTATGTAGCCACTTGAAGCGTGACCATACAACATTGACAAGGAACTAGAAGGAGAAGAGAGGAAGCCTGACCATTAGCAAGAAAAGAAGACCAAATCAAAGGTATGTAGCCACTCAGAGCATGACCATACAACATTGATCTAGGAGGAAAGGGGTTAAAAAGAAACAATAAAAATAATTAGAACTAAATCAAATGTATGTAGCCACTCAAAGCATGATCATACAACAATGACCAAGAATTAGTGGGAAAATAAAATGGAATAATATAGAAGGAATAGACATGGATAAAAATTAAGTGGAGAGTACACCATAGATGGATGATTTTACCTTTGTTTTTCTATTGTTATTATTTTTTTGGCACATTGTTGATGTTGAATTTACAAGATCTATGCTAAGGTGATAAAGTAAGGAACAAAAAATTGACCAAAGGAGTTTGGTACCTTTTCTAAGAGATTTAGAAAATAATATTTCAATGATGTTGAGGTTTATGGAGAAACATTTTGGGATAAGATATTCTAAAAATGAGTTTTCCAATGATGATGAGGTTTATGGAGAAACCTTGTTGCTAAGAGATTCTAAAAATAATTTTCCAATGACGATGAGGTTTATGGAGAAACCTTTTGGGCTAAGAGATTCTAAAAAGAATTTTCCAATGACGATGAGGTTTATGGAGAAACCTTTTGGGCTAAGAGATTCTAAAAATAATTTTCCAATGACGATGAGGTTTATGGAGAAACCTTTTGGGCTAAGATATTCTAAAAAGAATTTTCCAATGACGATGAGGTTTATGGAGAAACCTTGTTGCTAAGAGATTCTAAAAAGAATTTTCCAATGATGATGAGGTTTATGGAGAAACCTTTTTGAAATTGAAAAGTAGATTCTGCCCTTTGGGGTAAGATCTATGCAAAGACAAACAAGTAATTTTACTCTTTAGAGCAAGGTCTATGCTAAGACTGGAAATTGAATTTGCTCTTTGGAGAAAATCTATGCTAAGATAAGAAAGTGAATTTGCTCTTTGGAGCAAATCTATGGTAAAACTAGAAAGTGAATTTGCTCTTTGGAGCAAATCTATGTTTAGACAAGAAACTAAATTTTCTCTTTGGAACAAGGTCTATGCTAAGACTAGAAAGTGAATTTGCTCTTTGGAGCAAATATGTGTTGAGATAAGAAAGTGAATTTGCTCTTTAGAGCAAATCTATGGTAAAATTAGAAATTGAATTTTCTCTTTACGTTTAGACAAAAAACTAAATTTTCTCTTTGGAACAAGGTCTATGCTAAGACTAGAAAGTGAATTTGCTCTTTGGAGCAAATCTGTGCTAAAATTGAAAAGTAAATTTGCTCTTTAGAGCAAATCTAATTTTAGACAAGAAATTGAATTTGCTCTTTGGAACAAGGTCTATGCTAAGACTAGAAAGTGAATTTGCTCTTTGGAGCAATATGTTTAAACTAGAAAGTGAATTTTCTCTTTGGAGTAAATATATGTTTAGATAAGAAACTGAATTTTCTCTTTGGAGCAAGGTCTATGCTAAGACTAGAAAGTGAATTTGCTCTTTGGAGCAAATTTGTGCTAGAAAAAAAAGTAAAATTTTCTCTTTGGAGCAAGGTCTATGCTAAGACTAGAAAGTGAATTTGCTCTTTGGAGCAAATTTGTGCTAGAATAGAAAAGTAAATTTTGCTCTTTGGAGCAAACCTTTGCTAGAGTAGGAAAGTAAAATTTACTCTTTGGAGCAGTGGTTGGTTATGATGGTGAGGCAAAGGATGAAACCTTTGATAAAGGGATACAACCTTTTGAATCTAGCATTGATTTGTTTTGTGAAAGAAAGGCAAAAGGCGTAACCATTGACAAAAGGACTCAACCTTTTGAACCTGGCATTTTATTTATCGATGAAGGTGAGGCAAAGGGCACAACCTTTGATAAAAGGATGTAACATTTTGAACCTAGCGATTGATTTAATGTGTTTGGTGGCATTAACATGAGTACATGATAAATGACAAGACATGAGAGAAATGCCAACTTCCCTAGTCACAAAATTGGTTAGAAGGGGTGCGATCTACCCTAGATAGAAGTGTGATTTGAAAGAGGATGAAGTCCTCCAATCATAGAAGGATTTGAGGGGGAAGAAACTCCCCTAATCATAAGAAACTGGTTGGAAGGGGAGAAACTCCCCTAGTTTCTAGATTGAAGCAAAGAAGATGAAGAATTTATGATGAAAATAATGTGAATGGAGAGAAGGAAGAAGGGTGTTGATTAGGAGGGGGTAAGGGGACTATCAATTTGGATGACTTCTTGATCGAGCAAATCTTGAACCCGATGTTTAAAGGTGTGACAATCATTGATGTCATGCCCTCATTGATGATGGTAAAGGTAAACCTAGTGTGTGTTATACCATTTGGATTTCATTGGATTTGGATCTTTTGGTCTTTCATTAGGTAAGGTGATGTGACTTGCATCGTATAACCTTTGAAATATGTTGGGCAATGGTTTAGACAAAGGCATCCAGTTGCATGGTTGGCAAACTAGGTGAGGCACATAGGTCGATGGTTGATTCGATGGAGAAGGTAGGTTGGTTTGAAAGAGCATTTATTGTGGTAGCTGATACTTTTGATATGATGAGGTAGGTTGTGTATTTAAAATTACTTGATTTGTTTGTGGTGGTTTAGCTATGCCAGGATTGGTAGGAGTCCTACTCAATTTGACATTAGTAGGATAATCTAACTTCTTGTAAAGTTTAATCTTCCTAGCTTGGAATTTGATGTCCTCAATCACCTTTGCTTGAGCAATGACCTCTTCGAATGTGCAATGTTGTTGGATTTGCAAAGTCATAGAAATATGTTTGGTACAACTCTTTGCAAATAACTTAACTAGTTTCGTAGGTGGTATGGTGAAGGTTAGGTCATGAATGATGGCCTGCCACCTAGAAACATAATCCATAATAGGTTCATCATCAAATTGGCATAAGCTATATAAGTCTAATAATGAAGTCTTCTTCTTGATATTAATCGAGAAGTGCTCTAAGAAGAGATTGGCTAATTGCTCAAAAGTGAAAAGACTATGCTAAGGAAGGTTATTGTACCAATCTAGAGCTTGACCCCCAAGTGATAATGGAAATGTACAAAGCATGAGGGGATCACTATCATTGATTTGATAGCAAGCAAATTGATAATGGTTGATGTGTTCGCGTGGATCCTCTTTACCTTTGAATTTGTCAAATTTGGGCATCTCATATTTTTGAGGGTATTGATGAAGTGTTGTGGATGGGTGGATAGGATTATTGTAGATTTAACTATAAGTTAGCATCTATGACCCATAACCACTAGTTTGTAGTTCCAAATTTTTAATTTTCTCCCTCATGAGTTGCATTTTAGTTAGAGGCACTTGTGATATAGAGGTAGAGAGAAGATTTTACCCCACAATAGGTTTCTCAACATGATAATTATGGATACTAGTAGAACGATGTGGGAGCGATTGTATGTATTGTTTAGGAGAAAGTTGAGTATGATAAGATGTGGGATGAAGTTGAGAGGATGAAGAAGGTGTTTGTTGTTTTTGTTGTTTTTGTTGTTGTTGTTGAAATTGTTGATACAACTAATGTTGTTGTTGTTGTTGTTGCTATTACAATTGATGTTGTTGTTGTAGCTGATGTTGTTGTTGTTGTAGCTGATGTTGGTATGAATATTGTTGATTAAGCTACTCTTGATGGAGTTGCTATTGATGGAGGTGATATTGATAATTGTTGATGAAGTTGCTCCTGATGGAGCTATTGTTGATGAAATTGGTATTGATGGAGTTGTTGTTGTTGTTGTTGATAATATGGAGCCATGGAGGGCTGATTTGGATTATTGAGAGATTGATGTTGCATTTGAGATGGTATCTATTGATTTTGAGTTGGAATCTATTGAATATTTTGATCATATCCCTAAACATGTTTGCGGTAAAAATGTTGCATATAGTTTTGATCAACCTATTGGATAGGAACCTAGGTTGATATCTATTGGTAGGTGGAAGGCCACTCATACTATAATGTAAGAAGAGGGTGATATGACAAAGTTGTGGGTATTGTGGAAGTCCACGTTAGTGGGTAAGTGAAGAAACCAACCTAGTTTGAAGGTGACATGGAAGAAGATGGAAGCTTTTGATAAGAATGGTAGGTAGTGAAAACACTCATATGAGATAATGCAGGAATGTTATTATGCAAAATGTAAGAAGAACCAGATGGAACAAAAACATATGTAGGAGGAGTTTGAATAAATTGAGAGATTTGAGAGTAAGTTAGTATTTGTGTGTAACCAGCTAAATATGGGTATTGCATACCAATGTTATACAAGTTTTGGAGAAGATTATTGAAATGAGGTTGATCAATATTAAGCATATCGGCTTCGTGGGGTGGATTGGTAGAATAGAAGGAAGCAGGTAATATCAACGAGATGGAATAGAAAGGAGGTTGTGGAGGTATACTGAAGAAGAAGTCAGAATCGATGAGTGTAGATGAAAGAGGAAGTTAGGTATGCTATTATGAAGAAGAAGGTATGTTTGAAGAAGCCTCCTAAGTTTTAGGTGGGGTTGTGGTGGTGAAGACCATAGTGATAGTTTGGGTGGTGGTCTTAATGGTTGGTTGAGTGTGGGCCATATTATCATCACCATACAAAATGTGTTGCAATTGGTATTGTAGAAATAGATGTGTGGAATTGGAGGAAAGTGATGAAGCATCTTCCTCATAAGTGAACTTAGGTTGAAAGTCACCTAGCGAAAAGTAAATGATTTTCAAGAAAGAGATCACATCATGGGTTGGTTCTTTTAAAGGTTGAGAGGATGAAGTATCAATGGGGCGTTGAAGTATGTCTTGAGTGACACTCACCATAGCGGATGAAGTTATGATCTATTGAATCTGATCAAGAGTATTAGTTACCAAGTTTGATGGGGTGATGGTGCCAACTTCTATAGAAGAAGATGGATGAAGATGAGGTTGCACAGGAAGCCTCCATCACAAGACGAGCTTGATCATGAGCTTGGATATGAGTAACAACCATATTTGTGTATGAAATGGAGCTTTCAGATTAGATCAAATGAGAATTTTACTTCTTCTATGTGCTTTGTGAAGGTTTCTAGACCTATCTCTGCCTTGAATTTTAGATTCATACGACCGTATGCAAATCTGATTCGCACCTTACTATGCGAATGTGGTTCACACCTTAGTGTATGAATATATATAAAATAGATAGCCTAGGTGGAATTTGCAAAAACTAATTGTTAAAAACCAACAAGTGTATTTTGAGACTATTTTGGATGGTTTTGTAATAGGTTTTGTACCAAAAATCAGTTAGATGCAACAAAATGTTATGCCAAACAATAAGCAAATATTTTTGTATTTTCATGTGTTTTTGATGATGTTGACCAACCTAAAACCAATAAGGTAGGTGGAAAATGGACACTATGAAGGTATGTTGAAGCACGTGTTCTTACAACACCCAAAGGTACATAAGGGAAAACTATGCGACAATGGGTGAATGATGGTTAATGAAAGGTATAGTGAAAGGTAACCAAAAGGGGGTACTCTAAAAGACCTCTTATGAAAGAGGTGACATTGTCTAAGACCTGCTACCGACCTACCCAGGCTTTTGCTTCACCCTCAAATGGGCTTAGTCAAGAACGATAGTTACCAACTCATGAATTATGTAAAGCCTTGTGAGTGGGGGCATCTAACCCTAACCTACCTCGAGGATCTCTCAAGAGTAGGGGATCTTCTAGTGATGAAGTCTAAAAAATTGCTCATGAGGGCTACTATGGCATCTAGGGGGTGAGCCAATGGAAGGAGATGAATTCCAATGTCACTGGTCTCGATTAGGGATTGGTGATGAAATCCAACCTTACCAATGTATATGAAATATGCAAGTGTGTGTATCCTACTTAAGAAAACTATAAATGCTAGAAAGTAAACTAAATTAAGTGAAATGAATGCACTTTTCTCTTTTTGATTTTTAGAAAATGAAATGCCTTTTTGGAATGAAAATAATGTAAGAGAAACTATGTGGATTGCACTTTGTGAAAGGAAAGAAACTTTATGCCAAGGAGCAATGAAGAAAGTCGCTTGATTTTAGTGAGCTACTCTAAGATTTGCTTAGGCATAAATCTGTTTACACTAGCCAAGATATGCCTATTAAGGTTATGGCTAGATGTCTCCTAGAGCTTTATACATGAGGTAAAGATCAAAATCTTGCTCTCATCTCATGGAGATGAAGAGATTAGAAGGCCTCCCCATGCCTTATGCAAGTGCCTTAACTCTAAATAATGCAACTATTCAACTAACATGTATAGAAGCAAAGAAAAGAGATTTTAAAAGTTTGACCAAAGTGATTTTGGAGCCTTTCTAAGCTATTAAAAAATAGAATGAAATGTGACCAAATGAATTTGGGGCATTTTGTAAAGCAAGGAAGCAAAAAGACAGAGTTTTGTGAAGTGCCCAAAGTGATTTCAGGGCTTTTGGTAGATTGAATGTTAAACTAGATCAAAAATCAAAATTATGCTTTTGATGAAGGAAAACTAGCTTTTGGAAGGAAAAAGACCAATTTTGAAAGAGATTACCAGCCACAAGATGTTGTAGAAGTTTCTGTCTAGGTTGTGTGATGTAGAATATTGCTGATTTTAAGGATTTTCATATCGATGTGTGAATCTAACTATGCCTTAGGATTCACAAAATTCTATGTGAATCTAAATGTGATGGTTTGTTTGAGCAACTTTGGTTTCTATGTATCAAATTTTGGAATTTCACTAGGTTATGAGAAATATTCCTTGGGGACACTATTTTGGAAGGTGGTTTGGCCTATGAAAGTGGAGAGGTACATGAGATAGCAATATTAATAGGGAATATATGTGTTTATCGCTTGACTTACCTGATTTTTGTTGTTGGATGTTCATAGATTGACACCTTGCTTTTAGGGAACAGTTTTTGGAGCAATTTTGAGGATTTGCACACTGCTATGTGAATTTACCTCTGATATTCATACACTACTATGCAAATCTAGCTTGTAAGCCAAAAAAGTTATAGAGAGGGACTTGAAATGTATGTCAAGGTTTTGGATGACCTTTTTTTGGTTTTACAGCATAGAAAAATGATTAGAAACAATAGTTGTCTAGAAAAAAGAAGACTAAGCAAGCAAAAAAAATATGGTGGGGGTCCCATCGAGCATGCTAGAATGAAGCACAAGAAAATTAGCTATTTTGTAATTGATGTTTGAAAAGAGATTACATAAGTTATCCTTTTACAAAAGTGCCCGTGAAGGCTACAAAATGGGATCTTCCACAAGGGAAGCTCTCTTTTAGTAAAGATGATAAAAAACCACTAGTTTTTCTCCTTGTCTTCCTTAGTTGGAGTGGGCTTACTGCTCATTTGCCACTATCAGTCAAACTTATCCTCAAGACCTATAAAAATGGGTTAGAACATTTGGGGTCCTGTCTAGATCAGACCCCTCATGTTTGAAGATAAAATACCTCTAAAATAAACTCAAAACATGATTAAAATTACATAAAATGATGAGAAACAAGCATACCAAAAATGTTTACCTGATTTTTGGAGCTCTAGCAGGTTGAAAATGGTATTCGTACACTAGTGTGTGAATCTAACTATACCTCAAGATTCACACACCTTTATGTGAATATGACTATTTTTCCAAAATTGAGGGTTTTGATGTGAGATTTCTTTTGGTGCAAGTGTCACTTCTATTGTCTATCGAGTCACCTTTAAAACATGCAATATTTGTTAGCAACCTATCAAGAAATACAAGATGGTTACAGATTTATGTGGGTCTCCATGTGAGGGTGGATGGTGAGTGATGTTGAATGATTTCAAAATGATGTTGGTGGTCTGACCTAATTTCAATAGAGTCTGTGTATGTAGATGAGTGTTATTGTTTTGAAATGGAGAAAATTACCTTCTATTTATAAAATTTGGTAAGGTTGGGGGGCTGAGGTGTCCCATGAGGTATCCCTTGAGGTATCCACTGATGTGGCATGCTCCATAAGTGCATTTGGATGAGATAATCCCTCACCCATCTACATGTCATAAATGAGCATGGGAATGTGGAGTGGAGTTGGGATTAAACCCTAACTATAGTAAGGTTAACCATGGATTAGTTGTTAACTTGGATGAGGTGGAAGGTGAGTCATCCATACCCATGCCTTGAAAACCAAAAAGTCTTCAAAAGTCATTTATGAATTTAAACCCACATGGGGATTTGAAATGGAGCAAGGGTTAGATTTAACCAGGGTTAGGTTGACCCTAGGTTAAGTGTTGAATTTTGGGTGAGGTGGAGTGTGACTCACCATGTCTCCCATGCCTTTGGACACAAAAGTCTCCAAATGGTATTTAAGGCCCTAAATGCACACAGGGAGATGTGTGGAGCAAGGGTTAAAGTTAACCCTGATTAGGTTGACCATAGGTTTAGCTAGGGTTAAATGGGTGAGGTGGAGGCTAGGATAGTCAAAGAGTAGACTAGGTGAGGTGGCCATGAATCAGATTGACCATGGGATAGAGTTTGATCATAAAGTGAATTTTGACCAAGGTAAATATTTAACCAAGGTTAAGCCATGATGGTGGTCACATGAGGACCTAGATTTAAGCATAGAAAAGGGCTTAAGTGGCCCAAGGGGGCTTATGAATAGTGGTTTTGATAAATAAATAGTGCTTTTAGGATAATATATGCAATTTTTGTGAACATTGCAAATTTATCAGCTATGATGATGGGAGAAGTGGCAATGTGCGACTTTTGAGTGTCTACAAGTATATTTTATTTTTTATTATAATTCAATTAATTTTGTTTAATTTTGATCATGGTTATGCACAGTGGAAAATATTCGCAAATTGGGTGAATATTATCATTTTCAAAAATACAAATTGGTGAATTTTGGTGACCCTAGACATCGGTCCTTTTGCCTAATATTTTTGGAATAAAAAATTTTTAGGTGTCATCTCATCGTGCATTGATAATAATGTTATAGATTTATTTTAAAATTTGTCAGTACTCCCACCTAAATCGAGGATCCTTTTCACCTTAAAATTTTAAAATTATCCCACCAAATTCACCAAGTATACCACTATATATAATTAACACGCTAGTGATACTTTTTTATTTAAAACATTCAAACTATTAGAAAATTGAGAATTCCACCAAACTTCGGTTGTGTGCAGAAACTAGTTGATCCAAACTAAAAATATTTCTGCATCAAACCAACTATCAGACTCTATTCTACACCTAAAATGATAGTTAGACCCTATCATCTCTTTTCTGCACTAGACCGACTATTAGAATCTTTTCTGCACTCAAAATGATAGTTGGACCCTATTCTACACATGGACTGACATCTAAACCTTGTTCTACATCTGAATAGACTACCAAAGCTAGTTCTACATATGAATTGACATCTGGATCCTGTTCTGCATTTGAATGGACTGCCAAAGCTAATTTTACACACAAATCAACATCTAAACTCTATTTTACATTTGAGTGGACTACCAAATCCAGTTCTACACATGGACCAACATCTAGACCCTATTTTCCATCCAAATGGACTGTTGGAGCTAGTTTTATGCATGAACCAACATCTAGACCCTGTTCTACATCCAAGTAGACTATTGGAGCTATTTTTACACCAGATTGATTATCGAATCTCTTTTTCCACCCAGATCGACTACTAGACCTATTTTTCCACCCAAACAGACTATTGGACCTAGTTCTGCACCAGACTAACTACAAGACCTCCTTTTCAATATAAATGACTACCAGACATTGTTCTACACCCGAACTGACTTCTAAACCTTTTTTTGTTAGATCATTATCTACATTCGATCTGTAGCCAGACCTTGTTTTGCACCCTATCCATAGTTGGACCTTATTTTGCATCCTATCCATAGTCGGACCTTGTTTTACATCTGATCCATAGCTGGATCTTGTTTTGCACTCGGTTCGTAGCTAGACCTTGTTTTGCACTTGATATGATATCAAACAAGTTTCTGCACTTGGTCTGAGATCGAATCATATTATATCATCCGATCTGTGACCTAATAATAAATGATCCAGATTTACAAAGGAAAAAATACTTATATTTTTGGCTTTAGGGCACTACCTCCAAACCCTCAAGAGGAGGGGTAAATGGTTGTTGCTGCCCCCCTTGGACCCCCCAATGACACAAGTAATGGATGGGTTTCCCCTTCTACACCCCCTTCGTAGAGTGGGTCTAAGTGCAGCTGAAAACAAGACCTATGAGTTAGAGAGAATTAGGCTCCACAACCAACACCATGTTTTTTACCTGATTCAAGATCAAACTATTTTCTACACCTGGTTCGAGTTCAAACCATTTTTTGCACCAACCCATGGTCGGATCTCGTTTTCCACCCGATCTGGACAGAACTTTCAAATTCACCAATGTTTTATAATTTTTTTTGAAAAAATAAGGTAATTCGCCATGTCCTCCTACATGAAGTTGGCTAGGAATTCACCAGGGTTTCAAAACAGATTTGCCATGGTTTTGAAACAAATTCACCATTTTTTTACAAGTACATTTCAAGTCTGACCCCTTATGCATAACCTTGATTTTGATACAAATTGACATAGGGAGGTATGTAAATATGATTAAAAGTAAAGAATTTGAAATTAAGATAATCAAGAAAATAAAAATAAAATGAAAAAATACTTTATTTTTTCTATAAATAAAATTTCTCTATTATATAAAATGAATTTAATTTTCAATTAATAATTAATAATACATATGTTTAGTAACCAATTTTCATAATTTACGATTTTATAAAGAGGAACTTAATCTAACCATGAGGTAATTTAATATAATTCATTTTTTAAATTTCAATAAATTATTGTATCATTCAATATTTTTTAATGCCATTTCACAATTTTATGCTATGTTGGAACTTAAACTTGATAAGCAGGGTCTACTAGGTGCATCACCCAAGTGTTAGTAGGTGCACAGTTGGTGCTATATTTCAATATTGTGTTAGTTGTATGTCAAATCTACTATAACATTTAATTTTAAAAAGAGTGCATAGTAGCAAATATGTAGCATCAAGAAAAATTACACAAAAAGACATGATTTTTGATGCTTTACAGAAATCATCCATAGTTTCCCCTAAGAACAAACACCTTTATAAATATTAGAAACAACTAAAAAATATAAAATAATAAAATGAGAGATATAAATATTAAATATCATAGCATAAATAATTTATGATATAATAGATTAATAACATAAATTATACGAGTGTTGTAGCTGGAGTTGATAGGCCAACAAATTTGGGACCAACTAGTATCACAATGATAAGGAGAGGGTGATCAAAAGGGATATGAAGGATGAGTCTCTCTAATGGGAGAGGTGCTCCCCCAAAGAGGTTTTGGGGTTATTTAATTCCTAACCCTAATTTTGACTATGATAAATGGAGAAGTGCTAGGCTCTTAGAGCAGTTTGGTGTTGGAGTTGATGTTGATAGGCTAGAGGGTTTGGGGTCAGCTAGTATTAGAGTGGACCTAGTCCCTCCTAGCAATGGGGTTCCTAAAAAGGTCTTTCTAGAGATCCTCGATGTTCAAGGAATTGGGAAGCCAATACCCCTAGGAATAGGATTCCTAGAAAGTCAATGCTAGAGATCCTTGAGGAGTCTGTTTAGGGAATTGGGGTCTTGATACCATTGGGGATGGAGATCTTGAGAAGGTAGAGTTTGGTTGGTCAAGAAGCTCAAGTGGTTCATGAGGTTTAAGCATATTGAGTGGTTCAAGTGTTTCTATGGGGGACCATGATCCATGTTTGACCCCCCTACCTAGTTGTGTAGATCTATCACTGGTCCCATAAAAGCCTTTTGATCCTAGCATGAAATCCTTTGTTGTGGTGGTCTCAATATTTCTAGGTAGGCTCTCTTCAAAAGTTATTTTTGATCTTAACCTCGTTCAAAGGAAACTACATGTTCTTATGGATATGTCAAAGCTCAACTTGGATCAAGTTGTCTTTGACTAAGGTTAACTCTAATATAGCCCTAATACGTCATACAAATGCAAAAATCAAAACCTAAAACTTAAATAATTTTACTTTATGATGATGAAATAAATGATAATTTTTCTTTAAATAGGTAAGGGTGCAATAAAAATGTAGCAAACAAATCCTAGATGCAACTATAAGAAATTTAAATTTGATGGTAAAGCTTAAAGGTTTAGTTGGTCCCCTATGTAATTATGACTAAACTAGATTTTTTTAACCTGTTGTTTATTTGTTAAATAAATAGAAAAAAAATTAATACAATCAAAAGTGGCCCTAGTCCCTCCTAGCAATGGGGTTCCTAAAAAGGCCTTTCTAGAGATCCTCGATGTCTTTTCAAGGAATTGGGGAGCCAATACCCCTAGGAATAGGATTCCTAGAAATTCAATGCTAGAGATCCTTGAGGAGTCTGTTTAGGGAATTGGGGTCTTGATACCCTTGGAGATGGATATATTGAGAAGGTAGAGTTTGGTTGGTCAAGTAGCTCAAGCGGTTCATGAGGTTTAAGCATATTGAGTGGTTTAAGTATTGCTATGGGGGACCATGAGCCATGCTCGATCCCCCTACCTAGTTGTGTAGATCTATCACTGGTCCCATAAAAGCCTTTTGATCCTAGCATGAAATCCTTTGTTGTGGTGGTCTCAATATTTCTAGGTAGGCTCCCTTCAAAAGTTCTTTTTGATCTTAACCTAGTTCAAAGGAAACTACATGTTCTTGTGGATCTGTCAAAGCTCAACTTGGATAAAGTTGTATTTGACTAAGTTTAACTCTAATATATCCCTAATACGTCATACAAATGCAATAATCAAAACCTACAACTTAAATTATTTTACTTTGTGATGATGAAATAAATGATAATTTTTTTTTAAATAGGTAAGGGTGCAAGAAAAATGTAGCAAACAAATCCTAGATGCAACTATAAGAAATTTAGATTTGATGGTAAAGCTTAAAGGTTTAGTTGGTCTCCTATGTAATTAAGACTAAACTATATTTTTTTAACCTGTTGTTTATTTGTTAAATAAATAGAAAAAAAATTAATACAATCAAACAACAAGTAACATTTGAGTCCTAAATGCTAAAATGGAAAGAGTTATAGAGTAAAAAATTACTTGTTTTTACCATAGAGGCAAAAGCATCACTAGTTCATAGAAGCATTCCTAGCACTTTTGTTTGTCGATTATCTTTTTCTTTCCTACAAAATAATAGAAAAATATATTATCAATGAAAAAAGAGACTATTTGAGCTAGTAGAGAATGTTGGACTCCCTTAAACAATAATTGGACCCCTGTTCAAATAGATAAGAAATATGATAGAAATACTAAATGCATGAAATAAATTCTAGGTGATAAAAGTACCATAGGTTGGTGACAATACCATTGGTGCTTTTGGTAGATGTTGGTGTTTTTTCCTATGTAAATTAGAGAGTGATTGCATCATCAGACTTGCAATTAGATGAGCTTTCACTACTAAGAGCAACAAAGCAATATTAGATGAAAGATAAGTTGATTTAGTGATGGAAGTGATGGTCTTTGACTTGGGAGTGTAAATATTCTATCAAATGATAGAAAAAATAAGCTTTACTTGTTTGAAATAAAGCTTAAGGTGACAAAATGAGATGCTAACTCGATGCATATATAATGGGTAAGATTAATAAACATGCAATAAGTTAAAAGTATAGAGCTGCAAGACAAAAAGAGTGTGAAATTAAATTAAGAGGAAAGAGCACAACCTAAGATACAAGGTTGTTTTCCCCTTATTTGTGGAAGCTTATTGAAAGCTTGATAGCTTGCTTATGGGTACTTGAAATCTTGAAATTGAAGGCTTGAATATTGCTTAAAGAGAGCATGAGAGTTAGGTGCTTTCAATAATAAGAGCTTGAATGCTTGCAAGAATATCCTTCACAAGATTGTGGTAAGATTTTGGCATAAACTTTCCATGTAAAATGGTGATTTTTTATGATTCTAGATATATTTTGGAAGAATTTTGTGACACTAAAACTCTTTTTATGAAATGGGCACTCCAAGAGATAGTTTTATAGGAATTATAGCTCCTTCAAGGTATAATTTCATTGAAGTTGATAGGATTGAATATGGTAAGAATTTGAAAAGAGATCAAGAATCCATTAATGGAGCATTGAAAATGGTAAATCTTGGATTTGGAATTAATGTTGGGAGTTGCACATTGGATCTTAGGGATTTGATCCGTTAATGGTGGGTAGCTTGGAGGGTCCAAAAAGTCATTTTTTTATGATGCATGACAGTCAAAAGCATTAATTGGTGAAATCATTGATGGTGCTTTCATGACGACACTTTTGCCATCATGAACATTGGAGGTTAGATTTGGGTGAAAAATATCAAAAGTTAAAATTTTGGCAAAAGCACCACAAGGTTGCAAAAGTGTCACCAACACTTTCTCTCATGCCTTGATTCTTTCACTCTTGGAGCATCAAATGCTCCAAATTTGGGCACAAGTACAACTGATCTAATTTGGTTTATTGGAAGGTTTATTGCTGACAAGATTGACAAACATGAAGATTAACTCTACCCTCAAAGTTGAGTGTGTATATTTTCATTCTATACATTTATTTTATTAGATAATAATCCTCTGTCTCCTTAAAAAAGTGATATTAAAATGATAAATCTCCTTAACCATGAAAATTCCACATTAGTTATTTTTTGATCATTTTAAAAGTGAAATTACATTAAAATTGACTAATCGATCTTATTCTTTGTCTTTTAATTACGTTGGTGTGTCAAAATATATTATGAATTTTAAAAATATAAAATTTATATATAATATTTCTCTTATACACACATAAAAAATAAATTTCAATGAAATATAGAGTTTACAAATTTGATCACATAAGGTAAGGTCTTGGTGCATAGCTAGGGTTTGATGAGGAAAGTTGCTCTGCTAGGGTTTGGATCTGCTACCATTTGTAAATTTGGTTGCTTTGGTTTTGGATACTGATATTACCGCCAATTCGGTGGTCACTCTTCTTTTTTATGGCTTCACCATCCGTAGATGTAACGGGTGTTACAGATAGTGGAAATCATGGCACTAAAGCGAGCTCAAAAGTTTATTCTAAAAGTGGTGGACGAGGTAATGATTCTTCTCCAAATGTTGTGCTCTCTCTTGATGTTGTTTCTCCAGTTGTAAAATGGTATGAGAATCATTGTCTTATAGCTTATTTTATTGGTCGAATCCCGTCATAAGAATATTTTCAAAATTGGCTAAAAATTCACTGGGAAGCTTATGGCATTGTGGTTGTGGGTATTCACAATCTTACTAAGGTTTTTTTTGCTTTCCTTTAAATAACCCTCGCAAGTGCAAACGGTGGTTGCTAAGTCTAGTTGTTGGTTTCTTCGTAATAATTTGATGGTCATCTCTCCTTGGACTCCTTCTTTTCGAGTTTCAAATCAAGTTGCCTTGAAAGTGCCAGTTTGGCTTGAACTCCTTGGTCTTCCGTTGCCCTTATGGGAGTTTATTGACGATATTGTTAAACCCATTGGTTGGGTGGTCTATCGGGAACAAGAGTGATTCTTCTCAGCACAGACCTAATAAGAGAGTCTGTGTTGAGGTTGACCTCACACAAGATCTCAGAGAATTTGTGGACATTCAGGTTGGAACAAAGTGTTTTATGCAAAAAAATATTTACTATAATTTACCTAATACTTGTTTTCAATGCCAATCCACCATGCATCGTATCAAGGATTATTCATTGGTTGCTCGAAAACCTTCGATAGTTTCTCCTACTCCTCAGATTGCACCTGCACCTTCCAAACCCTCTATTGAGGGTGATTGGATTATATTTTCTAATAAGAAGGGGGTGACCAACCCTAAGTCGATGCTTTCTAATGGAGATAAGGTTGTGAAGCCACCATCTTAGCCTCCTATTGTTCATGTTCATCCTATTTTGGCTCCTCAAGCTCCACCTACTAAGAAACCTCTTGAGCATAAATCAACCTCAGAAGAAGGGAATTCACTGATAATACCTCCACCCTCCAGGCATTCGTGTAGTCCATCTCGGGATGGCTCACCATCATTGAGGGGAATCCAAGAGGCTAAGCATCATCTTTCGACTGTTGGTGATATATTTCAACCTTCTCAAACCTCTTTATTTAATAGGTTTTTAGTACTGGCCGACAGTGTGAGCAGTCCCTCATTTGTTGGTGATTTACTTCAACCTTCTCAGACTTCTACATTTAATAATCCTTCGATGTTGGATGATAGTGGGGGCAGCCCTATGGGAGATGACTCCATGGATATTCCTCCTCCATGAATTTCCTTTCGTGGAATGTTTGAGGACTTACAGAGTCCTCAAGAAAATTTTATGTTCGATCTACTCTGCAAAGTATTGGCCATGTTGATGTTATTTGTTTACAAGAAGTTAAGATTTCTGGTTTTTTGTTAGATGTTTCTCTCAACTGTATTGCAGGTTCTTTTATGCACTTCACTACTCACCATGAAGATGGTCGGGGTGGTGCTTCTATTTCTATCTCCTCCAAACTTGAGGATTGTCTGCTTGGATCTGGCGAGGATCCTTCTCATCATGTGGTCTAGATTTTGTTGAATATTAATGGAAACACCATGGGCATTGCCAACATTTATGCACCTAATGATGGGCCTAGTTGCTCTGCCCTTTGGTGGTACCTGGATGATCACCTATCGATGGCATATTGGATTTTTTGTGGTGATTTTAATATGGTTGAACATGTTGAAGATAAATTTGGTCACCTCCCGATGCGCTGGTGTGTTGGAGAGCATGAGGCTTGGTTTTTTCTTAAATACATATGGGGTCTTTTTGATCCCCTTTTTTGTCAGTGTAATTGCACGCCTCCACCCTGGTTCACATGGTCAAATTTTCGTGCAGGTAATGACAAAGTTTGCAAGTGCCTTGATCGAGTTATGATGTCAGAGCAACAATTTTTTTATTCTCCTCCATAAATAACAAGATTGTGATAGTCTGGGATCAATTCCTATTATCAGATCATTTTCCAATCTCCTTTCAGATTGAGTGGAGTGGTCACCAATTTAATTTTTCATGCAAGCAATTTTATTTGAATACTTCTTTATTGCAACACCCTGGCACCATTGCTGCGATTGAGCGAATCTGGAATTTATTACCTTGGCCTCCTCACTCTGTCAGTTGGATTTCTTGGTGGAATGAAGCAATTACCCGTACTACCTCTTTCATGTAGTATTTTGGAAAATAGGTGGCACATGTCAAAAAACATGCTCATTTGGTTGTTACGAAGGAGTATCAATGAAATTTATGATTGCTAGAAAATGATCCATATGATCGATAATTGCAAACCAGGGTTGCTGGTCTTCACCACCAACTTATAGTCCATGAATGACATGAAGCCAGGGGGCTCAGATTCGGGCTCGTCTGCACTGGCTGAGGGTTGGTGATCGCCCATCCAAAGCCTTTTTCAAGTCTCTTCATTCTAGGTAGGCCAAGATTCAGATCAAGGCTATTCAAGTCTCTCATGGTAGGCTGACTTCTCTTCTTGATATTGCTTCAGCCTTTGTGGATCATTATAAGCTTGTTTTTCAAGCTCAACAGGATTCTCTAGAATGTCAGATGGCACTCCAACAGTGTCTTGATGTTGTTCCTACTAAGTTGTCTTCTTATGACAAAATTCTTTGTGAGGCTCCTCTTTCACTTGATGAGCTTCATAATGCTCTTATGACTATGTCATATGACAAGTCCCCTGGTCTTGATGGCTTTCCATGTGAATTTTATAAATCCACTTGGAAGTTTACTAGGCTTGATCTGCTCAATGTCTACAATGAAGTGTTAGCCAATAATTCTCTGGGTAATATTATCAATCATGGAAACATTAAATTTATTTCTAAAGTAGGTAATCCTGAGCTTATCACCAGTTGGTGACCTATTACTCTACTTAATGTCTCTTACAATATTTTGGCTAAAGCTTTAGCTCTCCGTATTTACAACATTCTCCCTGTGATTATCAGACCAGAGCAAACGGGCTTCATTAAAGGGCGTTACATCTTGGATAATCTTATTGTTGTCTGGGAAGGTTTAGAATGGGCTCGTATCTCTAGCCAAAAGCCCCTTTTCCTTAAACTAGACTTTGAGAAAGCTTATGATCGTATTGAGTGGCCTTTCATTCTTGCCATGCTCCAAGCTCTCGGCTTTGGCCCCTTTTTTATCAGGGTTGTCAGTATGTTGTTTGTTGATGCTTCAGCTTGTCTTACTATTAATGGACTTAGATCAGAGGATTTTGGTTTATTTCATTCCATTCTCCAAGGTTGTCCTTTGGCCCCCTCACTTTACATCCTTGCTGTTGAAGCTTTTGGTTATCTTCTTGCCAATCAAGCATCTAAGGGGTTGATCAAAGGTATTATTTTTCCTGATATGTCCACCCAACTTATTAATGGGCACTTTGTAGATGATTCTTTTCTCACTATCAATGAGGATGAGGTTTTAGTTTCAACTACTTTGGTTTGTTTGGACACTTTTTGTAAGGCCTCGAGATCCAACATCAAATGGTCTAAGTCCCTTTGTTTCCACCTTGCTTCTTCTTCTATGCCTGCTTGGATTAGACATTTTTCATGGCATTGGCTTCAAAGGGGTGAGCATTTTAAGTTCTTAGGAATCCCCTTTGCTTTTGACAGCTCACCCTCTGAACTTTGGCAGTATGTCATTGATAGAATTGAAAAGAAGATTTCTTGTTGGGCCTCGCGTCCCCTTTCTCTTGCTAGCAAGTTTCAGGTTTGCACAAAGATTCTTGTTGCCACCCATGTTTATTACTCTTCCTATTGGGCCCCCTCTAAGAATTCTTATAATAAGTTGGCCAAACTCCTTAGGGATTTTCTTTGGGCCAAGGGGAAGAATTCATGTGGTTTTCATCGAGTTGCTTGGGATATTTGTTGCACACCTACTGATAAGGGTGGAATGGGCATCATTGATATTTACAGGTAAAGCATTTCTCTGTGTGCTAAGTGGGTGGTATGGGCATCATGGATATATTCATCATTGTATTTATTTAGGGCTACCTTATGGGTGTAAATCTTGGCCTTTTTGTTCTCCCTCCTCTCTCCCTTACTTTCTCTCTTGTTAAGATTCAGGGTTCCTTTGTTGTTAAAAGTATTTGGTGAGATTTTGAGGTGGTGAAACCTCATCTTCATTGGATTGGTGATGGTTTTCGTAATGGTCTTTCATTCAATTCTCAGAATATCTGGTGGTCTCCTATTCTATCTAACTCTTCAGTTCTTCTTGCTAATATGCCAGGGATTAAATCTTTGAGGTTGTTTCGCAAGGGCATCTGCTATATTAATGATTTAGTGCACTCTCAAGACTGGATTCCTTGGTCTGATCTCAAACAAAAATTTAATCTTCAAAATTTAGATCTTCCTTCTATTCTTAAGATTCAAGAGCTCATACCTGATGTCATGCTTCATAAGCTTGGCCTTCAACCCCCAAGTGCCTGGTGGAGGGATTGGTGTTGGAATGTGGATACTCCTTTCAAGAACTACTCTTCTTCCTTGATTTATCAACTTCTTAGTCATGTTTCCCCTGGTGTTGATAAACTTAATGAGAGATGGCAGACTCATTCTACCTCCTATACTTGGATTGCTTGTCTGAACCATATCTGGCAGTCTAAACTTGAACCCAAGATTACCTTTTTTCTCTGGTCTCTTATTTATCAAGGGCTTCCTATGGGAGAGAGACTTAGTAGGGTTGGTCTTCCTAATCCTAAGTGTCCATCTTGTGGTCATTTTGAGACTTTCAAACATATTTTTTGGTTCTTCCCTCATGCTCAGTCTGCTTGGTCCTAGATTCACTCATTGTTCAAGCCCTTTCATCCTGAATTTTTTAGATGGTAGATGATATTTTTTGGAGATAACAATTGTTGGCCTGCCTATATTGCTGCTCTGTGGAATTTCTTTCATGCTATTATTTTGTTTCAACTTTGGAAAGCTAGGAATGCTACTGTCTATTCTAGAGATTCAATTTCTAGTCAATTTTCCTTGCATGAAAAGATTACAGTATTTTCTGTTGTTACTGTTCAACTCCATTCGCAGGCTTCCAAGTTGACTCATGAGTTGGCACATTTGATAAATCTTGTCAGGTTCTGGTGCGAGGCTCCATGCACTTTCAACATGGCTTCACCTAACCTCCTTCCGCCTTAAGGTCCCTCTGTTTCTTTGAGGCCTCGACGTAGCAGGGTGACATTTTATAGCATCAGGTTGTTCTGTCAGTGCCCACAGTAGGGCTTGGTCTCCTCTTGGAGTGGCTCCCTTTGTTTAGTTATTCTGTTTATTCACCCTTTTAGGGGTTGTTTTTGTTTTTGGCCTCAGGTCTCTATGATGTTGATTGTTTGGGTGGCCTTGCACCCCGAGCTGTGATTTTTCCAGCTCCTTTTTTATTGTAACCTCTCTTATTTTTTACTAAATATAATTGTTGGTTCCAATAAAAAAAAAACGAAATTTTTTTTTAGTAATAAATAGAAAATTAATATTAATAAAGGATAAAAAGAGTAAGTAGTTTTAAAATATTAAAAAATAAACATTTTATGAAAGTGGGAAACTAGAGCAAGCAATGGTGATGAATTTTTTGGAGCAAGCAATGAAGAATTTTTTTTTGAGCAAGCATTTTTTGAAGCAAGCGATGGATTTTCTGGAGCAAGCAACAACGACGAATTTTTTGGAGTAAGCAATTTTTTGAAGCAAGCAATGAATTTTCTGGAGCAATCAATGAATTTTCTGGAGCAAGCGGCGATGATCAAACCCTAGTGTGAAGAAAGGAAAAAAAGGAAAGAAAAAAGAAACATAGCAATTCTTTGAAGCAGGTGGTGGATTTCAAACCCTAGTACATGGAAGAAAAATAACAATTTTTTGAAGCAGGCGACATATTTTTTGAAGAAGGCAAGGGAGATCAAACCCTAGTGCAAGGAAGTAGGCGATGAATTTATTTTGAGGAAGGTGACAAATTTCTTCTAAGGTAGGTGATAATTTTTTGAAGCAAGTGAGGAGAGGGGTGCGACACCAAGGGCAAAAGTGGGATCTATCACTTTTAGATCTGGAGGATATAATAACTTCATAAATCTGGCCATTCAGATAGGCAATAAACTATGCAAGTTAGGGTTTTGTGGTGGAGGAAGACTACAAGGCCTTGGAAGGGTTTGTTGGGTTGTAATGCACATGGAGGTCAAGCGTTCAAATTCAGCCATCTAATGGATCAACTTTAGAATATCTAGGTGTTGTAGAGATACTATGAAATTTTTGGTTTATGAAAAGCTATGGATGTCTTGATATGTACTTTTCTCTAGTGTTTACTTTTCTAGATGAAAGTAAAAGTTGTTTTTGAAGTTGTGTATGGTTTTTTTTAATAAAAAGGTTTGGGTAGCCATTAAAGAAGAACAAGTTTTCAATTTGTTAAAACTTCATAGTACTTGTCGTTTGGGTAGGCGATAATCTATGCAAGTTAGGACTTCGTGGAAATACAGATGGAGAACAACACTGGGATTTTGTAGGCCCTAAAGCACAACCCAGGGCTTGCTCATGAATGGATGATAGAAGAACAATTTGTACTAGAAGAGGGCCTTCAACAATTTGCAAGAGAATCAAACATTTTTAAATATATTAAAATTATTGCACTTTTGCCTAAAAAATAGTACGAGATGTTGCATTAAGGTGCAGATGGATGTCAAAGGTGTCTAAGATTTCAACTTTGGCAATGAAGAAGGGGTCAAGGGGATACAAAGAGGACAAGGAGAAGGATGGGTCACTACTACAACTACCATCGCACCTATCAGATCCATCACATAACCCTTGGTTCCAGGTTGTATCACCAACAAGATGTAGCAGCTCAATAGAGGGTTTGAAGGAGGTATTTGCAAGGGGTTTGTTGGTGAGTTTAGTGTAAAAGAGAGCAATGGGTGAGGAGGGAAAAGTTGAGAAGAATAGACTAGGGTTATGGCCACTAAGGATGGAGTCATCATCACATGACATGTATCTTAAACCTAAGGTTGTAAAGACATGGGCTAAGAGGATAAATTTTTAGAGTTTTTTTACAAGACTACCACCATGGTGAGTGAAATAGAGGGTGGCAAAGATAATGGGAATTTCTCTATCGAGGCTAGGTTTGCTAATGCAAATGCTAATGGAGAGTCCCCCGACCTTGAGGCTATAAGGAGAATGCAAGATTTTGAGAGGGAAGGAAGGTTTAAGGGTTTTTTGGAACAAGGTCATGAAGAAGAAGCAATGGACTATTTGATGGATCCTTATGAGGAGGTCTCCATATTTGATAGTGGAAGGAAGTATGAAAGAAGGAAGTCTCCTTTAGAAGAGTTCAGGAATGGGCTTGAGTTGATGATGATTTTATAGGAGGACATGCAACTCTTGGACAAGAGTGATGATTGGGATATGTCCTCTTTAGAGCAAGTTCAAAATAGGCCACAACTCTCTGATCAGGGCTATGAGGGACAACACAAGAATTTGGAAGGAGAAAACCCAAAGAAGAATCCCTTGGAAGCATGTAAAAAGGCAACCAAGTGCATTCGAAGGAAGAGTAATAGAGCAAAATTAGTCCTAGGAGAAGATGTGAAAATGGGGGAAGTCATTGAACTCTTAGAGAAAATGCTTATTGGGAGGTTCTATGGGCATGCAATTTCTAAAAAATCCTTGGTAGATTGGATGGCCAGGGAATGGATGGAAGTCCTAGGGTATGTGCCTAGTTTTTTACTTCTAGTAAGAGGGTGGTTGTCATTTTAGTTCAGGACTAAGGAAGATGTGGCAAATATTTTGTTAGAGAAATGGTTTTGGGGGTCAACTTTGTTAATTCTCAAATTATGGGACCCTTGTTTTGACCCTAGGACCACTTGAATACCTACTCACCCTATATGGGTAAAGTTACTAAGGTTGCCATTAGAATTTTGGTCTAGAGATGTTTTCCAAGCCATAGGCAACTGCATTGGTTCTTTCTTGGAGGTGGACGAGAGGTATCAGTCCTCATGCTTGAGGATAATGGCTAAGATTCTTGTTGATGTGGATTAGAGAGATGGATTGGTGGGGGAAATTATGTTGAAGTACAACAAAGGGATGCATGTACAAACCCTGGACTATATTGGTGTGCCTTTTAGGTGTGCACATTGTCATAATTATGGGCATATTACAAGGGATTATTCTCTTAATTTTTCAAGGAAGGTTTGGCATCGTAAGGAAGATAGAGGGGTCTTTAAGGGTGAGAATGAGATGCAATTTTCCCTTCAGGCACATAACTTACAAACTAATTATATTATTGAATCAATGCATAAGGAACACAAGCTAGAGAAATCAAGGAAAAAAATAGAAGATGCAAAGAAGGTGGAGATAAAACTTTTTGTGCCAGATCAAGTGATGGATTCAGAATCATCTCATATTGAAGTAAGGCTAGGATTCTTAGAAAAAAATTGGATGTCATGCTCTTGGACCCAGATACAAGCTTTCAAAGCAAAACTATTGCCAAATCTCATTTCTCATATGGGATTATAGGTAATTCTCTTTTGAGTCCCTCAACTAACCAATGGCTAGATTTACTAGTCTATAAAACAAAGTCTCCCCTAGAAGAAGGTAAGGGTGGAGTTGAGGGGCAAGGAGGACCCTCAAATTCCTCTTCCTTGAAGGAAGTAGATCTAGACCTTGGTTTAGACTCTAGTAAGTTTTTTAGTAATGCTTCACAAGTAAATCACTTTGAATTTGCTTCCCCACTTCATTTTTCCTATGGTCAAGAAGGTTCTGTGTCCCTAGAAACCCATAGGTATCCCCTATGATCCTTGAAAGGAAGAATAGGACTAAGGGAAGAAGGAGTTGGGGGAGGCCTCAGTAAAGACATGGGGGATAGAAGTCTTGTTGGTAGGAGGGGCAGAAGATTTTTTACTTCATTGGCTAAGAATAAAAGCCTCTGTGAAGTTCAACAAGGCAAGCAATCATCCTTAAATGGGATCCTTAGAGCAAGGATGATCTCAGATATAGTTAATCAATGAAAGTACTCTCCTTTAATATTCGAGGGATGGGTAGCTCTACAAAAAAAGTTGCTCTATGTAGGTTGGTAGAAATTCATAATCTAAAGATTTTGCTAATTCAAGAGACAAAAGGGTTAGCTATGAAAGTGATGGAAGATCTTAGTAAATTGCTTAAAGGATGGGATTTTTTGGCCCTTGATGTTGTAGGGGCCTTAGGAGGAGTGGCCATAGGGTGGAAGGAAAATCAGTTTAGGCTAACCAAATTTGCATTGCTTGACTCAAGAGTAGGGACTGAATTCTTTTTAGTGGAGCTCAAGGAAATAGTGACAATTTATGGCCCCTATAAATATAGGATGCAATATTGGGATAAGCTTATGGATCAAAAGTTTTTAGAAGTTAATAATTTAATTTTAGGAGGTGATTTAAACTTAACTCTTTCTAGGAGTGAAGTGTGGGGTATTGCTACTAGAATTGATCCATTAGCTAATTACTTCATCCAAAAGTTTGAATCCAAGGGGTTGGTAGACCTGGTACCTATAAAATCTATCCCAACTTGGAGAAACATGAGGATAGGAGTTGATAGAATTTCTAAGAGACTAGATAGATTCTTAGTAGTAGAGAGTTTGGTAAATGACACTTATATATTGAAGTCTTGGGTTGAAGTTGGAGGAGACTTTGATCACTCCCCCATCATGCTTCTTATAACAAAAGAGGAGAAAAAACCACATTGTCCTTTTAAATTCAATTTTGAGTGGCTAAAAGAGGATAACTTTGTAACTCTAGTCAAATCAGAATGGGTGAAGTTTGATCCTAGTCTGAGAGAATCTGCTAGTATTCAATTTGTAACAAATCTAAAAAGGGTTAAGGTAATAGTGGTTCAGTGGGCCTATAAAAAGAAATTGATGGATGAGCAAAAATTAAGGGAGATTGAGGAGGAGCTTGTAGTGTTTCTAGTAGATGACTTTGAAAAATAATTGGATGAGGAAATAAGGCTTAAGTATAAAATTTTGGAATAAGAGAAGAGAAGATTGTTGGTAGAGAGAGAAGCATGATGGAGGCTCAAAAGTAGAGCACTATGGATTGCAAGTGGGGATGAGAACACTAAATTTTTTCATAGCTTTACAAATCATAGAAAACAACAAAATACAATTTGGGAGCTACAAGGACAAGATGGAAGTAAAGTCTCCTCCTTTAAAGGAATAATAGACATGGGAGTAAGGCATTTTGGTCAACTATACAAGGATCTTAGTCAAGTTAATATAGCTAAAATAGTTAGAATAACTTCTCTCTTTCCTATATTTATAGATGAGGAAGCCAATGGTGAGTTGATTAAGGAAGTCTCAAAGGAGGAGCTCAAAGTTGTTTTAACCTCCTTCCAGAAATATAAGAGTCTAGGACCTGATGGGTGGATTATGGAATTATTTCTTAGGCTCTATGACCTTTTGGAGTCTAACCTACTCAAGGTTGTGGAGGAGTCTAGGAAAATATGAAGGGTAAATGCAGTCTTCAACTCTACCTTCATTGCTCTTATTCCAAAAAAGGATAATCCTTCTTCCTTTGATGATTTTAGGCCCATTTCTTTGTGTAACTATGTGTACAAAATCATAGCAAAATTAATTGCATCAAGAATTAAAAGGTTCCTCTCTGCTTCTATATCTATTGAGCAATTTGGTTTCCTACATGGTAGATAGATTCATGAAGCAATTGGTGTTGCTCAAGAAAGTCTTCATACCATAAAATCAAAGAAACTACTAGCAATGGTGATGAAGTTGGATCTCTCCAAGGCTTTTGATAGAGTAAATTAACTATATTTAAGAATGATACTCATATTGGGTTCTATGTGTAGATGGTGAATTGGATTATGGGATGTCTTTGTTCTATTTCTTTTGTAGTTTTGGTTAATGGGTCAGCCTCTTAGTTCTTCAAAGCTTCTTAGGGGATAAGACAAGGTTGCCCCTTGTCACCATTATTATTTATTTTGGTAGTTGAGGGATTAAGTAGGTGCATTTTAGAAGCCAAGAGGGAAGGAGTAATAAAGGGAATTAGAATAGGTAGAATAATGGAAGTCACCCATCTACTTTTTGTAGATGATGTTCTCCTTTTCATAGATGGAATAGTAAGAGTTGTAGAGAAGTTAAAATAATATTTAGATATTTTTGTCTAGAAATAGGTATGCATATTAATGCATAGAATTCAAGCATCTCTTTTAACTATGTGGATCAGGATCAAACCATATTAATAGGTCAACTTTTCCCCTTTAATAGATTTGATCTTCAAGAGGGGTTTAAATATCTGGGGTTCTTTTTGAAACCCAATGACTACACTAAACAAGACTAGAATTGGTTGATAAAGAAGGTGGAAGGAAGAATTAATATATGGTGCAACAAATGGCTCTCTTTGGGGGGGAGATTGACTTTGGTCAAGTTTGTGTTGGAGGTAATACTAGTATATTGGTAATCTTTGGCTCATATACCAAAAGGAGTTTTGGATAAAATTAGATAGTTAAGCTATAGGTTTTTATGGATAGGGAAAAGGAAAAGGAAGGTATTCCCTTGGTTAAATGGAAATCCTTAGCCAAGCCTAAGGAAAATGGAGGATGGGGACTTAAGAACATCTTCCTATTTAGCAAGGCTCTAGCAACAAAGTGTGTTTGGAAGATAATATCAAAGGAAGGCTTATGGAATAAGATCATACATGAAAATTATTTAGAGCCACTCATAGTTGAGGAGTGGATAAGGGCCCCAATGAAGCAAACCCATAATGTTTCAATCTATTGGAAGGTAATGATTCAGGCCTTTTATATTGTAGGTGATTGGCTTGCCTAGAAAATAGGGGATGGTTCAAGGATAAGACTAGGCTTAGACCCTTGGATTGGTTGTGGTGATATGCATAGACTACCAAATAATGTAATTCAGACCCTAAGAGCTCAGGGGATTGGAACTCTCACCCAAGTAGTTGACCTAAAATCTTCTACAAACTAGAGTCAGGGATGGAAGGAAGCAATAATGTTAGGGCTTTAGGGCTAGGAGGCACACTAGTGGGAAGAATATGTGGGGAGACTTAAAGCTGGACATATCAAGTTGTGAGAGGAAATTGATCAATTGGTCTGGATAAAGAATGGAGCTATGGGGGAGTACACTCCAAAGTTGGGGTATAAGACTCTGTTGGAAGATAGCAATGATGATCCAACATGGTGGTGGAAGACACTCTAGAAGTAGAAAGCCTTATTGAAGATAAGATTATTCCTATGGCTTGCCATGAAAAATAAGGTTCTGACATGGGAGGTATTATAGAAGAAGAATTGGAATGGTCTAGGAAGGTGCCATTTATGTAAGTTAGACAATGAAATAATTGATCATTTACTGGTAGCTTGCTCCTTTACTAGATAGGTTTGGAGGGAGGTTATAGCATAGTTAAAGCTTCCTATAGGATGGCAAGAAGATTCCTTAGGAGAGTGCTTAAAATATTGGTTTGAAAATAGGTCATACAAAGGTTTTATAGCTCTCCCATTGTTTGTGTCTTGGGGAGTATGGTTATCTAGGAATGTAAGAATTTTTTAGGATCAGGAGAAGCCTACTTGGTAGGTCTCCTCCCAAATCATCGAAAGTTTCAATAATTATAAGGTTTTGGCAACAACAAAGGTAAATAGATAAATCATCCCTCCAAATATTGATAAATTAGGGGCTTAGGGATTTTTTGATGGGGCTAGATAAGGGGTCCCTAGAGTTTGTGGAGTAAGAGGATTACTATATATTTTTTACTCTCATTATTTTAAATTCAAGGTTAGATTGGGAGAAGGTTCTAATAATTATGCTGAAATTATGACACTCAAATTGTTGGTTCAGTTGGCAGAATCAAAAGGAATACAAAAATTCAAATTTATGGAGACTCACAGGTGGTAATAAATTGGATGCTTGGTGTTTTTAGGATGGAAAACATGATTCTACAACCCATCTTCTCTCAAATAAAAGAAGTTGTGGATCGAAGTGAAGCTTTTACTTTTTGGCATATTTATAGAGAACTGAATAGGGAAGCAGATGAACTCTCAAAGGAGGCACTTCAGATTGAACCAGGTACATGCTTAGTACAGGAATTCAATGAGGGCAATGCACTACAATTGGTCCATATCTCTATCTAGGGGGATTAATTCACTCCAGTTAAAGCAAGCACAATTAAAGCAACTTTTTCAAAAAACTCAGAAGTCAGTGATTTAAAGGATACTGGTTGACAAATTGGGAAGGTGTCTAAGGATAGAACTTAGCCTGATAGAGATAGCTAGTTATGATGTATAAGCGACCTGATTTTTAGGTCATTATTGAAACTTTGAAGAAATGCCAAAGAGGCATCTGAAGAATGTAATTTCATATTTGCTTAATATAAAATTATGACTTTTTTTTAGGAAAAAAAACATCAATCAAACCCGTAGGTCATATGATATAGATATTGTTTATTAAATATATAGTTCTATTCTAGTTATTAGAGCATGGTGTAGAACCCTACTACCTCAATATTTGAACCTTGAACCTTTATTCAAAGTTTCAAATTCTCTACCATTAGGCTATAAAATTTAATACATAAATAATCTAAACAATATATGAGTAGAGGAGCAAGATTTGAGTAGAGGAGTAGGATCTAAGTAGAGGAGCAATATTTGAGTGGGATCTAAGTAGAGGAGTGAGATCTAAGAAAAATTGAGTGAGATTTGAATATAAGAGCAATATTTAAATGGGATATGAGTAGAGGAGTAGGATCTGAGAAGATCTAAGCAAGATTTAAGTAGAGGTGCAATATTTGAGTGGGATTTGAGTAGATCTGGGTAGGATTTGAGTGAGATGCCTTTAAATATTATTGATGGTAAGTAGTAAATATTATTAGAGTAATATAATCAAAATGAAAAAATCTATAGAAATGAATGTAAAATATTTTGATAATGATTATTCAAGGTCCTTTGATCTAGGGGAAACTTCTTGGAAGAAGATTGTTGAGGGAAAAAATCTTGATTTCTTTGGGAAGTTTAAGATTTAAAAAGTTTTGGAGAATGATAAATTTGTAGTTTAGGTTCCAAAAGCCCTAGAAAATAAGATTATTATTGAGTGGGAGAATTCTTTGGTAGGTAAATTTTCTAGAAATATTCATTAGATTTGGATTCTATTCAAAATTGAACACTTTTTAGATGGAATCTAAAGGGTTCTTTGCAAGTTGTAGCTCTCCCTCATGGTTTTATCCTTTTTAATTTTACTTGCAATGAATATTTGGTTAGGGTCTTGATGGGAGGACCATGGTTTTTTGGTAGGAGGGGATTATGTTTAAAGAAATGGTTTTTGGGTTTCAATCCATTAACAGATAATATGGAAGTTGCTCCTATCTAGGTGAGTTTACCAAGTTTTCTAGTGGATTTCTAGAATGAAGACATTTTAGCAAGAATTGCAATCTCTATTGGAAATCTCCTAGATTTTAATCATTCAAATTTAGTGAAGTCAAGGCTTCTAGAAACTAGAGTATGTGTTAAAGAAGACCTAAGTAAACCCTCACCTAAATCAGTGAATATCATGTTAGATTATTAAGAATTACTTCAAAAGATAGAATATGAAAATTCTCCTACTCTTTGTGGGGTATGTAATCAAGGTGAGTATTTTTCTAGAAAATACCCTCAAAAGGAGCAAGAGGTTGAGGCAAACAAACCCATTACTAAGGTTTGGAGGAGAAAATTAGGAAAAGAATATAAGGGATCAGGGAAAGAAGCAAAAGTAGATCATTATTTCAAAAATAGCAACAAGATTCAAAATTTGGAATAATTGGAAGAGGAATATGTGCTTGAAACACAATGCCTTACCTCTAAAGGGATTTCCAAGATTGAAGCAAAAATTGTAGAGAATACCCAACTAGGGTTCATTGGTGAAAAAGGAATTAGGGAGTCAGTTGTAAAAAACTCCACAAATGATAAAAGGATGAAGCTAGATGGTTCATTACCTTTAACAATAGAAATATAAATTGAGGGACCTAAAAAACTTTGGAATATATGGATACAAATACTCAAAGTTCATTACAAAAATTGTAGTAGTCTTAGGAGGAGATGCATCTTCAAGAAGAAATAGTACAACAACCATTGAAGAAGATGCTCCAAAAACTGCAATAGAGTGTAGGAGATGTGCAACAAATAGAAAGAAGAACATGATAGTCTAAGGATGAGAATCAACAACAAATGATAGGTGTGAGGGTGCAAATTGAGAATCAACAATCAGGGGATAAATTGAAGCTAGATGAAGAGGATGATGTTGAGGAATGATATTCTTTAGTTGATTCATTGGTAGATGATTATCTAAGTAAATTGATCCTAACTAGACATTCAAAGAAGAAAGCTGATGTTGGTGTGTTAGCTCCAAGGGGAAGACCAAAAAAAGAGATGTAATATCTAGAGAGATAGCTAAACAAGTGGTTGATGGTTCTCAAAAGACTTTATTAAGTGGGGGTAAGAACCCACCAAAATAAAAAAATGAATTTGTGATTTTGGAAAATTAGAGGTATGAATTCCCCAAAAATGCAAAGGATTTGACTACAACTTTAAAATAATAGAGACAAAAAGCTTGTCTTGATTGCTATTGCTATTCTTTGGTTATATTTTGTTGTTGTAGTTTTGATTTAGATATGTTGTAAAGTTTTTGTAACTCTTGAGGAGTGTGTTTATTGTTCATTCTATTTTTTTGAGCTTAATTGCTTATCTTCTATTAGTCTTGTATATAATGGTTGGGTCCCTTTATAAAATCCCTATGATTTACCATAATAATAAAATTAAAAAACTTAATGAAAAGTATGCATACAATTATTAAAATGTTAAATTAAAAATTAAATATGTATATATTTTAATAAAAAGCATATGCATATTTCAATGGTATTAGTTCCATCGATTCAATTCCTCAACTTTCAAGGAGACCCAAGTTCTAATCTTGCCAAGCAATACAAGCATAAAGCTAAAATTTTGTAATACCACTATGTGGTGATGATGTAAGAGTGAGACTTGTTTCAATCCCATATAACCAATTAAAATAAAATATTTATAATTGTTAATATATTAAATAAAAAATTAAATAATTTATGATATTCAAAATTAAATAATATGTCCTTATTGGGAAACTCCAATGGTAGAGGCATTGGATTCTCCTAGCGGAGATTTAAGTTTAGGGTGGCTCCCAATATGCCCCCAACTGTATGCTTTGGTTGTTACTATATGTTTTTGAAAATAAAATTAATAAAATATCAAATGGCATTAGTTCAATGACATTAGTTCCTCTAATTCTTAAATCTACATGCATAATTTTCAAGCTATTATAATACCAATGTGGTTATGATAAGTGGAGAAGTTTTAATAATATATAAATCATTAAAAAATAAAGTAATAAATAAATATAAAAATATTAAATATATCTAAATATTAAAAAAACACTTTCAATATGTGAAATAAAGTGAAGATAAAACGTATAATATCAACAAATTTTATAGGAACGTAATTTTATTCTTGTAAATGCATATAATTCTCATCTCCTATTTGATTTAAATGGAGTAGAAGTAAAATATGTATATCATCAGTAAGACATGATTAAAAAAAAATGCATAGATCATTTGCAAGAATTGATTCACCTTGCATCTAACTAGTTGATCCCTAAGTGGTGGAGGTAAATTCCAAAGGTAGAGGTATATTCATTTAGTGGAGTTAAATTTTAATGTAGTTGATAGACCCAAGTGTAGATGATAGATCTAGATGCATGTGTAAAAGTTTCTTCTTCAGTGAAAATATTATAGTGCAAACAAGGGCATGTGTGCAAAAAAGATAGACAAAACTAGGAAGGACTTCAAACAAATATCTTGTTTTCTTTCTCTCCTTATTTTATCATGTTTATTTTGTGGTCCAAAATTTTAATTCTAATGAATACATTTGGTGGGGTTAAGGATAGGGTTTGAAAAACTTAAATTATAAACACTCTGATGTATGTTGGTTAGAAAATATTGAACTAGGTAGTGGCAAACCCACAACCCAAATGAGATAAAATAGGTGATATTAACTTGAATATATTAACTAATACTATGGCTATCCCATTTCATTCTAGACAATTAATTTTAGAACAACACATAAGGTTTTTGCAACATGAGATGTTGAATGATTACAATCATGAGGAAAAAATAAAAACTCATCATGGAACAACAAAACATGTTCTCAAAATAAGTTGTTCAAATCACTTTGCTGGAGACATCACTAGTGGAATTGAAATCCTCCACTACCATGGGCTTGTATAGTAGTGGTGATTCTATAGAGGAATATTATCTCCAAATTAAGTTATAAGTTAGCAAAAAAATAAAAATAAAGATAATCTATTATAGCTAAAAGAAATTTATGCAACAATGAAAAACATATTGAAAAAGAACAAGAACTATGAAATAAATTAGAGACGAGATCATGGACACATGTGGTAAGAAAGACAAGAAGTAAGCTTGAAGGAACAAATATATTTAATAAAGAAATAAATTAGAATGCAAATGTTAGAAGAAACACAAAATTAGTCAATAAACATCATCGTTAAGGGGATAAAAGATAACGAATAACAAGATAACACAACCAATTTAACAAAATATTTTTTTAATAAACTTCATTGGAGTGGAAAAAATTATTAAGCACATAGAAGAAAAAAAGTAAGGGAAGGCAAGAAAGCTAGAACAATTCAAATCATAATGCTCAATCTAGGAGATAAAAAACATTCTCTTTGAAATAAAGGATTTTCTATAAGGGTAGCATTTTGACCTAGATGTTGATCTTTCTCCTATGCAAAAATAAGAGAAGAGGGAAGAATGAGAAAAGGTAAATATAACAAGAAAAAAGGGTAAAGAGGTATGGTTAAGAAATGGGAAATCATACATTATAAATGGAACACCAAAATAAATAGGAAATTAGGGTTTCTTGAAAACACTTAATGTTAATGAGTTGGAATTATTATGGATATCTATGGAGAAGAGGTCCTATTATAGGGCCCATAGCTAAAATAAATGATATAATTATACTAATAGAAACATGAACATTATGGATGCATGTTAACAGATTACAAAGGATACAAAAAGGAATCAATCTGGAATGAATCAACAAAAATAAAAAAAAGAACATGGAGGAGTAACAATACTAATAAAAATATATTGAGTTAGACTTATATAGGTTGACATATAGATAATGATATATTTATTAGCATTGCAACTTGTTACTTTGCTTCAAAACAATCAAATTTTTATAAGAAACATGGTCTAGATCATGAGGATCCATATATGGCACTAGCAAAAGACAACACAAAATATAACAAGGCTAGAGAGGTGGTTTTAGTGGGTGAATTTAATATCAAGACAATAAATAGACAAGAAATATCTTTAAATATCGACAAATACATAGATGATAATCTATTATGGTTAGAGCAAGAGGTGGATCAATATTACTTAAGGTCGTTCAATGGTAGTCAAGGACCTATAAAACATTATGGAGAATAACTTCTTAAACTATTTAGCATAAATGGATTAGTCATCTACAATGGCATAAATATGTGATTTTTTTTTTTGAAAATATACTTTCAAACACATAGTGGATAAAGTGTAGTTGATTATGCTATTTGCTCACTAAACTTAATTTCAAGGATAAAAGATCTAGAAATTGAAGCAATTTAAATGGAGCTGAAATTTAATTAACAACCTAATGTATGTAAAAATCCAAATCCAGGAAAGTGGGTAAGAAGAATATATTCAAATAATTAAAGGAAAGACAACAAGAAACATCCCCGTGATAAAGAAAAATCAAGAAACTTTTAAAACATCACTCAAGTAGATTATGCAAAGAGAGAAAAGAAAGAGAGCAAATATTTTTCAAACCTATACTTTTAATAGTAGTAAATTGATGGATTTAATGGAAGTAGCATCCAAATCATGCAAAAATTTAAAATCAAAGAAAAAGAAACATGAAATATTCCTTATAATTCGATTGTACGATGAAGGATGTAAAATTGTAAGACGACCTTATGTCATGACCCTCCCTCGCAGGTATTAGGACAAAGGAATGATGGATTGCTCGAAGTCAACTTGTGTGAAGTTCGATTGCAAGATAGTTGCAATATATAGAATCAACCCTAAAGAGTATTATATATGTATAATAGTAGGATAAGATATTATAATTAATAGGGTTTAATTATAATATATGCTATTATATATAATAATAGGAAGATAGGATATTATAATTAAAATGGTTTAATTATAATATAATCTATTATATATAGTATAATAGGAAAATAAAAGATATAATAGATTATTTATAAAAGGTTATAAATAATATATATCTATATTATTATAATAAAATATTGTTATAAATAAATGATTATTTATAACAATAGATTATTTATAATAGAAGGTATTATAAATAAAAAAAATAATAGATTATTTATAAAAGGTTATAAATAATATATATCTATATTATATTGTTATAAATAAATGATTATTTATAACAATAGATTATTTATAATAGAAGATATTATAAATAAAAGATATAATAGATTATTTATAAAAGGTTATAAATAATATATATCTATATTATTATAATAAAATATTGTTATAAATAAATGATTATTTATAACAATAAATTATTTATAATAGAAGATATTATAAATAAAATATATGATAGATTATTTATCAAAAGTTATAAATAATATATATATTATTATAATAAAAGATATTTTCATATCTTTACCGACATATAGAGGGTTGCAGGTTTTGAATGAAGGCATGGGTCTTTGTCAAAAATGAGGGGTGGTTGTCTACAAAGGGTGGATGTTTTGTCAGAGGAAGTGGTGAAAGGCAAGCCTATGAGGGGGCTGAGAGGGTGCTCCTTTCAATAGTGAAAGGGAGGCAGTTTTAAATCCCAGTCGAAGGAAGAAATAAGGGGATTGAAACTCAGCAAATCACCCTGTGATGAAGACAAGGCAAATTCAAGTAAATGAGGAGCCAACCAATTGGGAGAATATGGTTGGTATAGCTATTTTATTTAACACATAGAGAGGTTAAATTTAAGATTTATATGAAATATATCCTGGCCTGTAATAAAATCCAAGAAAAGCTTGTAAATCGGCCATGCGGGTTTTAATTCAGGAATGTTCCTTATGCTCGATATTGAATATTTGAATCGTAGTCGTGGGCATGAAACCAGCCAGTGCAAAACACATCCAAAATGCGGCTTTAGAATACAAGTGTGGTCTAGCCAGGACTCCTCTACCTAGGTCATTTCATGCACGATCTAAAGATTTATCTCTGTTGCATTTATGGTGGGTAGAAGAGTGTTTCACCTTCTGAAATGGTAAAACTATATAACTATGGTGAGCTATTTTGATATGAGCACCCAAGACAACTGTGAATCTAGTCCTAAAACCTATGATTGATTATTGATAAAATTGGTAAGCTTATGAAAGGGTTAATCTCTTGTTTGGCCTTGCTTCAGTAAACACTTGTTGTGCTATGTTGGATTAGATAATCGAACCAATAGAAACATCTTCTCAACGTTAAATGCTCCAATATCTACTTTTGGTTTTGGTAGATTGTCTTTTAGGAGTTAGAGGAGTGTTTAAAGAGGGTTTTAGTCCCTTGTGAGTCTTGTCGAAGTTGACTGTGAGTGTCAGATTGCACTTGGGTTGCTCACGCTAGTAGCTTTGTGAAAGACATCCATGAGCATAGTCCCACAGGGGACATGCTCGAGCTGATGAGAAGAATAAATGAAGCTTGTATCCCTAGGTATTTCAACCACCAGGTGGTGTTCAAGCGACCCACCACTCGATGGCCACTGTGGTGCATATTAGTACTATGTAAACCATACAAAACAGTCACCATTTGTTGTTTTACCTCTCGTGCAAATAGTAATCGAAGGATTGACATGTGGATGGTGCAAATAGTAATCGAAGGATTGACATGTGGATGGTGCAAATAGTAATCGAAGGATTGACATGTGGATGTCCATCTTGACTTGGTAGTCATAAGGATGCCATTAACCTCAAAAATAAGGATAGGTTCGTTAATATTCACTTGAGAATTACATGAGATTAGACACCTTAGCTTGCATAACCGTGGACTCTTGGGAGCCTTGTCGTGCTTTTAATGAAGAGATTTTATTATTTCATAAATTGAGTAGGGACACTTAAATGAATAAAGTGTAGGTTTAATGTGGATCTTACGTAAATAACTATAGATTATGTCTAATAGTAATTAAACGTAGTTTATATTTATGTAATTTATATTGCAGTAGATTAAAGTGATTGTAATGAAAATAGGTTTCATTATGTAAACTATATTGCTGAATATAGATTAGTATTATAATGGAAGTAGATTTCATTATGTTACTATAATGTTATATAGAAAAACATACAATTTATGTTAATATAGCATTATAGTAGGATAACATATAATTTATGTTATTATAATGTTATATAGTGAAACATACAATTTATGTTAATATAATATTATAATTAGAAAACATATAATTTATGTTAATATAATGTTATATAGGAAACATGTGGCTTATGTTACAGTTATTTAACATAGTTATAAGGAAGCATTAAATATTATGCTAGAGGAAATAGCATTGGTTAAGCTTAAAAGGGAGTTAAACATAGATTAATGTTGAAAGCTTTATGCTATGATTAGAGGAATTGTGATTATGTTAAAGGTGTTAACATAGATTGTAATTAGAGGAATTATGATTATGTTATAGTGATAACATAGATTGTAATTAGAGGAATTATGATTATGTTATAGTGTTAACATAGATTGTAATTAGAGGAATTATGATTATGTTATAGTGATAACATAGATTGTAATTAGAGGAATTATGATTATGTTATAGTGTTAACATAGATTGTAATTAGAGGAATTATGATTATGTTATAGTGATAACATAGATTGTAATTAGAGGAATTATGATTATGTTATAGTGTTAACATAGATTGTAATAAAGAGGAAACTATGATTATGTTATAATGGTTTAACATAGAATGTAGTTAATGGTTAAATTATATTGGAAGAGATATAGTTTAAGAGTAGTTAATTTTATATTGAAAGAGATATAGATTAGATGGATAAATTTATGTTGAAAGAGATATAGATTTCATTAGTCAGATTATGTTGTTAAGTGAATAACATAGTTTGCAATTAAATGGATTATGTTATGAGGTAGATAGCATAGTTAGTATTTAATGATGGATCATGTTGTTAGGTGAATAACATGGATACATCGAATACTAATGGATTATGTTAAATTGCAAGTAGCATGGTTTATGTTGAAATGATGTTATAATGGTTTAGCATCTAAAAAGTATTGAGATGTTATAATGGTTTAACATCTAGGAAGTATTGATGTTATAATGGTTTATCATCTAGCAATATGACTATTAAATTATCTAAAGGTATGGGACTTTAGGTAATTTAGTAAAGGAGAAATGGAAAATGGATTATTAAATTATCTAAAGGTATGGGACTTTAGGTAATTTAGTAAAGGAGAAATGGAAAATGGATTATTAAATTATCTAAAGGTATGAGACTTTAAGTAATTTAGTAAAGGAGAAATGGAAATGGATTATTAAATTATCTAAAGGTATGGGACTTTAGTTAATTTAGTAAAGGAGAAATAGAAAATCGATTATTAAATTATCTAAAGGTATGGGACTTTAGGTAATTTAGTAAAGGAGAAATGGAAAATGGATTATTAAATTAAATAAATGTATGGGACTTTAGGTAATTTAATAAAGGAGAGATAGAAAATGGATTATTAAATTATCTAAAGGTATGGGACTTTAGGTAATTTAGTAAAGGAGAAATGGAAAATGGATGATTGAATTAGCTAAAGGTATGGGACTTTAGTTAGTTGGTAAATGAAGTTGATTATTGAATTAGCTAAGGGTAAGGAACTTTGGTTAAATTGGTAATGGTAATGGATTATTGGATTAATTAAAGTGTGGAAACTTTAGTTAATCAATGTACTATGTGGATTAATTGAACTACCCATGGTTAAGTCGTATGAACTATGTGTTCTACACATTGTATTGGATACTTTTGGGAGCAAAGGACTATTGGTCCTTGTATTTGTAAAAGACCAAATTTATGCAATAAAATGGAACATATTTAAGGTTGGGTTTTCCCTAGGGTATATGAATGTGTTATGGATATTGGTTCTCTCCTTGTATTTGCTTTAATGTATCTTGTTTATGGATTCTTATGTTTATTTGAATGGATGTTTTAGTTCATATTATTCATTGCTTGTTCTAAAGTAGATTAACTTTGTAATTGTTAATTAATTTAAAAAAAATTATAGTGACATCCCTCATCCCATGGTTGGTAATTTGGGTCGTTACACCTTAGAATAATCAAACAAAGAGAGATCAAATAACAATACATATAAATATCTAGTGAAAAAAAATACGTAATATCAAGACAAAAAGAGTTGATATATTTTACAAGATATAACCCAAGATAATTATGGAAAGAGCTAGAACAAATGAAAAAGCACACACAAAATAATACCACAAGAAAACAATGGTTAAGTATGCTAAGAAATTATATGAGAGAAACCAATAAAAATATACACCTCTTGTAATTATCTCAATTGAGGAACTTTATTTTGTGAATGACATGAAGAATATTAAAAATTAGCAATAGGTAAATTTTAGGATATAGATGGTTTGTAGGATGAATATCTCAACCATGGGATTGACATCATAGCACACCACAACCAACATATTGGCATCATTAAAGAAGGATTTAAATTGGAATGGACAACCAACCTATTCATACCATTGTGTTAAAATGGAGATACCAATAATCCTTCAAATTACTGCACCATTGTGATTGATTATCATATTTCTACAATTTTTTTTTTCAACATAGTAGAAAGTAAAATTAGTCAATGGAAATAAAATCAAGAAAAAAGGGCAATAAGGCAAGTAGGATTTAGATCAAAATACTCAATAATAGATCATTGTGTTACTATAAGGTACCTAATAAAGAGGATATGAAATAAAAAATAATTTTATTGTTGTTCTATGGACTTTAAAATGTCTTTGACATAGTACTTAGAGGTAATTTATGGAAAAGAATGAAAGAACATGGCCTACCAACCAAGTATAGAGAAATTATTCATAGACATTATAAGCAAGTGGTAGCAATAATCAAAACTCAAGAAGGAATTCAAAGTGCTTTGGGAGTGATATTGAGGTGAAATAAGGTTGTCCATTGCTACCCACTTTACTTGGATTTTATATTGACAAATTGGAGCAATGTGTTGAAAGGATGGAAGAAGAGGGAATACAATTGTCTAGTTATATAGTGAAACTTCTCCTCTATGTTGATGATTTCATCTTGATTGGCAAGATAATTGAAAGTTTAAAAGAATATATAAAGGATTTAGAGCATTTATGTAAATAAGTTGGGATGCAAGTAAACATTAGAAATACTAATATTATGGTATTATCTACTTAGAAAAATAAAATAACCATATAATTTGTTTGAAGGAAATATTATAGAAATCACCATATATTAGTGTCTTCTCTATAGGATAGAGGATACTTTAGTCATTGTAAAATAATGGTAGGTATTGAAATTTATGGAATTTGATCTTGTTTAGGTTAAGAACTACAGTGTGAAGAAATTCTTATGAGCACTATTAATGTTACCTTCAGGCATGTGATTATGTAAACATATAAGCATTCATCATTTATGTAAGCCTACTGGCATGTTCATGTAAACCTAAGGGTCTCTTTCATATTTCACCCTTAGTGGTATTGGTTAATCCACATTTATGGTTAACCTTGCTTAAAGGGCATATTATTATAATTTTATTGTAAATACAACCTCAAGGTTAAGTTAATGACATCCTAAGGTTAACTTCTCATTGACGTTTTGGTATCATTATAAATACCCCTCAATAAGGATCCATTTGTATCATAAATGTAAATAAAATGTGATATATTGTGGTGCCCATGGGCACCCACCTTATCCCTTTGTTAATTTTTCCTCACTTAATATTATACTGTATTTTAATTATATTTTCTTATTTTTGGCATACAATTGTGGTGAACACATGTTTTAGAAGGTTTCTAAAAATATTAAAAATTCAAACATGGTATTAGAGACATATTTGAAATAGTTTCACTTATATACAAAAGAGAAAATTCATTCTCTCATGATGTCATATTTGTTTGGTCTATTTCTTTTTTTTCTTGAATTTTTATATTTCAAAATTTAAAATTTGGCACCAATGCTTTTTACATTGTTCACATAGTTGCTTGCATCCATTTGTGTAGTCTTTATATTATTGGTTGATGCGCGTCCATGAATATTAGTGAATAAGTGGTATGCTGGCACATATGGCATGATGGCCAAGTCATGTGTCCTAGGAGCCAAGAGTTTGGGCATTCAAATCTTAGCTCCTCCACTTGATTATATAGTCACATCTTCTATGGTGTTCTTATTCTTCCATATGCCATCAATGAAGTCGTGCATTAGAAGGGTTCAATCTTAGTTGGGAGGCAATCATTCCAAAAGTTGCAATATATTTTTGAATTATATGTGCGAAAAAAGGACATTGAAACATTGCACCTAAATATATGATAATGGTGCAATTCGATTTGGATCCTAGTAGCATGTTTTTGCAAGGTATCCCAACTTGAATAGTACAAAAAAATATATTATCTCTATCTTAGTTATATTTTCACCTATGGTACAATGATTGGGTATTCTATTTATAATATGAAGGTTAATAGGTTGAATTCCCATAGGCATATTTTTTTGAAGAGCTTCTTTCTACAAGAAGGATGGCTATGACTATAAGGAATATGGCTTTCTTCTTCCTTAACCAACTACATGTCATAGTGGTTGGGCATATTGTTTCTAGACAAAAGTTATCGAGTTTGAAAATTGATGTTGGCTTTATTTTTTATTGCTTAAAACATGTACATTATCTACATTGAAATAGTTTTTGGTCACTTAATATTCCAACTACATGAATGGCATAGTGGTTTGATCACTTGCTTTTAAGTGATCCATCATGGGTTCAAGCTAGATTGGCACTAAAATACATTCAATTTACACACACACACACATGAGTGCTAAGTAATTGGCCAATCATATCAAGTTAAGTGGTAACATAAGCTTACAAAATTGATATAGATTTTGAATCATTAGGAAACATTAAGTTAAGTAATGGTAGACTTTGAATCATTAGGAAACATCCAATCGAGTGGTGACAAGTGGAAAATTTTGATTTGATAAAAAAATCTAGGGTTTGACATTAATTTTATTTGTTAATTAATGCTAATTTAACCAAGTCTTTTAAAGGCCATACCTTTTACATAAAAAAGCATTTGGAGCCTTTTTTTTTAGATTGTATGATTTTTTGAGCTCTACATAGTAGTAACATAAGCTTACAAACTTGATATAGATTTGTTTATGGTTTTTATGCAAAATAGATTATTAGGGTATGTTACTCACCATAATGGGTAAAATTATAACACTTGGCCAGTTAAAATGGTAAAATTAGTCAAAAGCAAAAATATTTGGTTTATCTTCAATAATTAGTTAGAAGGTCTTAATGATGATGAACTCAGTTAAAAAAATGAGGAAGCTCTTGGACTATTCTTCATGCTAGTGGAACTAGATATATTTTTCCACATCAGAGAGGACTGATCCTATTGACGTATGGACTAATTTAAAAAAAAATATATGGAAAATTAAGTGCTATCAAAGTTAATAGAATCTAAATTGAGCTCTCCAAACTTAAAATTTTAAAATTTAGTACTGTTGAAGACTATATATCTCACTTCAAAGCTCTAAAATTTGATCTAGTTATAACAGGAGGTAAGGTAAAGAGTGATAAAGAGTATGTCAAATTTGTTACTTCCAATATTTCTCCTCCTTTTCATACAATTGGATTGGTTATTTATGTGAATGCTATAATTAATACCACTATTACTATATATTCATTTTAGGAATTATTGTATTCCAAGTATAGGAAATATCTATAATTAATGCTCCTGATTGTTGGAGAATATTACATTATTTGGTACATGCTAATGTACCCCAATGGTACCTATGATACAATGTAAATATTAGAATAGGTTTTTAGTCTATTGTTTAGGAGTGTGATTTACATTTTTCATTTATATAATTATCTATGTGCATCATATGCACAAGTTTCATGTATGTAAGTGTGCAAGTGTGTAATGACATAATGTGCACAAGTGTCATGTAATTAAGTGTGCAAACATGTAATGTGAGAATGTGCACAAGTGCCATATATTAGGTGTTCATGTAGAGGTGTAAATGTCATATAGAAGTGTGCAAGTGTCATAGAGTTATATGTGTAAGTAATTAGAGAGTCAAGAGTCTTGTATACAAATGAAAAGATGAGAAACCAAGGGATATTAGAGGATTTATCTTATGCATGGAATATGCAAAGATGCATCTCCTAGATATACGAGGAGAAAAATAGTTAAGTACATAAAAAGTCATATTTTTAAGGCTATATGATAGATACAAAGCTCCATATATCATATATCAAATGTATCTATGAAGATCGCATTCAAGCATTAATGATATTGAAGCTTGCATGTATATTTTGAGAAATTCTAATATAAGTTTTCTTCATGTTATTGCATGAATGACTTTGGTCATTTTACATTCATATTTGATATTTTATTGAATATTATTATTATTTATATTTGCCAACTTATATTTTAATTACTTTTATATTTGATATTAATCAAGATCCAAAATATTGGGACCTAAGATAATATGGCTTAAAAGCCAACATAGATTCAGGGTTTTTCCTATTATAGCTTCCCATGATATCATATTTAATGCATTGACCATTCTTATTGACTTTCTAGGTTTAAGCTATGCATATAGGTGAGCTTGAGTTTCTTCTATCATTATGGGATCAACTATTTCCTTTCAAAGCCATATCTTGATATTGTGGCTTTTCTTTTGGTTAGATGGCCAATCCTTCCTATCTATATTATTAGACCTTTTAGATGGTCCAACTTTCAGGGATTTTATTAATTCTCCAAATATTTCTTTCTTTAGGACTTTTCTATATTTTATTTTATCAAAAGTTAAAAAATATCAATTCTAACCATTTCACACATCTTGCACCTTTTGGGTCTTTCCTCTATCTTCTAGTCTTTGAGGATTAGATATTGCAAATTGTCAGAACTTTTTACCTTCCCCTTCCTATCTGAGTCATCAAAATTATTATCGATTTTCAATTAGAACTTTTATTATCTGAAGATAATTATCCTTTGCATATTATTCCACCTTTTGGTTTTTGGAATTTTTGGTTAGATATTTTGCTCGCACTCATTCTCCACCTCATTTTTTGTTGAAGCCATATCATAAAATTTTGCTAAGGGTTTCTCCTTCCAAGTGTAGTGAGAACTCACTATAGTTCTAGTAACTCACAAGGGATATTAATCTTGATGAATATAAAGAACCTAGATAAATCTACTATCTTTTATATTGGGTGTGGAGTCAAGTGGGTCAATATTGTGGTGGATGTGGGGAGGGAAATTTGAGCATTTGGTTTCCTAGAGCATCAAATAATGGATGGATTTGGTTTCTAGACCCACCTCTTGGGTTGAGTAATGAACCCGGGTCTATTGAGTGGATGGAAACCCTACTAATAGTGGATCCCTCATAGTTACCATAGGAAAGGCTCAAGGGTTTCTACTTATAGCAAGGTTTGGCTTAGTTAGCAATAGGAACGATCAAGATGCATTCTCTCTCTAGTATAGGTGATTAACATCACCTCATGGTGTGGGAAAATTTGAATTAGCCAACAACATTCTATGTAGTATTTGTCTTATTGGCTTCCTCAATGCTTTATAAACATCATCTACTTGAAAAACATACAGGATTTTAGGTCCCCTCATCTTTCTTGGAATTTGGAAATAATCCCTCTCAAAAATTTGAATGGAATCTATGCTTAGAAATAGAGGAAACTCCTCTTTTATAGTATTCTCTCCTTGGGAAGTTATTTGAAATATTTTCCCTCAATGATATCCTACTAATTCTCCTCTAGAGAGCCTATTGGGAAATGATTCCTTGTATGTTTTTGATTCAGCAAAAGTATGATTATTCACCATTTTTACCTTGTCTTTTGTCATGGAGATTATTTTTCTCTTAGCTATTTGCTAATTTTGGACTTTTTGATTTGTGCAACCCTTCTTCAATACACTTGTGAACTACCTAGTGTGTCTTCCAATTTTTTTATTTTCATATTGGTGCTTTGAATTATTTTTATTTATTATATGCCTCCATTTATTCTTAGCCAATAGTTGTAAAACACAGTCTTGTTAGGTTTATTTATACATGTTATTTATTTATAATATTATACATGATTTTGGAACATTTTGACACGCTAGATTTTTATATAGATCTCCCATCATTAGAATCTCCAGTGCCCAAACCAAAGTTAACCATACTTTATACACTCTCATTTGTTCATTGTATTGAATATATGACTTGTTTCCACCAACGATTGTTGGCTAGTTGGCCTTAGTAAGCAATTAGTCCTCAAGTACGTGTGAAGCACTACTTTGAAATCAAGCATAGAGAAATAATTCTCTAATTTGTGGCTCTTTTTAATTTTCTTTGGGTCCAACCACTACTTATTTATCACTCATGAGCACTTGACATCATCTTGAGTCATGTGTATACTTTATTCTTTTACAACCCACTCCTTGTACCTCACTAGATAATTAGATCAAAATTAAGTTTGGTTGAACTCCAGTTTGTCTACTTCATAAAATATCATAAAAACATAATACTATGATGGTGATTTTCTACATCCTTGGAAATTTGGCATTGTCATACTGCAATAAAATCATTGATTCACAATCAGTGTTGTTGACTCTGTTTGATCAACCTCTTTAACCAAGGAATATATTTTCTATAACACTAAACAGACTGGGTATGATAATGATACCCTTGAGGTGATACTAAATGTATATCATTAAGTTCATGCTCATCCATATTGATAAAAAAACACTAAAATTTTAGGTATTTATTTTGACCAAGCTTTTATAAAACTTCCAACCTAAGATTCAATAAAGTGGACCAGTGCCTTATCTATTGGGAAATTATAGCAAAGATTAAGATTGTTATAAAACATAGTGAAAATAAAGAAGAACTGGTTTATTTATATTCATTCAAATTATGTAATAAGCATAAATGATTAAACTAGTGAAATAAAGCACCATTTATACATTCAAATCATGTAATACATAAATGGGCAACACACACATAAGATAATGAATTGCAAGAAGGAAGAAATTAGATATTTTGTATTAAATATTGTGTGATATTACAATTTGAATCTAGCAAAATTCTCAGATCTCTTTAAAAAATTTATACAATAATTCACTTTGTTCAAATAATGTAACAGAGGAATTCTAACTCTTCATCCTAAGAGTAGTGACAAAGAGCCTCCAACTCCTGACCCGGTTGATGGAAATGATCTTAGCTAACTGAATGCATCCTCTGTAATTCCTGCACAAATGGAGGGGAAGAATAAGGATGGGACAAAGAAAAGATATACTAAGGGAATACAACTGACCAAAAGAACAAGGCACTCAAGTATACCTCTTGTAGAATTTTTCTATGGAATGCTTTATCCTAATTTTGGTTGTAGTAGTTATTTATATAGACTTTAGTGTTTTAGATCTACTATAACTGTATAAATTTGGGCCATACACATTTCATATTATCCTACCTTTGATTGATTAATTATACGACAACTGTCTGAGTCTTGTTTCTTTTACAAAATTATCTTTTGTTCATAGTTGAGTCTTCAAATTTCTCAAAATGATGGTTTAGAGTTGTACGACACTTCATCATGGATTGGTCCCCTGGTCAACAGTCTCATTTTCTTGCTCTTTTTCCTCTTTTGTAGTGGGTTCCCCTATACTTGGGTCAATTTCTTGTGTTTTATCTTTCCCTTAACCTTGTCCTACTTCTGTAGTCCTTATTCCAAAGTCCTTGAGTAAACCAATTATTATTTTGAGGTTTCCAGTCTTAAGCTTTTTCTTCTTCTTTTTTCTTCTAATTGGATATCCTTGATCATTGTACTTATGATATCCCATGCTTACTTAGAAAATGATAACAAATCTGGTTAAATTCAAGTCCTGAAGAGTCTTGATCTTCTGTTTTCTATCCATATTTGATTCTTTTCACAAAAAGAGCAAAGGAAATTGACTATCTCAGCCAAAAATCTAGTCTATCCATCTAGTTCAGTTTCATATTTTGGATCACATTCAAATTCTTGGATCTATTTGAGAATAATATCCTCTACATTAGATACTTTTATGAATTCTTCTAGGAAAAGACCTACCTGTGCCATATCACAACTAATTTTCTATTGTAATATCATCATTTCTCCAGTCTAGTCCTTCCAACCTCCCTTATTCAACAAAAATATTGACACCTTCAAGAATTCAATTGCACACTCCAGATCAATTCCATATTCTAGTGTCACTTGCTCTTTTCAATATCTGGATAGTATGCTTCAAACTGCTAAAATATGGGGAGTATGGTGTTTACCCTATTTTCTACATGTATGAGGATATTTCTTATGTTTTTTGTGGTGGCCTTTATCAAGTTAGCTTCCCCATTTGACATTTCATATTGTAAATAATCCCTTTATTGTATTTGTCAAGGTAGTTAAAGTAATCAACATGTTTGACTATTACTTGGGATTATACCTATGAAACTTGTGCATGTGCCTATGACACTTGTTTTTAAAGGTGTATGCGTTAGTTTGTAGTTTCCCTGTCTCAGCTAGTATTGTTTGTCCTTTTGCTTTTAGTTCTTCATTTTCCTTTAAGGGCAATTCTCTTGCATGCTCTTGAATATGCTTGCCAATTTTTTATAGTTTTGTAGGCTTCCCAAACATACCAACATCTCTTGTGGTAGGATCAACCTCAATTGTAGTCAAGAGTTTTTCCTTGACCTTAGTTGTAGCGTGTGGGTCTTCTTTTGGCCAGATGATACTTCTTGGATCCTTTTCTTCTTCCATAGCCTATAATTTTTGCTCATCAAAGTCATCAATTAAGATCATCTCTTCCATACTAGTCAGGCTTATGCTTCTCATGGTTGGGCTAGCCTCGATTTTTACCTTCTTGTGTTTTGAAAATTTATAGGGACTTGGCATGCTAACCTAATGTTCTCTAAGGAGTAATTTCAAGCCTCCAACTTTCTCCATTTTATTTTGTGCAAAATATGATATCTTATTTTCTTCATTATTGATCACTAAGTCATTTGGCATAAATTGTGGCCTATGCATCACCATTTAAATTTGGTCTTCCATCATAAATTGTGCTTCAGTAGGCATTCAAACAATGGATTGTTCTTGTTGGGAATTAATAGCTACTATTTATTTACCCTTGTTCTTTGTCTTTGGTTCAAAGGGCCTATATTCGAGGGTGAAGTTACCAAGGATTTATGTTCCACTAAGGCCTATAGCATGTTCAATTCCTATTCCTATTGGCTTTTTCACTTTTGATTCTATTTCTACCAACATTACTATGTCTATGATAACCTCTACCTATTGGATATCTGAATTGATTGCCTCTAGTACAAGATCCTCAAATTCCTCTAGCTTTTAAGTTGGGATTATAGGGGCATAAAGTTCCATAGAATTTATTCTCAATAATACTAAGTTAGAAGGGTAATATCTAGGATTCTCTATTTGGGTATGAGCTCTATCTAATTTTTTAAACAATTTCCAAACATCACTTAATGACTTCTTTTCTCTCATGGCTTGTTGTATGCTATTTTCAAACTGATCCAACCTATTATTGACTCTAGTAGACTTCACATTTTTTGGTGTGAACCTCTTATAATGGTCATGAGGATCATATGGTCTCCAACTAAACTCTAAAAACCTATATTCATCCATTTTCCATATAACTTTGAACAGGCTTGGATACCCGTGGTATATATATGTTCCCATTTTGCAAGGGAGCAGAAACCGTGGGATTATTTTTATTTCTTGCCAACCCTCATTTTGGCTTCTTCTGCTATTTGCCTAGAGATCTCCATGGTAGCTAGTGATAAGGGACAATGTGATAGGAGCATCTTAGATGAAATTTTGGCCTCATACAATTTGATGTAGGTAAAATTTTCTGTGAGGAAATAGTATCCTACTTTTTTCATGTAGAAATTTCACAATACCTTTAGGCATTCTACTAGGAGCAAATCCGTAGAAGTAATCATGAACTAAAGGTAAAAATATTTCAAAGAAATTATTATAGTTGGACTGCCCCTCATGAATCCATGGTAATCGGTCTTGTACATCTGGTGCATTAGGCATCCCTCCTAGGTATTTGATTTTACTTCTCTCTAGATAGCCAACGAATATATGTATCATAAGGGAGAAATGGATGAATTGAGCTATTTCTTCCCTTCCTTATTTTATGGATTGTTGTGAGGCTCTTAATTCTAGATCCATCCTCTCAATTATGACATCCTCTCATCTATACATGGGTGTTTGATATATTCTATTACTTTGGATTATCAAATATATTATTTCTTTTGGGAATTTACTTAGGTCAAACATGCTAAGGGATATACCAATTATATCATTGTAATCCATAACCCATGGTTGAAGATATATTTTATCTAGACGTAATTCATAAAATACTTGGATGTCATACTTGAACAATTTGGAGTAGACATCTGTAAACATAACTTGGTTGGCTTGGTATTTTAGCACTGTCCTTTCCAAGGTCAGGTTGGCCTTATCTAAATTGAAGATTCTTTTGAACACATCAACGATGAGCTACATTGAAGGTCTATCATAATGCTTTATGAACTACTTCCTAGCTAGATCGTATGCTACAACCAACCAAGATATCAAGTTTGGAGAAAAGTATACATTGGGTCTAGTCAACCTCCCTAAATTGCTTATCTAGTGATTGTAGTAGGGTTTAATTTTATTCATAAATCGTTGAGCTCTTTTAAACAATCCCATTAGGAGAGTCGTATGTTTCTATGGTGTAGACACCTAAAATACGTCATGTTGAGAAGACTACCTCTATGGACTCATTTTAGACCATATGACCCACCTTGGGCATCCCTAGGGTTCAAATAGGGATATTTTTCTTTTCAACCATATCCATATCACCCTGAGATGACCTCCAAACCATGGTTATCTCACCCTAAGACGACCTCCAGTCAAGGTCATCTCACCCCGATACAGTCACGCCATAAGAAAATTTAAAAAGAGAGCAGGACATAACTGGAAGTTGAAATTACTAGTTAATCCTGCGCATGAATCCATGCTACAATTTAGTATGTGCATGAGGCCAAATTAGAGAAAAAGTATGACACCATCAATTGCATGGAATTTCAAATATAGTTATTCGCATTCCTTAATGTGAACTAGCCTTTCATATTTTCATGCGTAGGTTTGTGCCATTATTAGATTTCTTTCAAGAAATCTATATAATGACACTTACCCTTTTTCAAAAATATAGGTAAAGTTTTCAAATCTTCAAGCAACAAAGTGCTTCTAGAATTCAACCACAGGCTTCCAAGTCTTTGCATTCTTCTCATTGTAGAAATTATGTTGCTGGTTCATTTCAAAGGTTGAAGACCACACCCATATTCTTTGTATGAACTAATACTCCTACTTCGAAGATTGATCCAAACCTAGTAAGCCATTCTCACAAATGCACCAATCCATCGATCAAACCCTAGATCAAACCCAAACTTTGCCTACGCTTGGCCATGAGAAAATTACTTACAAGGTAGCGATCGTCTTGACCCGAGATGGCCCATAGGCATGACTATCCCACCCTGAGATAGCCCCCAAGGTAATGATCTATTTATCTATTTTATTGCAATATATTTTAGTAGCATTTTATTTATTGCATTTTAGATCAGTTATCATCTCATTTACGTATGCATATATTTTATTTAATTTATTTATCGCATCTTTTGTCATTTTATTGAGCCCTATCTTGAAGGGCTTTGCACATGCTATTAACATACTTTTCTTTCTTGTGTGCATATTACAAGTTTTCATACGAGGAAGATAATCACAAGACCTTTGCATATTATACATTATAGCGGTCATGAAAAACCCACCCCAAATCAATTCGTGAGTGTGAGGAAGATCCTGCAAGATACACCCGAATTATTTTCATTTGTAACTCATTGTATCAAAATTGGTAGCAATGTCTTGGAGGGATCTCGTTGTAACCATTCTAAAAAGGACAAATTTAATATCAATAAAGGGCACCACCATTTATATATATCATGTTCTTATCTTTGTGTTTTCATTATTATTAACCCTTTTGATTTATTTTCAATTGCTTTGGTGTATGATATTTTTTAGCATTTCAATGGCGATCATAGTGGGACCTAGTCCTTGTTTTTCATTTATAATGCTAATTGTTGTTTATTTTTCTGATTGTAGGTTGTAATTTTAACTGTATATACCTAAGATGGCCCATGTTTGACAGTCATCCTAGATCAAGATGGTCTCAGATCAGAAAACAAAGACAACAAAAGAGCGAGATCTTCATAAAATGTAGGCAATCAAGGTGAGTACCCTTGCTCATTTTCTCTATTTTTGTAAATAAATTAGCAAAAAAAATTAGATTACAAAGAATAAGGTACAAAAAATTTAAAGTTTTAGGCTCTATTTGTGACCATATTTGATCCAAACAATCCCTATCTGAGGTCATCCTTGGTTTAGATGACCCCTATCTGTGGTTGGCTCTATGATAGATGACATTTTTAGCAGCCATATCAATGTGGTATGTATTTGTATCTATCATTATTTGGCTTGCATGTTATTTCCTAATCTATAAAAGGCTTAAAAAGTGTATATCTATACTAACTGCAACGTGAAAATAAAATGAAAGCAAAGAATATGTATAACCAAATTTACAATAAATAATACCTCCTTTGTATTAATCAATGGTGAAAATCGGTTACATATCCATCCCTCTTAGGGATACCAAGTTGATACATGTATACAATTGTTTTGAAGCCCCTAAATGGGGATGATATACTCTAAATTCTCTTTAGGTCTTCACCAACTTTGCATGAGGGCTTACTAGGATGCCTCCTTCTCTATTGTTAAGAGGAATGATATTGAATAGCTTTGAGTCATTTGGATGGTCTACTACCTGCGTACAAGGAAATAAAAAAACACATTAAAAGCATATGCAACCTCTCATGATGAGGTTATTATCCAAGAAGATGCAATAAATAAAGCATATACTTAAAGAAAGCATGAAATATATAAATATGCTTACAAGATTGACAAATAAGCACAAAGCATGGCTTAAAACATGTAAATAAACCTAAACTTACATATAATCTGAAGTATTAAGCATAAAAGAACTTAATCTATGAAAGCTTATGAAAGAAATCATGAATAGCATAAATGAAGGTAAACCTACCTATGAAACTACTAATTAACCATGGAAATGCTTGAAATAAGACTAATCTATGCTAGATTAACCTAAATGCATATTAAGAAAAGTAAATCTAAGGCTAAAATAGAGGATTAAGCTCATCAAACCCTAGCCACTATTGACATCCACGGCTAAGACTATGGGATGTTGTGAACAACAGTGGCCATGTGAAATATATCCTTTCTCTTGAAATCAGGGTTGAAGATGCTCAAATCTCTCATTAAATTGATGGTCAAGGGTCGCCTGGGTGTTTGAACATAGATTTACGATTGGAATTGTGTGAATTTGTAGTGGATTAATGTGAATTGGCAAGCTTGCTCCTAAAGCTATTCGAAACTCCATTGGCATGGTAACAACTATCATTCTCTAATTTGGTAGCACTTCACTACTCCTCAAGGGTTGTGAAATCAGTCATCAAATCGGTAGAGCTTTGCTACAATGAATTCAGGATCTTAATTGCCTCTTTGAGAGGTCTATAAATAGACTCCTCAAATCCCAATCTTGGCTTCTCAAGGAAGCCAAGATAAAGAAGTTGTTAGGTTGAGCTATTGGGAGGAATCCTTTGGAAGTTTCCTCATCCAAAACCGCTCTAATTTTGTTGAAAATTTATTATTGCAATTGATTTTACTCAGCTCTAATAGCCCGTGTTTGTTACAAGGTTAGTCGATGTTACTCAGTGCAACTAGAACCCTAGCTGCTATTTTCAATCGTGGTTGATATCTTAGCTACTGTTGTCATCAGTGGCTAAGGCTGAATAGGCCTAGGATGCCTAAAATGAGTGATTAGAATCACTTCTTAGCCTTGGAAGAGTCCAAGGTCATTCATATGGTCTGCAAAGATATCCATATGAGTAGTCTCCTAAACATAACATGTTTTAGATGTCTATAGATACCCCTTTTGGGATGTGTTGTGGTAAATTACGACACTAAGAAAAAATAGATCATCTAAAGCCATGTTGTAGGTTGATTGATGATCAGTGATCTGATTAGCATTAGATGCCCCAATCCTGCAAAGGATACTGATGTAGGAGCATCCGATGGCAGCTGAGCAATCTTGCATCAAAGAAATTTTTTTGATTTTTTTTTCTCTAAGTGTGCCTTGATGTCACGATATCGTGACAAGGAAAAGTGTTGTGATATCGCGACATGTCACATTTTTGCGACTCAGGAAGGAGAGAGAAGGAGCAGTGCAAAAAGTGTCACGATATCGTGACATTTCGCATTTTCATGACCCGAGGAAAGCAGGAACGCAAAGGAGTCGAAAATGTTGCGATATCGTGACATGTCGCATTTTCGTGACCCGAACAGGACAAGAAGGCAGAGAAGCCAAAAGTGTCATGATATCGCGACATGTCACATTTTTGCAACTCAAGGAAAGCAGGAAGGTAGAGGAGTCAAAAATATCGTGATATCGTGACATGTTGCATTTTTGCGACCCAAACAGGACAGGAAGGAAGAGAAGCCAAAAGTGTCATGATATCACGAAATGTCATATTTTTGCGACTCAAGGAAAGCAGGAAGGCAGAGGAGCCAAAATTGTCGTGATATCACGACATGTCGCATTTTCACGACTCGAACAGGGCAGGAAGGTAGAAGAGCCGAAAGTGTCGCGACATCATGACATGTCGCATTTTCGTGACTCGAAGAGGATAGGAAGGTGGAGAAGCTGAAAGTGTCACGATATCACGACATGTTGCATTTTCATGACTCGAAGAGGGTAGGAAGGCAGGGAAGCCAAAAGTGTTGTGATATCACGACATGTCACATTTTTGCGACCAAACAAAAGAAAAGAGAGCGCAGGTGGTTACAAGAGCCGTTATAGAGGAAACGGTTGAGCGGTGGTATACCGAACATCATCAATGGTTGATAGGTGGTATACCAAGGTGCAGTGAAAGTAGACGAATACGAAGAGTCGAAACATTTCGATAGCCAGAACAATGAAGAGATGCAGGAGATGAAACGAAAGCATAAAAAAAAAAGGAGACGTAGAGTCATGCTAGAGATTTTAAAAGGGGAAGTGAAGACATGCACAAGGGGTCAAAAAACTAGGGAGACAGAGTTGCAGACGTAAAGGCAAGAGGCCATTCTGGACCTATTAAGCTATTTTTCTTCCAGGCGGAAGATGTTGTAACAGAAACTATCTTTCGAGACAAAAGAATTTATGTGGGCAGACTGTTGCCATGACTGTAATTTTGTTCTAATCTATTGAATGTGATTACAGATTTGGCATGAGCACTTGGTTCTCGATCAAGTGGTATCAGAGCAGGAGTTCCTAATTGTGTAAGCAGATCGTCGAAAGTGAGGCAGTTTGCACCAGGATCTATGGAAGGGTTATGCAAAGAGAGTGAGGAAGAATGCCTCCATGAAGAAACCATGGTGGTGGGAGGAATGTGATACCTGAAGAAGATTTTAGAGCTTTGTAGAGGCAAGTGCAAGCCCTACAAGAGGAGTTGCAAAGAAGGGTTGAACCAATGGGAGAAGATCATAGTGAAGATGAAGCTTGGGAGGTTGATAACCCATTAGAGGAAGAGGAAGCAATGAATCTTGCAGAAGTCAGATTAGTTAAGGCCATTACTCAGATCAGGAAGAAGCCAAAGTTTGATGTCTCCATGTACTCTGGGAACCTCAAACCAGAAGAGTTGATCAATTGGATCAATGATATGGAGGAGTATTTTGAGTATGAGGAGGTTGTAGATCCAGATCAGATCAAATTGACAAAAACAAAGTTGAAAGGCCATGCTAGCATATGGTGGAAAGAAGTACAACTGGAAAGGAATAAGAGAGGAAAAGAAAGGATAACCAGATGGGACCGAATGGTGGAGAAGTTGAAGAGGAAGTTTATTCCTACAGATTACGAATTAGAGTTGTTGAGAAAAATGTAGAGCTTAAGACAGTCAAGAAAATCTGTCAAGGAGTATATCGAGGAGTTTTATCAGATTTTAATAAGAACTGGACATTCAGAGGACAGTAAGGAGAAAGTAGCTCATTACATAAATAGGTTAAGAATGAATATCCAGGAAGAACTCAGTCTGGTCAGAATTACCACCATTGAGGAGAAGGTTGAAGAGAAACTGAATAGAAAAATTTGAAGGCAAACAAAGAGGAAGAGGTCGAGGTGGAAGAACTGGGGGAAGGACTAGTGGAGGAAAATTGGATGATCGGAATAAGACCAGTGAAACGAGTACTAGCCAAGATCAAAAAGAGGAGAATGCTTACCACTCCCGTAATCAGAACAACGGTTACCAAAGGGGAAGAGGTAGAGCTGGACGTGGGTATGGAAGAGGTGGATTTCCTGGAACCTTTTTCCATTGTGGAGAAGAGGGACATCGGGAATATGAGTGCCCCCAACACCGAGAGAGGATGAATAAGTGACCTGAGGATCATGCCAGAGCTGTTATAGCAGATGAAGGTGCTGAATCAGAGCATTCTGAAGAAGCAGAAGAAGGAGAAGTGTTTATGACAAGAAGAGCATTGATGAATGGAGGGAAAGATGTGGATCAAAGGAAGAGCTAATTTCGTACGAGATGCAAATGTGCAGGTAAGACCTATAATGTTATCATAGATAATGGTAGCATAGAAAATTTGGTCTCAGGAGAAATGGTTACTAAGCTAAAAATGGAGAAGAGGGTGCACCCACATCCATATCATATTGCATGGTTGCAGAAAGATCATAGGGCATTAGTTAGTGAGCAATGTTTGGTTAAATTTCATATTGGAACTTATCAATATGAGGTTCTATGTGATGTTTTACCTATAGAAGCTTGATATTTGTTGTTGGGGAGGCCATGGCAATTTGATAGACGTGCGGTGCATGATGGACATGTGAATACTTACTCTCTGATGAAGGGCAGAAGGCGTCACAAGTTGAAGCCATCGAAGGAAGTGGATGAGAAGGTATGCAATAGTGCAAGAATCTGTCTGGTAGATGGTAGAAAACTTTTGGATGGCTTGAAGAGGGAGTCTATGTGTTACGCATTAATTCCTATTGTTAAGAGGGAATAGTGTATGGACATTCCAGTGGATGTTGAAATTCTATTAGAAGAATTTCTTGATATTGTGTCAGATAATGTGCTTGAGGGTTTGCCACCAGTAAGAAATATTAGCCATCAAATTTATTTGATTCCAGGGGCCAGTTTACCCAATAAAGCAGCCCATAGAATGTCTCCCACCGAGAACGAGGAGTTGAACAAATAGGTTCAAGAGTTGTTGAGGAAGGGATTGATTAGAGAAAGTTTGAGTCCCTATGTAGTACCTGCAGTACTAGCACCGAATAAGGATGGAGAATGGAGAATGTGCACTGATTCCAGAACCATAAATAAGATTACCATTAAGTATAGATTTCCATTGCCTAGAATGGATGATATAATGGACTGTTTGAGTGGAGCTAAATACTTCACAAATATTGATTTAAAGAGTGGGTATCATCAGATTCGCATCAGAGAAGGTGATGAGTGGAAGACTGCTTTCAAAACCAAATAGGGTTTGTACGAGTGGTTGGTCATGTCGTTTGGTCTAACCAATGCACAAAGTACATTCATGAGGTTAATGAATGAGGTGTTGAAAGAATTCCTATAGAAGTTTGTTATTTTTTATTTGGATGATATTCTAATTTTCAGCAAGACATTGGAAGAACATTTGATGCAAGTTTGGATAGTTTTTGAAAAGCTGAGGGAGGAGCAGTTGCTGATTAATTTGAAGAAGTGTAGTTTTGTGAAGAAGGAGTTGGTGTATCTGGGATTTGTCATCTCGGATGAGGGTCTAAAAATGGATCCAAAAAAGGTTAACGCTATCATTGAGTGGCCTATTCCAAGGAACATAACGGAGGTAATATCATTCCATGGTCTTGCAAGTTTCTATAGAAAGTTCATTAGAAACTTTAGCAGTATTTGTGCACCCCTGACAAAAACCATGAGAGGGGATAAGAAGGAGTTTAAGTGCACTACAAGGGAAGGTGCAAGTTTTGAGATGTTAAAAAGGAAGGTGACGGGACAACCCATTTTGATACTTCCATATTTTAATAAAGTATTTCAGGTTGATTGTGATGCTAGCGGTAGTGCCATTGGAGCTGTGTTGAGTTAGGAAAGTAAACCTATCGCATATTTTAGTGAGAAGTTAAATGATGCTAGGAAGAAATACTCTGTTTATGATCAGGAATTTTATGCTATAGTTTAGGCTCTAAATAAATGGAGACACTATTTGTTAGCAAAAGTGTTTGTTTTATATACTGACCATCAAAATTTGCAGTATATTAACAGTCAAGGAAAACTGAATCAGAGACACCTGAAGTGGGTTGAATTTCTACAGATTTATACCTTTTTTTTGAAGCATAGGAGTGGGAAGTCTAATGGATTTGTAGATGCCTTGAGTAGAAGACAAAATTTGTTGTTGGAGATGAAGGTGGAAGTCGTTGGATTTGAAGAACTCAGGAGTTTGTATCCGAAGGATCCGAACTTTGTAGAAGCTTGGAAGGCATGTTTGTCCCCTATTACTTTGGATAGAACTAAGTGGCTGGTTTTTACCATCCAAGATGGGATGCTATTCCGAAAGAACCAATTGTGCATTCCTAGAAGTTCAATGAGGGAGAATTTGATAAATGAGAAGCATAGTGGAGGACTAGATGGGCATTTTGGTCGAGATAAAACCATTGCCCTTGTTAGTGAAAACTACCATTGGCCACAGTTGCAGTAGAATGTGACAAAATTTGTGCAGGGTTGCAGAGTGTGTCAGATGGCTAAAGGAGTGAGACCGAATACAGGATTGTATCAGCCATTACCTATACCAAAAAGACCATGGGAGGACATCAGTATGGATTTTTTTCTTGGCCTACCAAGGACACAACGAGGGAATGACTCCATTTTTTTTGTGGTTGACAGGTTTTCGAAGATGGCTCATTTTATTCCCTGTCATAAAATGAGTGATGCAGTTCATATTGCAGGCTTGTTTTTCAAGGAGGTGGTATGCCTTCATGGTCTACCCAAGAGTATAGTATCTGATAGAGATACCAAATTTGTGGGTTATTTCTGGAGGACTTTGTGGAAGCAGTTAAAGACGGATTTGAATTTTAGTTCTGCATACCACCCACAGACTGATGGACAAACAGAAGTTTGGGTAACCTTCTAAGATGCTTGGTAGGAGATAAGCCCAAGGGATGGGATTTGATTTTACCACAAGCAAAATTTGCTTACAACAATTCTATCAATAGAAGTACTAGTAAATCACCATTCTAGATTATGTATGGGAACAACCCAAGGAATGCTTTGGAGTTGAGAATGATGGGTAAAGGAGAAAAGAGTAGTGCTGAGGCTGAAGATTTTGCATAACACCTAAATAGTTTGCATGAGGAGGTAAAACAACATATTAGTAAGATGAATACTCAGTACAAGGCCAAAGTAGATCAAAAGAGACGTTTCAAAGAGTTTCAAGTGGGAGATGAGGTCATGGTTCACTTGAGAAATGAAAGGTTTCCTAACAAAACCTACAACAAACTGAATATGAAGAGGTTTGGACCATGCAGGATCATAGGTAAAAGAGATTCAGGTAATGCCTATGAAGTGGAACTGCCAAGAGAGCTGAATATATCACTTATTTTTAATATTTCAGACTTGGTAGAATACCATGAAGGAGATAGTAGTGAGGCACCAAGAACAGATTTGTGGAGTATTCCAGCGATTGCACCAGTCACAGATGAGATAGAGGAAATACTCGATACTTGAGAAGGCAGAAGTACCAGGAAATGGTAGTATTCAGAATATTTGGTCAAATGGAAAGGCAGGCCTTCTAAAGATTCTAATTGGTTGTCAAAGATAGAGGTTGACCACCTAGGTTTTCCTCCAATAGTATAGAAGTAGAGGACACTTCTCATTCCACCCCGGGTGTCTGATGTAGGAGCATCTGGTGGTAGCTGAGAAATCTTGCATCAAAGAAATTTTTTTGATTTTTTTTTTCTCTAAGTGTGCCTTGATGTCGCGATATTGTGACAAGGAAAAGTGTCGCGATATCGTGACAAGGAAAAGTGTCGCGATATCGCGACATGTCGTGTTTTCGTGACTCAAGAAGGAGAGAGAAGGAGCGGGGAAAAAAGTGTCGTGATATCATGACATGTCACATTTTCGTGACTCGAGGAAAGCAGGAAGGCAGAGGAGCCGAAAATGTCGCGATATCGTGACATGTCGCATTTTTGTGACCCGAACAGGACAAGAAGGCAGAGAAGCCAAAAGTGTCGCGATATCATGACATGTCGCATTTTTGTGACTCAAGGAAAGTAGGAAGGCAGAGGAGCCAAAAATGTCATGATATCGCAACATGTCGCATTTTTGTGACCCAAATAGGACAGGAAGGCAGAGAAGCCAAAAGTGTCACGATATCGTGAAATGTCGCATTTTCGCGACTCAAGGAAAGCAGGAAGGCAGAGGAGCCGAAAGTGTCTCGATATCGCGATATGTCACTTTTTTGCGACTTGAACAGGATAGGAAGGTAGAAGAGCCGAAAGTGTTGCGACATCGTGACATGTCACTTTTTTGCGACTCGAAGAGGACAGGAAGGTGGAGAATCCGAAAGTGTCACGATAACGTGACATGTTGCATTTTTGTGACTTGAAGAGGGCAGGAAGGCAAGGAAGCCGAAAGTGTCACGATATCGTGACATGTCGCATTTTCATGACCAAACAAAAGAAAAGAAAGCACTGATGGTTACAGGAGTCATTACAGAGGAAACAGTCGAGCGGTGGTATATCGAATGTCATCAATGGTTGACAGGTGGTATACCAAGGTGTAGTGAAAGCAGACGAAGACGAAGAGTCAGAACGTTTCGACAGCCAAAACAACAAAGAGACACGGGAGATGAAACGAAAGCATAAAAAAAAAAAGGAGACAGAGAGTCATGCCAAAGATTTTAAAAGGGGAAGTGAAGGCATGCACAAGGGGTCATAAAACTAGGGAGACAGAGTTGCAGACGTAAAGGCAAGAGGCCATTCTGGACCTGTTAGGCTGTTTTTCTTCCAGGCAAAAGATGTTGTAATAAAAACTATCTTTCAGGACAAAATAATTTATGTGGGCAGACTGTTGCCATGACTATAATTTTGTTCTAATCTATTGAATGTGATTACAGATTTGGCGTGAGCACTTGGTTCTCGATCAGATACACATATTAGAATCATTATTTCCAATGGGATGGAAGGATTAAATTTGCAAAGCTTTCACATGTCCAAATATAATCAGGTAGAATTAGGGCTAAAACAAGTCCAATAGATGGATTGCTAAGAGGCTTTAAACTAGAATATTTGCTTTTTCCCCAGAAAAAGGGTAAGCTTATTATAGTTGTTAACAATGATTTGTAATACGAACACAATTTACATGATCGAGTGATCCTTTGTTGATTTTTATTATGAATTTTGATATTATGACTGCCCCCTCAAGCGATGAGTCGATGAAGAAAGGACAAGTAATTAAAGTGACAAGTCGCTTTCCGATGCTTCAAGATGTTTGCATGTTTTTATATGGTAAGTCCTATTACAGCTATGATTTTAACTGTTAATAGTAATTGTACATCTCTATCCCACAAATAAGTCTAGCTGCAATGGCCTTCTTAGGTAATAAATATGATAGCAATTCCATTTAAGCTTATGTTGAATCACTATGTTCGATGATCTATTGACAATATCATAGAAGAAATGAAATGAACGCATCATTCCCATAGGGCATTCTAACCGCCATGGCTTTCTTCGGGAGTGAAGTGAAGATATTTTAATTCAACGATAACTAATTTCCCCAAATGGCCTTATGGTAATTTACTCATCTTGTTGGATTGCATTGATCGCAAGTCATTGCAACCGCAAAGTGTATAGAATAAATAACTGAATATGAGGTGCATTTGAATTTTGATTTATTTAATTTTTTATTAATTTTGCAATTTTTGGGAGTTTTAGATTGGTAGATATTTATTATTATCTAATTTTAAGCTCCTCATGGTGAGAATTTTGGATCATTTATTGCTACCTGCTAGCCATGGTTGACATACGCATCTAGGTTTTATAATTTTATTAGCCGCAATTGACAACAGCAATCGAGGTTAACCTAATATGTACTTGTGACTAACAACAATGGTTGAGGCTCAAGTGAAAAATATAAAAGTAAAATTAGGGTTTTTACTATTCATTATTTCCAGCTAGCAAAGATTTATAGTGAGAGCTTTGAGGGGAGAAAATGAAACTTTGATACAAAACACTTGTGAACCCACTACCTACCACCATGGCAGACCAACTTGAGGCCTTGACTAGTGATGGAGCTAGAGCTTCTAAGGTAGAATCTCCATCTCTCCTGTGTGATTTGAATATGTAAAATAAACCTCATTTATTAATAGCTTTAAATGAACCTCACTAAACTGTGGGTAACAAACCTCATCTAGTTTAGATTTAGTTGTAGTATAGCTTAGATGGTGCGTTTAATTTTTTTGGGGAGGGCTAGTTTGGGGTGGGAAATGACCTTGAAATGGGTCATTCCTGTAGCCATGGTTAATAGCCATGGCTCCCAATTTTCCAATTAGAGGTCATAGTTGTCAGCCACGGCTAGGTTCAAACACCAACGTTCATAAAATTGACCATTGGCACTAGCCACAATTGACAACCACGACTGCGATGGTAGCTACTATTTTCAAAATCGGTTAAGGAAATTTAGCCCATTTTTTATTAATTTTATTATTATTTTTTTTTGAAGTGATTTTTTTATTTTGTTTTTGACTTTTTGATATCTTCCTTTAGACTTTGACTGCGCGAGCATAGGAGCCTGACTTGCTACATGAGCTGCTGCTTGAGCTGAGCCGCATTGATCTAGACTAGTTTGGGGCTGTGGACCTAGGATATATTCTAATATTATCCACCATTAGGGTAGATCATGCCTACATGACTGTGTTAGCCCATCGCTAGAATGCAATGACTAACACTTTCCATATTTTGATTGGGGAGATGATGGTGACATTCGAGGATGTCTACTGTATAGACAAGATCTCTATAGATGGGTAGGCTATCATCTATTTGGCAACCATAGTGAAGACTACCATGTTTCATAGGGTCTTTGATGATAAGTGCAAGGAGGTGCTAGGAGACATTGAGCATGATGGAGTTCCAGTGGAGCACTGGTACAGGGTCAATATCTTTTCATAGCACCAAGTCGTATTGATGCACATTATCTATAATTTACTTCTTCTAGACACATCAGGAGTGAGGTTACCTTGGAGCCTCTTGGCTATAATGCAAGATTTACTTGGGAGCACCATGGATGAGCCACTCATCCTAGCATGGGGATAACCCTACTGGTGTAGCTATATGATGAGCTTTATCGCATCACACAATGGGGGTGAGTGAGAGTAGTTTGTAGCATGCTACTATAGATATGGTTCTAGGAGCACATTATAATAGACCACCTAGGAGGACTGTCCCTAGGGATCACCTCATTAGCGCTAGTAACTCAGTGCTATGGGGCCTAATAGCCATGGGATTTAGATACTTGCCAGACTAAATATCACAATAGGGATTTGTAGTATTACACTAATAGGTTGATAGGGCTATAGGCCAGCCAAATTATATGGCACCCATACTTGGAATACCTAGCATGGGAGGAGGCCAATAATTACCTATTATGGGCTAGGCATAATCATTGGGTAATTGGGAATAAGCCCAAGGTGCGAGAGTTCTTCCACTTCTTCTAGGTTACCAAACATTTTAGGATTCAACAGGATATCCTAGAGGAGCCAGTCCTCTATCACCACATTAAGGTGAAGATACAATTGGTGTGGCCACAGGTCATGGATTTGATCGAGGAGGATGATACCCTAGAGGATACAATGTCAGTGGATGTTGGGATGACTCTAGACTATGATGCATGGTGGACTACCAGGCTATGGTAGGGTGGTGGTCCTCTATGTATATCTAGGGATGGTGATACTATTGAGGCAGCATTCGATGATCCACATGGGTGATGAGTGCACTAGAGGATAGAGGGTGAGTGGGGTCAAGTGGCCACATAGGAGGAGGAGCCATGTGAGGAGGAGGAGAGTAAGGAGGAGATAGATTATGAGGTTTCACAATTACAGGCCCAGGTGCATAGTCTACAGAAACAACTATAGACAACTTAGCAATAGATTCTAGAGAGGGACACCTCTATAGCTACAACACAAGATTATATTAGTGTAGTACAAGCTCATCTACATGAAGTACAAGCTTAGTTATGGTTCTATGAGGAGGAGAGGACCACCCTCTAGGCATAAGTTGACTCGGACACCACTAAGATAGAGAAGATCACCAAATATCAGGATCTTCTATAGGCACAACTAGATCTAGGACTACTGATAGAGACACTCTTAGAGTTATGATAGGGGTTCCTTCTACTCCACATTCTACACCATATACTCTAGCCAATTAGGGATAGGAAGCATTAGGTACACCTACTAGAGAAGATATAGTAGAATTGCAGGCACAAGTGGCCAGGTTGTAGAGTCTAGTCAGTTAGTATGATGTTGGATGTCAGTCTGATGATGCATATATCAGGAAACTAGAGGGACAGGTGGCTTTTTATGGTGGCACTCTACCTATATGGTAAACTATAGGAGGATCTCATAGAATTCGACAGGGTGAGTCTATGTAGTCATTAGTGCAGCCTAGTCATAGGTCAGGGGCCCAATCAGAGCGATCAATGGGCACTAGCTCCAATCAGCCTCACATTGAGGGAGCTAAGGGAGGAGGCGAATCAGGGGTGCAGGACATTCATGATATGATATGATGTCACTATATCATTTTTTAGTGTAAGGTCTAAAGACCTACACTATTGTAGCCTGTGGGCATTTTGCTACCTCTTGTACTTATGACACTTTTACACATATATATATGATATTCCAGTTTATTATGGCTCATTATGTGTATGATTTTATTATTTTATGTTTATGTGATGCACATGGATGCAATGCTTATTTGATGTTTTGATTATGCTATATGGATGTGATGTACTAATTACATGCACTAGCTAGATGATAGATGTATTGTTAGATGATATGATCTAGTTGTATAGATGCACTATGATGATGGATGCATATATGGATGCACTACTTATTGTTAAATGCATGTTTAATTTGTTTCAATTGTTTATGCATTTAATCTATGTGATATGATATGATATATGATATGTGATGTGATGCATTAATTAAATGAGAAAATGAACTAATGCAAATGAACATGTATGCTTTAAACACTTAGAACATAAAAAATGAATCTAACATGTGTTTTACAAACTAATGGACGACACCACAAAATGTACAAAAATTATGAATGAAAATGTTAAATATTATCATAAGAAATAATCATTTAAGCATCCATATGTGAAATAAGATGATGTGAGATGTATGTATTTTCCTTGTGAGCTTCTATAGATTAAAAGATATGCACAAAATAGTCAGTGGCCATCTAAATATCATTGTTGATATCTATCCAATATCTATCATATTTCATGAACACCCCTTAATAAACAAAAGTTCACAAAGAAAATGTGCATGATTTTATGAAATGATTTGTTGCTATAAGGTATTTTTGAGGTTTTCCATGAGACTCAAACACCCTCGTTGATTAATCAAAATTTGTATGACTATACAAGACTCTTGAAAAATGAAATTTTTTGTTATGAAGACCAAGATATTCATTATCTTTGTGTGTGCAAATGAATATATTATATGAGACATAAGACTACCTCATTGCCAAGCAGGATTCATTCAGCCCATTTCTATAATGAGGATCACCAAATTTTCACCATGATCCTAAGTTTGGATGCAGTTGGACTAGACTACTAGGTAATACAAGCCACCTAAAGCTAGCTCATTTGTAAATTGCTTAGAACTACCCCAATGCCAAGTGGAATTCATTCAAACCATTGTTGTATTGGGGATCACTCAATGGCTTCGAGTATTCATCATGCTAGGGATTCAAGCTCTTCACCCCATTCATTTATTCACATTTATTGGGATACTTTCTAATGCTTAGTGATGAAAATCATTGTTTATTTTACATGTGTTTTTTTTTAGCAAGGGATTTTGCTTTGATTTTGGAATTTTGATTATTTTGTATGAAAGCAAGGGATTTCTTGGGTAGGGGGGAGCTTGTCCTTTTACCAATGATTAGCATAGTAGACCATGTGCATCCCAATATGAGAAAGTAAAAACCTTTCACTTAAAGTAACCAGGACCACTTTGTAGTGTTCATATTTCCTTGTCTAAACTAAGATTGTTAATGTTTAAAAAGTGATTGGATTTTGACATATGCTAGGTTCTATCACAACTAGACCTCATCTCTAAAAGAAAATATAGCTTTCTACAAAATATGAGAAGATCACTAGGTACGACTGAATTACCAAAAAACCCTAGTATATACCTCATAGCAACAGGAGGTATTGTGTTGAAAAACACAATTACTCACAAGGGTGATGGATGATGATGATGATGATGTATAGATGCATGATAAATATACAAACGTGGTGTCGTTTGTAAGATTGTAAACACAACCTATCCTGATGCTAGTGCAATGGATGAACATGCCAAATGCAATGCAATTAAATGAATGTGTATGCAAAATGAGAATGCATAATGTAAATGTTTTTTGTATTTTTAATGTTTTGCAATGTTTTTGAATTTTATTGGTTTTTTATTTGTTTGGATTTTTGTGTTTTAAATTGTTTTTGAATTTTGAATGTTTATGTATGAAACACCTTTAGATGAAGAATTTTAATAGGTTCAGGCTCTTCAACACCTTCTAGCAAAGCCAGGCGATAAGTACCAGGTCCTATATTCTCTGAGATAATAAATGGACCTAACTAGTTGGCCGTAAATATTTCTCATAGGTGCAACAATAGGTTTGAGTTATGTTAGTTATATTTTAGCACAAGATCTCCAAATTTAAAGTCTCTCAAGTGGAATCTATTATTATAATCTCATTTTAGGCAATCTTGGTAAACTCAAATATGCTCAAGAGCATTCACACAACATTCATCGAGAAGCGTCAATTGGTCTAGGTGAGATTGTCGTGCAATGTCATCATCAATGAACTCTTTCAATGCAATGCGTAATGTTGAAATTTCCAATCCCAAGGGTATGATGGCCTCAGTTCCATATACTAGTGAGAACAGGGTTGTCCCAGTGGGCATACGTATACTAGTTCTATAAGCCCATAAAGCAAGAAGTAATAGAATATGCCAATATTTGTGGTTTTCTTGAATAATTTTCTTTAAAATTTCTACCACTATTTTGTTAGAGGCCTTTGCTTACCCATTTTCTTGCAGATAATATGGAGTTGCAAAACTATGTTGAATATATACGTTAAAGCCCTTACAATTTTTTTCTTGAGTGAAGTTCCATTATTTGATATTATCCTGTATGGGATCCCAAAATGAAATATGATATTATGGAGTATGAACTCTACAACGTTCATGCTCCTATCATTGTAGTTAAAGGGATTTTACTGAATAATTTTATTTAAAATTGCTACCACTATTTTGTTAAAATTTTCTTGAATATTATATTTGTACGTTAAAGCCCTTACAATTTTGTTCTTGAATGAAGTTCCATTATTCGATATTATCTTGGATGGGATCCCAAAATGACATATGATATTATGGAGTATGAAATCTACAATACATGATCCTATCATTGTAGTCAAAGGGATTGCCTCTAGCCACTTGGCAAAGTACTCAATGGCCATTATGATAAATGTATGTTGGTCCAAAGATGGGGGAGAGATCTTACCAATTAGATCAAAACCCCACTAAGAAAATGGCCAAGCCATTTGGATGGCCTACGATGGAAGGTGCATAAGATTAGTATGATGCTGAAATTTGATGCACTTCTTGACATACATTGTGCAATCCTTCTCCATAGTGGGCCAATAATAATCCATTTGAAGGATGTTCTTGACAATGGTCATGTCTTTGAAATTGCCACCGCATGTACCATCATGATCTTGTGAGATTGCCCAAGTTGATTCTTGGATATCAAGGTAATGAAGGAGAATTACATCATAGCTATGATGATATAGGATGTCTCCTAGCAAGACATATCTAGTCACTTTTTATTTAAATGCTCTTTTTATGACATGCAATAATCCTTGTGGGATTATACCAAGATTAAGGAAATCATGTAACTATGATAACCAATATTGATAAGCAACAACTTCAAGTAACTAAATGGTATGTTCCCACTATAATTTGACTTATACAAAAGCTGATAGGAAAACAACCTTATGGATAATAGTGGTACCATTCTCTATAGGACCTTACGATAGTAAATATCCCCAAGGCACCTTCTTCAAAAAGTCTCTAGCTCTATAGAACCATTCATGGTTTAGCTCTATCTAAATCATGTGGACTAATTATTTATTATTTTGTGCCTCATGTCGTATTGCATATTGTGATAGCATTTTCAATCGGATGGTAGTGAATTCATGATATATATTTTGAGGGATTAAGGATCCCAAAGATGCCATGGTGTCTGTAAATTTGTTGGATGTTCGAGGGATTGCCTCGATATCATACCATTCCAGTTGGGATAGATAAGTGTCCACAAGTTATTTATATACTTTCAAGATGGTACATCTACATTGATAGATCCCCTTAACTTGATTAACAATAAGCAAGAAGTCACCAAAGATATTTAGCTTCTTAATATTCATTATGAGAGTTGTTTGGATTCCCAATATTAGGGTCTCGTATTCAACATTGTTATTGGTGCAAGGGAAATTGAGTTTAAAATACAAGGGCATTGGAGCACCTTGTGGTGTGAAAAAAACAATCCTTGTGCCACTCCCTTGCTTGCATTTTGAATCATCGAAGAATAAATACATGTCGTCTTGATTATATGGCTCTTCTAGATCAGGCAACTCCAATAATGTAAATATTGTATCATTGGTAAGCTCTATAATGAGAGGTCTATGATCCTAAATAGAAGCCTCTACCAATTGATATGCTATGACTTGATATTTAAATAATTTTGACTTATGAATTCTAGGTCAAATTCTATCAATAGCATGATCCACTTTGTAGTACATGTGTTATTATATGTCTTGCTCATCATATACTGCAAAATATTTTGTTTCAATACTACATATATCGTATGGCTCAACATTTAGTGGTGCAACTTCATCATGAAGACCACTAAAAATTTTCTACATATGCATATTGTAGCTCATAGTTGACCAGGGTTTGACTGATATAATATATCGCATGCTCTTTGTTTTACATATTTTGGGCTAGCATGGTTTCCAATGCAAAGTCTGTGGCAGATATATATAGCAAAAAAGACACATCTGGTCTAGGTGGAGCTAATACTGGTGGTGATGCCAGATATTGTTTGATCTCAGTAAAGGCTTTTTGACAGTCCTCATCCTAGTTGAATGGGACTTCCTTGTGTAGAAGTCGATTCATGGGTCAACATTTATCCGATAACTATGCGATGAAGCACTTTATGGATGCTACCTTGCCCTGTAGGCTTCTTAATTCCTTTATGTTTGTGGGGGGACACATTTCTAGTATAGCCTTGACCTTTGCTTGGTTAACTTTGATTCCTCATTTAGAAATGATGAATACCAAGAGTATACCTAAAGTTACACCAAAGACATATTTCTTGGGGTTCAACCTGACATTGTGCTGAAGACTTTCCTTAGAACCTCGACGTGCTCTTCATGCAAAAATGACTTGGTCAGTAAGTCATTGATATAATATTCTAAGATCTTATGCATGTAGTCATGAAAAATATATGTCAAATCCTGCTAATATGTGGCACCAGTATTTTTAAGGCTAAATGGCATAACTTTTTAGAAAAATGTTCCCCATAGATTGGTGAAAGCAATTTTGTGTTGATATTCTGGTTTAATTCGAATTTGGTTTTAACCAGAAAATCCATCCATGAGTGAAAGAATTTTGTGACCTACAGTTGCATCTACAAAAGCATCAATATTATGCAACATAAATGAATCCTTGGGTGTTGCCTTATTGAGGTCTCTAAAATCCGTACAGATGTGGATTCTTCCATCAGGTTTTCCTATGGGTACCATCTTTGATACCCATTCTAGATAGTCAAAGGGAATTATGAACTCTACATCCAATAGATTTTTAAGTTCATCTTTAACCATCTAGGTGACGGTTGGATGCATCTTCCTAAGTTTTTTCTTGACTGGATTTTTGGTAGGGTCCAATGCAAGGTTATGAGTAACCAATTTTAGATCTATACCTGGCATATTATTATAAGTCCAAGAAAATATATCACGTCTCTCTTTCAATAGAGGAATGAGGCTAGCACACTCCTCAGGAGATAAGCTCTCTATGAATTTAACCTTCTTTGGATTTGTGGGATATTTTTTGATATCCACTTCGAAGGTTTCCTCTATTGACATATGATATCCCTCCTCAAGCTGGTGAGGCATAGGGATAAAATGGATGTCATTTGTTGTATTTAAAGGTTCCACTGAATTAGAATTATACTCAACATGATAAAAGTCATATGCACAACCTAGTGCAAAATGAAATAGTTGTAGCATTTCTTCATTGGGGAAGAAATATTCAGGCTCTAGGGGTGAATTGGTGTGATCAAAATCAATGGCCTTGAGATTGAGGTACAAAGGTTTTGAAGGGTCGAATGGATTATGAAGAGGAGTGGTCAATTCGATGGAGACCATGTTTATGGAATGAAAAAAATCTCTAGGACCATGTGGATGCAACACACTATTTTCATTATTCTCTCCCTAATATAGATGTGGCTCAAGCGGAATGGGGATTACCAAGTTTGTTCTGGGAACATACATGAAAATTATATCCTCAGGGGGAATCAATTGATTTAAGTTGTAAGGACCAGGAAAAACCATATGATATATCTCTTCCAGATTCACTAGCCTTCTTTGGACGGGAGGACTTGGGAATACTGCATGATAAATTGGTTCCATGTCCATAGGTTCCCTAATATGATGAATATGCCAAGACCCTAGATAATCCATATTTGTTTTATCCTCATATTCCTCATCATATAATAAATATTCTCCATATTATTTAGAATTACATTCTGGTCCACCTCTCTCAAGGATGGATTCTGGATCTCCTTCCACATAAGTGGTTTTTGATTCAGTTTTTGTTGTTGTACTAAAATTCTGGGGTTGAATTCTAATTTCATTGGCATATTCATGGATTCTGATAACCCACTCAATTTTTTTATTATCATTTGAATTAGCCTCCATCGAAATATTGTCATGATAGACCAAGGGTGGTTCTATGGCAACCATGGTCACTGGCTAGTTACCATTTCGATAATGCGAAGGGTTAGGATGATAGGGGTTCCAATCAATGTCCATACCCATGCTTAGGTTCAAGTGATCTATAGATATAGCCAATAACTCCTCCTAACCTCCTATTTCATAAACCAATATGAACTTATCATATGGTAGCTGATAATGTAGTTGATACAGAGTTCAATGCCCTTGTTCAAATAGACCTAATTCTGTAACCATGTCAATGGTAACAATCAAAATAATGAAGGGCATACTCTGGGTTTGAAATATAATGAATATTCATAGTGAATGGTTCATCATATTCTTCTTCTATGGGTGAACGATCTACAAGTTGATCCAAACCTCCATATATGAAGTTATTCTGATTAGGTGGCACCCCACTGGTACCACTATCCCAATAGGAAAATGATGGGCTTGAGGCCTGCCCATATCCTATGCAAATTTTATGATTGGCATGAAAATTACATTCTACACCAGGTATTCAGCTACCTAGGGTTGACTACGTGAATCATCATCTACAGTGCAAATAACCCAATTGAAGACACAGGTGAGGTAGGCTGAGGTACCTCCTTGACTATATTTTGTGAGTTTCCCTCCTCCATGGGATTTGCGATCTCGATAGTTGCTATGTTGGGGATTTTATTAGGCTCTTTTTCCTCCAATACTACCTTCAACTTCTAATCATTTATGATCTTTATCAATGTCGTAGGCCTATCAGAAGTAGTTGTTATATTCAAAGTTGGTTGTGGTATCGATGTTGAAGGACTGACACACATTGCCTTTGACTTACCCACTGATTGTCTGATAGGAGACATCATTATAATATCCAGATGAGTATATGGTAGTATAAATTCTCTCAACAAGTTAACCTAATTAACATACTTAAATGGTTCTTCATCCGAAGGGACCACATGAACTTGTCTCTCATGCACATATTTGATGCATTGGTACAAGATCAATGGGATGCATTGCATATCCCTAATCCACATCTGGCCTAGGAAAATATTATATTGCATAGTACCCTCTAGAATGTGACACATAAAAGGTATGGTCTTTAGCCCAACCTGAATAGGAAGGACTATAGTGCCTACTATCGAACACAATGCATCGTTGAAAGCTTTAAATGGAAAAGTTGAAGGTACGATATGCAACTGAGGCAATTTTAGATGTCCCAAGGCCTTTGTGGTGATTATGTTGATCGATGATCCTATATCAATCAATACCCACTTGAATGGAGTGTGTTTTACACATGCAATAATATGAAGTTATGGGTCCTATATAGCAGTGGAAAATGTTTTAATCTCATGATCGTAAAATTGGATCACAGGTTCCTAGCACTACTACACATGCCCCACAAAATTAGTGAAAACTTTAGAATCTTGGGGTTGAACTTCAATGGCCCTTAATATATCCATTAGTGTCTCCCTGTGCCTAGGAGACTACTGTATTATCTCATATATTGATAATTTATCAGAGGTAATTTGTAGACTCTGGATGATTCTATTTCTTATTGTCACCACAGGTCTTGTTGGTGGGCTTAGAAAGGGGTTCTGTGTTGGCATTTTTTGAGGTGCAACTTGAATTTGAATCGATGCTGGAGGAGAATATGACTGGTTTTACCTCATATTTTTGGTGAACATATTCACCATGATGAAAAATCCTTGCGTAGGTGGTTTAATGTGCACTTGATTAACTTGTTCGATATTGTTCCTCGGTGGCTCATGGTTTGGTAAGGGATTTTTTAATATTCCCATATTTTGGTTGTTCGGAGCCAAGGGAATGTCAATAATTATCTCGTTCCTATCAATCATATTTTGTACCACATGTTTAAAACCATGGCACACTTTGATATCATGCCCTTTTTGTCTGTGGTATGGGTAGTAATGATATTTCCTATATCCTTCTGATTTAGGGCAATTAGGATCAACTAATTGAACTTCTATCAATGTTAAGGCCTTAGCATCGCATAATTGATTTAATATCAATTCCAAAGTCTTAGATAATGGCATAAATTTGTGAGGTGGTCGAAATTCTTTGTCCTTGCCCTACTTTTTGTTGCACTGATTATACTATGCGGGGGGAGGTTGTACCTGATATTTTTGCAATTGTTGGTCCTCATTCCCCTTTTGAAGGTTTAACACAACCTAATTCACATGTGCAGGCTTGGCCTAGTTATTTTGGTTCTTTGTGTTCTTGTTGCTCGACTTCTTTTTCGTTTGAAGTTTCAAGTCACCTTCTTGTAACTTGATATCCTCTATGACCTTGGCTTGCACCAAAGCCTCTTAAAATTTTTGGTATTGCTACAACTGTAATAATAGCGAGATGTGTTTCATGTAGCTCTTGGTAAACATCTGCATCAACTCTATGGTTTGGATGGAGAAGGGAATTTTAGCCATCAGTTTCCTCCATTAGGGTCCAAGGTCATTCATATGGTCTGCAAATATGCCCATATGAGTATTATCCTAAACATGATGTGTTTTAGATATCTACATGATCAAAGGTTGATATCGTGTAGGGTTCTACATTTTAGAAGTTCTGATTATTTTATAAGATTTATAAAAATAAAACATCAATTTTTGCATTGGTAAAAGAATCATCAAGTGCTCTGTGAAATATTTACTTTCACAAAATAAAAATAACCCCACACACCATGGCCTATTTAAACATCAACAAGTTGGATTTCATCACCAACCGTTGATCAATACCAATGATGGTGGGATTCATCTCCACCCATTGGCTCCCACCATAGCAACCTCAATGACAAAAACCGAGTGGATTTCTATATTTCATCACCATAATGTCCCCTACTCTTTGGTGCACCCAAAGTAAGAAGGATTAGTGAGCTCCTTTACCATAGGGCTCTTTAAAATATTTAGTGGATGTTTTTGGCGTTCTTGTACATGCCCTAAACATGTGGGTTAAGTGAAAGTAAGGCTTTTTCGGTAGCAACACATTAGATAGTGTAGCCCCTTTAAGGGTCATTTTTTTCCCATAAGGTTACCTTGAGCCACATTTATAGGAAGACACTTATATCATTTGAGTTACACTTCCTGATAGGGGGGTGTGCTTGAACTACCTTTAATAGTTTTCTATTTTTCACCCTTAATTTTTATAGGCATAAGGTATAACATCAAAACACACTAAAATAGTTCTAGGGACTCACAGTCAAAATTTAAACAAGATAATAACATTGTATTCTTGTGTATTTATTTACTATTTATTTAATCCATGTCATGGTAATAACACATAACCAAGCTCAGTCACGAGCTAGCGCTATTAAAAATTTACAAGGAGACATGGAACATCTTCAGTTCAGCACAAAGGACATGGACATTCATGAATGGTGTCCTGGTGTTAGTCATGACACCAATACCATCTATAGAAAATTTGACCTACAAGACATCTCTATTAGGAAAGCACCCATATGTATTCTAGGAGATCTTCCTAATTTGGACACCCTGGTAGATTTTTATAAAAATAATAATTTACCCACTAAGGGACCTAGTAGGTTGGTGCTACGAGTTTTCATTCTGTCTTGCTCTATCCATAAACCAAAATATGACCAAGAGTAAACCCCATGGACAAGGCTCGATGATAAAGCCACTCTGCTTGACCGTCCATGGATGAGTAGGTAGTATGTGCATTTATATAGGTATGACACTCATCATCCTACTAAAAAAACCATGTTAGCTCATGCATTTCTAGTTAATTAGGGAAAGTAAGATCTAGATCATCCTCCTACCCCTCAAGAAGAGTATTCTACGCAAGCATGTTGTGCTTCTATGTTGCCTAAGTGTGTAGAGCTTACATTTAAGTTTGAATACTAGGTCAATGTGGCTTCCCTCGATCATGGAAAATAGGTGGCCAAAATTTTTTATGGTTGTAGAGCAATCCAAGTCCCTTTGTATTAATATGAAGTCCAATAGACCCTAAACTATTGATCAAACAAATCAGGCACTTAGGCAAAATGTTGATATACAAGCACAATTAGACCAGTTATGATTGGATAAACAATGCTTAGATCATTAGCATCAACTGAATTAGTAGAGGCTACACTAGCATAGGTTGCATCAGCAAGGTCTATATCAAGAATGATTATAGAAATTCTCGCATGAGATGGTTCCTACACCTAGTACCCATAGGCATCAAACCCATCAAAGGCACCTTGCACATCATCAGAACCTACCACCTAGACTAAATTAAAACCGTCCACCTCGTGCATCTATCCATCTTCATAGGTCCACACAATGTCCACACTAAAACCAACAATAAGGGTATGAGACCTATGAGGATTTGCAATCAGAGTACCAGGAGCAAGGGTATCCTGGGATACCTTATGAGGATATGGTTGATTATCACATTCAACCACCACATCCTAATAAAAATATTTCTTGCCCCCCTCTTCGAGGGTAAATGTGGGAAGATGATATTATATCATTTGAATATTACAAGTTGCTCACCATGCACGTTAAATCATTGGAAAAGCAAGATTTAGGAATGGATCATCAAAAACTCACATGAAGTCAACTTTTTAATCAATCACTACATCGTTATATCACATATCCTACATATCATGAGCATTTTGAAATACCCAAGCTATATAATTTCAAAGGAGAAGATGATGCACAAGAGCATGTCACCAATTTTATGAATATTTGCTTTCAACTCCATGATGATGATGCCATGCTACTTAGAACCTTCTTAATAATGCTCTCAAGCCTAGCCCTAGAGTGGTATAACCATTTTCCAAGGCATAGCATCCATAGCTTTGAACAACTTGTATGCATTCCCAAAGTGCTTCTCATTTAGCATGAAAAGGACAAAAACCTTGACTGATTTGTATAATCTTTGTCATTTTGATGATGAACCAGTCTTGGATTATGGTAATAGGTGAGGAGCAGTTATATTAATGTTACCATTTACTTTACCTATAACAAAGCTAACTCATCTATTTATGAGGATTTGTTCAAAATATATCTCATTTTTGTTATAACTCTAACAATATCAAACATTTGAGGAAGCCCTAGCTTAGGAAAATGTCATAGAAGAGATCAATATTTAGGAGAGGGAGATCAACCTTCGTATGAAGGAGTAGAACAAGAGCCCCAAAGGAAACCTTACACAACAAAATCCATCTTTGATTAACCAAGTTATCTTGAGTTTTCCAAGTCCTGCAAAGCAAACTCCACCTCAACAAACCAATTATCAGGCCCAACCCCCTCCTATGTAGTATTACAACCAACATCAGCAAAATCAGGTGTAGCATCAACAATGCCACCCACCTTGCAACTATATGCCATTACCTGAATCTTTGGCATCACTTTTTAATGGCTATGTAAGGCAAAGGTCATAAATTTGACAGAGATTTACCCTTGGGATCCTAATTAGCCAAATCCTAAATGGTATCAAGAGGACCTATATTGTCTTTATCACAGACAAAATGGTCATGAAATTCAGGCATGTTATACATTCAAGAACGTGGTATAAGACATTATTGAAATAAATGAAATTTAAATTGACAATCTTCTCATTGTCAATAATCAACAAATGGGCATATTCAAATATCCACTACCCACACATGAGGTTCAAGCAGATCAACCAAGACACATCAATGAAATCCGTACAACCCCACCTACTCAAGGGTTTTTTGGGATGATTAATATCATGATGAGGAACTAGAGGTATCCTAATCAAGTTGCACCACTTGTAGCTCTGACCAATGTTCCTTCCACATCACAACCTTTGCTACAACCAAATCCTATCCAAGATCCTTCACCTCTCTCGGTGGTGATGATCAAAAGTAGACTTATCCTAAGTCTATGAATGACATCGATAAGACTCTCCTTTTATGAGCTGATACAACAATCACCACCACATAGATAAGCTCTAATTGATATTCTAAAATTGATTGAATTACCGCCTCAATATCCCAACTCTTTTGTGAATTTTATGGGGCATGTTCAACACTACAAGGAGCCTATCATCACATTTCATGATCACGAGATCAATATGATTCCATATGATGTATCTTATACTCCACTACACATCATTGCTAGTGTGAATTAGATTCTTTACAAGTGAGTCTTGATTGATACAAGCTCCTCCATTAATATCATTACAAATACTACACTACAATATCTCAGTATTCCATCATCACAAATTGTAGCATCTACATTCACACTTTGATCATTTAACAATTTTTTATGCTCTACCATCATCACAATAGTCCTCCTTATACAATTTGGACTAAATACTATTCCCACATTGTGCCATATCTTAGATGGTGCAATGCAGTATAACATATTGCTTGGAATACCTTGGATCAGAGATATGAAGTGTGTCCCTTCCATGTTGCACCAATGCCTTAAGTACATCCATAAAGGGGAGGTTCATGTAGCTCATGCAGACCTCAAGCCCTTCAAGTATTGCAATATGGTCCATCATTCGTAAGAGTCTACCTTTCCATCTACCCATCTGGACGTTCAACCAAATGACCCTATCAAAATTCTAGCTCCATCATTGCAATCATACACTAAACCATTCCCACGACCTCCATCTCCACCCTCATCATTGGTTTCTTCTGATATCCCTTCTTCATCATCAAATCCTTTGAGTAAGAATATGTTGAAGGTGCCACCATTTTTGCAGTAGATATCCAACTCCTATGGACAAGGAAGAATCATCTATAGCAATGTATGAGCCATCTCAAGCCACACACCCATCATCCTCATCAACTCCATTGCGAGTCATGGTTTATTTAGATAATCCTAGACTCACTAAGTATCTCATACAAAATGTTACATTCACACCACTCATCAAGTCAGTGCAAGACATGGATAGACCTTGATTGCCATCACTACCCATTGTACCATTGTGCCCTTGAGGGTGCCCCCAAAGAAAACAAAATTTGTCTATGGGGGTTTTGAAAATTCTACAAGTTCAACCCCTATGGTGGATTATGATGATAAGCTATTTTCAGGGACTTTCAGTTATTTTTCAAACCTTGGTTTTTCCTTGTGATACTTTACCACTTCCATTGGTATAGGAATGGTCTTGGTTGGTATGAACAAGGTCTTTGGACCCCTTACCAACCACAGTATTAGTTGCTTATAGATAGGTTTGGCTTAGGTTATTCTATGTGTATGCTAGATGATCTCCTAGCATACTCACTCTAATACCTAACTATAGGCTTTGGAGATGAAATTGATAAGAATAAATACATCAATCCTAGTTATATTCATCATATGAGTGACCACATTCCTATCATGATGGTAACTATGGAGTCCTCTAACTCTTTTAGGGAGGTATTTTAAGAAAACAAGGATGTGCGAGCTGTAACTGCCAAGTATAACATTCAACATAGCTTTTCCATACCCTATTATCTACAAGCTAATGGGCAAGTAGAGGCATAAAAAAAAACCACCATTGTCATTCTCAAAAATACTGTTAAAGATAATCACAAGGATTGGCATCTTCAACTACCTCTTGCATTATGGTCTTACATAACTAGCATTAAAATTACCACTGTAGCAACTCCATTCTTGCTAGTATGTGACACTGAGGCCATTATGTCCTTGGAATTGTAAATTCCTTGATTGCACATATCACTACAAGAATTCATAGATGATGATACTACACGAAAATCTCATCTTGATCAATTGACCCTTCTTGATGAATGATGCGTAAATACTCTCGAGCATCTTCACGTTTATCAAGATCACCTTAAACGAGCTTATGATATGAAATTCCATATTAGGTATTTTAACATTGGGGATCTTATGCTTAAATAAAATCAACAAAACTCCAACTTTTTGCCCCAATTATGGGATAAATTTGTGGCAAACTGGTTAGACTCATTCATCATCATGCAGAAGATAGAGCCATGGACTTATCATTTAGCTTCTCTAGAGAGTGTCAAGGAACCTGAACCTCTCAACATTATCCACCTGTGAGCATTTTATGCATGATGCATAATGCATGAAAAAAAAAATAAAAAATAAAAACAAAAACCACAAAAATAATACAAAACATCAAAAATTACAAAAACATTGCATTGCATTCCACCATGCATTTCATATCACTACATTAGTTTCTCACTAGCATTAGGCATGATATTTCATTGTGTTAGCATTAGGACTAGTTTTGATCTTGCATGCTAAGATCTGGCACCATGCCTGTATATTTGTCATCTTTCTTAATCAACCCTTTTCCATCATCATCATTTTACACTTTTCCTTACGAGCTTTTGCTTATTAAGCAGTCCTCATACGATAGTATAGATACCAAATGACCATCAAAAATGATGTTTAGATGGTCATTGACTATTTTATGCGCACTTATTAGTTTGCAAAATATCATAGGGAAAATCCCCACATCACAACATTTCATTACCGTCCACATTCCCCTTTTTGGTAACTATTTTTTTCAACATAACCAATAAGTCACTATAGGGTGTTCACTAGGGTTTTCGGTCATTAAGTCACTCCTAGTTACCTTTTAGATTCTATATCAATCTATATATATTTTTGAAGTTTGGGTCTTACTTTGATAGTACCTTGCATATATCAAAATTCCAAACACACATTCATATTTTAAAATTTGAGTTTTGAACAAGGAAAGACAACACTACAACATAGTCCATGCCCATTAAGCAAAAATCAGGATAATGATGACGATGGGGTGCGGGGTTATGCGTAAGGGGTCAGATCCAAAATGTATTTATAAAAATTTGGTAAATTGGTTTCAAAATCCATGTGAATAGTTTTGAAACACATGTAGAAGGTTCACTATTATTAGGGGCAATGTTGAAAATTTAAACTTAAAATGGTCAAATTATTATAAAATTGGGGCGAATCGACCAAAAAAAATTTGCACCCAATTTTTTTTGGCTAATGGACCCTGGTCAAGGGTCCCAAATATTAGCCAATTCCAAATTTTAAAAATTCGAATTTTAGCCAATTTTGTGAAAATAGCTACTATGCATAACCCTGATGAGGTTATCTTCATTACAACAATGGGCTCTAAGAGTCAGCCTAACAATGAGGCAACTTTATGCATCTATCACATTAATAAACATCAGATGCACACATAGGGATATTTAATATCTTGGTCTTCCTAGTATATTTTTACCTTTTTAGAATCTTGTGTGGTCAATATACATATTTTGACTGGTCAAATAGGGTGTTTGAGTCTCATGGAAACCATGTTGTTCCCCTATAACATCTTACTATTTTCCATTCATAATTTACATTTTTTCATATCACATTTTAGTCACAAATAAATGCATGACCTTATGAAAAGGGTTGGCATTTGGATTTATTATTTTATACATTTTGTGGTGCTTACACTTAGTTTGTTAGGCATGTTAAAATTCATTCATTTTGTTTCACATATAAATAGTAAAAATAAAAAAAATTGCATCATCATGTCATTAGTACATCATATACATGCATACATATTATGAAGTCTAGTAATACATTCATCCATCATACATCATTGCATTCACATATTAGCTCCAAAATGCTCCAAAGACACCTAAACCCTTTGGTCACATAAATTCAAAATTCTCCAAAGGTACCTAACCCTTTGGTCAAATTAGTCCAAAAATCTCCAAAGGTACCTAACCGATTTTGTCACATCAAGTCCAAAATATCGAGTAAACCTCGTATCTAATGATTTACTCTAGTCACCTGGTGGTTGCAATGATTGGTTATCCATGCAATTTGGTAGTATGAGTAAATTACCATAAGGCCACTCACAAAAAAAACTAATAAAGTGGGTCAAAATCAAGGTTGTAATGGGGGCATGGGCCCTTTAACTATTTTAATCGCATGATCACACCCAAATTCAATCATCTTGATCAATAAACTCGTCGCTTTCATCATTTTTCCATTTCCTCATTGACTTGTCACTTGAGAGGGTAGTCATACATCATAAAATTCATAATCAAGTCAATAATCAAACACTCAATCACAAAAATTGTGTTCATTGAAGAATAATTACCAAATACTATCATACACTTTCCTATTTTCTAGGGAAAAGGCAAAAATCTCAACCAAACAAATGCTTGGTATTATTGAAGCCTAGGGTCTATAGATCCCTATGTCTATCCATGGCTGGAAAGTGTACCAAGATCAAGTATACCGCAAGCCTGTCTGTCATCGGTTGAAAAGTTTATTTGAATTAAGTTCTTCAATTTGTCAAAAGCAATGATTAAAAAATGCATACTCTTTTCATGCTTGGGGTATCTAACATTGATTAGATCCATGAACATCATCAACTCTTGATTTGACTAGGTCATCTATCTTTTCTCCACGTGCTTTCACACACCACATACCAAAAAGGGGAATTTGTAGATACCTAAAATGCATCATGTTGAGGAGACTACCTATATGGACTCCTTTTAGACCATATGATCAATCTTGGGCAGCCCTCGGGCTCAAGCAGTGGTTTTCACAACTCAAACAAGGACATTCCCCTTTGCAACGATGGTCATCTCACCTTGATATGACCTCCAAAATGTGGTCGTCTCATCCTGAGACAACTTCCAATTAGGATCGTCTCACCTTTGAGATGGTCATGCTAGAAGTAAATTTTAAACATAGAGCAGGACATAACTAGCAACCAAAACTACCATTTAATCCTACACATGAACCCACACCACAATTTAGTGCATGCATGAGCCTAGATAAGAGAAAAAACATGACACCCTCAATTGCATGGAATTTTAAAGATAGGCATTTGCTTTCCTTAATGCAAAATTCTCATTCACTTTTTCATGCATAGGTTTGTGCCATTATTATATTTCTTTTGAGAAATATATATAATGACACTTACCCTTATTCAAAAATATAGACAGAGTTCTTAAATCTTCAAGCAACGAAGTGTTGCTGGAATTCAACCATGAGATTTCAAGCCTTTACATTATTCTCACTGTAGAAAGTATGATGTTGGTTCATTCCAAATGTTAAATACCACACCAATATTATCTTGTGATATAATACTCCCACTTCAAATATTGATCCATACCTAGTAAGTCATTCTCACAAATGCACCAATTCACTGACCAAACCCTAGACCAAACCTGGATTTCACCCACGCTTGACCACGATAAAATTACTTACAGGGTAGCAATTATCTTGACCCAAGATGGCCTGTAGGCATGGTCTTCCCACCCCGAGATGTCCCCCAAGGTAGTGATCTATTTGTCTATTTTATCATAGTATATTTTAGCAGAATTTTCTTTATTACATTTTAGATCAGTTATCATCTCATTTACGAATGCATTTGTTTTATTTCATTTATTTATCGCATCGTTTGTCATGATATCGAGCCCTATCTTGAATGGATATACACATGCTATTAACATACTTGTATTTATTGTGTGTTTATTATAGGTTTTCATATGAGGAAGAGGAGATCAAGACCTTTGAATATTATCCATTGTGGTGGTCATGAAAAACCCACCCCAAATTAGTTCATGAGTGCGAGGAAGATTCTGTGAGATACACCTGAATTGTTTTCATTTGTAACTCATTGTATCAAAATTGGTAGCAATCCCTTGGATGGGTCTAATTGTGACCATTATAAAAAGGATAGATTCAATATTAATAAAGGGCACAACCATTTACATATATCTTGTTCTTATCTTTGTGGTTTCATCATTTCTATGTCTTTTGATTTATTTTTAATTTCTTGGGTGTACGATATTTTTCAGCATTTCATATGGGTCTTCATCTACCTTTTCAAAACAATTTCTAGTTGTGTTGTCTACTTCCCACCTCTGTGCTATAGTAAGGCTACCATTGGATCCTGAGCTTTGTATATATTTCATCATTTTTTTAGCATTTGCCTGGCCAGAGATCGAGTGATAAGGGCTATTATTAGTTAGCCTTCTGATTCATACAACTATACCTTCAAGGTAGGGGTCTTGAGTGATTGAGGATACCATTTCATTCTTCTACCACAAAATTTTAGTGCTTTACTGAGATACCTCTACTTATTTTTTTATTCTTATCTTCAATTCGATTCAAATCTTTCTCAACTTTCTTGTATCAACATATACAATGATTTGGTAAGGCCTTTTGCACGATCTGTATTTATGGCACTCAACTACTATTTGAGAAGGCCTTTCACATGATCTATATTTATGGTAATTAACTACTATAGGCCCTTTCTTCCACCCTACATGTGCCACTCTCGTAACCTTAACAATCTTAAGTACTTCTGTATATTTTTGTCTAGTGGCGATTGACCCATAAGCTATTGGGATGTACACCATTGCACCTGCTTGTACCTTCAAAAACATTATCATGGAAAGCAACAAAAAGGAGTTAGTGCAAATAAATTTATACATGTGATTTATAGTTTCTAGTACTTACAACATGGTTACTGGCGGGATATCATTCTTATGTTTGAAAAAAGGTTTTATCGTCACAAATCTAATTTAGGATTTTCTTATTGGCTACCAATATCGGATGAATCCATCACCTCTATCATTTTTAGGTCCATTGGGATTGCCTCTAAAAGGATATAAAGGCTACTTTTGGTGGTTTATCTTTCATCAGTAGAAAGTCTAAACCGTCAAATATATCGAAGGGCCTCTGATCCTGAATAAGACAAAATATTTTCCTCAGCTAATATTATCTTCCTGCTTTTGAACCCATTAGATTCTTTGATGGCTTCCCCAAGCCGTTAGATCTATCAAAGCTACTCGAGGTTTACTCATAAGAGAGCGCATGGAAAATTCAAATAATCATAGACTTTGGTTATCTTCCTACTTTCGTCCCCTCCTAGTCGTTAGATTCTTCGACGACTTCCCTGAGCCATTAGATCTCTTAGAGTTGCTCAATGTTTACTTAGAAGAGGATGCATGGACATAGTAGAAGAAAGGACTTAGGTTTTAATTTAGATTTTATAAAGCTCTAAGGTATACTGCATAGAAATACTATATCTCTTAAGAGAGCAAGGAATATCATCGTAACCTTTAGGGGATATTATCGTTTAAGAACCATGGGGTTAGGATCATATAATTTTTATGACCTTAGGCCAAAAATGGGTATGTAAAATTTAGATGGATGAATTATATAAAAATTAAGGAGTGGGGACTTAGTTAGGATTTTGGAAGGCCTCATCATTTTCCATGGCTATGAATATGACGTGGTGGGAGTATTAAAATTCTCGACTATCCTTCATGCTCCTTAATTCCTCTGGATTTTATTCTGCATCTTTGATCTCTTCAACCCACTCTTTGAGCCATCCATTTTGGGATAGGAAAAGTCAAAAATACCATTTAGTTTCTTTGCTAACCATACGATCTTTGATCCTCATTCTGAGCTATTAGATCTTTTGGAGCACCTTCAATCCATTGATTTGGGTATGAACAATACAAAATACCTCTTTGAACTATGTTTAAATTTTGGTTTTTGGTTCTCCCTCTAAGCTATTAGATCCCTTGATGGATCCTGCCTAATCGTTATATCTCTTGAAATTGCTTGATGTTTACTTCAAGGGGTCATATAAAGAAGTCAAAGACCAAATAACTGGATTGGAGGCATTATCAGCCCTCATTTTGAGCTATTAGATCTATCAAAGTGCCTCAAATCCAGTTATTTGGGCATGAACAAGATAAAATACTTGTTTAAATTATGCTTAAATTTTGGTTTTTAATTCTTCCCCCTAGCCATTAGATCCCTCGATAGATCTGCCTAGCCATAAGATCTCTTAGACTTGCTCAATGTTTACTTCGAGGGATCATATAAAGAAGTCAAATACCATAAAGAATTTTTTTATATTTTCACTATCGACCTTCATTTCGAGCTATTAGATCTATTGAAGAACCTCCAATCCATTGATCTGGTTATGAACAAGATAAAATACCTCTCTAAATTGTGCTTAAATTTCAGCTTTCTGTTCTCCCTCCTAGCCAGTAGATCCCTCGGTGGATCTACCTAACCATTAGATCTGTCAGACTTGCTTTATGTTTACTTAGAGGGGTCATATAAAGAAGTCAAATACCATGAAGGGGACTCTCCATTAGTTTTTGCCTTAGTAAAACTAGACTTGACAGAGAATTTCCCATTGTAATTTTCGCCCTCTACTTCACATACCATGGTGGCAATCTTGTTAGAAAAATAATATATAAAAATTTGTCCTCTTAGCCCATGTCTTTACAACCTTAGGTTTAAGATACATGTTGCATGATGATGATTCCATACTTAGTGGCCATAGACCTAGTCTATTATTTTCATCCTTTACATCCTCAACCATTGCTCTATTTTGCACTAAACTCGCCAAAAAACCCCTTGTAAATATCTCCTTCAAACCTTCTATTGAGCTACTACATCTTGTTGGTGATAAAACCTAGAACCAAGGGTCATGTGATGGATCTTACAAGTACAATGGTAGTTGTAATAGTGACTCATTTTTCTTCTTGTTCTCTTTGTATCCCCTTGACCATTTCTTCATTACCAAAGTTGAGATATTAGACACCTTTGACATCCATCTGCACCTTAATACAACATCATGTACTATTTTATTAGGTTAAAGTGCAACAGTTTTAATATATTTAAAAATATTTGATTCTCTTGAAAACTTTTAAAGGCCCTCTTCTAGTATAAACTATTCTTCTATTGTCCATTCATGAGCAAGCCATGGGTTGTGCTTTAGGGCCTGCAAAATTTCATTGTCATTATCCATCTATATTTCCATGAAATACTAACTTGCACATACTATCACCTATATAAATGACAAGTATTGTTAAAGTTTTAACAAATTGTAATATTTTTCTTCTTTAATGGCTACCCAAACCTTCATATTTGAAAAAAACTCTAGACACAATTTCAAAAACAATTTTTACTTTCTTCTAGAAGAGTAAACACTAGAGAAAATTACATATCAAGACATCCATAGTTTTTCGTAAACCAAAAATTTCATAGTATCTCTACAACATCTCGATATTCTAAATTTGATCCATCATATGGCCAAATTTGAACTTTTTATCTCCATATGCATTGCAACCCAACAAACCCTTCCAAGGGCATGTAGTCTTCCTCCACCACAAAACCCTAACTTGCACAATTTTTTGTCTATCCGAAAGGAAAGATTTATGAAGTTATTGTATCCTCCATATCAAAAGTGACAGATCCCATTTTTACCCTTGGTGTCACACCCCTCTCCTCACTTGCTTTAAAAAATTATTCACCTACCTCAGAATAAATTTGTCACCTGTCTCAGAAGAAATTCATCAACTACTTCCTTGCATGAGGGTTTGATCTCCTCTGCCTTCTTCAAAAAATATGTTGTGTGCTTCAAAAATTTGTTTTTTTCTTCCGTGTACTAGGGTTTGAAATCCACCACTTGCTTCAGAGAATTGCTATGTTTCTTTTATTTTTTTCCTTTCTTCACACTAGAGTTTGATCTTCTCTTCTTTCTCTAAAAAGATCCATCGCTTGCTCCAGAAAATTCGTCACTTGCTTCAAAAAAATGCTTGCTCCAGAAAATCCATCATTGTCACTTGCTCTATAAAATCCATCGCTTTCTTAAAAAAATGCTTACTCCAAAAACAATTTCTTCGTTGCTTGCTCCAAAAAATCCATCACCATTGCTTTCTCTAGTTTCCCACTTTCATAAAATGTTTTCTCTTTAAAGACTTAAAAACTACTTTACTTTTTTTATCCTTTATTATTATTTAAGTGATTTTCTATTTATTACTAAAAAAATTTATTGGTTTTTGGGTGCATGATGCAAGTCTAGTGGCATATTCCATGATTGGAATTTTGTTCCACGTTAATACCTATCTATCTATCTCTAAGTGATTTTCTATTTATTATTAAAAACATTTTTTTGGGTGCACAGGGAAACTCTATAATCCCTAGCCAATTAGGTAAAGACAAAGTTAATGAGACCCTCACCTCTTTAGAAAACCGAACCGAGGTAGTCTATTGGCCAACATTCGATTGCTACCAACTAGCCTATTCCTTTCTAGAAAAATTGTTAGAGTAAAACATAGGTTTTTATGAGCAATCTTAATTTTCTTGTACCAAGGTTTGAACTTGGGTCTCCTGGATGAAAACCCAATAACTTACCACTATGGTATCCCTCCAAAAACATAAAAATCATAGGATAAAGCGCACGTTTTTATGAGGGTTCCTATCTCCTTGTACCAAAGTTTGAACTTAGGTCTCTGAGTGAAAACTCAAGAACTTACCTTTATTATTAGATTATTATACACATAATTTTCCTTATTAATTTTATAATTATATATATTCAAACCTGAATATTTAATTTAAAATTTTATAATCTTCACTATTTACATTTATATTATTTAACAATAAAAAAAAATTATTTATCGAGTTTATTATAAATATGTATTAGATTGTATAAAAATTTAAATAATCTAAAAAATAACTTTTATTTTATAAAATGGATATTAGTTCCATTGAATAAATTGGGTCAAACGTTTAAAATACCGTTAAGGGGTTACAATGGGTACATATCAACCCTATATAATCAAATTATTAAAAAGAAAATATCATATTTAATATATATATAAAAGTTATATTTTTAATTTTTATATGCAATATTTATATTCAAACTTATAATATATATAATACATAGAAGAATCGGTAACATTAGTGGATACTTTCACTATAAAATTTTGGGTGGGGCCGACCTTCTGCATGGAATTGAGGTACCCATCCAACAAACACTCGACCTCTAACATTTAACCTCTCCTCTTCTAAATACACTGATTTAAACCCTTGAACTTTCCAAAAAAAAAACAAACCTTATTCACTTAATAAATATATATTTATTCAATCAATATATTTGAAAGTTACATTTATAAAAAAACCAAACCTTATTCAGAATTTTGATGTTGTATTACTTCTTTTTATCGGAATAAAATTCAATCTCATGTCTTTTGTTCCTTTCCTAACTCATGCTTTTTTATAAAGTTTAATATTTTTCTTTTGTTTTCTACCACACTTTTATTGTTGGTATTATGCTCTTCACTTGCCGCATAATTCGATCTGGTGAACCAGAAAGCCTCCAACACTAGTAGTATGCTCCTCACTTGCGTGTAAGTGATCTGGTAAATCAAAAACTAGTTTGCATTTTTTTAGTACTGCTACGCCATGTTTCATTTTCATTAATATATTTGAAAGTTACCATTGAAGTTAGAAAATGGAGGAGGAGATGCGGTGAAGATGGAATACTTAGCGAATGAAGACAAAGCAGTAGCAGTAGCAAACCGAGATAGCAACCCTAATGCAAATAGATCCAGAGGAAGTAAAAGAGTCAATATCGATCAGGATAGCAAAAATGGAGACACTCCTAATAGGAATAATGGTGGAGCTCGTATCGCCATTTCGGGTGTTCTAAAAATGGGCGATCCGATTTACGGTGTAGAGGAAGGACCCTATCTCATTCGGACCAAATGGAAAGAAATTTGTGCAATGCAAGAGGAAGACTCCAGACCAACCTCTCTAATGACCACTCGAACCCACTACCATGGATTGAAATCTGGCCAGAAGGTACAGATCAATGAAACACCTGGTCGAGGTTCTCTGGAGTGAAAAACAACCTCAAGAACGATGGGAGGATCAACAAACCTTATTCGATCCTATGTAGACACGGTCAATCAAAACCCACACCTGAACACAGAGACTAGGATCAAACTTCTCCTCTCTAATGGTAGTCTCAAAATCCCCTATGAAATCATGTCCAATGTGATTGACTGCAACTCTAACTTTTGATTGGTAAATTCCTCGGATCACGTCCCGACATGGAGTCTATCCGTAAATGCGCCAACACCTCTTAGCGTCCCACAGGATCCATGTGTTGGACATTTTAATTTAAAGTTGTCATTGATGTCAAGGAACGAAGTTGTCATTGATGTCAAGGAATAAGCTACCATTGATGCCAAAAGGTCAAAAGGAGCAACAAAAGGTTGATGGCAAAAGAGCTTCATAATATTTATTTTTAATATTATGTGAAGCATAAGTAGAAGGGTTTTTATTAAAACCATGGATTGGCAAAATAAAAGGTTTATATTAAAACCATGGATGAGCAAAAATAAAAGGTTTTTATAAAAACCCAAGGAGGCTTTTAATTTCAAATTAGAAAGCCCAAGGAAGTTTTAATATTTAATTTATAAATATTTAAATTCAAATTGAATATAAATTTTATAAATAAATATTATTTATTCGAAGTGGTAAAACCTAAGGAGGCCTTAATCTATAATAAAACCAAAAGATTTAAATATTAATTTATAATATTTAAATTCTAGTGAATTTAAATAATTATAAATTCAATATTTTGAAGTTAAAACATAAGCGCCGACCCCCAACTAATTCATCTCCATCGACGTGCATGGGAACAAGGGCATAAGGTATTTATACCTTAGCCAAATATTAGTTTGGCAATTTCGATTTATGCATCCCCGATATTCGTTGAAGAAAGCTCGTGCACTGTGCAAAATCTGATATTCATGTGTTCAAGATGTTGAGGTGCTTGGTTTCTAGCACCATCTAGTGGCTAGCTCAGGTGGCATTTGGCTTGGTGTTTGTGGCAGATTGGTTACAGGTTTGAGACCCGGTGGCAGTTAGTTTGGAAAGTCCTTTCCATTTTTTGTTTCGATGGTGACAGAGAAGGTGTTAGAGTGTGTGGGCACTCTAGCTCCCACGTGAGCGCCTAGTTCACACGGTAGCCAAGGCTGCGGCTAGAGCGCTTGGGGAGACATCGTCATGGGTTCAAAACCCACTAAGGGCAAGGGTACATTTTTAATTAACTTTATTACCCCAAGGTTTGACGTGACGTAGTTGGGAGGCATAAGGATTAATTAAAGTTTAATTTCTTGTGGTGATTTTTCATGGTAAAATAGTGAATGGATTTATAAGGAGTTTGATTTTAATTTTAAAATAAAGTCTTAATTGTTATATTTTCATATTGGAGGAGTAAGCCTTTTAAGGTATTGATTTTATTTTAAAGGACTTTTCGCCAAAGGGATTATTGTGAAAGTAATTGTTCTAACCTTTTTAAGGTGTTGGATGTTATTTTAAAGATGGAGTGATAAGGTATATTTGTGTTTGATATTATTTAGTATTGTGATTCCTTGAGAGAGAAATTATTATCTTCTAACCTCCTTGCGTTTGGAAAAGAAGTGTTTATAATTGTGGCAGATTTGTATGGTCTACTCATCATCAAGAAAAAAGTATGAGCACATTATTCTTTGGTTGAGTTGATTGGTTGGTTTTCTGGAAAACAACTTTGGAGTGAAAAATACTTGATTAGTTTCCTTATTGAGTTGAGCTATTGTGAAGTGAATGCTATGCACCTTGTTTCATAAGCATTGTTGTTAAAGTGAGTTGTTGAGTGAAGAACTTGAAATAGGGTTTGCAAAGAACATAAGTATCATTGTTATGTGAAATTGGTTGATAAGCATTGTTGGAAACATTTTGAGTGAGTGTTCATATGCTTGAACTAGGGTTTGTGAACAAGGATTATTTCATTTATTGGTTGAGTAGAGTTGGTTGAGCCTAGTCAAGTGGATGTCTGAAGTGATAGTTCAAGGTCTATGAAACAAATTATTCTATATTCTAAATTGATTTGAAAAAGAGGTTGAGTTTGTGAATGTGAAGCATATTGAGTCTCTAAATTTTTTTTGTATGTTTCTAAAAGAGTGATTGAAAGTGATTGAGCATTGTGATGAATGTGAAGCATATTGAGTCTCTAACAATTTTCTTTATATTTTTATGAGATTGGACAAGTTCTAGTGTTGACTTGTTGAACAGATTTGAGGCAAGTCTTAGAGAAGACTTGTGGATATATTTGGGTGAGATTTTGGAAGCTTACAATACAGATTGAGGACAGATTAGAGGACAGAGATTGAGGACATATTTGAGGATAAAATTTGGTACAGATTTGAGGACAGGTTTGTACCATATTAGAGACAGAGATTGAGGATAGATTTGTGCTAGACCGAAGGACTGTATTTAGTGCAGATTTGAGACAGAGCTTTGGAGGTGATAGAGTATAGAGGACGACAGTCTCCAGCAGATAGAGATCCATTAGCCAGGGCAATGAGGATATGTGTCTTCAGTGGATAGATATCCATTAGCCAGAGCAGTGGGGGCAATAGTTCTTCTAGAAGATCACCAGTCAGAGCTAAGGAGAAGCCCACATTGGGTGAACCACGTAAATTGGTGTCTCTATTGTGTGTGGTAATTTGTGCATTGCTTTTATTATTGTTGTTGATATTGCTATCTTTACATTGCATAATATTGATTGGGAAAGAAAATTAAAAAGTGGTCTTATACTGTTCACCCCCCTCTCAGAATAAGCTTGTGTTCTTCACCATGGAGCTGGTAGTGCTCCCCAGAGGATTTTTTCTAATCCGATTAAACAACCCTGGAGACTCCCAATGGATTCTCACAGGTGGACCCTGGTTCTTTGGATGAAGAGGTCTTTTCCTCCGAAAATGGGGCATGGATTTTGACCCATCAACCTAGAACATCAATGTTGCTCCAATTTGGATCCGTCTCCCTGGCCTTCCAGTCTAATTCTAGCATGAAGATATCCTCTGCGACATCACGAGAAGCATTGGGGAGCTGATTTCCTTTGATCCGCCAACCAGATCCGGGACCCGCATGACCCAGGCTCGCATGTGCGTTAATGCTAATCTGGATGTTGTCCTCCTGACTTCTATCAACCTCATTTCCAAGGTGTGTTCCTTTTCCCAATCTATCGAATATGAAAACAAACTTGCATTTTGCAGCCTCTGTTCCAAGCAAGGTCACTTAACTTCTCAGTGCCCTTCCAATCCTCCTACCGTCACTCCCTGCAAAAGCCATCATCCCCCCAAATTTGGTCACCCTCCCTTCTCTGAATCAAACCCCACCTTCACTGCTAATCCCCCCTCCTCTTCCACGAACCTTCACCAGGATAAGGAACCCTCTGGTCTTCCTCATATGGGTCCCCCACCCAGTCGTAACCTCTCCCCAACCCGTAGTCCGTCGATCCCGGTTTCCAACCACTTCTCCCCTCTCTCCTCCTCGACCTTTCCTTCGATCCAACCGAACCTGTCTTCAATCACCCTTTGCACCCTCCACCTTCTCCACCCTCCCTGTTGAGCCCCCCTGCCTCCCCCAACAGTCTTCCCCCTTCTCCTAGCCCTCCCACTTGTTCCCAAAAGAAATCAGCTGTTTATGTGGGCTCCGAGAAAAAGCGAGGCCGCCCTTCAGCTCAAGATATCAGGAACAAGGAAGCTTCTAATGATATTGTGAATGACACTCAGCTCACCCTTAGAGGGTCATCCAGGCTCCTGGAGTCTTAGGATCAAAATAGAAATAAACTTCCCCTTCCACTCGAAAGAGGGAAGCGAACATCTTCAAGAATTTCCAAATGAAGGTCCTCTCATGGAATGTGAGAGGCCTCAATGGACGAAACAAGCAACACCTAGTTAAGTCCATGAGGAGAGAACATAGACCCACCATTCTTTTACTACAAGAAACCAAGCTTGATCCTTAGAGTGTTTCTTGCATTTCTAACTACATTTGGAAGGACTCTGGTTTCTCTTTCAGTCCGACCAATGGAGCTTCAGGGGGATTGCTATGCCTATGGGACCCATCCAAAGTCGATGGAAGAGTGCTATCCATAGCTGAGAGCTATATAAATATCCTGTTTTTCAACAAAGAGGATGGTTTTCGTTGGGTCCTATCCAACATTTATGCTCCAAACTCTCCCTCCAAAAGGATTCTGTTATGGAACTCCCTCAGCCAACTAAGGGAAGTCTTCTCCTCGGAAGCCTGGATGTTGGTTGGAGATTTCAACTCTCCTCTCTTCCCCATAGACAAGAAATGAGGGTCCCAAATCACTGAGGGTTCCTACGAACGCTTTGCAAACTTTGTTGATAGCAACGAGCTGATGGATATCAATCTCAGAGGACCAAAATACACTTGGAGCAACCATAGGAAAGGAGACCAACTGATTCAGATTCACCTCGATCGTGTCCTCATTTCTACCAATGCCATTCCCAAATTTGGTGATGCCATCATGCGCTCTTTGCCCAGGATTGGCTCCGACCACAATCCCCTATTGCTGGACAGTTCACCCCAGGTTTCTAACTTCAAATCTCCTTTCAGATTTGAATCCATGTGGCTCCAAGATCCAAACCTTGAGTCTCTGATTTCCCAATGGTGGACTCGACCCTTTTTAGGTCTCCATAGTCTCCCAAGTAAGCAACAAATTGAGGCATGTGAAATACAAACTAAAATAGTGGAACAAGGAGGCCTTCGAAAACATCTTCTACAAAAAGCAGCAAATCCAGTCCCAACTCTAGAATATTGAACTCTCTATGCAACATGGAGAACCTGATACCAATCTCTAGGACTCAGAAAGGATCCTCCTCTCAGATTTCCACAATATCCTCAAAAGCGAAGAAGTCTTTTGGAAACAGAAGTCCAGGGTCACTTGGCTGAAAGAAGGTGATTCGAACACAAAGTTTTTCCATGCCACAACTATGAGACACAGAGGCAACAACAGGATCAAGGAGTTAGTCCAATAGGATGGCAAGGTAATCACGAACATTTTGGAAATCAAAAATAAGGCAGTCAATTTCTTTGAGGACCTGCTCGGCCCCACTCCAGGCTGCGACCACCGAAATTCTAAGGACCTCCTTCGACACATCCCCAGGTTAGTTACTGCTGATCAGAACATATGCTTAATCAAAACCCTCTCCATTGAGGAAATCCAAACTGTTGCTTTCTCCATGCAAGGGGAAAAGCTCCTGGCCCGGATGGTTTCCCCCCATATTTTTCCAATGTTTTTGGGGCATAGTGGGCCTAGATGTGGTCTCTGCTATCCAACAGATGCAAAGAGATAAGGAGATCCCAAGGGACATCAATTCCACCTTTTTAGCCCTCATTCCCAAAGTTAACCAAGCCCATACCCTTTCTGACTTTCACCCCATAAGCCTTTGCAATGTCCTCTACAAAATCCTCACCAAAGCCTTGGCAACCAGACTCAAACCCATCCTTCCCTGCATCATAGCTCCAAACCAGGGAAGCTCCGTCCAAGGGAGATAGATCATTGACAACATTATCACCATCCATGAGCTCATCCATTCCATTTCCTCAAGTGGCAAAGTTGGCCTTCTTCTGAAACTTGACATGAATAAAGCCTTTGATAGAGTCTCCTAGGATTTTCTGTTCTCGGTCCTCCACAGATTCGGGTTCCACCCTGACTGGATAGCTCTTATTAAGGAATGCATCACCTCTGCAAACTTCTCTGTCCTGGTGAACGGCTCCCCAATAGGCTATTTCAAAAACTTCAAAGGGCTTAGACAGGGAGACCCCCTCTCCCCCTTTCTTTTCATCATTGTTGTTGAAGCTCTAGGGAGAGCTCTCAACCATGCCTGCTTCGAGGGGACAATCTCTGGCATCAAACTTGCTTCTTCTCTCCAGGCCATCTCTCACTAGCAGTTTGTTGATGACACCATTTTAGCCACCTCTGCTTCGGTTCCCCAAGCCCAGCACATCAAATCCATCCTTCTTTCCTTTGAAGTTGCTGTTGGTCAAAAGGTGAATTTCAACAAAAGCAAAATTTACTTTATCAATACTCCTACGAGACGTCAAGCCCGCATTGCTGCCATCCTAGATTGTTCCATTGCTTCTTTCCCTACCACCTATTTAGGGTTCCCCCTCTTTGAAGGCCATTCCAAAAAATATTTATGGAACCCTATCATTGAGCGGATCAAAAAAAAATTGGTCAGTTGGAAAGGAAGCCTCCTCGGTCAAGTAGGAAAGGCCACCTTAGTCAAGGCTACTTTGCAGAGCATCCCTGTCTTCTTCCTTTCTATCTTCCAGATCCCGATCAACGTGTGCAATCGTATTGAGCAACTCCAAAGGAATTTCTTATGGTCAGGATCGGAGACTAAGCAATGGATTCACCTGGTAGCATGGAATCAGGTTTGTTCCAGGAAAGAGCATGGTGGCATTGGACTCTGGAAAGTATATAACATGAACCTTGTGCTCATAGCCAAGCAAGGTTGGCACATTCTCACCAATGAAGACTCTCTTTGGGTTTCCATCATCAAGGCTAAATACCTATGGCACAACCAAAACTTTTTGGATGACCCAGACCCCATCCGAGGATCTGTTGTCTAGAACTCCATCCTCAAAATGAAGCAAATCATTCAGAAGGGGATCCGGTGGAAGTTGGGCAATGGTAACAGGATCAGATTTTGGGAAGACCTCTGGCTAGGCAACAATCTGCTCCTCAAGTGTGAGAATCTCTTGTGCCTCAAACCGGTGATTGATGCCCTGTTTGGCTCTAAGGTATGTAATTTTTTCCTTCCCAATAGCCACTCTTGGAAACCTTTACCTATTGACATCCTCAATGATGAGCAGAAGCGAGCCTTTGCTGACCTCTCGAACTTACTACGACTTTGTGTCATTCCCTCCTCTCTTGTGGAAGACTCCATCCTCTGGGCTCCCACCTCCAATGGTCTCTTCTCCGTTAAGTCAGCCTATGCCCTCTTTGAGAACCCTGGCCCTCCCTGGTTCCCTTCCAAGCTCATCTGGAAACCCCATATTATCCCTAAGGTCAATTTCTTCCTCTGGCTCGTTGTCCAGGATAAGATCCTCACCATCCCGAACCTCCATCATCGTGGCTTTTCCATCCCCAACCATTGTTATCTTTACCTCATGGATTGTGAATCTACCCAACACATCCTTATGTCTTGCCCTTTCTCCCAGTCCATTCTCTCATCCTTGTTCTCCTCTGTTGGCATCTCTTGGGTCCCGCCTAACTTGTTGAGTGATCTTTGTGTCCAGTGGCCTAACCCTTTCAGAGGCCATCACTTGAAGACCTTTTGGTCTTTCTACCTTCCCCACTTCCTGTGGGAGATCTGGTGGGAATGCAATGGTCGTGCTTTCAAGGACTCCATTCATAATGAGAAGTATGTTCTGGCTAGAATCTTTGTTGTCGCTACCAAGAATGTGTCCATCACCCATGATGTTGATGATCCTGAGCCAAAATCTGAAGCTCTTCTAGCTTCTTCCCTCAGGATCCCCAAGGGCATTCACATTCATGTCCCTCCCCATGAAGATCACTCCCTCATCAAATGGACCCCTCCCCCTTCAGGGTTCCTCAAGATGAACTTTGATGGAGCGGCCAAAGGCAATCCTAGGGTAGCGGGGGTGGGTGGCATCATCAGGGACCATTCAGGAAGCATCATCTTAGCCTATGTTGAGAACTTGGGCCACAATTCTAGCCACTTCACCGAGGCTAGAGCTCTTTATCAGGGAGTTGTTCTCCTTCATAGTTTACAGGCCCCCAATGTCATAGTGGAAGGGGACTCCAAGAACATCATCAATTGCCTGACAATGGGAACTCTCCCAGCTTCGTGGAACATCTCCAACATGATCACTGAAATCAAACATCTAATGCTTTCCTTCTCGAACGTAAGGACAAACCACACCTACAGGGAAGGAAATCGGGTCATTGACCTCTTAGAAAATATGGGCATCTCCGAACATAGTCTCACTGTGTGGAGAAGATCCTTGCCCCAACCCCTCACTGACATCAATGTCGTTGAAATCAACAAAAAGTGAATCTTAGGGTGTCGGGACCAGAAATCGGCTTTTACCTCATTGGTTCCAAGCTCGTTCTCATCTCAACTTTCTCATTGGTCATTTCTTGCACAACATGGCAGGTTTGTCCTATTGGCTCTGATTGGGCGCTTTCTTGAGTGGTCAACCCTCACTCAACAAGACGTCTCATAGGTACTGCATCCAGCTGGACCCTGCCTCTCTTCGTCAAGTCAAAAGGGTTCCTAGCACCAGATGGTTGTCTGCTCACTCCACAAACAATATCCCTAGTGGGCTCATTCATCACATGTTCAATATGTGGATTCCCACGTATATCGACTTATGTGGGAATGACTTCATTTTTGTTTCCAAGATGTGGCCAATTTCAATTCTCGATAAAGCGCACCCTTGGAATCACAACTTGCTAGGTTTTTCTCCGCCTAAGTTTGAAATGTGCACCCAAACCATTGACATTAACAACAAGTTCTCCACCCTCATCATTGGGACTCTAAGCCAGATTGTGAGTAATCATTTTTTGGCCATGTCATCTGATTCCCACTCCTCTAGCTTCGTTTTGGTCACCGCCCCTGTTTCGAGGTTCTCGAGGTTTCCTGTTTCATCCCTTGTCGACGATCAAAGCATGTTGACCTATCACCGCCCAATGTTTTTCCTTGTGAGTTGGTTCGTGTGCTTTTCCAGTTCGGTGCCCCTGTCGAGTATCCTTTGTTAGAAATTTTTTCCTAATTCTAGCAAATCTAAGGCCCTCGTTATCGTTAACCACCTCGAGCGCCTTTGCCACACGTCCTTGTCCAACAAATATGGTTACCCCTTTCGCCGCACTCTGACCTGGAATACCCCGTTCATCGGCCTTGATGTCATCTACACCCATCTCCATTTGTTCCTGACCCTTGTTTGGTGTGCCCTTTCACATGTGCTTGCGTCTCTTCGCTTGATTTGGACGACGTGGGCCTCGAGTCGCCCCGTGTTTCGATGCCTTCTAGTTCCTTCCTCTAGCTTCATTTCCACCCTCGCCTTTCTATTGGCTTTTCATCTTTGCCACCTTTCCCTCCTTGAGCCTCCTTGTTATGCTCTGCGCTCACCTCCCACCATGGCTAAAATCGAACCTTCCTCCCTTTAGCTCACCCCTTTGGTCAAAGATATTTTTCAAGACCACAACCTCCTCAATTTTTAGTTGTTTAATGAAACCCCCCTCCCTCCCACCATGGCTGAAATCGAACCTTCCTCCCTTCAGCTCACCCCTTTGGTCGAAGACATTTTTAGAGACCACGGCCTCCTCAATTTTCTGCAGTTGTTTAATGGAAATGAACCGGATTTGTCGTTGGACTTTGTTCGCTCGTGGAATGGAGGACATGTTGTCCTCAGAGGCCTAGGATTCACTATCACGGTGGACTTGTTGGCCAAAGTCATTGGCCTCCCCAATGACGGAGAAATTATCAACCGGGAGAAGCATTCCCTTCAAGGGGAATTGGCCCTCTTCAGGGACAGAGGAGAGTCCCTGGGCAAGGAGAAAGGGGGCATTGTAAGAGAGACGTTGTCGAAGCCTTGGGACACTGTCATGATCATTGTTCTTCAGTACTTTACCCTCGATAGCCCGGGTGCAATTCTGAGAAGCTTTCATCTGGCTTTTTCTGAACCACCTCCGAGGGAAGAAAACGATCAATATTCCTGAGTACATGTTCAGGTTTGTGGAGAGGTCGGTGCTAAACATCAAAAAGGGGATTTCTTCATCTCCCCTTCATCAGGGCCTCCACCTTGTCCTCTTCAACCATGTTGTCATAGAGCAGAATCGTAGAGTTGCTGGTCCTGTCGGCCCTGCGCTCATAGCCGGTGGTCCTGCTAACTTTGGGGGGGATGTTGGGGGAGACGCTCTAGTTTCTCCTCCTCCCAACTGCACTCTGAGGCCTGCAACTAGAGCGGAGGATACCCCTGGTTCTCAGAAGTCTGAGCCCCGGTGCTACCCCCTTTCGTGCCAAGGCGGGTTGCAGCAAACGAAAAGCTCCCCTGGTCATCGATGAAGTTTTGGATGATTCTCTATCATTCCAACCCAAGAAGGAGAATCCGACCAAGAAACCTGTCCCCACCGAGGGTACCTCTGCTCAAGCTCCTATGTTATTCTCCCGGGTAACCAATTATCCCAACCTTTCGGATCGTGGGCATCTCTAGGAAATTCAGGATCTTCTCAAGGCCCTTGGGCGGGCAACCAAGACCATTTCTTCTTTGTTGGTTCAGACGGATGCTCTCCTAGATGAATATAAGGACCAATATGAAATCCTCGAGGAATTCAAGAACTTGGTGGGAGCTGGCACCACAGATAACGACCATGGATTGAACAGTGCAAATGCCTAATTGGGCATTCTGGGTTGGGTTGGCTTCGGAATCTGGGTTTTGCTGTTTTTGCCCCTGCGTGGGTATTTCTTTTGGTTTTGTTGTTTCTGCCCCTGCATGGGCTTGTTCATGGCTTTTTTGTATTTCTGTTTTGGTTCTCCTTAGGTGTGGTAGGATTATCCTAGGCTCTCAGCCAGGACTGGTGCTCCTGTTTCTTTTTACCTCTATGGAGCTTTTTGTAATGTTTTTCTTTGTAAAAAATTATGGAACTCTTTCTTACCATTCCAAGTAAAACCTATCAACTCATTCAACACGTTGTCCAGTTTTTACGTATATTTGAAAGTTACCATTCCAGGTAGAATCTATCAACTCATTCAACACGTTGTACACGTTTTACAATCAGTAAGGCCTCTCCTCATCAAATTTCCAATAAGAAACACGAGAAGATTAACATGTCGTAAATGGTCAAAGCAAAGTAAATAACGAACTTCTCTCTGCCTACAAAGAGGTCTACGGTGTTCTTGTGGTCTGTAGTATGGAGGACATAAAAAGAATAAACATGCGCAGACACAATAAAAACTATGCCGAAGGATGCCGTTCAACTTATGTCTAAGTTTAAATTATAGGAAAGATAAAAAAAAATTCTCAGTTATATATTGACTTCATTAATAAATATACATTATCTTTCCGAGGAACAAAATACCAACGTTCACAACAAAATTGTAAACAAAATACCAACGTCCACAACAAAATTGTAATCTGTCCCATTCTCCTTGTACAGACCGTTGGGTGTCATGTCTGTTTCACTCCACCCTTACTGTCCACCTCGCTAAATCATTTTTCCTTATATTTTCTAATGCAATCAACTATGACGTTACAAAACATGTAGAAATTGTTGCATGGAATTTTTTTTTATAAGTTTTAGTTGATTGGATAATGACGAAATTAATAGAATCCTACCTTTCAGCAAATCGACCTTCTACAAATAGACAAATAAGCATTTGGCTCCTACTTTTTAGGAAATCGGACCGCCTAAATAATACACAAATAAGCATTTGGCTCCTCACAATCAGCCTATCCTTCCTAATAATTAAAGGTTATTGTTTGATAACACCTTCCAACGGCCCCCTTTGACCGTCAGATTTCAGGCATGGTGATTACAAAAGGGGAGGAAAGCACGACGCCATGAAGGTGAGTTGTGGAGTGTGTGTTTCACATCACCTCCCATGACTTCTCCTTTACAGTTCATTTCTGTTCTCTTCTCTCGAATCTGCATCTCTGTCTTCTGAGGGATTGCAAATAAATCCAGGTACAGTTTCATACATGCTTTCAATTATTATTATCCTTGATATCCAACTTCTGTTTAGTTATTTATTTAATTTTAAGTGGGTATTAAAGACCATGTAGACTCCATGGGATGCAGGGCAGGTTTGCTTTCACAGACTTGATCCCTGATATCTCATGGTTGTCAGTAATATTGGTCATATGCACTCCCCCATGTTTAATGCAAATCTCATTTCATTTTGTCACAAAAGGAACCTATCATTGAGTTTGAAAGAATTGTTTGGTATGAGAATGTGTTTGTGTTGATGTGTGTTTGATGAAGTATATCAGCAACTGACATAATATTTATATTTTTAATAGTAGCATAGGAGTTTCTGCAAGTATCATTGAATAAGGGGTTTGGACTTTTACTCTGAAATCCCTGCTACTTTTGGAGGGCCTGAACTTTAGATACAGCATACATACAAGACTGCAGATTGTACATAAACTCAATTTATTTATTTATTGATCTTTTCAGAGTTTTAGACAAAGGATTGTATAAAAAGCTTTAGAACAAAATCTAAAGAACACTGATGAATAAAAGTATTACCTGTCCCCTGTCTCAACCGCATTCTCAAAGAGTTACCAAACCAAATAGTTGGGAGTCACCACCAAGACAGACAACTTTTTCATGTATTGTTTGATCTGTCAATATGAAATTTTTCCAATTTTGGGGGGCTTATATACATCTAATCCAGGACAGAGGAGAACCACCATCAGCAATAGATTTGAAATCTCCTAGGTGCTAGATAGCATGTGGCAGGACATTTGGAGCGATGTTTATCAGGCATCAGACAGGATTGTTTTTAGGGCAGCAAGCATTTTTGCTCATTCCTTCACCACTTAATTATAATTTAGTTTACTCATTGCTATACACTGTTAAAATCGGAAAATATTAAATTATTTGTTAAATCTTAAAAATAAATTAAACATAGATTTAGAAAACAGTAGCCAATTTTTAATTAAGAATTTATAAAAAAAAAATAACCGAAATCAAAATTAAAAAGTATTACTAATTAAATTTTTAATTGTATATTATTATAACACTGATATTTTTATATTAAAAATAGAAAGTTTATATGATAAGGTTTATGTTTGAATTTAACAAATATAAGGTTTGAAAGAATTTTTAAAACAATTTATTAATAAAATTTAAGTAAAATTATTAAATAAATTATAAAAAAAAATTAAGTAAAGTGATTAAATAAATTATCAAAGGCCTAACTATTTATATAACAAAAGATATAAAACCAGAAAAATAAATAAATCAGATTCTGAAAGGCCTCCCATTACTCCCAAAAAAATAATGGATGTACATATTGCCAAACTCATGTACTCTTGTTGCAAAGTTAGTAGTAACTTTTTTATTCCTTGAGACTTTCGGGGCACTTCCACATGGTATGTGCTTACTTATGTAGGATTACTACTCTTGCCTGACTGATAAAGATTGACTGGAACAAAGTTTATCTTAAGAACATTTGCAAATTTTATGCAGGTCTTTAGAACTTTTGTTTCAGATGGCAAGTCTTTTTCTTTTTTTTTTTTAGAACTCTTGCTTCAAATGGCAGCCTGATTCCCTTTGCTCCTCTGGGCCATTATTTAGCAAGTGGTTTAACCATTTTTGAAAAAAAAAAAATCCTAGTGCATAAAATTGCAATTCAATGCCTAGTGTAATGTCTCTTAATTTAGATGAATTCTACTTACTAATCAAAATTAAAAAACGAATTCATGGTCTCTTATATGTTTTTTCCTCAGTTTTACCATATGACACCTATGTTTCTCAGCCCACAAATTGAAAAGTGGACCAAATTTTGTATACCTCAAAATATGTTCATTCCTTTGAGCTTTCCCTGCTCTGCATCGAAAGTCTATAACAATCTGTTTCATTTGCCAGATGGAGACATTAAGCCATTCTGTTTCTGCCTTGAGTGTGCATTCAACACCACTTGCACGAAGGCTTCAATCTCATGAAACCGTTCAACAACTTCCCGTTGCCCATGCCCTTGTAGCAGCTGGGCCCCTTTCGTCAAGTCCATTCGCCCATGCTTATTGCTTCATCTCTAAAGCAGGGTCTGGAGTAGCAGTCAGGTGCTCTTCCTCACACGATGGGTTAGAGGTCACACAGACCAGGGCTATAGGCCATCAAAAGAGGCCAGTAGCAGTGATGCGAGACTCTGCAGCAGGGGGATTTGCAGCAGTCCTTCTGGAAATTGGACAGGCCAATAACATGCTTGAGGTAATTAATAGGGATATGGAGAAGCTTTCACATTTGTTGAAGAACCAGGAGGTCTATGATTTTCTCATCAATCCTATAATTGAGAATAACAAGAAGAAGTGCATTCTGAGGGACATTGCATATGATGCCAAAATCCATACCCACACTCTTAGTTTCATGAATCTTCTTGTTGATAAGCAAAGGATGGGTATAGTAAAGAATATTGTGAAAGAATTTGGATCAATATACAATGAATTGACAGATACACAAGTTGCTACTGTATCCTCTGCATTAAAGCTTGAGAACCACCAATTATCCCAGATTGCAGAGAGGATACAGAGCTTAACTGGTGCCAAGAATGTGAAACTGCAAAATGTGATTGACCCGGCCTTGGTAGCAGGTTTTGTCGTCTGCTTTGGAGAGAATGCATCCCGCATGATAGATATGAGTTTGAGAGATCAGTTTGAGAAGCTATCCATTCAATTTGATCCTGCATAGAAGGAAGCAGCATTCTCAATGTATAGTCATGCACTTCAGTTTCTTCCATGGAAAATTTGTCTATAGTGTTAGTTTCTGTTTTCTCAAAAGACCATGAAATGGTCATGTAAAAATTCATTTTGCTTCTGAATAAGAGTTATTTCATAACATCCATTCATCTTTTCATGGTGGTTCGCTCTGAGGGTTGCTTACTGCTGTACTGTAAAACCATTCCATCTTAAACTGAGTTGCAAGTGGTTTCAAATATGCTTTAATTGGGTGAAACAAAGGCATTATAAGTCTCTGATAATCTGGAATGATTAATATTGTGAATGTCTTCTGCTCAAAATAGTCTTTTGTGCACCTGCAGTGCATAGAATTTTGAAGTAATATGTTGAAGATGAAGAATTTCCATTTTAATTTGATGAGTGAAATTTAGTAGGTCATGGGATGTAGAATAAATAGTTATAATAAAGAGTTTTAAACCTCAATACTTTTTATTTTAACGAAAACTAAAAATTTTATATTTATTAAATTATTATAATAATACAGATAATTAAGAATAACCCTAAAGCAAATATTTGCATTTAGCTCCATATCTCCTAAAGCTAGGTTGAATACTTCCAAACATTCCTATTGTACAAACGTTTTCTTCAACCCAAGATACCTTATGCACTTGATATGCCTCTTCTTCACAACAGTTCTCCTTGGACTTGAAGACATTGGAGATATGGGAGGTCTTACTCACTTTACTACTCAATTTGAAAATTTGTTGGGTATGTGAACAATATTCCTCACACATTGATTCCCATCTAAACTCATTAGATTCTATTGCTTGTCATCAAAATTTATTAGATTCCTTTTAAAAATAAAACCCTTATTTCTATTAAGGTATAATTAAGGTTTGGAGAGGTTGGTTGTAAAGTTAAGTGTTTATTGATGGATTATTTTCATTAGGTTGTCTTATTCTTTACACCTGTAAGGTTTTATTGACTTCATTTTTACTCAACAAACTAAGGTTTATAGTGGTGTGGGATGCTATCCAAAATCATGCCCTACATTTGACAAAAGGTGATTAAATTCTTTGGACATTTCAAGTTTTATTGATTTCATTTTTACCTAAAGGACTAACTGTTATAATGGTGCGATGTCATCCAAAATCATGGCCCAAGTTTACCAAAAAAAAAAAAAAAAATGTTACTGGTGTCACCAATTCCCCTATGCAAACTAAAAAACTCTTTTTCATATTATTTTTTTTTTTTACTTATTATAATAAAATTAATATTTAAAATATTAAGATGAGAATCTTTTAGATGATATATTTTTTTCTTATATTAATATATAGACCTTTAAATAATAGATAGGTATATATTGATATTTTCCTTCTTTTGTATTAGCTTATTTAGAGGCTTATGAGCTTTATAGATCTTTATCATTTATAATTTTAATTAAAAATATTTAGGATAATTGTAATTAAGGTTTAAAAAATTTAAAGATAAAAATTAAGAGTTTTATATCATAAATTGAGGTTTAAATTTTATAGATGAATTATAATATTTTATTTGTTAAAATATAAGTTATAAATACTTCCAATAAGTTATAGGTCTTGTTATAAATTAAAACCCTTAATAATACATTAATAAGTCCCACAAGGTTGATTAGGGCTTTGGCCCCTCTTCGAGGAGGTCTAATGTGCACCCAAAGGGGATAAATTGGATGGTAGCAGTCAAGTGTGAGCAGTTGCCCAGTTTGATTCCTTGGAGGGTTTGGGGTTCCATTGACTTTGTCTAACCTAGCAGGTTAGAATTTATAATGACAACATCCAATAGTGTTTCCGATTCTCTTATATATATATATATATATATATATATATATATATGATTGGTTGATAAAAAGGGTTTTGAAAGGTCCCGAAACCTTTTACACAAATGTAGCAAAGAAGGCTTGATAGAAGCAAGCTTAACTGAACTGAAAGCAAAAAACCCTAGAGGGGATCAAAACACCTAACATTAATATGGAAAGAAGGCTAAAATTGAAACAACAAGGGACAAGGGTAAAAAATAGAATGATGGTACCTATAAAATACAAAAAAAAAACATCAGAAGCCCAACCAAGATTACGGTATTTGGCTCAACGGGGTTCAATTTTGGTCTGTGAGCTTTTTGGAGCAAACATCTCCACTATGCTGAAAATTAACATTTTTATTTACCATTTAAAAAACATGATTTTTTTTAAAAATTTATTGATCTCACTATAAACTAAAGTCTATAGTAACACTATCTTCCAACAAGGTGCACCTTTGTTCCCTCACCTTGGGAGAGCAAACATTGTCAATGAGTGCATATTTGATCCCTATTTTCAGGAAGTTTCATTAGGGGCCAAGATGACCACTTGTTCTCCTTCAAAGGTGCGTGGATGATTTTTGGAAAAGCTTATCCTGTGAATTACATGCGTCTCTGATCCTAGTACCATGGGAGCTCTTCCAAAGGCTAGACGGGTCTTTCTAGCTTTGGTGTGTTTCCAAAGAAAGCTTCTTTGGTTTTGGAAAACTCTCCACAACATTTTAGCTAAAGCTCCTCTATAGATCTGGTTGTTGCAATTTCTAGGTACCTCTAGATTAGCGTGTGGCTAGATGAGAATGGGATCAGGAAGAATTTTGCTTATTTCAAATTTTCAAAGTTTGGCTATGTTTGGAGAGACCTCGCGTGTAGGAAAAATTTTCAAATTTTTGATTTCATGGTTTGAGCACTAAGCAGGATTTTCTTTTTTGAAATTTTTCTTGTTTGGATCTTTCCCACATTGGTGCATCTTGTGTGGACCTGATTTTTCTTTTTAATGATAGCCCTCTCCTAGGGTTTTCTTTATTTGTAAAAGTTTTGAGGTCCCTTTCAAAACCCCTTCTTGTAAAGATTCAGGAACCCTTTCAAACCCCCTTCCATCAATCAATCAAAACATGTATAGTAACACATTCAAAAAATAAACAACAAAATTAAAATTTATCTTAAAAAAATATACTTTATTTTAGTTAATATATGGTATTTCTTGAAAGTCATTGAAAAGTTCTTGTTCCTTAAAATGTCTAGTAATTAAGTTAAGCAAGTGTTACTTTTAATAAAATGCTTTGTATTTTATTTTGAATTTTAAAAAGAAAATTGTTCCTTACAATATTTTATGAATATGAATTTAATCGGTTTTGTTTTTTGTTAAAATGTGTTAGATTGTCTTGTTTGAGCCTAACTTGTTACCACAATTGATAAAGTAATTCCATTGTAATATGTGATCAAATTTATAAATTTCATATTTATTAAAATCTTTAAAATATTTCAAAACAACAACATAATTAAAAGATAAAAAAAAAAGGTAAATGGTTTAAAATGATTGTTGCATAGTGGTTATAGGGGTAAAGTGCGTGAGTATTATATGGTAGCTTCTGAGGTGAATGCTGAATACTATAGTGGCCATAAAATATGGACAACATACTCGGATCACTATGGCAGCTACTGATTCCACCATGTAAACTAAAAATAAAATAAAATGAAAAATAAATAAAATAAAAAAAGAGACAAAAAATAAATCAATTAGTCAATTTTAATGTAGTTTCACTTTAAAATGATCAAATAATGGCTAATGTGGAAGTTTCATGGTTAAGGAGATTTATCATTTTTATATTGTTTTTTAAGGAGATGGTGGATTATTCTCTAACATAATAAATGTATAGAATGCAAATATACACACCAATTTTGAGGGTAGAGCTAATCTTCAAGTTTGTCAATCCCTTCATCAATCAACCTTCCAATCAACCAAATTAGATCATATGTACTTGTAACCAAATTTGGAGCATTTGATGCTCTAAGAGCGAAAGCATCAAGGCATGAGAGAAAGTGTTGACTACACTTTTGCAACCTTGTGGTGCTTTTGCCAAAATTTTGACTTTTGATATTTTCTACTCAAATATGACCTTCAATGATCATGATGAAAAAGTGTCATCATGAAAGTACGATCAATGCTTTCACCAATTGATGCTTTTAACTTTCATGCATAAAAAAATGATTTTTTGGACCCTCCAAGCTGCCCACCATTAATGGCTCAAATCTCTAAGATCCAATTTGTAACACCCAACATAAATTCTAAATTCAAGATTTACAATTTTTAATCCTTCATTAATGGCTTCTTGATCTCTTTTCAAATTCTCACTATCTTCAATCTATCATCTTCAATGAAATTCTACCTCGAAGGATCTATGACTTCTTATAAAACTAGCTCTTAGAGTACCCATTTCATCAAAAGAGTTTTAGCATAGCAAAATTATTCTAAAATATCTCTTGAATCATAAGAACTCATCCCTTTACATGGAAAGGTTATGCTAAAATCTTACCACAATCTTGTGAAGTCCATCCTTGCAAGAATTCAAGCTCTTATTCCTACAAGCACCTCACATTCATGCTCTCTTTAAGCAATATGTAAACCTTCAATTTCAAGCTATCAAGTACCCATAAGCATTTTGGTAAGCTTTCAATAAGCTTCCACAAACAAGGGAAAAATAATCTTGTATCTTAGGTTGTGCTCTTTCCTCTTATTTTTATTTCACATTATTTTTTTATTGTAACTCTATGATTTTAACTTATTGCATGTTTGATTAATCTTACACATTATATTTAAACCAAGTTAGCATCTCATTTTGTCACTTTAAGCTTTATTTCAAACAAGCAAATCTTGTTTTTCTATAATTTGATAGAATATTTGTACTCCCAAGTTAGAGACCATCACTTCAATTACTAGATTAATTTATCTTTCATCTAATCTTGCTTTGTTGCTCTTAGCAGTAAAATCTCATCTGATTACAAGTCTGATGGTGCAATCACTCTCCGATTTACATAGAACAAAAGCACCAACGTCTACCAAAAGCACCAATGGAATTGTGTCATGACCCTCTCCTAGATAACATTTTTATATAAAAGATTTATGAAATTATTGTGATATCTTTAATGATAGATTATAAGGTTTTAAGTTATTTTGTTGATAAATGGCATGTTACTAATGGACTAGTATTTTTGCAGGAATAGACATCATCACAAGTGGGCATGAAATTGATGGGTTATAGAGTCAAAATGATCTGACATATAAGATAGCTATTTTGAAACTAGTTTTGCCTTTGCATTATTGACATGTTATACCTACACTTACATGATAGATGGCATTAAGTGAACATAACTAATATATTTTATGAAGGACTAAGGTAAGAAAGATTTTATATTACTTCCTTAAGAGGATTTAAAGGTTAATATTGCTTTATTAAAATTATTAATATAAAGAAAGAACCATTTTCTATATGTAACTTTAAGAATAGAGGAAATAAGGACACTTATGACATAATGTTTACATTAGCTTCAAACCAAACTTAGCAAAATGTATTTGCAGACAATTATGAGTTCGTTACCTTGAATGAATTTCCTTTATATTCCACCTTAAACCTTCTTAGAGAAAGGAGAGAGGGGGATTGGAGGTGGGAAGGACAAAAATGAATGAAGGGTTTGAGAATCATATCTATAATTACACCAATGGAGTAGACATTTTCTTGAGAATTTAAGAGGAACTAGATAGTCAACATTACATCATCGAAGAGCATCTAGAAATTACTTTACCTCTGGAAACATTCATTTTTAGGTACACTACATATGTTATCTCTTTTATAAAATTTTTTGCTTGATTGTGTGAGTATTCATTATAGACCAAGTTGATTGCTATCGTGGATTGTGCTATCAATTTTAATGAAGGAATGTATATGCTTTGGAAATATCCTATATGAGATTTCTAAAATTCTATATCTAGTTTTACTCTATAGAATGCCCATTCAGGTTTGTTCATTATATAAAATCTTAGATGAACGTTGCTATCCTTTTAGAATCCCTTTCTTCACCATATTCACCTTGGATTGCAAGTCTAAGATAAGTAATTCATGCGACAATAAATATATCTCACTCATTGGCCAAGCAAGAACAGACAAACATTGCTCGCATTGCGCAACTATTTTTGATATGTATAACTTAGAAGGTAAAATCAAGTTTTTATTTATTCCAAACATAAACCTTAGGTTCAAAGAACATATCCATTAGGGTTAGATAGAAGGCACCAAGTATCTTCTCCACCTTGATTGATCAGACCCAATTTCAAAACTATTCACTCTGCATCCTATAGTACGTTGAGCTTTCCTTTGGAACAACAATCGAAAACCAAATGTAGGCTTACATAATTTGATTGGATAATATTAAATTTATTACCCAATTGAAAATTTTTAGGACCCGAACACCCCTCTTGGGATGCAATCAACTTAATTGAAATAGATTTTAGATTTATGTTTTGAGGGCTTAAGAATTTGTTTGATGGGACTTCTCCTTGGCATGTAGGAATGTGTATTAGAAGAGACACAATACAATTTCCTTGTTGAGTATTTTTGGAAAAAGGGATTATACACCATGGTACTTTTGAATGAAATATTAAATCCATTGATTATAGTTAAAAATAAATGTTATCTTCTTGGATATGTAATAGAACAACTTGTATTCTTTAAAGAGAAGCAAATAAATACAATAGAATAAAAGTATTAAGAAAATATGATAATATTTTATGGTGTTTATATTTATGTTCACGCTCTAAAGAACAACTTGAGTATTAGTTAGATAAGTTATTGGTTAATGAAAGAAAATTTATTTTCTCTTTATTCTTGAAATTAAGCTATTACGTAAGAATTGATATATTTTGAAAACATGTTAGTATTATGATCATGTTATTTAAAGTAGGTGGAATTTTTTTTTAGATCATGCTTATACTCTGAAGAGTTGAAATATATTAAAGTAAGGGAATATTTATTTTATAACCATGATTGTCCTTATTTCTTTAGTAAGATTATGATTAAGAACTTTTGGAAGAAGTAGTGTTAAATGAAGACTTTGCAAAATGATTTAATTCATAAGTAGATAATGATTAGCTTGGTTTAAATTTAAGGAAAGAAATTATGAATCATTAGAAATTGAGTCTATATCTTAAACTAGGTTGTTATGGGTTCTTTTTAGGGGAAAGAGAATCATGTTGTACAATGTAAATGAATGTGGAAACTGGGCATGTGGACCAATAAATGAAAAGGAACATATGGGGGTTCCACAATTACATTTTGGTAAGAGACTACTCAAGGAGACATTTCTTGAGTAATAGTAGTAGTTTAATGAAGGAATGTAGTTCAATGGGAGGGAATTATGGGGTTACCTCTCTTTTGTAAAAAAAGGGGGGGTTTTACAAAGAATTGTAATGATAGGACCTAAGAATTATGGAGAGTTATATGCTTTATATATTAAATATATAGCAAAATGAATAATGAATTCCTTTTTGTAAATGGGCTAATGGACTTTTAATGAAAATAAATAAGGATTGATTTAAGGCTGGGTTTTATCCTGGAAACGTTTCCCAGGATATATGACGTTTCCATATGTATCATTTATTTTTGTGGATTTTTTTACAATATTTATTGATCCATTGTTATGAAATGTAAAGGAAGAAATGAAATTATTTAATTTTCTTTAGTGGAAAGTATCAATATAAATAAAATTAGATGTCTAGTTTTTCTTTATTTCCTGCAATAGAATATTAATTTTGCAATTATGGTTTGTAAAATCAAATGAATGGAATTAAAAAAGATAAAAGTATATCTTATAATCACCTTGGGGTTTGGGGTTTTCTTCTTGAGAAGCTATATCATTAGATTTTCAATCTAAATAGACCCTTAAGGTATACTAGGGACTAAGGGAGATATTATGTGACAATACCTTAGGATTACAATGGGTACTTTAGTAATAGATCACTGAAGTGTGCTCCAAGATATGGTGAGCTTAGAGTTCCATTATAAATAGATCCATGTGATGATTTCTCCAAGAGAAAGTGAGACACCCATGTGATAGAGATGTCATGTAGATGATAGTCATAGGGACCCAAACGATCATGGGAAAATTCCTATGGGGAATGTAATTTAGTGAGGAACTTGTTGAAAACCTCAACCAACTAAGGGACAACCAGGTGGGATATGCCTCACATTAGACAATCACCTCTATTAAGCCATCTGAAGGATTATTTAATGGTACATAGTAGTTTTACACTAAAAGAGGTGTGTAATAATGTAAGAAGGTTATGCCTAAATACTATTTAAGGAATGATGGGCACTAGTAGGGGATTTGGCGCACCTCTTCTTAGACGAACGAGATAGGGTTAAACCCACACTGTGGTCAAAATATCCTTAAAAATAAATAAAGGAAATGGAGTGATCACTTAAAGGTGTCCTTTGAGCTGTATGGGCAGTTTATAAGGTAAATTATAGAATTAGTGTGGGATTTTGGCCACTCTTGTCCATCTGAGGGATGCTACTACATCTAAAACTCATAATGTGGAAAAAGCTTTTGTGGAGTCTATTAGAATAGTTTTGGTTTAACTTGAACCTTAAAAAAATTGGGTTAGACTTTTGGGTCATTATAGTTGGTATTAGAGTAGGTCTTTTAAGCTTTTTGAATTTGCACTCCGATGTAGTAATATAAGTCTATATTGAAAAGAACATAGCCATGATTGATTTTTATGTACACCTTAGGAAGAATGGAAACTTCCCATGGGAATGGTAGTTTACAAAAAGTAAACCAGACCATTAATAATTTTTTTTTCTAATATTAATCTTAGAAAGACACCCCAATTAAAGTAAGTGTGTCAAGTGATACTCTTGAATGACTGTTAAAGAATAGATGCTAGTTTTAATTGAAATATAAAACAAACGAATGATTTATGGTGTAATGCCTAATAAAGAAGTTATTTGTGTGGCTAGGAAGAATGGTGCCGTCACCATATAGAGGTAGATGTAGAGGTAAAGGAAGACCCCCTCTAAAACTGCCATTGAATGGATTAAACAACACTCCAATAGGATCTCATGATGGAAATGAGGCAAATCCTAATCCTGATGCAATAAATCTCTCAGCAGTTGTGTCTCACTTGTAAGAACAATTAGAGCAATAGAGGAAAATGTTAGAAACCTTAGTAAAAATTTGCAAAATAGAAATTTTGAAGCACGACAAAAAAGAACCACAATACCAATAGAACAAGAGGCCATGTCTCGAATTGAATTAGAATTGGCTAAAGACTTAAACAATGCCAAAGTATCTAAATTCAATGGTAAATGAGGAGAAGCAATCGAGGCATGGCTAACTGAGTTAGAGATATATTTTACCATAAAGTACTATTCATCAGTGACTAAGACTATTTGGGCTACCCTACAACTCCAGGAAATAAGTTTGAACTGGTGGAAAACTTTTAGAAAAGGGCATAAGATAGAGGTAATAAATCTAACCTAGGAAGGTTTTGTGGAAGCTTTTGAAAAAGGTTTCTTACATAATAGTTTTATGTGGAAAAGTTTGCAGAGTTTACCACCCTCGTCCAAGGGACAAGGACTGTAGAAAACTTATAGCAATTTTTTAAATTGCTTAAGTATGTGTCTACTTATGAGACAGATGAAAAGATGAAGGTGCACAAGTTTATTCTAGGACTAGAACCTAGAATAAGGTTAGTTGTTAATATAAATAATCCAGAGGTAACATAGAAAGCCTACGATATGGCTCTTCAGGTAGAAAAAAACCTGTCAGAAGAAGATCATTAGGCTATGAAAAAGAGAAACAGTGCAGGTTTCATACATGGGGACAAAGAGCAAAACAAGAAAAACAAGTATGACCTACAATACGAAAAGAAGTATGATAGGAAGTAAGGGGAAAATAAAAAGTTCTTAAGGAGGAACAATTATAATAAAACAACCATATATCTCAACCTCAGAGGCAACCTGACATAGGTCCAACAAAGAAATCCAAGAAACAAATTTGGAATAGACACCCTAGACCCAAGACTAGTTGTTACGATTGCAAGGGTCCACATTATGCTAGTAATTATTGACATAAAGTTAGATCTAACAAACGACCAGAATACCAAATCACAAAATCTACGTAGTTACAAGTAGTCAAAATCTATACAGATAGGCTACTCCACTTCTTCTGAAAGATACAATCTTTAATAAGAATGTTAATATTCTAATAGATAGTGTAGCAACAAATAACTTTATTTCTTCTAGTTTAGTCAAGGATATACTGGGAAGACCAGGATTCTTGGTGGAAGGGTGGAAATTTGAGTATGGTTTTGGAAAAACCTACTCTGTAGATTAATGTTATCCCAATGTACACATCATCCTACCTGATGGTTCTATAGAATGGTACCTGTATGTAGCTCCTCTCCCTACCTTTGATGTTATTTTAGGGATGGATTGGTTAAAATACCATGAGACTATAATCAATTTCCATGATAGATGGATTGACTACATCGATAGTATTGAGCAAATAAGACACATTTCTAGTGAAAAATATTCTTTTCGACCTTAGTTACTATCAATAATGCAACTAAATAAGACCATAAAAAATGGTGGATTAATTTTTGTAGTCAAGTTCAATGAAGTAGAGATGAGTAAAAAGGATGATGTATTTGGTAAACACCTAATATTTTAGGAATATAAGGATGTGTTTCCTAAATATTTTCCTAGTTTCCTAACGAAAAGGGAATTTGACTTCACCATAGAATTGATGCCTGAAACAGAACCAATGCATAGAAACCCATATAGGATGAATCCTATAGAAATACAAGAGTTGAAGGTACAACTCCAAGGATTGTTAGAGAAAGGTTTGATAAAACCTAGTGTGTCACCATGGGGTGCATCTATTATTTTTGTAAAGAAGGATGAATCACTGAGATTATGTATTAATTATAGAATGTTGAACAAAGAAACCATCAAGAATAGGTATCCATTACTCAGAATTAAGGATTTGTTTGACCAATTAAAAGGGGTAACCCTATTCTCCAAAATTGACTTAAAATCAGGATATCATCAGTTGAAAATTTGTGAGGAAGATACTCACAAAACTACCTTCAAAACGTGTTATGGGAACTATGAATTTACATTGCTAGAATTTGGGTTGTCTAATTCTCCAAGCGTCTTCATGAATCTTATAAACAATGTGTTTAGAAGACAGATCGATTGATCTTGATCTTTTAGATGTCATTCTGTAGACACCAAAACCTAGCCATTTGTCATCCATCCTAACTTTCCTACCATTTCACCCATTATTCATATATATTTATTATATATATTTAAATAATAATATTTTATATATTATATTTTATATATTTTTAATAAATATATATTTCTATAAGTGAATTAATCCCAGCCATCCGATTTCACTTAAATCTATCCATCCATCCACATCAATCCATGCCACAACCTAATTTTAATATCCACCCTTCGATGTGCTTTTATCTTAGCCACACGATTAGTATCGTTGAAACCCTAGAATATCCTAGGTTGGATTATAAATAAAGGCCATTTTGATGGATCAACCCCTGAGTTCTCAAATTTCCTAAGTGTTCATTCCATGAGTTCTACATCTAAGTTTTCCCTGACCTATTAGAGTGCCTAAGTCCTTGCTTCTGCTTCCATATTTGCTCACCGTAACCCCCACATTCGTCATTTCTCATTTTCTCTCATCAAATATGCTTTTGCAAACTTCTTCCTCATTCGCTGAACACCTCTGGGTACTCTCTGTCACTGTCGAGCGCCTCTGGGTGCTTCCCATATACTGCAAAGCACCTCTAGGCACCTGCTTATCTTTTTTTTTTAATTTGTGGAAAACATCCCAAAAGGGATGCCACTTTCGGGTAAGACCCAAGGAGGCATGGGTATTCTAGGCACCTCCTTATCAGTCCTGAGAGCCCATGGGAATTTTTTATAGCTGTCGAATGCTCACAGAAGTTTTACATAAGTATTATGAGGTCCTCCTAGCCTTCAAGCGATGCTAGGGTATCGTCGCCTCTATTCACTGCAACAAAATATCACATATCATAAGATATCAAGCACGTATGGTAAATATATTGTTCATTATTTAATTTATACACATTTATTCCTGTTCACTTTATTTGCAGCAAATAGTTAGGGTTTTACTATTGCTTATAGAGGGCCTCACATTATGGAGCCCTCATAAGTATTACTAATTTGTTTGTTGTGTTACCGTGTGCAGATCTAAAGGTGCTAAATCGACATTGGATAGTTGTTTAAGCTAGAGTGGCCCGACATCGGATAACTAAAAGCCCACTCAATTCTGTTGGGAGCAAGGATGCACCTAAAGACACCACTAGCCTTGTTTGTTAGGGTTTCGAAGAACCCTAACCATTGTAAATCTATATAAAAAAGGATTCAAAGATCCTCATTGTAACAATGGAGTTTTTAAGCTCCCCACATTAATATAAGATCATTCATTGTGTAATCTAGTTCTTTGTGTTTAATTTATTTAGCATTATTTGGTGTTGCATTTTTGTATCTACACATTCTAATATATTCCAAGAACAAGGAAGAGCATGATAAGTACTTAAGGATAGTGATTGAGTTGTTAAGAGAAAACCAACTTTATGCTAGCCTCTAAAAGTGCAACTTTTATGTCCTTGAAGTACAATATATTGGACATATTATTTCTACTAATGGAATAGCAGTAGATCCAATAAATATAGAGGCCATTATGAGCTAGCCCTAACCCACAAATATTACTGAAGTGTGGAGTTTTATGGGTATAACGAGTTACTATAGACGCTTTGTAAAATATTACTCCAAGATTACCTACCTAATAACTAATATTTAGAGGAAGGGGAAAGAATTTAAATGGAAAGATAAGTGTGAGGTAACTTTTACATTATTAAATAAGAAACTCACTACTGCACCCATTTTGAAAATTATAGACCCACAAGGAATATTTTTAGTATGCACATATGCATCATTAGAAGGTCTAGGAGGAGTTCTATCCCAATAGGAATTAATGGTAGCATATGAGTTAAGAAAACTCAAGAAAACTCATGAATCATGAAGTGAATTATGCTACACATGACTTAGAACTAGATAAGAGTTTGAAGTATATATTCACTCAACCATTGCTAAATGCAATACAAAGGTGGTGGATCGATTTCTTAGTAGAATATGATTTTTGTATAGAATATATCAAAGGTAAAGAGAATAAAATGGTGTATGCCCTAATTAGATGAAGACATATAGTTGTTATTACTCGTAGTCATCTAGACTTAATGGACCTAGTCAGAAAGATGCAAACCTAGGATCAGTTTTGCAATGATATTCATGGAAAGGTGGAAAGAATTTCTAAAGAAAATAAATATTATAGCATTAAATATGGATTAGTATATTTCAAAGATAGGGTAGTCATACCAAAAAATGGTAACTTACAAAGGATGATTATGTAGGAGGTGCATAGATCTCCTTAGCTCACCCTAGAGGGACCAAAATGAGGGAGTATAAAAAATACCTTCTATTGGATAGGAGTGAAGAAGGACATAAATGAATTTGTCACTATATGCATGGAATGTCAGAAGGTAAAGGTTGAACACTAACATCCAACAGGATTTTTATACCCATACAATATACCTGTTAAAAAATGGTAGGTAATATCTATGGACTTTTTTCATGGGACTACCTAAGAATAGATTCCAACATGATGATATCCTTGTGGTAGTAGATAAATTGATCAATATTGGACACTTTATTCTAGGAAGTACTAAGGACGATGTTGTTGTGGTGGCTAACAGATTTTCCAAGGAAATATTTAGGCTACATGGATTTCTTGAAGTAATTATATTTGATAGAGATTCTAGAGTCACATTTGCATTCTTGTAAGCTTTACATTGGACTATAGACACAAACTTGAATATTAGCTCTTCTTACCATCTAAATATTAATGGTCAAATTGAGAGAGTCAATCAAGTTTTAGAAGACATGCTTCACATGTACTATATGGATCAAAAATCTAAATGAGAATATTTTTTGCACCTGGTTAAATTTACCTGTAATAATGGGTACCATGCTTCTTTGGGAATGGCTCCATTCGAAGCGCTGTATGGCAAAAGATATCAAACACCCCTCTCACGGTAAAATATAAAATGTTAGATTTCCATCATACTGGACATGGTTCAAGAGATAGAGAAATAGCTAAAAATGATTAGATCAAGGCTAAAGGAAGCTTCTGATCATCAAAAGAGTTATGCCGATAGAAAGTGCATACCTAGAGAATTTTTAGTAGGAAATAAAGTATTTCTCAGAGTAAAACCCATGAAGAGTACCATCAACCAAGTTGGATCCTAGATATGTTGGACCCTTTGAGATAATCAAGAAGATAAGTCTAGTTTACTATTGTATTGTCTTGCCACCCAACCTATCCATGATCCACGATAATTTCCATGTATCTTTGCTTAGGAAGTATGTAGCTGATATTGATCATGTATAGAATTTGTCTAACTTTAATATAGGCAACCCTACAACAATTGAAGTACAATCAGTAAATAGTTTGGGGTTTTGTTCCAAACAAATGAGGAACCAAACTTTGGAACAATGTAAAGTTCAATGGGACTGGTACTCAAAAAAGAATGCTACTTGGAAAAAAGTAGTTGATATGCAAAAACATTTTCCATATTTATTTGAATGAATAAAATGTAATTTTGGACTTATTACAAGATACTGGTAAAAACCTAGAGGATTGTGTTTATGCCAAGGGGGTAGAATGTCATGACCCTCTCTCCCCTGGCTAACATTTTCATATAATTTTTTTAATGAATTTATTGTGATATCTTTAATGATAGATTATAATATTTTACTCTATTTTGTTGATAAATGACATGTTACTAATGGACTAGTATTTTTGCAAGAACAAACATCATCAGAAGGGCACACGAAATTTATTGGTTATAGAGTCAAAATGATCTAACATATTTTGTCTTTGCATTATTGACATGTTATACCTGCACTTACATGATAGATGATATTAAGTGAACATAACTAATATATTTTATGAAAGACTAAGGTAAGAAAGATTTTATATTGCTTCCTTAAGAGGATTTAAAGGTTAATATTGCTTTATTAAAATTATTAATATAAATAAAGGACCATTTGCTATATGTAACTTTAGAATAGAGGAAATAAGGACACTTATGACATAATGTTTGCATTAGCTTCAAACCCAACTTAGAAAAATATATTTATGGACAGTTATGAGTTCATTACCCTGAATGAATTACCTCTATATTCCACCTTAAATATTCTTGGAGAAAGGAGAGAGGGGTCAGAGGTGGAAAGGATAAAAATAAATGAAGGATTTGAGAATCATATCTATCATTGCACCAGTGGAGTATATGTTTGTTTGAGAATTGAAGAGGAACCAGATAGCCAACATTACATCATTGAAGAACATCTAGAAATTATTTTACCTCTAGAAACATTTATTTTTAGGTACACTACGTATGCTATCTCTTTTATGGAAATATCTACTTTATTGTGTGTATTCAACATAGATCAAGTTGATTGCTACCATGGACTATGCTATAAATTTGAATAAAGGAATGTATATGCTTAGGAAATACTCTATATGAGATTTCTAAAATTCTATATCTAGTTTTACTCTATAGAATGACCATTTAGGTCTGTTCACCATAGAAAAGCATAGACAAACATTTCTATCCTTTTATAATCCCTTGCTTCACCATATGCACCTTGTATTGTGCATCTGAGCTAAGTAAATCACATGACAATAAATAGATCCCACTCAATGGCCGAGCGTGAACAAGTGAATATTGCTCACACTGTACAACTCGTTTTGATACGTATAATTTAGAAGGTAAAATCAAGTTTTAGTTTATTCTTCCCTATTAAAAGAATGTATCTATTAGGGTTAAATAGAAGGCACCAAGTGCATTCTCCACCTTGATTGATCAGACCCGATTTTGAAACTATTCACTGTGCATCCCTATGTTGAGCATTCCTTTGGAACAACAATCGAAAACCAAATGCAGGCTTGCACAATTTAATTGGATGATATTAAAGCTATTATCCAATTGAAAATTTGTAGGATCCATGTAATCCTCTTGGGATATGGTCAACTTATTTCAAATAGGTTTTAGATTTATGTTTTGGAGGTAGAGAATTTATTTGACGAGACTTCTGCTTGACACGTCATAACGTGTATTAGAAGAGATACAATACAATTTCATTGTTGATTGTTTTTGGAAAAAAAGATTATACATCATGGTAATTTTCAATGAAAGATTAAATCCATTGATTAAGATTGAAAATAAATATTATATTCTTGGATATGTAATATAATACCTTGTATTATTTAAAGAGAAGGAAATAAATACAGTAGAATTAAAGTCTTAAGAAAATATGGTAGTATTTTATGGTATTTGTATTTATGTCCATGCTCTAAAAAAACTTGAGTATTAGTTAGAGAAGTTCTTGGTTAATGAAAGAAAAGACATTTGCTCTTTATTCTTGAAATTAAACTATTAAAGAATAATTGATATATTTTGGAAACATGATAATATTATGATTATGTTATTTAGAATAGGTGGAATAGACTTTTAGATCATGCTTATTCTCTAAAGAATAGAAAGATATTAGTAAGAGAATCTTTATTTTATAACCACGATAGTCTTGTTGATTAATAAATGTATATTCCTTTGGTAAGATTATACTTAAGAATTTTTGGAAGAATTAGTATTAAATGAAGACTTTACAAAAAATATTTAATTCATAAGTTGATGATGATTCACTTGGTTTAATTTTAAGGAAAGAAATAATGAATTATTAGAAATTGAGTCTATATATATAACTAGGTTGTTATGGGTTCTTTAAGGGGAAAGTGAATCCTATTGTACAATGTAAATGAATGTGGGAATTGGGCATGGGGCCCAATAAATGGAAAGGAATATATGGGGTTCCACAATTATATTTTGGTAAGAGATTGCTCAAGGAGAGGTATCTTGTGTAATAGTAGTAGTTTTATGAAGGAATTAAGTTCAATGAGAGGGAATTATGGGGTTCCCTCTATTTTGTAAAAAAAGAGGGAGTTTCACAAAGACTTTTAATGATAAAATCTAAGAATTATGGAGATTCATATTATTTATATATCAAATCTATAGCAAAAGGAATAATGGGTGGCTTTTTGTAAATGGGATAATGGACTTGAAATGAAAATAAATATGGACTAATTTAAGGCTGGGTTTTCTCCCAAAAAGGGTTCCTATGATATATGACGTGTCTGTGTGTCATTAGTTTTTGTATATTTGTTTACAAAATTTATCGATCTATTGTTATGAAATGTATTGGAAGAAATGGAATTATTTAATTTGCTTTAATGGAAAGTATTAACATAAAGAAAGTTAGATGTCTAGATTTTCTTTATTTCCAGCAATAGAATATGGATTTTGCAATTATGGTTTGTAAAATCAAATTATGGAATTAAAAGCATAAAGATATATCTTAGAATCAGCTTGGGGTTTAGGGTTTTCTTCTTGAGAAGCTATATTATTAGATTGTCAATATAAATAGACCCTTAAGGCAGAACAAGGATTAAAAGATATGTGATGTGACAATCCCTTAGGGTTACAATGGGAACTTTAGTAACAAATCATTGAAGTGTACTCTGAGATATGGTAAGCTTAGAATTCCATTATTACTAGATCCATGTGATGAGTTCTCCTGGAGAAAGTGAGACACCTTGTGATAGAGATGTCATGCAGATGATATTCATAGGGATTCGAATGATTGTGGGAGAATTTCTATGGGGGATGTAATTTAGTGAGGAACCCATTGAAAATCCCAATTGAATGAGGGACAACTAGGTAGGATATGCCTCACATTAGACAATCACCTCAATTAAGCCATCCAAATGATTTTTTAATGGTGCACAATATTTTTACACAAAAAGAGGAGTGTAATAGTATAAAAATATTTTGTCTAAATACTAGTTAAGAAATAATAGACACTAGTAGGGGATTTGGTGCCCCTCTTCTCAAAATAATGAGATAGGGTTAACCCCACACTGTGGTCAAAATGTCCTTCAAAATAAAGAAAGGAAATGGGGTGATCACTCAAAGGTGTCCTTTAAGTTGTATGAGTAGTGTATAAGGTAAACCCCATAACTACTATGAGAGTTTGGCTACTCCTATCCACCCGAGGGATGCTACAACATTTGAAACTCGCAACATGGAAAAATCTTATGTGGAATCTATCTGAATAGTTTTGGTTTAGCTTGAACCTTGAAAAAAATTGGGTTAGATTTTTGGGTCGTTACACATTGTCACCAACCTATGACACTTTTGTCACTTAGAATTTATTTCATGTATTTAATATTTCTCACTTTCTTATCTATCTAAAAAGGGGTCCTTTAAGGCAATCCAAAATTCTCTACTAGCTCAAATAGTCTCCTTTGTCATTGATAATATATTTTTTGTTTGTTTTATAGAAAAGTGAAAGCACTATCGATAGGAAAAAGTGCTAGGAGTGCTTCTACAAACTAGTGATGTTTTTGCCTCTATGAAAAAAACAAGTTTTTTTTATCTATAACTATTTTCATTTTAGCATTTAGGACTTAAATCTTGCTTTTGGTTTGATTAGATTAGTTTTTATTTATATTTATTTAACAAATAATCAAAATGTTAAAAAAGAATTTAGTTTAGTCTTAATCACAGAGGGGATGAACTAAACCCTTAAGCTTTAGCATCAAATTAAAATTTCTAATAGTTGCATCTATGATTTGTTTGCTAAATATTTCTTGCACCTTTACCTATTTAAAGAAAAATCATCATTTATTCCATCATCACAAAGTAAAATCATTTTAGTTTTTATCATGATCTAAAATTTCTCATTCATTTTTAAAATAATATATTTATTAACATATTTCCTTATCATCTTATAGTAGTTCCAAAGATCCTAGTTTATGGTTACTAGAGCCACTACTAAGATCTCTAGGATTTATTTAAGGTACACCCATCACTACCACTTGCATAATTCCAGCAATGCAAGAGCACTAGGTGTCTTTTCAATTGATCAACCTATCCCTCTCATGGATCCAAATGAGCTAGTGTTGATCATCCCTTCATTATTTTGAAAGGAACGCTAAGAATTATACTCCATATATGTATTTCTACGTGGATGATAGATGCATGGGAGGGTTGTCTATCCATCTCATATCATTCTGAGCTACACTTCCCTAGAAGCCTCGTTCCTAGTTTCATCAATGTCCTCTATCATTTAATACAAGGAACTAATTAATTTTCTCAATATTATTACCCTAAAAAGGGTTCCAAAACCAAATAACCATATGATTACTCCATCAACTAAATCAGATCCATATTGGGAGTAAAAGGTTCCCATACTTAAAAAATAGTAAGATAAGTATTTTGATTCTTTTTATTTATTAAGAAAGCACTTGTTCAATGTGTTCATGAATACTCATTAATAATTTGCTTCCTTTTAGGATTACATAACTCCCAACCATTTATTCATATCACAATGATGAGATATATCCTTTATAACATAAATTTCTTTGATAACATCTCAAAATAGAATTCATATCTATTCATAACACAAGATAGAAACGTATCCATACAAAAATTACTCTATCAAAATACCATGACTATCATAAGCAAAAGTATAAACAACATGAGAACCTACAAAATCATTCACACATAACATAGTTGCTTTACCCTAGGAGAAACCCAGAATTGGGAAAACCCAACATTAAGGTCTGTACTCTTTTATTATTTTGTCAATTTGGAACATAGTTACAAGCAAGACTTCTGTAAGTCCCCATTTCCTTTACTGGGAATACATTTTATTCCTAGCACCTTGCCACCCGAGTTTTCCTTTCAACTCAACTTATCCACAATCCATGGTATATCAATTATCTTAAAAGAGAAATATACATTGTACTTCCTACTTCTCCAGCGTTGCTGGATGTAGCTAAAACTTGTTCCAACCTTGTTGTCTCAATAATAGAGAAATTATTCCAGCTCAATAGAAACCACCACATATATAGTTAAAGAAGAGCAAATACTCTATTTGGTTAATCCTCTGACTCCTACTCTAGCAAAAATTATGCATTCAAAAATCTAGCAATGGATGACACCCAACTCTGAAAACCTACTAAGTTAACACAGTCAACAAGGTATCCCTGCAATCCTCTATCATTATTCTGATAGCAACTCTGCTATCCTCAATAACAAGGTAATTAGGAGTATTTTCGAAGCTAAAACAACAAGAAAATACATATATGTTTCTATAATAAAAATAATAAGTCCTAACATGCCCTAAGCTAGTCTAGAACTTTAATCTAATATGTTTTCTCAACTGCATCTATTCAAAGTAAAGAAAAGTAAAGGACATCTCAGTTATAATTGGACATTCTTCAATATTTATAATTTTCATGTCAAGGCTAAAACATCTATGGCATAGAGGTCCTCAGATACAGTGATACCTTCGTCATTTACCTCCTATCAATATCATTCTAGTTAGCTCACATTATTTCAAAGCTTGGCAAAGTAAAACTAGTTGCTATAGTTTTCTAAAGCCTAACTTTCTAGAGATAACAATGCAATACACATTACTAACATAAGCCTATCAAGGTGTGCAGTTTTCTATAGGATCCATTTTCAACTACCTGCCATTAGCTTTTTTACTGGTAGAGAAACACTTTGGATTCGATCCCACAACTTGCATTATCGAGTATATCTAACACTTGGAATCCAACCTAGTAAGTTAAGAGATTCATTCTAGCCATATTTTGATTGGAAACCAATCACAAAGATCACTCACTATCTTGGCATTACCTAGTTCTACATTGATACAACTTGGCTCCTCGGTTCACTACTAGTTCCTCATGCATAATAAGGAAAAGGAAAGGAATGCACTCTGGTCACACATGCTACATCTATTATGATAGTTTAAGTCACACATGCTACATCTATGGAATAACTTGAGTCACACATGCTACGTCTATTGAACAACTTAAGTCACACATTGGACTATTCTCCACTAGAATTGGCGACCATCATGACACACACGAATACCAATAATTTTAACATGTATAACTACAAATTTTACTCTAAATAATTATAGCTGAGTATTTCTAAGGTTACCTCGAGTACATAGTCCATTCTAGTCCAAAATTTCTCTTCTACTCTCATGTTCCTGAACCTCATTTCCAACAATGATTTTCCTCTCTCCTTCCTGTATCTATCCCTTTGTCTCCTTGCTTTTTTTTTTTGTTCCCTTATTTTTCTCCATTTTACTTACCACTCCTTATGAACTATTCGTCTCCTCACTTCATTGCCAAAACTTGGCATAGTCACCCAATTTCTAAATTGTTATTTTCCTCTAACCATTAGTTTGAGACCTCAAATGCCAAAAAATATATGTTTCCATAAAGAGTACTTTGTGGCCAAAACATCAAAAGTGCCCATGGATTAAAGACTAGATGTTTCTCTTATCTCATGTTCTCCTCTAAATAGACTTTATAAATATGGAGTAAGTCCACCATGAACTAACCACTAGGAGTTAAGAAATAAAGATAATAAATCATATTCAACTTATTCAGTTATGCATAAGGGGGCGGAGGTCCAAGGTTCAAATCTCGGGCCTCGTCGGACTGAACGCTTGTCCCTTTCCTGGTGCTTTCAGTGGCGTAAAAGGTTTAAAATGATTATGGCATGGTGGTTATAGGGGCGGACTGCACGAAGATTTGTGTGGCGGCTTTTGGGGCGGACAACGCAGAATACTGTGGTGGCCATAAAAGCTGGACAACCTGCTCGAATTCGTGGCGGCTACCAATTCCACCATGTAAATTTAAAAAAAAAAAAAAAAAAAACTTATTCAGTTATGCTTAACCAAAAATTCTCTTTTTTTGAAAAATATTGAAGTAGCAATTATAGTTTCCTTATATATTGTTCGAACAAATATAAAATACATTTCCATAAGAGAGGACATTCATCCATGCAACGCCTCCAATATTCCGACAATTATCACAATATTTCTCATAAGATTTCCCTTTTTGTGGTTACTCTTCTACCTTTGTAAGGGTCTGTTCCTACAAAAGTATAATTTTCATTAGTAGCATCATGTTCCCATATTTTTTTTTTTTAAATTGAAAAAACTTGTATTAAAACAAATATCAATTACAATATGGGAAGAGACTCTTCCCAGCCGAATTCAGAGAGAACACATGCTTACAATAGTAGAAGAAGATTTGCAATGGAGCCAAATCTCCTGAACCATTAACTAGCTAGCAGGGGGTCGGCATGGACAGATGATGCAGCTTGTCACGAAATCGTGACACTATTCTTCTCCTTAGGCCGCGAACATGCAACATGTCATGATATCGTGACACCTTTCCCCTTTGGCCGTGAAAAAGCAACATGTCACGATATCACGACATTTTCCTTCTTTGGACGCAAAAATTCAACAAGTCACGATATCGCGACACTTTTCTCCTTTGGGCACGAAAGTGCAACATGTCGTGATATCGCGACACTTTTTCTCTCTCGACCGCGATGAAGCAACATGTCACGATATCGCGACACCTTTTCTCCTTTGGTCGTGAAAATGCAACATGTCGTGATATCACGACACCATTTCTCCTTTGGTCACGAAAATGCAACATGTCGCGATATCGCGACACCTTTTCTCCTTTGGCCATGAAAATGCAACATGTCACGATATTGTGACACCTTTTCTCTCTTGGCCATGAAAATGCAACATGTCACGATATTGCGACAACTTTCCACCCCTGGCCATGACGAAGCAGCATGTCACGATATCGCGACAACTTTCCACCGTAGGCCGCGACGAAGCAACATGTCGCAAAATCGTGACAACTTTCCTTCCTTGGCCATGACGAAGCAACATGTCGTGATATCACGACAACTTTTTGCCCTTGACCGCGACGACGCAACATGTCACGATATCACGACAAATTTTTGCCCTTGACGGCGAGGACGCAACATGTTGCGATATCACGACAACTTTCCTCCAGCGACCGCGACGGTGCAACATGTCACAATATCGCGACAACTTTCCTCCAGCGACCATGACGGTGCAACATGTCGTGATATCATGACAACTTTCCTCCAGCGACCGCGACGGCGCAACATGTCGTGATATCGCGACAACTTTCCTCCAGCGACCGCGATGGTGCAACATGTCGCGATATCACGACAACTTTTCTCCAGCGACCGCGATGGCGCAACATGTCATGATATTGCGACAACTTTTCTCCAGTGGCCGTGATGGCACAACATGTCACGATATCATGACAACTTTCCTCCAGCGACTGCGATAGCACAACATGTCGCGATATCATGACAACTTTCCTCCAATGACCACGACGACACAACATGTCGCGATATCATGACAAATTTCCTCCAGTGACCGTGATGGCGCAACATGTCGCGATATCACGAAAAATTTCCTCCAGTGACCGTGATGGTGCAACATGTCACGATATCGTGACAACTTTCCTCCAGCGACCGCGATGGCGCAACATGTCGCGATATCGTGACAACTTTCCTCCAGTGACCGCGATGGCGCAACATGTCGCGATATCGTGACAAATTTCCACCCTTTGATTTTTCTTTGATCATTGGCTCAAGGACCTTTCCAGACCCTGTCTAATCACCTCATCCTCAATATCCATGTCACTGTGCAACTAAACTCCAACCTCCTTTTTCGCACCCATCTTAGCCAAAAAGTCAACCGCTTTGTTCAAATCTCTACTCGCATAAACTGGGATCACATCCTCCAATTCCTTCCATAATTCTTTAATTTGGGTAACAAGAGCCCTCAACCTCCAAGATTTCAGATCAAAGTTCCTCATGCAGTCTAGAGCTCCAACCATTATTTGCGAGTTTAATTCAAGAATAATCCTGTGGTGGTCATGTTTCACTGCCCAAACAGAAGCAGACTTGATGGCAATGGCTTCAGCTTCATTGTTAGTGGTTCTTCCCAGGCCTTGCAATTCCCAATAGAGCACAGTCCCAACATGGTTTCGGTACACCACTCCAATTTCGGCTCTACCCAGATTGCCTTTTACAACTCCATCAGTATTGATTTTAATCCAACCTTCAGGGGGAGGTTTCCAACAATTTTTGTCTTGTCCCTCTTGCAGTTCAATGCGTTCTTCCATAGCTCCAATGTCAATTTGAGCTTCCTCATCAACATGAACAGCCACAGTTTCGATAACCTTGCTCCAAATGGTCTGCCAAACCCCGTCAAGAGCAGTAAAAGTTTCTCTAAAAATTTTGGCATTTCTTTCTAGCCATACTTGCCACCAGATAAAGCTTAAACCGAGATCCCAACCAAAATGAAGAGCTTTAGATTTGAATCTACCTTTCTGCCATTTTGTCCAGATATTCATCCGGTTCAAGTCACCACTTAAATTTTAAAGTATGCAAACCAACGCAGCCAAATATATCGGGTGAAAGGGCAACCAAACAACAAATGGTCAACAAATTCCTCGCTCTTGTAGCATAGAACACATTGAGAAGGGCCGATGATACCTTTTGATCTGAGATTATCAAAAGTAAGGATTCCATTGTGCATGCACTGCCAGGCAAAAAATTTAACTTTCGGCCAGTCTTTAGAGTGCCAGATTTTCCTCCAGTTCTCAACCTAAAAAGTATGAAGGGGGGCTCTGGGAGAATGTTGTCATATCCGTCCTTTACTGTATAGATGCCAAGACTCCCAAAGCCCCAAGATAATTCATCCTCCATGTCTCCCCCTGAAAGAAATATTTTTGTTAGAATTTTAATCATGATGGGAGTCAAATCCGGAGGGATTGAAATGGGCCACTCATCCAAATTCTTGAACTGCTTAAACTTACACTCCCCCAGCTGAGTAGTTGTGAAATAAATTTCAATACGGATCCATCCCTTGGCTTCAATGGCAACTTTTATTGGTTGTAATTCTAGAAATTCAACAATGATGGGTGGGAACTGATCCCAAGAATTTGTCCAAAAACGAGCCTTCTCCCCTCTTCCCACTTTCCAAAATAAGCGGTCTTTAACAACCTGAGACCCTAACTTGAGAGCTTGCCAAACTAGGGACCCAGTACCATCCAAGGGGATGTGAGCAACATCGATTGGGTTGGCCTGTCCCAGGTATTTTCTAGTTAGGATTCTACTGAAAAGGGAGATGGGTTGGGAGATCCATCTCCAGTACAGCTTTCCAACCGAAGCTTTATTATTCAACTTAGATTTTCTCAAACCCAGACCTCCTTTAACCTTGGGCTGGGTAACTTTATCCCAGCCCACTAAGGCCCACTTTCTCTCTCCTTTTGCTCCTTCCCATAAAAACTTTCTAGCCATCCTGTCCAAATATTTCCATATTGTAACCGGGGCAACCAGGATAGAGAATTTGTAAATTGGCATGGCTTGAATGACTGACTGTAAGAATGTTAATCTGCCACCATAACTTAACCACTTGTGAGACCAGTGATTAATTCTGTCCTTGATACACTCCAAAAGATTCCTCCATGTGTCTAATTTTAGCTTCTTAAAGTGCAAGGGGACCCCCAAGTAAACCATTGGGAGAGAAGTCCTTGTGAATCCTAGGATTTCTAATTTTTTTTTCTGAAGCCTTTGCTCCAGATTAAAAAAAACCACTTTGGATTTCTTTTCATTAATGACCTGTTGAGTAGCCCTGAGATAGACATTAAGAGTATCCCTAATCATTCTTGCTTCCCTAAAGCTGGCCACTCCCACCAAACCAGTTTCATCCACAAACTGCAGGTGCGTTAAAAATTCGTCACCCACCCTGATACCCAATAATCTACCTTGCTGTCTTCTCCTCAAGAAAAGTCTACCAAGACCTTCAGCCAAAATGAGAAAAAGATAAGGAGAACATGGATCCCCTTGGCATAGTCCCCGAGTAGCTCCAAATGGTTGCAAAGGAAGGCCCTTGATTAGCACAAAGTAAGTCGGGGTAGAGACACAACTCATGACCCACTCTATCCAGTCCTGAGAGAAACCAAAGGCTGCCATCATTTTAGCTAGGAAACTCCATTCAACCCTGTCATAAGCCTTTGACATGTCCAGTTTTATGAACATCCCTTTATTACCAGAAGTGTGCATTGAATGGATTGTTTCCTGGGCCATAACCACCCCATCCAGAATCTGTCGTCCCTCAACAAAATCCCCTTGCTCATAGGAGACAATGTTGTGAAGAAGAGGTTTTAGGCGCTCAACCATTACCTTTGTGATTATTTTGTACAACACATTACATAAGGCAATAGTCCTATAATCTGAAATATGAACCCCCTCCTCCCCTTTTGGAATTAAGGTAATGAAAGTGTGGTTTATAGCTTTAAGCATTCTCTTATTTTCTCTGGACTCTTCTACAACAACCCTTACATGTTCCTCTAAGTAGTCCCAAAAAGCCTGAAAAAACTCAATTGGAAAGCCGTCTGGACCTGGAGTTTTACCAGTGCTCATTCCAAAGACCACAATTTTCAATTCATCTCTATCAATGGGTTTGAGGAGGGCCTGATTTTCATCCTCAGAAATAATAGCAGGTATGATAGAAATAACTTCATTTTGGGCCTCTACATCTTGTACCACACTTTCCTTAAAAAGCTTAGAAAAATAATCCATAGCATGGGAATGTATACCTGGAAGTGTATCAAAGGAATGACCGTTCTCATATTGAAGGGCCTCCATCTTATTCATCTATCTTCGAGCACAAGCAGTCCGATGAAAGAATTTTGTATTTCTGTCCCCTTCTAATAACCAGGTGGTTCTTGCTCTCTGCTTCCAATAGGTCTCCTCCTGGTTGTCAATGTCCTCAACCACTGTACACAAGGCATCATCCTCAGCTTTGAGCTAGTCTATAATTACTCCTTCTCTGAACTATTTTTGGACCTCATCCCATCTGGCCACCAATGGAGCTCTTTGGGCCAGGAAGTCCGATTTATTAGCACGCCTCCAATACTTCAACTGAGTTTTGACATATTATAGTTGTTTGTGGATTCTGAACATTGCTCTCCCATAAGCTGGGCGGCCTTCTTCCCACCACTGTGGAATTTTCTCCCGAAGTTCTTCTTTCTAAAGCCAAAAATTTTCAAATCTAAAATGTTTGTGATGCTGCCCCATCCTAGTCCCGCATTCCAACAGAATGGGATAGTGATCTGAAACAAAGCCTTCTAAAATCTAAAAAATTATATTCCATTTTACAAACACCTCCTTTGAAACTAGAAAATGATCTAGCTTAACCTTCCTGCTATGTGGCTCCCGCCTTTTATTAGTCCAAGTGTAGTTAATGCCAGGACATTTAATGTCCACTAAGTGCAAAGCCTAGACTTGGGCAATCATGAAACGGTCCCCTGGGTCCAAAAATGGTGTTCCCCCTTCCTGGTCTCTAGAAGATAATTTAGCGTTAAAGTCCCCCGCTATAATCCAGTCTAGATCTTCCCTTGAGGTTCGCATGTTATGCACAACCTTCCACTGCCACCTCTGACCATCTAGGTTTTGAGACCCATAAAAGTTTGTGATTAGAACGTGTTCCGCAGTGACATTATTCCTAAAAATAGAAGTGAGAACCCCCCTCCAGGAAATATATTCTATTGTAGACCATTCAAAAGAGTTCCACAGAGTAACAATCCCCCCTGAGGCACCTTGGGAAGCCACATCCATATGACCAGCACCCCTCCAAAGTTTGTTGACTATTTTAGACATAAGATCTAATGACATCTTAGTCTCCTATAAAAGCAAAAAATTAGTATTACGATTCACTAAAAGTCTTTGAAAAGCAGATTGATGGGTTCTGCTGTTTAAACCCCTCACATTCCATGATTGTATAATCATTGGTTACCCTGGGAGAAATAAGATTCTATTGTCCTCACCGATCCTCCCGTGATCAATTTTTCTCCTTGGGCTGCTAGAAACTCCTTATTGCATCATGTTCCCATATTAAATGTATGTTTCTCATATCCAAAATTGGAATTATCCTACATCCCACAAAGGATTCACATCTCATTTTTTCCATAAGAAACAAGCAAATTTGCATTATCAAACTGATATAGTCAACCATTCTATCCATAAGCAATACAACAAAACATAAATCCATCAAAATAGGAAGTCTACCAAGGGTGGTTTCATGATAGTTTTAGGTTTTTATTTGTGCATTTGAATGAAGTATTAGGGTTAATATTAGTTAAAGAAGTATATTAGGATACACATAGGTGTTTTCCAAATTGATCCATCAAACATAAAACTCTAAGCTCACAATTTATCCCTAATATCAAGGTGAGAAAAGGGAACATTATGATAGATCCCCAAGAGGCCCTTCATGATATTATCTACCTTCTCAAAACAAACATATACAGATTTATATCTTAATAATTTGATAAAAGTTTTTGAGGCACTTGACAAGTGTTTAAAAAAGAAGATATAAATAAATAGATTTCCAAGATTTTAAAAAATGTAAGGACCCTAAATTAATCATAAAGTAATAATACTTCACAATATTATACCCAAATTACTTACATTAATGGATTCATTGGTAGGACTGCAATTATGAGAAGTCATAATATTTGGATAGCCTTTTTCCATACAAAACAAACAATATATCCTTTAGATTTCTAAAAGTCAAATAGATCTAAAGCTAAATGCTAGCATTTAATAAATGACATGTTTTAATAGGTTTAATATGTAGTTTATGGAATATCTAGATAAAGAAGAATTGATTTGGATTAATTTGCAAGAAGAGGTCAATTATTGCAAAATATATGGAGGAAAAGAAACACCATGTTTGCATTCAAGACATGTAGATCATTTTAAATAACAATCATTATACTAAGAAAAGCATATATTTTTAGTTATTAAAATTGAATAATTCAAAATAATAGAAATAGAGATATGATTTATGTCATAATGTTTTAAATAAATTAAAATTTTAGAAGTACATTAGGGTTCACCTTTCCCATGAATTAAACTTAGATCTTCACTAATAAATCGTAACACGTTTTACCATTACAATATCGTTAAAACTGAATTAAGTCATGATTGTTTATGTCATAGGTTTTGGTTAAATTAAAAAGTAATTAGGAGTCAAGATATCCTATGGTAGGGAAGCTTGAATTTCTCAAGTGGGTGTCTGTTTAGAAGTTTTAAGAGGACTTTAATTGAAGTTTTATACTATGCTTCTTTCGAATTTTGCTTGTAGTGGCTTTTAGATAAATTCACAAAACTAAAAATGAAAGGTAAAGAAAATGTCAATCAAAGGTTCCATGTGGCATACAAATATTTTTGCAAGTGCCTAAAGTAAATTTTCCAATAGAAATTTATGGGGCTTCACATTTTTAGCATAGATTCTATTTCATTTTAGCAATGCTTATTTTTTCCTTATAGTTATGAGATTATCCACCCACTTATTATAGGAGCAGTTACCCTCAACATGGGAACCTACCTTAAATATGATTTTTTAGGATCCTTGATCGGTAAACTATTGATAATAGTTATTTATTAATATTTATTATTTAACATCATTGTATTATAATGATTTATCTACATAAAGAGACCATGTGTAATTTTAATCATTGGTATTTAATATGGATTAAGAAGGTTACTCAAAACATTAGCTTTTATATCATTTTGTTGAACAAATATCTCCTATCAATCATAATGAGTTATGAAAATGTATGCTTTCATAATAAAATTAAATACAAGACAACACTAAAACTCTTGCACATGAAAGTAAAGTTAGCTAACAAAAAATAACATTCCAAGCCCATGATCAAAGAATATTGAAAAGCATCATAGTATAATTCAAAATAAGAAACTCTAAATATGATTGTATTACTCAATGGAGAAGCCTTGCTTAAATAGGCAAGGGTGTACAATATCAACCATTCGATCATAACAAAAAAGAGAAGGGATGAATATCCACCGTACAACAAGAGGTATGATATGAGTCATATATCATGAGGTAGGTATAACTGAATGGATCACAACCCTCTAAAATTAACAAATTAGGATAAGAACAAAATGACAACAAGAATATCTTGGAACACGTACTATCCTAGTAAACTTAAAATATACTCTAACACCCCCCTTAAGTGATACTAGGAGGTAGTGGATAAATAAAAAAAAACTAAACAAGTGGCATATCCATAGATATGAGTCCCAACAACAAGGTTTGATAAGGTACTCATGTACAATATATCCATAAAAATTTGCTAGAAAGATGATGAAAAACCATGTGGAAAAAAAAATCTTCCAAAAGAGAAAGAATAAAGAAGAAATAATAAAGAAGAAAGAAGAAAGAAGAAATATGTGGAGGAATTTTGTCATCCTAAGCAAGCCATGAAACTCAAGGTAGTGAGGTGATGTAAAATATTTCATAAAGATGTCCATAATCTACTACTGAGTCGAAAGATACTCCAAGCTGAGAACTCCATCCTGAATGTGTTATCAAATGAAGTGCATGTGAACCTCAATGTGCTTGGTGCACTGATGCTCAACAATATTGCAATAAATATGAATTACACTTTGGTTATCACACCAAAGTACAATAGGGTGATCCTAGGAGAAACCAAACTCTACCAATAACCAACAAAGACAAAAAGCCTCCAAAATGGCTATGACAACTGCCCTATATTCTATCTTTGTAGATGATAATGTAATATATTATTGCTTCTTGCATGACCAAGCATCTAGAGAAGAACCAAGACAAAAAACATAACCTGAGATGGAACTTCTGCCATCGACTAAACCTGCCTAGTCTGAATTAGTGTATCCTACCATCTCTGTAGAACCTCTAGCATAGAATAAACCAAAGTGAGTAGTGCCCCATAGATATCGAAGAATCCTCTTGGCTACCTACCAATGACTATCATGAGGGGCATGTGCAAACTGAGAGACCAACCCAACAACATATGAAATATCAAGGTAAGTATGGGTAAGATACATAAGACTCCCCACTAGCTATCTATACAAAGTGGCATCACAAAGAGGTGATGTGCAAGAGGAAGTCAAAGTAACCCTTGATTGAAATAGTGTAGATGATGAATTGTAATCAACCATTCTAAATCACTATAGTAGATATAGGTGTATACTTCTACTTACGTAATATATCCTTGAATCTATCTAAGTGACCTATAACCCAAGAAAGTAATGAGCTAGTCCTAGATCTACCATCTCAAATACCTCAAAGAGAGAATACTGAACAATCTAAATGTGAGTAGTGGAACTACTGGTAAGAAATAAATAATCAAAATAAATAACAAGTATGGTGATGTCCTCTCCATCTCACCTAATATAAATTGTATGATCAGAATGACATTACAAAATTCCAATAGAGAGAAGGAAGGAATCCATATTATTATACCAAGCTTGAGGAGCTTGTTTGAGACCATATAGTGACCTTCATAGTCAACAAACAAGAGAAGAATCCTAAACAAAACTAATAGGATGCTCCATATAACTCTCTTCCTAGAAATATTCATATAAGAATGCACTCTTTAAATCCATATGATAAACAAACCATCCCTCTAATGTAATAAGTGCAAGTACAAGATAAACTGAATCCATCTTGGTGATAGGAACAAAGGTTTGAGAGTAATCAATATTTTCAACCTATGAAAAGCCCTTAGCCATAGGACATGCTTTGTACTTGTTAATGGATCCATATACTACATATTTGGTTCAATAAACCCACTTACAATGAACTAACTTTCTTCCTTTAGGAAGAGGAACAATATCCCAAGTGTGATTCTTCATAAAAGAATAATACTTAGTTGTTGTTCCATCATTCCACTCCTGTATCCCATGAGCCTGTGAAAGAGATTGTAGATCACTCAAAAATGATTTATAATCAAGGCCAGTACCTGTAGAATGTGCATGAGCATATTTGGAAGGTGGAAGATCTTGAATAAAATGTTCTACCTTATCAATTATGATACTTTATCATCTAGACATGGTGACAACCAATGTAGGATACTCAACACTAGGTTCTTCATTAAGATGTTCCTCATTCTAATCAACAATGGAAGGATCATGAGGATTATCTAGTGAAGAAGAAGAAGAAGAAGGTGAAGTAGGAAGAGAAGAATCATGAGGAAGAATATGCTCATTGAATTAAATATGTGTTTGAAAAACAACATCATGTATATCAGGATCAAGAAGTTGATAAGCCCTCATGTCCTCACAATAGCCAACAAAAATGAGTTGCTTGCTATTCCTATCCAAAGACTTTCATTTCTTCTTTGGAATATAGGCCCAAGCATGGCTTCCAAAAACTCTAAAAAATGAGACATCAGGCCTATGTATAGACCAAGCGTCCTTTGGAGTTATATGCTCAAGTGCCTTGTGGGGTGTGTGATTCTGAATGTAATTTGTATAGTTATCTGCTTTAGCCCAAAATATAAGTGGAAAATCCGTAGAGTGCATCATGTAGTTAGTCATCTTTTTCAAGGTTTGGTTATTTATTTCTACCACATAATTCTACTGTGGTGTGTGAGGGACATAATTTTGATGAACAATACCAAGTGCCACAAGGAATTCTACAAATTATTTGCTAAAATACTCCCTCCATTATCTATGTGAAAAATTTTAATGCAAAAAGAAGCCTAATTCTCGACCAAAGCCTTAAATACTTTGAAGTGAGAGAAAACATCACTCTTGTACTTGAGAAAATATACCCAAGTATACCTCAAGAAATCATCTATGAATGTCAATGCATATTTAGCTCCTTTGAAAGAGGCATGTGGGAAGACCATCAAATCACTATGTACAAGCTCCAAGGGTGAAGATGCTCTATGTGACTTACCTTTGGGAAATGGGTCTTGGTGTTGTTTCCCAAGTGCACAACCAAGACAAACACCATAAAGACATGAAATATTAGGTAAACCAACAACCATATCATGATTGCTCAACTCTTTCAAATACCTGTAATTGAGATGTCCAAATCTCTCATGCCAAAGTTTTCTCTCAAAATCTGCATGAGAAACTAAGCATGTATTAGAAGAAGTATCATCAAAACCCTTAAAATGATATAGTGTATCTATTATCAACAAATCCTTGTGTAATCAATGAATGTGGTTCCAAAAAAATTCTAATTTCAGCTCCTTATGGTGTGAACAAAACAATATTTCCTATCCTAGAGTTACAAATTTGATAGATAGTAAGAAGATTGGTGGTAACATTTGGAACATAGAGAACATCATTGATACGACCACCATATAACAAGATATTACCTTTCCCTTTCCCTTTAGGATTAGGTTTAAGCTTACCTTTTCCTTTAAAATTGGATGCTACTAAAGCCTTAGACAAAGAGGTGGGAGGTTCAAGAGTGGAAATTTTGATTTCTTCCCAAGTAAGTCTATCATAAAACTCTTCTAAAGTGGGAAATTTGAAGGTTGCACCAAGAGCATCCATGGTAGAGAGAAAGGTGGAGGTAAATATTTGAAATGGCCCCCTTAACTTTACCAAAATTAGATACACACATTCCTCTCCAGTTTTAGTTTTACCACTTCCCTTCAACTATTTCAAGAGCTCTTTGAATTTTGTGAGATAGTAAAAAATGGTGGGGAAATCATCAGGAGACGAAGTTGTAAGTTCCACATCAATTTTTATAGACCTTATTTGATCAACTTTACAAAATAAATTCTCTAATTTTTTCCAACAACTGAAAAGGATTTATACAACCATATAAGTGAAACCAAAGACTCTCATTTACATTTGTTAATCAAACCCCTTACTTCATCCATTTTCATTTTCAACAAAGATATCGTATTCTTTTGTGAAAACATGTTGTTTTTCTTCAAGAAAATGTAATAGAAATTTTTGTGCAAGGAGTTTTAGCATGCATGGTCTCCATGTGTGATAATTGTATGGTGTGAGAGGCTCAATTAAAGTTAATGAATTCATCTTGCAAACACCACAAGAAAGGAAGCCAAACAACACAAAGGGTGCAAAAATCTGCACCAACAACAAATACCAACCCCCCACCCAAAAATATTTTATTCAATCTTCTTACAATGGGATACCCCCACAAAAAAATCCTTGGCTTACAATGATATTTTGATACAAAGGATCAGTTCAAGTTGAAGCCCTCAAAATGTTGCTCACAATGCAAAAACTTTCATCGAAAACAAACAAAAAAATGAGCAAAAATATGAGGAAAACAAACTTTAAGATTTAAAAAAATCTCCAAATATTCAAAAATTGATTTCAAAAAAATACTTTAGATGCCATCAATATGACCTTGAAACAGATGGAGTGTTGAGTTGAAGAGATACAAATCAGGAAGATAAATCCAAAGCTTCTTATGGTTTTGAAAATGGACTCCAAATACTTTGGTTATGCAATTATTGGAAAGAGGCTCAAATATTTAATTTTGGACACCATTAAAACTTCAAACAACAAATATTTAATCAAAAAATATTAAATATAAATATCCACAAAACTTGAGGCTTGGAATGCCGATATCCGTCCACCAAAATTGAAATCCGTCCATCGAAAAATTGAAATTCGTCCATCAAAAAATCGAAATTCATCCACCAAAAATTGAAATTCGTCCACCATAAAATCAAAATCCATATTCTAGAAAGTCAAAATCCATCTGCCTAAAAATCAAAATACGTCCATCGAAAAATTGAAATTCGTCCATAGGAAAATCGATATCCATCCACCAAAAATCAAAATCCATCCGAAAAAATAGTTTTGGCAGTGAAAATTAACCAAAAAATAATGTTGCAATGATCATTGAAGCCGCACAAAATAAATCTATTCTTGGTATCCTCACAATGCGTATGTCTATTCCTTATACTCATGAATCATATCAATAGGAGTAGATCTAAAGAAAGACAATGTACAACAGTGAATCCACCAAATCTTATGCACAAACGATGTCCTAAAGCAGATCCAAATGAGCTTCCTCTTACATGTCCAAATATGGGAAATAGATGTAAAATATTTTAATGGATGATTTAAAATATTCTGATACCATGAAAAAAATGTTAGCTAATGCAAAATAACATTCCAAGCCCAAGATCAAAGAATATTGAAAAGCATCACAATAAAATATGAAAGAAGAAGCTCTAAATCTAATTGTATTACTCAATGGAGAAGCCTTGCTTAAATAGGCAAGGGTGTACAATATCAACCATCCGATCATAATAAAAAAGAGAAGGGATGAATATCCACCGTACAACAAGAGGTGTGATATGAGCCATAGATCATGAGGTAGGTATAACTGAATGGATCACAACCCTCTAAAAATAACAAACCAATATAAAAACAAAATGACAACAAGAATATCTTGGAACATGTACTATCCTAGTAAACTTAAAATATACTCTAACAACACATTTTGTATTAAAATTGAAAAATGGGCATATATAATATGGTTCAATAAAAATACTCTTTCTTTAAATATGCTTACTTTACAATTATATATACATAATTAATCATAACATAGCAAATGAAAACTTGATTGAAAATAATGAAAAATAATTTGAAAGTTTTATTGAGAATTTGACACTAACCATCTAATTTTTCTTTTCCATAATAGGTAGTTATCCTTCAGAATAATTTTGACCTCAAAATTAGAAACAAACACATGATTTTTATGACATTTTAAAATGAATACATCTAATTCATGATATACAATTTCGTTAAAGTTATCCAAAATATAATTATGTATAAGTTTGTAATAAAAAAATGTGATGGAACAAAGCGATAAATTTGGCTATAATATTTATGAAAGGGGTGTAAACCCTAGGGGCAATTAAGTGATAAAATAAATAAATTTGGCTACAGTCTTCATAAAGGGATGCAAATCCTAGGTGTAGTCAAGCATTGAAGGAAGAGGGTTTTTTGTAGACCGTCTCTTCAGTCTATGAGAAAGTCTCTTCAATCAGAAGAAATATCATAGGGATATTTGGGTTCACAGGTGGATGAACCTCTACCCTCTATCAAGATTTCAAAAGATGAATTTGGGTTGGATCTGATTGATCATGAAGCATGAACAATTATCTACAAAATAAAGGGGAAAAAACCATGTCTAAGGAGCTCAAAGGATACATTAAATATTTGTGGACCAGTACAGAATTCCAAGTAAACCTTCCACCAAAAAAATTCTTTTATTTTTCTTTTTCTAATTTAGCAGATAGAGATAGGATAAAGTATTATAGATTTAATTGGTTTTTCGGATGAAGGGGTGTCTATATAATATATTGGACTCCTAGTTTAGACCCCTTTATAGAAGAAGTTAATGACTTCCTAGTCTAGATGAATCTTTATGTTCTTCCTATAGAATTTTAAGAAGAAAATATATTCACCAAAATTAGTAATACCATTGGTGCCTTACAATATATGAATGTCCAAATAGAGAAACATTTCTCTAATAAAATTAATATGAGTAAAGCAAGATTGGATGTTTGGATGGATGTTTTAATTCTTTGGCCTCAATCCATTACTATCTCCTCAACCAAAGGGGAATGGATCCAAAATATTGAATATGAAATCTTCTTCCTAATATGTTATGGCTTTCAACAATATGGCCACCTAAAGAATATATGCTTATTCATATGATCATTATCTAATTCCTCCTTGGTGGAGGAGAAGGCCTTGCATGTGAGTGATTCAAAAACTTCAAATACCTTAGTTTAAAATAAAGAAGCTCATCCTCCAGATCCACCAATTTTATAGTAGGAATCATGTGAGAAACATAAGACTCAACCCGAAAAGATAATTTGAATTAAATCATTGATAAAAGCCAAATAATTACTAAAGACCATCCAAACATTTTCATGGAAATATTAGTACCTCATATGGTATTCTTAAATATAATTATGAAACAATCGGTGATGACCAATTTTTTAAAAATGAATATGCTACAAAATGTGTTAAAACTAGATATTACCTCAAGAGCTTGAAGTTCAAAAATACATTCTTAGATCTTTCCACTCTAAAGAAGGAAGAATCTCTGCTACAGAAGAAAAATAATTGAACTGATTTCCTCTTTGATGGATGACTATTATGTTTGTTTTTCTTTTATTTGTTAGAGTTGTGTCATGTAAGGGTTGTTAGTTCCTTCAAAAAAAGAGAGTTGATTATGGAAACTTCGTAGTTTGAGGAATATGAAGAATATCTTTGATAGAAAGGCATATATGGGTATGCTTAATTAACTTGTTAGAAATGTAATGAGAGCAATGTAATGTTTTATTTTTGTAATGGTAGTAGCCCCAATAGAAGCCACATATAGCTTATGAAAAAAAAAGTTTGCAATGAAAATATAGTAGATGAAAAATTATATCAAAATATGTGGAACTTTAAAATATTAGAAAATTTAGCAGTAGTCAAATAAGTTGCATTTTGTATCACAAGAAGAGAATTCACTTAATATATTGTTTAGATTTTTACATGTTTAGATTTCAAGTCTTTAGTCAAATAATTATAAATTGATCCTTATCAATCTATCTAATTTCAAGGTATCATTCTTTATCTAATGAGTATGTCTATTTAACATAAGATATTTTTAGATTATAATTATATTTTTTATTTTAATTCAAAATAAATTGGATCTCGTTGAACAATATAATAAATATATAACAAACATCTTTTAATGCATTGATATGATTTAAAATGTGGATTTATACTAATATATTTACATAGATAAATATTAGTAATAATTAAATATTTCATATCAAATGGAATGAGAACAACCAATTAAATCATTGAACTTTCAAGGAGGAGCCCAAAGTTTGAATCTTGTCAAGGGATACATGCATAATTGTCTAAGTTGTGATACCACTATAATCATGATGTAATATGGATGGAAACGTTTCAATTGTAAATAACCAATTAAAAATAATTAAATATTTCATACAAATTATAATTTAAAAAATAATTCAATAATAATAATAATATTAATATCTAAAATTATAGAAAACTATTAAATTGTAATGAAAAACTAAGATATCCCTTGGTGGACAACAAGCCTGTGGACTGCCCCACCTAGACATGTGGTAACTACATCAAAGACTTGGGAAGACTACCCAAGTGGAATGACCAATGATTTGTGAGAATAAGAGAAATATTTTGAGGGCTTAAAATTTCTAGTGATTAACTGGTTGAGAGAAGTCCTCATGAATGGTCGAACACAAAGATAATATTAAGCACTAGTAGGTGTGGTTAGATGATATTTTGGATCGAGGGGTAGATAAATGGTTTTTAAAGGAGGTTTGCAACCCTTTTGACCTTGAGTAAGGTGTAAGAGACATGTTAAATATGTTGTTGGAACTAGGATGGTAGATTGGAACCCATTAAAAATGTTTAATAAATTGATGGAAATAACGTAAAATTTTGTTACCCTATAAGAAGAGTTTATGAGCAATAGGAATGATGCTACTAGTTGAAAAGTGTAAAAAAAATCTTATGTCCTTTCAAAAACCCAACTTTATTTTTTGTTATATTGGAGGAGTGGGTTTTGAAAAGACCTCAAAACCTTTATTACAAGAGGATCAATAAAAATAATAGGTCAACAAATCTACAACAACATAAAAACAATTAGTGGGCCCATGAAGGTAATCCCAAAATACAAAAGGAAACCATCTAAATGTTCCAACAAGGTCACAAACCATGACACTAAAAAGGATGGGAGGTCAACCCTATGCTAACTCAACATTTATTTTAGGATTCTCATCAACAATCTTGTGAATATATTTGAGCTGGTGGTAAGCTCATCCATGAATTTAGCAGCTTGGTGGTATAATGTCCAAGCATTTTTGAGCACATTGGTAATAGTCAAGAGCATTACCATGATGTTGGCAAAATTGCTGAGAATGAAATTCTAGAACGTGTTGACCATGGGATCCCCCATTGACTCAAAATATTTTTAGTTAGAGGGGTTGCCTTCAAAAGTCACCTTCAGGGGGAAACCATAAATATTCATCTTATTTGAAAAAGTGAACTCTTGTAAGGTCTCTTGGCTATCAATGTGCTTGTTCTTGGTCATTGAGCTTCTTAAGGAGCAACATTAGAACTCAAATTTGTTGGACTAAGGAGTATTTAGGCATAGGGATCAAAATTGGATTTTTCCCAACTTGGAGGAATCAGGGGAAACAAACTCTAAGTTGTCATCACTGACCATATCATTAACATGAGTTTCATGACTTGAGCTCTGGTCAATGGATGGATCAGAGGGGTTGATGGTGCGGGATATGAAAATATTCTAAGTCTTCTTGTCAAGGGTGTACCTATACAAGATTAAGTGTAGGCCTTGGTGGATGGGATGGGAAGAATTCCATTTCCTAATACTATCAATAGATATTTCCATGGATCTAAATAAATAGTCAAGCACATTCATCATTTTGATATCCCTAAGATGGTTTAGAAATGCAAGATGGAAATTACATAGGGGGACATAAAATTTGTCAGTAGTAAAGTACTATATTATTGGGATCATCACTCGATCCTAAGGAGGTAGAAGGGAAGATCTAATGATACCACATTTATCTTAGCTTATTGTCTTTATCAGGGAAGTGGTCGATTTACACCACCATCGAATACCTATCACATTGGATAACAAGCATGTCATTCAAGATTTTAGTCACTTCTACCAAAATTTGAGTACTGACTTTGAATTGCAGATCACGAATGATGACGTGACTCTAATTCTAAGTCTTCATAAAATCATCAGATAGATGCACATCACTCCCACTGATTTTCTTTAGAAATGGAATAATCCATGGCTACCAAGAATATCCTCCACAATTAGATCAATCTACAGTGACTCGGGCTCGAGCAGGGCTATATTTTACCATTGGGGAGGCTCTTTGAAAGTAAAAATTCTTTTGAGACTTGGGTGGGGGAGGAGACTTGGGTAATGAATTTGTCTAAGCCCATCCTTATATGTGATTTTATAGTGCTTTGAGGAAGGAATCATCTGAAGGCTTGCAAAGGATGCAAATCAAAAGTTTTGGATGTTATTTCCTTCAAGAGTTTTTGTTGCATATGATTATTATAGATGTTTGAAATGTGTGCCCAAACATAAATGACACTTCTCGCATGGAAAAGGTATCACCAAAGGAGGTTTGAGATGCTCCCTACATGGGAAAGGAACCTCCAGAGTAAGTTCAAGATACCTTTGGCATCAGTGGAACTAGAAGAAAGGGTATTTTGGGAATGATTAGTCTAGGATCTAGTAGAGAGGATGCATCAGGAAGGATTAAATCTAGGGTTGATACAAAATATGCTGATGAAAAGGCCAAGGATGGGTAGGGTGTGGGGACACACAATGGACATGGGTTTTCCAAGTAAGCAAGATGAGGGTGGACAGGTGGTTGAGGGATTTATGGTAGGTAGGAGGTGGAATTGTAGGATGATAAGGGCTAGGGTGAGGGGGGTCACAAAGATGACAAGAGGTAAAACGATGGTGGAGGAGTTGAAGGATGATGAGGACAACACTAAACATAGCATGAGGAGGCCCAAGAAGGGACTTAAGATGACATGGACTAATTTTTAGTAGAGATATCAATTAAATATTGAGGGAAGCTAGAATTCCAAATGTCAAGGGACTATGAGCGCAAGTCCAAGTTGTCCATCAAGTCAGCAACACGACATCCTTCCCTGTAGACGTGCTGGATAGTGATGTTAGGGTGGCTGTAGAGGAGCCACTTAGAATCAGTGATGATATTGAAAACTCTCCAAGCTGGGACCTTGTCACCTTTGAGGTAATTAATAACCCAAATTTTACCATAATAAAAAATCTAGTTTTTCAAATTTATATTTAAATATAATAAAAATAAGATTAAAGGAGTAGCATACTATTACATTTTAATATTGTAGTGTCATTTCTAGTCTCACCCTAACATTAACAACTTGGTTCTCTTCTTTTTTATGGGGTCAATTTGTATCTCCATTTTAGATCCACCATATGAACATTTTATGTTGGTGTTAGACAGTATCAACGATAATGCTATATGTGCTACTTTAATGCCACTAGATGGCATTTAATATTTTTTATAGATCAAGAGAGGATTGAGTAAATATTTTATGATTAAATATCTAATAAATATAATAAAATTTGAAAACATTTATTTGGATATGTATCACTTTGAAATCACAAAATATAAATTTTATTGTTTAAATGGATAGACCTCTACACTCTCTTTATGAAGTATTTTCTATTGGAAGTTAATTTGGGTCTTCTTATTTTATCAACTATAAATATTGGATCAAAAAATAGAATTGAATGTGATCTTTATTTTGCCTTTATATGACCCAAAATATTTGTGGAGAATGGAAAATTTAGGTTAGGTACAAGTACAATGTGTCAAAATATGGCTTATGTTCAAATGCAAAAACTTTGTGGATGAATACGAGAAATATTCAAGTTTGTATTGGAAGCATCATCATAGATAGATACATGGTCATACATATACTTTAAAAATACTATTTCTTTTACAAATGACTCTCAAGACTGTAAAAAAATTAACTTCAAAATGCCAATTTATAGAGATTGTAAGTGACAAAAAGATGTAATACTAAATATTTTTCCCACTATTTTATGGTTTAGGAATTGAGAGATATAAGATATGAAAAAAATGATGTATTGATTATGAATTTGAAAAACATACTCCACCTGGACTTTATATGAGAAACCCATACAAAAATACTTTTATTATATTGATATTATAATGAAAGATAGTGGTTCAAAAATGAACAATTCCATAATGTAGTTAAAATAAATTCATAAAAATATTTATTTGTACTTTTAAATATTTTTTCAAAGTACCATGAATTTACATGTAGTTTGTTATAAAATGTAGGGACCTCATTAAGAAACTATAAACTTAGGTTTAGATCATCATCATTAATAGTGACTTAAGTGGTGTAATTTATGGGATTATTAAGAGAGCATATATTTCATAACATGATATACGAATTTACTAGATAGGTTTTAATTAGTTCTACTTATGATGATAGTGACAATTCTAGAGGGGATGTTAACATAGGTGACCAATTCAAGAATAAAAGATCCAAATTTATGCAAAAAATCTTCCGCTTACATTAAGACAATATATAACATCAATACTAGGCGTCATATTATCATTAGTGAATCTCAAAGTCATCTTAAGTAGTCAAATATATAATTTTGAATACACAACTCAAGTAAGATTAAACATTTATAGATGACTTGTAAAAATGATTCTTTTATAATAAAATTATTTTTCTTAGGATATAGTGTATATTTTATACTTGACAAATTGTTTATCCCAAGTTATTGAGAGAAATATTCTTACTTGAAATAAACAACCTTTTGTGGCTCAATAAATGTTGGTATCTTTAGGGATTGAATGTGTGGATATGAAGCATGTACAAAATTATTGTATTATGTGCAAGAAATAATATATAGTTGAAAACAGTGTTTTAGATATAATTTTTCTCACTAATATTAATGTGTTAAATAACAAAAAATTCAAAGTAAAAAAATTCAAACTTTCCAATGGTTTCAAGATCTAAATATCTTTTTCATTGTAAGTCAAGCACATAGTTCATGGTATGGCATTATGATAATAAAATATAATATGAGGTTTGATATGTTCTTGTTGATTCTAAATCATCAAATTACATTGAAAGGCATGGCCTTAAAATTTTAGAAACACTTAGATTGTAAGATTTAGTTTGGTTATAGGTGGGGTAAAATTATATTGTATTTATCAATAAACTACTCTATTTATCTTATTATGTTGATAAACTATAATTCCTCCATGGACCATGAAGTAGAAGGAAAATATAATAGTGTCATAATTGGTTCCTTTGGAAGCACCATGAAGAATATGGGTGTCTATGTCAAACCTATTATAGAAAAGTTTTAGATATTATGGAATAACATGTAGATGTATAGATGTCTCTAGAGAAACTGGTCATAGAAAATTCACATGTTATAGAATCCTTAGTTGGATAGTTCATGATTTATAGAACTAGATATTTATTCACATATATTGAAAATATATACAAAAATATTAATGGTATGGTTTGATCATTTTTATTTGAGTAATAGATGAACAATGTTGTTTTATCATGCCTCTCGATAAAAATGGCATACACTTTTTTTAGTGCAATGATTAATTATGTAAAAGTTACTCATATGATTTGAAATGGATAATTTATGAAGCATATTGAAGGTTCTAAACAATTAATTATAAATACCATATTAAAAAACTAATTTCATCAATGAACATGATATTAAAGAACCTCCTAAAATAGAGATACTTGCTCATAGTCTTCAACTCTTAAAGAAGTTTGATATTTTCAATTCTATGAGAAAATTATTGTTAAAGAAGTTTGATATATATAACCTACTAAAATGCATTACTTACCTATTACTTAAATTCTTTTAAATAAGCAAGTGGATTTTGTAACTAATATCATGTATAGAATTAAACACCACATAATTGTGGATCATGTCAATAATGTGCATGTAAAACAAACAGATACATAACTACGTTTTATGGCACAACATTTTGAAGTTACTTTGAACTTTTTCCTATGATCCTTCTTGAAATTTTTTTGATGCCATAATATTTTTCTTTTATATCTACTAGGACAAGCATCTCTTACAAATTCTAAGAAAAACTATAAATTAGTTCATATTTCTTCTAAGATATAACATATACTTTAATATATAATCAAGTTTTTTTTGGTTGTTATGGTTAAATAATATTTGAGAATTAATTTTCTATGATGATAAATGTTATTATCAAAATAAATGATTTTTATAAAAAAATAACAATTAGGATCAAGCAAAGTGTAAAAATATTGTCAATGTAATATGCTTATTGGATAAAGAGTTATCTACCTCTTTCCTAGACTTCAAAATGGATATAATAGTCTAGCTAGTATATAATATTGATTTCAATAGTGTTGTTAACATAAGGAAGATGATCTAACCCTATGGTTTGAACCCTGTGCTAAGTAGGTACTAAAAATAGTGGTTGTAACCAACTCTCCTATGTAATAAAAAAAACATAAAAACATAAGGAAGATGATCTAACTAAAGAGATGAAAATTTTAAAATAATTTTTGAAACAACTACCATGTTCAAAGGGATACAAAATCAAAGGATATATTATTGAAAATATAAATTGGTACTATTTGTTTTATTTTATAACATTGATGTGTTTTTTTGGTAGATAGAAAGATTCATTAGAACACGATTTTGAAAGGGACCCCAAAACCTTGTTACAAAAGAAAAAAAAATTGCGATAACAACATTAAAAAAACCCAAAGGCTTACAAACAGAGTGAAGAAGACAAACCCAAAGAAAATAAACAGAAGAAAGAGAAGGCTCTGAACAGTCCTCGTTCAAAATATTCCACAAAAAAGACTGGATCGAATCAGGCATCATTGAAGAAGCACCCTTAGGTCAAGTAGGTCAAGCTCGACTAAAATCCCAGCCAAAGTAGATCAAGAGAGGGCTAGCTAGGATCAAAATGACAACCTGTCATTGGAGAATTCATGGGCAACAATAGCAGAGAGGACTTGGGGAAAATCGTTGTTCCAAATTGAAAGGCTTTCCACGGTGGTCTAGATTGGCAATAAAGTCCATTGCTTTGTTGGCCTCTCTAAAAACATGTTGAACATTGGATTCTAGGAGTTGATGGAGAGGCCTATTGCCTTTTGAAATTATTTTTTTAAATTTCCACGTAAGGATTTTCTCCTTATTCATATAATTGATCACATTTAATGAGTCTCCTATGATGATGCTGCAATAGAAATGTTGGATAATGATAAGTCCTCGAAGGAGGGCTTTGTGTTCAGCTGCATGGTTAGACTAAGATCTTAAATTTTTTGCACAAGCAACTATCAATATTCCACTATGGTCGTGAATGACACTTCCTCCACCTGCTTCACTTGGATTTCCTCTAGAAGACCCATCAAAGTTGAGTTGAGCCAGCATTCAGGAGGAGGGATACACTTGGCATCGAATCTGGTGTTGGTTTGGATGGGGTGAATAGTGAGATGGGGAATAAGGTTGACGTATGTAGTGATGGTTTCCTCAAATATAGGACTAGGGACATTGACACAGGGGATAAGTTGAGAATTTTTAGGGGCGAGACATAAGATTTTGATGACAACAGAAGTGATGTCCTTGGATAGGCTAAAGAAGGTCTTGTTGTTGTGTTCAAGCCAAACCTACCACAAAAAATGGTGAAGGCACATGACCCACATGGATTTGAGTCTGCCATTGCAGAAAGGGTTAGGCAATTGGGTGCAAAACTTGAGAAGGGAGTTATGATGAACCCACAACAAGTTGAAGGTGCTTAGAAGGAAATAGAGGATACCTGAAGAGAAATTGCATTCAGTAAAAATGTGTTTGGATGACTCCCAAGCAAAAAGATAGAGGTAGTAGCAATTGGGGATGGTGAGACCACGTTTGGCAAGATTTTTGATTTTGAGGATTTTATCTTGGAGGGCAAGCCAATAAAATAATCCTACTTTAGGGATGAGATTCTTCTGCTAGATGAGATTTACAGGGCTATGGATTTTTCTAGGAGGATCTTGCAGTAGGTAGGTGGCTTTGAAAGTAAAGAGGCTACTATCACATTCTTTCCATATGAGTTCATCAGGAGGATGATTGAAAAAAATGATACATGTATTGAGCACTCAGGCCAAGGAAAAAACTTGGCCAAACTCTGCATTGGTGATCTTAGGAGGTAAAGGTTTCCAGGGAGGGTAACCATGAGCATAAGATATAAATTTGGCAAAATTACTTCCAAATAACCCATCGATAATATGCTTGATACTGGCAAGGATAGGATCATCGATGAGAGGATGATCACAGGCCTAGGTGTCCTTCTAGTAGTCGATAGCCTGGACATCACCAAGTTACCATATGTAACACTACTTGATGATATGTATGGATTGGATGATAGAGTAACAGAAGGTAGATCCAGATCAAGGAATTCTTTCATCCATGAAGCTATGGTGCTACAAGTATTTCCTTTTAGCGATGGACACCCATTCCACATCAATATTTATGAATAATTTCCAGGCCTGTTTAGCAATAAGAGCCATGTTCATCTTTTGAATGTATCTAAAGCCAAGGTGTCCTTGAGCTTTGGTGGTGCAAATTTGTCCCACACCATAATATGGAATTTGTGCATTATCAGGGCCTGACCAAAGGAAATTTTTTGAAGCTGCTCTATATTGGAACAAAAAAAAGTTGGTGCTTTGAAAATGGATAGAAAGTACACCAAAATAATTTGGAGGTATGCTGAGACTAAGGTAGCTTTGGTTTCTTAGATGAGGAGAGCACCTTTCCACCCAGTGTAATAACCCACCCCCTCGGTCTGCAATTTTTTTTGTAAAGTTCATATGGAAAACCAATATGATAACATAATAAAATATAGAAGCAAGCAACAAACCCAGATACTTAAAACTTCATTAAATCAATATTCATGAATTCCCATAATCAAATAATGAATCTCCAACAACATGCATGGATTTTTTTAGTCTATTACCAAGAGGAGCACAAGATCAACTACCCGGTTTGCTGATTACAAAGATTAAGTACAACAGATGGATAAGCTGAAGTTGATGCCACAAACAACAACCCAAAATGAAGGAAATGTCAGCAACAATAGTCTCCAAATAGCAAATATGGCATCCAACACTTAGGTCTGATCTGCAAACCAAAAACCCTCTCTCAAACCCTAGCGCAGCTCTATGAGGGCGATTTGATATTAAATTTTGTTGTTTATTTTTTGCACCTCCAAACTCTCCAAAGAGGTCACCCCACCTTGCCAAAGCTTGAGTTAAAAAACCCAAAACCAAATACCAATCGATACAAGAGCTGTGACCCTCAATATGGTACGACCATACCAAAAAATGATGAACAATAAACCCCAAAAATCATCACACCAACAATCTGATGAAATCTGAGACCCTATGTTGAAGCAATGAAAATCACTCTGAAAATCCCCAATGAAGTACAAATCTCAGCCTCTGAATGAAACTAATTGATGATTGCTCAGGGAATGGTCTTTCACATCCGAAAGCAATGTTCCTTGCAAGGGTTTTCATCCTCACAAAGCCATGAAAACTCTGCCTCAAAGCTGCAAGTTCTCGCCAGAGAGAAAAATATGAAATTACTCGGATGATCAAAAAATGAGCTCCACTTCTCCTTATATCTCCAAATCCCATGCCCTAATTAGGGTTGAGGTGACTTTTTAATATTTTAATATTACTTTTCCAAGTCGACCCCCTTTAAGAAAATCCCTAAGTCACTTTTCATTTAAATAAAATATTTCACTTGACTTAGGAAAATAAGCTACTTTATTATTTAATATAATGCCATAAGTTAAATATTTAATTTAACTTAGGAAATCATTAAATATTAAATAATCCTCCTCCAAAAAGAGATAACTGGCCAACTGAGCAGAAATAGACCTCGAAACATAGCTCACTACAAACCCATAACAAGATGATGACCAGAACCCATACTTACTAAAAATAGTAAGTAGCTAAAAATAGCAAGTGACAGCTCGAACCACCAAAAAGCACAAGAATCAACTCTCTCTGAACAAGGAACACCACTCACCATCACCACTGACTGACCAAAAGCCAACTTACTAAAAATAGAAAGTGATGGTCAACAACTCCAAATCGCCCCTAGAAAAAGGTAGAAGAAAGTTGGCGAAGCACAAAACTCAAAGAACCAAACCCCAATAGGGTTCCCAATCACCTCCACTAGCCTACGAGAACCCAGTAGTAGGCTAATCCACAAGAATACTGCTAACTACTTAGAGAGGGGACATTACAGTCCTCCCTCCCCAAAATTGCTTGTCCTCAAGCAATTGTAACTTTGGATGTTGTAGAATCTGTTCACTCTCCCAAGTAGCATCCTCAACCGACAAGTTCCTCCATTTGACCAGAAACTCCCTGATCACTCTCCTCCTGAGGGTACGCTCTCTGGTGTCAATGATGGCCTCTGGAACTAAAACAAGTTTCCCTTCTTCATCGAGTGGTGGCAGCTCGGAAGAAGGAACCACATTTCCACCCAATGCCTTCTTAAGGCGCGAGACATGGAAAACATTATGTACCCTACTGCCAGCCGGTAACTCCAACTCGTATGCCACTTCTCCAACCTTCCTGGAGATCCTGAATGGTCCATAGAAATATGGCTTAAGCTTCTCCTTTCCACTCTTCTTGAGAGTGGACTGCCTGTATGGCTGCAATCTCAAATAAACCAAGTCACCGACATCAAAACTGTGCTCTAACCGATGTTGATCAACATACATATTTTGCTGATTTTGTGCCTGCTGTAAATTATCCTTCAAGGATTTCATGATATCCTGGCTGTCCTGCAACAAATATCTAGCCCTCGGCACTCTACTATCCCCAAGAAGCAAATCCATGAAGCTAGGGGCTTCATACCCATACAGAGCCATGAATGGTGACATCCCAATAGACATGTGGTAAGTGGTATTATAACAAAACTCACCAAGGTGCAACCATTTAATCCAAGCCTTTTGCTACCCCAAAATGTAATTCTTGAGATACCCTTCCACCCATTTATTGACTATCTCTATTTGCCCATCCGTCTGTGGGTGGTAACTAGTGCTGGGGGTGAGCTCGGTTCTGCTCAATCTGAAAAGCTCCTACCAAAACAAGCTCATGAACCTATTGTCCCTATCACTAACAATTGTCTTAGGCATCCCATGCAATCTGAACACCTCTCTAAAGAATAGATCTACCACCTGTGCTGTTGTATATGTCATTGAAATAGCAAAAAAGTGAGCAAATTTGGTGAGTCGATCAACCACAACATAAATGCAATCTTTGCCTTGTACCTTAGGCAAACCAGTGATGAAATCCATGGAGATTCCTTCCCATTTCTGATTAGGAATCGGTAAGGGCTACAATAAACCAGCTGGGTAAGAGTGCTCATCTTTATTCTACTAACAAATGGTACACTCTCGAACATACTGGAGAACCTCGTTCTTAAGTCCTTTCCAAGAAAACCTTTCTCTAACCCTCTTGTATGTCTTAAAGAACCTTGTATGACTAGCCATGGGATCATCATGAAAATATTTCAGAACTCTCAACTTGAACCTTGAGTTCAAAATCAAAAGTATCCTATCTTTATACATAATCAACCCATTCATCATCGTATATCTATCATCATGCAAAGATCCCTCAATCACACTAGTAGCCCATGTGTCCTTAGCATATTCAACCATAATTTATTCTTTCTAGTTTGTTGCTATCTTAGTCAAAGAACATAAATATGGTCTCCTGGATAAAGCATCAACAACTATGTTCTTTTTTCCTTTGACATAAACAATGTCAAAATCATATGCCTAAAGTTTACTGACCCATTTCTGTTGTCTCTCATTAAGATCCTTCTGATTCAGGAAATATTTGAGACTATTGTGATCAGTTTTGATAGTGAATTTGCCTCCCACAAGATAGGGCCTGAACTTGGCCAATGCATGCATAATGGCCAACATCTCCTTGTCATAAATAGAATAACTCCGTTCAGCCCCTCTTAACTTCCTACTCTCGAAAGCAATGGGATGTTTGTTCTGCATCAATACTGCTCCTATCCCCTCACCCAAAGCATCACACTCCAGTTCAAAAGGTTTGGAGAAATCAGGTATGGTGAGTACAGGACATGAACACATTACCTGTTTGAAGTGCTCAAAACACTTCTGTATTGATTTTGACCATTCAAATACCCCCTTCTTGGTCAAATCTGTAAGTGGGGCTACCGACTATGAGAATCCCTTAACAAATCTCCTGTAAAATCCACACAGACCAAAAAACCCCTTAAGCTGAGTGAGGTTTGTTGGTGTAGGCCAATCCATAATTACCTTGATCTTTTCAGGATCAACATGAACACCCTCTGAGCTGATAATGTGTCCAAGGTAAAGCAACTCAGTTAGCCCAAAATCACATTTGGACTCCTTAGCGTAGAAAGACTCCTACTCAAGAATACTCAACACCTCCTCAAGGTGTCTCAAATGCTCCTCCCAAGATCTATTGTAGACAAGAATATCATCAAAGAATATCAGGACTGATTTCCTGAGCTGCCTACTGAATGTCCTGTTCATACAGGACTGGAAAGTGGCTGGAGCATTGGTCAAGCCAAAAGGCATAACCAGGAACTCAAAGTGCCCAAAGTGACACCTGAAGGTTGTCTTCTCCACATCCTTCTCTCGAACCCTGATCTGGTGATAACCTGATCTCAAGTCAATCTTAGAGAAGAAGCATGCTCCGTGTAGCTCATCAATGAGCTCATCTATACGTGGAATTGGGTATCGATTCTTAATTGTTTTCTTGTTTAGAGCTCTATAATCTATGCACATCCTCATTGTCCCATATTTCTTTTTCACCAGGACTACTAAGGAAGCAAAAGGGCTCTTGCTCGATCGAATGTGACCCATATCCAGTAGCTCCTTAATTGCCTTCTCTATCTCATCCTTATGATGTTTTGGATGTCTATAAGGGGTGGTGATGACTGGCTTAGCTCCATCTTCGAGCTCAATGATATGCTCAATACCTCTCTCAGGAGGTCTCCCTAGGGGTATATCACCAAATACCTTTGAATGCTTAGTCAAAAGTTTTTGTATCTCAGGATGGTAGTCATTCTTCTGGTGTTCTACAATATTGGGCATTATGAGGCACTCTACTGCCCACTCCACCTGATCATGATGAAATAATATTTCCATCCTCTTGAGGGAAACTACCCTCGCTCCTCCATCAGACAAGCCCCACAAAACTATCCGCCTCCCTACTGAATCAAACTTCATCTCCATAGTCTGCAGGTTCATATAGAACTCCCCAAGGGTACGCATCCAATGCATACCAAGCACCACATCAGTATCTCCAACACTCACCACATAAAAATCATCTCTCAACTCGTACTCCCCAAGCTGGATGCGTAAGTCAAGGATCTTTCGTGTGCATGTGAGGGTAAATCCATCGACAACCATTACTTTAAAACCCTCGAACTCCTCAGTTTTAATTCCCCTCTTAGCAACTAGCCCTTCATCTATGAAGTTGTGCATGGCACCAATATCAATGAGAGTAATAACTCGTTGTCCATTAATGACACCACGTACCTTGAAGGATCCAACCTTCTAAAAACTAGAAAGTTGGGCTATTGTACCTTCAGGTTTGGGCTCCCGTTCAACCTTTTCTTCTGAACTTTCTTCATCACTACTTTCCGAATCAGCTTGCTGGTCTGAATTTTTTGATCTTGTTTCATCAGCTGAAAAGTATTCAATCTGCTTAACCTTAGCCTTAACTGAGCACTTGTGAGATGGGTCCCATGGTTCCCTATAGTGGAAACATAACTTCTTCCTCCTAAGCTCATTTAGCTGGTCATTATCCAATCTATTTGGAACATTCCTCTACTACGTGGAACCCTTCTAGAAATGTCTCTTATCCTTATCTTTCCTATCCAGGAATGGCTTAGATTGTGATTTGTGTTTTGGGACAACAAATTCCATGTTTTGAGCTTTCTTCATAGCATCCTGCAAGGTTGGAGGGTCAAAATATTTCACCCAACCCCTAAGTGGTTCCATTAGCCCTTCATTAAAAAGTACCACAAGCCTCCTCTCTGTGATGTTCGGAACCATCATCGATAGTCTCTAAAATTCTAAAATGTAGGTCTCAATAGATCCATATTGTCTCAACTATGCTAACTCTCTGAAATGCAGCTCTGGATCCTTTTTGTCGAATATCTCTATGAGTTTGTTGGTAAACTCATCATACGTCATGATTAAACCATGTCCCAAAGTGACTAGTCCATGGTACCACCACTCATGAGCAATTTCATCCAAATGCAAAGTGGTAAACTTAATTGCCTCATCCTCGGGCATCGGTCTAAGGGCCAAGTAATTATCCAATTTTTGCACCCAAGCCCTAGTTGTGCTCCTATCACTGCCATCAAAATGAGGTAGGGTAACCTTACCCAGAGCCTGCTGAAAGTCTCTCTGTATAGGAGGTCTCCTCTGCTCAACTCTATTACCACCGCCCATGTGGTCAACCCTCTTCTGATTCATAAATTCATTCATAGATAAGTTGGCACGTAGGTCTACTGGTAGTGTCGAATATTCAGCCCACAGTTCAGTCAAGTTATTTGTCACAGGTGCATGAACTTCTTATTGTGTTCGTGTCTCCTCCCTATGTGTAAAGGTAGGTTGCAAGGGTCTAAGGACCGATCCTGTAGTTACTGTATTATTTTACCCATTATGATTCTGTGGATGAGATGAACTAGACTCACCATTCTATCTAGGTACAACTGTAGGGGTGAACTGATTAATCTTCCCCAACATCTGGGACATCATCTCAAACATGCATTCAAACTTTCTCTGCATGGCCTCATCGGGATCTTCTGGATCAACATGTCCCTTATCTCTATCTGCCATTTCTCCAAATAAATCCCCACCATCACTGGAATCTTTGAAATGTATTCCAAGAAGTTTTCTCTGTTCCCTGTTGGTATACCTCTTTTCTCTTTCACTCATATGCAAGTTTCAAAGGTTTTTCCATAGGATGGTAGGAAAAATTAGCTCTGATACCACTGTAATAACCCACCCCCTGGTCTGCAATTTTTTTTGTAAAGTTCATATGGAAAACCAATATGATAACATAATAAAATATAGAAGCAAGCAACAAACCCAGATACTTAAAACTTCATTAAATCAATATTCATGAATTCCCATAATCAAATAATGAATCTCCAACAACATGCATGGATTTTTTAGTCTATTACCAAGAGGAGCACAAGATCAACTACCCAGTTTGTTGATTACAAAGATTAAGTACAACATATGGATAAGCTGAAGTTGACACCACAAACAACAACCCAAAATGAAGGAAATGTCAGCAACAATAGTCTCCAAACAACAAAGATGGCGTCCAACACTTAGGTCTGATCTACAAACCAAAAACCCTCTCTCAAACCCTAGCATAGTTCGTGAGGGCGATTTGATATTAAATTTTGCTGTTTATTTTTTGCACCTCCAAACTCTCCAAAGAGGTCGCCCACCTTGCCAAAGCTTGAGTTAAAAAACCAAAAACCAAATACCAATTGATACAAGAGCTTTGACCCTCAATATGGTATGACCATACCAAAAAATGATGAACAATAAACCCCAAAAATCATCACACCAACAATCTGATGAAATCTGAGACCCTATGCTGAAGCAATGAAAATCACTCTAAAAATCCCCAATGAAGTACAAATCTCAGCCTCTGAATGAAACTGACTGATGATTGCTTAGGGAATGGTCTTTCACATCCGAAAGCAATGTTCCTTGCAAGGGTTTTCGTCCTCACAAAGCCATGAAAACTCTGCCTCAAAGCTGCAAGTTCTCGCTAGAGAGAAAATATGAAATAACTTGGATGATCAGAAAATGAGCTCCACTTCTCCTTATATCTCCAAATCCCATGCCCTAATTAGGGTTGAGGTGACTTTTTAATATTTTAATATTACTTTTCCAAGTCGACCCCCTTTAAGAAAATCCCTAAGTCACTTTTCATTTAAATAAAATATTTCACTTGACTTAGGAAAATAAGCTACTTTATTATTTAATATAACGCCATAAGTTAAATATTTAATTTAACTTAGGAAATCATTAAATATTAAATAATCCTCCTCCAAAAAGAGATAACTGGCCAACTGAGCAGAAATAGACCTCGAAACATAGCTCACTACAAACCCATAACAAGATGATGACTAGAACCCATACTTACTAAAAATAGTAAGTAGCTAAAAATAGCAAGTGACAACTTGAACCACTGAAAAGCACAAGAATCAACTCTCTCTGAACAAGGAACACCACTCACCATCACCACCAACTAACTTACTAAAAATAGTAAGTTACTAAAAATAGAAAGTGATGGTCAACAACTCCAAATCGCCCCCAGAAAAAGGTAGAAGAAAGTTGGTGAAGCACAAAACTCAAAGAACCAAACCCCAATAGGGTTCCCAATCACCTCCACTAGCCTACGGGAACCCAGTAGTAGGCTAATCCACAAGAATGTTGCTAACTTCTTAGAGAGGGGACATTACACCTGGTAAGTCTTTATTGGAGTCTTTCAAGGACATTATTCCACATGGAAGCTTTGGGGTTTCCCACAAAGAGGGGAAGACCAAGATAAATGGAGGGGAGATCAACAATGGTGCATTGAAAGAAACTGGCAATATTTGCTTGGTGAGGAAGAGAAGTGCTCAAGAAGTAAATCTTGCTTTTAAATTAATTAATTTTTTAACTTGTTGCCTCTTCATACAGGTTGAGGATGTGTTTAATAATTTTTTCTTTAGCCACTGATGCACAGGTAGCAAGAATAGTATCATCAACGAATTGTTGCTAGGTGACTAGGCTTAGAGTGGAGGTACCATGAATTCCTAAAATGACACCATGGGTACATGTTGCTTTGAGAAAATGCCCTAGAGACTCAACAAGGATAATGAACATCATGGAAGAAAGGGGATCACATTACCTTAGACCTCTAGCACTAGGGAAATAACCAGAAACAGACCCATTTACTAGAATAGAGAGCCAAATAAAAGTTATGCAGGTCCTGATGAGATTAATACAATCCCGGTGGAAGCCAACAATTATTGAGAAAAATAAATAAAAAATTCTAGGACACTATCAAATGATTTGTTCATGTCCATTTTTAGGAAAAACTGGATTTTTCCTCCGATAAGTTGAGTGCATGGTTTCATGAATGCTTATGACCCCATCAGTAATGACTCTCTCTAGAATAATACTACCTTGGCAAGAGTCAATTATAGGTGGGAGGATTCCTTTCAACATGTTGGCAATGACTTTAGTTAGAATTTTGTAGAGCACATTTCAAAGCCTAATGGGTCAAAAGTCATGCATTGATCTGCACATAGCAGTTTTGGGGACTAGGGAAAGGAAATTAGAGTTCACGTCCTTGGGAATGAATTTGGATTGTTGAGCATCCCTGATGGCATTGCACTCATCATTACTGATAATGTCCCAAAAGTTTGTAAGAACCTGGGTGATAAGCCATCGGGGCCATGGACTTTATCAGGTTGCATGGAGTAGAGATCCTAGTTGATATCATCATTGGAGAATGCTTTGGTGAGTTGACTATTCATATCAGGGCTGATGAGATTAGGAATGTGGTTAAGCAAGGCTTCAGAGGAATGAACCGATTGAGGGCTTTGAGAACCAAGGAGGGATTCAAAGTGACCGAAAACCTCGCTCCTAATTTCATGGATGCAAGAAGTGATCGAGTTGTCATTTTTGATGAGCTCTTTAATTCTATTGGAGCTTCTACACTTCATGGTAGAGGTGTGAAAAAATTTGGTATTTGCATCCCCCACCTTGAGCCACAGTGCTCTCAATTTTTACCTCCAGAATACTTCTTCCTTAGAAAGAATGTTATGGAAATCTGACAATAATATTTGTTCTTCAAGTCTAGTCTAGGAATTATAATGTCCTTGCTGAATTTGGCTTTCAATGATTTGGAGCCTTTCTTTGATTGCCTGCTTATTTTCAAAAATGTTATCGAAAACTTCTGCATTCCACACCTTGAGATTGTTCTTGATGAGCCAAAGTTTCTTTGCAACTTGAGCCATAGGAGGTCCTAAAAAGGCTTGGCCCCACCATTCTACAATTTTATCCCTAAGTTTTGGATGCTAGATCCACATGGATTCGAACTTGAAGGGGGTTTTGAAGATAGGGGAACATATATCTTCAAAGATTAGTGGATTGTGATATGATCCAATTCTATCAAGATCTTGCAGAGAAGCATCTCCCAGGAATGGAACAATCTCCTTAGACAATAAGAAATGATCAAGCTAGAGTTGGATGTGTTGCCCTCCTATTTTTCTATTACTCCAAGTGTACCTAGTACCATTTAGTTGAACAACCATCAATTTGTTGCTATCAATAAAGTTGCTGAAATATTCATAGTTCCAAGGTGAAATGGCAGTTCCTCCACTTTTGTCAAACGGGTAGAGGGGTGAATTGAAGTCACCTTCTAGAATCCATGGGTGATTAGGAAATATGGTCCTCATATGACTTAACATATCTCATAGGTTGCTTCTTCCTTGAGGGGTATTAGATGCGTAAATATTTGATAGAATCCAGCTTGTGTTGGTATCTTTGTTGAAGAACAAAATATTGGTGATTTTGTCTGATGCTGACACAAATCTTCCTTTTAATTTAAATGGATCCCATAGACATAGGAGCCAACTTGAAGATCCTTGTGTTGGGTTTGCAATGAATTCACAATCATTTCATATGGTTTTGGTTGTTTTTATATGGCATTGTTATCAATTTTGGTTTCCTGCATTATGAATATGGTTGGCTTTAATTATTTCCTCATGGTAGCTACCAGTACTGCTTGGCATGACCATTGAGGTCTCTCACATTCCATGAGAGGATTTTTATTTGGAGATTTTCATTGAATACTTTCACCCCCCCCTTTTTTTTTTCTAAGAGGGATGTTTGGTTCTTTTGGTTTCATCTTGCGCTTGGGAAAACATATCTGCCAGAAGGGTTGATTGATTATCATTTGCAATTTTGTCTTCAATAGCTATTTTCTTTTGCTCTGAAATATGAGGTCTTGCTCTCTTTTTGTCGCTTCCAACATCAACCACTGCCCTTTTAGAACTTTTGGTTTGCTTAGGGTTGAAACCATCAGGGGATTTGGGGGGAGAAAAATGTGAGGAAGGACTTGGAATGGTGGGGTTAGGGTTTGGGGAATGATGAGTAGGGTTGGGTGAAGTGGCTTTGAATATGGGGGATTTAGGGGTGCGGGGAAGGGGAGGGGGAAAGAAAGGACCAGATCAGGTTGGAGAGCTGGGGGTGTTAGGGATCTAGAGAGCATACATAGATTCAAGGAATAGGGCATTGTCTTTGTTGCCTAATTAAAACAAAATTAACTGAGAAAGGACACCGAAGCAGTTTAGGTAAGAAAATAATGAACACACCTTTTCGAGAGAGGGTTGCTAAGAGGGATTTGCAATTTTCTTTCCTTTGAGGAAAATCTCAAATTGCTGGTCATTCGAGGCAGGTTGGGGTTCCTTTCGAATATTTGGTTGGTGATGCTTGGAGTTGTTCAGAGCATGTTCATGTTTGAAAAACACCTTTTTGATAGGAGGACCATGCTTTTTGAAGCCCCCGAGAGGTTTACCCTGCTGAGTTGTTTCCTTTTTGATTGGTTCTCTAGGTGGTTTTAACATGGGACATTGGACCCTGAGATGCCCTTGGGTGTGAAACTCTATGCAAAAAGCTGGTTTGTTCTCATATTTGATGGGCTGGCATCTTCTGTAAGAGCCATAGATCAAGTTGATGCAGGTAGGAAGCTCGAAGTCCAGATTAGCATTGATGCAGAGATGAGCATGGACCATCCGCATTCTGGCTTTAGTTGCTAGGTCGATGACCTCAAGGTCACCAATACCACGAGCAATCCCAGTTAGAATTTCTTCATGCCAAAATTGATATGGAGGTCAGGGAGACAAACCCATATGGGAACCAAATTGATGCTCTAGGTCTCAGGGTTGAAATCCTTAGCCTATTTTATGGGGAATAAACTTATTCATCCAAAGAACCATAGCCCTCCAGATAGGATATGCATAGAGTCTTCCGAGTTATTGAGTCTGATAAGGAAAAACCCTCTAGATAGGGCGACTAGTTCCATGCTATCAAAGGTCTTTCACTTGATATAGGCCTATTTTATATTGATTCCATATCAGTTCTATCGTCAACGAATTTTCCCATTATAGACAGGGATTCCACAAAGACATATTTGACAATCAAGTTCTCAGGAAGGACCAAGTCCCTATTGCATGGGACCAAAGGAATAGTCTTCGGATGGGGTCAAGAATTATATGGATTGGGACCATTGCACAATGTGTCTGCAAAGAACAACATACTATTTTTACCTCTCGTACTTTTATCGAGGGGTTCATGGGACCGAAATTCAACAAAGTCTTCTTTAGGCAAATCATACGGGTTGTCGTCACGTGCAACCTCATCACCAATGTCCACGTCACTGTAACCTGGAAACCCTCCACCATTACCTGCTAAAGTCTGATGAAGATTTCTCACTCTCAGAGGATTCCAAATTCGCGGTAGCCTTCATTTTGTTTACCTTAGTTCTGTTCACTCCGCTCGCTTCGCTCACCATCCTTTATATCAACATTAATGTGTTTTCATATAAACCATTTATTACAATTCTTAGGGTTGCACATATGCTTTAGAAAGGAAACTAGTAATCTAAATATGATAAAGTAGAAGATAGTACAAAGTTTTGGAAATATTACTCTACTAAAGATGCAATGTCTAGATCATAGAAATGAATGAAGTTTTGATATTGTAAAAGTTATTATAAAAAAATATCAAGAAGATTTTATAAAAGTTTTTTGCACAATAAAAATTAAGTGTGTAAAGAAGTTAGTTTATAAAATTCTATATTAAAATTCCTATGGAAAAAGAAAGAAATTGTGTACATCTAAATTAAAATTTATAAAGGTAGGTTTTTTTTATAGGTTAACAGTGTGGGTTGGGGTTTATAACGTTCTCTGCCCCACCAAATCCAATTTTTGTCCAAGTTAGGGTTTAGTTAGGTAATATAAGCAACCAAAAAAATGTCTACTGTGTGCCGCGGTCATAGCGGAGACTTTGCACTTTGAAACAGAGAACTGTACGTGGAGGGATCGTCGCTTTCAGCTCATAGTGGAAGACTCGCACTTCCGAGAGTGATGAAACAAAGTTAGCTGTGGGCAGATCCGTACTTTCTCCTCATAGTGGGAGTAGGGTAACTAGAATGAAACACTTAGAGCACTTCACAGATGATGATCAGTTGCGCTGCATTCTGTTCAAACTTAGCTCCATAACTATGGAGCTAGCTATTTTCGTCCGCCCCTTTGTCAAGTAAGTATCAATACTTATTCAAATCTAAAACTTTACTTAAGAGAAGAATCTGAGTTTTTTTTTGTTTTTTAATTTAAATGCAAATGCAAGAGGTTTGGCAAAATTGAAATGGACGAAGTGCTCCATCCATTCCTCGCCAAATGTGGAGAGGAGCAAAACATGAATCTATTACACCCTAGGCATGGTATGCTTTCCTCTCCTCTCCTTCACTATGTTACTGTACAATGTCAATTGCCTTTTGAACTTGTTTTTAAATAAAAGTTGTAGAAGTGTTTTAAAATTGGTAGAGTATTCGAGGGTGATTTTGTTTAAGCTTGGGCCGAATAACTTGCATAGGGTAGATACATTTAAAATATTAAACTTTAGGGTCTTGTATAGTGAGAATAAATGTATAATATTATATGCATTTATTATATTGGGTGCATAAACATATTGTCCCAGGTTATCTATGACCCTATGAAGGTTAAAAATTGAAATATTTTACTTTACTTTTACCTGGAGAGGTAAAATATTTTTATCCAACACAATATCACATTTTAATGGAATATTAGCATCTTGTATAGTGAGAATAAATGCATAATATATTTATTTTTATAATAAATGTATAAACATTAGATTTATTTAAATTATATTAAATTTTATTTTTGTTAGATTTATAATGTAATCCAAGCATTTTAATGGATGTAATTGCTCTATTTATTTATATATATCTTTGGTAAAAGAAAAATCCTTATCCATATTTTTGTCCAACACAATATCACATTTTAATGGAATATTAGCAACACAATATCACATTTTAATGGAATATTAGCATCTTGTATAGTGAAAATAAATGCATATTATATTTATTTTTATAATAAATGTATAACCATTAGATTCATTTAAATTATATTAAATTTTATTTTTGTTAGATTTATGATGTAATCCAAGCATTTTAGTGGATGTAATTGCTCTATCTATTTATATATATCCTTGGTAAAAGAAAAATCCTTATCCATATTTTTGTCCAACACAATATCACATTTTAATGGAATATTAGCATCTTGTATAGTGAGAATAAATGCATATTATATTTATTTTTATAATAAATGTATAACCATTAGATTCATTTAAATTATATTAAATTTTATTTTTGTTAGATTTATGATGTAATCCAAGCATTTTAGTGGATGTAATTGCTCTATCTATTTATATATATCCTTGGTAAAAGAAAAATCCTTATCCATAGTTTTATTCATATCTCCTTTATCTATAATAATATAAATTAAATTCTTTATATATATATCCTTGGTAAAATAAAAATTCTTATCCATTTCTTTATTCATATCTCTTTTATCTATAATAATATAAATTAAATCTTTTATAAGAAACCATAATCCAACCCAAAATTTGTGGTTGAGGTATAAGTTCTTAGAAAAAAAGAAGAAAATGAGCATAGAGTTGATGGTCTCATCAAACAACTATGACTAGCTCAATGTCTAGATTAAACAGTCCATGGAGTGCAAGCCCCTATCGGAGCAAGAAGCTACCATTAAATTTCTTGTAATATGATAGATATTTTTTTGGGGTTTCATCTTTGAATTTTGTATGTCTTTTAGTTTCTTTATTTTTGACCTGTGATGAATCCCTCATAGTGGATATTCTAGTATTGTGGTGGATTATTTTTTGTTTGTATGCCAAAATGTGTTATCTTTTTGCCATGTGGAGGGTCAGATTTAATAGGGTTCTAACACTAATCACCCAAGTATAAAGCTTTGAGAGTCCTTAAACTCATTAGGAATGCTAAGATTTAGGGGTTTGGATCATATTTTTTCCTAATTGATATGTTTTTTTCTTAGAATTTTTAATATGTTTTTGATATCACATTTTAATGAAATATTAAGATCATGTCTAGTGAGAATGAATGTATATTATATGTATTTTTTATAATAAATTCATATTATAAATGTATAACAATTGGACCCACTTAAATTATGCTAAAATTTATGCTAGGTCTCAACTATAGCTATTACATTTTTATCAAAAATTCAAGTATGTATTTTAGTGGATAGAATTGCATATTATAAATTTATAACAATTGCACCCACTTAAATTATACTAAAATTTATGCTAGGTATCAACTATAGCTAGTACATTTTTATCAAAAATCCATGTATTTTAGTGGATAGAATTGCTATATATATATATATATATATATATATATATATAAATCCATGTATTTTAGTGGATAGAATTGCTATATATATATATATATATATATATATATATATATATATATATATATATATATATATATATCGTTCTATTTATATGTCCTTTATTTAGAATTATATAAATTAAAACCTTTATAAGAAAAAATGTAAACCATACTGTAACCCAAAATTTGTTGTTGATGTGACTTGGGTTCAATCCCCATGGTGGATGTGTGTAAGAAGTATTGTTGATGCATTCAGTTTTTAGAGAAAAAATAACAAAATGACCATGGAGTCGGTGGTCTCATAAAATGGATATGACCATTTTAATGTGTAGATTAAATAGTCCATATAGTGCAATTGGAGCAAGAGGTTAAGTAACCCTCACCCTTACTCTACCATTAAATTTCTTGTAATATTGTAGATATTTTTCAGGGGTTTCATCTTTGGATTTTGTATATATTTTAGTTTCTTTATTTTTGACCTATTATCAATCCCTCATGATGGAAATTTTAGTATTGTAGTGGATTTTTCTTATTTGTACAAGGAAACATATTATATTTTTGTCATGTCAATGGACATATATGATAGGATTCTAACCCCAATCAGCTAGATTTAAAGCTTTGAGAGTCCTTAAACTCATTATAGGGTTTGTTAAACCTTTAGAGATTTAGATCATATTTTTTCTATTGGATATGTTTTCTTTGTTAGGGTTTTTAGTATATTTTGTGCAATGCTCTACCCTTGGTATGGTTTGGTTTGGCTTGAGGGTTGGATATGGTTTAAGGATTTTGGTTTGAATTAAGCTTTAAATTCAACAAATTTGGCTTGGAAAGTGGTTTGAGTAAGTGTGACATAGTGAAACTAATACTATATATTAAATCCTTATGGATTTCATGTAATATGCCTACTCATCCATTACAAGTATATTATTTAAAATACACTTTATCTTACACCATCCATTATATTTTGTGTATCCCACTTATATCTTGTATATGCATGTTATCTTTTAATAATCTTCAAAAATTATTATTAGAGCAATGGTATATAATTGTACTAAAGTTTAATCCACTCAAATTCTTAAATGTTAATCCCACTCAAACTAAAATTTTTGCTAAGTCTCAGGTCTAAAATTATATCATGTATTATAGTGGACCTAATTGCTCTTTATATATTATGTATATACATTAAATTATATATATATATATATATATATATATATATATATATATATATATATATATATATATATAAAATTTAATGTATATATATATATATATATATATATATATATAACTCCATTTTTTAGTGGCTTTTATTTAAGTCTACATGCTTTAGGATTGTAAAAATAAGAATACGTAAGAGCAAGGATTTTTATTCTGCTATTGAATTTGGATAACTAATTGAACTGTAAGAAAAAGATAAACCCTATTGTAATCTAAAATTTATTGTCAATGTAGTCATTTCTTAGAGAAAAATGGTCTAAAATAACTATTGAATGGAAGTGGAATGACATGAGGCCACTGCTAGGGGCTAGAGCTAGTGTAGGTGTAATTGATGGATACTCACTACAAACTTGAGGAAGAAAAAAAGCAAGGGTCTTCTTCTATTGATAAAAGTGGAGAGCCAATTAGACTATAAGAAAAATACAAGCCTTGTTGCAGCCTAAAATTTATCATTGATGTAGCCATTTCTTAGAGGAAAAAGAAGGCTAAAATCACCCCATAACACATACTGTAGAAAAAAACAACACTATGTTTAGTTTTTTTTCAAAAATAAAAAAATAGAAATGTCCTTGTTTTGCAGTTTAACTTATTGAACCTAAGGACGAACACATATTTTTTTCTCTTGATCATTCATCAGCACCTTTTGTTTGATGTAACTTGGGTATGAGAGAGAAATCCATAATAATTATATGGTATAATAGAGCACTTTTCTCAAAGTGATCTTCAAATAGAGATCTTTGAAGAAGACCACAATAAAGGTAAAATGGCTCACTTTAGGAGACAACATCACTAATCCAAATCATAACAAATAAATAAGGGAAACTATAAGAAACAAAAATGAACATGGAGTGAGTGGTATTGTCCAATGGCTATGGCTAGCTCCCCTCTTGGACAGTGGAGCTAGCCATTGGGTAATACCACTCACTCCATGTTCATTTTGTTCTCTTATAGTTTCCCTTATTTTTCTCCAAGAGGGGAGCTAGCCATAGCCATTGGATAATACCACTTACTCCATGTTCATTTTGTCCTCTTATAGTTTCCCTTATTTCTTTGTTATGATTTGGATGATTTGGATTAGTGATGATTGTTATGATTTGGATTAGTGATGTTCTCTCCCAAAGTGAGCCATCCTGCCTTTATTGTGGTCTTCTCCAAAGAGCTCTATTTGAAGATCACCTTGAGAAGAGTGCTCTATTATACCATATAATGATTATTATGGCTTTCTCTGTCATACCCAAGTTACATCATACAAAAGGTGTTGATGAATGATCAAAGAGGAAAAAATATGTGTTCAATCAGAGAGCACACTCCAGGTTAAATCATAGAGCACACTGATTGGAGGGGGAGTACGTGCCTAGCCAGGTGACGTGTTGGAAGCGTCATACGCTTTCTGAAGATGCCCCAGTGAGCTAGACATGGTATGAGATAAGACATGTCTCCAGTTCATTGTGTGAAGTTCACCTGATAGCAGAGAATAGCGACGATGAAGATGGACTTTCTGTGCGCCTCCATGTTGATCTGTTAGGAGCCGCGCATGATGGAGTAGACCGTAACGCTGCAGGAATCTTGGAGTTTGCTCGATGCTGAATCGTTCTCCCAGAGACATCGTATGCTGCAAATGTAATCACCGTTGAAGGATATGTCTTACGTGTTTTTGTTTTGCAGATATGGCGTTCAAAGTCCAACCCCCACGCTTAGTTCCGATAGCTGATGAAGGAAGCCCACAGGCACGCGTCTTACATCATTGGGTTCTCTGGATATGAGACCTTTCCATTCTGCTCTCACATGGAGTAGAGAATTGAAGAATAATATCAGATGGCGAGCAAGCATGTAGCCGGATCTTGGCCGAAGCTTTTTTTGGAGATCGCGGCCCTCGACAGTGCGTCCTCTTCTGATGAACTGGAAAAACGTCACGGGACTTTTTCTATTGTAGGTGAACACCCGTGATTTGCACGGTTCCCTGTTTCAGTATAATGGACCAGTTTGCCCTCGTGCTCATTGTTTTAAACAATGATGCACCTACAGTGCCGTTGAGAAGTTTTATATAGCTCGTGACCATATTCTACAATTCATTCAAAAAATGGAGAACCATTGTATCTTATTGGTGAATGTTGCTGTGCAATCAGATCACAAAAGCTTCTAACCGGCGGCGTATTCGAGCGAATACATTACAAAAAGGTGAAACTTGTCATTTTTGTGATGTTAATATTTGCAATTTGATGCTACTCTAGCTGCTCATGATTTGCGGCGGAGACACGAGTTCAAAAATTGACCATTATTTAATGATCATCGGAGATGTGAATTCTTCCGGTGGATAATTTTTGCCGCCCAGTTGAAGAATTTAAATTTCTTTTTCTCGCCGCCGAAGTCTGGACGTCGCGGACTGCGCTCGAGTTGCGGCGCAGTGCGATCGTCGGGGGCACCGACGGAGCGAACGTCGGGGGGCGTCGACGGACTTCGACCGACAAATGGGTGAAGTGCGGTTTGCGGTCAGCGGAAGGCGACGGATGGCGCAGTGCGCACTTCAGGGGCGCAAGACGAACTTCGCTTGCGCACTCGGGCTGCGCTCGGATCTCGGGTGCAGTCGGGTTGCGGCAGTGAACTCGGAAGGCTTCTTCTGACTTAGCCAACTTTGGCTCTGCAGTATTTTCTGCTCGGAAGGCTTGCACGGCTGCGGCAACTGCTTGCTTGGCTGGGAGGAGAGAAACACCGAAACTGTGATCTGAGTCTCGGATCTGAGCTCTAACTATTAGAACCCGAACACAATCGCTCTGAGGTGATTTGTACAGAGAGCAACAAGCTTTAACACACACAAATTAACTGTAAACCCTAAAGATGCCTAAAACAAACAACAAACTTTATTTATATGAAACAGGGGTTACAGAGGTCCTCAACTGAGGAAATAACATCTGCAGGCCAGGCTGCAGGATAAACTAAAAGACAAAATGTCGAGTCGGCTGCTCGGACATTAATCAGATGAGCCACACTGCTCACTGAGATACTCTTCTTCTCCTCACTCTTCTTTGCTCTACTGCTCCTATGTGCTCTCTCTGCTTCTCATATGTGTCTGAAGACCCGAACTGCCTTATATAGCCACGGGGAGAGGAGGATAGGGCTTATCCTCTGACAGGTTCTAATAGCCCCTCAACTAGGGTTTCTGACCAATCGTCGAACTAGCATTAAATCGCCGAACTGGCATTAACTTCTTGCGACGATTAGATCTATCAGAGGGTAGGTGCGACGTCATGTCAGACCTTTATGCCGGGATCCCCAACTACGCGAGCACAGTCTGGCTTTGCCCATATTCGGAGCGCAATCTGACGGAGGCATGAAATCTGGGTTAATATTTCTAACACCCTCCTTTAAGCCTGATTTCACGAGCGCTTTGACTCCAAGCTGCTCTCGCAATCTGCTGAAGTCTTCCTCCTTCAAAGGCTTCATGAAAATATCTGCCAGCTGCTCCTTGGATCTGCAAAACTGTAATTGTACTTCACCGAATTTCACCAACTCTCTAATGAAATGATACCGGATGTCGATGTGCTTTGTCCGGCCGTGGAAGACGGGATCCTTTGAGAGCGCGATTGCAGAGTTATTATCACAAAATATTGTTGTCGCGCCTTTCGGTGGATGATGTAGTTCACACAGAACTCTTCGCGCCAAATCGCTCGGCATGCGGCCGAGGTGGCGACGACATATTCTCGCTTCACTGTGGACAACGCAATGATGGGTTGTTTCTTGGACGCCCATGAGACTGCCCTTGATCCGAGATGGAAAGCATACCCGGAGGTGCTCTTTCGATCATCGATACTGCCAGCCCAGTCACTATCTGTGAAGCCAACAAGTTCCAGCTGGTCCTGTCTAGCGTAAAATAGGCCATGGTTCCGCGTCCCGTTGACATAGCGCAAGATCCTCTTGCCTGCTTGCCGATGCGTGTCCTTCGGAGTCTCCATGAAATGACTGATCAGACTGACTCCAAACATCAGATCTGGTCGAGTTGCAGTCAAATACATCAGACTGCCAACTAGCCTCTTGAACAGGGTTGGATCAACATTCCTCCCCGAATCCAATTTGCTCGACTTCAAACTTGTGGCTGCAGGTGTGATGGCAGGTTTATTGTCCTCCATCTTGAACCGCTTCGAGACATCCTTCGCATACTTGCCCTGAGAAATGAAGATGCCATCTGCCGATTGGTCAACTTCAATGCCGAGAAAATACTTCATCAGCCCTAAGTCCATCATCTCGAACTCCTTCTTCATGGTTGTTCTGAACTGGTCGAACAGGACATTGTTGTTGCCAGTATAAATCAAATCGTCCACATACAGGTAGACGATAATGAGCTCACCTGCTTCATTTGTCTTCATGTACAGGGTGTGCTCATATGGGCATTTGACAAACCCATTTTCCTAAAAATAGTTGTCAATCCGGCTATACCAAGCTCGGGGTGCCTACTTCAAACCGTATAGGGCCTTCTTTAGCTTCAGGACTTTGCCCTCCTGGCCTTCAATTTTGTAACCTGGTGGCTGGTCTATGTAGACCTCTTCCTCCAACACTCCGTTGAGGAAGGCTGACTTGACATCCATCTGGTACATCTTCCAACCTTGTTGGGCTGCCAATGCCAGGATCATCCTGACTGTGTCAAGTCGGGCTACAGGCGCATATACCTCATGGTAATCGATGCCTGACTTCTGCTTGTAACCCTTCGCCACCAATCTGGCTTTGTGCTTGTCAATGTCTCCTTGGGCGTTGAACTTTGTCTTATACACCCACTTGACCCCAATGGTCTTCTTCCCTGCTGGAAGATCAGTCAGCTGCCATGTCTCATTCTTTTCAATGGTTGCTATCTCCTCATCCATCGCATGCACCCACTTCTGATTCTGACTTGCATCTTCGAACTCTACTCGGATCAACTTCAGTAAAGAATGCAAAGTTAGAGTACTCTTCATCTATGTGGGTTTGGGTTGCCTCGTAGATTTCTTGCAAGCTCCTTGTCTTCGTTGGCGTCATCAGGTTCTGGATTCTACTTGCACATGGAGGCGACCGAGATGGAGTGGTCGTGCTACCGTTGGCACCGTTGTTGCTGCTGGAAGTTGCAGGTGGCTGCACACTTCCTTCTTCCAAGTCAACAGACTGTACTACTGTTGGCTCTGGCTGGCTAGTCTCTGATTTCCCATTCCAGGCTTGATCTTCAAGAAATTTCACATCACGGCTGATGATGAGCTTCTTCGTCATAGGGTTGTATAGCCTATATGCCTTCGCCTGCTCACTGTACCCTATGAGAATGCACTTCTCAGCTCTATCATCCAACTTCTATCGCTTCTCTTTTGGAACATGTGCATATGCAATGCACCCGAACACACGCAAGTGAGCCACACTTGGCTTCACTCCGCTCCAGGCCTCCTGAGGGATTTTGTCCTTCACGCTTTTGGTGGGACATCTGTTCAGCAGGTAGACTGCACATGTTATAGCCTCTGCCCAAAATTCATGCGACAATCCCTTCGCCTTCATCATGCTTCGTGCCATTTCCATGATGGTTCGGTTCTTCCTCTCAGCTACGCCATTCTGTTGTGGTGTGTATCTGGTAGTGAACTGCCTTCGAATTTCATGCTGCTTGTAGTAGTTATGGAATTCGTTGGAGATGTATTCACCTCCACCATCTGTCCTAAGAGTCTTGATCTGATATCCGCTCTATTTCTCCACCAGAGCCTTGAACTCCTTGAATCTGGAAAATGCTTCTAACTTCAACTTGATGGCATAGATCCAAGTCTTTCGGTTGAAGTCATCTATGAATGTCAAGAAGTATTTGTTGCCGACAAATGTGGTGGTCTGCATCGGACCACAAATGTCTGAGTGCACTAGCTCCAATGGCCGTGATGCTCTCCAAGACTGTCCTACAGGGAATGCATCCCTGTGCTGCTTGCCGACTAGGCAACCTTCACAAACTTGGTTCGGTTGCTCAATAAGGGGTAAACCCTTCACCATTTGCATCTTGTGCAGTTGATTCAGGCCACTGAAGCTCAGGTGACCGAATCTGAGATGCCACAGCCAGGTAGCATCTTTCACAACTGCACTCAGAGACATCAATGATTCATTCTGAATCTACAGCGAAAACATTTTGTTCTTCATCATGGACACCATAGCAATCTGCCCATGCGACTTGTCTCTGATGGTGCAAGCTCCATCTTTGAACTGGACCGTATGTCCCTTCTGCACGAGCTGTCCAACGCTCAGTAGGTTGTGCTTCAATCCAGACACATAGTAGACATCACAGATATTCTTTCGTTTGCCGTGCCTAGTGCGGATGAGGATTTTTCCTTTCCCCATCTTCACTTCAGAATGGATTGTTTCATCTAGTTGGGAGAACATCTCCTTGTTCCCCATCATGTGGTTGCTGCACCCACTGTCTAAGTACCAGACATTCTTCTGGCACTCCTCAATGTTGCAAGTCAACAACACATTTCCTCCTGCCGCATTTCTAGTTTCATCCGTGTAATGGGCTTGCTGTTGGTTCTCCTTGGCCATCCATTTTCTGCACTGTGAGATGTAATGGCCGAACTTCTTGCAAAAATAGCACTGGACCTTTGACATGTCCTTCTGACCAGATCCAGCTTGCTGATTTCTCGAACTGCCTCTTCCACCTTGCTGATGGAAATTACAGTTGGTCTCCCCTTCGCTAGGGTTTGACCTTCCTCCTTGCTTGTTGCTTCTCCCACGCCTGCTTCTGCCTCTTCCAGCTTGAGAACTAGAAGCGCCTTGGTGGGAGTCTTGTCTGCCGTTGTCTCGAAATGAGACCTGAGCCCGGAATGCTTGCTCCAGAGAGGTCTGAGATGAATGGCTCAGCCTCTGTTCATGGGTCTGCAATGAACCCATGAGTTCGTCTATCGAGAGGGTTGTCAGATCCCTCGACTCTTCGATTGCTATCACAACCGAGTCAAACTTAGTAGGCAAACTTCTAAGAATCTTCTCCATGATTCTCTGGCTCTGCACATTTTCTCCATTCAACCGCATCTGGTTGATAATGTCCGTCGTCCGGGTGAAGAAATCACTCATGGACTCGGACTCACTCATCTATAGATTTTCAAACTCCCTCCTGAGCATCTGTAGTTTCACCAACTTTACCTTGTTGGTGCCCTGGTACGAGCTGGCCAAAATCTCCCAGGCCTGCTTCGCTTTGGTGGCTGATGCGATCCGCGAGAAGATGGTCTCCTCGACCGCTTGCATGATGTAGAAGAGGGCCTTCTGGTCCTTCTTCTTGTTCTCTTTCAATAGATCCTTGTCTGCTTGAGAGAGGGTGGCCAGTGCTACTACATCTGCCGATTTTGGGTAGCCATTCTCGACTAACTCCCACAGCTCCTGAGATCCGAACAGGATCTTCATCTGGATGCTCCAGTAATCGTAATTTTTCTCGTTGAAGTGCGGGATCTGCAACTGCAAATTGTTGCTAGTGGAAGCCATTCTGCTTTGGTCTCCGCGTCAAGGGATCAGTAGCTCTGATACCAATTTGAAGAATTTAAATTTCTTTTTCTCGCCATCGAAGTCTAGACGTCGCGGACTGCACTCGAGTTGCGACGCAGTGCGGTCGTCGGGGGCACCGACGAACTTTGCCTGAAAAAGGGTGAAGTGCGAATGTCGGGGGCACCGACGGACTTCGCTCGAAAAATGGGTGAAGTGTGGTTTGCAGTCAGCGAAAGGCGATGGATGGCACAGTGTGCACTTCAGGGGCACAAGATGAACTTCGCTTGCGCACTCGGGCTGCGCTCGGATCTCGGGCGCAGTCGTGTTGCGACAGTGAACTCGAAAGGCTTCTTTCGACTTAGCCAACTTTGGCTCTGTAGTATTTTTTGCTCGGAAGGCTTGCATGGCTACGAAAACTGCTTGCTTGGCTGGGAGGAGAGAAACACCGAAACTATGATCTGAGTCTCGGATCTGAGCTCTAACTATTAGAACCCAAACACAATCGCTCTGAGGCGATTTGTACAGAGAGCAACAAGCTTTAACACACACAAATTAACTGTAAACCCTAAAGATGCCTAAAACAAACAACAAACTTTATTTATATGAAACGAGGGTTACAAAGGTCCTCAACTGAGGAAATAACATCTGCAGGCCAGGCTGTAGGATAAACTAAAAGACAAAATGTCGAGTCGACTGCTCGGACATTAATCAGATGAGCCACACTGCTCACTGAGATACTCTTCTTCTCCTCACTCTTCTTTGCTCTACTGCTCCTATGTGCTCTCTCTGCTTCTCATATGTGTCTAAAGACCCGAACTGCCTTATATAGCCACGGGGAGAGGAGGATAGGGCTTATCCTCTGACAGGTTCTGACAGCCCCTCAACTAGGGTTTCTGACCAATCGCCGAACTAGCATTAAATCGCCGAACTGGCATTAACTTCTATGACGATCGGATCTGTCAGACGTCACATCTGTCAGAGGGTAGGTGCGACGTCATGTCAGACCTTTTTGGCGGGATCCCCAACTGCGCGAGCGCAGTCCGGCTTCGCCCATATTTGGAGCATAGTCTAACGGAGGCGTGAAATCTGGGTTAATATTTCTAACACCAGTGACAGTGTACACCTGTGGGAGATAGATTGTAGTGCCCGAATTATTTTTTGTATAGGAACGAACTCTGTGTGGAGTATATCCAATGTAGTGTCCGATTGCTGCAGGGACGAGAGGACTCTCCGTTTGATGAGGGAGAGCACACAACAAATGTGTGGGAGCGAGATGGCTCATGAGTTTTGCAGAGGCGGCAACATCGTGTAGAGGAATCGTTATTTTTACAAGTCTTGACCTACACATGCTTGGATTCACATTTTTACCTCCTTGCGGAGACTCATCTTCATCGAAAGACAATTTTTGCCCTAATTTTGGGGTAGGGTTTCTCTTTTCTTTTCCACTCGAAATATTTGTTGCAGTCAAATATAGACTCATGCATTGAAGAAATAGTGGTATTTGCAGCCATGACAAACTACCCAAACTGGGATTTGGGCAGAGAAACCAAAGTAAAACATTCAACGCACCATTCTTTGTTACAGAAGGAAGCGAACGCGTGATAGAGGCATTGTTGATAGTATTTTAGAGTCCTCAGCCATTGACACTCTCACAGTTGTAGAAGTTCACGTGGAGCCGATGGTAGAAGTCTGTACCTATAGCCAGATACATTTTTTGGGTGAAATCATATGTCGCAGTAGCCCATTACAGGTGGGAGGCAGACGCTGCACGGTTTCCAACAACCCGATGAGGTTCTTTTTTTCTCAATTTGAATTTTAATTGATATTTAAATTTTGCGTCAAGTTTAATATTGGAGAGATAAGGTGCTTGGGAAAAAAAAAATGTTTATTTAAATAAAAGGAAAATGGAACTATAAGATTTTTTTTGAAATTAAAAAAAAAAAAAAAAAGAAGATTTTTAAGTTTTTCCTTGAAATTTGAGTTGTTTTTCTTTAAAGAAAGGGAGATAAAAGTTTTTTTTTTTAAAAAATTATTGTTTTTCTTGAATTGCTTTAATTTTTGGGAGGTAAAAGGTTTTCTACCTCAAAGGAAAAATTAAACCAAAGGGGTAGAGAGAAAAAAAAAATGACAAAAGGCAAGAAACACAATTTTCTAAAAGTATTTATTCAAGAATCTATAGAAAAAAAAAAAATGTGTCAGACAAAGTATGGAAAGATTTACGTTCCATTGTTAAAGAAGCCCAAAAAGGAGAATATTTGGTCTTGCAACAATGCATTCAAGGAATCCTTCATGATGCTAATGATGTTAAAGAAAATTTTGTCACCATACCTACTGATTTATGGCAAGTCATATATAAGGGGATAATTACTCTTAATGTTTCCAAAATCAAAGCACAAGAAAAAAGGTCATTGATGAAATATGTTGTTTGTGATACTGGTGATTTGAAGTCCATAATGGTGGACAAATGTTGTAACAGTAATGATTTGAAACCTATGATGATGGATAAATGTTGTGATACTAATGATCTTTGTGAGCCAGAAAAAGTTGCAGGTTGTGATGAAAGTGACTTGACCATAGTTCGTGATTGTTCAGAGAGAGCCTATGTTGTTGAAATTGATGAGGACATAGACTCCAATGATGATAGACTTAGTGATGCTCAAATTTGTGTTGAGCAATGTGATGATGGTTTTGGCCATTTTGAGAAGCACACTAAGGGAATTGGTTCAAAATTGTTACATAAAATGGGCTACAAACAAAAAGGCTTGGGAAAGAATGACCAAGGCATGAAAGAACCATTTGTACCCATAGTAAGACCAAAATATGAAGGTCTTGGGTACACAGGACAAGTGAATCCACATGATTCAAGCAGAAGCACAAAATTTGTAACAGGTAAGAGTGATGGCAAGTTGGTGCAAGAAAATAGATGTGACCATTGTGGTAAATATGGTCATAGAATAGAGAAATGTTGGAATATCTATTCTTGTCAATTTTGTGGAGGACATAACCATTCACATATGTTTTCTTTACAAAAATAAAGGAAAGAATGTAGATTAAAAATGAATTGTGGATGGATTGATATGAATGCTTGGGATAAGCTAAAATGCATGTTGTATGGTTTCTTCAGAAGGAAACCAAGTGTGATTAAAAGTTGTTTCCATTGAAGATAATTTTGATGAAGAGGAAAAATATGGAAGGAAAAGAGCAGCAGGAGTATACCCCAAGGAAAAAGGGGGAGTGAAAAAATGCTTTCATGTTCATGTTGTTAAAACTGGTTGTGGATTTGTTAATGTTCTCTTTTTGTAGTGAGACCATGTTCAAAGTCTCGTATTCATTCTAAGTGAGTGAATTTGTTAGAAATTGGCTATTGATTTTGTTTCTAATTTGGTGAATGAATTTGTTGAAATTCATTTTGGGGTGTCAACCAACAAAGACACCATTTCCTCACTTTTTGTTGCAGAATGAATTTGTTGAAAATGAATTTGTTAAAATTCATTTTTGGGTGTTAGTTAGACACACAATTTCCTTGTGTGATACACTTGGAAATTTCAAGGACACGTCATGACCAAAAAAATAGAATGGATGTTACAGTTTGAAAAGATATTGAAATTTTGTTGAAGAAATTACTCTTAAGCATTAAGAGGGAGTTTGTTGGAGAATTTAATTATTTGTAATGCTTAAGGATTTGATAAACAATAGTTAGGTGCTCAACGACATGCAATCAGTTTGGTTTTGTTATGGAAACCACATCTAACTGTTTTGTACTCCTATAAAGTGTATCAATATTCTTGAATGTATAATCATCAAATCATCAAATGATCAATATCATCAATATTATTGTGATCATCATCAATATGATTCTTCCTCCTTAACATCAAGTCTGAACATTTTGTGTATACAAAAATGGTTATTGTTCATCCGTTGTTATTGTGTTGTTCATTTTAGATTGCTTTATGTAAATATTATTTTCAACAAAGCATCTTCATTTCTTCAAGCTGCAAGGATAACATCTATAGTCAATTTTTTATATGCAGATTTTTTTTAATGTGACCCACCTCTTGATGGCTGCTTTTGTTACTAGTGATGGTTGATTGTGGTGCTCATGAGCAATGTGCAATGGAGCCTCCCCAGATCTGTGAGCCGAATCAAGGTTGACGACAGTGGAACTGGGCCCAATACACATGTGAATCCGACAAGAACACCAAGGTACTCTTCCCATGGCAAAGGAATGCTATTTTTTTTTCATCCTGTGCATTATTCATATGGGAAGGAGATGTCATGTTACCAGAGTTCGAAGGTTACCCAGAGATATCAACAGGTGCAGCAGCGTTGAACAACATTTTGTGAAGCTGTTACAACTTTTTTTTGAGCATTTTTCTTGTTTCGAGCTACCACATAGATCCAATGTAGCAAGTCATAAATACGATGGTGCCTTTTACTTGACCATATTTACAATATTCTAGCGGTGGTGTTAAATTTATTGATGACTGAAGAGCCACATCTAAGTCCCACTGTTGCGAACTGCCCAACTTGTAAGTATCCAACAAAAATAGATGTCTAAAAATATTTGTGGGCTATTGGAGGAAGCATCGCACCTGTTTTGTTCGCTGTTGTTTTTTGTGATGCCACTATGTAATTAATGGCCAATACTTCACCGATGACAATGCGGTGACTGTTGATATTGCATCGAGATTGGATAAAACATCCGAGGTGGCTCACCTCATGTGATTGTACTACGATTTTTCTATTTCTTGCTTTGTGGAAGGTGATTGTCTAGGAGGATTAAGTATTAGGTTGTTACCATGCATTTTAAAATACATATTTCATAAATCCTCCACTTACACATTTAATTTTTTAAAATCCTCTATGGAAATGGAGCATGGACAAGTTTTCATTGCCTTTAAAAAATTTATTGTATGATTCATGGCTATGAGTGGACGTATTTAAAAAACTTGTTAAGGATTTTTTTAATTTTTTTAAGGCCGGCTTTATGGTAGTGTATGTTATAGGAAATCCCAAGTAAAGTATTCTTTTCTAGAGTACAACTCAGATGGGTGACCACTTGAGAAGTCTCGGGGCTGCACATATTTAGAGGGTTATTATTTTTAGATTTTTTGAAACAACAATTTGTACCGAACATAGGGGTATTTATAGTCGTCAAAAAAGGTTTTTCCGAGTCGGACACAATGGAGGCGACCATTTTCAGTTTTTCTCATGTGTTTTTTTCACCATCTCTCATAAATGTAATAACATAGCACATGAGTACCTCATCAGGCCCAGTTGCCGAGACTCATTTTTTTAGGACAATCTTCGCCATACGAAGACATGCCTCTTCTTTTTTATTTTTTGATAGATGGTTTTTTCCCATGGGGTTTTACCATCTCTTAAAAAAGAATCATTGTACATGAGTACCTCATCAGTTTTCGGGACTCATTTGTTAGAATAAAAAATTATTCTCTTATGTTCTACTAGGATAGACTTACTTGAGTTACCACTCTTCCATGAGTTAGGTGAACTCTCAGTTTATCCTAGTTCATATTTGATGAGTTGTTGTAATCCAACGACTCTTAATGATCAATTTTGCTATTTATACAAAGTTGATCTATGAAATAAATTAATCAAATATTTTACTTTTCTAACAAGGATGCCGATAAATTTCAACAACATCCATAAACATTATCTTCAACCTCATGCTTGAGTACGAAACTAAGATGACCTATACAATACTTCTCTATGTTCATTATAGACAAGCACAACTAATTTTTACAAGTTAGTAATCTTTATTGAAATAAATGTAAAACAGAAAGCACTAAAAGATTTTTTTATGTTATTAATTTTTTTGAAATAAATGTATAATAAAAAGTGTTTTACATTTGTATGAGTTAAAATATATTGATATTCAATCAAAAATAATGTTTTTCTTAAAATTAGTTTTACAATAAAATGAAATATTAATATTGTATAATAATACTAATATTAAAGATAATAAATATATATTTTAATAATAATAATTATTTAAAATAATATATTAAGATAAACTCAATATTACAATACAACACTCATATAAACTAGCCTTTTGGCTATTAGCCATGTAGCAGTCCAAATAAAACTATAAAATCAAACTAATCTACCTATCCAAAAAACCAACTATCCTGCCATTAGAGCTTATGAATATTGCAACAAGACTCTCTAACATCCTCTATCATAGCTAAAATTGAGGAACTATACAATAATAGAGAAGATAAAAGAAGAATAAACTACACAAAGGCTTGCAAAAGGATTGCACTAAGGATTACACAAGAACTGTCTAAAGAATTGTACAAGAACTACACAAGCACTACTTGAAGAACTGCATAAGAATTGCCTAAAAACTACACAAGAACTATCTTAAGAACTTGTTGGCATTTTTGCCACATTGTTTTTTTTGTTACTATTCATGCAAAATAACTAAGTTTTGTGCTAAAGCAAAGTTGTTGCGATATCGCGACATGTCACGTTTTTGCAGCTCAAAACAGCCAAAGGCAGCAAGGAAGTTTCATTGTCGCGATATCGTGACATGTTGGAGTTTCACGACTTGTTGCGGTGTGGGAGAAGTCAAGGCAAAATTGTCCTGATATCGTGACATGTCGCGATATCGCGACTTGCAGTGGTCACAGAGTAGAGTAATGAAAAATGTCACGATATCATGACATACAATAGCCAAGGGGAGCATCAATGGAAAATATCGTGATATCATGACAGAAAAGCAAGAAAGGAGTAGATGGTACGAAATGGCACGATATCGCGACATGTCGCGTTTTCGTGAAAGGGCTGAAGGATAAACACAAGGCAGAGAAAGATGTCACGATTTCGTGACATTTTTGAAGATGAAGCCAAGCAAGAGGAACTTGTCGCGATATCACGACAGGAAGCAACAATGATAGAGAAGGCAAGAAATTATCGTGATTTTGTGACATATTGGGGTAGAAGGACCAAGTGCAGAGAAATGTCACGATTTCATGAAATGTCACGATTTCGTGAGGGGAAAGCAAAGAAGCAGCCAGATTGTACAGAATGTCACGATTTCGTGACTTGTTGAAGATGAAAGGACAAATAGGAGAAAACATCGCGATATCGCAACATTTCACATTTTCGTGACCTATTGCATTTTTGCGGAACGAAAGCTAACAAGTACAAGGCAGATAGAAATTGTCACGATATCACGACATGTCACGTTTTCACGATGAAGAAGCCCGAAAGACAATGCCAAGTATGGAATGTCATGATTTCACGACATGTCCCATTTTTGCTACTTGCAAGAAGATGAAGGCCAAGGAAGAGAAAGATGTCACGATTTCATGACATGTTGCAGTTTCGTGGGTATAAAGAAGAGAAGGACACATAAGGAAGAAGATGTCATGATTTTGTGACATGTCGCGATTTCGTGACATGGTGAGTTTTCGCGACTTGGAGTAGCGAAGAAGGCAGGGGAAGGAGAATGTCACGATTTCATGACATGTCAAGAAGACAAAGCTGAACGAAGAGAAGACGTCACGATTTTGTGACATGTCACATTTTCACGATTGGTGGTGAAAGGAGAAAGTAGTAAGGTAAAAGTGTCACGATTTCGTGACATGTCGCATTTTCGCGACCTGTCTCATTTTCGCGACAGAAGCAACAACAAAGGCCCGATACAGTTCAGTCTACATTTTTCCTCTAGAATTGCATAGGAGAACGTGAGGAGAAGATAAGGATCAAATAAAAGCTCTCCAACTGATTTTGAGATCGTGGTCAAAGAGGCTCCAAGATTAAATGTTGCTATTTACCTATGTGCGCAAGATGGAAGAACATGAGGCAATTTTCGACGCCACAAAAATTAAAGACGCCTCCAATATTAAAAGCTCTTGTTCATGATCTCCTAACAACTTCCAGCTTGCCCCGATAACGGTCATTTAATGAAGAAATATGGTCCCTTGTTTCCGAGGCAGATTAAGGGGGATTGTTTCTCTTTTCAAGTGCATATTTTGTGGACCGCTTCTTCAAAATCTGTTTTATGTATTAAATGCTGTGATTCGAAAGGAAGAGGAAAGACCTCTATAAATACCAATGTAAAATCTCAAGCAAAGGGAGGAGGACCTTTTTGCAAAAATTGAAGCAGAAATCCTAGATGCATTTTGCTCTATTCTTAGTGTCTTTTGGAGTTGGTGATCCAAACTGTTGTCCATGTGATGCTTTCTGTGTGAGTCACTTCTGTTAGTCTAGTGTTAATATAAGTTGAATTCTATTGTTTTGGATTTGGCTGTATTTGCATTTGAACGTTTGGAGTGTAATTGGAAGCGAACTTACGGCTAATGCTTGATCCAATTTTTGTATATGCATTCTAAGAGTTGGTTGTTGTTTAGCTTCAGGATCTAGTGGAGGTTATTTGCTATTTGAGGTTGTTCTCCCCATTAACTATCGGCTTCGGCCATATTTCCATCTCTTTCTGTTATTTCCCATTTCTTTCTACATTTTCCCATTTCTTTCCTGCATCCTTATCTTGAAACTAGTTTAGATTAGTTTGGGAGCCAGCCCTCTCTGGAGATTGGCCCGGGAGACTTCTCTTTCTCTCAGCCTTTCAATGTTGGCCAAGTCTAGGGTGCACAAGTGATGAAATCTTGTACTTAGGCAGATTTGTGACCAACAGTTTTTGGCACGCCCGGTGGGACAGACTATTTCTGTCTCAGAAAGATCCATAATCGGTGGGACAAGTATTATTCCAAGTTGACAAACCCACCTGTGCCAACAGTTTTTGGCATGCCCGGTGGGACTCACAAGTCCCATATTTTGACACCCGGAGGAATCAAGATTTTGATGAATTGTCTTGACCTCAAAGCGGAGATTGTAAGTTCATCTGGTGACTCTGTTGAAGGTGATTGTATAGTACCTAGAAATTTCTAATCGTGAAGCTGGTGAAAATATTTGCTTCATGATCACGAGATCAAGTGCCAAAGAATCGAAAGATCCAGTCGAATTCTTCAAGATTGATGTTCAGAACTGGAGGGAGCACTCAAGATTGGTAAGTCCTGTGAACCCATCATTTGCTATCTCATCATAGGCTGCAGGTCAGTTTGTGCCATCTCCAACTCCTCCCAGTACTACTACGAGCTTGCTACATCCAGATCCAGCAGTCCAAATGGCCCAGCATCCTCCACCAAGGAAGTTCTCGACATGGAATAGTTTGGGAGCCTTGAATTTACTAGCACAAAATCCAGTCCCTCAAGCTACTTTGAAAGCTTTGCCAACCTATGATGGTACTGGTAAAACTGCTTATGAGCATATTAACGATGTAGCCTCTTTGGCGGCTATCCATGACATAATGGACGAAGACGTAATGATAAAGTTGTTGGTGTTGTCACTAAGAGGGAAATTGTTGTATTGGTACCGAACATTGCAACCAGGCACTATTGCATCATGGGATCAATTAGGAGAACTGTTAGTCAAAAAATTTCATGAACAAGCTGATCCATACTCCTTGTTGCATCAATTTAATGCAATTCAAAGGCACCCGTAGGAGGAGATAGCCGACTTCAATGTCAGATTTACCAGAAGCTGGCAGAGAATTCCTGATGGTCTTCGGCCCACTCATGAGCTAGCTGCATTCTATTATCTCAGAGCTTTTAACACAGACATCGGTTGGGCTATCCGGTAGTCCAACGTGAATACATTCCCAGAGCTGTTCGAACAAGCGCAAAAGCGAAAGCTGACTTGATTGCCATAGGTAGGCTTCCTCCAAAGGTAACAATGCCTATCTTACCTGATCTTCCTAAGCATTTGTATTCTGGTTCATTTTCATAGCCTATGCCTTCCATGTATCCTATTCCATCATGGAGCTCAAGTGCGCCTCAGATCGCACCCATTCCAGTTCCCCAGCTCCCTGCTCCAACTATTCCACAATTGCCTACACCAAGCATTCCGTAATTACCAGCTCCCACTTCATTCCCAACATTTCTTGCACCGCCAACACCTCTACCTATACCGGCACCTCCTGTGCCCTCAAATCCTGATCCTTACACAATGCTATTACAAGAGGTAAAATCTTCTAATTCAGCTATAAGAGCGATGGGAAATAAAATCACAATTATTGAAAGAAAGCAGGCTGAGAGAGATTTCCAACCCAGGAGATTTCAACCTCCACCGATCACTAGAGAACAAGCGGCTTCAACAAGCAAAGTTCCTAAAAAGAACCCGACTGTGTTGACGAATGAGGAAGCTGGCCCTGCAAAAAGAACATATTGGTGCTCTACATGTAATGATCCACACGGTGAAGAGACTTGTATGGTTCATTTGAACTATGTACAAACATTGGCCGCAAGCTCTTTTGGAGGACAAGTTAATATGATTACTAAGGTAGATCATAATTTTATGGTTCCATCTGAAGAACAAGTCTCAGTTCTCATGAGAACTGGGAAGAAGCTAGTCACTGTAGATCTAGTAGAGATGGAACCATTAAGGGTACCGGCTGATCCGAAGATGCAAAATGAAAAGAAACAAGTACAAGTGAAAGCTCCTATTTCAATACCAAATCTAGATTCACCTGTTCTATTAAAATATCTTTTGCCACCACGAGCAAAGGAAAGATTGCAAGAAAAAGCCTCAGCTTCGTAGGCAAGAGCTGAAATAGAGGAACGAGCCAGAGAAAAGCTCAAGTACCCATATTTGACTAAAATACTGAGGGTAGAAGCCACTCAGTAATAATGGAGCAAATATGAAGACACCATTGAAAAGAGGGAGTTCTGTGCATCTGCATACAATATTTTTGAAGAATTGAAGAAGATTCCAACCAAGGTTAGTCTCTATGATGCATTACAATTACCTGGGCAAGTTGATTTGTTACAAGAATCATTGAAGTCTATGAAAGATAATGAGAAGAATCCTACCCAGATGATTTTTTCTCAAACATTAACTACTTCAGCCACTAGAAAAAATAGACCACCCCCATTTTATTTGTCACTCAGGATGGAGGGTTGGATAGTGCACAACTACATGATTGATTCTGGTGCTGCGACAACTTGTCATGCCAAAGGCAGTTTGTGAAGTCATGGGTATGGAGTATACAAGAAGTAGCCCTGGTGTCTTGCAGTTGGATGGGACTCCCGTGAAAATAGTGGGTGTAATCAAGGATGTTCCTATTGTTCTACATAGTATGCCTCAAATTACAGTAATTTAGGAGATAGTTGTGGTCAATTTGGAACCATATTTTAGTATGTGTTTGTCGAGAGAATTCACTGCCAAGATGGGAGGCTACCTTTCTTTGGATTATTCTCACTTGGAGATTCCTTTCAAAGGAAGAAGAATCCGTATTTACAATGAGAAGCCTTCTAATTTTCATATAGAGAAGATGGGAGAAGAAGAAAAGTCCACACATTCTGTCAACATGATAACTGAAGAATTGGAAAATCTTGATTTGATGGATGAAGTCCTGGATGAGCTTCGCTTAGAGGATGAGTTTTCAATGCTCAATTTTAATGCCATGATGGAAACTAAAATTGGTTGTTACTCCATTACAAAGCTTGAAGAGGTTGAAGTAAAGATGCCTCCTGATCAAGTTGGTCAAGACTCTGTGCCCGATCAATTATGGAAGTTGTATTTTGATGGAGCAAGATGCAAAAATGGTGTGAGAGTAGGGATTGTTCTTATTTCTCCCTCTGGACTATAGAAAATATATCCATATCGACTGACTTGGAGTTGTACTAACAATACTGCTGAGTATGAAGCATTGTGCCTAGGTTTGAAGAAGGCAAAAAAATTAGGGATTGAACAATTGCAGATTGGTGGTCACTCTGAATTGATTGTGAATCAAATACTGAACAACTGCATCTCCAAGCAACATTGTCTCAAGGTGTACTGCAACAAAGTTTGGGACCCTGGAAAACATCACAAGTTCGAGGTAATATGATAAGGTCCATCTTTTGCTCTTAAAAAAAAAAAAAAAAAAAAAGAAGAAAAGAACAAAAAATTCTTTTTGTCAACTTCGGCTCCTTTTGCACACGAGCCCGCAGGTATGTTTATTTCTCTTTCTTTTTCTTTTCCTTCCCAGTAGATAGTGGCTTCCATCTACTTCTTTCTTCCCCTTCCTTACTTCATTCCATTCCTCTTCCACTCCTTCCACTGTAAATAATCAAGCCACTACTGTTGTTTCTACTCCCCTCTCTGATGTTCCCTTTTCTTCACTTCCCCTTTCTTCTAGTCCTTTGTCTTTTGAGCACTTCTCCACAGTTCCTACCACCTTCTCCATTCCATCCACTTCCATTTCCTTATCTATTTTCATAGCATCCTAGCAGCTGGTAGCACAGTAGCACCCTCTTCAGTTGCTATATCTACCACTTTTGCTCTGCCATCTTCCACCATTCCATCATTCACCATTCCCATTCCATAGCCTGTGCATCTGTTGGTCATCATTCCATTCATTTTTGTTTTTGCAACTCAGGTGCTTTTCACTGCTGCACTGCTGCCATGGAGATCCTTTCACAGCACCTGGTGATTACCCAGCTCAACCAAGCTAGGCAAAGTGCAGTAGTTCTAAAGAAATAAAGGAAGTTCTGCTCTTCCATAAATTTCTATTGAAGGTCCTATTTTTAAGTGTCGAGTACCAGCAAGAGCTTGTTGCAGCAGCCCGTAGAGATGTCCAACATCAACCAACACTCACTTTCCTGCTCCTCCAACTTCTTGACTCTGTTGCCCAATGGATAAAGGCCTGAGGTTCGTGCATACAACAGAACTGTATACCCCGCGAGCCACCAAGAATGTTGGCATTTTTGCCACATTGTTTTTGTTGTTACTATTCATGCAAAATAACTAAGTTTTGTGCTAAAGCAAAGGTGTCACGATATCGTGACATGTCACGTTTTTGCGACCTGCCGCATTTTTGCGGCTCAAAACAACCAAAGGCATCAAGGAAGTTTCATTGTTGTGATATCGTGACATGTTGGGGTTTCATGACTTGTTGCAGTATCGTGACATGTTGGAAGAACATGAGGTAGTTTTTGATGCCACAAAAATTAAAGACGCCTCCAATATTAAAAGCTCTTGTTCGTGATCTCCTAATAACTTCCAGCCTGCTCCAATAATGGTCATTTAATGAAGAAATATGGTCCCTTGGTCCGAGGAAGATTAAGGGGGATTGTTTCTCTTTTCAAGTGCCTATTTTGTGGACCTCTTCTTTGAAATCTATTTTATGTATTAAATGCTATGATTCGAAAGGAAGAGGAAAGACCTCTATAAATACCAATGTAAAATCTCAAGCAAAAGGAGGAGGACCTTTTTGCAGAAATTGAAGCAGAAATCCTAGATGCATTTTGCTCTATTCTTAGTGTCTTTTGGAGTTGGTGATCCAAACTATTGTCCATGTGATGCTTTCTGTGTGAGTCACTTCTGTTAGTATAGTGTTAATATAAGTTGAATTCTGCTATTTTGGATTTGGATGTATTTGCATTTGAACGTTTGGAGTGTAATTGGAAGTGAACTTACGGCTAAGGCTTGATCCAATTTTTGTATATGCATTCTAAGAGTTGGTTGTTGTTTAGCTTCAGGATCTAGTGGAGGTTATTTTCTGTTTGAGATTGTTCTCCCCATTAACTATCGGATTTGGCCATATTTCCATCTCTTTCTGCATTTCCCATTTCTTTTTGTATTTCCCATTTCTTTCTGCATTTCCCATTTCTTTCCTACATCCTTATCTTGAAACAAGTTTAGACTAGTTTGGGAGCCATCCCTCTCTAGATATTGGCCCGGGAGACTTCTCTTTCTCTCGGCCTTTCAATTTTGGCCAAGTCTAGGTCACACAAGTGATGAAATATTGTACTTAGGCAGATTTGTGACCAACATAACTACACAAGAGCTGAAGGACTCCACAAAATTTTTGTAAAGAACTACATAAGAAAAAATTGAAGAATTGCATAAAAACTACCTAAAGAACTACCCAAAAAAAAACTTATCATGTTAGTCATAGCTTTTGGCATTACCATCAAGAAACTGAATATGGAAAAGGTCAGTTCTATTTTGGTCTACCCACCACCTAGGAGGGAAACCATAACACCTAATATCTCCTTTGTCAAGATCCCAATTTTTCATAGCATCTACCACTTTTTTCTATTCTATGGGTACATGATTGAAAATAACCTCTTGAAAACTAGATGCTATTAACCTAATATTATCTATGATCCTTTGAATTTGCCAATACACCTTCTCAGGCCTTGAAGTTGAATTTAGGTAATTGATCATAATTTGAGTCCAACTCTACTATCACCCTTTTCCATTCGGTCTTTAATACCTCCTACAAATCTCTCAAAATATATTTTCTTTTTGTCAAGTTATTGGATAGATTTCCTAAACTTTTGGCAAAAGTAAAAATTGGAGTACCATCCTCCAACCTACCTATCTCTCCTATACTAGCTCTACTAGGATTTCCTTTGGATTCTCCATATGTATTGATTTTTCTAATATTCTTTGAGGGAGGCTACCATTGATTTGTTCTATTCGTCATCTGAGTGATCACTTTATTCCTTCTATGTTGTGCTAATCTAGGGTTGATATTTAATAGGGCCATCATTTTTTAATAAATATTGGACAGTCTTTGTCATATTTTCTATGGTCTTGATCTAGACATAGTGGATGCCCCTACTCTCTTGTTGAAAGATTCACTTGTTCCGCTCCTTCCAAATATTTCAAGGAAGGATAGTCATTCCTATCCAAACTACTTGGTTCACATACAAGTCTTTTCCTTCTTGATTGCTCCAATCTATCCATCCTTGTTCTATGGATTTTTTATTGGACCATATTAAATTAATAAGGGAAGCCAACATCTTCCACAATTTAGAGGTTATAAGGTATTCTATGAATAAATAGTTTAGTGTTTCACTATTATCCCAACACATTACACATTGAGAGGGTCTATTAAATCCTTTCTTCATAATTGTATCCCAGCGAGTAACCTTTTATGAAGAAGTAACCAAATGAAAAACCTAACTCTTAGCCATAACTTTTGAGCCCATAAATATTTGAACAGATCATAATCCAGATGGAGATATGGCTTAGGGCTAAATAACCTTGAACTATAGTGTACACACCATACCTTGAGCTATTCAAACCAATATAATATTTATATTGTGACCATGAAGGTGATCACATTTGGAGGATTTTGTGTATATTCTTTTGTTGAGTTTCAATGAGTTGGATTGGCTAGTCTTCCACTGGGATCCAAAATCTTCCCACCTCTGCATTTCTTGTTTGACTTTTATAGTATTTGATAAATTTTATCCAATTCATCCTATGCATTTTATCCATTATAGGCCTCAATTCTAGATGTTGAATTGATAGTGAAAGGTGTTAATCCCAATATTCTATCCAAAAATGTACCTTTTGACCATTCTATACTAACTAGAAAAGATTATTATTTATCAACTCCTCTCCACTTCTTAGGACCTTTAAAATTGGGGACCCTTCATAAGGTAGTTGGTGTCAAATTATATCAGAGGGGTCTTTGTTTTCTGCATATTTAGCTCTCATATTTTTTGCCCACAAGGCACTACGATGGCTAATTAAACTCCAATATAACTTTATTATAAAAGCTTTGTTATTCTTAACTATCGATTGAATACCTAGAGCCCCTTCATGAGTAGCAAGTCATAGGGTCTCTCACCTTACTAGGGAAGATGATCTTATGTAGCAGTGGTTTGAGACTTTCTACCATGAAATTTGAGATAATTTTTAGCATAACATTACATAAAGAAATTGGTCTATATCTAGTAATGTTATCTACTTCTTGAGTTTTTTCTTTTGGAATATTTATTTGATTTTTTAGTACATATATAGATTAGATTGGATTAATTTATTGGATTTAAATGTTAATATCAAGTGAAAAAATTTAATAAGAAGAAATATTATTTTATTTTTAGAATATGTACAATTTTATTAAAATTAAATAAAAATTCAAGGAAATATATACTAGAGGAATCAGTAATTGATTATATTTTTCATCACCTCATTGTGGGATCTTTTTTCCACTATAACCTCCATCGGGTAAACTTTTTAATCGAATGTACTAGTGGTATGACATACCATCAGGTTCTATGAGGCTTGAGGGATTCAAAGTAAGGTTTATGCACTCCCAAGGGAGCATAGGCTAGACCCTCTAACCTTTTTATATTAGTTATTTTATAATATTATATTTTAAGACGCAATTGTAGAGGATGTGCAAGACCTTGGTGGTCCATACTTGCACAAGGGTTCTTAGTTGAACCTCATAATGTTTTTTGAGTTATTTTATAGAAAATGCTGGGTTCACCAAATATTATTTAATGATTACCCTAAATCTATGTTTTGTTTGTTCAATTAGGATAAACCTATGGTTTTATCTGGCAACTATGATGAAGAACGATGATTATGCAATGCTTGTGAAAACAATTATGCATAAAAATAATATATCTAACCTTTATGCATGTTTTGATTCCTTGTAAAAAGTACAAGATTAAAATAGGAAATATTTTTGAGCAAGGGTACAAGAAGAAATACATAAGCAAAAACTATAGCCTAGGTGTACAAGTTACTAATGCAATTTTTACTTTAACATCTAATAAATAAAAAGTATGTTTCCTTAATTATATTATAGTTGTACCTTTTCTCATTCATATTTTCTTATTTTGATTAAAAGACAAGAATTATGCACTCATGGATAATAAGGAAGGCTCAAAATGCAATCTATATATATTTTGTATTAAATGAATGTAAAGAAATAAATATATATTATTTTGTTTATCAAGACAAAGATTATTGAGAAGAATAAAACTAGTCCAAAATTCAAAACCTATGTGCTTTTCAAATTGAATGAATGTAAGAAAATGAAATATTTTTCCTTTTCCCTTCAAAACAAAAGATCAAAAAATAAAAAAGAGTAAAAGACTATCCTAAAATGCAAGACTACATGCCCTTTTATTTTTTATTGCCTAAATGCAAACCAAGAACACATGTAATTCCTGATTACTTATAACCTTATTCATAATAATTCCTAAGGATAATTTTTAAATGATTTAACCTATAATATTAAGCTATAACTTTTCAAAATTTCATAAACATGTTAAGATCTACATTTTGATGTTAGAAAAATGTTAATAGATTAGAAAATACCTATGCTAGACTAAAAGTAAAATAGAGATGAAAGTTTGAAACTATTTATAAAAAGTGTGCAAAAATACCATGAGGGATTGAAAACACTACATAGGGAAAAGGTCATGTAGTCTTGCATTCATTCAACATGAAAAGCATATAGGTTTTGCATTTTGGACTAGTTTTATTCTTCCCAATAATCTTTATCTTGATAAACAAAAGAAAATATACTTAGTTATTTGCATTCATTTTATACAAAATGTGTATATATTATATTTCGAACCTTCCCTGCTATCCTTGAGTACATAATTCTCATCGTTAAATCAAAAGAAAAAAATAGGAATGAGAAAAGGTACAACTATCATTTTTATTTCACAGTCTTTTCTTTATGTACTCATAAGTCAAGAAGTGGTGAACTCATCGTAGATAGCAAATTGAAGACTAGACTATGATTACATCTTCTACAAAGCTCCCAAGTATTCTCATATTCTACTTTATTTTTAGTATGGATGAAGTATTGTTTACTCTCTACTTAAGTAACTCATTAAAGGTGGGAATCAAAGAAATGAGGACATTTTTCCTACTTGCCTATTAAGGAAATATAATTTTTATTTATTAGGTAATAAAGTCAAAATTACATGTAGTACTTGCACACCTAGGCTATAGTTTTTTCTTATGTATTTTTCTTGTACCCTTGCTCAAAAATATTTCTAATTTTAATCTTGGATTTATTGCAAGGAACCAAAATATTCATAAAGGTTAGGAATATTGTTTTCATGCATAATAATTTTTACAAGCATTGCATAATCATCAATTCTTCATTATAGTTGTAAGATAAAACCATAGGTGTATGCTAATTTAACAAACAAAACATATATTTAAGGTAATCATTAAACAATATTTAGATTTAGGGTAATCATTAAACACTATTTGGTGAACACAATATTTTCCATCAAATAAATAAAACAAAATGATGAGGTTCAATTAAGAACCCTTGTCCAAGTATAAACCACCAATGTTTTGGAGACTAGAATCCTCTACAATTGTGTCTTCTTAAATAATATTATAAAATAAATAATGTAAAAAGGTCAAAGGGTTTGGCTTGTGCTCCCTTGGGAAGATGGACACCACGATTTGAATCCCTTAGGTCTCATAGAACTTGAGGGCATGTTTCACCAATGTAGTGTTGTCGGTTAAAAAGGTTACTCAATAATGATGAAAAATGTAACCCATGACTAGATGATGAAAAATATAACCAGTTACTAATTCCTCAAGTATATATTCCCTTGAATTTTTATTTATATGCAATAAAATTATACATATTCTAAAAATAAAATAGTATTTCTTCTTATTAATTTTTTTTCACTTGATATTAACATTTAAGTCCAATAAATTAATCCAACATAATTTATTTATACATATTAGAAAACCAAATGAATATAATTTAAAAATATATTTATTATCTTCAATATTACTATTGTTATGCAATGTTAATATTTTTATTCATTTCCCCTTGAAACTAATTTAAAAAAAATTATTTTTGGTTGAATCTCAATACATTTTAATTCATACAAATATAAAACACTTTTAATGCTTTCTATTTTAACATAACAAATATTTTAGGGATTTCTATTTAACATTTATTTCAATAAGGATTACTAACTTTAAAAACTACCTATTCTTGTCTATAATAAACATAAAGAAGTATTGTATAGGTCATCTTCACCATGGTACTTGAGAATGAGGTTGAAGATAAGGCTCGTGGATGTTGCTAAAATCCATGGGTCTCCTTTGGTTCCAAGCGGAAAAGACATATAAATAAGAATTAATGTTTTCTTGAAAAAACATAACAAGGATTGAAACACTACATAGGAGTAAAAAATAATACAGGATGTCAAAAACTTCATGCCAAGCCAAAAATGTTGTAACCTAGAAAAAAATAGATAAAGCTCACAACAAAGATGTCACAACCCAAAATGTACAACCCAAAACCTAAGCCAATAGTGAGTTTTGTTTTGTAGGTTGATTTAACCTCCTATCAAGGAAATGATTCTAGACATCATGGTAAGTTCATCCTTTAATGGTTTTTCCACTTAAATCCTTTTGAGGCACACCCATCCCTACTTCTTCTATATATCTATCTATGTAAGAGTTCTAGGTGTAATAATCTAATAATCAAACTATCTCTCTTATTATCTCCTAATGAGCTAGTTTTCCTTCTTTCATTCTATTAAAAGAAACACACTATCCAATGTGCCCTACATAAGTTCATCTATGTAGGTGTTATGAGCATTATAGGAATCGACTATCCTTCTCATCTCCCCAATGAGTTAACCATTCCACTAGTAGGCCTCTTTTGAATTTACTTCAAGGAAACCATGTTAGTTACTTTCTCACGTTAAATATATCCAACATGTTTAAAGTTGTTGGTACTCAAAGTTATCTAAGATTACAATAGTCCAATTTAACTACATAACTAGAAAGTTTTATACTATCACAAGCTTTCCTTTTCCAAGGTAGCATTATTGAATTAATCCTTTCTTATTTTTTTGAGCTATTAATATAATTCTTTAGGAATTCAATGCCCACATTCACTAATATCCTTTAAGATGAATTAGAGCAAAACCCAACAACTGATCCATTACAAGACTTCCTTTATTTATCACTAAACCTTATGAAATCTAGCAAAAAATTCTAAATTAGTATGGTCGGGCCTATGTGTTCAATATTTAACAATAAAATAACTTGATCCAAAAGATCAAACCCTAATTTTTCCTTTTAAGGTTAAAATAAATCCAAAAATTACTAAAATGTGAAATCATGCAACAATGTATTAATGTAGAATATTGAAAAGAAGAAAATTCCAAGATGCAAATCCTATATGTAGATCCACCCCTATCGAAGCACCTGATGCTAGTTATCCATAGTACAAAATCCTTGGTAATTATTTCACTAGCATATACCTACATGTTAGCACTCCAAAATTATCCCTCCAACACTTCATTTGAAATTTTAGGAGTCTTAAATTAAGTTTTAGGTTTTAGACCAAAGCATATATTTAATTTTGAAATTTTGAATAAAATTTGAAGGTTTGAATATGATGTAGCATTGTATATCATACTTAGTTAAGTGGGGTATGGTTGTATAACCATATATTCGGTAAACGATATACTCTATAAGAGTTATCTTATATGGTCTATAGTCTAGTGGACATTAAAAACTACTTTACTTTTATCTTCAATGTAACATAGCAAGTGTACCTCTAATAATTCATTTATTTTTAAATAGAAATATTTAAAAATAAATATACATTTTTTTTATTGGTAAAAGGGGTTTTGAAAGGGTCCTATAACCTTTTACAATGAGGAAAAAAAAATAAACAACCTCCCAAGAATAGGAAGATGATCTCCTCAAATTCATTTTTAGATAGGATCAAAAACGAAAAATGGGTTTTCTGACACACCAAGAAACACACCCACACAAATTACAATAGGTTTTACCATAAAAGGAAAAACTCACAAGCACAGAGACTAGATTCCCCATACGCTAAAATTTTAAAAAGGTTTTCTTACCCAGGAGAAAACCAAACAGTCATGTACACTAAAATTTGAAAAAGTTTTTTCCACCCAAGAGAAAACCAAATAGTCCCGTACACTAAAATTTGAAAAATGTTTTCTCACCCAGGAGAAAACCAAATAGTCTTGGAAGGACCAAAGAGTAGAGAGTAGACACTCCATAGGTCTACCCACCAAAACTCAGAAAGACCAACATTGAGTCGATCAAAATAAGAAAAAATATAGGATCCAAAATATAACCCACACTAGGTATTTTGAAGGCCTGGAAATGAAATAGCCCGAGAAAGAATCCATAGGCCACAAGGTCTTCTTGTAGAGAAGGTGATGCATAACCAGATCCAGAAAACCCTAGCCAAGAAATGATGTCCCCAAATCGTGAAGTAGATCAAACACAATGTTATATTTTAGGAAGCCCCCTATTATAGCAAATAATCATCACATGATCCCCTATCAAGACTAGAAAAAATGTAGGTAGGTCCATCAAAATAAATACCAATAAATCTGTAAGAAGCCCAACCTCATCATGGAACAAGAAGAAATCAATAAAACCCTTATGCAACACAATAGAGCACAAGGTCCTCCCTCTAAGACCAGAATAATGAAGAGAAGGGAACCATCAAGAAACCCCTTGAAATAGAACCATAAAGTAGATCATACATGAAGTTAAAATTTAGGAAACCCTATATTGGAGCAAACAATCAATACATGATCCCCCCTTAAGATAAAAAAAAAATTGCAGGAAGGTATGTCAAAAAAATACAAGTATATCTACAAGAACCCCAATCCCACCATAGAACAAGAAGAAACTAGTAGAAACCTTTTGCAACATGTAAGAGCACAGGGTCCTCCCTCCAAGACAAAAATAATGAAGAGAAAGGAACCACTGAGAAACCCTTAAATTGGAACCACCATTGAAACCCCAAACTAGAGTCAACCACGAGAGCCTCTCATCTATAGGTAATAAAACCATGGTCTCCTCCCAAAGACTTAAAAATAACATAAAGAAATACCCTATAGGAAATAATAGAATGGGAAAATAGAAGTCCACCCCAAAATTAAGCAAGGCTCAAGAAAGAATAAAGAGCCATACCTGCAGACCAAAAAGTGCATGGCCCCCTCCCAAGACCAAAAGAAATACTCTAGGGGAGAGCATCGATGGCCCACTTCCCAAACCAAGTGAGAAATGAAGCCCTCTAAACAACCCACGCTAAAAAAAACCAGGATTATCTAGACAAGTAGTATCACACAAGGAAAAAGTAGGAACACCAATAAAAAACCATCCTGAAACAACTTAGGAAAATACAGATAAGGTGTTGGAACATCACTCGAGTCACCAAGCTGATACTGAAAATACCTGGCAAACCTAGAAAAATATATCCCCCAACAAGTGTGTGGGAGGGTGTGTGTGTGTATGGTTGTGTGTTTGGCCCTTATTTATTTCATCTCTCACCATTATGAGAGGTCATGCACCCTTATGAGAGGTCATGGTTGGGATGGGGATGCCCAACCTTGAACGTCGATCGTAGAGGTTTCTCACACTAACCTAATAATAATATTATTTTTCTTAGGTTTAATTTTCTATTTATTTTAAACAAAGGTTAAAACATATAAATAACATATTTACATTTTTTTTAGGGTTATACTTGGGTCAAATATTTTCTTAAAATCTTAAGAGTTTATAAATAAATTCAATTCTTATTTCAATTGAGTTGCTATATCCAGATATACCTACACTATTTTTTATAAAAAGTCTCAATTTTTATTTTTATTTTCTTGATCTTTTTCTATTTTCTATATGAATATAAATATTTCAAAATTTAGAATCCTTCTTCTTGATATACTTATTAACAACCTTCATAATACCAAAACTCTACTTCTATGTTTTAAACTACTTCTATGATCTAGATATTGCATCTTAGTAGAGTAATATTTCCAAAACTTCATGCTATCATAGTCAACTTTGCCATATTTAGATTACTAGTTCCTTTATAAAGCATATGTGCAACCACAAGAATTATAATAAATAGTTTATATGAAAACACATTAATATTATATAATAAAGCAAATAATACCAATGGACGAATTTAAATTAAATCTTAATCATTATTTGATTCAGATAGTCAATATTTTCTTGTCAACTTCAGCTAAATTTACTTCCTCTAACCATGGAGAAGATAATTTAACTATATTTTAATTAAAACCCATCTATTGACTAGCCGATATACACATTTGTTTCCTTACCTTAACATATGTGTAAACCCGATCTCTTCAAACTTTGTAGCAAGGTCTTGTATTTCCATAATTATCACTTGTATGTTCTATGGAGCCTTTGTTTTCCTTAAAATTCTATTCATTACTATTAATGAATCAACTTCCATCCATACTCTATCCCATTTCACTTATCTTCATATTTTAACCCTTCCAAAGCTGTCCAAGCTTCAATTTCATTATTTGTCTTAAATCCATTATTGAAAGTGTAATGAGACAATATCTCTCTCCTATTATTTATAATTATTCCTCCTCTTTCTATTTGTCTTAGATTTCTTTTAGATGCTCCATCAAAATTCAATTTGACTAACTCCTTTTTTTTTGGTTTCCACTTTATATTCTTTACATTCTTTTTATTTTTCCTATACCCAACATCATAAATCCATTTAATGACTTGATTCCATATATCAAAGCTCTTTGCTTCAATATTAGGGATTGGGTGAGTTGATAGGGTTGATTTAGCCTCCCCAATGGATAAAAAAATATTCCTTTTTATTACTTCTAAACTGTTTTTGTTTCCTTTTAAATATTTTTTTATTCCTTTCCATCCATTTGTAAAGCCTCATTTTTAAAAGTGCTCTACCATTACTTTAACCATTCTTTAATTTTTCCATTAATCACCCTTAGATCAAACTATCTGTTCCATTAGTTTTGTAGTTTCTATTCCAATTCAATCAAGGTTTAATTCTTTTAGATTGTAATTAAGCTATTTATTAATAAAATGAAAACAAGAAAAAGTATTCCTTATATGTGGGATTAGTATGGCAAGGGAATTTTGAGGATTATAGGAGATATGCATAGAAGAAGAAATGAAGGAGAAAATTAATATATTAAACAAGTTCAAAGTTCTTTACATATTGTGAATTACATTTTATGATGTGTTTGTATAATTTATGTTGTGATAGTTACTATAAAATATGTTGATAGATCTTCAATTTGTTGGCTTCCTCCACTGAGTGGTTGGATCAAGCTCAATTTTATCAGTGCCACTAAGGGCAACCTAGGGATTGCAAGAGCTAGTGGTATATTTAGAGATGAGTATAGAAATGTTATCCTCACCTTTGTAAAAAATATGTTAATTCAAACCAATCATGTTATTGAAGCAAGAGTGCTCTATCAAGGTTTGTACTTGCTCGCCTATATTCCTTATACTAAACTCATTATAGAGGGGGATTTAGTTAAAATTATCAAATACCTTAAGGGATATTGAAATCCATAATGGAATGTTCAACACCTCATTGTGGATTCAAGAAAATAATTAACAAATCTTAGTAGCAAGTTCATTCAACATGTATACAGGGAAGAAAATAAAACAATAGACACTCTTGTCAACCTGGGTCTTTCTCAAGAGTCCCTTCACATGTGACATGATAATTTTTCCAATGAAATATATGATTCTAGTATGTTGGATGGTACTAATTTTCTTTAATGGGGTTTTTATCTTGGCTTGTTTTGTAGTTTTATTCGCATAACCATTATTGGATTTTTGTGCTTAGGGATGTATTTGGGTTTTAATTTGGTGGGTTTTCTTAGCTCTAGTGGTGGGTCTTATTGGTTTTTTATCTCAGATACTCTCTACCCTACTTGTTTTGATTTTTGATTTATCCTATATGAACTATCTTTTTTTTTTTTTGATAATGTAAAAAGGTTTAAGAACCTTTTCAAAACCCCTGCCGCCAACTAATACAAAAATACAACTAACAAAATAAAATCAAACAACATAAAATAAATTCATTAAGATCTAAGCTATACACCTCTAATAACTAAAATTTTAAATAATAAATTAATATCAAACAACACATAAAAAAATTATTGAGAGCCAAGAAACACCTCTATTAATTAAAATTTCAAAATGCTTAAGTTAAATGCTTGTTTCTAAATACTTTAAAATAATAAAACATAAAAAATAAAAAAATAACATATTTGAAAGCCAAAAACATACTTCTAATAAAAATTTCTAGATGTTCATGCTCTTTATACTCCTCCACCACCTCTAAATTCTGTAACTTTATTACATACAAGTGAATAGTTATACCAGTTTATTGGTCAAGCCTTGTTACGATTCTTTAGGAAAATGTTAATTTTCATTTATTTGTTTTTCTCCTTAGAACAAAAGGATGTCCATGCAACATCCATAAAAATTATCTTCAACCTCATGTTCAAGCACCATCGTGAATACTACCTATACAATACTTCTCTAAGTTCATTATAAAGAAGTAAAGCAATTTTTTCTAACTGGTTATATGGGATTGAAACAGGTCCTACCCATGTTATAAATTACCTATATAATACTTTTCTAAGTTTATTATAGATAATATTAAGTACCACTGTGAAGACTACCTATACAATACTTCTCTAAGCTCATTATATATAAGTAAAGTAGTTTTTTTTTAATTGGTTATATGGGATTGAAATGGGCCCCACCCTTATTATATCATCATTAGATAGTGGTATTACAAAAAATCTTGAATATATCCATGTATTACTTGGCAAGATTTGAATCTTGGTCTCCTCTCTAAATATTGAGAAATTTAATAGATTGAGCTTACACAAGTTTTTATGAGAGGTCATGGTCCCTAGGGTTTGAAATTCGCTCTCCTAGATGAAAACCCAAAGACTTACCACTACGGAATCCCTAGTGAGTCAAGCAAAGTAGCTATTTTAAGTTAGTAAAGAGTATTGAAATAAATGTAAAATAGAAAGTGTTAAAAATATTTTTATATTGTATGAATCAAAATGTATTGAGATTGAAAGGAAAATAATGTTTTTTTAATTAGTTTGATTGTTTTTTTATTGGTAAAGGGATTTTGAAAGGGTGTTGTAACATTTTACAAAACATGACTCAAGTCGAAGAACACTCCATAGCATAAATGCATAAACATCAAACTAGAACAAAAAAACAAGAAAAAATGTAAGCCTCCTTCAGCACAAAAAGAAGCCCTCACAGGGCCAAGGAGGAAAAAAAAGCCCTCATAGGAGCCTAAATAAAACCATCCGTAAAACCCACGCAGGGGCAACACCAAAAACAAACGAAATACCAAGAGCTAAAGAGAATTCCATGTAGGGGAAATGAGAAAATAGAAGAGACAACCATCCTTTGATAACGATTGAAAAAATAAATACATCTAAATATTTGGTTACCTAACTTTGTCGCGTCCATATTTGGTAGTAGCCACTAAAATTTTAAACTCCTCCAGGATCTTGAATTGATCCTTGTATTATTCTAGGAGAGTCTCTGCCTCAAATAGCATAAAGAAAGTCATCCTTGTTGCTCTCCCTAGGGTCTTCATGATGTCGTGGAGATCTTTGAGGTGGCCTATTTTAGAATATTAGGTCAACAGGACACTCTAGAAGAAAATAGGGGGAGACTTGGTGGAGATACCCTCAAGAGGATGATATTTATTGGGAGAAGTCTCCTGTTTGACCTAAGGAGAGTGAATCATTAGAACAATTATCAACCATAATTGGGTCCTTACATTTACAATTGCTCACTTTTTCTCTAGTGGAGTAATGTGTACCCAATATTCCTTCTAGCTTTGTGTCAAAATTCAACATTTGATTGGTTCTCAGAGATGCAGACATGTCCTCATATTCTCCTCTAGTGTCATTTGTAGGTCCCATGGTGGAGACCACTTCTCCCACAACCCTACGAGTTTGATGCTCCAAAATGTATCAGTACATCAGTAAATGCAGTCCTTGGTGCAAAGGAAACAAAGAGACACCCCTCTTGACATTGAGCACCGATATTTCAACAAACCAAAAGAGGTCTTCCGATATATTGATTGTTTTATTCCCCCATAAGTGGTTGAGAAAAGCAAAGTGAAAGCTTCACAATACCACTCTAGGACTATCCAGCATGAAATATTAGAGGATTGTGACCATCACTACATCCCATGGCTTTGATAGAGTATATTTTACCTTTGTCTTTGCCTTCGGATTCACCATGATCATGGAAGAAATCCTGCTCACCTTGGAGTGAGTGCTTCTCTCTGTTAATTATTTCTCCTTCATTGGGGATTCCCATGATATCTGCAATAAGGTCTACAGTGATGATGAATATCAATAATTGGATGAAGACATACCAGTCATCCCACATACATACAAACTCCAATGAAATATTATGATCATAACCGTTAAATAGTTTTAGGAAATTTAGCAGGCCATGGTCATGGAAGAATCGAGGCAAATAGACAATGAAGGGAATATAACATCATGAGGGATCAAAAAGTAGTGATTAAGAAGATAGGGGATCCTATCGAAGCCCAACTCCACATGTGATGGCATGAAACACACATACCATGCTACAGATAAGCATGGATTATAATTTTAGTCAAAGTAGAATAAAACAACACACATAGGTTAACAAAAGAAAGAGGAACCCAATGGGAAAGCTAGACCAAAAAATGGAAAGTACAAGTCAAAGAAAAATATCTCTTGATGAGGTGGTGCCAGATTTGAATGCATCAATTGTCAAAAAAGTCGAAAGAGAACTCCACTGGTAGTCACGAGGACTAAACACACAGTCTCTTGAGGTAGCAGTATGGTGAATACCGAAACTCTTGGTACAAATATCAATTAAAATAGAAAGGTTTAGGAGAGTACCACTAATGAATAGGGTGATCATGGACCAAAATCTTGCTGAGTTTGCTACCTGTGACTATATAATCAAGAGAAAAACTTGGTGGTGATGATGAGGATTGGTGAAGTTCCAATTTGAATGATGAAGTCACCTCATTGTTACCTGAAGGTGGACATACCAGGGAGTCCAAAAAAAATATGACAAAGGTGTTGTGAGTAGTGACATGTCTTGACACGTGACCCATATTGGAGATTTATCATCCCCAAAGTTGATAATTTTCCACAATATGATGATTCAGATTTTTAAAAGTGATATTACCACTAGAGTTTGAAGTTTCATCCTTGTTATAATTCATTTTAAGCTATTCTATATGAGTACTCCTCAAATATTATCTTCTACTCATAGTGTGATTTGTCACATGATGATGAAAAATATGAGCGTAGTTCCATGTGGAGCCAATGTGATCCCACCACCAAAACCTCCTAGACTTGTTGCACAATAACTTCATCTGCATTAATATTGATTAAATACAGAGGGAAGGAGTCTCTCCAGACTGTGAGACTCTATTCATAAATCCCCATGTTCGCAAGGATATCAGCAACACAATTTTCTTCATGGTAAATATGATTGAAAGCGACACTCGTGAAAGATTACATTAGACACTTAGTTTCAGAGATCATGTTGGAAATATTTCATGAAATAAAATGAGTCTCAAAGATTAAGCATTGGATGATATTCTTGGAATTCTCTTCAACAAGCAAATTTGAAAACTACATATTGTGAAGGATGATAATACCTTGGTGAAGAGCCCTCGCTTCCACAAAATTAATAGATTGGTGTTCTAGGTTCTCAGGAAAGACCAAAATGATGTAACCTACATTATATATAACAATTCCTCCGATGCCAATGGGTCCAGGATTTCCTTTGGATGCTCCATCGAAATTCAGTTTGAGAAGACCTTAAGGACAAGGATACCATTTGACCAACGACCGATCAACCTTCAATTAATAAAATACAAAATAGGTAAAAAATTATAGACACATACATACACAAAGAAACGATACAATAGGAGGAATCAAATGGATATACTAAAAAATTGATACATGCTTTTGTATATATACATATGCAAGAAAAAGTTTACAAATATTATACCAAGAGACAAGGTTTGATATTTCCCATAATCCATTCAAGAGTAGACTATTTAAAAAAAATTAAAGCAAATCCTGCAAGAGAATATAATTACAAACTTGTTGATCCTTTACGTAGCTAGTGCTACTCTTATTTATAGATTACAATGGGAGGGTTTTCCCTCCAAAACTCATGTAGATATTTGAAGGTGGCTACCACTTTTGATGCAAAATCATATCTTGTCTAAATTTTCTATCCATTTAAGGTTCTCTGTATTAGAAGTCATTACTGAAAAAATGGTCCAAAGCCCTTGGATGAGTAGTTTATTACCATCTACCCATTTTTGGAAATTCCCACCATCTAGGCTTAGAAGATATCTTCATTTAATGTTTTGGATATTTGAGCTACTTCTATCATGGCTTCCATGTTTCTAATATCATTTGTAGGAAAGAATGATATTCCTCGAAGAACACCCACCTCATTAGTTTGAATTTTAGGGTATCAATGTTCGCATCTTCCAAAGTTTATTTCACCACTTGAGATTGGGTCCAGTTGACATAAGATATTTATCACTTTTTGTATTAGGTATATTTTTTGGAACTTCTTCTTGTTTTCTTTTTATCGTGTCTCACAAAATTTTGACTTTTCAAACATCCTTTGCTTTTGAGTCCTATTCTTCTATCATTAGAACTTTTTTATCAAGGTTTCTTCTATGCTTCTCCATGACTTCAAATTTTTCTATATCTTATTTAGCAAATGAGTGTAGTGCTTCATTACTAGAAATACTTTGTAATATCTCTTTCTCTTATTTGCATCTTCAACCACTCTTAGCAATATTTTAGGGCAAGTTAAACAATGCATAGGGTCATAAAAGTAAGATTATCCTCTTGTTATTCCATTAAGTAATTAAAGGTATCCTTTGCTATGGAGGAGATATTTAAAATGATTAAATTACATTATTTCAACTCTTAATATTTTTTCCTTTACACTTACTATTTCGTATGCTATAATGTTTGTCTTTGCCTTACTAATACACTTGCTATAGTTGTAGTTGTTAACTCGTTTGCTATCATTTTGAAACATTTGTAGTAGTAAAACATGTAGACATCCAATTTTAACATGCTTCATCAACTAGCACTTCAACCAATAACACTTATCAATTAAATATTCAATCAATAAAGTTAACCCAACCAAAACATCATCTATTTTTACCTCAAAACAATAGCACTAAAATTTTATGGTAGCACTATACCAACGCTATTGTGCAAATGTAGCACTATTATAATTTAACCTATTTGATAGTATGATTCTCCAATGGTTAAACTAAACAAAATATTTAGTGTTTTATGATAGCACTACTACCAATGCTATTGTAAAAGTGTAGCACTATCATAATCATGGTTAGAATCTCTACATCACCAATCATAGGCATGTACATTCTTTATTTTTCTCCCTAGTTTGATCAAGCATGGTACCTTTATTTCCTAGGACTACAAATTTTGAATTATCTTCCTTATCCCCAAGGAAAATTTGACCCCTCATTCCCTCTATGAATTTCTCTCCCAAAAATATATAAATTGAGCCCATAGGATTAAAATTTAACAAGCAATATTGAAGTTTCCAAACTCTATAAAACTTTCTTTCTAAGTACTATTGTCATATGATTACTCTTGATAGGGCAATCACACCTTGTAGGGAGTGACACAATAGGGCCATAGTCAATAGCATAGGGCTTGGCACAATTGAATTCCTCTAAGAGTTTTTATAAGGATGGATCCTTGTTAAGGTGCAATCTTGAAGTGCACTTGGAATTAACAAAGGAAAAGTGGTGTAGGAGATAAAATAAAAGAAACTCAATAAAATAAAAGGAGTGGTAAAGTTCCAAGAGATCTGCAAAGATCTTATTGCAAAAATAGGTCTAAATAATGTGTAGCTATAGTGAATACTTTCTCTCCTCAATATAGTGAAGCACAAATGAGGGTTACCAGTTATAGGTATGCATAAAGATATGAGTCCCACAGGAGAGCCAGTGACAACTAGTCCAAAAATAGATGTAGACTCCTCAGAAATATATACACTTAATAAAAACTAAAATATGTAAAAATTCATAGACAAATACATACACACAAAAATGGGTCAGAAAGAGGCCATAGATGACTATACAAAAAATTTGATATATGATTCCATATATATACATATGCAAGTAAAACATTATAGAGATTATCCTAGGAGCAAGGTTTGAGATTGCCCATGAGCCACTTAGGCGTTGACTATTTTTACGAAAAGAAATGAAAGGAAATCCTACAAGAGAATACAATCATAAACTTGTTTATGTTTTATAAATCTAATGATACTCTTATTTATAGAGAATATGGGAGAGTTTTCCATCCAAACCTAATGTAGATATTTCAATGTGGTTGTCCATTATGATGTTGAATCATGTCTCATATAAATTTTCTATCTCTTTGGGGTTCTCTATATTAGAAATCATCAATGTCAAATGGTCTTGAGCCCTTGGATGAGTAGATACCATATTTCTCACCCCAATGAAACTAGAATTTTCCTGCAACTTTCTCAACCTGATAAGGGGTGTGCTAGGGATGATTCTATGGTTGGCACCACTGAGGTGAAGCTTCCATTTTTTGGTCAAATATTTTGATGTTATCTTATCCTTGTGGATGAAAAGTTTCTTTGCACACACTGATTTGGCATCTTTAGAAGAGAGGGAATCCAATATGGAAGTTGCCCATTGTCTCACTTGGTCATTAGAAGACTAGATGAGGTCTAACCCAAAATTTTCCTCCCCATCATGAGCCTTTTTAGTTTTTGGATGATTTGTATACTCATACCCTTCAAGATGTATGTGGAGGACCCTCTTTGAGATCTATTTTTATTGTTCAAATGGGGTATAGATCTTCTTTTTATCCTTCACATGGGTGCTTTGCATCTTCCCATATGATTCATCCTTGGAAGGAGTGCTTGGCTTATGTTCTACTTTGTTTACCTCTTATGTGAAATAGCTCATGACCAAGGCAACAAGTTGATCCTAATTAGGATACAAGATATAGAGGATTCTAAGGATTCTATCCCTATTCCATTAAGTAATAAGAAGATGAAGACTTTCGCTATGCCTATGGTGAACCATAATTTCTAGGTGGATATTAAAGGAACCCCATGCAAGAATTGGTATTCTATAAAATATCTAGTGCAATATCTCAAGAGACCTATTAAATTATCTTCTTTCTATATGAATAAAATATCTTAGATATTGAAGAATGAGCAAGGCCATGATACTCCTAAAGTAGAAATATACCTCTCTAATGAGGACTCCTAGAGTTAAAATACTCTTTCCTTAGTTATCTAACTCTGATCTATTGTTGTATTTGTTATTCATTTGATTCCTCTCCTATCCTTAATTTATAGGGTTATCTATTTACTAGAAATGGTGTTCTTGATTGGTTCATTTTGTGTTAGGTTTTGGTTTTTCCATTCTTTGGTAAGATTTGTAAAAGGTTTGGGGCACCTTTAAAAATCCCTTCTTTCAATCAATAAAAAAACGTTTATCCTAGTAAGAGGTTGAATATGGAGATAAAGCATTATACTTCTAACAAGCCTTGCCTTTTAGTGAAGACACTAATATCCTGAGAGCCAAATCCTACTTCATTATGTTGTGCACCTAGTAAATAAAGACCATTTCTTATAGGTTCTCTAATGGGGATGTTGGTACTTCACCAATTTATTCAAGAAAGATTTCCAATAGTGATACAAGAATTTTTTTCAAAACAACTAATGGTAAAGGTCACAATGGGTTATTTTCTCCCCAAGTAGGGGAGAATTCTTGAAATGAAGAAACCATATTGGACCTATGGGTCCTTTGGATTTTAGTGGAGTCATTAAGTGAATGTAACCTTTTGCTTTTGGAAAGCAGGTAGACTAAGGTATTCACCTAAATCTTAGTTTGGTATCTTAAACAACAACTTATTATAGTGTTTATTTTGGAGTGGATTCGCTAGGTTAATGCAATTTCATGCCTCTAGAAAGTAGGTAGATTGAGGTCTTCATCAAAATTTTGATATATATATTTAGAAGCAATTTATTCTAGTGTTTTTTGGAGTAGAGTTTCTATGTGAGTAGAGAGGTACTTTAATAAGAAAAAGTAGACAAATTCCCTCATCATGTCTAAGCCCTAATTCTTGTTGCAATTATGGGGCCAATGATATATCACTAGGGTCACATTGGGTATACCATTAAACTATTGTTATATTTTATTGTCCATGGTGGGGCAATCATACCTTTTGGTGAGAAAAATAGTAGGGCCATAGTAGAGAGTGTGGGATTTGGTTTAATTAGAAACATCTAAGTTTTTACAAGTATTGCTCTTTGTTAAGGCATGATCTTCAAGGTCCACTTGAAATCAAAAAACAAAAATGGGTTACAAGATATAAAATAAAAATAACTTAACAAAAGAAAATGGGTGGTGATGCACCAAGAGATCCTATAAAATCTTCTTGAAAAATAGGTTTGAATGTTATGTGTCAACAATGAACACTTCTCCTTGACACAATGAAGCACAAGTGAGAGTTTCTAGTTATAGGTATGCATAAAGAGGTGGGTCTCATAGGAGATCCAAAGATAAATGACTAGTCCAAAAATAGACATAGGTCCCTCAGACATACACACACTTAATAAAACCTAAAATAGTTAAAAATTTATAAACACATACATACACACATAAATGGGTCAATAGGATGACATGAATGGCTATACTAAAAAATTAACACATGCTTTTGTATATATACATATGCAAGTAAAAATTTACAAAGATTATGCCAAAAACCAGGGTTTGAGATTGCCTACAAGCCACTCAAGAGCTAACTATTTTAAAAAAGGAAATGAAAGGAAATCCTACAAGAGAATGCAATTGGAAACTTATTTATCCTTTACAAAGCTAGTGCTACTCTTATTTATAGATTACAAGGAAGGGTTTTCCCTATAAAACACACACAAAAATTTCAAGGTGGTTGTCACTTCTAATACATAATTATCTATTGTTTAAATTGTCTATCCTTTAAAATTTCTCTATATTAGAAGTCATGAATGTCAAAGGGTCCTAAGTCCTTGGATGAGTAGGTACCATATTTATTGATATGTACCAATTTATGGGAATTCCCATCACTTAGGATCAGAAGATCTCTTCATTTAATGTTTTGGATATTTGAGCTACTTCTATAATGGCTCCCATGTTTCTACTACCCCTTAATGAAGATATAAGATATTCATTTGTAGGAAAGTATGATATTCCTTTACTAACACCCACCTCATTAGTTTAACTTTTAGGGCAATGATGTTCTCTTCTTTGGGATTTTTTTCACCACTTGAGCTTGGGGTCGCTTGGCATCAGATCTTAGGCACTTTTGTTTTGGGTACCTTTTTGGGAAATTTTTCTTATTGAATTTTGATCATGAATAACAAAATTTTAACTTTTCAGACATCCTTTGCTTTTGAGCCCTAACCTCCGATTGTCAAACCTTATTTTATCAGGGTTTCTTCTATGATTCTCCATAAATCAAACTTTTGTCTTCTTTATTTGACCAAAAGGATGTATTGATTCATCACTAGAATTACTTTGTAAGCTCTATTTATCTTATTAGAATATTAAAGCACTCCTAGAAAATTTTTAGGACATGTTAAGCAATGCATAGGCCCATACAAGCAAGATTATTGTCCTATTATTCCATTAAGCAACTGGAGGTATCATTCACTATGAAGGAAACACTCGCAAGGATTGAATTGAATTATTTCAACTCTTACTCTTGTTTCCTTTAAATTTATTATTGTTAATGCTATAATAGTTGCCTTTGTATTACTAATACACTTGTTATAGTGGTAGTTAACATTTTTGCTATCATTTTGAAATATTTGTAGGAGTAACCTCATATTTTATTTTCTCTCTTATATATTATGTTATTTACAATATTTTTATATCAATATTCTTACTCTATTGTCATAATTAATAGAATTTATTTTTTTTTGTTTTCATAGCCATTAAATAAATTAGTGTTCTCTTGTTAATAAACCACTATTATGTATCGTTCACCTTCTCTCATTTCATTTATCTTTCTAATCTAGTTGTTGTAGGTTTTTCTTCACATCCATTTTTATATTTTGGAGATATAATCACTTAGATAATCTTGCTAGGATATTTACCTTACAATTCAATTTCACCATACATGGAGCATTTATATTTGAACTATGTACCCTCATTAGATACATTTTTTTTTCTTCTTATGAATCATTCATCATTAGGTATTGTCACTTAGTTTAAGCATTTTACCTCCAAATCCACATTTAAATAACCCATATTAAAGTATACTTGTTTTACTCAACCTCTAAGAGCATTTAAAATATTCCCTTTACCCAAAACCTTTTTTTTTTAGTTACAAAAACAATCACTATAAAAATCCCTGAAGCCTTAAGAATTTTTAGTTTTTGTTTGTCATAGAAGGATAGTCCTGAATTGTTGTGGTAGTGCCAATTTAAATGCTATTTTTAAACCTCATTACTATTATAGATACTACATAGTTATTTCATTTTAGGCATATATTTTCAATTTCATAAGAGAAACGAGGTTTGATCAATTTGTCCAAATAGTCATCTACTCCTCTATGATCAGTCAAACCTCCTAAACATTATCCAAGTTTTATTTTTGCTTGATTTTGTAGGTATAGCCATGATATCACTAGAAATAAATGATAGAAGTAGGTTCAATGCTACTAAAGAAAGTTTGCACTACTATCTAGACACCAAAATCAATTATTTAGTTCTATGATTGTTTAGTATCAAAACCACTTGACATTAGAATATTGAGACTTTTCCTTGGGAGCCCCCCATGGTGGAGCTTTTGTTTCTTGTCTAACAAAAGGGACTAATAAAATTTTGACCTTACAAAGACCTTCATGTATATGAGACTCACCTTTTGATACTTAGATATTTTTATTGGAGGTTTCTTCTATGCTTTTTTGTTGCTTACACCTCCACCTTCTATTGCCAAAAAAATGGTTTAGTGAGAAATCACTATAGTTTTGGTGGCTCATAGGGGATATTTACCCTACTAATGATAATAAACCTAAAGAAATTAGTGTCTTAGTTCTTTGGTCATGGAGAGAGAAATAATATCCATTTTGGGATGGATGCAAATGCATAAATTTCATAAATTAGTTTGCATCTTTACATTTTTACAATTGTTGTGGTGGGTGCTGGTGGTTGGGGTGGGGGGGGGGGGGGTGCTTGGGGGTGGGCCGGGGGCCGGGGGGGTGTGGGGGGGCGTGCGGGGGCGCTGCTGGGGCCTCTGAGGCCCGGGGGGTGGCGGAGGCCCTTGCTCAGCCGGCCTGGCCATGTGATGTGCGGGAGAGTTGAGAGCTAAAATCTCCTCTGTTCATGGCCAGGGTGGCTTAAATGGGTGCTCCTTAGTAGCCTTCTTGGGGAGTGGGATGGAGTAGTTTTAGATTTATTTATCATGATATCATCCTATCTCCGCGGCACACCACCCGCTACTCACCTCCGTTTCAATTTCATCTATTATTCATCTTCTCTCGGCTTCTGCTAGCTCGGCTGCTTCGCTTCTTACCTCGCGGCTTCTCGATCCATCCAACAATACATAAACTGGTTTTATGAGGCCCCCCCCAGCTCACTCCGCGTACGGGTTCCTACGTTTTACTTGCCAAGAGAGACACCACCCGTTAAGACCCCTCTCCGCCGGTCCCCGTCACCTTTCTCGGATTCCGGCCCATCCCTTTGATTCCGGCTCTTGGTCATCCCCCGTTACTTGCTGTGCCTGTGCACTTGTGGTTCCCTTTTGTTCTCGCTATCCTCCCCCGGCTTCTTCTCTCTCCCGATTCTGACTGTCGCGATTCGCGCGTCGCCCCCTCGCTCTTCCCTTGGTCCGTATCATGACATGTTGCGTTCGCGACCTTTGCCTCCTGCTTGCTTTCATTTTGCACGTATCGCGCATCCGATTTGCGACGTCGCGATGTCGTGCCGTTTCGTCGCTCCTCCACGGCTTGTCGGTATCGTGACATCGTGTATCACAATGTCCAATTCATGTGTTCTCCGCCTCACCTCATCCTTCGCGTCGGGTTCCGCGTCGTGTTGTGTGTCGTTTCGCTCGCTCTCTTTGGTTCACTTTCCCTTCGCCTTTGCCTTCCTTATTGCCATCGTCTTCTTGCGTCATGTTTCACACATCCAAATCCGCCGTCCGCTTCGCTCCTTCCCTTTAGCCTCTTCGTTGCCTGTCGCGTTCGTGATAGTCCGATTTTGCGATGTCGTGTCTGACCTTTCCCTTCGCTCGCCATTCCTCCCTATCGCGATTCCGGACATGTCCGATTTTTGACTGTCACGATTTCACGTGTCGCAATCTGCATGTCCGTTGCCATTTTTCCACTCGCCTCCTCTTCCTGCGATGACGCGATTCGTGATGTTGCTCGCGTCGCGATTCGTATCTTTTCGATTTGCCTTAGCTTTTCTGCTTCTTCCTCTTCTTCTCGGCCGCTCTTTGGAGTGGCTCTCCACCTTGATGCTTCGCTCGGTTGTTGGATGCTCCGCCGGACACCCGAGGTGTGGGAAGTGATCTTCTCCTTGTTCGGTTTGCTCACACTTCTAGACTTTTCTCGCCTCGGTGTGCCAACCCCTCCGTTCCCACACTTTTGTCTTCTTCCCTTTTCTTGTGCTTCTTTGTCTCTCCTCCCCTGCACGATCTTGCCTTCTTCGGCGGTCCCGTCTCTGCTCTTCGTGCCTTCTTCCTTCTCCCTCTTCTCTTTATTCTCGCCTCTTTGCCGCTTTTTGCTCCGCCTTTTTTGGCCTTCCTTTTGTGGGCCTTCACGTTTTGGCAAGCTTGATTCTCCTCCGATCCTATCTTCCTTGCTGTCTTCTTGGGTGCTTTTTTTTGCTTTTCTTACATCTTTCGTCCGGTGTGCTCCGTCCGACGATCTCTCCCTTGAGATCTTACTCACTCTCTCTCGAACCCTCCTGATCCCGTGTCGCCCTCGCGTCCGTTCACCTCGGGACCCTTGCTGCGTCCTTGGCGGACACGCCGCTCTCACCTCACAGTTTCTTTATCTTTATTTTGTATTTACTACTGCTGCGTTCTTGCTGCTCCGCTTGCTTCCCTTCTTCCTCTGCGTGCATTCTTCGATCCATCGTCCGACTCTACGGGTTTTCTGAGGCCTCGCCTCCGCATCAAATCCGCTAACGGGTTCCCACCCGTTAATTCTTGCTCGGATCCGCGATTGCCCTCTCCGGGTCCTTGTCACCACGTCGTCGTTCTCTCGCGTCTCCGCTTGATTCCCGTGTTTCTTGGTCTCCCCGGTTTCTTCTCCTGTGCCCGTGTTAACTTTGATGGTTCCATTTGTTCCCCTCGCTTCTCTTTCTCCGCTTCTTCTCTCTCGTGATTCCGCGTTTGCCCTCGCTCCGCCCTTTTGCCGTTCTGCCTTTTTGCCATGCTTGCTTTCAATTTTTGCCTGTTTGCGTCGTGATTCCGCGTGCGATGGTGCGTTTTTGTCGCTCTCTGGGGGACTTGTCCGATTCCGACTCGTGATTCGTGTCGTGATTTTCGTTCTTCCCTCTCCTTCGCGTCGTGATTTCTGCTCGAAAATTGCTCATATTTCTTCATTCTCTCTCTCAACTTCTCCCCTTTGCTTCTTCCTTCCAACTCCCATCTTTCTCATGCATATTCTACATCGAATCGTTCGATTTCCTTCTCCTTTACTCTTCTTCCTCCATTTCTACATTCAATCGTACCTTTCCCCTTCCCTCGAAATCCTCTCTGAAATTCCAAAATATATATTTTTAGAACTTTTGCTATCTCATGAAACTAAGGTTACTCATATATTACACATAACACATATGTACAACATTTTTAAGGGATTGGACTTTATCCTTTGGGCATGGAGTCAAAGGGTCCCCACTCATTACCTAATATTTTATTGCTTCTTCATTTTATTCCTGTTCTATGGGAGAATTACTTCCACCTCTAAGGAGCTTGGGTTTTAGAGCAACTTATTTGGCTTAGATGGATTGATACTAGGGATGAAATATATTCTTGTTAAAGTAGGAATGGTAATAGTGTTCACTTATTCTTTGGATTTGACCTTATTGGTATGCATATTCCATATCTAAATTAGATATTTTGGATCTTATATGCATATGGGGGGAAAATGTACTTCATATTTGACTTTAAAAATACCCAAGATTAATTGCTCAAATATTTTAGAGATGGTGGAATCCATGACCTCTACTATCCTCTAGTTTGCATGACACTTTGGTATCAGGAGTTGCTAGGAACTACTACAATTTCTTCTATAAACTTCTCTTCCTTTTTCCAATTAGTGTGATATAGTCAGGAGTAGCAAGTTGTTGAGTGAGAGAGCACTATGGGGTAGTAGTTTGAATAGTTTGGATTGATTATTATATCTCCTAAAGTTTATTTATTAATTGTAAATAAAGTTTATCCCATTCAATAATTTAGTTTGAAGAGATGAAGTAGAACCCCTTAAAATCCCTTCCTTTGAATGGATACATGAGTAACCTCAAATCCATGTTCTACTTTGTGATGTTGTGCAATTGGTAAAAATGAACCATATCTTGCAAATAATTTTATAGGATTGATAGTCCTCCACCATCATAATATGGTAGATTTTATAGTGTAAGCATTGGATAGTCATTCAAAATATTTGGCGGTATTAGAGGTCACAAGGGGATTATTTTGCTGCATTTTGATAAGTTCAAGAGGAAGGAGTCTCTTATGTTTTGGAATGCATCCTCCATGGTGGAGCTTTCATAGTCTTTTGGAATGTTTAGTTTGAGCAGAGTCACAAGGTGAATGTAATATTTGGTCAGAGAGTAGATATATTGAGGCCTCCATAAAAATCTTAATTTGATTTCTTCAAGTAACAAATTCTTCTAATGTTAATTCTAGAGTGGATTCACCATGTAAGTGATAGGTGTTTCAATAAGCCAAAATAGGAAAAGAGCCTCACTAAGACTAGGCACAACTTGTTATTATAATTATGGAACAAATTATTTTTTACTAGGTCCCATTGAGTATGCTATTAAATTGTTGGCATCTCTAATTATCTCGATCAGAACAATTATGCCTTGTGAAGAGCAACACAATAGAACCACAACCAAGAGCATAGGGTTTGGATCAATTAGGGCCCTCTGGTAGTTTTTTACAAGGCTAGATATTTCTTATAATGTGATATTTTAGGTGTACTTAAACTCAATAGGTAATGTTATGAGAAAGAAAAATAAAAACTCAACAGAAGAAAAGGTGGTAATGTTCCAAATGATCCACTAATATCTCCTTACATAATAGGCCTAAATGTTATGTACCAATGATGAAATATTCATTTTATTGACATAGTTATGTGAAAATTATATCTATTGTCATACATGTGCATAAGGAAATGGGTCCACAAGAGAGCCATATATGACTAGTCCAAAAATTGATGTAGTCCTCCCACACAAAAATATATATGCAAAACCCATAAATAGGTAAAAACTACATACACATACATAGACACAAAAATGGCTCAATGTATGGACAATAGATGGCTAGTCCAAAACTTTATAGAGTACTCTATATAGGAAAATATACAAGTACTTTTTTACAAATATTACGCTAGAAGCATGAGTTTGATTTACCTATAAGCCACTCAGGAGCAAACAACTCTATTGAAAGAAATGAAAGGAAATATTATAGGATAATACAACTAAAAACTTTCCAATACTTTAATAATATACTACTCCTATTTATAGATTACAAATATGAGACTTTCCTTCCAAAACCCATGTACAAATTTCAAGATAATTGTTTCTTTTGATATCGGGTCATGTCTTGTTTAAGTTTAGTCCTTTTGAGGTTCCTTGGATCTGGAGTTATGAATCTCAAATGGTTTTGAGCCCTTGGATGATAAAATACCATCATTATTACCATCTACCCATTTCTATGGACTCCCATACTTTGGGTGTAGAAGATTTATTCATTTAATGCTCTAGATATGTGGTCTACTTCTATCATGGCTCTGATGTTGTTGTTAACTATTTAAAGAGATATGCAATACTATTTTGTCAAAAAATATAATATTTATATAATATTGCACACCTTAGAAATTTTAACGTTTAGGACATAGATGTTTTATTCTTTGGGAGTTTTCTCACTGCTTGGTATCGAACCACTTTACATTAGAACCTCGATATTTTTTTCCTGGGAACCCCCATGTTTGATATTTTGCTTCTTGTTTGGTGATAGGGACTAATAAAATTTTGTCCTTAATAAAACCTTCATATATATGAGACTCACCTTTCGACCCTTGGATATTTTGATCAAAGGTTTCTTCTATGTTGACCTATTGCTTACACTTCCACTTTTTGCTAACAAAAAATAGTGTAGTTATAAATAACTAAAATACCTCTTCAATCTTAGTTTTAGGTGAAAAATCAATATTAAATTAATAGTAGTCCAATATTTAAACATGCTAACTAAGTAAATAGTTTTTAGTCTTCTCATAACAATAATTGGAGTCTACACTACATAATTTATAAAACACTTCATATGCTTAGATAAAAGATATCTTATAAGGAAAAAATAAATCAAGTAATCTAAAACATTCAAAGGAAAATACCTATAGTATTATCCTTTCTATCTTATACTCCAATATTTCTAGGTGCTTCCATTCGCTTCCCTTAACATAGTCCCATATTTATTTAAAAATAGGTCCATTTTAAAAATAACAAACCTTTTCCACATTCTTTTCCCATCCTGTATTTGGTTTCAAATAATAATAAGTTTTTTGGGATTTTCTCTCCCCTCCTACATAGTATAAAATAAAATGCCCTACTTTCCTTTCCAATTCTCCCTAAATCACTCCAACATTAGTGCTCAAGATACTTAAAAATTCCCCAAAAACAACATGCAAGAATGTAGATGATGTTAAGTGGTTGGTGTACATACGTGCACACACACACACATAGTCCCTTTTAAGGTCATAAAATATGCACCCTTACGCATCCAAATAATAAATTGGACCAAAGCTAAAGAAAATATTTTTTTATTATTATATAAAAGTAATTGAATGTGTAAACAAATACAAGATTACAATATTTCTACGTTTTCAACTAAGAAACTCCATTTATCAATTAAATATTCAAATATAGTAAACTAACATGCAATAATTAGTGTTATATAAATTCATAATATGTAGTATGTGAGTACTTTAGTATTCCTACTTATTGTAGATCTATTGCCTTCTCTAGGATGATACATTATTGCATCCATTTCCTATAGGGTGATCTATCTTGTCAACTTGCAAAAAATAGTTTGTAGTTAGTCTATTTTAATCAAATGACTAATAAATTTGTATATTAATTTAATAATTTTCATTATGACACATCATCTATAAAAACAAATATTTCAAGCTATGATAATTTAGGGATTTAACAAAGAACATATTCATATTCATCATTCTCAGCAATAATTTCAAGAGAATAACTAGATTTATATTTTCCTTGAAACAATTAAACAAACATATCTTAAGGACATTAGGAAGAACATAAAATTATCCTTTATATGTTATGATCCTTATCAAATACACAAGAAAATTATTATAGTCACAGTTACTCTTGAGATTTGAAATAAAGGTAATATGTATTATTATTTTCATGTATTGCACTTAAAGCAAAGTTTAGGTCCCTATATTTAGCTTTAACTAGGATATCAATATTGGATAATAAGGTTTGGATTGTACTATAACCCAATGATATTTTAGAAACATGTATGAGGTCTTTCTATAATCAATAAATTATTGAATATTTAATTAAGTGGAAAGCTATTATGAAGAAATAATATTCATGAATGCCTATCTTTTTTGTTATATTTCATCCTTTACTTACTATACTTTGAGGAAGAGCATTTTTCATAAGGAGTAATTGTTATGAATATTTTTCTTATCACACCATATAAATTACTAATAAACAATTTGAATATTTTATAATCATAGCATTAAAAATAATCCATTCATCTATATATCTATCTATATATATATGTGTGTGTGTGTGTGGACTTGATCTTGATACTTAATTTATGTATTGATGTATGGATATGTAATGCATGATCCTATTTTATTCTATCCAAATGAGTTGATAGTTGTACTTTATGCTAGTTTTTAGAATTTGTTACTATTGATGAATTTTGTGATTTCAGGACTAGGTACTCTCACGGGTGGATTGGTATTGGACAACCACTAGAGTGGAGAGTAATGAGGAATGAGAAATTATGGATTATAATCAATTTGATAGCCATAAGCGTAATATGCAAACCTATCAAGTAGAAGCATTTGCATGTGTGCATTTGTAATTAAATGCATAAATGAGCAAGGAGGTTGATATAAGGGAAAAAGAACCTTTACCCCTTAGTTTAGGGAATCCCTTTTATAAGTGGTTTATAACATTGAAGTTGTCATAAATCCTCCTACTTAGGGAATGGTTATATTTATGCATATTTGCTTATTATTGATTGATTCTTAATTGGTTGATGAAGGTATTAATAATATTGTTAGTATTATTATTAATTCTATATATATAACTTATATATACTAATATCAATGGATAATATTAATATTAGACAAGAAAATGTAATAATAGTATTAATTAATTTAATACTATGGATGAGATAATAATAATAATTAAGAAAACTAGATACGGATGTTAGTTTATTATTATTATTAGTGAGAGATAATAATAATAATTAGGGTAACCATAAGGTGAGTTATAGGGCAATGAATTCGAGTGTAGCAATGCTAGGGAACTGAAGCCAAGTGCAACAATGCTAGGGTAGCAAGTTGAGTGCAATTTTATTGAAAAATAAAATCATTACAAAACTAGGGTAGCAAATGTGAATGCAATAGTTCTAAGGCAACAAAGTCAAGTGTAGAAGTTCTAGGGCAGTGAAGCTGAGTGTAATAGAGATAGGGTAGTAAAGGTGAGTGTAGTAGTACTAAGGTAGTGAAGGTGAATGCAACAGAAAATAGGGTAGCAAAGATGAACGTAGTGTTGAGCGATGTTAGGGTAGAAAATGTGAGTTCAATAGTGCTAGGGTAGCCAAGGTAAGCAATAGTGAACAAGTGCTAAGGCAGTGTTGAGAAGAACTAGGGCAATGAAGGTAATAAATAGTAGATAAATGCTAGGGTAGATCTGAGTAATAGCAACATGTGATGGATGCGATTTGTGGTCTTTATGACACTTACAAAAAATTTAAATCTAAAGGGGGTGGGAACCTACTTTATAATGAAGGTGATGCTGATCGATGCAAGCCTACTTATAATGATGATGTAGTAGAAATAGTAGGAGTAATGGGTAGTGGAGATAGGCACCCCTAAACTCTATTCTTGACCCACTTCTTAGACAATTGAAACCCTCTTTTGCGAAGAAGGTTTGCAAAAATGTATATTTTTCTTCTCTAGTTGTTTCGTCTATCCCCTAAATTGTCTCATCTCTTCTTATCCCAAACCAAGAAGTATTAAAAATTCCAAAGTCTCTCATGAAATCCTTTTTTTCCTTAGAATAATTTACTCTCATTGGCAAGTTCATTGGCTCTCATCGTGACATGAAGTCAATTTGAAACTGGGCTACTTCCAAATGACTCCATTAAGGAAATATGTAGATCATAGCCCTCCCTAGAGGTTTTTTAGATAAAACTAAAAAATCCTTCTAACTTGAGTTATATTCTTGAGGGAGGGGCATGGTTCTATGATAGGAAAAACCTTTTTTCTAATAAGGTGGGGCACTGAATTCAACAAAAAAACTGAAAGTATCAACTATGCAATAATCTAGATAAGGTTTCCAGGTCTCTCTGGTCATTTATAGCATGACAAAATTCTGTGAAGCATTGCTTGAGGTATTAGAGACCTGGTCACTTTTGATCCAACTACTAAAGCTATATCAAGAATGATATACACCCATATGTACATTATGGTCAATATTGAATTTGAGTTTTTGACTTCAATGGAACTAGTATTGGACTCATGTAATAGGCACCAAGTTATTGAGTATGAAAATAAACCCATGTTTTGTTCGGAATGTAAAACATAGGGTCATATCAAACCCTAGTACCCATATTTGAAGCATAAGGAAGTGGCCCCTAGAGCCCCTAGAAGAGAATGGCATGGCCCAAGAAAAATTCTTGCTATCTTAGCGATTTATATCGAGAATCCTCATGTTGTTGTTTCAAAAGGAAAATAAGTCATGTCAGACCCTTCACCCAATGATCCTCCTTAGGGGGCCCCTTCTAAGCCGAGTATAGCATGAATTGATTTTGAAAGATCCTAAACCAGAGGAAAGGATAATGGACCAATTCCCTATGGTGGATGTTAATGAGTCTAGAAAAGTTGTGGTCTAGAATATGAACCCATCCAATGGTAGAATTCTAGACCAAGTTCTCCCATAAGACTTGGTGATGGATAATTTAATCCCTTTGGATTTCCTTCATAACTCCAATCAAAACTTACTCATTGAGGATCTAGTCATAGAATAACTCTACTCTCCCTAGAAGCCTAGTGAGGCTCCTGGTCAAGATTTTTAACCCTGATCGAGTTGAAATGGTCACCATGCCTAGAGGTAGGCTATTTAGGCACATCTAATTACAAATACAAAACCAGAAGTACCTAAAAATATCAGATGGATGTTGGAGGTAATCGTAAGGTATGTAAACCCTCTAACAAAGCAAGATCCATGAGGTAGAGTTATAAATTGCTAATGAATTCCAATACCAATTGATGTTTGAGAAAGATAAGGATAGAAAATGTAAACAACTAAAACTTAACACATTTTGTAGCTCCCCTAGTTCTTTTAGTGGGAATAATGGCTCCAAATATTGAATATGAAGGTGTTATCATGGAATATCAAAGGCCTGAATGGGACCTCCAAGTAAAAAATATTTGTGACACTTAGGATAGAGGTAAGACCTGATGTTATATTTATTCAAAAAACTAATATGGATATTTCTAATGCAAAACCAATTAAAAATTGTTTGGAAGGAGGCAGGTTTTGCAACAAATTCTACCAATGGAGATTCTAGGGATCTTCTTTATCTATGGAACCCTGACAAACTGGATGGATACATTATATTTATTTCTGTTAGAGTGATTAATATTTTATTTTATAGTAAGGACTCTAGACAAAGATGGATTACATATAATATTTATGCCCCTAATACAACCCCTAACAGGAATCTAATATGGGAATCTCTGAGCTTTATGAGAGAAAGTTTCAAGGGGAAGCTTGGATTTTTGTTGGGAACTTTAATACCCCTTTATACCCTTCAGATAAAAATGGTGGTAGTGATTCTGGTTCTAAAATTATGAAGTATTTTTCTAAATTTATTAATAATCAAGAGATGATGGATTTGTATTTGAAGGGGTTTAAAAACACTTGGAGTAAAAGGCATATAGGCAATCAAAATATTCAATTTAGGCTATATAGGGTGTTAGTCTCCAAGGAAGGTCTTCCAATGTTCAGATATGCATCCATTTTCTCTATCCCCAATGTGGGGTTTGACCATAATACTTTTGTGTTTGAAAAAATCCCAAACTCTAATATTTTTTTCAGACCCTTCAGGTTTGAGGCAATGTGGCTACAACCTAAAGGTTAGAATCTAGAATTTTGGAATGGTGGTCTTGAGATTTTTTGGGCATTCTTATTTTTGAAGTGGCTTCAAAGCTCAGATTTGTTAAAGATAATCTTAAGGTTTGGAAAAAGTACATTTATGATAATGTGTTCCAAAGGAAACAATAGTTGGTTGAATAGTTAAAAAAAAGTTGAATTAAATTTAGAGTTATGAGAGGTGACTGAAGGGGATATATGCAAGGAAAGAAAATTATTAGTAGATTATGAAGAAATTTTGTGGTATCAGAAATCAAGATCTTTCTGTATTTATGAAGGTGATAGGAACACAAAATTCTTTCACATGTCCACCTTAAGGCATAAGAGCAATAATAGAGTTAGATAAATTACGAAATTAGATGGTTTTTATCTCGGAGGATATTATAGAAATCAGGATAGAAGCGTTTGAGTTTTTCAAAACCCTCCTCTGATCTAGGGATGATAGGGATATTCAAGCTGAGGAGAGGCTACTACACCACATACCCACCCTATTTTAAGATGATATGAACGAAGACCTTTATGCTCCCTTTCAGGATGAAAAAGTTAGGGCTGTTGTCTTCTCTATGGATGGTCTGAAAGCTCTAGGATTGGATGGCTTTCCTCCTATTTTCTTTTAGGGGTTCTAGCACATCATTGGTGGTGATATATATTTAGCTATTAGGGAAATTTAGGAGTCTAATTTAATTCATCTGCACCACATACCCACCCTAGTTTAATATGATATGAACGAAGACCTTTATGATCCCTTTTAGGATGAAAAATTAGAGCCGTTGTATTCTCTATGGATGGTCTGAAAGCTCTAGTATTGGATGGCTTTCCTCCTATTTTATTTTAGGGGTTCTAGAACATAATTGGTGGTGATATTTATTTAGCTATTAGGGAAATTCAGGTGTCTAATTTAATTCATTTGATGTAAAATCAATATTTATAGTTCTTATCCTAAATTTGGTGGGTGCTAAAGATTACTTTGAGTTTAGTCCCATTAGCCTTTGTAATACACATTTTAAAATTATCACTACAACTATGGTCAACAGACTCAAAGTATGCCTTCCAATAATTATTGACCATACTCAAAGTGGATTTGTAGTAGGTAAATAAATTTTGGATGGTGTTATTGTAGTGCATAATTTTATTCATTCTATAGATAAAAGGTCAAGAAATTTCCTCAAACTTGATATGAATAAAGCATACGATCGGGTCTCGTGGAGATTTCTACTTAGAGTTCTAGAGAAATTTGGTTTCAAGCCTTGCTATATTAGATTGATCAAGGCTTGTATATCATTAGCAACATTCTAAATCTTAGTTAATGGATCATAGACTGGTTACTTTAGTAGTTGTCGAGGCATTCATCAAGGGGATAATATGTATTTCTATTTATTTATTTTATTGGATGAGTCTTTGGGAAGAGTTGTGAAGGTGAATTCCACAATTGTGGAAATCAAACTTGTAGATCCCATTGACCCAATCTCACCCCATCAATTTTCTTATGACACATTATTATCCTTTTTAGCTTCAATACCTCAAGAAAGAGCTGTCAAAGAGATCCTCCAGGACTATGAAAGAGTAGTTGGGTAGAAAGTGAGTTTGAGGAAAAGTAAGGTGTCATTCTTGAATACTCCTCCAAATAGGTAGAGGAAAATTTCTAAGATCTTAGGATGTGAGATTGATTCCCTTTGTTCGGTTTATCAGGGATTGCCAATGTTCAAAGGGGGGATTAAGTCTTCTTTATGGGAACTAGTTGTAGAAGTATTTCAAAGAAAATTGGTGGGATGGAAATGGGTGTTTTTGATCCAAGTAGGTAAAATTATGCTAGTTAAGTCTACTTTGTAGAGCATACCAGTGTACTTTCTTTCTCTCTTTTAAATTTTGGGAAATATTTCTTGTAAAATTGAACAAATTTAGAAATCCTTTCTCTGGTCTAGTTCTAATGAGAAGAATAAATTCTCACTTGTGATGTGGGATCAAGTGTGCAGTAGGAAAGAGTTGGAAGGTCTAGGCTTAAGAAGAATAAAAATGTTAAACATAGCGCTAATAGTTAAACATAGCTAGATATTGGTTCAAAAATATTATGTTAATTGGGTTAAAATATTATCAACAAAATATTTAGGTAACACTTATAATTTTCTCGTAGACCCAAGTCCTATCCTTGGCTCAAAATTCTAGTGCAACATTTTTAACAACTACTTTGCTATCATAAAGGGGGAAGATGGGTGTTAGGTAATGGGTAGAGCATTGATTTTTGGAAAGACACTTGGTTAGATAACAAAAAATTATAATAATATCCTCACCTAAGTATGGTATAACCAATAACAAGCCAAGATTTCAGGTTGAAGGTATGTGACTTCATTGTCTTTGTTAAAGATATAAAATTTTGAAAAACTTTTGTTTTCCTAGGGATTTCACAGGAAGAAGAAATTGTGTTAAAATCTCTGATGGATATCCTAAATTGGATGGTTATTCATAACTAGGATAGGCCAGATAGATTGGTGTGGGGGGATGAGAATGATGGTTGATTTTATATTAAGTTAGCCTACCTACTATTAGATGTTCCCTTTGATATTTGGTTTCCCATTAGTAATATCTAGCTGTAATATCTAGCATTGGGAATGGGAAAAGATGAGATGTATTTATATATAAATAAGTTACAATATATGGGTAGAAGGCCTATATGAAAACATGACAAGTGTCAAGATAATATGACAAGTGCCAAAAATAAGGCATAGTGCACATTATAATATTCTAATATTCCTCATTAATGTGCACTATCCTAACTATAGAGAAAAAAATAAGTCAACATTAGATAACATTCCCCCTTAATGTTGAATTCTCTAAAATAACCCTAACATCCTCCTTTATTACATAATTTGGTCTAGGCTCGTGCTCTTTGTGCTTGGCTCTCCAACTATGAACAATACTAGATCAATGATGTATACATTTTGATCGGTTGCCTCACAATCAACCACTTCCTTGGATTTTTTGCCTCTCGGTCAGCCGTCTAAGTGCCTCAGGGTCATCTTGGGTGACTCAGGGCTAACCATTTTTGGATCTATTGCCTTTGTAGGTCATACTCTAGGTATGTTTCCTCTCATAGGTCACTGACTAGGTTTAAGTTATCCCTCTCACTATTGGAACCATTTGATGTTTCAGAGTGGAAAACTAGGCAAACCCTCCTCTAGATTTGAAGTGGTGTACCCTAGATTTTTTATAGGGCTCTAATTTGGTATTTGTGTTTCTTATTTCATCATTTTTTGAGCTCCATCTTCTTTCAATCCTTTTTCTAAATCATGGCTACTACAAATCTACTAAGTGATATCCCTAAAACGCTTGAAGAAGCTCACTCTTTTTTAAATTGGAAATATAAAATGGAATCTATCTTAATGATGAATGGAATGTGGGATTTTGTAGGAGAGAAAAAATTATGAAGACCCACTCACAAAACCTGAAGACCCAACAAAAAAGGCTCTATTTGAAAAGAATTCCAATATTGCTTTAAGTCTCCTCAAGCTAGATACAAAAATTCAATGTAGAGAAACTGTATGGGTTGCAACTACACCTAAAAAATCTTGGGATGCTCTAATAAGATTGTTTGATAGGCCAAGTCAAGACAACATTTTATATCTAAAACAAAAATTGCACAATATCTATATGAAAGGATCACTAACTAATTACCTTATGGAAGTGAAGTCAATTAGGAATGATTTCTTAGCTGCTAGTAAAATTGTTGATGATAATGAGTTGATTCCTATAATGTTGCATGGAATTCCTTCTAAATTTCACTCCTATGCTACAATGTGAGATCTAAATGGTAAAACAATGAATTCATCACTTGAAGATATTGAGATTCTACTTAAGAAACATGAGCAAGCCCTAATCAAAGATGAGGATATTGAATCATTTTCAATAGCTTTTGCCACCAAGGCTTCCTTACAACCTAGACAAAACAAGGGTCCAAATTAGTAACAACAAAATAAGAGAGGTAGACAACATCAAAGATACCCACAACAACCACGTCAAAAACATCATCAACAACCACATCAATAGTAATAGCAGTAGCCATGTCAGCAGTACTAGCAACATCCACATTAGCAACAACCACATAAGTATAATCAATAGACAAACCAATAGCCAATATGGCAAACAAGACATCCACAATGGGGTCATCCTAAGAGAGGGTATCAAAAAAACAATAAAAAAGGGTGTGACTATTGTGGTAAACATAATCATAATATCACAAATTGCTATCAAAGATAGAGATAAAAGGGGTCCACAAGATAATAATCTCAATACATTGTATGCAGAAAACCAAGTTAGTGTTGAAGATAAATATTATTGGTATATTTATTCAGGAGCAACAAAGCACATGATAGGAAGGTAAGATTATTTGACAAAGGTTCAACCTACTTCTAATCAATTCATTACTTTTGGTGATGAAAGTGTCCTTCCTATCGAGGATGTTGGAGAGGCACCACTTGCTTTGCATTATAGGAATAATGTTCTTGCAACAGATGTTTTGTATGTGCCTGGTCTTAAAAGGAGCCTTATTTCTATTGGGTAGCTTACAAATAAGGTCTATACTGTCTATTTTGAAAAATACAAGTGCTACATTAAGGAACCAAATGACACTGTCAAAGCCATGGGAGTTAAAAAGGATGGTGTTTACTACCTACTTACCAAATCTATAACTCAAAACTCTTTGCATACAACTAATTTTTATTTGGAATACATGTAGCATGAAAGAATGGGGTATTTAATTTTTCATAATCTTCAAATGATAGCAAGGAAAGTTTTGGTAAAAGGACTTCCACATCTTAAGGAGTCTAAATATTTTTTTGAGCCATGTGTTATTGCCAAACATCATAGATAGCCTTTTGAGTCAAGAAAGGCTCGGAGAGCCAATAGACCATTACAATTGGTTCACTCAAACATTTGTGGGTCAATGTCTGTTCAATATTATACTGGGGCCAAATACTATATCACTTTTATTGATTATTACAAAATAAAGGTATGGATCTACTTAATTCAATACAAATGACAAATCCTTAATAAGTTCAAATAATTCATGACACTTGTTGAAAGATAAAGTGGCTACCAAATCTCCACCTTAATATCAAATAATGGTGGAGAATATATCTCCAATAAATTCTTCAATTTTTGTAAGTATCATGGGATAAGGATATAGTTCACAACTCCTTATACCCACCAAAAAAATGGTTTAGCTAAGAGGATGAATCAAACAATCATGAATAGGGCAAAATCATTGTTACTTGCTGCTACATTGCCTAACTCATTTTGGGGAGAAGCTATTCTTACTGCTACATACTTGACTAATAGGTCATACACTAAGGCCTTACATGATAGAACACCTGAAGAAGCATGGAGTGGAAGGATGCCCTATGTGGGCCATTTCAAAGTCTTTGGATGTGATGCCTATGCTCATATTCCTCATAAGAAAAGGCATTTTTTTTATGATAAGAGCCAAAAATGCATCTTTGTTGGCTATAGTGATAGTTCCAATGCCTATAAATTGTATGAGCCTATTTCCAAGAGGATATTTCTATCTAGGGATATTACCTTTCATGAGTATCCCCCATATAATCCTCATCCTATGACCCCCAATTTTAAATTAACTAATGAAACAATTTCTCCCTTGATACATACAATACCATCTAATCCTTTCTCTTCACTCATAAATCAAGAAATTCCTCCACATGAAGAACTCCCCATAAATAATCCATATCCTCCATCTGCTTCTACTTCTCCATATAATGAAAAAGTCTCATCATCCAATCCTTTACCTAAGTGGGTTCAAGCCACCATAGATGAATCCCAAAGTCATTTGCCCATTTATACAGGTAAAAGGTCTGCATCCCTAAGACACCAAGTGAATTATGCCCTCATGGCTAAAGTCCTTAGCCAACCGGAACCTTCTAATATCAAAGAAGCACATGGTGATCCTAAATGGATTTTTTGCCATGGATCAAGAATTGGATTCCATTGAAAGGAATCACACCTGGGAGTTAGTTGGTTTACCCCAAGGTAAATATACCATTTTCACAAAATGGGTGTACAAGGTAAAGTATAAAATATATGGATTATTAGATCGCTACAAGGCTTTCCTAGTAGCTCAATGTTACAAGCAACAAGAGGGAATTGATTATGAGGATACTTTTGCTCGTGTGGTAAATATGACTACAATTTGAACAGTTATAGCCTTGGCAACTCAAAAACATAAAAACATTGGCCTATATATCAAATGGATGTCAAAAGTGTATTTCTCAATGGTAACTTGAAGGAGGAAGTGTATGTGAACCAACCACTAGGGTACATAGTTGAAGGCCAAGAAAACAAAGTCATCATATTGAAGAAATATCTATATGGGTTGAAGCAAGCACTGTGAGCTTGGTATGCAAAGATTGACTCCTGTTTCATCAACCTTGGTTTCACTAGATTTGTAGTAGAATCTACTCTTTATGTGAAACATTGGAAGAACTACATCATTTTGGTTACATTATATGTGTATGATCTTATCATTACAGGTGATAACACAGAAGGAATAAGGTTGCTCAAGGAGGACTTATGCAAAAATTTTGAGATGACAGACTTAGGCCTCCTCCACTATTGCTTAGGCATAGAGGTATAGCAACAACTTGGTAAGATTTTTATCTCATAGGCTAAAAATATTCAGTCTATTTTGGATAGGTTTTGCATGGATGAGTGTAAGCCTTCCCTCACTCCCATGGAAACTAGGTTGAAATTGGTTAATAGTGATGATTAAGAAAGGGTTGATAGCACCCTTTATAGGTAGCTAGTTGGAAGTTTTATCTACTTAAATTCAACTAGACCATATATTTCCTATTCAATTGGCCTTATTTCTAGATTCATGCAGGATCCTAAGAAGAGCCATTAGATAGCAACTAAGAGGATTTTGAGATTCCTCGAAGCCACCCCTCATCATGGCCTTATGTATACATCATGTGATGATTTTTCTTTGATTGACTATATAGATTTAGATTGGGCTAGTTGTCCTGAAACTACAATATCCACATCAGGTTATTGTTTTTAGTTGGTACATGGCTCTATTTCATGGAGCACAAAGAAGTAGAATATAGTTTCATTATCTTTAGCAGAGGCTGAATATAGAGCAATATTTGAGGTAACTAAGGAGGCAATTTGGTTGAGTCAATTAATTTAGGACATTGGGCTATTCATAGATGGTCCAAATTATATATATTTTAACAATCAAAGTACCATCAAGATGACCAAGAATCCAGATTTTCGTACAAAAAAAAAGCACATTGAGATCCATCATCACTTCATCGGAGAAATGGTCCAAGAAAATATTATACACATGGAGTATGTAGCAAATCAATATCAAGTAGTTGACATATTCACTAAGTCACTTGGGCAAGACAAGTTTTCTCAGTTTAGCAAATTGCTCTATGTATGTAATAGAAGTCAACATTAAGGGGAAATGTTATCTAATGTTGAATTATTTTTTTCTATAGTTAGGATAGTGCACATTAAGGGGGATTGTTAGGATATTAGTTTAATGTGCACTATGCCTTACTTCAGTTATGTCACTTGTCTTATTTCCAGTTTAAGTTCTTCAACTGGAGTTATGTGTCTTCTACATGACACTTGGAGTGGAGATTATGACACTTGTCAAATATCCCTCATAGGATTGATTCCTATATATTGTAACCTATTTATGAATACAAGTGTGACTTATTGTTATGTCCCAATAGGTCTTACCCCCAAAATTAATGTTTTCTTTTTGTTGGTAGCCTAAGGGAAGTGTCTTACATTGGATAGTTTATAGAAAAGGGGATTGGTTATACCAAACAGATGCTACTTGTGTGGTAGTGCTAAAGAATCACCTATGCACATGTTGTTTGATTGTTCCTTTTTTCAATCTATCTTCTCCTAGTTCCTAAGGACCCTAGGTGTTGTTTGGATTTTTTCAAAGTTGTTTCAATGGAGGTCTCCCTTTTTATCTCTGCATTTTCAAGCCTTTTGGTCCTTTGGTTTACCTCATGTTTGATGATGTCTTTGAAAGGAGAGAAATTTGAGAGCATTTTAAAATTTCTTCCATCTAGCTGAGTTCATGGCACTTAGGGTTGTTGTTTTCATTTTTTAAAATGTGGATGCAATTCCTTTAGATAAAGTCACTTTCATTGGGGAGTTGGTGATGGAGTTAGTTATTAGATTTATATATTATTCAATTGATCATCATCCTAAATCTCTGACGGCACACCAAAAAACACACGCATACTCACACTCACAAGTTTCAGAAAATTTCATCTATTAATTCTAAAAATCTTTACATAACACTGTCCGCAGGCTTACAATTGCTAGCTCCTGGCTTAGCTTCACGCTTCTATACCTCTGCGTGCATTCTCCGATCCACCGTCCTAACAAATACAATAAACTAGGTTTTTATAGAGGCCCTCGACCCTCTGAAGCATCAACTCACGCGTAAACGGGTTCACTAACGATTAATTACATTGACACAAAAGTAGAGACACCAACCCGATTAAAGACCCCTCTCCGCACGGTCCCTGTCACCACTAAATTAATCAGATTATCTGTGCGTCCATCCACTTTGATTCCTGTGCTTCTTGGTCATCCCCCGCTTTAACTTTTGCTTGTGCCATGTGTCAACTTTGAATGGTTCCCAAAAATTTTGTTCTCGCTATCACTTTCTCTTTCTCTCGTGCTTTCTTCTCTCTCTGTCACGATATCGTGACATGTCGCGATATTGCGACGTTCTGGCCACCCTGCGCTCTCTGCCCATTTTGGTCACGATATCATGACATGTTGCGATATCGCGACCTTTTTGCCTCCATGCTTGCTTTTCAAATTTTTGCCGCGATATCGCGACATCACGATATTGCGACGTCGCGATGTCGTGACCGTTTTGCCGCTCTCTCCTCCACTGAGAAACTTGTCGTGATATCGTGACATCGTGATATCACAATGTCACAATATCATGACCGTTCTACCGCCTCACCTCATCCTTCAAAAGACGTCAGGATTTCACGACGTCGTGAAATTGTGATGTCATGATTTCGCTACTGCATTCTCTTTCTGGTTCAACTTTCACCTTCGCCTTTGCCTTCACTTCATTGCCAACTCCTGCTGAGTCTTTACTTTGACGTCATGATTTCACAACATCACAAAATCATGCTGTCACGCTTTCGCTACCATTCTGCACTTTAGCCTCTTCGTTTCTCCGCTGTCGTGATTTCGTGACAGTCACGATTTTGCGACATGTCGTGAAATCATGACCTTTCCACTGCATTCGCCTCGCCATTGCTCTGCTATCGCGATTCTGTGACATGTCATGATTTTGTGACATGTCACGATTTCACGACATGTCGCAAAATCATGACATGTCATGAAATCGCAACATTTTTCCAACTACGCCTCCTCTTCCGCTGCGATGACGCGATTTCGTGATGTTGCGAAATCGCGTCGCGATTTCGCTATACTTTTCAGATTTTGCCTTAGCAAATTTTTTCTTGCTTTCTTCCTCTTCTTCTCGAGCCGACTCTTTAGGAGTGGCTCTCCTACAACTTGATGCTTCTGCTACTGGTGCTGTTGGATGCTCCTGCATCAGACACCCGAGGTAAGTGGAGAAGTGATCTTCACTTCTGCTTGGTTCGGTTGCTGCCTCCTGCAACACTTCTAGACTTTTCTCTGCCTCAGTAGACTGTCCCAACCCCGTCTCCTGTTCCACACAACTTTTGTCTTCTTCCAGACAAATTTTTTCATTGCTGCAAACTTCTTTTGCAGCCTGCCTCAAATCCTCCCCTTGCACAGAAAAATCTATGCCTTCTTCCGGGCAGGTCCCAGTACTGCTGCACTCTTCTGTAGCCTTCTTCAACTTCTCCTCTTTCTTTCTCTTTCTTTCTTCTCGCCTTCTTTGCCGCTATTCTTGCTCCCACAACTTTATTCTGAGCCATTCCTTTTGTAGGGCCTTCAACTGTTTTTGCAAAGCTATGAATTCTTCCTCCGATACCATATCTTCCTTGCTGTCCTGTCTTCTTTGGGAATGCATTTTTTTTTTTGCTTTTCTTACAAATCTTTACCGATCCGGTGTAGCTGCCTCACGTCCGACGATCTGCTAACACACTTGAGATCTTAACTCACTCTCTCTCAGAACCCTCCATAGATCCTGGTGTAACTGCCTCACGTCCGACGATCTGTTACACACTCAGGACCACTTGCTCTGATACCATTGGCGACGACACACCGAAAAAAACACGCATACTCACACTCACAAGTTTCAAAAAATTTCATCTATTAATTTTTAAAATCTTTACATAACACTGCCTGTAGGCTTACAATTGCTAGCTCCCGGCTTATCTTCACGCTTCTATACCTCTGTGTGCATTCTTCGATCCATCGTCCCGACAAATACAATAAACTGGGTTTTTCTAGAGGCCCTCGACCCTCTGAAGCATCAACTCACGCATAAACGGGTTCACCAACCCGATTAATTACATTGACAAAAAAATCGAGACACCAACTCGATTAAAGACCCCTCTCCGCACGGTCCTTGTCACCACTGAATCCGTCAGATTCTCTGCGCGTCCATCCGCTTTGATTCCCGTGTTTCTTGGTCATCCCCCGCTTTAACTTCTCCTTGTGCCCCGTGTTAACTTTGAATGGTTCCCAAAAATTTTGTTCCCGCCATCGCTTTCTCTTTCTCCCGTGCTTTCTTCTCTCTCTGTCGTGATATCACGAAGTTTTGGCCACCCTGCGCTCTCTGCCCATTTTGGTCACGATATCATGACCTTTTTGCCTCCATGCTTGCTTTTCAAATTTTTGCCATGATATTGCAACGTCGTGATATCGCGACGTCGCGATGTCGTGACCGTTTTGCTGCTCGCTCCTCTGCTGAGAAACTTGTCGCGATATCACGACATCGTGATATCGTGACATCGTGATATCGTTACCGTTCTGCTGCCTCGCCTCATCCTTCAAAAGACGTCGTGATTTCATGACATCGCAAAATCGTGACGTCATGATTTCGCTATTGCATTCTCTCTCTGGTTCAACTTTCGCCTCCGCCTTTGCCTTCACTTCCTTGCCAACTCCCACTGAGTCTTTACTCTGATGTCATGATTTCATGACATCGTGAAATCGCGCTGTCGCGATTTCGCTACCATTCTGCACTTTAGCCTCTTCGTTGCTCCACTGTCACGATTTCGTGACATGTCGCGAAATCGTGACCTTTCCACTGCCTTCGCCTCGAAATTACTCTACTGTCGTGATTCTGCGACATGTCGCAAAATCATGATATTTTTAGAACTTTTGCTATCTCATGAAACTAAGGTTACTCATATATTACACATAACACATATGTACAACATTTTTAAGGGATTGGACTTTATCCTTTGGGCATGGAGTCAAAGGGTCCCCACTCATTACCTAATATTTTATTGCTTCTTCATTTTATTCCTGTTCTATGGGAGAATTACTTCCACCTCTAAGGAGCTTGGGTTTTAGAGCAACTTATTTGGCTTAGATGGATTGATACTAGGGATGAAATATATTCTTGTTAAAGTAGGAATGGTAATAGTGTTCACTTATTCTTTGGATTTGACCTTATTGGTATGCATATTCCATATCTAAATTAGATATTTTGGATCTTATATGCATATGGGGGGAAAATGTACTTCATATTTGACTTTAAAAATACCCAAGATTAATTGCTCAAATATTTTAGAGATGGTGGAATCCATGACATCTACTATCCTCTAGTTTGCATGACACTTTGGTATCAGGAGTTGCTAGGAACTACTACAATTTCTTCTATAAACTTCTCTTCCTTTTTCCAATTAGTGTGATATAGTCAGGAGTAGCAAGTTGTTGAGTGAGAGAGCACTATGGGGTAGTAGTTTGAATAGTTTGGATTGATTATTATATCTCCTAAATTTTATTTATTAATTGTAAATAAAGTTTATCCCATTCAATAATTTAGTTTGAAGAGATGAAGTAGAACCCCTTAAAATCCCTTCCTTTGAATGGATACATGAGTAACCTCAAATCCATGTTCTACTTTGTGATGTTGTGCAATTGGTAAAAATGAACCATATCTTGCAAATAATTTTATAGGATTGATAGTCCTCCACCATCATAATATGGTAGATTTTATAGTGTAAGCATTGGATAGTCATTCAAAATATTTGGCGGTATTAGAGGTCACAAGGGGATTATTTTGCTGCATTTTGATAAGTTCAAGAGGAAGGAGTCTCTTATGTTTTGGAATGCATCCTCCATGGTGGAGCTTTCATAGTCTTTTGGAATGTTTAGTTTGAGCAGAGTCACAAGGTGAATGTAATATTTGGTCAGAGAGTAGATATATTGAGGCCTCCATAAAAATCTTAATTTGATTTCTTCAAGTAACAAATTCTTCTAATGTTAATTCTAGAGTGGATTCACCATGTAAGTGATAGGTGTTTCAATAAGCCAAAATAGGAAAAGAGCCTCACTAAGACTAGGCACAACTTGTTATTATAATTATGGAACAAATTATTTTTTACTAGGTCCCATTGAGTATGCTATTAAATTGTTGGCATCTCTAATTATCTCGATCAGAACAATTATTCCTTGTGAAGAGCAACACAATAGAACCACAACCAAGAGCATAGGGTTTGGATCAATTAGGGCCCTCTGGTAGTTTTTTACAAGGCTAGATATTTCTTATAATGTGATATTTTAGGTGTACTTAAACTCAATAGGTAATGTTATGAGAAAGAAAAATAAAAACTCAACAGAAGAAAAGGTGGTAATGTTCCAAATGATCCACTAATATCTCCTTACATAATAGGCCTAAATGTTATGTACCAATGATGAAATATTCATTTTATTGACATAGTTATGTGAAAATTATATCTATTGTCATACATGTGCATAAGGAAATGGGTCCACAAGAGAGCCATATATGACTAGTCCAAAAATTGATGTAGTCCTCCCACACAAAAATATATATGCAAAACCCATAAATAGGTAAAAACTACATACACATACATAGACACAAAAATGGCTCAATGTATGGACAATAGATGGCTAGTCCAAAAATTTATAGAGTACTCTATATACGAAAATATACAAGTACTTTTTTACAAATATTACGCTAGAAGCAGGAGTTTGATTTACCTATAAGCCACTCAGGAGCAAACAACTCTATTGAAAGAAATGAAAGGAAATATTATAGGATAATACAACTAAAAACTTTCCAATACTTTAATAATATACTACTCCTATTTATAGATTACAAATATAGACTTTCCTTCCAAAACCCATGTACAAATTTCAAGATAATTGTTTCTTTTGATATCGGGTCATGTCTTGTTTAAGTTTAGTCCTTTTGAGGTTCCTTGGATCTGGAGTTATGAATCTCAAATGGTTTTGAGCCCTTGGATGATAAAATACCATCATTATTACCATCTACCCATTTCTATGGACTCCCATACTTTGGGTGTAGAAGATTTATTCATTTAATGCTCTAGATATGTGGTCTACTTCTATCATGGCTCTGATGTTGTTGTTAACCATTTAAAGAGATATGCAATACTATTTTGTCAAAAAATATAATATTTATATAATATTGCACACCTTAGAAATTTTAACGTTTAGGACATAGATGTTTTATTCTTTGGGAGTTTTCTCACTGCTTGGTATCGAACCACTTTACATTAGAACCTCGATATTTTTTTCCTGGGAACCCCCATGTTTGATATTTTGCTTCTTGTTTGGTGATAGGGACTAATAAAATTTTGTCCTTAATAAAACCTTCATATATATGAGACTCACCTTTCGACCCTTGGATATTTTGATCAAAGGTTTCTTCTATGTTGACCTATTGCTTACACTTCCACTTTTTGCTAACAAAAAATAGTGTAGTTATAAATAACTAAAATACCTCTTCAATCTTAGTTTTAGGTGAAAAATCAATATTAAATTAATAGTAGTCCAATATTTAAACATGCTAACTAAGTAAATAGTTTTTAGTCTTCTCATAACAATAATTGGAGTCTACACTACATAATTTATAAAACACTTCATATGCTTAGATAAAAGATATCTTATAAGGAAAAAATAAATCAAGTAATCTAAAACATTCAAAGGAAAATACCTATAGTATTATCCTTTCTATCTTATACTCCAATATTTCTAGGTGCTTCCATTCGCTTCCCTTAACATAGTCCCATATTTATTTAAAAATAGGTCCATTTTAAAAATAACAAACCTTTTCCACATTCTTTTCCCATCCTGTATTTGGTTTCAAATAATAATAAGTTTTTTGGGATTTTCTCTCCCCTCCTACATAGTATAAAATAAAATGCCCTACTTTCCTTTCCAATTCTCCCTAAATCACTCCAACATTAGTGCTCAAGATACTTAAAAATTCCCCAAAAACAACATGCAAGAATGTAGATGATGTTAAGTGGTTGGTGTACATACGTGCACACACACACACATAGTCCCTTTTAAGGTCATAAAATATGCACCCTTACGCATCCAAATAATAAATTGGACCAAAGCTAAAGAAAATATTTTTTTATTATTATATAAAAGTAATTGAATGTGTAAACAAATACAAGATTACAATATTTCTACGTTTTCAACTAAGAAACTCCATTTATCAATTAAATATTCAAATATAGTAAACTAACATGCAATAATTAGTGTTATATAAATTCATAATATGTAGTATGTGAGTACTTTAGTATTCCTACTTATTGTAGATCTATTGCCTTCTCTAGGATGATACATTATTGCATCCATTTCCTATAGGGTGATCTATCTTGTCAACTTGCAAAAAATAGTTTGTAGTTAGTCTATTTTAATCAAATGACTAATAAATTTGTATATTAATTTAATAATTTTCATTATGACACATCATCTATAAAAACAAATATTTCAAGCTATGATAATTTAGGGATTTAACAAAGAACATATTCATATTCATCATTCTCAGCAATAATTTCAAGAGAATAACTAGATTTATATTTTCCTTGAAACAATTAAACAAACATATCTTAAGGACATTAGGAAGAACATAAAATTATCCTTTATATGTTATGATCCTTATCAAATACACAAGAAAATTATTATAGTCACAGTTACTCTTGAGATTTGAAATAAAGGTAATATGTATTATTATTTTCATGTATTGCACTTAAAGCAAAGTTTAGGTCCCTATATTTAGCTTTAACTAGGATATCAATATTGGATAATAAGGTTTGGATTGTACTATAACCCAATGATATTTTAGAAACATGTATGAGGTCTTTCTATAATCAATAAATTATTGAATATTTAATTAAGTGGAAAGCTATTATGAAGAAATAATATTCATGAATGCCTATCTTTTTTGTTATATTTCATCCTTTACTTACTATACTTTGAGGAAGAGCATTTTTCATAAGGAGTAATTGTTATGAATATTTTTCTTATCACACCATATAAATTACTAATAAACAATTTGAATATTTTATAATCATAGCATTAAAAATAATCCATTCATCTATCTATCTATCTATATATATATGTGTGTGTGTGTGTGGACTTGATCTTGATACTTAATTTATGTATTGATGTATGGATATGTAATGCATGATCCTATTTTATTCTATCCAAATGAGTTGATAGTTGTACTTTATGCTAGTTTTTAGAATTTGTTACTATTGATGAATTTTGTGATTTCAGGACTAGGTACTCTCACGGGTGGATTGGTATGGGACAACCACTAGAGTTGAGAGTAATGAGAAATGAGAAATTATGGATTATAATCAATTTGATAGCCATAAGGGTAATATGCAAACCTATCATGTAGAAGCATTTGCATGTGTGCATGTGTAATTAAATGCATAAATGAGCAAGGAGGTTGATATAAGGGAAAAAGAACCTTTACCCCTTAGTTTAGGGAATCCCTTTTATAAGTGGTTTATAACATTGAAGTTGTCATAAATCCTCCTACTTAGGGAATGGTTATATTTATGCATATTTGCTTATTATTGATTGATTCTTAATTGGTTGATGAAGGTATTAATAATATTGTTACTATTATTATTAATTCTATATATATAACTTATATATACTAATATCAATGGATAATATTAATATTAGACAAGAAAATGTAATAATAGTATTAATTAATTTAATACTATGGATGAGATAATAATAATAATTAAGAAAACTAGATACGGATGTTAGTTTATTATTATTATTAGTGAGAGATAATAATAATAATTAGGGTAACCATAAGGTGAGTTATAGGGCAATGAATTCGAGTGTAGCAATGCTAGGGAACTGAAGCCAAGTGCAACAATGCTAGGGTAGCAAGTTGAGTGCAATTTTATTGAAAAATAAAATCATTACAAAACTAGGGTAGCAAATGTGAATGCAATAGTTCTAAGGTAACAAAGTCAAGTGTAGAAGTTCTAGGGCAGTGAAGCTGAGTGTAATAGAGATAGGGTAGTAAAGGTGAGTGTAGTAGTACTAAGGTAGTGAAGGTGAATGCAACAGAAAATAGGGTAGCAAAGATGAACGTAGTGTTGAGCGATGTTAGGGTAGAAAATACGAGTTCAATAGTGCTAGGGTAGCCAAGGTAAGCAATAGTGAACAAGTGCTAAGGCAGTGTTGAGAAGAACTAGGGCAATGAAGGTAATAAATAGTAGATAAGTGCTAGGGTAGATCTGAGTAATAGCAACATGTGATGGATGCGATTTGTGGTCTTTATGACACTTACAAAAAATTTAAATCTAAAGGGGGTGGGAACCTACTTTATAATGAAGGTGATGCTGATCGATGCAAGCCTACTTATAATGATGATGTAGTAGAAATAGTAGGAGTAATGGGTAGTGGAGATAGGCACCCCTAAACTCTATTCTTGACCCACTTCTTAGACAATTGAAACCCTCTTTTGCGAAGAAGGTTTGCAAAAATGTATATTTTTCTTCTCTAGTTGTTTCGTCTATCCCCTAAATTGTCTCATCTCTTCTTATCCCAAACCAAGAAGTATTAAAAATTCCAAAGTCTCTCATGAAATCCTTTTTTTCCTTAGAATCATTTACTCTCATTGGCAAGTTCATTGGCTCTCATCGTGACATGAAGTCAATTTGAAACTGGGCTACTTCCAAATGACTCCATTAAGGAAATATGTAGATCATAGCCCTCCCTAGAGGTTTTTTAGATAAAACTAAAAAATCCTTCTAACTTGAGTTATATTCTTGAGGGAGGGGCATGGTTCTATGATAGGAAAAACCTTTTTTCTAATAAGGTGGGGCACTGAATTCAACAAAAAAACTGAAAGTATCAACTATGCAACAATCTAGATAAGGTTTCCAGGTCTCTCTGGTCATTTATAGCATGACAAAATTCTGTGAAGCATTTCTTGAGGTATTAGAGACCTGGTCACTTTTGATCCAACTACTAAAGCTATATCAAGAATGATATACACCCATATGTACATTATGGTCAATATTGAATTTGAGTTTTTGACTTCAATGGAACTAGTATTGGACTCATGTAATAGGCACCAAGTTATTGAGAATGAAAATAAACCCATGTTTTGTTCAGAATGTAAAACATAGGGTCATATCAAACCCTAGTACCCATATTTGAAGTATAAGGGAGTGGCCCCTAGAGCCCCTAGAGGGGAATGGCATGGCCCAAGAAAAATTCTTGCTATCTTAGCGATTTATATCGAGAATACTCATGTTGTTGTTTCAAAAGGAAAATAATTCATGTCAGAACCTTCACCCAATGATCCTCCTTAGGGGGGCCCTTCTAAGCCAGTATAGCATGAATTGATTTTGAAAGATCCTAAACCAGAGAAAAGGATAATGGACCAATTCCCTATGGTGGATGTTAATGAGTCTAGAAAAGTTGTGGTCTAGAATATGAACCCATCCAATGGTAGAATTCTAGACCAAGTTCTCCCATAAGACTTGGTGATGGATAATTTAATCCCTTTGGATTTCCTTCATAACTCCAATCAAAACTTACTCATTGAGGATCTAGTCATAGAATAACTCTACTCTCCCTAGAAGCCTAGTGAGGCTCCTGGTCAAGATTTTTAACCCTGATCGAGTTGAAATGGTCACCATGCCTAGAGGTAGGCTATTTAGGCACATCTAATTACAAATACAAAACCAGAAGTACCTAAAAATATCAGATGGATGTTGGAGGTAATCGTAAGGTATGTAAACCCTCTAACAAAGCAAGATCCATGAGGTAGAGTTATAAATTGCTAATGAATTCCAATACCAATTGATGTTTGAGAAAGATAAGGATAGAAAATGTAAACAACTAAAACTTAACACATTTTGTAGCTCCCCTAGTTCTTTTAGTGGGAATAATGGCTCCAAATCTTGAATATGAAGGTGTTATCATGGAATATCAAAGGCCTGAATGGGACCTCCAAGTAAAAAATATTTGTGACACTTAGGATAGAGGTAAGACCTGATGTTATATTTATTCAAAAAACTAATATGGATATTTCTAATGCAAAACCAATTAAAAATTGTTTGGAAGGAGGCAGGTTTTGCAACAAATTCTACCAATGGAGATTCTAGGGATCTTCTTTATCTATGGAACCCTGACAAACTGGATGGATACATTATATTTATTTCTGTTAGAGTGATTAATATTTTATTTTATAGTAAGGACTCTAGACAAAGATGGATTACATATAATATTTATGCCCCTAATACAACCCCTAACAGGAATCTAATATGGGAATCTCTGAGCTTTATGAGAGAAAGTTTCAAGGGGAAGCTTGGATTTTTGTTGGGAACTTTAATACCCCTTTATACCCTTCAGATAAAAATGGTGGTAGTGATTCTGGTTCTAAAATTATGAAGTATTTTTCTAAATTTATTAATAATCAAGAGATGATGGATTTGTATTTGAAGGGGTTTAAAAACACTTGGAGTAAAAGGCATATAGGCAATCAAAATATTCAATTTAGGCTATATAGGGTGTTAGTCTCCAAGGAAGGTCTTCCAATGTTCAGATATGCATCCATTTGCTCTATCCCCAATGTGGGGTTTGACCATAATACTTTTGTGTTTGAAAAAATCCCAAACTCTAATCTTTTTTTCAGACCCTTCAGGTTTGAGGCAATGTGGCTACAACCTAAAGGTTAGAATCTAGAATTTTGGAATGGTGGTCTTGAGATTTTTTGGGCATTCTTATTTTTGAAGTGGCTTCAAAGCTCAGATTTGTTAAAGATAATCTTAAGGTTTGGAAAAAGTACATTTATGATAATGTGTTCCAAAGGAAACAATAGTTGGTTGAATAGTTAAAAAAAAGTTGAATTAAATTTAGAGTTATGAGAGGTGACTGAAGGGGATATATGCAAGGAAAGAAAATTATTAGTAGATTATGAAGAAATTTTGTGGTATCAGAAATCAAGATCTTTCTGTATTTATGAAGGTGATAGGAACACAAAATTCTTTCACATGTCCACCTTAAGGCATAAGAGCAATAATAGAGTTAGATAAATTACGAAATTAGATGGTTTTTATCTCGGAGGATATTATAGAAATCAGGATAGAAGCGTTTGAGTTTTTCAAAACCCTCCTCTGATCTAGGGATGATAGGGATATTCAAGCTGAGGAGAGGCTACTACACCACATACCCACCCTATTTTAAGATGATATGAACGAAGACCTTTATGCTCCCTTTCAGGATGAAAAAGTTAGGGCTGTTGTCTTCTCTATGGATGGTCTGAAAGCTCTAGGATTGGATGGCTTTCCTCCTATTTTCTTTTAGGGGTTCTAGCACATCATTGGTGGTGATATATATTTAGCTATTAGGGAAATTTAGGAGTCTAATTTAATTCATCTGCACCACATACCCACCCTAGTTTAATATGATATGAACGAAGACCTTTATGATCCCTTTTAGGATGAAAAATTAGAGCCGTTGTATTCTCTATGGATGGTCTGAAAGCTCTAGTATTGGATGGCTTTCCTCCTATTTTATTTTAGGGGTTCTAGCACATAATTGGTGGTGATATTTATTTAGCTATTAGGGAAATTCAGGTGTCTAATTTAATTCATTTGATGTAAAATCAATATTTATAGTTCTTATCCTAAATTTGGTGGGTGCTAAAGATTACTTTGAGTTTAGTCCCATTAGCCTTTGTAATACACATTTTAAAATTATCACTACAACTATGGTCAACAGACTCAAAGTATGCCTTCCAATAATTATTGACCATACTCAAAGTGGATTTGTAGTAGGTAAATAAATTTTGGATGGTGTTATTGTAGTGCATAATTTTATTCATTCTATAGATAAAAGGTCAGGAAATTTCCTCAAACTTGATATGAATAAAGCATACGATCGGGTCTCGTGGAGATTTCTACTTAGAGTTCTAGAGAAATTTGGTTTCAAGACTTGCTATATTAGATTGATCAAGGCTTGTATATCATTAGCAACATTCTAAATCTTAGTTAATGGATCATAGACTGGTTACTTTAGTAGTTGTCGAGGCATTCATCAAGGGGATAATATGTATTTCTATTTATTTATTTTATTGGATGAGTCTTTGGGAAGAGTTGTGAAGGTGAATTCCACAATTGTGGAAATCAAACTTGTAGATCCCATTGACCCAATCTCACCCCATCAATTTTCTTATGACACATTATTATCCTTTTTAGCTTCAATACCTCAAGAAAGAGCTGTCAAAGAGATCCTCCAGGACTATGAAAGAGTAGTTGGGTAGAAAGTGAGTTTGAGGAAAAGTAAGGTGTCATTCTTGAATACTCCTCCAAATAGGTAGAGGAAAATTTCTAAGATCTTAGGATGTGAGATTGATTCCCTTTGTTCGGTTTATCAGGGATTGCCAATGTTCAAAGGGGGGATTAAGTCTTCTTTATGGGAACTAGTTGTAGAAGTATTTCAAAGAAAATTGGTGGGATGGAAATGGGTGTTTTTGATCCAAGTAGGTAAAATTATGCTAGTTAAGTCTACTTTGTAGAGCATACCAGTGTACTTTCTTTCTCTCTTTTAAATTTTGGGAAATATTTCTTGTAAAATTGAACAAATTTAGAAATCCTTTCTCTGGTCTAGTTCTAATGAGAAGAATAAATTCTCACTTGTGATGTGGGATCAAGTGTGCAGTAGGAAAGAGTTGGAAGGTCTAGGCTTAAGAAGAATAAAAATGTTAAACATAGCGCTAATAGTTAAACATAGCTAGATATTGGTTCAAAAATATTATGTTAATTGGGTTAAAATATTATCAACAAAATATTTAGGTAACACTTATAATTTTCTCGTAGACCCAAGTCCTATCCTTGGCTCAAAATTCTAGTGCAACATTTTTAACAACTACTTTGCTATCATAAAGGGGGAAGATGGGTGTTAGGTAATGGGTAGAGCATTGATTTTTGGAAAGACACTTGGTTAGATAACAAAAAATTATAATAATATCCTCACCTAAGTATGGTATAACCAATAACAAGCCAAGATTTCAGGTTGAAGGTATGTGACTTCATTGTCTTTGTTAAAGATATAAATTTTTTAAAAACTTTTGTTTTCCTAGGGATTTCACAGGAAGAAGAAATTGTGTTAAAATCTCTGATGGATATCCTAAATTGGATGGTTATTCATAACTAGGATATGCCAGATAGATTGGTGTGGGGGGATGAGAATGATGGTTGATTTTATATTAAGTTAGCCTACCTACTATTAGATGTTCCCTTTGATATTTGGTTTCCCATTAGTAATATCTAGCTGTAATATCTAGCATTGGGAATGGGAAAAGATGAGATGTATTTATATATAAATAAGTTACAATATATGGGTAGAAGGCCTATATGAAAACATGACAAGTGTCAAGATAATATGACAAGTGCCAAAAATAAGGCATAGTGCACATTACAATATTCTAATATTCCTCGTTAATGTGTACTATCCTAACTATAGAGAAAAAAAATAAGTCAACATTAGAGAACATTCCCCCTTAATGTTGAATTCTCTAAAATAACCCTAACATCCTCCTTTATTACATAATTTGGTCTAGGCTCGTGCTCTTTGTGCTTGGCTCTCCAACTATGAACAATACTAGATCAATGATGTATACATTTTGATCGGTTGCCTCACAATCAACCACTTCCTTGGATTTTTTGCCTCTCGGTCAGCCGTCTAAGTGCCTCAGGGTCATCTTGGGTGACTCAGGGCTAACCATTTTTGGATCTATTGCCTTTGTAGGTCATCCTCTAGGTATGTTGCCTCTCATAGGTCACTGACTAGGTTTAAGTTATCCCTCTCACTATTGGAACCATTTGATGTTTCAGAGTGGAAAACTAGGCAAACCCTCCTCTAGATTTGAAGTGGTGTACCCTAGATTTTTTATAGGGCTCTAATTTGGTATTTGTGTTTCTTATTTCATCATTTTTTGAGCTCCATCTTCTTTCAATCCTTTTTCTAAATCATGGCTACTACAAATCTACTAAGTGATATCACTAAAACGCTTGAAGAAGCTCACTCTTTTTTAAATTGGAAATATAAAATGGAATCTATCTTAATGATGAATGGCATGTGGGATTTTGTAGGAGAGAAAAAATTATGAAGACCCACTCACAACACCTGAAGACCCAACAAAAAAGGCACTATTTGAAAAGAATTCCAATATAGCTTTAAGTCTCCTCAAGCTAGATACAAAAATTCAATGTAGAGAAACTGTATGGGTTGCAACTACACCTAAAAAATCTTGGGATGCTCTAATAAGATTGTTTGATAGGCCAAGTCAAGACACAATTTTATATCTAAAACAAAAATTGCACAATATCTATATGAAAGGATCACTAACTAATTACCTTATGGAAGTGAAGTCAATTAGGAATGATTTCTTAGCTGCTAGTAAAATTGTTGATGATAATGAGTTGATTCCTATAATGTTGCATGGAATTCCTTCTAAATTTCACTCCTATGCTACAATGTGAGATCTAAATGGTAAAACAATGAATTCATCACTTGAAGATATTGAGATTCTACTTAAGAAACATGAGCAAGCCCTAATCAAAGATGAGGATATTGAATCATTTTCAATAGCTTTTGCCACCAAGGCTTCCTTACAACCTAGACAAAACAAGGGTCCAAATTAGTAACAACAAAATAAGAGAGGTAGACAACATCAAAGATACCCACAACAACCACGTCAAAAACATCATCAACAACCACATCAATAGTAATAGCAGTAGCCATGTCAGCAGTACTAGCAACATCCACATTAGCAACAACCACATAAGTATAATCAATAGACAAACCAATAGCCAATATGGAAAACAAGACATCCACAATGGGGTCATCCTAATAGAGGGTATCAAAAAAACAATAAAAAAGGGTGTGACTATTGTGGTAAACATAATCATAATATCACAAATTGCTATCAAAGATAGAGATAAAAGGGGTCCACAAGATAATAATCTCAATACATTGTATGCAGAAAACCAAGTTAGTGTTGAAGATAAATATTATTGGTATATTTATTCAGGAGCAACAAAGCACATGATAGGAAGGTAAGATTATTTGACAAAGGTTCAACCTACTTCTAATCAATTCATTACTTTTGGTGATGAAAGTGTCCTTCCTATCGAGGATGTTGGAGAGGCACCACTTGCTTTGCATTATAGGAATAATGTTCTTGCAACAGATGTTTTGTATGTGCCTGGTCTTAAAAGGAGCCTTATTTCTATTGGGTAGCTTACAGATAAGGTCTATACTGTCTATTTTGAAAAATACAAGTGCTACATTAAGGAACCAAATGACACTGTCAAAGCCATGGGAGTTAAAAAGGATGGTGTTTACTACCTACTTACCAAATCTATAACTCAAAACTCTTTGCATACAACTAATTTTTATTTGGAATACATGTAGCATGAAAGAATGGGGTATTTAATTTTTCATAATCTTCAAATGATAGCAAGGAAAGTTTTGGTAAAAGGACTTCCACATCTTAAGGAGTCTAAATATTTTTTTGAGCCATGTGTTATTGCCAAACATCATAGATAGCCTTTTGAGTCAAGAAAGGCTCGGAGAGCCAATAGACCATTACAATTGGTTCACTCAAACATTTGTGGGTCAATGTCTGTTCAATATTATACTGGGGCCAAATACTATATCACTTTTATTGATTATTACAAAATAAAGGTATGGATCTACTTAATTCAATACAAATGACAAATCCTTAATAAGTTCAAATAATTCATGACACTTGTTGAAAGATAAAGTGGCTACCAAATCTCCACCTTAATATCAAATAATGGTGGAGAATATATCTCCAATAAATTCTTCAATTTTTGTAAGTATCATGGGATAAGGATATAGTTCACAACTCCTTATACCCACCAAAAAAATGGTTTAGCTAAGAGGATGAATCAAACAATCATGAATAGGGCAAAATCATTGTTACTTGCTCGCTACATTGCCTAACTCATTTTGGGGAGAAGCTATTCTTACTTGCTACATACTTGACTAATAGGTCATACACTAAGGCCTTACATGATAGAACACCTGAAGAAGCATGGAGTGGAAGGATGCCCTATGTGGGCCATTTCAAAGTCTTTGGATGTGATGCCTATGCTCATATTCCTCATAAGAAAAGGCATTTTTTTTTATGATAAGAGCCAAAAATGCATCTTTGTTGGCTATAGTGATAGTTCCAATGCCTATAAATTGTATGAGCCTATTTCCAAGAGGATATTTCTATCTAGGGATATTACCTTTCATGAGTATCCCCCATATAATCCTCATCCTATGACCCCCAATTTTAAATTAACTAATGAAACAATTTCTCCCTTGATACATACAATACCATCTAATCCTTTCTCTTCACTCATAAATCAAGAAATTCCTCCACATGAAGAACTCCCCATAAATAATCCATATCCTCCATCTGCTTCTACTTCTCCATATAATGAAAAAGTCTCATCATCCAATCCTTTACCTAAGTGGGTTCAAACCACCATAGATGAATCCCAAAGTCATTTGCCCATTTATACAGGTAAAAGGTCTGCATCCCTAAGACACCAAGTGAATTATGCCCTCATGGCTAAAGTCCTTAGCCAACCTGAACCTTCTAATATCAAAGAAGCACATGGTGATCCTAAATGGATTTTTTGCCATGGATCAAGAATTGGATTCCATTGAAAGGAATCACACCTGGGAGTTAGTTGGTTTACCCCAAGGTAAATAAACCATTTTCACAAAATGGGTGTACAAGGTAAAGTATAAAATATATGGATTATTAGATCGCTACAAGGCTTTCCTAGTAGCTCAATGTTACAAGCAACAAGAGGGAATTGATTATGAGGATACTTTTGCTCGTGTGGTAAATATGACTACAATTTGAACAGTTATAGCCTTGGCAACTCAAAAACATAAAAACATTGGCCTATATATCAAATGGATGTCAAAAGTGTATTTCTCAATGGTAACTTGAAGGAGGAAGTGTATGTGAACCAACCACTAGGGTACATAGTTGAAGGCCAAGAAAACAAAGTCCTCATATTGAAGAAATATCTATATGGGTTGAAGCAAGCACTGTGAGCTTGGTATGCAAAGATTGACTCCTGTTTCATCAACCTTGGTTTCACTAGATTTGTAGTAGAATCTACTCTTTATGTGAAACATTGGAAGAACTACATCATTTTGGTTACATTATATGTGTATGATCTTATCATTACAGGTGATAACACAGAAGGAATAAGGTTGCTCAAGGAGGACTTATGCAAAAATTTTGAGATGACAGACTTAGGCCTCCTCCACTATTGCTTAGGCATAGAGGTATAGCAACAACTTGGTAAGATTTTTATCTCATAGGCTAAAAATATTCAGTCTATTTTGGATAGGTTTTGCATGGATGAGTGTAAGCCTTCCCTCACTCCCATGGAAACTAGGTTGAAATTGGTTAATAGTGATGATTAAGAAAGGGTTGATAGCACCCTTTATAGGTAGCTAGTTGGAAGTTTTATCTACTTAAATTCAACTAGACCATATATTTCCTATTCAATTGGCCTTATTTCTAGATTCATGCAGGATCCTAAGAAGAGCCATTAGATAGCAACTAAGAGGATTTTGAGATTCCTCGAAGCCACCCCTCATCATGGCCTTATGTATACATCATGTGATGATTTTTCTTTGATTGACTATATAGATTTAGATTGGGCTAGTTGTCCTGAAAATACAATATCCACATCAGGTTATTGTTTTTAGTTGGTACATGGCTCTATTTCATGGAGCACAAAGAAGTAGAATATAGTTTCATTATCTTTAGCAGAGGCTGAATATAGAGCAATATTTGAGGTAACTAAGGAGGCAATTTGGTTGAGTCAATTAATTTAGGACATTGGGCTATTCATAGATGGTCCAAATTATATATATTTTAACAATCAAAGTACCATCAAGATGACCAAGAATCCAGATTTTCGTACAAAAAAAAAGCACATTGAGATCCATCATCACTTCATCAGAGAAATGGTCCAAGAAAATATTATACACATGGAGTATGTAGCAAATCAATATCAAGTAGTTGACATATTCACTAAGTCACTTGGGCAAGACAAGTTTTCTCAGTTTAGCAAATTGCTCTATGTATGTAATAGAAGTCAACATTAAGGGGAAATGTTATCTAATGTTGAATTATTTTTTTCTATAGTTAGGATAGTGCACATTAAGGGGGATTGTTAGGATATTAGTTTAATGTGAACTATGCCTTACTTCAGTTATGTCACTTGTCTTATTTCCAGTTTAAGTTCTTCAACTGGAGTTATGTGTCTTCTACATGACACTTGGAGTGGAGATTATGACACTTGTCAAATATCCCTCATAGGATTGATTCCTATATATTGTAACCTATTTATGAATACAAGTGTGACTTATTGTTATGTCCCAATAGGTCTTACCCCCAAAATTAATGTTTTCTTTTTGTTGGTAGCCTAAGGGAAGTGTCTTACATTGGATAGTTTATAGAAAAGGGGATTGGTTATACCAAACAGATGCTACTTGTGTGGTAGTGCTAAAGAATCACCTATGCACATGTTGTTTGATTGTTCCTTTTTTCAATCTATCTTCTCCTAGTTCCTAAGGACCCTAGGTGTTGTTTGGGTTTTTTCAAAGTTGTTTCAATGGAGGTCTCCCTTTTTATCTCTGCATTTTCAAGCCTTTTGGTCCTTTGGTTTACCTGATGTTTGATGATGTCTTTGAAAGGAGAGAAATTTGAGAGCCTTTTAAAATTTCTTCCATCTAGCTGAGTTCATGGAACTTAGGGTTGTTGTTTTCATTTTTGAAAATGTGGATGCAATTCCTTTAGATAAAGTCACTTTCATTGGGGAGTTGGTGATGGAGTTAGTTATTAGATTTATATATTATTCAATTGATCATCATCCTAAATCTCTGACGGCACACCAAAAAACACACGCATACTCACACTCACAAGTTTCAAAAAATTTCATCTATTAATTCTAAAAATCTTTACATAACACTGTCCGTAGGCTTACAATTGCTAGCTCCTGGCTTAGCTTCACGCTTCTATACCTCTGCGTGCATTCTCCGATCCACCGTCCTAACAAATACAATAAACTAGGTTTTTATAGAGGCCCTCGACCCTCTGAAGCATCAACTCACGCGTAAACGGGTTCACTAACGATTAATTACATTGACACAAAAGTAGAGACACCAACCCGATTAAAGACCCCTCTCCGCACGGTCCCTGTCACCACTAAATTCATCAGATTATCTGTGTGTCCATCCACTTTGATTCCTGTGCTTCTTGGTCATCCCCCGCTTTAACTTTTGCTTGTGCCACGTGTCAACTTTGAATGGTTCCCAAAAATTTTGTTCTCGCTATCACTTTCTCTTTCTCTTGTGCTTTCTTCTCTCTCTGTCACGATATCGTGACATGTCGCGATATCGCGACGTTCTGGCCACCCTGCGCTCTCTGCCCATTTTGGTCACGATATCATGACATGTTGCGATATCGCGACCTTTTTGCCTCCATGCTTGCTTTTCAAATTTTTGCCGCGATATCGCGACATCACGATATTGCGACGTCGCGATGTCGTGACCGTTTTGCCGCTCGCTCCTCCACTGAGAAACTTGTCGTGATATCGTGACATTGTGATATCACAATGTCACAATATCATGACCGTTCTACCGCCTCACCTCATCCTTCAAAAGACGTCATGATTTCACGACGTCGTGAAATTGTGATGTCATGATTTCGCTACTGCATTCTCTTTCTGGTTCAACTTTCACCTTCGCCTTTGCCTTCACTTCATTGCCAACTCCTGCTGAGTCTTTACTTTGACGTCATGATTTCACAACATCACAAAATCACGCTGTCACGCTTTCGCTACCATTCTGCACTTTAGCCTCTTCGTTGCTCCGCTGTCGCGATTTCGTGACAGTTACGATTTTGCGACATGTCGTGAAATCATGACCTTTCCACTGCCTTCGCCTCGCCATTGCTCTGCTATCGCGATTCTGTGACATGTCACGATTTTGTGACATGTCATGATTTCACGACATGTCGCAAAATCATGACATGTCACGAAATCGCAACATTTTTCCAACTACGCCTCCTCTTCCGCTGCGACGACGCGATTTCGCGATGTTGCGAAATCGCGTCGCGATTTCGCTATACTTTTCAGATTTTGCCTTAGCAAATTTTTTCTTGCTTTCTTCCTCTTCTTCTCGAGCCGACTCTTTAGGAGTGGCTCTCCTACAACTTGATGCTTCTGCTACTGGTGCTGTCGGATGCTCCTGCATCAGACACCCGAGGTAAGTGGAGAAGTGATCTTCACTTCTGCTTGGTTCGGTTGCTGCCTCCTGCAACACTTCTAGACTTTTCTCTGCCTCAGTAGACTGTCCCAACCCCGTCTCCTGTTCCACACAACTTTTGTCTTCTTCCAGACAAATTTTTTCATTGCTGCAAACTTCTTTTGCAGCCTGCCTCAAATCCTCCCCTTGCACAGAAAAATCTATGCCTTCTTCCGGGCAGGTCCCAGTACTGCTGCACTCTTCTGTAGCCTTCTTCAACTTCTCCTCTTTCTTTCTCTTTCTTTCTTCTCGCCTTCTTTGCCGCTCTTCTTGCTCCCGCAACTTTATTCCGAGCCATTCCTTTTGTAGGGCCTTCAACTGTTTTTGCAAAGCTATGAATTCTTCCTCCGATACCATATCTTCCTTGCTGTCCTGTCTTCTTTGGGAATGCATTTTTTTTTTTGCTTTTCTTACAAATCTTTACCGATCCGGTGTAGCTGCCTCACGTCCGACGATCTGCTAACACACTTGAGATCTTAACTCACTCTCTCTCAGAACCCTCCATAGATCCTGGTGTAACTGCCTCACGTCCGACGATCTGTTACACACTCAGGACCACTTGCTCTGATACCATTGGCGACGACACACCGAAAAAAACACGCATACTCACACTCACAAGTTTAAAAAAATTTCATCTATTAATTTTGAAAATCTTTACATAACACTGCCTGTAGGCTTACAATTGCTAGCTCCCGGCTTAGCTTCACGCTTCTATACCTCTGCGTGCATTCTTCGATCCATCGTCCCGACAAATACAATAAACTGGGTTTTTCTAGAGGCCCTCGACCCTCTGAAGCATCAACTCACGCATAAACGGGTTCACCAACCCGATTAATTACATTGACAAAAAAATCGAGACACCAACCTGATTAAAGACCCCTCTCCGCACGGTCCTTGTCACCACTGAATCCGTCAGATTCTCTGCGCGTCCATCCGCTTTGATTCCCGTGTTTCTTGGTCATCCCCCGCTTTAACTTCTCCTTGTGCCACGTGTTAACTTTGAATGGTTCCCAAAAATTTTGTTCCCGCCATCGCTTTCTCTTTCTCCCATGCTTTCTTCTCTCTCTGTCGTGATATCACGACGTTTTGGCCACCCTGCGCTCTCTGCCCATTTTGGTCGCGATATCATGACCTTTTTTCCTCCATGCTTGCTTTTCAAATTTTTGCCATGATATTGCAACGTCGTGATATCGCGACGTCGCGATGTCGTGACCGTTTTGCTGCTCGCTCCTCTGCTAAGAAACTTGTCGCGATATCACGACATCGTGATATCGTGACATCGTGATATCGTTACCGTTCTGCTGCCTCGCCTCATCCTTCAAAAGACGTCGTGATTTCATGACATCGCAAAATCGTGACGTCATGATTTCGCTATTGCATTCTCTCTCTCGGTTCAACTTTCGCCTCCGCCTTTGCCTTCACTTCCTTGCCAACTCCCACCGAGTCTTCACTCCGATGTCATGATTTCATGACATCGTGAAATCGTGATGTCGCGATTTCGCTACCATTCTGCACTTTAGCCTCTTCGTTGCTCCATCGTCACGATTTCGTGACATGTCGCAAAATCGTGACCTTTCCACTGCCTTCGCCTCGGAATTACTCTACTGTCGTGATTCTGCGACATGTCGCAAAATCATGACATTTTTCCAACTGCGCCTCCTCTTCCGCTGCGACGTCGTGATTTCGCGACGTCACGAAATCGCGTCGCGATTTCGCTACACTTTTCGGATTTTGCCTTAGCAAAATTTTTCTTGCTTTCTTCCTCTTCTTCTCGAGCCAACTCTTCAGGAGTGGCTCTCCCGCAACTTGATGCTTCTGCTACTGGTGCTGCCAGATGCTCTTGCATCAATCTCCTTCTAGAAACAATACTATTTGGGAATCTCTTCCTCTTGGCTAGTTGAAACTAAATTTTGATGGAGCTTCTAAAAGGAATCCAAGACCAACTGATGCGAGGGGATTGGTTAGAGACTCTTATGAGAGGATTTTTTTGGCTTTCACTAAAAATTTAGATTATTTTACCAGTCATTTTGTTGAGGTTTGAGCTCTCTTTCAAGGGGTTTGTCAAATAAAACTTTTAGATGGTAATAAGGCAATTATTGAAGGGGATTCCCTCAATATCATTAATATGATCAAAGGTGTTTAGGTCCCTTTTTGGATGATCATGAATGAACTTGCTAAAACCCAAATATGGATTTTAACCCTCAAAGTGGTTGAGATTAAGCATGTTTATAGGAAGAAAAATAAATTGGTGGATTGTTTTAGCAAACTTGGGACTTCTATAAGAAATATACACAATTTTGTAGGAGGATTTCCTAGATAGTTTAAATAAAATATACAATGAAATCTTGAGGATATAATTTGTGTTTTCAAATGGATCTAATCTATGATAGTAGGGATACCATAGGAAAATTTGTAGAATGCAGGTGTTTGTACCTAAACAATGGCCAAATTTTGAACTTGAATTATAGAAGAATTCACACCACAAATAGCTATTGTTGTTGGATGTCCTTTCTAGGGGATTTTTCTTAACTATATTTTTTTGATAAGTATAGTCTTCTGCATGAGTCATGATGTCATTTTTACAGTTCTAGTTGTTGATAGTAAAAGCTCTAGTGTGTTGATGGTTTTAGTTTGGGTTTGTCCTGCTTGGCTATTATGTAGCTTTGTTGTTTGTCTATTTTGTGGATCCTTTTTGTTTTCTATGTTGATATCTATATTACTTGTATCTAAATAGTTGTTTGATCCACAATTTTAAAATGTTTGGGGTACCTTTCAAACCCCCTTCATCCATATTATCAAAAAAAATAGGGCAACCAAATATAGAAGTCTATTTATTATTATTTGTTTTATAATAAGGTGTTGTACTCAGGTTCCCCACCCTTGGAAAATTACAACTCTCTTCTTTAGATCTTGAGATTTTACAAATAGATACACTTATTATTTCAATAGAGATGTTATAGCTAGTATCCTACATCATTTTACATAAAATGTCTAAATTATTTATTTTCATTTTCTATATCTTTTCAAATTTTTGTATGAATACAAATATTTTAGAATTCAACATCCTTTATATTTTTCTATAGAAGCCTTCAAAATACAAAAAATTCACCTTTAATATCAATGCATTGCATCTTAGTAGAGTAATATTTCCAAAACATTGCACTTTCATAATTTTATTTACCAAAATTGGATTGCTAGTTTCCTTCCTGAAACACAAGTGCAACCATTATAAAAAATAGTTTATATGAAAACACATTATTGTTATAAATTAAAAAAAATATTACCAATGGAAAATATTAAAGTAAATCTTAATCATTATTTGATTCAAGTAGTTAATATTTTCTTGTCAACTTCAGGTAAACTCACTACTTCCTCTAACCATGGAAAGGAAAATTTAACTTCATAATACTCAATCACAATCCCTATATTGGCTAACCTATATTTACATTTATTTCCTTATGTTAATGTATTTGTAAACCTAATATCGTCGAAATATTTAGAAATATATTGAATTTCCACAATTATCTCTTGTATGTTCCATAGAGCCTTTGATTTCCTCATAATTGGATTTATTGCTATGAGGGAATCACCTTTCACCTTTAACAACCCAATTTCTAACCAACCTGAAGAAAGTATTTTTTTAGTCAAGCTTCTCTAGATATGTTTCCAATTTGTTTAGACTTGGATAAGGAATTACCACATTCAAAACATTATTGCTATAGATGAACCTCAAGTTGATAGGAGTGGTCAAACTCCCATAGATTTTGGGGTTCACTTTCATGTACCTCCATGGTATAAAGGATGTTTCAAATGATCTCCCCATATTTCTTACATTCTCCATGAATGTAAGACAACTCAACCATAGCATTGGGATTATCCCTTCTCAATCATTAGAGAAAGAGAATCTAATTTCCTCATCAACATAAGTCAGCCTATGTTGATGTGTTTAGGCATGATGACTTTAAGTTTAGATATTGCACCTCCATAATGGAATGAATAATACTGCAATGCTAAATTATCCCATATTTACAATGAGTTAACTAAGGTGATTATCACCTCACATGATATTTCAAATGGACACTTAAAAATCCTATTCAAGGTGCCATCACCTAAAATTGCATATGGTTCCTAACCTCCATGGTAGAAAATAAGACTCAAGCTACACCGCTTAGAATATTATCCAAATACTCCTTGTCTTTGGATAAAATTAGAGCTCCCCATTGCAAAAAGTCTTAGGTGTTTCCTCCCACAACTCCCTCTAGTTTGGGTTCATCTTAAAAAGGTTTCTAACAAGGATGCTTAAGTATGTCCTCTTAACATTCTGATCCAAAAGCATAACATTGAATAACACTCATATTAACTCTATGTCTCCAAAAGTAAAACATGATCACTTTGCTTAAATAAGAAATGGCTTAAAAAATTCCTAATACCTATTATCAAAAGTATTAAACATATAAGTAATTTTAGTCTTTCAATAAAAAATAAAATATTTATAATCAATGTCATAACTACTTTCCTTTCATTTTTCCAAAACATATAATCACCATTATTTGGTATTATAATAGAATAGTCATGATTTAATTCCTTTGAATTATTTGAAAATAGAAATAGTGAATACTTAAATACATCGAGTAATTAGTTCCTCCCATAAATACACTTTATTACAAAATTATAGTATCCATACCATGGTTAGTCATTACATTTCATTTTTTGAATTTCTATTTACATCATATTCATAATCAATATGAATTCATGCTTTACATAATAGAATACTATCCCTTCAAATCCTTGTTCATTGATTTCCTTGGGCTCTACTGAGAGGTGGTTGGAGTAAGGGATCATGAGAGCTCATTGTTATGATAATGCATTCCTAAATGCTTCTACCATAATTCATTCTTAAATGCTTCTTTCCAAGAAAATTCTAATGCATCAAAACATTCACATAGAAATGACCTACCATATTTCTATTTTATTTTCTTTATCCATAAAGAAATAAGTGAGGAAACCCCATAATTTCCTTGTCATCAATGGACTCCACATCCATTTTCTTTAAATACTTCACAAGTAAAATAAATATCTCGTTAAACAATTTCTATTAATTAAAACCCTCTATCTTAAATTTTATCACCATAGCAAATTATCCTAATTATGTTTCCTTAAAAAAGATAACAATAATATACAAATCAAAGAAATCCAAAAATGATCAAATATTAAGTCACTTTTAAAATCCTTAAAATAAAGAAATAAATTTCTTAACCCCTTTTGCTTTTAATTTTTATTGTTATGAAGTTCGAGTGAAAGTAATGCCATATACATTATACTACATATATAAATAGGTATTGAGATATCATCTTTTGAATTATCAATTCCTTCAATAAGCATTGAATGTAAATACTATTTAAATGTCTCACAACATTCATTCATTGCTTCTCTATAGATGAATGGTATTGTGATATCTAACTTGTACTTAGACTTTTCAATCAATTTACCTATGTTAGACTTTATAACCTCTAGTATTTTAAATTTTATCATGAATTCCAATTTATTTTCTTCCATGATAAGCAAAATTTGCAATTCAATGATTCAAATCCTTTGAAGTGGAAATCCTTTTATCTTCAATGCTAATAATTACAATTTCAAAAAACTTCAAATAATCTCTTGAACAATAAATTTGTAAAGTTTAAAATTTTCAAAATATTTTTGAAGTACTAATTATTTTATCTCCCTACTTTATTAAATTTTCAAATCCTAGATGTCTTCAAATTTTCTAAAAGCCAGACATAAAATTTCAAAAAATAAAATTCAAATATTCTGAATCTCCAAATTTTTCTAAAGAAATTTAACTTTTAAATTCTCTTCAATTTTTCTAAATCTTTAGGTAGAAAAACTTATCACTCCAAAAACCTAATAAATTCAAAAAAAATTAAAATTGGATTTTTGAAAATAAATATATTACAAAAATCAATAAAGTAGAAAACCTTATAACTCCCATCTAAAAAATTCTATAAAATGCAAATTTAACTTAACTTAATTTTCCCTCCAATAATAATAATATGAAAGATAATTTATTATACTTCTCTCCACGATGTGTTAAATTTAGAATGTCTTTAATTAATGCTTTCCAAATGTAACGTCTGAATGTTACCTCTAGGAATGCCTAGATACCTATACTCGTTTCAATACCATAAAAGTTTACCCTATAATCTCAAAATTTTCTTAGTATTGTGTAAAGAAAATTTTGGAAACAAGTCAAGTCTAATGTGTTCATAGGTATCAATTGTGGTTACTTTACATAGTCATCCCTATAAAAGTTCATTATCACAACATATTGATCTTGCTTATGAACACCACCTCATGGGAAATTCACTTATAATTTTTTTTTTTTTCCACATACATATCATTCCATATATGTATGTCTACACAAGGTCAACATTATAAAATTATTATCTTACTAAGTTGATCATGTTGATCATTTTGCATGTGTTCATCAATCATTAGGCATATCCATTATTTTATAAGAAATATAAATTTGAATATTACCTATAAAAAGAAATGAAATTAGCCTCACACTTTTAAAATACAAACAAGTTATTATGATACTTTCAAGGAGGACATCTCACTACAACAAAGGTATACAAAATTAAGGAACTCATTATTGACTAGACACTCAATTTTTGGAGAGGATTTCACATGATAAAAGTTGGTGATTATTTATGTTTTCCATATAGATTATATAGTTTTTAGTCTTATATTCATGATAGAAAAAATCTTTAGAGTTGTCGGTGGTAAGAGTGATATTTAAACTAGATCTCTTTATAGATGTGGTGAGAGCAATATGCAGACTACAACATCGAAAAATATCCAAGAGTTAATTTAAATTCATTGGGAGGAATTAGATGTGCATTTAAAAGAAACTAAATATGCATATAAAGTCCCAAAAGGTTATTTCTACAAAGAAGATCGAGAATGCAATTATCTTGCTCAACTACATTAGAGAGGAATCTAAGGCCTCACACTATAGGACTTGGATGTTTCCATGTTTTAAATTTGTATCTAAGGATAAGAAACTTATTTACTAGGAATACTTATTTTTTTAATATTTTAATGATTATCTCATCCTTATATTGACAAAAAAGATACTTTTTATGACCTTACATTTTTTCTATTTTCTTTTAAAACTTAGCACCAATGGGAAAATATAGGAATAAACAAGAACATTGATTAGATACTTCTAGTCCCCCAATATTTTTTTTATTTAAATAGGTTATTTGGAATTGAAATTATCCCACCCATATTATACCATCACCACATAATGGTAGTACAATAAAGCTTGGATATTATCCGTGTATTACATAGCAATATTAGAACTTGATCTCATCCTTAAATGTTATGAGTTGAATATAGTTGTACTAAAATACCATTTGATTCAATTTTCTTGCTAAATACAAATTTAGCATCCTTCTTCATCATGATATTTTCTGCAATACCAAAATTTCACCTCTATCGTCTATATATTTTTCTGCAATAGCCTTCCTCTACCTCTACTTCATAATACCAAAACTCCACTTCTATTGACTAGATATGTTTATGAAATGTTAATTTTCTTCAAAATATAACACACAAATATTCCTCTATAAAATATAAAAAATTAGCCTCCATAAAATGCTTTATGTATTCAACATTGATGGTGGACATATTTTGTGGAAACATCACAGGAGGAGAGAGAGCAAGGCATACAATTTTTAGACAAAGAGAGTAGGGCATAGAGTTTTGAGGTGATTGACCATCTTCATCCATACACATGACAATAATAAAGCAACATCAAGAAATGCTAAAGGTATAAGAATATTCATGACACAAACCTACCATTTGTCTTGACATCAATCCTATCTCCCTCCCAAATCCTAGCACCATCATAGGCAAAGGTATTATATTTCACTCCATCACAATAGTTACAAACGAATAACATAAGCAATGCCTACACCATACCACAATGTCACCATTGTTGGGCCTGTAACCATAATTGGAGGTGCCACTTCTAGTCCCCCAATGTTACCCCTTGTTTCAAATAAAGAAATGGAAGAATGTAAAGTAATAATCTTGTATATGGATTGGTATATTCAATATGTAATGCTATTATACATTTGGATTTTTGAAGACATGATCAAGCTAATGATACTGCCCATTAATCCCCCTAATAACCCTATCCTTTGGTATTTCTACAAGTGATCCTTATTTTTTATAAAAATATTGTTAGAAATCACCTTGTGCACATGCTAGAGTTCATTCTTTTCCATTGGATACTATACTTTTCAGTCCTTTAGGGACTTAAGTAATTTGGAAGGATGACTCCAATAATTCCATAGGGACTTAAGTAATTTGGAAGGATGTCTCCAATAATTCCATTTCTTAAATATTGTAGAGAGGATAAATGATGATCAAAGAGGTGTGATAAAGAGCTCTTATCTAAAAATATGCAATGTGGTGTTTAACCATAAATCTGAGGATAAATACTTCTAGGAAAACTATGATGGTGACCAAAGAGTTTATGAATAAACTAAAGGATAATTAAAATTTTCAATATGGATGGAGATCCATGATAGCTAAGAGGTGATTGAATAATAAAATTTAAGAGAATATGATGAATCTTTAGGTATTAAAGAGACTGAAAAGAACTCTAGAGGTTCTTTGTATGATGAATCTATACAAGAGATACTAATTATACTAGAGGAGAAAATGACGGTCTTCATAAAAGAAGTTTTTATAGAACAATCATTCTTGAAAGAAGAAATAGAACCTGACACAAAATTCCAAGTAATTGGATTTTGTATTATAAGAGATTATTCTCTCAATGGTTCATCCTTTTGATTTCAAAGTACAAGATTAGCTAAATTTTCTAGATCACCAATAGGATCCTTAGAACAAAAAATCTACTCAGTAATCTTCCCGAACAAAAAATCTACTCAGTAATCTTCCCCAAAATGAGACTCAAAAGTGACACCTATGACTTCATATCCAAAGTAATAGAATACTAAAGGTGTCAATGGTACTATTAGAGGAGAACATAAAGGTGATGGTTGTGACAATGATCCATGAAGAACAAATAGAAAACCATCACTAAAGAAGAAAAATAAAATAAATAAAAGATAAATGAGGATAAAGAAGGAACTCCTATTGACACTTAACCTACAAATGATAAAGGTATGAAGGAAATAGAGGAATATGGACAAGAGAAGACCTTTGTCTTCGCAAAATAATCCAATAATGACTAGGGTAGATGTTGAAGGAAGAGTAACTCTTGAAAAAATAGATGGAAATCAACTTTTCTAGTTTATTTCATGATGTCCTGGCAGACTCAAAATATAAAGCGTGAATCATAATATAGCATATAATAGACACAAAATAAACCTAATAGTAAATAAAATCATTTGGAAGCCCAATATTTCATTTAAAAATAAATTGATAATGGAGAAATTTAGTGTCATCAAACACAATTGATCCACTTTACTTAGGGGAACAATTGACTTCTTAAATTGATGTATGAATAGTTAAAGGATAACATCCTAAATTTAGTGATAAGGAATACAAAATTAGAAGTTGAGAAATAGCATATAAAAGAGATATTTGCCAAATTTAGAGTGACAAGGATTAGAAAAGAATATATTGAAATGTTTGAGTCTAATTTTTGTGGTCAAAATAAATTGTAAAGGGTTCTAAACAAATCAAGCAAATTATAAAGATAATAAAAAGGTACAAAGAGACCCAAATGGATGATGAGCATAAATATATTGAAGAAACCACCATGAACTTGAAAAAAATCATAACATTGTTGCAATTGTAAGATTTCTTAAAAATATTCATAAATAATTTAGGATGATTATAGATAAAGCTTGATAAATATACATGCATCTTAATTAGTTGTTGTTCAATTTACAATCATAAGATACAATAGCACACATAGGCATAGAGGCATAGAAGTCTTATTGGCATCTACTAGTGGTGTTATGCAAAACTATAGTAGTGGACTAAAAAAATGTAGTAGTTGAGTATCTAGAAGGTTATGCAAAACTATAGTAGTGGACTAAAAAAATGTAGTAGTTGAGTATCTAGAAAAATATGAGAATCCTCTATTGTGGGCAACTCAGATTAAAATAAGAAATGAAACATTGGAACAAGTTACTAAGGATTATATGAAATGATAAAGGACATTCAACCATATTAGCAAAATGGATGACTAAATTAGAGGATTTGACTTTAAACATAATTCAAATTTTGAATAGATAGTGAATAAGACTAAAAGTATGGCACTTGTAGAGCTTGATGCATATTGGGATGAAGATTTCTTAAAATTTAGGAAATTCAATAAAGTCTTTAGCAAATTCACATAACTATTATTAGTCAAAATTCAACTATAGAACCTAACAAACCTTATAGATGATTGGAATGAGTAGATCAAGCACAAAAGAGACATAGTTGATGTGAGATTACTTACTGTGGAGAAGGTAAATTTGGATTTCCTCAATGCAGAACTAAATATTTGGGCGAAGCACCTAGAAGGATTATAAAGGAAAAGCAATTGATGAAGCTACAATTTATATAACAGTTATTGTGAGGTAGGCTTTAGTCTAATTATAATAACTTTGGTCCAAGAGGGGCAGAGATGACTAGCAAAACCGTTAAACAACTAACAATATTGGCCGAAGCATACATGGCGGTCAGTTGTGGTGATGTCGAATTGGGTTTGGCCTAAATAGCTTTGGAACTCGTTGCAAACAAGAAGGCAAGGAAAAGATGAGCGAAAGGCTAGGTGGAATCGAAGCCGCGCGTCGAAATGCGATGAGGAAGATAAGCACTGACTTTATGGAATTAATGAGAGACCAGCCCCCTGGCATATCCGTTGGCATGGACGACGACAATATGTTCAATTGGACCGCCATTATCACTGGGTTTCTCCCTCTTTTATTTTCCTCTAATGTTTCATTATTTATTTCAAAGGTTGGTTTGCTCAACTTTTATTAAAGCTTCTTTCTGTTTCAATAATTGACACAGGAAAGAGGACACCATTTGGGAGGGTGGTATGTTCGCTTTTTTCCTTATCTGTCTCTTTTCTAAAATACTTGATTAAACGCCATGCATGAAATGCTTTCTGCTTTTGTGTTTATTTGATTTACAGGAATATTCAGGCTCAAGATAAAGTTCCCGGACAACTATCCAATGAAACCCCCGCATATCGTGTTTCAGCCTCCAATTTTTCATGTAAATGGTGAGTTGTCTCTCGTAATCTCTCCTTTTCAAACATCATGCATTTGCATTTCATTGCCCTTTATGCTAAGATACACAATATTTATTTGCATTTATTGTATAAAAATAAATCTACATTCTATTTGGCCATCTTATGTATTTGAAAATTAAGGCAAATGACTTTTTTTGTTTAGTACTTAGGAAAATATGGAATGTCATTGGACACGGTTATTATAAAATGTGTTTTACTGTGTTATACAAAGTTAATGAAAGCCAAACAGTCCTTATCATCAGTTTAAAATCTCTTAGTACTTAAGCCATGGTTTTAACCTTGGAACTATCCAAAAAGAAACCAAAGCCTTAAATATATTGTACTGTTCACAAATGATTTTCTATAATTAAATATATTTTTGTGAAATATGTATATATATTTTTAATCAGCATGGGAGTTAGTTAATCACCTGTTTCTAAAATGTCCCTTTTTTGCGTTATTCTGTCTTTGATCATGTCAAGTGTATCCATTTTTTATGTTGCTTCTCAGTTTACCCGTGATATTATTATCCAATGGTCAAACCCTTTTAAGTCCACTCATCTGAATTTTTGGTGGGTGATCATTCTTCCTCACTTTATGTGGTAAATTTGGCTGGAAAGGAACAATTGTGCTTTTTGATTTTCATGCCTTGACCCGGAGTCCGTTTCTTTAAGAACTGTCATGTTTACCTCAGAAAATGCTAATATAATTCCATCAGACAATTGTCCTTCATCCCCATTTGAGATTCAAGTGGCACGTTCTGATAATCTGTCTTTTGAGGTTTCTAGTCATCCACAAATTGTTGTGGACAGATCCCTTGTATCATGGATTCCTCCCATCGGTGGTTCAAGCTAAATTTTGATGGTGCATCAAAAGGCAATCCTGGTGATGCGAGTTGTGGAGGAGTGATCCGGGATGACAGAGGTCGACTCATTTTGGCTTATGCAAAAAAACTTGGAGTCCAATCTAATAATTTTGTAGAGGCTTGGGCAGCTTTCTGAGGCATCCAAATGGCCATCGATCTCAATATCCAGAACCTAAGTCGAAGGAGACTCCTTAAACACCATAAACTATTTGAAACAAGTCTCGAATCCTCCTTGGAATGTGGGACCAACCATTGAAGAGTCCATTGTCCAGCTAAGGGTGATTATAAATAGGTGTATTCAACATGTGTATATGGAAGGCAATCGAGCAGCAGATACAATGGCAAAATTTGGGTTAATTGTTCAATCCTTTTTGACATGGCAGGGGAATATTCCCCAATGTATCGCTAATTCCTATAGTGAACTTGCAGCTACCAATGTTGATTAATGCCACGATGTCAAGGACCGTGTTGGCCCATAATGCGAAGTGCATCAAGGGACCCTATCACACTGCAATGCCAAGGTGGCATATTGACACTCACAAAAAAAGGACAGATGTTGTGCATGGACAACATATTGAAGGAAGGCATCCATGGACACATGATTATTTTCACATGAGTGAAATTATTCACTTAGGGACTATCACCTCATGCCAAGATGATAACCACGCAGAGGGAGATGATAATTTTGTTATTTTTGTGAAGATTCTGGACATCGATGTGGAGCTTGATGCCATGAAGCTCCATAATCAAAGAACTGGTGCAAACATGGTGGGGTGTCATTGATACACTCGACCTTCCAACTATTCCAACTGGATTTTTCCACCACTATGGATGCCTCCAATTCTGGTGCATATTCTTGTTATTCCTGACACAATCGAGCTCCAAGACATATCACACCCGAGAAGTCTCAGTTAAGTTATAAGGTCGTGCATATCGATATGAAATAGCTCATAGAAGGGATTTTAGTATGGCAATATGTAGAAACAACCATCAAGTTGAGTGAGGTTAGGCAAAGGTGGTACAAGGGATTCTTTGTAGTGTGGAGAATAATGGCGCTTCTTGAACCTGAGCAGTTGCAGCTGGAGCTGATGGTTGAAGAAATCTTGGAGTCCCGTGGACTGCTAAATTTCTTAAAAATGTTCAGTGACCATCATCTTGACATTTCCAAGGAATTTGTCCAAACCTGGGACAATGACACTATGTTGTTGAAAGGGTTAACTTTTGCAGTGACCATCGTATATGGCTTGTAAGAGCCCGAGGACCACGTCAGGATTATCTCTTGGAGGATCCAATTTCGTGCAGCACATGGAGGATGTGTACGAGATTATGAATGAATATATCGTCAATCTTGCTACCTCGATGCTCCTCAGAGCTAGCAAGATCATCACTTTGATGAAAAATAAAAGAACATTAGTCCCATGGAGGATGATTGCAAAGATGATGAGGAGTACGTCTTAGAGTAAAACACTGGTCCTAAATGGGACTATCCCCTTTTGTTTCCTAGGATGGTCTCTGTGCTCTCCCTGCCTCTCTATCTACGATCGTTTGGGAAGGTCCCTGCGATATCTATGTTGGTTTTGGTTTTTGTTTGTGCCCAAGGATGATATGTTTGTAATAGTTTATACTAATTTAGTTTAAGGACTCTACAAATAGTCCAATTTTGGCTTGTTCTGGAGGGAGTTGAACCTTCACAAGATCCTCCTTGCAGCTTGTTTATAAGGTTTTGGGTCTCTTTTAAAACCTGCTACTAATAAAAAAAAAAAAAAAACTCCGTAAACACATCTTTTGAGGTTGAACCGGAATCTCATCACCCATAGTACAAGTGAAAGATAATTTTATACTTTAACTTCTTAAAAAATTGGTGGAAGATATCTTTTCAGATAAGTAAATACATAAATATTTTAATATTTGTTTTTTAAAAAATAAGAATTTTATTAAAGAATTATTAGAAGGGGTTTTAATTCTTGATTTATGAGGTTGTTTTAGGTAAATTGAAGAAATAAAAACTCCACTCTTGATTTAAAGAACCATTCAAGCCAGTTTTGCAGAAGTAATATCCCATGTTTTCTTAAAACCCTCTAGAGGGATAAAGGCTTTAGCAACAAAATACCTTGCAATGAGTAACATTTGTATGAAATTACCTCCTCCCCAATATCTTTAATGCAATAAGACTTCCTCTCGATCAATCCTGCTTAGAATAGATGCTTGCTGATTCACTATTTCCTAAAATATTTAGGATAAATTGTTGTAAATGGCAAAGACATGAATTTTGTAGCATTAACTATTATCCAGTAGCCTTGTCATAGTATGATAATATTCCGTAGCCTTGTCATAGTATGATAATATTCCGTGACCTCACTAGCTTAAGGATGCCCAAAAAAATATTAGCAAAACATTAAAAAAAAATTATGATATCTTAATCATACTTGAACTTAGTTTAATTCTTAATACATCCTTTGAACAATGTACACTTTACCTCATATTGCCTTTTACTGTAGTTTTCAGTACTGGAAATATTTGTCTCAACATTTTTCAACGTGATTGGGAACAATGCTATTCGATGAAGTATATTCTCATGGCACTTAAGGTATTACCATGTTATTTGAACTATAGCAAAGTATTTATAAATTTACTTGATTTTATTTTCTCTTAAAGTTTATAATGTTTGAGATTTTAAATTTTACAGGATTTTCTTTACAGTCCAAATCCATTGAGTCCTGCCAATGATGAAGCTAGTAAACTTTATCAAGAAAATATAGATAAGTACGAGGAACGTGTACGTGGTGAAGTTGAAAAAAGTTGGAACATATATGATTAAGTGCGTGCAAATCATAATTATTTATATGATTTTATTTTTAAAAGACCTAATTTATATTTTCCTCCATTAGCTCTAAGTTGAGGAGAGAAAAAACTTCTTCTTTATTAATAAGTAAGATATTATTTAATTGTTCTTAATATTTGTCTAAATTTTTTATATAGAGTAAATTCATAGGAATATATAGAAAATTTAGAAAAGAAAGTTGAGGAGAGAAAAAACTTCATCTCTATGAATAAATGAGATATTATTTAATTGTTCTTAATATTTGTCTAAATTTTTTATATAGAGTAAAACCATAGGAATATAGAGAAAACTTTGAAGAAAAAAACAAGACCTCTCTAAAGTAAAATTAGACGGAGCAAACATACAAAAACATGTAATTGTTTGTTGGTAAATTGGGCTTTGGAAAAATTAAATTCATAATTATGGTAAATAGGAAATATTCAAAAATAAGTTATATTTTAAGAAAAAATTCTTCCTTGTAGAAGAGGTGTGATTCATATGGAAACATAACAAGTAATTTGCATTAATGAAAAGTTGATGTTAATGATGAAAGATTCAGTGATTTTCACTAAAAAAATATTCAAAATAAAGTGTTTTAGCTATAATATTTTTAAATCATGTTATATTCTAATCATCATATAGAGGTTTTTTTCTATGGACCAAAAGAAAATTGAGTGAAAGTTCAACGAGAAAAGGATTGTAGCGCAAGAGATAAAAAGGGTGAAGGGTCAACCTATTTTAAATAAATAATTATCTTGATTTAAATTAAGACCTGTACGAGGTAAATCTATATTTCTAGGTGAGAGGATAAAAATGTGAGTTACAACTTTTATCTTAATGGGATGCACACTTTTTTTTGATAAGTAGTTAGGGATTTTTCTTTCAACGACCAATCAATTATGTATTCCTAATAAAAAGGAATTTGTTTATTCTTTTAATAAGGTAAACGATGTGGAAACAAATAAAAAATTTTGAATATAAATTTAAAAGATATGTTGCTTAAGGGTAGATTTAATTTGTTTGATATCCTCTTTTTTCGATTCTATAGTATATTTTTTTGAAATACTATTTCTTTCTACAATAAACTAGTGCTAGATAAAATGAAACATGTTGATTTTTTCTTATGTTGCACTCTAGAATTGATAGAACTATATTTTATGGTATGAATTAGTAGAAATATTATTTTTAATAGGATTTACTAAGTTGAAAATCCATCCAAAAAAATTCTACTTTTTTTCCAATAAGAGAAAAGAAGTCCTCATTCTAAATTATTCAAGAATAATGTAATAGTGGTGTTGCATTTATCATTTATTTTGATTCATTAGTCAGTTCTCTTTCCATATGAGGATAGGAAAGGGATATAAATTGAAGGTAGAGTATCATCATGGTCATCAATTCGAGTCCGATTATCCCTAAACCTAATGTGGGGAAGTTTTGATTCATCAGTCAGTTCCCTTTCTAGACGAGGGTAGGGAAGTAATATAACCCAGTGGTAGAGTGTCATCCTAACATGATGATGGTTATTGGTTTGATGACAAGTCCTTCTATTTTTATTTCATAAAAAAAAAGTGTCTAGTGGGATTGACATGAAAGGGCCATGATGGTAATAATATAAGTGGTGCCAAAACTAACAAAAATAGAGGTTGAGGCACATTTATTTAAGTCTCTCTTTAAAAATATGATGATGACATTGACATGAGAGGTTATGAAGGGTTATAATAGAGGGTAGGTTGAGACACCTTTATTTAAATCTCTTTTTTTGAATTTTATCTTTATTTTATTTTTCAAGTTCCTAACTAAAATGTTAATATCAATGAGAATGGAACCATCCTTTATTCCCATTATTTATTATAAATATTATTCTCTTATCTCTTATACATATCTATGTGTTTTTTAAACATTGGATGACTTGTATTATTTTCTCTAATTTTCTAAATATAACTTAATTTCAAGTGGCAAATGTGTGAGTAATGTGTAAGAACCTACCCTTTGGTGGGGGACAACAAAAAATGGTTGCTAGTACCCCATAGGTTGAGGAGTGAATGAAGGAAATCACCCAAGGAGGTTCTCATGTCTCATTTTCTAGTTGTTAAGGCATTGGATTACCAAGGCTATGATCAATAGCTAGTCTGAGAGGATGATCAATCACAGTAGGATTAAGACACAACCTAGACTCCTATGGTAGGTAATAGTGGGAGAATTTTTGTAATGGGTAAAATCTTGATGGGGTAATGCCACATGAAGATAGAAGACCCATGGATTGTAAACTTATTTTCTCAAAGAAAAAATAATGATGGTATCTAATTAATAAGCATCTACTAACTCTATGCTAGTAGCTATAGTAATAACAATGCAAACATTATTTTCATTGATTGGACATAGAGCATTTGTAGGTGGATTTTTAAGTCCCCCATTAAATACCACAAATCAAACCTAGAAAGGTGATAGAAACTATTAAGCTAGTGTACATTACGGGTAGAAGGAATTTATAGTGGAATGATGAAATGCATTAAGTTAAAAAATAACACCAATGGAAAAAACACTATGTTGGATCAAAATTGACACTAAGAAATGAAAGATAGGGGAGCAAATAAAATTAGAGATCCTTGTAGTTTTAGACATAAATAATGGACATGAGGTGTTATGTGTATTGATCTACATAGTGATATCCTGATATCCTGCCTAAGGAGTATGTTTGCAAGAATGAAACTCAAAGAAATTGATAGGGGCCTACATAAGCAATGGATCATGTGGTTTAATTTAGTTCAAGGTAAAGAGCCTTACCAGGTCTTCACATGTTATGAATCACCTTAAAATATTTGAGTGCCTATGGGAACATAAAAGAGGTGGTACATAGTTGTTTTCACAACTCATGTCATAAGGTGTTGGGTTAAATCTCACAATGAATGTAACCTTTACGTTTAGTTGTAATTATTTGGTTTAGAACTTTGAATAGACCATTAGTAATAAGTCAAATAAAGATGAAGATGATATCAAGTCATCATGCCTCTATGCCCTACGTGACACATGTGCTATAATGGCCATAACAAGAGCAAGCTAACCTCAAAGACCCAACCTCAATTTAGATTCTAGACTATAAATTTTATGAAGTAGGATTTGCTAATAATAATTGATCATCCTTATGGTGTTGAATCCCTTCTCAGATATTATACAAACCACTTGTTATACTATGGGAGTTATCCATGCTTGAGGTCATTACCTTAAACTTAAGATAAGGATAAGGATACCAAAGGCTTACCTACTGACTAGAGTGAAGTCATAACAAGGTAGTCATACTATAATGTGATGTTGGATTACCTCATTCTCTTAGTGAGAGCTAATATTGGTTGGGTTTTTTCATTGGGTACTATTGTGAACTTGAAAGGAAGTAAACTAAATCATTAAGCTTACATTTATAGAGACACAAATGCAAGAGTATTTAAGTAATTTTCTATCATCACTTGATAATCAAGTAAGAGGGTTGAAACAAGTGGATAAGACCTTAAATATTGTGTCTATTGGATATTCTAGACAAACTAAATTACCAAGATATTTTTTATATATAGTTATGGAAGAGATATGGAATACATCTAAGTGAACTTTGGAAATGTGAAATATCATTTTATCAAATTTGAAAAATATATTTGATAAATTATGAAATATTGAATCAAAATATTCATTGTATGATATTTTATTCTCCTTCAAGAAGAAGAGAGAAAGGAAAGTAGAGGGAATTTTTTTTTTTCCTTGGTACTTTTGGTTTTATATCCATGTTGCTATGGTTTATTTCTGTAAATTTGGAGTTTATAATTGGTATGTCATAAACACTTCCTCAAAGGCCTTCTTTTATGACATTTTATATCAAATAGATTGTATTTGATATTAATGGAGTAATATTTAAGTAATTTAATTACTTGTTATAAACAAATAATATCTAAAAATTGGCTACCATGGATTAGTGCATTAATGTCATGTAATTTAAAAGGGAATTTACTGTATGAAAGATAAAGATAATTAGTTGTTGTTGGTATAACAAATTTCCACTACTTAATTTTTTTAAACGAATTGGATTTAAATGACTATGTATGGTATAATAATTAACTTAAAATACAATTGTATGTCCAAGTAGAAAAATCAATATGATCTAAAATAATTATCTCTCTCTCCTACAATATCCATTAAAGAAATTTTTTTAATGAATATTTTTAAAATTGTTTCACACATGTCTAAAAAATAAGCTCAAAATGCATTTTAATAGTTAATTTGCAGAAAAGATAATCTATCCAATAAGATAATTATAAATGGATAAGCAAGTAAAATTATGACACATCATCTACCTCCTTAAATTTATACCCTTGGAACCACCTTTTTGTATTGGAAGAGGAGATGAACATATAGATATTACTTAATCTAGTATGTGTAAGGAGAAGTGGTATTTTTGTTTTCATATGGCTTATTAGAATGAATAGAAATAACCATTACTAAAATTTTCGGGAAAGGAGGAATTAAGAAGAAAATAAAAGAGCTATGAGAGGATTCTTACATTAATGTATCAATTTAGGAGGTCTATAACACAAAATATTATAGTTACTTACATAACACTTAACTTACATAATATAAATTGTTAGAGTAAAATTCTATCTTTAGAAAATTAACTATATAAGATTATATGCTTATGTAACATACCCTATATTATACTAGATACAATGTTAGAACATAGCCTTAAAAAATAGAAGAAGAGAAGAAATTAATGATTTTATATTCCCTCCTTATACATGATTCCAAATATAAAAAAAAACCATAAGAAGAATTTTCCTCTCCAAAACAACATTAATATTTAAAGCTTTATAGTAGGATGCCCTTCCATTTTTCAATATCCACAAGTAGGATTCTTCTTTAGAAACTTCAATTTATTTTGACCCATATAGTCTTAGTCCATATATATTCAAAATCTTTGTAAACGATTATTCATAAGAAAATCCACCACATCCCCAATGCTACTTAAAATTAACCTAGAAGAGTGAAGAAATAATAAAGGTTTAAATATTTATGATTTTTATTTTGTAATATTTTCCTTTCCTTGTAATTATAATGTATTAAGTAGAAAATATAAGCATTAAATACCATTACAAAATAATATGTATCTCCAACTATATCACTTTTCTTAAGAAATATAATCATTTTGGATAATTTTTTTAAAATGATTTTTGAAATAAGCCCAAAACACTTTCACTTATGAACTAGAAATATGTACCAGTATATGATTGGGTTATATCTAATAGGACAAAAAAAATTACATATTCAAAATATAAGGAGAAGACTAGTTTCCATAACCTTTATAAACCAAATGACATATAGAATATTTGAAAATCATCATAATACTAATAATAGGGACATGTAATAACTCCTTGAATACACCAAAATCAAATTCACTACCTCTAGCCTCTAAACATCTACTATTACTACAATAACCTATGTATATTCACTTCCTAATGAGAATGAAAACAACACCATGTTTTATCATTTTTCATTATAGAAATAAGGTAAAACAATTTGAATTCACCCATTTCAGTTACAAAAGACCAAAAAATAGTGAATTGTGATAAGGAAAGAGCTTCCTAATAATAAAAAAGCACTTGTTCCCCTTAAATAGATGACATGACAAATTTAAAATTAAAGTAAATGAAGATCACATTTTTAGATTTAACCCATAACATTAATAAAGGAAGAGAATAGGAATACCTAGTATACCAACAAGAGAATAGACGGACACCACATGCTAGGTCCTTTACCAAGGAAAATTAAGCATCATTTGAACCTTTAAAAAATAATCACAAACTCTTTAAAAATATTTGATGAACATTAAAATTCGAGAATTTGAATGGAGAACTATTACTTTTATCAATTTAATGTAGATCCCACCATGGATAAAATAACTAGTAGAAGATAAACCAAACATTTTAATATGATATCCATGATTCTTATGCCATCAAATACATGCTATGATTTAAAGACATTAATTCACTCTAACAAGAAAAAAATAAGAATTAAAAAATCAAAACCTTCACATTATTACTAATGCTACTTATACCTACTCTAATGCCATGATAGATTTGATAATTATTTCTCAAAAATAAAATCATTACTCAAATCTTATAGTAAAGAGTAACATAAAATGAAATCAAAGGACAATTACATATGATTATTAGTGAATTTCCTTTCACACTTGCACAAATTATGGTTATAAAAATCACCTATTGGTAGAATGAGTTGTGTAAATACCTTAATAAATTATATTTAATCAATAACGAGTAATTTACATTTGGTATAATATTAATGATCAAGTATACAAGGTTAACTTTACAATGGCAATTTTAAAAGTTAACTATGTGGATCTATAGGCTTATAAAATAAAATTCATTACACAATATGCAATGCTTGAATATAAGCTTGTATTATAGATTATATATAATATTAGTTGTAGCAAATGAATAATTTTTTATTTCTAGAAAATGGATATAAACGATAGCATTAAGAGTCATTATGTGAAGTTATAAAAAAGAAAAAATGGTGATACACCTTAGTGAAGATTAAGTGGATTGAAATTTTTCTTATGATTTTTCTATTTTTCATGAAATATGAAGCTTGAGCGATTCATTCTCTATGAGGTTTGTTTTCAATAAGGTTTTTCAAGTCAAATTAAATTATTATTTGTTATTTTTTGTATACTATATTTTAAAAAATTTCAATAGTTTACTTGAATTATCTTGATGCCACATAATTTTATTAATATTATATGGATTTCATGATTAAAAACTAAATTTTAAGCTAGGAATGTATTTTAGGGTCATCTTAGAATTTATTTTTTACCAAATACATATTATAGTAATATCTTTAATTATTTTTCATACTATTTATTATCTTACATGAGTTAAAAATATTTTTATGTAAGGTTTAGGATTTTCTAATGACTAATTTCAAAATAATTAACACTTTAATTCTTTCTAAATGATTTATTTTAGGTATCATTAAACTAGTCATGTAAATTACCATCATATGGGTCTTATGTTGCAATAGCATGGAAGTCTATTATATTAATATTCATGCATGTATATATAAAATTGGAATACACACACACAAAGAGTCAATATGCATTTAAAATGACATCTAGAATAAGACAACTCAATAAATTTTCTAATTCAACTTTCACATCTATTTTTGGAGCTTAGAACAAGAATATGAACATGTAGATATGATGGAACATGAATTGTATTTGTGTAATTATATTTTTAGCTTTCATTCAATTAGAAATAGTTTATCAATACACATGTTGCCCTCTTTTAATTTCTTTTTCATTAGATTATTTTTAATTATTCTAACTCTATAGAAGTTATATCTACAAATTTATATATTTAAATATAAAGAGTTACAAAAATCCTTGTGTAAGACAAATTGAGTGAGATGAAGAGAAAGATACACATAAAACACAAGAATAAATAGGAGAACAAAAAATTATAGAAAATTAAATAAATTTGAGATATAATTATAGAATATTAAACAAAAAAATAAAATAAGGATCCATTATATCCAAGGTGAATGATATGAAGAGAAAAAGTCCATAAAACAATATAATCTAAGTTGCAATAAGCCCTGGTATTAATGAAGATCATCACTTGGAATATTAGAGGACTCAAAGGGAGTCTTTCAAAACAAAACAAAATTAGAAAACTTATTTAAAAAAACCATCCACATCTTTTTTTCCTTCAAGAAACGAAGATGTCAAAAGAGGAAATGAAATCAATTGCTAGTAAAATATGGCTAGCTGGAAAAGTTGCTTCCCTTAGTTCCCAGGGTACTTTTGGTGGCATTGCTTACCTTTGGAACCCAAAAGAGGTAGTTATTCACCATATGGTTGGAAGCTAGGATCATTTGTATGTAGTTGTTCAAAGTAGACATTTTGACCAAATTATGTTGTGCTTAACTATTTATGCTTCGATTACTTTTGAGAAAAATAGAGGACAATGGAAGGATATGACTTATATTATCTCTAATTTTCCTAAATATTGGATCTTGATCGGAGGATATTTCAATATCATTCTCTCTTTTATGATAAAATAGGGGAAAAAGAAATTTGGATAGGAGCACTGAGCTCATGAGTGAAATATAGGAAACCTTCATCTTGTAGACATCCAACTAGATAATGGCCTTAGAATTTGGTATAAAAGAAGGTAAGGCTTAGCTTCTATCATGGAGAGATGGGATAGTTTCCTATTATCTAAGAAATTCTTAATCGATGGTCACATTGCTAAGGTGAAGACTTTTAACAGTGTTGGTTCAGATCATTGACTAGTCATGGCAAAAATGTGGAAAACCATGGTGAGTTTCTCACCTTTTATATTTTAGTTAATGTGGCTCAAAGATAGTTCCTTCAAAACCTGAGTGTAGTAATGGTGGAAGGAAGGTAAACCAAGTTATGGGACTAAGATATTATATTTTTCCAAAAGGTTTCAATACATTAAATACAAAATCAATATTTGTAACTAGTAGAAGTTTGGTGATGTTCAAGAAAAAAAGCATGAAGTGATTGCTTAGCTTGAAAATTTGAATAAGAAAATCCATTTAGATGATCTCACAAAGAGTATAAAAAATGAAATTAGACTCATAGGCTCCGTTAGAGGAATGGGGAAAAAGAGAACTCTTATGCAAGAAAAATATAGGATCTAATGGCCCAAAGAAGGAGATCAAAACATAGATTTCTTGCACAAATATCTTATAGCTCAAAGATCTCACAATTTTATTTCTTCTCTAAAATTAGATTGTAGAGATATTATATACACATGGAATGGCATGAACCTTGTTGTTAATTACCTTTTCAATCTATTTGTTATTGCACCTTTTGACTCCGCTTCTCAATAAAATGTTCTTCAAGTGATCCCTAATTCTATCACTTATAGGGAGAAATCTAATTTGACTACTCCAATTACTACCAATGAGCTTCAACAAGTGGTTTTTAAAATACAAAAAGGAAAAACCCTAGGTCCTAATGGTTTTCCCATTGAGTTCTACTAAGAGTTTTGGGATATCCTTCATGTTGATTTATTAGAGGTGGTGGAAGAACCCAAGAAATCCAAAGAACTTTTAAAAGTTGTAAATAAAACTTATATAGCTCGAGTTCCAAAATCTCAAGAGGTAAAACATATCTCAACTTTTAGACCTATAGCTTTATGTAATGTTCTTCTCAAAATCATTACAAAAATCATGGCAAAAAGGATGAAGCCTCTTTTTCATAAATATTTTTTTCCCTAAAAAATGAGGTTATGTGGAAGGGCATAAAATAGTGGATGGGATAGTTCTTTCTCAGGAAGACATCCATTCCATGGAAATTCAGAAATTTTTTCTATGTTCATTTGTTTAGACTTATCCAAAACAGAGTGTATTTCCACTTCCTTGTCAAATTTTTAAGGCAATTTGACTTATCTTAGGATTGGATGGACTATATTATGGGATGTATCTCTTTAGTATCCTACTCAGATCTTATTAATGGTAAGCCTTCACAGTTATTCCTAGTTTTAAAAAATATTAGGCAAGGTGACCCTCTCTCCCCTTATTTATTCATCATTCTTGCTAAATTCTTGAAAAGGAGTATAGCCAAAAATAGAGAAAAAAAAACTCGTGAATGAGTTATCATTTCTCATGGAGCTCGACCTATCTCTCATCTTAATTTTTTTGATGAATCTACTCTGTTAGGTAAATCTATAGTTAAGGAAGATTCCAAAATTAATCAAATCACTAGCTATTTTTCTAATGCTACCAGAAAATTGATCAATTAAGACAAATCTAAAGTTATTTTTTTCAATGCTTTCCTAGACAAGAATCAATGGTTTTGATAAATTAATATATAAGAAGACCTCCCTTCCAATCACTTATTTAGGAATTTCTATTAGTATTCAAAGATAATAAAAAAATAGAATTGGTTGTTAGACAAAGTTAAGAATAAATTGGAAAGTGAACCAATAGGTGGATTTCATTCGGGGGGAAAATTACCTTGGTAAAAGTAGTCCTTCAAGATATACCTATTTATGTTTCTACTATGTTGAATTTCCCAAATGTAGTTCTTTGATAATTGAATTAAATCAATCATTGGTTCCTATAGAGTGGTACTAAGGAGAAAAGAATATGAGCCTTGGTGAAATGGGATACTTTATGCCTTCCTGAGAATGAAGGGGAGTTAGGATTTGAGTATGTTATTAATAATAATAAGGATTTATATATTAAATTATATTGGAGGATGTTTCATAACCCCAATGCTATTTTGCCCAAGAATATTCATGCTAAATATGTTGAGAACAAAAGTATTGAAGACTTTTTTTGCTATCAATTGCCTACCAAAGGTTCTCCTAGCAATTCCTACAACTAGTGACAATTTGATAAAGTAAAATTTTTTGTGTATCATTCATAATGGTCAACAGATAAATTTTTGGTTAGATTCTTATGATGGTCATCAGCCTTTGATTACTCAATTTCCTATTTTGAGGTCTTGGATGGAGGAGCTTCACCCAACTAACTAGATAAATTTAACTGATTATTTTTTATACCATATTGGTAATTCATAGGTTGGTAGATATTGGATACCTATTGAGGACTCATCTATTCAAATGCTAGAAAGGTAAATAAGGGGTATCCAAATCATCCTTCATATAAGATCTATCTCTTGGTCCCATGATAAATATTATTTTGGATGGAATGACACTACTAATGCTAAGTATTCAATTGCTCAAGGTTATTTGACCTTGTGCCATAATAATACAAACCAATCATATGATATATAATTAGCTATGTGATCAAAAGCTCTGGCCTAATATGAGGTCCGTTTCATGGCTTTCATTGCATCACAAGGTGCTAACTAGTGATCAAATTATAAAACATGGTTTGCATGGCTCATTTATATGCAAAATATGTGGAAAGTGAAGAACACAAGCTTCAAATGAGAGGGGGTGAACAGTATAAGACCAATTTTTACTTTTATTTCCCAAACAATATTATCCAGTATAATCAATGGCAATATCAATAGCAATAATAAAAAAAATGCACAAATTATCACACATAATATAGACACCAATTTAACATGGTTCACACAATGTGGTCTACTCCATGGAGAAACTATTTCACTAATATTTTCTCAATAAATATCTTGGGAACCCTTTACCTATTACAATGTTTATGGACCTCTGTCCAAAGGAGATACCAATCCCCTAAATCAAGTTTGTGGATCTCTATCCACAGGAGACACCAATATCCTAATATCTGCTTTGGATGGTGATCTTCTAGAAGAACTTCTACCTCTACTACACTGGCTAATGGATCTCTATCCACTAAATAATCTTGTCCTCACTCAGATTACTTGTCCTCACTACCCTAGATAATGTATCTCTATCCACTAGAGACTATTGTCTTCTATACCCTATCACCTCCAAAGCTTTTACTTAGCTATGTCTCAAATATATACTAAAAACATTCCTTTGGTCTAGCACAAATTTATCTTCAATATATGTCTCTGTTCTGGCACAAACCTATCCTCAAATCTGCACCAAACTATGTCCTCAATCTCTGTCCTTTGTTATGTACGAAACATAATCCTTCGGTCTAGCACAAACCTATTGTCAATCTCTGTCCTCAAGCCTTAAATAAAAGCTTAACACAATCTCAAATCAACTATGTTGGATCTGCCCTAAACCTTAACTCAAGGTTTAAACAAATCAATCAATCAACTCTACTCTCAAGCCTTCTCAAATACTTGTCTTAAATATGCCTTGTAAGCTTCCTCAAAAGCTCACACTAATCTATCTACAAGTCCTCTCCAGAACTTGCTCAAATATGTTATACAAGTCCTCACTAGAACTTACTCAAATATACTCTACAAGTCCTCTCTAGAACTTGCTCAAATCTACTCTATGAGTCCTCTCTAGAACTTTCTTAAATCTTATCTACAAGTCCTCTCTATAACTTGCTCAAATATGATCTACAAGTCCTCTCTAGAACTTGTCCAATATGCTCAATAAGTCCTCTCAAGAACTTAACCAAATATACTCAATAAGTCTTATCAAGAACTTGTCCAATATCATAGAAACATAAAGAGAATTGTTAGAGACTCAATACACTCCATACTCAACACAATGCTCAATCACTTTCAATCACTCTTTCAGAAACATATAGAGAATTGTTAGAGACTCAATATGCTTCAACTCAATCACTTTTTCAATTTAATTCAGAATATAGAATAGTTTGTTTTATGGAACTTGAAAAATCACTCCACACATCCAATTGACTAGGCTCAACCAACTCTACTCAACCAAAAAATCAATGAAACAACCCTTGCTCACAAACCCTATACAAGCATATGATCACTCACTCAAAATGTTTCCAACAATACCCAACAACAAGTTTCACATAACAATGATACTCATATTTTTTTCAAACTCTAGCTCAAGTTCTTTGCTCAACAATTCACTTCAACAACAATGCTTATAAAACAATCTTCACATAGCTGATACTCAAACCCTAGTTCAAGTTCTTCACACAACTAATGGTTTCAACAATAATGCTTATAAAATAAGGTTTTAACAACAACTCTTTATTCCATAAAACCTTGAAGCATTAACTCAAAACATTCAATAGAAAACCCTAATCAAGTCATTTTCACTCCAAACTTGTTTTCCAGAAATACACTCACATTCATCACTTTTACACATGGAAGAATATGCCCATACCTTTTCTTGATTAGAGAAATATCTTCAAAACCTGCCTTAACCACAAATAATTCTTTGCCAATCTCAAAGAAATTAGCTAATAATACAAAATAAATGTCAACTCACAAATACACCTTATCACTCTAAACAATTACACATATTTTCAAAATAAATATTTAAGATAAATTGTCAGTCCTTATATCTCCTTAATACCATAATACAATTAATTAAACACAAAATTTACACAATCCCTTATAAATCCCTATTAAAACTTAGAGTGAGCACCTCTTAATTTAAAATAGGAAACCCTTATATCTCCAATATTTAAACAACCACCTTTCTTTCTATATACCACACAAGAAATAAAACATTATTTAAAAATATTACCTTATAATCAGCGCCGAGACCCTTCAATTCATTATCACAAAAATTTTATCATCGAACATTGCGGCCTATGATATTCAAACCATACACCTCTCAGCACCTAGGCCCTAGCATTTGCTAGACCTCCGACTACGCTATTCCTGCAGTTGACATCTCCAGAAGCTTCAGAAAATTTAAACTCTTCTATCTTGTCACATTCGGTTTAGACAAAAATTTATTTCCCCTTTCAACCTCGGTAAGGTTCGAACCCGCGGTCTTCCTTCCACGTAAAGCTATGTCGACCAGTTATGTCTATCACTCATTCACGCAACCTCAAGCATTATATTCCACATAGCCGAGATGCCCTAAACTGCGCACTTATTGAAAAGTACTCCCTCGATTTTTGTGTGGTTAAGAAATCTTGCATCACTATTTTACTTCTCTTACAACTTCGAAAGGATCGATATCGTGCCCTTTGTAACTACCAATCGAAGCGTTCACAGTTATATCAGAGTTTTGTCCTTCTCTAATGTTTTCAAATGATTTTTTCAATCAATGTGATCACGAAAACGACGCACAACCTATTTATGAAAAATCATACTTTTCCCTTTTTATATAAGATGTGTCTTATGTAAATTATAAAGTGTCGACACTCCTCTTGATACGTTGGTAGAGGTATCTTCGAGACGTTGATGATTTGGTTTATTTTGGATATGGTATATTCTTCATCGGTGAAATGAAAAGGTTAAATAATTCGTTTAACCATTAGGTACCAAACTCACCTTTTGGGTTTTACAGAATATTACAATAAATATTACAAATATTGTATAGATTAAATTTTAGGCTTTATTAAAATCCCTTAATATTATAACAAAAAATATTATAATATTATATTTTTTTTAAGCCTTAGACAAATATAAATATTGTAACCCATAATTAATTTCATTAAACTCCTACTTGCACTCAGATGGACTAAGTGAGCTCAAAATATCCAACAATATCTCCATTTGTCATTGATGGCAACCCAAATTCTTTTTACTGAAACCTTGACCTTTTCTTTTTTCTGCTCCCCCTGGGACATTGTTCCCCTCGCTCAATACTCTCTCCTCTTTTCTCAAATACCAAATCTCTTTCCCTTACTAAAATCTCTCTCCATTTAACATGAATGGCAAAGGGTCACCTTTGGGACTCTGAGCTAAGAATGAGCCTCTTAGCTTAGTTCCTCCCCACCTCCTCTTGAAATGGTTAATTTTGGGGTGAAAGTATTTCTACTCTGGAAATGAAATAAAATTAATTAAACATAAAGTTCACACAATCCCTTATAAATCCCTATTAAAACTTAGAGTGAGAACCTCTTAATTTAAAAGAGGAAACCCTCATATCTCCAATATTTAAATAACCACCTTTCTTTCTATATACCACACAAAAAATAAAACATGATTTAAAAATATTACCTTTTAATCAGTTCCGAGACCCTTCAATTAATTATCACCAGAATTTTATCATCGAATATTGCGGCCTATGATATTCGAACCATGCACCTCTCAGCACCTAGGCCCTAGCATTTGCTAGACCTTCGACTGCGCTATTCCCGCAGTTGACACCTCTAGAAGCTTCGGAAAATTTAAATATTTCTATCTTGTCACGTTCGGTTTAGACAAAAAAATATTTCCCCTTTCAACCTTGACAAGGTTTGAACATGCAGTCTTCCTTCCACGTAAAGCTACGTCGACCAGTTTAGTCTATCACTCATTCACGCAATCCGAATCATTCTGTTCCGCATAGCCGAGATTCCCTGAATTGTGCACTTATTGAAGAATACTCTCTCGATTTCCATGTCATTAAGAAATATTGCGTCACTTTTTTACTTCTCTTCCAGCTTCAAAATGATCGATATTGTGTGATTCGCAACTACCAATCGGAGCATTCACAGTTATATCAGAGTTTCATCCTTCTCTAATGTTTTCGAATGATTTCTTCAATCAATGTGATCACGAAAATGATGCACAACCTATTTCTGCAAAATCATGCTTTTCTCTTTTTATATAAGATGCGTCTTATGTAAATTATAAAGCGTCATCGCTCCCTTTGAGACGTCTTCGGAGGTATCTTCGAGACGTTGATGCTTGGTTTATTTTTGATATGGTATATACTTTGTCAGTGAAATGAAAAGGTTAAATACTTTGTTTAACCATTAGGTACCAAACCCACCTTTTGGGTTTTATAGAATATTATAATAAATATTATAAATATTCGATAGATTAAATTTTAGGCTTTATTAAAATCACTTAATATTATAATAATAAATATTATAATATTATATTCTTTTTAAGCCTTAGATAAATATAAATATTGTAACCCATAATTAACTTCATTAAACTTCCACTTGCACTGAGATGGACTATCACCCGACGACTTGACATCAATGACAACTAAGTGAGATCAAAATGTCCAACATAAATAATGTGGAAACTATCAACCATATTTTTATTGAGTGTATATTAGTCTTTGAGCTATGGAGGAGAATAACCATCTTACTAGGCTTACAGTGGTCCATTGTTTTACTTTTATATAGCTTTGGAAGGATTGGCATAAATAGTAGGGTGTTGATCATTTTATTAGATAGTTATTTTGGATGGGTTCTACCATTCTACCTTGGAATATATAGATAAAAAGACCAATCATATTTTCAATCAGGAAAGGAAGGACATTCATTATATCTATAAAAACCATTGCCAACTTAGTTGAATTAGTCCAACAACTCCTTAATCCCCACCAAAACTCCCATCAGAGATGGGATCAAGTGATGCAAATATTGGATATTAATTATTCTAAGGCAAACCAACTTAAAGGTAATGCGAGTAATTGAAATATGGATAGAACAAGGAATTGGCAACCTCCTCCTAAGGGTTTTGGAAGTTAGTGTGGAAGGAATTGACAAACTTTTAGATGGTTCCCTGGTTTTTAATTTTATTGAGAATTTGGGTAACCTTTCCAATAACTTTGTTGAGGGGTATGGTATCCTTACAGGCCTTTGAGAAGCTACTATGGTTGTATGGAAAAAGGTTCTAGTTGAATCCAACTCTCAAGTCATGATTAATCTATTAAATACTCCTAAGAATCATAAGGTTGATTGGAGAATAAAAATAATTGTTGAGAAGATTCAATTAATCCATATGGGATTTCTAAAAGTTGAATATAATCATATGGTTACAGAATATAATATGAGTATTTATGCTTTAGGTAGAAGAAATAAAGAGCGTTAAGGTCAAGCACCATTAGAGAGAAGCTAAAGAGATGTGCTAGTTGAAAGTGAAAGACTATGCTTGAGAGTTATTGAAGCATGTAACCATCAAGGAATATATTTGGAATGTTAGGGAAAAGAAGACCTGTCATATTACAATGTCATTTGAAAAGACCATCCTAAGCAAGTGAAAAATCCAATCATCACTTTTCATCTCATAGAAGTAAGGAGAGGTGAATACGATAAATTCCACTCATTATTTTATATTACATTGAAAAGAAGAGTGTTGATAAATGCACCTACATGATTGGTAAATAAGAGTGAATGAGTTACTTGCCACTTGGCATGACATAGGGACAATCACTAGAGTATAGTCGGAGTGCAAGAGAGGTCCAACCACCACCTTAGAGGAGTACAACAAAGAGGATTATAGAACCTTAAACAATGAGATATTATAGTTTGCTAGCAAAGGTGCTCATGTGCAGGAAGTAAAAGCAAAAAAAATTAATATGTGGAGGTTTCTTAAGTACCTCATGCCCACCTATAATAATGAGAGTTATTTTGAAGAATTAAGAGGTATCGAAGAGGTGTTGGAAAACAAGGTTGTAAAGCTACGAGCGAGAGCAATAACATAAGTGCCAAATGTCCATGTAAAAATGAAGCACCAACCACCTTACTTATAATAGTTTCATACCTATAATAAATGCACAGGTTAGATAGGAAGAACATGAAAAAAGGAATAATAGAGCAAGGTAGTGTTAGCTTTTCGAGCCTTGCACTTAAAGGAAAATGTAATCACAAGTATTGAAATAAGCATGCAATGTTATAACTATGATAATGAAAACTTAACATGCATGAAAATAAGATAGAAAATGTGATACAATGCTCTCTAATGGAGTTTACAAAGCTCATGTAAATTACGATGCTACTCTAATAGAGTTTACAACCACTCCATATTAACAAAATGAAGCTAAATTATGACTACTACTACTCTAACCTATGTACTCCAAAATCCTCTCTTCAAACACTCACAATGAGGCCTTTATATAGGAAGAGATATTCCTTACCTCTTACTCAACCTTAAGACTCATGTACATGTGGACTACATTCACATTTACATTATTGCACATTCTAACCCTTGTGCATTTATTAAATTACTCTAATAAAATATTAATCTCCTAATATAATTCTAATCTAAATATGTACCCATGAAGGTACATTATTAAAGAACCAAATGATTTAATATATTCCAACAGACCCCTGCATTTTAAATACTATAATAAATATTACAAATATTCTAATAGATTAAATTTTAGGCTTTAATAAAATCACTTAATATTATAATAATAAATATTATAATATTATACCTTTTTAAGACTTAGACAAATATAAGTATTGTAATCCATAATTAACTTCATTAAACTCCCACTTGCACTAAGATGGACTACCACCTGATGACTTTACATCAATGACAACTAAGTGAGCTCAAAATGTCCAAAAATCTCCCCCTTTGTCATTGATGGCAACCCAAATTCTTTTTACCAAAACCTTGACCTTTCCTTTGTTCTACTTCCCTTGGGACATTGCTCCCCCTAGCTCAATGCTCTCTCTTCTTTTCTCAAATACCAAATCTCTCTCCCATTACTCAAATCTCACCCCCTTTAACATCAATGGCAAAGGGTCACCTTTGAGGCTTGGGTCTAAGAATGAGCCTATTAGCTTAGCTCCTCCCCCACATCATCTTGAGGTGGTTAATTCTGGGATGGGAGTATTTCTACTCCCGAAAATCACTACTCTCTACCTTTATCCTCTTTTCTTCTTATCTGATCCTTCTAATTCCTCTGACTATTTATTTCCATGTCCATGTTTCTGTCCATGTCCATATTTCAGTTCTCATTCATATCCATGTTATTGTTCCTATTCCTGTTCATACTTGTTTCTAGAATGTCTGCTCTACACCACTTTGTTGTGTGACCATCATTATTGCACTTATAACACTTAATGTTATTATTCCTTGGAGGTGCAAATATCTTAGGATTTCTCCTAGTGAATCCATATCCTCTTCTGTCATGAACCCTACAATTTATTGCCTTGTGACAAAACTGATTACATGAGTAGCAATACCCATTGAAATTTTTTTTGTTCTCATATTCCTATCTTTAATGTATCCCAAACTCTGAATCCATGAGACCAAACCTATGACATGAAAAAAATCTTCCATTGAAGTTTTCTAGTCTTGACCTCATTGGTCTCTCAATCTCTCTTGACCTATTATGATTGTTGTTCCATATGTTCCTTACTTGTGTATTGTTTCTTTCCTTGTTGAACTTTATATTGTCCAACATGTCCTTAGAAGTCCCACTCTCTCCTTTAATTAATTATTTTGATGCTTTTTTTTTTTTTGCTTCATGTTTCCTTTGTTCTTATTTAGAACTAAGTCCTGTTTTGGTGACTGATGACCTTTGTGCATTGATAATCCTATCCAAATTTTTTAAATTTTTCTCAAACATGTGTAGCTTTTCCTTAGAACCTTTTACTTCCATCCTTAGTGAAACTATCTCATGCTCTAATATTTCATACTCTAGATCTTTTGTCTTTAATTTTTTGGCCATACCTTATTCAGTTTTTCTTGCCTCTTCAACCTTGATTTTGAAGTTGATGAGTTCCTGCAAAAACTTTGCTTTTGCTTTCTCATCTTATTGAGCTTGAACCCTTAATTTTGAGTGCTTCATTTTTAATTATTCAAGAGTAACCATAAGTATTTCACATTCTATCTCTTTTACCTTTGACTGTTCAATCACACATTCTTTAACTCTTCTTACCTTTTCAACCTTATCTCTCAAGTCAAAGAGATCTTGTAGAAGCTTTGTCTTACATCTCTCATCTTCTTGTATTTGAGCCTTCAATTCTAAATTTTGCCTTTTCAATTCAACAAGTTCCTTAAGAGTGGCTTCCTCATTTTCTTTTTCTAAATCCTCCTCTTCTTTTAATTGGTATTCAATAGGAGTATTTTCTTCTAATATTGAAAGTAGAGTTTTTTATTCATACCTGTTTTGATTGTCCCTGTTATACTTTCTTGAACCAACCTTTAGGATTTCATTTTCAATAATATCATCTTCATATTCACTGCTACTAAACCCATTGCAATAACCTACATTATGACTGATTTGACCACAAACAAAATATTTTTCACCTTATTGTGGACAATAAGCTGCATGGTGACCTGTATTCCTACATCCGGTACAAAAAATTATCCATCTGATATTTTATCCACTTCTTGATTCATATCTTGAATTTATTTCCACTTTTTATCCTAAAACAACAATATCAAATTCATCTTATTTTTATTTCATGACCATGTGTGTTCCTTTATTATTGTGTCTCATGGTTTTGCCTTTACCTTTCTTTGCCATTTGTGTTCTTGTAAGATCTTCCTTCAAGATGTTAAACATTTTCTGAAGGAACCTAGCTCTGATACCAATTGAAAAACATAAGCTTATACTGAGAGCGGGAGTGAAAAATATAAGACCACTTTTTACTTTTATTTAACAAATAGTATTATCCAGTATAATTAATGGTAATATCAATAGCAATAACCAAATCAATGCACAAATCATCACACACAATAGAGACACCAATTTAACGTGGTTCACCCAATGTGGTCTACTTAATGGAGAAAATATTTCACTAATATTTTCTCAATAAATATCTTGGGAATACTTTTCCTATTACAATATTTATGGACCTCTGTCCAAATGAGATACCAATCCCCTAAATCAAGTTTGTGGATATCTATCCATAGGAGACACCAATCTCCTAATTTTTTCTTTGGTTGGTGATATTCTAGAAGAATTGTTGCCTCTACTACACTACCTAATGGATCTCTATCCACTGAAGACTCTTATCCTCACTCAAAAGACTTGTCCTCACTGCCTTGGCTAATGTATCTCTATCCACTAGAGAATGTAGTCTTATATACTTTATCACCTCCAAAGCGTGTACTCAACTATCTCAAATCTATACTAAACACAGTCCTTCGGTCTAGCACAAATTTATCTTCAATATTTGTCTCTGATCTGGAAAAAACTTGTCCTCAAATATGCATCAAAATATGTCCTCAATATCTATCCTTTGTTCTGTACTAAACATAGTCCTTCAATCTAGCACAAACCTATCCTCAATATCTATCCTCAAGCCTTAACTCAAAGCTTGACTCAATCTCAAATCAAATCTGCTGGATCTACCCTAAACCTTAACTCAAAGTTTGAACAAATAAATCAATCAACTCTTCTCTCAAGCCTTCTCAAAGACTTGTCTTAAATATACCTTGTAAGCTTCCTCAAAATCTCACACTAATATATCCATAAGTCCTCTCTAGAACTTGCTCAAATCTGCTACACAAGTCCTCTCTAGAACTTGCTCAAATATTCTCTACAAGTCCTCTCTAGAACTTGCTCAAATCTTCTCTACAAGTCCTCTCTAGTTTTTGCTCAAATATTCTCTACAAGTCCTCTCTAGAACTTTTTCAATCTTCTTAATAAGTCCTCTCAAGAAATTAACCAAATATACTCAATAAGTCCTCTCAAGAACTTGTCCAATATAATAGAAAAATAAAGAGAATTGTTAGAGACTCAATATGCTCTATACTCAACACAATGCTCAATCATTTTCAATCACTCTTTCAGAAACATACAGAGAATTGTTAGAGACTCAATATCCTTCAACTCAATCACTTTCTCAATTCAATTAATAATATAGAATAGTTTATTTTATGGAACTTGAACAATCACTCCACACATCCACTTGACTAGGTTCAACCAAATGTACTCAACCAAACACCCAATGAAACAACCCTTGCTCACAAACCCTAGTCCAAGCATATGATCACTCACTCAAAATATTTCCAATAATGCCCAACAACAAGTTTCACATAACAATGATACTCATATCTATTTCAAACTCTTGTTCAAGTTCTTTGCTCAACAACTCAATTCAACAATAATGCTTATAAAACAATATTCACATAGCAATGAGCAATGATACTCAAACCCTAGTTCAAGTTCTTCACACAACCAATGGTTTCAACAACAATGCTTATAAAACAAGGTTTTAACAACTCTTTATTCTAGAAAACCTTGAAGTATTAACTCAACACATTTAATAGGAAATGGTAATCAAGTCCTTTTCAATCCAAACTTATTTTCCATAAATACACTCACATTCATCACTTTTACACATGGAATAATATGCCCATACCTTTTCTTGATTAGAGAAATATCTTCAAAACCTGCCTTAACCACAAATAATTCTTTGCCAATCTCAAAGAGGTTAGGTGATAATACAAAATAAAAGTCAACTCACAAACACACCTTATCACTCCAAACAATTACACATATTTTCAAAACAAATATTTAAGATAAATTGCCAGTCCTTATATCTCCTTAATACCCTAATACAATTAATTAAACATAAACTTTACACAATCCCTTATAAATCCATATTAAAACTTATTGTGAGCACCTCTTAGTTAAAAAGAAGAAACCCTCATATCTCCAATATTTAAACAACCACCTTTCTTTCTATATACCACACAAGAAATAAAACATGATTTAAAAATGTTACCTTTTAATCAGTTCTGAGACCCTTCAATTCATTATCACCAAACTTTTATCATCGAATATTGCAGCCTATGATATTCAAACCATGCACCTCTCAGCACCTAGGCCCTAGAATTTGCTAGACCTTCGACTGTGCTATTCCCGTAGCTGACACCTCCAAAAGCTTCGACAAATTTAAACTCTTCTATCTTGTCACGTTCGGTTTAGACAAAAATGTATTTCCCATTTCAACCTCGGCAAGGTTCGAACCTGCGGTCTTCCTTCCATATAAAGATACGTCGACAAGTTATATCCATCACACATTCACACAACCCAAAGAATTCTGTTCTACACAGCCAAGATGTCCTAAACTGCGCACTTATTAAAAAATACTCCCTCGATTTCTGTTTCATTAAGAAATATTGCGTTCACAGTTATATCAGATTTTCATCCTTCTCTAATGTTTTCGAATGATTTCTTCAATCAATGTTATCACGGAAATGGTGCACAACCTATTTATGCAAAAATCATACTTTTCCCTTTTTATATAAGATGTGTCTTATGTAAATTATAAAGCGTCAGTTCTCCTTTTGAGACATCGGGGGAGGTATCTTCGAGACATTGATGCTTTGGTTTATTTTGGATATGGTATATACTTTATCAACGAAATGAAAAGGTTAGATACTTCGTTTAACCATTAGGTACCAAACCCACCTTTTGGGTTTTATATAATATTATAATAAATATTACAAATATTCTATAGATTAAACTTTAGGCTTTATTATAATCGCTTAATATTATAATAATAAATATTATAATATTATATCCTTTTTAAGTCTTAGACAAATATAAATATTGTAACCCATAATTAACTTCATTAAAATCCCACTTGCACTGAGATGGACTATCACCTGACGACTTGACATCAATGACAACTAAGTGAGCTTAAAATTGTCCAACAAAAAGAATGTGGAAACTATCAACCACGTTTTTTTTTAGTGTGTCTTAGTCTTTGAGATATGGAGGAGATAACCATCTTACTAGACATACAATAGTCCATTGTTTTACTTTTATATAGCTTTGGAAGGATTGGCCTAAATAGTAGGGTGTTGATCATTTTATTAGATAGTTATTTTGGATGGGTTCTACCATTCTACCTTGGAATATTTAGAGAAAAAGAACCATATTTTCAATCAGGAAAGGAACGATATTCATTATATCTAGAAAAAACCATTGCCAACTTAGTTGAATTAGTCCAGCAACTCCTTAATCACCACCAAAACTCCCACCAAAGATGGTATCAAGTGATGCAAAGATTGTAGATTAATTATTCTAAGGAAAACCACCTTAAAGATAATGTGAGTAATTAAAATATGGATAGAACAAGGAACTGGAAACCTCCTCCTAAGGGTTTTGGAAGTTAGCGTGGCAGGAATTGGTAGACTTTTAGATGGTTCCCTGGTTTCTAATTTTATTAAGAATTTGGGTAACCTTTCCAATAACTTTGCTGAGGGGTATGGTATCCTTACAGGCCTTTGAGAAGCTACTATGGGTGGATGGAAAAAGGTTCTAGTTGAATCCAACTCTCAAGTCATGATTAATATATTAAAGACTTCTAAGAATCATAAGGTTGATTGGAGAATAAAAATAATTGTTGAGAAGATTCAATTAATCCCGATGGGATTTCTAAAAGTTGAATATAATCATGTGGTTATAGAATATAATATGAGTCTTTATGCTTTAGGTAGAAGCAAGAAAGAGCGTTAAGATCAAGCACCATTAGAGAGAAGCTAAAGATATGTGCTAGTTGAAAGTGAAAGACTACACTTGAGAGTTATTGAAGCATGTAACCATCAAGGAATATATTTGGAATGTTAGGTCAAAGAAGACTTGTCATCTCACAATGCCATTTTAAAAGACCATTATGAGCAAGTGAAGAAGTCACTCATCACTTTTCATCTCATAGAAGGAAGGAGAGGTGAATACGATAAATTACACTCATTATTCCATATTACATTGAAAATAAGAGTGTTGATCAATGCATGTATATGATTGTTAAATAAGAGTGAATGTGTTACTTGCCACTTGCATGATAGAGGGCCAATCACTAGAGTATAGTCTTAGTGCAAGGGAGGTCCAGCCACCACCATATAGGAGTACAACAAAGAGGATTATAAAACCTTAAATAATGAGATATTATAGTTCGCTAGAAAAGGTGCTCATGTGGAGGAAGTAAAAGCAAGAAAAATTAATATGTGGAGGTTTCTTTAGTACCTCAAGCCCACCCGTAATAATGAGAGTTACATTGAATAATGAAGAGGTATTGAAGAGGTGTTGTAAAATAAGGTTTTAAAACTATGAGCGAGAGCAATAATGTAAGTGTTAAATGTTCATGTAAAAATGAAGCACCAACCACCTTACTTATAATAGTTTCATACCTATAATAAATGCACAGGCTAGATAGTATGGACATGGAAAAAGGAATAATCAAGCAAGGTATTGTTAGATTTTTGAGCCTGGCACTTAAAGGAAAATGCAATCACAAGTATTGAAATAAGCATGCAACTATGATAATGAAAACTTAACATGCATGAAAATGAGATAGAAAATGTGATACAATGCTCTCTAATGTATTTTATAAAGCCCACCTAAATTACAATGCTACTCTAATAGATTTTACAACCACTCCATATTAACAAAATGAAGCTATATTGTGACTACTACTACTCTAACCTATGTACTCCAAAATAATCTCTTCAAACACTCACAATGAGGCCTTTATATAGGAAGAGAGATTCCTTACCTCTTACTCAACCTTAAGACTCATGTACATGTGGACTATATGCACATTTACATTATTGCACATTCTAAAACTTGTGCATTTATTAAATTATTCTAATAAAATATATATATATTTTTTGAATTTACATGGTGGAATCGGTAGCCGCCACGAATTCGGGCAGGTTGTCCAGCTTTTATGGCCGCCACAGTATTCTGCGTTGTCCGCCCTAGAAGCCGCCACATAGATCTTTGCGCAGTCTGCCCCTATAATCACCATGCCACAATCATTTTAAACCTTTTACGCCATTGAAAGCACTAGGAAAGGGACAAGCGTTCAGTCCGGCGAGGCCCGAGATTTGAACCTATTCTAATAAAATATTAATCTCCTAATATAATCCTAATCTAATTATGTACCCATGATTAGTAAAGAACCAAATGATTTAATATATTCCAACACACCCTTGTATTATATTATTTGGTTTTTGAAGACTTTAGTCTTCAATGAAGAACTTCATATTAGTCTTCTACATTGATTTTATTTTGTGGCTTGAGTTCTTCTTTCTTCCTTTCTCCTTTGAACTAGTTGATTGTATTGGGATGTGTTTCTTCTTCTTGTGTCTTTGCTTCACTAGGATCTGTATTTAGTTTGAGAGTGCTTTCTCTCAACTTTATTTCTTTGTTATGCTTCTTTTTCCTTCTTCATCTTCTTTTCTGTTTCTACAAATTTTCCTGTGATACATATTTTTCATGATGGATTAGTATATCATCACTATTGTGGTGACTAGAATTGTTAATTTGCTCTTTGTTTTGGAATTCAAAAATAATCAATGATAGATATATCATCAAACATTCTTTTGAAGTAAGTATAATTGTATTATGAGTATTCCACCATGCTCTAAAGAGTACTTCATGTAGATAACCTATCAAAGTTATAAAATTTTCTTCTTTTGCTTCCTTAAAGAACATTGAGAATCTATCCTTTTTATTAGTGGATAGGTATTTGTATCCTTCAAATGTATCTATTATATTTTGAGAATAGAACTCCAACTCATGTAATAGTTCCTCACTATTGAATGCATTCTTCACAATTTCATCCATATTTCTTTTAAATAATCCTTATAGCTTACTTGTGTTTGGAGTTATATGAGAAAATTCTAGTTGATGATTCTTTAGTTCTTTTGAGAATCTCGGAGTAGTTGGCCTTGTTATCTCCTTAGTAATATTCTTCTTTAATTTGTAGACTCAATATTGGAAATAATTCTCAAGATTTTCAAGCTATGAACTTGATGCTTATGCTTGGCTTTCTAATCTTGAATTTTGTTGAATTCCATCTGTTCGCCTAATATTGAGATAAAATTCTTTTAGAACGAAATTCAACTCTAACACTTGTATAAATTTTATCTCTTCTTGTATAAAGATTTTGCAAAAAATATGAGAGTTCAATATCTTTAGTTGGATTATCTATGTCCTTCTAAATCAATATTCCAACTATAATTTTGATGCAAGCAATATCTTAATCTCTTCACTCCCTTTGATCAATGCTTATGGAAAATTATTAAACTTATAATATGGAAGTTTTGATGTAGAATTCCTTTTCTCTCCCAATTTTTCAAAGTTTTAGTAAGTTTATATGTTTGCAAATACTAATATTATGACTCCTTTTTTAAATATTTACAAATACTTGAAGTAATAATGAAAAATAATTGAAATGCTTCTACTTTGTATCATATTCTTAAGATAATAAATCTTCTTTATAGGTATTATTACAACTCCTTATAACTCTTACTATTTAATAACCCTAGAGTATTATCCTTAGCTTATATCAACCTTAGAAATATGGATCTTAATCCCACTTTCAATCTTGCAATAATATTGAAGTGTGTTCTTACCTTCCAAGCGTTGAGTCTAATGCACAATATGATTGTAATAAATATAATTTCTAGAGTAGTAATAGTTGGCGGTTGACTCCTTCCTATTTACGTATGTGCTTTATTCTCATAGATTTGCTATCTATGTTCCTACTTGCTCTTTGTGAATACCTTCATCTCCTTCTTTCCAAATGCTCGATGATGTTTTGGGAGTTCTGTGATGCTCAACTTGTGGATTCAATGCCTCAAACATTTATGTGCTTAGTTGGTTATTCGTCCAAGATAATACTTGGGTAAAGCATCTTCAATTTCACCTTACAATTTATTGTCACTTAACTTTCTCTTTTGCGTTGATATGCAATGAAAAATAGCGTTCTTAGTAGATGTTATTAGTGCAATATTTTTATATAGATATCTAGTATATGATAACCTCCTTATGTGGACTCTTATGTTGTAGGTAAATTATTTCATGGGGACTAGATATAGAAACACATATGGTGCATTTAGACACCTTAAAATTTGATTAGTGTGGCCCCTTCAATTTCTTTCTTCCCAGCTCAAAGTTGACACTTGTGATCACTGAGTTGGATGCTTTGAAGATGTGTCTTGAAGGTTGTTATAGTGTCCTTGAGACACTTATTTTTCCTTCTTCCAATATAGAGTAGATGATGAAAAATAAATATTTATAGCAATATGATTTTCCCTACTTTTTGAGACTATCCTTTCTTCTTTAAATTTTTCTTAACTTGTCTCCCTTTCCTTTGAGACACTTCTCATTTAGATATTTCTTGAATAGATCTAACAATATGCTATGAAAACATAGAGTAGAATGATTTAGACATTTTCCCCCTTGTGCTCTCAAGTGAAGCCTCTTGACTTCATGAAATGTAGGCTTCTACTTTCTTTACTGGTTGATATATATTGAAGCCAATGTTGCCTTCTATCCTTTGGCAATACCTTCCTTGCTTGGTTTTGTTTGCACTAATAAATCCAAGATTTCAATATTGTATTTTGCACTATAGAAAATGCAAATATGTAGAGTCTTATTTTACTTAGAATAAGCAATAGAATGATGATATATTTCTTTCTCTCAAAATATATCTAACTTCTATTTTCTTCTATTGTGCAGGATTGAACCTTATGGACTATAACATCTACACTTAAATTGTATATCTGAAATGAATACTATCTTATGCAACCCTTTAATCCTTGAAACTGGTGCTTGATAAAATTTTAATAAGAAACCAAATATAAAATCTCAACTAATGAACTTTTACATCTTATGTTGCATACATTTCTAACTCTTGTAGATTATGATAATGATGGTTATTTTGGTCACTTGATTTGATTCCTTTTGTAGATGTTATTGTATCTCTTCTAGGCTGTCCAAAATAGCTCACTTTCTCATCATTTTGTAGCTTAAACACTTCACTAATTTTTTGCCCAATACTATAACTTGGTGGCTTAAATGCTCCTTCAAAATGTACCTCTAAAATCTGATATTTAGCAGCTACTAATACCACCCAAATTTCTGCCTTTCCTATCCTCAAATCTAATAAATTTCAGATTGTAAAGCAGTCAATACCTTCACTGAAATGTTGTCCTTGAATCCCAAAAAATTGGTAGGATGCTCCTCCAAATCGCAGCTGATATGTTTACTCAAGAACCCTTCAATGATGCTCTCCAAACATCTTAGATTTGGTGGTTTTTATACATCCTTTCTCTTACCGAATTATGAATTCAAACTAGACCTCCTCCTCAAATAATATGATAATCTTGAGATCTATTCGAAACTACCTTAAAATTTAACAATATTCTTAACAAAATTTATCCTTTGGACTTATTTTTGGATGGCGGCAAATTTCCCAATTCCTTAGCTATCATGAGCTTCTCCCTTGGTAGTAATTTCTCTAATGAGTTCTTATAAGAACTCCTTAAATGAGGCTCGCCAAGCCTTATTCTTTGTTTCTCCTTGAGATCTCTCCAAGGTTCTCAATATTGCAGCTTCAAAAACTTCAATGAGACCTTCTTTGGCCTCTTAAATATTCAACTATAGAAGTTTCATAGTGAGATCTTCTGGGATCTCTTTAATCTGCTGCTACTAAAATCTACAATAGAGCATTTTTTAGTTTTTATCAATTATTAATATTTCACTATGAAAGTTCTTCAATAGGACCTTCTATGGACCTCTTCTTCAATGGAGATCACCAATATCAAACCTTCACTAGGATTATTCTCCTTGAGTCTCTTTAATATTCTATGGGGTCTTCTTTCTAGGACCTCCTTTCTAGATTTGCAATCTTCAATGTGGATTTCTTGGCCACTAGATCTCTCCTCAATATTTCAACTAGGAGTCTTCAATATACAAATATCTCAATGAGACCTTTCTCCTTAGGCCTCCAAATCTTCAATCTTTATTTTTTTGTGATAAAAAATTAATCCCTGCATGAGGAAAGTACATTGAATTTAGGCAATAAAAATGAAGTTCTTCTCTATCTATTGTAGTAAGCTTCCCTACTTTTAAGAGTTAATTTTCTACAATAAGAAAAACTTAGATGTTAGTAATCCAATAATATTTCTAAATATCCTTTATTTTGCAATAAAATATTAGAAATGATAATAGAATTTTTTTATCTCTATAGAAAATGATCTTCACTAGTTGAATTTCCAATCTAGTGGATGCAATGCTAAGTTCTAGTATTCACAAGTTCTTGCAATTCTGTGGAAAAAATCTATCCAACTCTTATCAATCAATCATGTGGATTTCTCTACTTCCTATTATTATACTTAGATATTCTTCTGTCAAAAATCTATTGTGATGGTATTTGCATGTATTGGTGCATAATGGCTGATCCAGTTTACAAATACTCAACAATAGTAATGGTGATCACTTGCAGTTTTCCTTTAATTCACTGTGGCTATAATACCATTGTTAGCTTTTGGAGCCTTAAACATAAAGGAAAATGTAATCACAAGTATTTAAATAAGCATACAATATTATAAATATGATAATTATAACTTAACATGCATGAAAATATGATATAAATTCTTGATACAATGCTCCAAAAATGCTCATATAAGAAAGCTCACAAAAATTACAATGCTCCTCTAATGGAGTTTATAAACACTCCATATTAACTAAATGGAGCTACATTGTGACTACTACTACTATAACCTATGCACTCCAAAATCCTCTCTTTAAACACTCACAATGAAGCCTTTATATAGGAAGATAGATTCCTTACCTCTTACTCAACCCTAAGACTCATGTACATATAGACTACATGCACATTTACATCATTGCATATTCTAACACTTGTGCATTTATTAAATTACTCTAATAAACTATTAATCTCCTAATACAATCCTAATCTAAATGTGCACCCATGAAGGTACACTAGTAAATAACAAAATTATATAATATATTCCGATAGGCAGTTCATAAGCAGGACAAAGTAGAAGAGGAGACATATTGGAGACTATGCGTAAAGAAGCCAAGGAGCAGAGGAATCAATAGAAGCATTAATTACAAGGAGAGTGCATTTAGATCATAGATAGTAAGTTGAAGCTTTAGACACCATATTCACAAAGGTAAGAAATTATTTAATTAAACCTTTGCAAATTTTAAGGAGGAATAAGGTATAATTGAAGCAAAGATTAATTAATTACAATAGGAGAAATAAGGTGATAACCTTAGCAGAGTATTGAATGCTTTAAAAGATAATTGAAGAAAGAAGTTCTTTGAAAAGGTATTTGAAATTACTCTATTCATGCATGAAATTAATATTGCATTGAAATATTTGCAAAATATTAACTTGGAGAAATAAGGACTTGCTACACCAAAATTGAAATACTATTTGCAAATATCATTGTTTCTAAATTTCCAATTAGGGAGTTATAAGGAGTTCAACATCAAGCTATTAAAATTTAGAAATTATTTTATTGAAACTTGAAAGAAGCAAAACATAGAATTGATTGAAAGTTGGAACAATTTTTTTGATATTAGTCTCTCATACAAATTGAAGGGACATAAGGAATCCAACTTAAAATATAGAAAATCTTATCAATTGAAATTGCATCAAAGATGTTTTTGGATTTCTATAAGGAGAAATAAAATGATTGTCGTGAAATAATAAGAGTTGAATATCAAATTGAAATTGTCATAAAAGCATTAGGGGAGACAAAAGAGATTCAACTCAAAGGAAAAACTTAGAAAGTTAGGTCTACTATCAAAGCCATACTCAAAAACATTTGGTAGACACAAGACATTCTACAAGAACTTGATATTGAAAAGATATTATCAAAGTTAATCTTATACTAGGGAGATATAAGATAGTCTACAAGTATCATTATAACAACAAATAAATTCATTCTTACATAATTCCAACTTATTAAAGGATGTAATTACTCTTCATGGAAAAACAAAGTGAGGGCAATATTGATAGTTGAAAAGCTTTAGGATATAGTTAAAGGAAAAAAAACTAAACCTACTATAGGTGAGGGAGAGATTCAAAATTTTAAATAAGATGAAGCAAAAGCACTATTATAATAAATTTTGTAATTACAGATGAAATACAACCATATATTAGTCCAACAACAACTTCTACAGAAGCTTGGAATACTTTAGCCTAGATATTTGAAGAAAATAATAAAGCCACTATCTTGAACCTTCAAACTTAATTACATTCTCTAAAAGTTAATGGTGGTGAAAGTATAAAATTATTTCTAAGTATATTAGTAGATATAAAAGGAAAATCATTGACCTTAGGAGAAAATGTTGAAGATAAATTTCTTGTTCAAGTAATCCTAAGAGCACTTTTAGAAAGCTACAAGCATCTAGTCACATATTTACAAATTCTAAAGATACATCATTTGATGATTTGGTCAATATCCTTCAAGAATATGAGGTGGAAAATTTAGTAAAATATGAAATGACTAACAATGCCTTAGTTTCAAAAGATAATACACAAGGAAATATTACTTCATTCTTGAAAGGAAGATAAAGGTGGAATGATAGATATTGTCAAGTATGCAGAAATAAAGGGTATAGTACCAATTATTGTAGATTCAATCCTAGAAACTAGTATCAAGGAAATCAAACAAAATTTGGAAGCCAATCAAATAGGCTATTCCAACCAAGATAATATCAGAACCAATTAAATTCACATCAACAATAATTTTATCATCCATATACTTCTAAGAATCAATCCAATTATTCTCAACTACAATATAGAGAAGGAAAACAAAAAGGACACACAGTCCAAGAAATTCAAGAAATTCATGAATTGGAAGAGCCTATAGATGAACATGACGTTAAATATCTCTCAGTAAATAAAACATTTTATGAAGGTACTAACTACTTACTTGACCAAGATATAGATAGGGAGCAAACTGAAGAAAGCTGAAAAGAAGAGCATATATTCTAGAATAAGGATGAAGACCATATTGAATACTAAAGTCTTCAATACACAAATAATGTAATGCAGGGGGATGTTGGAATATATTACATTATTTGGTACATGTCAATGTATCATCATGGGTATATGTTTATATTAGGAGTTTGTCGTAGATTAGGAGTTGAGCATTTACTTTATGTAATGTAATAAATGCACAAGTATTGTTCAAATGTGCATGTTGTCCACATGTACATGAGTCCTTAAGAATAGTAAGATGAAGAGTCATAGGGATATGGAAGGCCAAGATTCATGTCTCATTATATATAGGTCTTCTTAGGTAATAAATGAGGTGAAGAGAGATAGCATCAGGTAGAATAGTAGTAGATACAATGTATAGCATGTATTTAATATGGAGAGTTTGTGACCTCCATTTCCATCAATGTATGATTTTCATGACCTTTCATTAATGAATTTTTTATGAGTAGTTATAGAAGTTTCTCATATTTTTACATGCTTAGTATATTGTCATTATCATATACTTAATTGCATGCTTATTTTAGATCTTGTTATTGCATTTCCTTAAGTATACAATATCAAAAGCTAAAAGTCCTAATATAAAATAGCTATAATATTAAAGGTCAAAATAATAATATGATGAGTAGAATAATATGATCAAATTAATATTTATATCAAGGCTTTTCAAATGAAATTCATTTATATACTAAAATATGAATGTAAATAGCCTGTGTCATTCATGAACTATGCATGAAGAAAACTTAAAATATTAATTGCTCAAAATTCTATACACAAGCTTTATTCCTTTCCTCCCCTTACAACCAGATAATAAAAGTCTTCTTTAATTTTATTCTCATGGAGTATTATCTCCATAATATAGCCATAGTAATATGACTCTTCAAGTACTTGACTATTGCTCTCCATATGACAAGTCTCATGACTCTTGGTTTATCATCTTGCCACTTGCATACTATATGGACACTTGACACTTGCACACATGACTCTTACAATTCCTAATCTAAGACACTTGTGAACATCCTCACATTACATAATTTAACTCTTATATACAAGACACTTGTGCACATTCTCTCTTACATGAAATTTGTACATTCCTTGCATATTGACACTTACATAAAATGGAAAATATAAATCACAGACTAAACTATAGACTCAACCCTAATCTATTATTTACATTGTACCATAAAGGTACAATGGAGGTACATTAACATGTACCAAATAATGTAATATACCTCAACACTATATTATACCTCAATCTTCAAGTGACCTTAGACTATTCATGAATATTTATCTTCAGTCTATCTCTTTCAAGTCTTTTGCATATTTAGATTAATGTCTTTTGTTGTTCTTCCTTTTTTGCTTGTCTATATTCTTCTTCCTTCCTCTTCTCTTCCACATATTTATCTATGATTTACCTAATGATGTGTCTTATAAACATTGAGTTAAAAAATCATCACATTAATACAGTTTTATGTTCAATGATTCTTCATTAAAGATAACATAAACATCATTCAAGTTGCATGTGTCATATTTATTTTCTTATCTTTTTCTTGATAGATATTAAAGGTAAGTAATGACAAATATATCATTGGACATTATTTTGAGGAGAAATTTATGGTGTTCTGTGAATCCCATCATGTTCTAATTTTTTTTTCATGAAGATAACTTATAAGTGTTGTGAAATTTTTCTCTTTTGCATCCTTGAGAAATAAATATAGTTTCTCTTTTAAAACATTTTTCATTTGTTTATTTCCATCAAAATCATCTATTAAGTTTTGAGAATAAAACTTAAGTTTGTTCACCATTTCTTCACTATCCACATTGAATGTATTTCTAATAATTTCTTCCATTAATTCAATGATTTATTCCCTTTGAAGTAGTAAACCTTATATCTCCCAAATTAAAAAATAACTCAAAATATAAAATTTTCAAAATTTTAACTAAACATTTGATGTTGAAAACCTTTTAACTCCCTAATTTCATTTGCAGAATTTTGAAAACTTAAAAAAAAATTAAAATTAATTTTTTTTTTAAAAACCCTAAGTCTTTAATTTTTTCAAAATTTCAAATAACTTTTAAAAAAATAATAACCCTAAAAATAGAAAATTAAATAACCACTAACAACTTGATAATCAAAGGGTTACTCATTCCCAATTGGTGCATCCTGTGCAAAAACGCCTGTGAGTCAACTTTGCATGTTTTTTTGGAATGTCCCTTCTCTCTAGCAGTTCTCAACTAGGTTCTTAACACCTTCGACATCTCCACAGCCCTCCCTCATTCCATTCCCCTCCTTTTTCAACAATGGCCCTGGCCTTTCAAGAGCAATCAACTTAAATTCATGTGGCAAGCTTGCCTCCACATTTTCTTGTGGTAGATATGGCTCGAGAGAAATGCCAGAATTTTCAAAAACCAAGCCACTGATAAGAAGATTATTGTTGCCAAAATCTTGGCCCTTGCTGCAGAGAATGCCTCTCTTGTTTCGTCTTCCAAAACCCCCCCTCCTGGCCTTGAATCGGACCTAACAAAACTTTTCAATCTTTCTAATTTCTCTGCCATGCCCCGTACTTCTATTGATAGGTCTGTCATCAAGTGGGTCTTACCACCTACTAGGTGGCACAAGCTCAATTTCGATGGTGTGGCCAAAGGCAACCCAGGAGCGGTTGGCGGAGGAGGAATTCTCAGAAATCAGAGAGGAGAAATAATTTTGGCCTTTGCCTAGAACCTGGGAATTCAATCTAACAATATGGCAGAGGCTCGGGCTCTGCTCCAAAGCTTGATCCTCTTGGAAGGTTTGAACATCGATAAACTTATCATAGAAGGAGACTCACTACACTGTATCAACTGGGTCAATGGGACTTCTGTGCCTCCCTGGGCCCTTGTTTCGATTTTCCAAGAATGCAAGGCTCTAATTGGCAATTACCCAGAATTAGTCATTAAGCATCGATGCGAGAAGGAAACAAAGGCGTGGACTGGCTTGCTAACAAGGGTGTAGGCGAATCTGACATTCATGTTTGGAGAGACTCCTTCCCCATTGGCCTAAGGAACGATTCTATAAGTGTCAATGTTTGCACAATGTGAGTGGTTGGCAGGGGACCGATTTAGTTTGCTCATGGAACTGGTCGAGTTTTCACGTCATTTCTTCCTTCTCCTTCGATCACATTTTGGCAACATGTCACGATATCACGACACCTTTCACCTTTGGCCGCGAAACTGCAGTATGTCATGATATCGCGACATCCCTTTCCCCTCTGGCCGTGAGGTTGCAACTTGTCGCGATATCGTGACACTTCTTTCTCCTTCGGACGTGTTCTTGCAACATGTCGCAATATCGCGACACTTTTTCTCTTCGGCCACGATTTTGCAACATGTCGCGATATCGCGACACTTTTCCTCTTTGGCCGCGATTTTGCAACATGTTGCGATATCGCGACACTTTTTCTCTTCGGGCGCGTTCTTGCAACATGTCGCGATATCGCGACACTTTTTCTCTTCGGACGTGGTCTTGCAACATGTCATGATATCACGACACTTTTTCTCTTCGACTGCGGTCTTCCATCATGTCGCGATATCACGACACTTTTTCTCTTCGGTAGTGGTCTTCCATCATGTCGCGATTTCGCGACACTTTTTCTCTTCGGCTGCGGTCTTCCATCATGTCGCGATATCGCGACACTTTTTCTCTTCGGTAGTGGTCTTCCATCATGTCGTGATTTCACGACACCTTTTCTCTTCGGCCATGATGTCTCTTCTTGTCGCGATATCGCGACACCTTTTCTATCCAACCGTGGTTTTGCATCATGTCGTGATATCGTGACACTTTTTCTCTTCGATCGCAATTTTGCAACATGTCGCGATATCGTGACACTTTTTCTCTTCGACCTCGATGATGCAGCATGTCGCGATATCACGACACTTTTTCTCTTCGGCCATGATTTTGCAACATGTCATGATTTCATGACACTTTTTCTCTTCAGCCGCCTTTTTGCAACATGTCACGTTTTCACGACATCCTTCCTCTTCGGCCGTGATTTTGCAACATGTCGCGATATCACAACACTTCTTCTCTTCGAGCACAATTTTGCAACATGTCACGATATCGCGACACTTCTTCTCTTCGGGCACGAATTTGCAACATGTCGCAATATCGTGACACCTTTTCCCTTCGGCCACGTTTTTGCAATCTGTCGTGATTTCGCTACACTTTTTCTTCTTTGGTCGCGATAACGCTGCTTGTCGCAATTTCGTGACTCTTCTTCTCTTCTGGCACCAACCTTGCGACATGTCGTGATATCGCGAAACTTCTTTTCTTCTGGCAGCAACATTGCAACATTTCGCGATATCGCGACACTTTCTCTCCTTCGGCTCTGATTCCGCTTCTTGTCGCGATTTCGTGACTTCTCTTCCTCTCTTGGATGCAACGGTGCAACATGTCACAATTTCGGGACATCATTTCCAAACTGGTCGTGATTTCACAACACCTTTCCTCATGTGGTGTTTTGCTCGTTCTTTGATCTTTAGTTCTTGGACCACCTCGGTCGATTTGGAAATCATGTAAAACTCTTGTACAAGGTTCAGGGACCTTTCAAAACCCTTTCAACCAATAAAAAAAAAACACCTTATATATCCATAGCTTTGTAATTTTCAACCTTTAAAACTTACAACCAAATCAAAAATAAAAAAATCATTATCTTCTTATATCTCCATACCTTTCAAAAATATAAAAAATGAAAAAACATAAAAAATTTAACCAAAATATTATATATCTGACAATTCAAATTATATTACAATATTCAAATTCATTTCCAATATACTATGCATTGTTATAATATTACCTGACTATTCATTAGTAGTAGTATCACAGGTTGGTAGGAGAACGTCTTGCTCTCCATTGATTCTGTTATCTAGTGTAATGCTTGAATGTTATGCACTCTTGTTATTGATTGGGCATATTTGCTCTCTCATTCACATTACTATTAGGTGTCCAATCCACCTCATTTATTCTACCTAATACACCTTGTATCTGGTTATTTTAAGTAGATGTTGTTCACCATTCTTCTAGTTATTTTAACTAGATATTCACTTCTCCTCTAGTACATTTTGTTCACCTTTTCACTAGTTATTTTAACCAAATAATTTTCTACTTTCCTTCAAATATTATTTTTCTTTAGAATGTTGATTTTCTTGCCCTAGCTAGATCACAATAACTATTCCTAGTTCATTGTTTTCTTATTTTATCGCTTTTCTCTTATGCTCCTAACTAGTTCACCGTTTCATGCTACTAACTAGTTTACCTTATTTCTATGTTTCACAAGATAACTATATTACTTTGATTTTGGATTCAGGTTGAGTGTGCAAGCTCTAAAAAACTTCAATATCCAATTCATTTTATGCTCAACCAAATAATTTATTTACTACAAAATATTTTTAGCATTGGTCATATGGCCTTTTCTTCTCTTATATGGTCGAATATGTCTCTTATGTTGTAATCTTGAGTTGGACTAATAGGCCTGCTCTTATACAACCTTATTGATTTGGTCGAATGGGCTTGCTCTTCTACTATTTTATTAAGTTGGTTGAATGGGGCTGATATTATACAATTTTGAATTAGAGGGTCTCTTTCCTCTTGGGCCTCTTTTCTCTTATTTTTTCTTCTTGGCTTTTTAAGACAGTTCTATATTGGCCTCTTTGACCTTTCCATTTTCTATATTTGCCTCTTGGATATTTATATTTATATGGGTCTTGTAGGCTTTCCTCTCTTCTATATGAACTCTAGGGACTTTCTCTTCTATCTAGTCCTCTTGGGCCTTTCTCTATTATCTATTACAAAAATGTCTACCTTGAATAACCTGCTTCAAAAAATGATCTGCAACCAAAAATGAAATGATATGTAGATATATTCAGTTAACTTAGTTATTCAATATATTTTGTAAATATACTTCCCTTTTTTCTACTCTATAAAATTGTACTTCTTCTTCTCTATTCTGCTACTCTTCTCTTTCACTTTCAATCTAAAAAAATTAATATCTTAGGTTGTACCTAAGAACAAAATATGATATTCCTCCTTACTATAGAACCCAATATCAATGTCAAGATGGCACTAAATATCCATGAACGATCAACTATGTTATGAATTTATTCTACCTCAATATTAAATTTGTAAATCCATAAATCTTAAAATCAATTTCAAAATGGCTCTTTCCTTAATGATTAGCTTTATCATGAGTTGGTTCTACTTCAAACTAGTTGAGTCCTCTTGGTCTAAAATCCACCTAAGTTGATGAGTTGTGCTCTCAATATTTCGACCACTATTGGATGCCTCACAAACAAGGGTCTATGATTCAACCTCTAAATAAAGCCAACTCCTTTTGGTTCTAGCTAATATAAATAATAGAGGTTTGTAGAGTAAAGGAATGCCAAGGGTTAGAGAATAGGATAAAAGTGGTTTGGATTCAAAAATATGAAGAGGCATAGAGTAGAGTCTTACAAATAAAATATAGAATAAACAACCTAATATATTGGGTTAATTTGCTTTTGTTTTAAAACAATTAATTATAATAAACTATGAGCATTGTTAAGTCATTCTAGAACTAAAATAGTAAATCTAGGGAGAAATCTAGAAAGTAAAATAAATATAACATAATTATCCATTCTTAGCTTTAACATAAATGCTTAACTACTCAATGAGACATACATATATGTTTTGCAAATGACTTTAGCAAGAGGCTAGACAAAAATTCAATCATTATTCAAAAGGTATATAGCCTAAATCATATAATTATGCAAATTATAAATGCTAAAGAGCCAACCATTAGAATGTATTACATTATAGCATATATAGATTTACAAATAAAATTAGTTATTCTATCATCATAGCTCAAAGAGTGGATTGTAGGTTTGATAGGCTGCAACAACATATGCGCTTCTCTTTTGGCTTATTCTATTATAACCCATCTAGCATCATGGAACTGATGTGGATTTCTCTTATTTTATCCTAGGAAGTAGCAACTACTATGTCTTCATCTAGTGCATTGGACCTTCTAACATGTTAATTCTACTTTATATGTTCCACTACTTCCTTAGCGGTAGTAGTATAAGTGTTAGCTAGGAGAGCTTGGGGGACTTAAGATTCTTTGATAATAGATTTTGCTTATCAAGAGCATATTTGAGCAACTAAGCTAGGTCTAGTCCTTATTATGCAATGCATACACTTTAGGATCCTCTTTCTATTTTATGTCTCTTTTAGTTCCACTACATGCTTCATTGGGTGTCAGGTGCTTTTTATCTCTATTGAATATTTATGTACCTTAGACTAACATTAGCATAAAAAATGTCTAACACCTCTTTGAACTTTTAGCTTGGTGAAGCCCTTTGTTAGATACAGAGTGTCAGATGCATTCCATGTTTTATAATTGTTTCCTCTATTCTTTTTTTGTGTTATGTTTTTATTTTACACTTATTGACATAAGCATTCAAAATCATCTAGCATTGAATTTTATTTGTAGCTAAACTTTATTGTATCCAATAGAGTTTGCTTCTATGCTAAGTGTTGGAATTTCATCCAAACTAATCGAAATTATACTTAAATCATGTTGGATGCTTTTTCAAGTCATGGTAGAATTTTTATGCTACCTTGATAACATCATCCTCATTATTCATTTACCTACTTCTTCTCATTATCCTTTGCTTCAATGTCAAATGCCAAATTTTTATTACCCTTCTACTAACATTAGCATTCAAAATATTCAACAAGCTTTCTTAGTCAAAATTCTAGTTTAGGTGTTATTGCTCCCAATTGTTGGGTGTTGGATATTTTCATACTTGTTGATGATGTCATCACCACAAAGTTTCTAGTAGCATTCTACTTTTGGATATGTTTTACCTACCTTGGCTTTCTCTAATCTGGTGACTATTTCAGGTGTTTGAAAACCTCTATTAGAAAAAAATGACAAGGTATTCTAGTCAAAAAATAATCTCCCTATCCAAATATGGATGTAAGTAAAAAATTGTAACCACATTATTGATGTCTCGTAGGGGGGTTTCTACTTGTATAATTGTCAAACCAATCTAGCCTTATCCACTTGGGCCATGAAGTAAAAAATGAAACAAAAATAAAATTTAAAACTTGCATTGACAAGGGTTAAACTTTTAAATGCTTTGTATTTATAAATTTTTAGCTACACAATTGGATTGGTATTATCCTTTTAGAGCTACTTTGGATGCTAGTTGGGCTATTGAAGGTGCTCTTGGTAGCTGAAATAACCTATACATTTTATCCCATATCTTTTGAGAGGGAACATTTATTGCTCTAAATTTGCAGAGGATATTTTATAGCTAATAATAGCAATCATAAGAAATTTCCTTATATCTTTGTGCTATTTCTTTAGTTTTTTTATAGTAGAGTAGAGAGCCGATAAAAGAATACAATCATTTTATCTATAATCAAAGACTCAAGTAGTGTGTCAACCTCAATTCCATTGCTCACATGTTGGTCTAAAGGTTGCCTCAATTGCTCCTTATTATATAAATGCTCATGTTCATCCCAAAATATTGGAAAACCAATACCTATGAATTCCTAGACTATCGGCTTCACCTTATCAGTGCTTGCCTTGAGGGTATTGATAATTTCACTTCCTTCTATGAATAGTCAACTTCCAAAAATGATCTAACATGCATAAAACTTGGACTTACCCAAGTATCTTTGTGATATTTTAACCATTTTGGGATGTCCTCCTTTATTCCTTAGTATATATCATCTAATTTTAGCCTATTACACTTTATTCATCAACTCTTCCTTTCCTTTGCTAAACTTTTCCTTAGCTCCTTAGATCAACTTTGCAATACTACTCGTTCTTCTTATTAGAGGGAATACATCCATTGAAACATTTTTTATCTTGATATAATAGCGGTTTCTAAACTATTTTAGCATATCTTTGGATATCATTTAGCCCTTAGGATTCTCTCTCTCATTTTCCAATTCTACTTGTACTACAAAAATATCTTCTTGGATTTGGATATTTGAATTTAGTTCTTATAAATAATTTTATTGTTCATTCATTCTACTACTCACTTGATACAATTGCTCTTAAAATATTTGTATCTTTTCATCCCTCTATTTTTTATTTAGTGGGATATTTGTCTATTATGTCCTTCAGGTCCAAAATCTCATTCTTGAGAGTTGAGACTATCTTTTTCAACGTTTTATTTGCTTAGTCTTTGTTCCAAAACTTTGATATTTATTTCTATCATTGCAAGTTTCACATATGATAGATTAATTTGTAGGAATAAAGTATATGCTTCAGCGCATAGAGCTCAAAGTGTATCTATCTTGGGTATTTTAGAGATATTGTACTTTTACACCTTGATGTGATAGTCCTTTATTGTCATCTCTACAATCAATTTTTTTACCTTCATGTATGTGTTAGGACTGAAACTTGAAGGGATTAATTTTATTGATACAAATGGTTACAATATATAGGCATAATCCTATATTCAACACGTGACACTTGTCAATAGAAACTGACAAGTGTCAAGGTGAAGGCATAGTGCACTTTAACTCTAACATTCCCCCTTAAAGTGCACTATCCTAACTAAAGAAGAAACAAAACAAGTCAACATTAGGTAACATTCCCCCTTAATGTTGACTTCTAGAAAACAACCTATCATCCTCTCTTATTGTTGATTTGGTCTAGGCTCGTGCTCTTTGCGCTTGGCTCTCCAACTATGAATAATGCTAGATTCACTATGTATACATCTTGGTCTGTTGCCTCAGGGTCAACCACTTCCATGGGTCTATTGCCACTGGGTCAGCCGTCTAAGTGCCTCAGGGTCATCATGGGTGCCTCAGGGTTAGCCACTTCTAGGTCTGTTGCCTCTACAGGTCATCCTTAGAGGATGTTGCCTCTCGTAGGTCACTGACTAGATTCACCATAAATATCAAATCCTTCCTTATGGTGAACTCAATCTAGAAGGTGTCGGTCTTAGCCGAAAATGCACCTAATTCAAAGGAAAAAAATGAGCCATATAAGAGTGTCGGTCTCTACCAAAAATGCACTCAATACAATAAAATAAGCCATAGATCAAAATAGGAGGAGAGAAGAAGAGAAGAAAAGAATCTTCTAAAGTGTCTTCGTCTGTAGTCTTCAGAAGTAGATCCGAAAAAAACCTTGGATAGAGTCTAGGGTGTCTTTGTCTGTAGTCCCTAGTATAAGTGTCCTTATGGTGACCATGTCATCCCATCGAAATGCATGGGTAACCAGCCGCTGCATTCGCCAAGTGTATAGAAAAGATCACTAGGTACAAGGATCACATATGAAATTACCTTGGGAGTGTCGGGTACAACCGAAAGTGCACTCCAAGGTTAAAATAACTTTGAGGCTAAAAAACTCAATTGAAATAGCCTCAAAATTACAATATGACACCACCATTGTGTCCGTCGTGGAAAAACATTTCCAACGACTATAAATACCCCTATACTTGTATTTGAATGGGGCCTTCAACATGTGGAAACCAATACCATGCCTATCTAGGCATTAAATAGACAACATCGCTGAATGGCGGCATCGCTCTCAGGCGGAATAAAAATAGTCTTAAAATTTCCCTCACAGGGGAATTACATGGGCCATCTAGGCCTTCCACTCTTCATTTCCTATTGGGAAAAAAACATTAAACAATGCCCAAGAATATAATAAATAGGTCTTCCACTTCCACTTGCCATGTGGAAAATATTATCTCCTCTAACATCATATTGCACGCCACAGTGATTAGCTTGAAGTGCATCCTTCAAATCCTTGACTAGGGGCGCAGCACCGGACACGACGATTCACATAGAAGAAATATTATAGCCCTGCACTACCGTATTCTTTGTAATCTCCAGCACAATGGGTGGCACAAGTGGACAAAATCAACTTGCTTCAACACGCACAAACATCTCAAACAGCCAAATATTTTTGCCACAACACGGGTCTGGGTTCGTTTTCCAAGACTCATCAATACCCGTAGCTCATCAGGCACCTTAAAACAAAATGTCGCTCGCCTGACGTAGGTAGAAAACACAACACTTTTTTAGGCAAAAAACTCAACAATGCCTTCTGCTATGTACAGGTTACAACGATAAAGGCCTTGGAAAAACGAGCTTGCCTACTTCATCAACAAAATGGTAGGCATCAACAAAATCAGATCTGTAACAATTAGAAAAAACAATACAGGTTTGTTGACTAGAAAACTCTTCGCTGGAAAAATTAATCACGTCGCTATGACGATAGCCAGTAAAAAAATCCAATCTGCACAACAAGCCCTCCAAAAAAAAAAAATACTCCGTCCGTTTCTCACAACCCTCTGTCATAGAAAATAAAACTTGGCTGCCCTCTTCTCATCATCACATCTCAGGAAATGTAGCCCTCGATTGGATCCATCATACACTGCGGTCTCTTATCTCAACCTCCATCAAGTTCAATCGTAGTGGGTTTGCATAGCAGCAGGAGTCTCCACGATATTTTCTAGCTAGGTTTTGGTATTACAGTGACAATCACGATCCACAACACCATCATCATGTGAACTTCAATGAGCTCCATGCTCTGATGAATCTAAACACATCTAAGCATTCAACAGCGATAAATCTCTTCACGCAAGTAATTCCCGTGCCTTCATCACCGATGGCTTAGTTTATCATCTAGGACTCCTTGGATGGAAATGCTGCTAGATCAAAAGCTCCTTCATTTCTTCCCAAATGTTAATGAGCAGTAAATCTTCAAACTCCACACCATCGACGAGCACTGTTACTGCACTCTAGCACATGCATTGTGACATCTGTATTTGGACACAGATGGCAACAACAACTGCCTCTTTCTTCTTTCACGAGCGACATGACACTGCTTACACACGGAGTGTAGAAAAATTAAAATTTTATGTGCCCCCTTTTGCGCGATTCCCAGCAGCCATCATGCGCTCAAAACACGTCGCCATCCTGCCATTCTAGGTGGTCCGCCATACAATGTTAATGGTGGAGTGCAGCCACGCCGATATCTCATGCAATTCCCCTCAAAATAATCTCCTCGCATCAAGCCACCACGAAGCCAACATCGTCAGTCATGGATCTGTAGATCGTGAACAGTGACATCAATGGGATTGCAGTTCTTACAAGTGTCAAACGTTCTATTTTTTTTTGTTCCTTTGGTTCTTTTGATCTCGTGGCACCCGACCACCACCACCACGACCGTCATCCCTAGAAAGAATCGTCGTAAACTGAATGCGGATGACCCCATGCATCAATTTAGAGTCGCCCGGGGAATTTCCAAGAACGCCCACCGCAACAGGGACTCTCCATTTTCTCGATATGTCTACCGAACGCCGTTGGACCATTGATTCAACTCCTTTTATACACGTTATCATTAATCCTAGGATTTGCTCGTACAAAAACGATCTTCCCCTCTGGTAGCTTCTAGGAAAGCCATTAAATAGTGGGTGGCTATAAAAATATATAATAGTCCATTGGTTCCTCTGCCCTCGTCGATGAACGTGAGGTAAAAATCCAAGGGTTATTCATGGCGATGAAGAAACAGGAGTATAGAATTGCAGGTGGAGTCAGGGGAACTAGAAGCCATCGCCCTCAAACGTCTGGAAGAGACTATTCACCATATGGTCATCAAAAGAGCTACCCCCAGGACAGTCCAAATGTCCACTTTGCCCGTTTCAACGCTAGATGCTATCAATTCTCAGCATGGAGGTTGTACCATGGATGATCCGTAGCTTCCCAGTCCAAGCGGAAGCTCCCGTCTGTGCCAGCAACAGCAAAAGACTTTTTTTTTTTTTAAATATCTCAAATATGTTGCCACCATGGAAGTCACTGCACCAGACACGACTCGCACAACACCTACAAGACTCATCCCATAGATCACAACAGCATTGGGCCCGAACAGAGAACCAACAAATCTGTAACTAGAACCCTAAAAAAAATTAAAATGACCTCCCAAGTTTTAATATTTTTACCATCTGGTTTCTGATCCATCAAATGATGGAGAGCATACTCCCTCGGTAAAAAAAACATTAAAAAAAAATTGGGAAGAAAAAAAATCATGGGGGAGGGAGGATTTCCATGAGGGAAATCCCCCCTCAAGAGGTTTCACAGGGCAGGGAAAGCCCGCTCTGATACCAAATGTTAGGCCTTATATTAAATGAACAAATATGAGATGTATATTATTGAAGGCATAGTGCACTTTAACTCTAACAGTATGCAATCATATTGAACCATTATCTAGTAATTGGATCCACTCCATCATATGTATGAGTGGTTCTCGACTCTATTTTATTTTGTGTTTGAAGTTGTTCTACCCATAATTTAGTGTTTATCTCTGTGTCCTGAATTACTAATAATGTTCAACAATATGAGAAGGTATAAAGTTAGATTGGAAGGGTGAGAAAATTGTGAATAAAATATTTAATGCTATGGTGGTAGTTTTTATAGGGGATTGTATATTTACACTAGTTGAGGCTACTTGTGCCTCCTATACAAAGAATGTGGTAATTATTTCTAATGGTATATTAAATAGGGGACTAGATTCATGAGCGAGGTTAGGTGGTGGAGGTGGTTTTTTAGGCAAAGGATATTGAGGTGGTGGTATAATTTCATCATAAGAAGAGGTAGAAGGAATTACACCTATTACTCTCACATCTAACATTGGATCCTATATTATTGCGTCGAATAATGTAATATGTGTGCTAGTCCTATGCATACCTTGGTCTAATTGTTATCTTTTGACGATCTTATTGCCTCCATTTTCTTAGTGTTTGGATACTATTTTCACTTGGCTTTGTTTGTTGAATCAAAGGATTAGTCTTTTATAAACTTATTAGGGGGTTGCAAATATGACAAAAATTACCAAATCCTTTTGTTACTAGTTAATATAACTTATAGAGGGTTGCACAATAAAGTAAGAAATAAATAGGGTTAGAGATTAGGCTAAAAGTGGTGTGGATTGGAAAACATCAAAATACATGGTGTAGAGAGTCTCACAAATTAAATTTAGATTAAACAACCTAATAGACTGGCTTAGTGTCCTTTTGTTTTAAAATAACTAGTTATAATAAACTTTGAGCATTGTTAAGTCATTCTAGAACTAAAATAGTAAATCTAGAAAGAAAAATAACTATACCATAATTATCCATTCTTAGCTTTAACAGAAATGCTTAATTACTCAATGAGACATACATATATATTTTGTAAAAGACTTGAGAAAGAGGCCAGACAATAATTCAATATTTATTCAAAAGGTATATAGCCTAAATAATACAATTATACCAATTATAAATTCTAAAGAGCCAACCATTACAATGGATTACATTCTAGTATATATAAATTTACAAATACAATTAGTTATTCTATCATATTAGCTTGAAGAGTTGATTGTAGGTTTTATAGGATGCTACAACATGTGTGCTTTTATTTTGGCTTATTCTATTGCAACCAATCTAGCTTTATGGCACTAATGTGGCTTGCTCTTATTCTATTCTAAGGAGTAGCAACTATTGTGTCTTCATCTGGTGCATTGGATCTTCTGACATGTTCATTATACTTTAGTTGTTCCACTACTTCCTTAATAGTAGTAGTAAAGGTGTCAACTAGGATATCTTAGTGCTATTAATATTTTTTGATAGAATATTTAGCTTATTGAGAGTATTTTTAGGCAACCCGGCTAGGTCTAGTTCTCATCATGCAATACACACACTTTAGGATCCTCTTTCTATTTTATGTATCTTTCACTTACACTATATGCTTCATTGGGTACCAGGTGTTTTTTATCTCTGTCATATCTTTATGCACCTTATACTAACATTAGAATTCAAAATTTTTGATGCCTATTTAACCTTTTAGCTTGGTGAAGTCCTTTTCTGGATACCAAGTGTCGAATGCATTCCATGCCTTACAATTTTTTGATTTGTTCTTTTGTTGCGTTAGGTTTTTATGATACACTTGATGACATATGCATTTAAAATCATTTGGAATTACATTTTATGTATAACTAATATTTATTATATTCTATAGAGTTTGCTTCTATGTTGAGTGTTGGACTTCCATTCATACTTAGTTAAAATTTTGGTTCAATCATGTTGGATGTTTTTTCAAGTTATGCTAGAATTTTTATTCTACCTTGTTGACATCATCACTATTATTCTTCTAACCTACTTCTTGTCTTTATCCTTTGCTTCAATGTCAAATGTTAGATTTTTATTGCCCTTTTCCTGACATAAACACTCAAAATGTTCGAAAAGCTTTCTTACATAGTCGAAATTCTAGTTTGAACTTTCTTTCTCTCAACTTTCGTATGTTGGATATTTTGATACTTGGTATCATCACCTTAGATGTTTTGATAGCATTATACACTTAGAAAATATTTGCATATGTTCTACCTATCTTGTCTTTCTCTGATTTGGTGATTATTTTAGGTATTCAACAACCTCTCTTAACAAAAAATGGTAAGGTATTTTGTTGACAAAATTTATCTCCCTATCCATAGATAGATTTAGATGAAGAATTTTATCCACATTATTGGTGAATCATAGGAGGGTTTCTACTTGTAGAAGTGTTAGACCAATCTAGCCTTATCCACTTGGACCATGCAGTAAAAATAAAACAAAAATAAAATTCAAAATTTTCTTGCACAAGGGTTTACCTTTCAAATGCTTACTAATTCTAAATTTTTAGCTACACCATTGGTTTATTTTTTATTTCTAGAGTGTTTTGTATGTTTATTTTTGTTGAATATCTACTTGGGCTATTGAATGTTCTCCTGGCAGCTGAAATAGCCTATAAATTTTATCCCATGTCCTTTCATAGGGAACATTTATTGCTTTAAATTTGTAGAGTACCTTTTGTAGATGATAATAGTGGTCATAAAAAGGATCCTTATATCTTCATGTCAGTTCTAGTGGTACCATCCAATAGAAATTACCAGTATTTTATTTATCTTTTCTTGCCCCTTATATTGTCTATAGCTTCAAAATTGAGGCAAGGTAATTTACAATAGATAAATGCTAAATAAGGTCCCAAGAATATTCTATTAAAATTTGAATATAAAGATGTTTCCCTAAGGACTGGAGTCCAATCAACTACTAAATATCATTGATTTTTGTCTATTTGAGTGAGCAAGATACTATGCAATTATGGGGGCATGTGGAAGAGAAACAACCATGCTGAAAATGATGAGTAGAATTTTTTTTCTCTCTTTCAAATTTAAGGCAACTAATTGGTTATGAATTTGATAGCTTAAGAAATTAGCCTAGTCAAATAATACAAGGTTAGTAGCACTAGCCCTATCATAGTTGCACATATTAGTGACTACATATGCAAGGGATATTTGGTAATTATATACATACTCATCAAAATATAACCCTAAAATTACATATAGCATGGAAAAAACTATTTGTAGTTATCTCTAAATTTTCCAAGCTTAAGAGGCTTTTTTAGAAAATCTTTGGGAATTTCACCTATAAGCTTAGTCATGCAAGACTTGTAGGTATATTTGCTTAAATAACTTATTTATAGGATATATACCTTGATAGGAATGAATTCCATGGAGTAGCCTCAAGCCTGCTAAATGGCATTTTTACTTTCATATCCAACCCTTCATTGAAACTTTTCCACTTCATAATTATCATGATAATTGGGTCATGGATGTCTACCAAGCCATCTTGCAGCTCTTTTGTAATATTCTAATTATTTTTCCTTTTTTTCCCTAGCCATTTCACACAAATCTACTTCTTTTGTTAAGATGGGCACCGACAACTATATAGCTTTTTTTTTTTTTTTAAATAAAGGGGTAAAAATTTATTGATAAAAATTTTGGATTACAAAGTACAGCTGAGCCCCCACCCAGGACTCAAATAAGCAACAAGACAGGCTAAATCACCAGACAAGGTCAACTCCCAAAGAAAACCAAAAAAAAGCAAACCACATTAAGTCTGAACATCCTTATGGATCAACTCCCGTAGGTGTTGAGAATCCCCAGGCGGGAGACTCTCCCAATTATCAATACTCTGAGTATCCAATAGCTCAGAAGCCCTTTTGGCTAGGTAATCAGAAACCCCATTCCATTCCCTTGGAATGTGCACAAAGGATATAAATTCGAACTCTTCACTCATTCTAAGAATCTGAATGGTCACAAAGGCCAACTGCCAATTAACATCCTCCACTCTTTTGTTGTTTAAAATATTAACCAAAATTTGAGAGTCAGACTCGCAAAGAATCTTGCGCCAGCCAAGAGAAAACCCCCTTTGCAAGGCCTCAAGTATCGCCAGAGCTTCCATAATATTTTTGGAGTGAACACCTTTATAAATGGAAAAGAAAAAAATGACCACGCCAGCAGAATCTCTCCCAACACCACCAATTCTAGCATGTCCAGGATTGCCCCTTGACGACCCATCAGTATTAATTTTTAAAACTCCTCTAGGGTGCAGTCTCCATCTACCCTCTCTCCTAGCCTTCTTGCTAAGCTGAGGAATCCTACTAGGGCTAGAAGAATTCACACCAACCCCAAACAAACCAAGGGCCTGTCGAACCTTCTCCTCCCTAGAGTCCAAATGGGGGTTCACATCACATTTACTATGGATAGTTTCTTGAACCATACACAGGATCCTTTGCCAGATCTGTTGAACAACCAAATGACTTCCCTAGAAAATGCGACAGTTTCGTTCGAGCCAAATCTGCCAGATGATGCAGGAAGGGCCCAAATTCAATGCCATTTGGAGGAAGGGGGCCTTGGCTGGAGGTCTACTCAGACTACTCCAAAACTCCACCAGGGAGAGCACATGAAAACAAGGATGGTTCCAGGCACTCCACCAACAGTGCCAAATGTCTCTGGCAAGGGAGCATTGGAAAAATAAATGAGAAGAGTCATCCTCATTCTTACCACAAAGGACACATAAAGAGGGACCCTGAGATCCCCTCTTCCTCAAGTTATACCAAGTGAGGCATTTATTACGAGCTACCGACCCCAGAGAAAAAAGTTACATTTCGGCCAAGCAAATCTATTCCACACCTTTTTCCACCATGTGACAGGGAGACTCCCGAACTTTTGCTTATCAAGAACTTGATAACCATAGGCTATAGAGTAGGTTCCCTTGGGATTAGGGTTCCAAGCCAGAATGTCTTTATCCCTCAATGAAGAATAGTACCTCCCTGCAATAATAAGAGCAAGCACATCTCTATCCTCGGCCAATCCCCCTTGGGGCCATTCTTGCGGATATTTCCATTTGTACATCTCCATATTTCCAAAATACTATATTTTTTTAAAGTCCTCCACATGAGACCAACCCGCTTCCAAGAAACAAATGCTTAGGGAATGTAACCTGGGATATTGAGTCAAGATAGGAGGGTGGCCATCCCAAGAATCCTCCCAAAAAAGAACATCTGATCCTCGATTGTAAATCCAGAACAAACCCTTCTTAATTAGTGTCATTTGATAAAATATCAAGGTTCACCTGTAGTGAAGAACATCTCTGTCAGATTTCTAGCTTATTAAGGTGAAAGTCTAACTGGAGACATGAAATTTTTTAGAACGCGATAATGGGGAAAAATTGCTCTGCTAGGGTTTGATGAGGAAAGCTGCTTTGCTGGAATTTTTTTGAGACATATCTGGTGGGCTCTGCGAGGATGGCAGCAGTTTTTGGAGGTATGAACAACTGGAGGAATGTAGTGATGGCATCAGGTCCGTCACAGAGCGTGCATGCTAGGGCTGGTATTTCTTTTAAAAATGATTGGAAGGAACATGATTTCCCATTGCATGCTAGGAATCGCTTGTTAAATAACAATGGATGTTTGGAACGATGTGAAGCCAGGCCGGTTCTAGTGGTTCAACTAAACTCGGTGGTAGAAGATGTGGAGTATTTAACCAAACATGCACTTATTGGTAAATTTATGGGCATCCAAATTTCTCTTCCCTTTGTGGAGGCTTGGGTTAGGAAGACTTGGAACCCTGAAGGTGATGTGGAGGTGATGCTGAGTGCAAACAACTATTTTATGGTGGTTTTTTCTTGTCTTACGGATTGTAACAAAGCATTTGAAGGAGGTCCCTATTTCTGTAACCAAGCGGGACTCTTTCTTAAACCCTGGCATGTGGGTTTCAACCCATCAGAGGAGCGGCCATCACGGGTTTCGGTGTGGGTTCGGCTTCCATGGCTCCCATTGGAATTTTGGAGAAATGACATCTTGCATATGATTGCCCTTCTACTTGGGAAGCCGGTTGGGCCGTCACGACAGACGCTGGATAAAAAGGTAATCTCTGTTGCCCGTATCTGTGTTGAAATTAATTTAAACAATCCTATTCCAGATTCTATTGAAATACAGTTCGGATCAACCACATGGGTTCAAAAACTTGACTATGAAGCTCTTCCATTTTGTTGCCGAATTTGCCATGAATATGGCCACTTACAAAGAAAATGCCCTAAGTTTGTCCTGCCTGTGGCTTCAAATCCTGGGCCCTCTCGAGCTATACAAAATATGGATAAAGGAAAAGCCCCGATAAAGGAGGGGGGTCAGGATAAGGAAGGCTTTGTTACGGTAAAACCTCGAAACAAAGGAAGAAAGGCAAAAAGAGATATTAAGGACAACCAGCTAGATGCTCAGCTCAACTGTTTTGAAATTCTAGAGAATCTTGATCAGTGCGTGGAGATACCTGAAACATCGCTACCTATTATAGATATAACAAGACCAAATCAGTTGTCTCTTCATGAGGTGGAACCAAGGGAACCAGATATAGGGGGTTTAAATGAAAAACAGAGGGCTTTGGTTTCGAGTATAGGTGATATGGTTGGCCCTAGCCCTGGAAGTGAAGTTATCTTAGAAAATGGCACAAATTTAGATATGCCCTCTCCTACCCAGGCACTGATGCAGTCATCCATGGACTGTAAAACTCCTACGGTGCTGGGATTGCAGCATAAAATAATTAAAAAAATTGCTTCAGATAAGAATATGAAGGTGGGTCGGAAGAAAGACTAGGATAAAATTAAGTTAATGGGGGAGACTTTGGTAGAGTCAGGTTTTGTGAGAACATTGGAATCCCATTTTTATAACCCCCAAAAATGATTATACTTTCATGGAATGTAATGGGGTTGAACAACATCCCCAGATAAAAAGTTGTTCATGATTTGATTCGTGTTCATTCTCCGGATGTGGTTTTTATTCAGGAGAATAAATTAGCTATTGATAGTTTGTTCAATATTGCTCCCAAGTTGTGGAGAAAGGGGAAATGTCAGTGTATTGGTGCATGTGGATATCTTGGTGGCCTTGCTTGTTTATGGGATCCGAGTTAAGATCTCTCCTCTTACCTGGATTTCTAGCAGGTGGTCTATTTCGATGATCGGGCATGATAATGAATCTGGTGAGACCATCCTACTTACAAACGTGTATGCTCCTATTGATTACAATGGTAAAGTGAATTTATGGGAGCACATTGGATTTGTGAGAAGTCTGGCTCCCCTGTACCCATGGATTTTGGCTAGAGACTTCAATTCTATCACTTGTCTGGAGGAAAAACATGGTGGGATTGATCATCTTGAGCCTTTTTCTTCTGTCTTCAATGCTCATATCCGGGCCTTGAACTTGGTTGAAATCAAGCCGGATAATGGGATATTTACCTGGCATAATAGAAGATGTGGGGAATATTCCATTTCAGAGGAAGCTTGGATAGGTTTTCGATCTCTAGTTTTTGGATTGGCAATAATAGAAGCACCAGTTCTGTGATTCTGGAGGGTAGAGGATCTGATCATTGGCCTATCAAACTCTATGCTCTAGAGTTAGGGCTAAAAAAGAATCCCTCATTTAAGTTTCAACTTATGTGGTTGCGAGATCCTAAGCTTCATGATTTCATGCGAGGCTGGTGGACTAATGGCAAACCTCCTCATGGCACCGCTATGTACTCCTTTATGCAGCGACTTCAATTTGTTAAGCATAAATTGAAGAGATGGAATAGACTAAATTTTGGGAACCTTTCCTTGGCTAAGCTACAGCTCTTAGGAGGGTGGAAGAAGCCTCAAGGAAGATTAGAGATCAAGGACTCACAGAGGAGCTTCTTGTTGAGGAATCTGAGGCTGTAAAAGACTTTGCTGAATGGGAACTGAGGGAAGAAATTTTTTGGAAATAAAAAGCTCGAGTAGATTGGCTTTAGGAATGGGATAGGAACACAACCTTCTTTTATAACTCTGTTAAGGCTCGTCGTAATGGTAACCTGATTACCTCTCTTGTTAATTCTCAGGGTGCCCTGCTTTCTTCTTTCAGGGATATTTCAGAAGAGACTAAGAGGTATTTTTCCTTTCTCTTCAAGGAGGATGCCCTCTCAGATGATGAGGAAGAAAAACTTATTCTAAACTGTAATCCCTCGATTGTTTCTAGAGAGATGAAAGAGCACTTGATGGGTCCAATTTCCCTTGAGGAGCTGAAAAGTGTTGTATTCAAGATGAAAAAGGGGAAAGCCCCGGGTCCGGATGGATTCCCAATTGATTTTTATCAAGAGTTTTGGGAGTTAATAAAATTTGACCTTTTGGAGGTGGTCCGTGAGTCCCAAAAGAACAAACAGATGCTAAGGGCCCTAAATGCTACCTTTGTGGTGCTTATTTCCAAGAAAGAGGGAGCGAATTCCCTGGATATGTTTAGGCCTATTGCTCTCTGTAATGTTGTATATAAGATCATCACAAAAATTATTCTTTGAGAGGTTGAAGATATGGTTGAGCAAAATCATCTTTGAGGAGCAAGGTGGGTTTGTTGCTGGACGACAAATCATGGATGGGGTTGTTATTGCTACAGAAGCTATTCACTCAATGGAAACTTCTAAGGAGAAAACTATGTTCATTAAGTTGGACATGGCAAAATCCTATGACAGAGTTAGATGGTCCTTTCTTCAAAAATTTCTTGCTACTTTTGGCTTTGAGGAGGAATGGATTAGATGGGTGATGAGTTGTATTTCTTCTTCCTCATTCTCTATTCTTGTTAATAACAAGACATCGGAGTTGTTTGAGGCCTCAAGGGGATTGAGGCAAGGATATCCTCTATCTCCTTATTTGTTTATCATTATGGCAGAAGGTTTGTGCATATTACTTAAGTCTCAGGTCAGGCATGGTCTCATTCAGGGGTGGAAGTGGGATAACAGTTTGCCACCTCTTTCCCACCTTTAATTTGTTGATGATACTGCTTTTTTGGGAGTTGCCACTATCAAGGAAGCTGGTAACATTAGACGATCTCTTGAAATATATCTTGGTGCTTACGGACGAGGTGATTAATGAGGAGAAGTCCTTTATTTTCTTCTTCAATACCCCCCCTCTTATTCAAGCCAGGATTGCTCGCATTCTAAGATTCCAGGTCGAGACTCCCCCCTTCATTTATCTTGGGATCCTGATTTCATCTCATCCTCTACCTAGATCTTCTTGGAAGTCTATACTTGATAAGTTTAGAAGGAAGGTAAATCACTAGACTGTCAGATGGCTATCCTATGTAGGTAGAGTATTGCTTTTAAAATCTGTTATTCAAGCTTTACCCATTTACAGATGTTTTGTGCAAACAACTCCTTCTCGTTTCATCAAGGACATGGATGCTTTGTCAAGATAGTTTTTGTGGTCTGGCAAACTTGATCAATCTAAATTGATTTTGGTTAGATGGGATTCCATTTGTAGGCCAGTTCAAGAGGGAGGCCTTGGGTTGCGACAGGAAAATCTTTCTGGGCAAGCTTTGGCTGCGAAACTTTATTGGATATGGTGTACCTCTCAAGATCATATTTGGGCTAAAATATTATCTTATAAATACTTGAGAGGTATTTCTGAGGTAGATATCCCTAGATCCAGTTTGGTTGGGAAAGGTTCTATTATCTGGGACACTCTGAAAAGAGGAGCTAATTTAAATATATAGCTTTCTTCCTTCATAGGTTCCTTCAACAATTTTTGCAAAATGCACAATAATTATGTAGTATTTCCCCCATAAAATAAAAGCATGAATGCATATTTCCTCATACTGACCCTACTTATATAACAATAAATGCATGTAGTGAATGGTCATTGCTAATTAAATGCTAGGGATTGCACGTGTTCAACTTCTATGGCAAAATATATCATGTAACTACAAGTTTGTGTAAGCATTTGTAACACATGTTCTTTATCAAGACTACCAATATTTTGGGCCAATGATATTGCTTAGAATTTAAAATTTTCTGGTTTCTAAGCACAATCCTTAGCCAATCAAAAAAAATTGTTTACAAAGTGTTACTATCACTATTGCCACTATGAGATTATTTACACATGTCACTTTTTACATATGTACACATGAGTGACATACTCTTCAATGCATAATGCTTTATGTATTGACATTTCATTGAAATTGGTAAAATATGACCATTTATATCTTGTAACTCATATTAATTTAACTCTTTTTTGGTTTTGCATGATTATATATGACCATTTCTTAAGACTAGATATGGGCTAGACCATAATAATTCTATATTTTCATGCTTTGTTGGTTTTGCATGATTGAATTCCACTTAAGCACTAAGTCCCCATGCATAAAGGATTTCAATTATGATTTCTTATCAAACCACCACTTCATAGTCACTTGGTGCTGATGGAATCATTATAGGCATTTTCTCTTTTTGCTCTAACTATAATAGTTTTGACATTATTTTTTTAATTGGTCCAACATCATCTAATTTTTACTGGTCAATACATTTCAATGCATTTAATCCAAGATTAATTTATAATATGACTTATTTCCTATAAACAAAAGTGTATGGAATAGTCTTGAAATATTTTTTATTATAATTTTGTCCACCCATAACACTTTGTTTAGCATTAAATATCAACTTTTCTAATTATCACAAATATTTCACTTAATTATCCTCGTTCAATTTTTATTGGTGGACTCTGCCGGTCCATTTACTTAATGATGTCTTCCATTAAGTTCCATATTACCTTAAAAAACCATACTTTTTACTCCTGTGAATTCTCTATAATTATTGGACACTATTGTAGCAAGGATTCCAAACTTGGTGATCTATTGTTTCTAGAAATTCTATAATAGAGTCTTGATTCCCATGTTTGGTTGCCTCTACTTCATACCACTTAGTGAAATATTCAATTATTGCAATATAAATTTTTTTATTGTAGAAGAATTTAGGTTGATAACCCAATAAATTGTAAACCCCATTGCTAAAAGGTCTCTTTTAAAATAATTAGTTATAGGGGCATTGTCAGATTCTTACTTTTGCTAGTAAATCTTTGACATTTGTTAGAACCATTAGCTATATTAAAAACTTAAAAAATGAGTGTAGGCCAATAATATCTAGATCTAATAATTTTAGTAGTCATAGCCTATTTGAAATAGTGTCCTCCTAAGAAGCCAACATGAAACTCCCTTAATATATATTCTACCTTTTTTCGTTATACTCATCTCAACAATACACCATCAATTTTTGTTTGGTAGAAAATATATTTAATTAAACTATAGTTCAAATATTACAATATATACCTATTCCTCTAAGATGCTATAAACCCATCTAGACACTTACTAGTTTGAAGAAAGTGGATCAACTAATTTATCCAAGTGTTTGGCTCTATCTAGGCCTCATTTGATTGATGTCCTTTTTGTTGTTCAATCAAAAAATTAGAGTCTAGGGCTGTAGAGTTTTATAATTCTTCATAGAATGCTCTCCCTTTGACTAACTTATTCATCTTAATATCTATGTCATACTATTATATCATTGTGATTCAACCAACTCATTTTTTTCCTGGTTCTCCTTGCACTACAAAGCTTTAGATATTAGGGTGTGCTACATACAAAAATGTTTTGCTCTGAGAAATGTAGTGTCTCAACTTTTTTAGTGACTTCATGAAGGAAAACACTTTTTTCTCTATAAAATTATATCATTCTTCGTGGTCATGTAGAGTTTGGCTCAAAAAAGCTATCGATCACTCATTATGATCTTTATTTTTTGAGTGAGCACAATAATGTAGGTTTCTTCTGCTCAAAATACATAGAGAATGAAATATCTCTTATAATATGGATTAGCTAATACTAGGACTTTGGTCATAACTTCATTTATGATCTCAAAGTGTCCCTTCTAGATTCTATTCAACAATTTTGGTGCCCCACAACTCACATCTTCCTAAAGGTGCTACAAATCAAAACTATCATTTTTATTAGGTTAAATACAATGAGTAAAATTCATGAGCCAACAAAAATGTAACTTTGCTAACCAATCCTCTATTGTCGAAACAACAACACTGGGTTGACATTCAAACACCTAGAACAACAACACTGACTTCTAAATTGGAGACTGCAATAGATAACAAAACAAAATATTCTTTTCAAATAACCTACTCTATAGTTCTCTACAAAAATAGCTAAAATAACAAAGATCATCTATGCTAGATAACAAGGCAAAGTAGGCTTAAGAAATAAAACTAACCTCCTGACACTAGTCCCTATCCAAGCTATATAGGTTAGAAAACTCAAGGTAACCATGGCAAGACCTCTTAGGAATGATTAACTCAACAAATCAAAACAATTCCACCCAAAAGCAAACAAAAATGAAGATACGTCCAATTAAAAACATTGATTAAAAATAAATCTTAATATCAAGCACCTAAAAAGAAACAATATCATAAAGCATTAATTCACTAAATGTAACTCATGAGGATAAATACCTCTATCTAAAAACATCCTAGATGATGCTCTTTCATTAAATATTTCATTCCTTGCTCTTTGCTTTTGCTAGCTCAAAACATGGAAATCTCTTTTCCATATAATCTCTAGAAAGCCCTCTCCCAAGAAAGAGAGATATCAATGCAAAAAAAAACTTCTTACATGCCAAAAGAGTAATATCTCATCTACATTACAAGAAGATTTCAAAGTTGCTAGTGAAACAATGTTCCACTAATTATATCTTGCCAACATTGTGGCTTTAACTATCCATGAGTTACCTTAATATTAAAGCTACATTAATACTATCACCTATAGATCTAGATTTTTTAATAATTAATTCCATTGATTTCTTCTAATATCAGTGTGATTCACCAACATTAGTATTATATTCAAATATTGAATGTTAATAGTAATTACTAACATCGATAATAATTTTTAAGTATTAATGATAAATATTTAACTTGATAAAATTATAAATCAAACAATTTTCATATTCCAACACATGCATGAATGCATTACAAAACCAATATCCCAATTGATAATATGCACAAAACATTCTATTTTCTTAGTAGGAGGTTCTACAATAACTATAACATTATCACCTACCTACTGAGGATGACTCTTGATTTTAGGGACCTCCTTGCCTGATGGTGTATTTTATCAAATACAAAAAATATGCAATGCATCTATATGAGGGTATTCTTTTACCCTTGAGTTGTTGATGAGAATTTCTTCCATCATTTCTCTTTTTCTCTCAACTCTAGTGGTTGTCCCATACTAATCCACCTACAAGAGTACCTGGTCTTAAAACTACAAATTTTATTAGTAGTACAATATTGTAAAAGTAGTACAATCAAAGCATAAAGTGCAACTATCAACCCATATTGATAACATAAAATGATATTATGCATTAGATATCCATACATTAATACATAATCAAGTATCAAGAACAAGTCCTGCCAAAAAGGGTCGATATATACTCCCCTCCTTAAACTAGACACAATACCCTTTGTTCCTTGAAAAACACAAGATTATACTGAGAGGGGGGGTGAACAGTATAAGACCACTTTTTATTTTATTTCCAAATCAATAATAATTAATATCCTTAATTGCAATAACCAAATATAGCAGTGTGCATTAATAACTTAGATAGCAGTAGTAACCAAGAGCACAAGTCACCACACACAATTGAGACACAATATTTAATGTGGTTCCCCCAATGTAGGGTACTCCACAAGTTGATCTCCTTATAATATTTCATACAGAAATATCCAATACAATGATTTATTTGATCTGCTCAAAGCTAGGCAATAACAAGTTCACACATAACTTTTCCAAATATGAATAACAAGCTCATACATAACTTGTCCAAATCTGAATAACAAGCTCACACAAAACTTGTCCAAATCTGAATAACAAGTTCACACAAAACTTGTCCAAAATTGAATAACAAGCTCACACAGAACTTGTCAAAATCTGAATAACAAGCTCACACAAAACTTGTCCAAATATGCTCTAGCAAGTGCACCAAGAACTTGCCCAAAATTGCTTCAACAAGCTCACTAAGAACTTGTCCAAATATGCTATAGCAAGCTCACCAAGAACTTGTCCAAAACTGTCCCAAATATGTCCACAAATCTGCCCACAAATCTGCACAAAAACTTTCCACAAAGATTTCTCAAAACTGTCCACAAATGCCTTCTCAAAGTCTCAATCAATCATGCTTAAGTAGCACTTAAATATTGAAAGCACGAGGATACGAAAACAAAAAGGAAATGCCAAGATGCGATGTAAACGAAACTAAACTTAACGCTAAATCCTACGAACTGAAATGCATGAAAGGAGAGAAACATAAACGCATTGAAACAAGGTATAAAAGCGAATATGGAGTACAACCCTTTTTATTAATATGCTTTAGAACCCAGTTACAATCCGTCTCCTCCCTTTTCAGGGGCTAGGAGCGTTAAATATGTTCTTGTCACATCAACAGATGGTATTCCTTCTTCCGCGTGCCCACATGTAGAATGGGCGGACCAAACGTCACCGCCGCTTGCGTTGATGAGTCTTGACTCCTTGCTGCTCCTCTAATGTCGAGATCCTACGTTCAAGGAAACAAAAAATAGTCAGTAGCACCTGTAGATAAAATGAAACATGCAATCCCCAAGCCTACGATTAGTGCATGCAAAAAATAAATAAAATGATAACTAAATAGCATCAGAATGATCTAAAAATTTAATAGAAGCATGAGGACATTACCAGGAGGGCACTACAAATGGAACAGTCAGAAAATTTACCATGGATTTCTAATCGCTCCGGGGTGGGACGATTAGACCTACAACAAAATGTCAGAAAGCATTGTCCCAAATGTCACATCCGGGAAGCTCCAAATCACCTGCAAAGTTGGGGGTTAGGTAAAATGGGGTATTTTGGAAAGACCTAGAAGGTCAGATTTTTCCAATTCGGCCTCTATCATCAGGAATTTGATGATGCTACCTACATGTTAGCAAAAGCGAGAAATGACAAAAACATGATCAAAATAGCTCAAAATGATGTGAAATTTGAATGACAACCTATCTAAGCAACATAGAATCAGATGCAAAAATAATATAAAGGAAATCTACTATAGATTTCTAATCACTCCGGGGTGGGGCGATTAGGACTACAGTAGTGCGGGGGGCACCCGAGGGCAGGACGCCCATCGTTTGGGGCCCGATTTCGGCACCAATCCACTTGGGATGGGTCCAAAACCTCTTGTGGGGTGTTGTCAATAAATTTGGTAGGATGTTATGGCCAAATGTCAGGTTTTGGTTCCAGATTTGCGCTTCCAATAATCACCCAATGACCTCCCTTCCAAAAGAGATCAAGGATGTGAAAGGCACAAATCAAAAGGTGTGAGGATGTAAAATGGTAGCACTTCATTGCTCAAAATGCTCCTTCTCTCTATATTTTTGGGGTGAGAAGACTCACCATTTTATAGACCTGACGGTCTCTTTGGATGAGCATGCAGAGGCACCACTTGGCAATCATGCCTTCCTAGGGGGAGAAGATTCCTCCCTGATTAGGGGCTCCATGACTGCCCTTGTAACTGCCTCTAGCGCTCAAAAATGCTCACTCACACTCCCATGCAATGAAGGAAGAGTTAAGTGGTGGATCTGAGCTGCCATTTGTCAAGATTTGACTTTTTCCCGTCAAACCTGCTATTCGCCCCACCCTAGAGCGAATACTGCTAATCGTCCCTGGGTGGAACGAATACCAGTTTGTAATCATCCCTGGGTGGAACGAGTAGAGAGCAGAGTGCCTGAAAGGTGCCAAATTGACCTCTGACCTTCCAAAACTATTGTGTGAGTGGTTAGGACCACTGTTTAACCTCTGGGGGCTGCCCTGGGGCTGTGTGTGTCAATGCGATCAGTGTTTGCAGTCACATAATCGGATTGGTGTTATTTTGGTGTCTACAGATGCCCCTTTTTGGGATGCGCTGTGCATGGCGCAGTGCTGAGCAAAAATAGATAACCAAAGCACTAATGATTAGGGTTTCTCAATAACCTAACCAACTTTTGATGCCCCAAGTATGGAAAGGGCATGCATTCTTGAATCCTTGCTTCTGACGAGCTAAGGAACTTAATTCAAGTGTTAACCTTTTTTGGTGAGGTGTTACTTGAGCTTGGACATTGATCAGTCATGAATAGGCAAAGGGCGCAACCTTTTGTCTATGGGAACCTTGAGTTCATGATTCATGAATGCCAAGTGTTTGATCAGCTTGTGATTATTGCTTGTTTACTGCCCCAAGCAGGAGCGTGATTGTCTTTGTCAATGATTCTTTGAATGCATGCCATTTCCTTAATTGGGTGTGTATTTGTTGATTGGTGACTAAGTGTGACTACCCCCTCAAGCGATGAATCGATGAGGGAATGACCTACATGAGAAAAGTGATGAGTCACTTGACCCAAGATGACTTATGTAAGGGTGCCTTTCAGTTGTTTATCTTTGAATGTGTGTGCAGTTTCTCAACATTTAGACCTATTTTTGGTGGGTGTTTAACCCTTTTGGTGATGTCGTTTGGAGATGAAATTCTCGAAAATCCGTCCTCCCGTGGAGTGGTCCGGCTATGGTAGCCTTCTTAGGGAGTAGGATAGTGAGGATTTGTGACCCGACGTCTGTTTTGTATGCCAAGAAGTAGAGGCACAAATGGCGCCTTGTTCGGCAATGTTATTGCTATTTTTGGGTGGGTTTGGACCCTTTTTGGGATGTCGTTTGGGGATGAAATTCTTGACAATCCGTCCTCCCGTGGAGTGGTCCGGCTATGGTAGCCTTCTTAGGGAGTAGGATAGTGAGGATTTGTGACCCCGACGTCTATTTTGCATGCCCAAAATGTCAAGTGCAAAAGCACTCTTATTGGACAATTTTATTGCTTGTTTTTGTGCATTTTGGTGCAGTTTTTGTTGTTTTTGCAATTTTTGCTCTGTAATCGTCCCTGGGTGGGGCGAATACCAGTTTTGTAATCGTCCTAGGGTGGGATGAGTGCTAACTAGAGTGCTCATCCTAGGGTGGAATGATTACAGGCCTAAAAGCCTATTTAAGGGCCAAAACTAGGGTTTGGGCTCATTTGCATTCGATTTTTTTGGCGATTTGGAGCTCTGAGGAGGAGGAGGTCGATTCTACGAAGCGAAGCGCTACAAATTTTCCTGACACCATGAGTTCATGAACCGGATCGAGTGGCGGAGCCGAAGCGAGACCGGTAAGTGCTCCTCTTCGTTATTTGCTTTTGTTTTATGTTACAGTTTTAAAATCGTAATTTATTTTGAATTTGTTTTTCCGTTTAAACTAAGGTAAAACCCTAGGCTAAAAAGAAATGTTTTTTATTTTTTGTTTGTATGTTTGTTAAGGTTATAAGAAACCCTAGGTTTAAATGTGATGTTTTTATTGTTTTAAAACTAAAACCCTAGGTTAAACTGAGAGCAAAACCCTAGCTTAGAAAAATTGTTTTAATTTAAATTTTTGTATTTTTGTTTAAAAAACCTAGATTTAAATGAGTTCTTGTTTTGTTTTGTTTTGAAACTAAAACCCTAGGTTAAACTTAGAGAAAAACCTAGCTTTAGAAAAATTGTTTTTATTCTGATTTTTTGTATGTGAACTTCAGTTATAAACCCGAGGTTAACAAAAATTGTTATTTTGATTTTGATTTGTTTTGTTTTTATTTATCAGTTTAAACGTAGAGTTAAAAACCCTAGGTATGACAAACTATTTTTGAAATTTGTTGTGTTTATATATGGTTTAAACGTGAGAGTTAAAAACCCTAGGTAAAATTTTTTTGTTTATTCTAAACTAGAGTTAAAAACCCTAGGTAAAAATTTGTTTTTAATGTTAAATTTAAAATTTAAAAAATATAGAAATAGAGTTAAAAACCCTAGATGAAAATTGTTTTTGTTTTTATCTGGTTTAAAGTAGAGTTAAAAACCCTAGACAAATTTAAAATTTAATTATATTTTTGAATTTTGTTGTATCGTTATTTGTTTGTTTTTAGTTGTACATTGTTTTATGCATTGTTGTATATTCATGTTATTGTTGTACAGTTTATCATGTTTTTAATGTTTTTGTTTTGTTTTCTTTTGCAGTTGTGAAGAGCTGATACCGTGTGCCTACGGTTTTCTCTGAAGCGTGGGAGGCATTGACTTTGGCTGATTGGGAGTGGCTTGATGCCCTTGGGCTCAAGCATGTGACTCGGCTAGAGCCTATGGTGGGGGATCGGGCCTATCTGACGGCCTGATCAACTTATGGGATCCTTGCACCAATACCTTCCATCTCCCAATAGGGGAGATGATGGTGATGCTTGAGGATGTCTATCGAATTCTATGGATTTTGATAGATGGACTTCCTATTCGGACTACTTCGTGTGATCAGTGAACAAGTGCTGACATGATGCTTCGGTCATGGGGAGGAGTTGGGTGTGGACAGCCTAGTGGAGAGGGTAGAGGGTGACTGCCAGATTGGTGGCATTTTGGTACGATGGTGGCTAGAGAGGGGCATGTTGGGAGTGAGGCATGCATTATTGATGAGCCTCATTTCCAACATGTTGTTGCTCGACTCTTTGGGTGCGAGGTTCTCGTGGAACCTGTTGGAGGTGGTCTTCAGGTTGGTGGAGTGTCCAACCACAGAGCCCCTAATTATGAGATGGGGTCAGACACTACTGGCATAGCTCTATGATGAGTTGTACGAGGTCCTCTAGAGGTGGAAGGGTATTGGATGTAGTTATCTATTGTAGTTTGGGCTTGGCAGCACATAGCTGTGGAGAGGCCGTGGGGTTGTCATGGATGACTCGGGTAGAGATGGTTGATAGAGAGATAGGGTATGTGGCTCTATGGCGTAGGTCTGAGGAGCAGGGATAGAGTCGATGGTGGGAGGTGTCGTAGGGCACTATGTCGATGCCTTCACTTGGCTTGCTCTAGGGAGGTTTTCTGGTGCCCATATTGGGATTGTCTAGCTTGGCTTGAGGTTGGAGAGTGGCTTCGATGGGTGGCAGGGGAGATGGCTGATTGGGCGACATGGGACCGAGCAGGAGTACTTCTCGTATGTCCGAGTGACATGATAGTTTGGGGTGCACTAGGGGTTGCCTGGTGAGCCTTTGATCTATCGACATTGGGGTGACGAGAGGACTCTGGACTAGTCGATCATTGCGCCATTGGGTGAGGATTCGGATACAGTGATTGATGTCCTAGATGTGGACGACGTCGGGGTGACCACGGAGTATGACCAGTGGTGGACTTTGTGGTGGTGGCGAGGCGAGGGGCCTCTAGGGGGTATAGAGGCGACAGGGTGGTGAGGATGTAGAGGCATCAGGAGAGGGTTGGGGGTTTCGTTGGAGGATGCGGACATGGTAGAGGTGGATAGCTTTGGGGGGATGATTTTGGGGTTCTAGAGCAGCCAGATATGTAGGACGTCCTAGAGTAGTGGGAGCCAGAGCAGGCTACCATTTTGGAGATGTCGATGCCTCAGGCAGTCTCGAAGGATATGGAGGTAGGGTTGCATGCTGAGATAGCATGATTGGAGGGGCTACTCTGGAGATGGGATGAGGAGCTCGGGGATGCGCTGTAGGAGAGGGATCTCCTATGGACGTAGTTGGTGGAGAGGGAGAATGCATTTGCTGTACCATCGATGGGATGGGGATACAGATGCTGCATGGGAGATGGATCTCCTATGGACGTAGCTGGTGCAGCATGATGAGAACTTGGTGATGGTTCATCAGTGGGAGATGGACTTGATTCGACATCGGTTTGAGCTGGAGGTAGAGATTATCCACCTCGATGGGTGGATCCCTATGGTTAGTGGAGGTGGATCATCGCGTCGCATGAGAGGGAGCGATACTAAGTAGTCAGCATCCTCTCGATGTAGGTGATTGGATGAGGGAGGCGCTAGTAGGCATGATGCGAGGGCTAGCAATAGCCACCCTGAGGGGTCCCATAGGACCCACACCATGGGGGGTAGTTCTCGTCGCACCGATCCTACGTGATCATGGTGGCCGATGCCCTAGGCTTGGGGGTTTTTGAGCTTTTGCCTTTTTGCGAGGTCAGAGGACCGGTTTATTGTAGCTTATGGGCATTTTTGATGATATATATATATAAGATGACTTTCTTTTGTTTATACACGTGTTGTGATTTGATTTTATGCATAGTGACTGATGTTTGATGGATGCATGTTAATTTACATTATGTATGGATATTTTGCGATGAATGCTAATGTTTCTAATTTATATGATATGCAAATGGAATGGATGAATTGAATTTGTGATTTTTGGTGGTGGCACCATAGACTATTTAGAACTTATGGCTTTTTTTCCTAGGCGATTGCTGTGGTAAATGACTTTTTATGTATACATGTTTTTTTGTATTTTTGATGGCGATGCAAGGATGAAAGATATCACAGTTGGTTTAGAATGTAGTTAAGGTTTTCTGAGACTCAGATGTTTTAACTAACTAGCCAAGACTGTACTTTTATCTTACAAGACTTTTGAACAAGGTATGAATCCGACTTGTCTTTGACCAAGTTATTTCACATCCTTGTGTGTGCAATTGAGTTTGTTTATGTGGTATTTGTCAGGATACCGCCAGTGCCAGATAGGCTGTCAACCAAACCTGTACTGAGGATCACCTAATTAGCTCCACTAACTCCTTTGTTGTATTTAGTCAGATTAATCTATGGTGCTATCTAGGATACCATAAGCTAGCTCATCCACATGCAAACATTGATCTGCACACAAGTTAATGTGATAGATATATCGTCATGCGGGAGGTTTGCCACCAGTGACCGATAGGTTATCCACCAAACCGATACTGAGGTTTACCTCATGACCTTCTGAATGCTGAGAGTTCCAGGGATTCAAGTTCGACTCCCTTCTTTTCTTCAATTGTATTGGGATACTTGCTCTTCTATAGTGATAAAAATCATTGTTTATTTTTGTTTTTTCTTTTGAGCAAGGGATTTGAATATTGAGTGATGAGAATCACTATTGTATGTGCTTTTTGATGTATGCACTTTGGTTGTGATGTCAAATTTTTTGGAGTTTTGACTTTTGCAAATTTTTGATGTTTTGCAACTTTTTGAGAACTTGGGATTCTTGGGGAATTGGGTAGGGAAGATGCTTGTCCTTTTGCCAACTCTCAGCATTCTTGGGGTCATTCGCATAGGGGGATGAGCAAGATAACCTTTTCACTAGATGGTATCCTGGATTGCTTTGCAGGTTTCATCTTTCGTTCACACAACTTGGGAATTTTTATGTGTTTTAACTTGTGTTGGGATGCTACGTAACAAGGTGTGATCCAAGTAGAACTCTACCTTTGTAAAATCTGTCTGACTTTGTACAGTATTTGGCTAGAAAGCTAATGATAGTTGAATGACAAAAACTCTTGATACATTTAGAAGACAACTGACTATGATATGGTGAAAATATGTGAATGGCATTTATTTTTGATGGACTATTTATAGAGTGGAGAAATGTGGAAAATGATGGATTTGTCGAGTAATTACAGTCTATGGTGCCTTTGACCTGTATGACCAACAAATATGCAATGTATGGATGTGATGCTTAATGCAACTATTATTTTTGTGTTTTTGATTGATTGATTTTTTTGTGAGTATGAAGATGAGATGCAAAAGAGATTCTTTATTGTTGTGATGATTTTGAGTATGCATGGAAATGAGATGCAAATTTTTGTTATTTTTGATGATTTTATTGTTTTTGAATTTTCTTATTTTTGACCAAGCGATTGTGGGAGCCCTTGGAGCTTTTGGTTTGACCAAAGGGATGATGGGTACCTTTGGGGCATTTTGGTTTGACCAAAGGGTTTGTGGGCACCTTTGGGGCATTTTTGGGTTGACCAAGTGATTGTGAGAATCCTTGGAGCTTTTGGTTTGACCAAAGGGATTATGGGTACCTTTGGGGCATTTTGGGGTTGACCAAGCGATTATGAGAATCCTTGGAGCTTTTGGGTTTGACCAAGTGATTATGGGAATCCTTGGAGCATTTTGGGGTTGACCAAGCGATTATGAGAATCCTTGGAGCATTTTGGGTTGACCAAGTGATTATGAGAATCCTTGGAGCTTTTGGTTTGGGCTATGGCTCTTTTAAATATGGAATGGCCTCAAATGACTGATGTTCAAGGGTTCTAGTTCCTTGATTCCATCAAGAGAGGCTAGCCGGTATGTTCCAGGTCCTATTTTACTGTCGATGACATAAGGACCTAACCAGTTTGCCATGAACTTGTCCCTTAGATGGGGCGGCAAGTTAGAATTTTGTTGGTTCTCTTTTAAGACCAAGTCACCAACCTGAAAGTCCCTCAGGTGAACCTTCATGTTGTATGCTTTCTTAAGTCACTCTTGATAGATACGTAAATGCTCGAGAGCATTAACATGTCGTTCATCGAGCAACGTAAGTTGGTCTAACCGGGCCTACCATGCAGTGTCATCATCGATGAACTCTTGCATTGATATGCGTAGGGAAGGTATTTCCAACTCGAGAGGCATGACTACCTCGGAGCCATACACCAGCAAAAATGGAGTTGCCCTAGTGGGCGTCCGAATGCTAGTGCGATAAGCCCATAGGGCAAGTGGGATTTGAATGTGCCAATCCTTATGACTATCTACGACTATATTTTTGAGGATGGCGACTAGCATTTTGTTTGACGCCTCTGCTTGCCCATTTGCCTACGGATAATAGGGTGTCAAAAAACTATGCTAAATTTTGTACTTTGTGGTCAAAGCATGCACGTCTTTGTTCTTGAATGACGTCCCATTATCCGAGATGATCTTGGATGGAATACCAAAATGACATATGATGTTATGTAAAATGAACTCCAAAATGCGGGTTCCAGTCGTAGAGGTAAGCGGAATTGCTTCCACCCACTTGGTGAAGTACTCTATGGCCGTTATGATGAACGTGTGATGACCTGACGATGTAGGGGAGATCTTTTCGATTAGATCTAAGCCCCACTATGAAAATGGCCAAGCCGATTGGATCGGCTGCAAGGCCTGAGAAGGTACATGTGTCAAATTAGCATGGTGTTGACACTTCATGCACTTCCTTACATATGCACAACAATCTCGCTCTAAATATGGCCAATAATAGCCCATGCGGAGAATGCACTTTGCGATGGCCATACCACTGAAGTGGCCACCGCATGTACCATCGTGCGCTTGGGTGATCGCCCAAGTGGACTCTTGCTGGTCCAAGCAATGAAGGAGGATTCCTTCGTAGCTATGACGGTACAAAATGTCTCCTAACAAGACATGTTTTGCCACTTTCTATTTGAATGATCTTTTTGTGACATGCGTCAATCCAAGTGGGAGGTTACCTAACTTGAGGTAATCTCGTATGGGTGTGTACCAATCCTGCTGATCGAAAACCTCGATAGTATGAACAACCAATCCCTCTTGAAGTTCATCCCTAGCAAAAGCTGAGCGGGAAAGAACTTGTAAGAATAGCGTTGTGTTGCTATTAAGGGGAGTAGGGGAGAACAAGGACCCCTAGTTGGCATGATTCAGACAATCATGGATTCGAGAGAACTTGTCCGGGGATGGTTCAATCTGGATCAGGTGGATTCCTGGCGTTAAGTCAGAGCTTGCACGCTCCATCATGGATTGCGATAGTGTTTTGACTTGAATGGTTGTCATATCACCAGAAATGTCTTGCGGGATTAGTGACCCCAAGGAGGCCATAGTGTCCGCAAAATGATTCGATGACCGAGGGAGTGCCTCGATGTCGTACCATTCAAGATTTGCTAGGAATTTGTCCACAAGGGCTTTGTAGGCCTACAGAACTGGGCATTTACATTGGAATACCCCTTTGACTTGGTTGACAATTAACAATGAATCACCAAAGATGTTCAATCATTTGATGTTCATGGTGATTGTTGTCTGAAGACCTATGAGCAAGGCTTCGTATTCTGCATTGTTGTTGGTGCATGGGAAATCTAATTTAAATGATAGAGGCATTGGAGCCCCTTGCGGTGTGAAGAATACAATTCCCGTGCCACCCCCTTGCTCACATTTAGAACCATCAAAAAATAGGGTTATGTCGGCCTGTGACTCAGGCTCATCAAAATCTGGCGATTCTGAGACATGGAAGACCCCATCATCGGGTAGTTCTATGGTCAGAGGCTGATCATCTTCGAGAGGAGCCTCTGCTAGTTGATCGGCTATGACTTGACCTTTGATGGATTTCTATCCAATGAACTCGATGTCAAACTCCATCAACAACATGATCCATTTCATCGTGCGGCTACTATGATAAGTATGACTCATCATGTATCATAATGGATTCTCCTTAGACACAACATACATCATGTTGCTCAACATGTAATGGCATAGCTTTTTGGTAGCAAACACCACTGCCAAGCAGAGCTTCTCAATGTATGCATAGTTAAGTTCATAACTGACCAGGGTGCGGCTAAGATAGTAAGTAGCCTGTTCTTTGTGTAGTTCATTTTTTGGGCTAGCATGGCACCCAGTGCCACCTCAATAGCTGAGATGTATAAGTAGAATGACACTCCTGGTCTAGGTGGTGCCAATACTAGCGGTGAAGCCAAGTATTGTTTAATATCATCGAAGGTTGACTGGCACTCGTCATCCCAGTGAAATGCTACCCCCTTGTGCAATAATTTATTCATGGGTCGGCACTTGTCGAGATAGCTGCGCTATGAAGCGCTTGATTGACGTGACCTTTCCCTGCAGGCTTCGAGCTGCTTGATGGTAGTTGGGGGAAGCATTTCAAGGATTGCCTTGACTTTGTTTGGGTCCACCTCGATGCCTCGCTTTGAGACTATGAAACCCAAGAGTTTTCTAGATGTGATGCCAAATACGCACTTCTTGGGATTCAGTCTGACTTTATGTTCCATGAGGCGATCGAGGATCTTGCTTAAGTCATCGAGATGATCTGGGCGCAAAAGAGATTTGGCCAACAAATCATCCATGTAATCTTCCAAAGTTTTATGCATGTGATCATGGAAGATGTATGTCATGGCACGTTGGTAGGTGGCGCCAGCATTTTTAAGGCCAAAGGGCATGACCTTATAACAAAATGTCCCCCAAGGCATTGTGAACGCCATTTTTAGTTGGTCCTCGGGATTGATACGAATTTGATTGTATCCCAAGAAACCATCCATGAGGGAAAGCATTTCATGGCCCATTGTAGCGTCTACCAATGCATCGATGCTAGGCAAGGGGAAATCATCCTTAGGACTCACTTTGTTTAGATCTCAAAAATCAGTGCATATGCGAATCCTCCCGTCAGGATTTTTGATGGGCACCATGTTGGACAGCCATGGTGGGTAATCCATGCAGATGACAAACTGTGCATCCAACAACTTTTGTAATTCATCTTTGACCATTAAGGCCACTTTTGGGTGCATCTTACGTAGTTTTTGCTTAACTGGCTTGATTGTCGGATCAAGCGTTAGGTTATGCATGACTAGCTATGGATCTAGCCCCGACATGTCTTTGTAGGACCATGCAAAAACCTCCTTCTTCTCTTTGAGAAGGGCAATGTAGTCGGCTTGCTCTTCGGGGGATAGACTTACCCCCAACTTGATAATCTATGGATTCATTGGATCAGAGCCGATGTCTACGTCAGTCATCTCCTCGACCGACATGTGGGATCCATCCTCCAACTGGTGTGGAGTTGGGATCAAGTGGATATCATTTGCTGAGTTTAGATCTACGTTGGGAACCTCGGGTTCCTCTTCAGCATGGAAGATATCCTGAGTTGGCCCTAGGGTGAAATGAAGCATCTCACCGAAAGGCCAGTACTCTGATGGGGATGGTGGTGAATTGATGTGATCCTAGTCTATGGCATCTATGTCTAGATATAATGACTTTGTTGGATCGGTTGGATTGTGGATGGGGGTGGTTAAGTCAATGGAGATCATGTTGATGAAATGATTTTGGTCTCCATTACCATGGGTGTGGTGACTCGGACATCCTTGATGATTTTTGTGCTTCGGATCTAGCTCTGGAGGTATTGGCATGAATGGATCGGCCCTATGTGTGGATAGGAGGATAGGGTCTACCCTCGACACTGATATCTCTATAGGGTCTCTAGGTGGTAGGTGCTCTCTATATGCCCAAAGTGGTGGATTCAACACTTGGTCCCACTACGCTGGGTTTAGGTGCCACTCATGCCCTGGCCTTATGTTTAGTTGTTCAAATATGTCATCAATATCTAGGGGGTATTGTTGCTGCATCTATCGCATGTGATTGAGATATGCCATCTCAGTTTCATCTTCATAATCATTATCGGAGATCCAAAGGCCTTCATTGGTTCCAACAACTATTTGCGACATTAGAGGCTCATCTTGCTCGAGCAAATTGATCTGGCCCCATCGGGGTTGTTCCGCTCTCTACGGGGGGACCTAATTTTCTTGAGGTGGCACTTGCTCGATTGGAGCATCCAAAGGGAACATTGCCAAGAGGCTTTCTTGATAATCATCCATGGGGGTCACTTGTGAGTGATTGCTATCCGATTCGAAGGGGTCCCATGGTGCTACCTCATATTCTGACTCATCTTCGAAGATCCTTCTTGACCTTGTCTATACCCCTCTTGTAGGTGAGTTCTCGAACTTTCTCCTTTCTCGATTAAAGGGAAAGGGTTGTTGAGGTCAACAAGGTTGGTTGTCAATAATGGGAGATAATCCCCCAATGTATATGTCATGTTAGGATTGGCATATGGATCTAATGCCAACCCACCCTTGTTGCCTATCCCTAGGCCTTGCATGTTCTCTACCAAGATGTCCAAGGGTAGAGGGTGGTTGAACCCTACTCCTGATTTGTCGTATGGCATCTGATATCTTGGTTGGCAAAGAACGCGCACTCCTTGCTCATATCTGCCTAACCCATATCCATGCCAATTGCATTGGCCAAGATATCTCAAAGCAAAATCTGGGTTGGACAAATAGTTGACATCTTCTACAAAGGGCTCTTCATCTTCTTCCTCTTGCATGTAAGGTTCAATGCCATGATCAAGGCCCCCATACACAAAGTTTGTCTGATTCGGCGGGTAGCCTAGAGGAACAATAGTACCTATGGGGAGGCGAGGTCTCCCCATGTCCTGCATGGACTCCAGTGTGGGTGTTGCTACAATATTCCACACCAGATACTCCCCCAGGCCTGTATTGGCCATTTCAATGGTGATTGTTGGCGATTGAGGGGGAGGGAATGAAAGTTCTTCCTGAGTCCACTCCATGTCGGGTGAACTAGGAGCCTCGACTTCCATTCTTCTAGGCATCTCCTCAGTAGATATGGTTGAGACTGATGGCGGTGCCTCTTCCAGGGGTTTCTTCCCTTTGTCCTTCGATGTGGCCATCGTAGGTGGCATCGTTGGTGAAGGACCAGATGATGAAGATGGACCCGACTAGGGATTTGATGGACTTGTCAATGGGGATGCCTATGGAATCGGACCTTGTTTAGATGGATTCAACTAAAAATCCAAATGCGTTGATGGAAGGGTCGATTGCGGCATTAGCTGCACCGTATTGCAATACTTGAAGGGCTCCAAGTCTATCGGGACTACATGCACTTGCCCTTCAAATGTATACTTTAAGCACTGATGAGCTATCGAAGGGACACACTTCATGTCCCTGATCCATGGCCGACCCAACAAGATGTTATAGGCCATCTCACCCTCCAAGATGTGGCACAATGTAGGTATAGTCTTTTGTCCCACTTGGATGGGTAGGACAATTGTGCCAACTATTGAGCATATTGCATCATTGAATGCTCGCAGTGTATAGGTGGAGGCCACTATGTGAGATGCGGGCAACTTTAGGTGCTTCAAGGCCATTGTTGTAATGATATTACTGGATGAGCCAGTGTCCACCAATACCCTCTTGTACGGAATCCCGTTGACCCATGCGATGACGTGCAGGGGTGGATCCACCATGTCACCAGCACTGATTTCAATTCGTCCTCTCTAAAGGTGATGACTAGGCTCAGTGCATCTTTTGACATGTCCCATGAAGTTGTTGAAGGAGTTTGCTTCATGGGGCTACAACTCGATGGCTTTTAGTATCTCCATTAGAGCCTCCCGATGGGGCGATGATTGTTGTATGAGCTCATAGATGGAGAGCCTAGCCGATGTGGTCCTCAAACTCTGGGTGAGTTTGGTTCGAATCGTGGCCACTGGTCTAGGTGGAGCAGGTTGCGTAAGGTGTTGTTGCGGTTGTGACATTGTTGGCACCTCTCCTGTAGCTATCGTGGGGGCAGCTGTGCTCGGGTACCTCTTGTTTCGAGTCACTATACTGATCATCCCTACATACCCTTGCATGGGGCAGTTCTGTGTTACCTCATTGACTTGTAGGGTCTTTGCTTACGCATCATGGGTAGGCAAGGGGTCCTTAAAGACCTCCATTTGTTGGTTGCTTGGTGCCACGGGATTATCCACCGCTAATGTCTTGTTATCTATTAGGTCTTGCACCAAGCCTTTAAACTTCCAACATGCATTAAGGTCATGTCCCTTCCATCTGTGGAACCTATAGTACAAGTCTTCCCTATAGCCCTTAGGTTTTGGTGCATTGGGGTCTATGGGTTGACTCTCGGGTAGGTTGATCAAGTTTGCCATTGACAAGCGGTCAAACAGGGAGTCTCTGGACTCTATGTAAGGTGTGAATTGTCGCCTAGGGTGACGCTGCTGATTTTGTTCTTGCCTCTGATTTTCTCTGTCATAACTGTTAAGAGGCACCGCCTGATAGTTAGCCTTTTGGGGTTGTGTTGCTTGTGCAGGCTTAGGGATGTTTATAGCAACCTGATTGACCACAATGGGTTTCTGTTGCATGGTCCCTATTTTGGTGTTCTTAGACCATTCTTTCTTCTTTGGCTTGGCTATCTCACCATCCTGAATCTTGATCTCCTCAATGATTCTGGCTTGTGCCAGAGCTTCCTCTAAAGTGGCATATTGTTGTAGCTACAATAGCATGGAGATCGATCTCAAATAGCTCTTTGAGAACATTTGGGTGAGGTCGGACATAGGAGGGAGGTAGGGCAGCTTTGAAAGCAAAGTCCTCCACCGGTTCCCATAGGCCACCATGGTTTCTTCCTCATACTGCCTGAGGCTGGCTAGGTCACTTAGTGATGCCTTCTTCTTGGTGTTGAAGGTGAAGCGTTCGAGGAACGCATCCACTAGCTGATCTAAGTTACTAATGTTGTGCTTTGGCAATTGAGTGAACCAATCCGAGGCAGGGCCTATGAACATGGTGATGAATGTTCTTAGTAGCAAAGCATCATTGTCCTGAATGCCAAAGCATTGGCTCAGGAATCTAGTCACATGCTCTTGGGCATCTTCCTCCCCTCTAAATATTGCCAATTGAGGTAGTTTAAAGTGTTCAGGGTAAGGGGGTGCTGACACTGATGGATGCATAGGATGACTACGGAGTTGGCGTAAAGTGGGATTTTGGGGCCCATAAGTCTTGGTCTCCATAGACTCCAAGCGCTCTAGCAGCGCTTTATATGCATCGAAAGATTTAATCTCTTCCTCCTTAGTTTGTTCCCATTGTGGGTTATGGGGAACTTGAGGCCTATAGAGGGGTGGCCGAATAGCACCCCTCTGCCTTGGTAGGGCATTTCTGCCCACTCTTCTTCTTGCTCATACTCCTCATAAGCTTCTTGAGGAGTTTTCGGGTGAGACCTATGACCATGGGTGGGCACCCATGGAGGGTACCCATCATTGTTCCTGGGAGTGGCCTCCCGCTCAGGTCTAGGGGGTCTCGGAGGCAGCACTTGGTAAGGTCTTGGAGACCTATCTTGCACTAAGGGGTTATGCCTCTCATACCTTTCTACCCTCTATGTTTGAGGGGTTGGAACCCTCTCAGGCATAGTGTTGTGGAGCAGCTCATCTGTTTGGCATCGAATGCGCTCTTTGCTAAGGCGATATAGATGCTCTAGCTGTTGTTGGTCTTGCTCAAGCTGCATGATCTGCGCTTGGTGGGTGGCATGTCTGGAAAATGCCAGGTCGATCTGCTCTATCGTCTTGAGTCTAGGAGGCCTAGATGCCTCTCCTACACATTTATCTCGGTCATGGTGATCCGAGATTTCTATAGGTCACTTCCCTCTATCGAGGTTAGCGGCATTCACCTGAGGTTCTGCCTCAGTGGGTGACCCTGATAAATAGCAGGTGCGGAGGCGCATTGCTCCCATGCTGTATATTGCTCTTGAGGAATGTAGTGGTCTTCCTCATTTTCCCTTTCATAAATGTGAAAGGGGCGGGCGGAGTTGGCTCGCCCTGCTAGAAGAGCCTTGTGCTCTGGATTTGTCTTATTATTCCTAATAGTGATGGGGGGTAAAGGAGGGATGACATAATCATGTGGCCTCTCCTCATGGACCCTATGTTGTTCTAGCACTTCATTGCATGGTGGCCACTCATACCGAGCGTCTAAGGGAGCCTTCCCATTTATATTGAGTGCCACGTGTAGGGACTCCTCCTGAAAGGGTCTATGTTGGATGGGCGTGCCCCTCGAAGGGGTGCCTCTATAGTCCCATTCGTCAAGGTATGATGTGGACTATCTTGTGGGTCAGGCCACCAAGGTGGAATGACCAAGTCCTTGGGGCTATAGCGGAGGCGACTTGTGCCCCCTTGTACACTCTCCGTAGCTTTCGCCCTTGATTGGGCTTGGCTACGGGTGTACACCATGGTGGTGTCTCCCTACAAGATGCATAGATTTTTATTTCTTTTTATGATTTTTATGCTACACTAAATAGAAAAGATCACACACACACAAAGCAATGATTATCTCATTTAAATATTAAAGGTGTGCCCTAAACCTGGTTTAGTGTGTTTTGATTTTTGTTTTGATAGTTTTGTAAAGAACGTTTTGTAGCAAATGCAATATGATGGCTCTTATGACTCCCAAAAATGGTCGCCCCTTCGATATACCATTGCCAGGCCATTATACCAAACCTCTCTATATACCCGCCCTTACGTGAGGGAAACTATTGGTACGTGAGAGCAGAATGGTACGTGGAACATAGGCGGTACGGAAGGGGGATCACCCTATTTTTGACACCTACCATAGAAGACTTATCCTCATGCACTGGGAATCACCCCAGCTACACTTGGTCAGCTTTCATCAGGATTTACGTCTAGCAATAGTAGCGATCGGGGTTATGGATGCAAAAATTCAAGCCAAGGTGGTGATGAAATCCACCGTTGGTCTTGATCAAGGGTTGGGGTTTTACGACCAGCTCCTTGGTGTTTAAATTGCCATGTGATGTGTGGGGTTCTTTTTATTTTGCATAAAAGAAAGCAAACATGCAGTAAAAACTTTCCCTAAGCAAGCAAATAACCAGAAAATAGAAAACAAAAAGAAAATGACAGAAGGTGTTTAGGACCTCTACCTCTTCTCTGCCCAAACAGGATGCCTCTGAGTTTCTATTCTAAAAAGAGAGGAAACAGGGTGGGACGAATGCCCATTCACCCTAGGGTGGCACGAATTTCAGCTCTGTACTCATCACAGACTGGAACGAACAATAGTCCAACGTTTGAAAACTTGGTACCTGCAAGCAAAAACAAGCAATTTTTGATCAAATTTCTGATCTCAAAAATAGAGGACAAGGTCCCACCATGATCGCCACTGAAATCATGAGGATACGGAAACAAAAAGGAAATGCCAAGATGCGATGTAAACGAAACTAAACTTAACGCTAAATCCTACGAACTGAAATGCATGAAAGGAGAGAAACATAAACGCATTGAAACAAGGTATAAAAGCAAATATGGAGTACAACCCTTTTTATTAATATGCTTTAGAACCCAGTTACAATCCGTCTCCTCCATTTTCAGGGGCTAGGAGCGTTAAATATGTTCTTGTCACATCAATAGATGGTATTCCTTCTTTCGCGTGCCCACATGTAGAATGGGTGGACCAAACGTCATCGCCACTTGCATTGATGAGTCTTGACTCCTTTCTGCTCCTCTAATGTTGAGATCCTACGTTCAAGGAAATAGAAAATAGTCAGTAGCACTTGTAGATAAAATGAAACATGCAATCCCCAAGCCTACGATTAGTGCATGCAAAAAATAAATAAAATGATAACTAAATAGCATCAGAATGATCTAAAAATTTAATAGAAGCATGAGGACATTACCATGAGGGCACTGCAAATGGAACAGTCAAAAAATTCACCATGGATTTCTAATCGCCTTGGGGTGGGACGATTAGACCTGCAACAAAATGTCAAAAAGCATTGTCCCAAATGTCACATCTGGGAAGCTCCAAATCACTTACAAAGTTGGGGGTTAGGTAAAATGGGGTATTTTGGAAAGACCCAGAAGGTCAGATTTTTCCAATTCGGCCTCTATCATCAAGAATTTGATGATGCTACCTACATGTTAGCAAAAGCGAGAAATGACAAAAACATGATCAAAACAGCTCAAAATGATGTGAAATTTGAATGACAACCTATCTAAGCAACATAGAATCAGATGCAAAAATAATATAAATGAAATCTACTATAGATTTCTAATCACTCCGGGGTGGGGCGATTAGGACTACGATAGTGCGGGGGCGCCCGGGGCAGGACGCCCACCGTTTGGGGCCCGATTTCGGCACCAATCCACTTGGGATGGGTCCAAAACCTCTTGTGGGGTGTTTTAAGAAAATTTGGTAGGATGTTATGGCCAAATGTCAGGTTTTGGTTCCGGATTTGCGCTTCCAATAATCACCCAATGACCTCCCTTCCAAAAGAGATCAAGGATGTGAAAGGCACAAATCAAAAGGTGTGAGGATGTAAAATGGTAGCACTTCATTGCTCAAAATGCTCCTTCTCTCTATATTTTTGGGGTGAGAAGACTCACCATTTTATAGACCTGATGGTCTCTTTGGATGAGCATGCAGAGGCACCACTTGGCAATCATGCCTTCCTAGGGGGAGAAGATTCCTCCCTGATTAGGGGCTCCATGACTGCCCCTATAACTGCCTCTAGCACTCAAAAATGCTCACTCACACTCCCATGCAATGAAGGAAGAGTTAAGTGGTGGATCTGAGCTGCCATTTGTCAAGATTTGACTTTTTCCCATCAAACCTGCTATTCGCCCCACCCTGGAGCGAATACTACTAATCATCCCTGGGTGGAATGAATACCAGTTTGTAATCATCCCTGGGTGGAACGAGTAGAGAGCAGAGTGCCTGAAAGGTGCCAAATTGACCTCTGACCTTCCAAAACTATTGTGTGAGTGGTTAGGACCACTGTTTAACCTCTGGGGGCTGCCCTGGGGTTGTGTGTGTCAATGCGATCAGTGTTTGCAGTCACATAATCGGATTGGTGCTGTTTTGGTGTCTACAAATATCATCTACAAATATATCAAGGCAAAGCTCAGAGATGAAATCAACAATGAATGTCGATGTACTCTTCAATGGATGACAAAAATTATCCACAATAATCTCAACTCAACTCAACTCAACTCATATAAGCATAAAGAGAATTGTTAGAGACTCAATATGTTCTAGGTTCATTCTAAACTCAACTCAACTCAAATAATAGAAGCATAAAGAGAATTTTTAGAGACTCAATATGTTATCTGATCAATCTCAACTCAACTCAAATCAGAATAATGGAATAGTTTGTTTCATAGGACTTGAACAATCACTTCACACATCACTTGACTAGGCTTATTCAACTCAACTCAACCCAAGTCTTATATAACCATAAAGATAATTGTTAGAGACTCAATATGTTCTAAACTCAATCTCAACTAATCACCACAAGGGACAATTTTTCCTCAGACAACCCTAGTCCAAGTATGTGTCAACAAACTCAAATGTTTCCAACAATACTCAATTACAAATCTCACATAACAATGATACTCATGTTCTTTTCTAACTAAATTTTTTTTACAACCAATGGGCTTCAACAACTATGCTTATAAAATAAGGTTTAAACACAACTCTCAATTCAGAAAACCTTGAATCATTCAATCAATCACTTTCGAAAAGGAAACCACAAACAATCCTTTTCCTTCCAATGGTATTTCAGAAATCAACCACCATAGACAATCAATAGGAGAATATGCCCATAATTTTTATGAATATGAAGAAACCCCTTTGGAAAATCTGCCACACTCAACACACTTTGAAAAGAACAAAACAACCTTCACTTGAACCATTTTACAAAAACATAAATATCTCTGTATGTACACCTTATTTCTCCTTCTAAATAAAATAATCAAATAACCCTCGAAATAAGCTTTCCAACGATATATAATATGATATACTTCTAAAAGTAAAATCACCAGAAATATTTCTTTTTCACAACATGCACCACAAACCTTATCTCTCCTAGGGCAACCTTAGAAAAATAAAATATTTGGAAAAATTAATAACTTGTCTTTAACCTCAATGGGACTCGATCTCCTGTCACTGCACCTGCACCAATAAAACTATGGTGCCAACAACCATGTGATCCAACCGCTCACATAGAAACCAAGAGTTCAAGACCTCCTTCTTGCTTACTCCAAACTTGCCCTCAAAAACCATGTGCGCAAAAGGTTTTCCCTTTTTACCATGTAGAAACTAGTGTCGACGAGATTTGAACTTTAGATCTGCTGGCGCTTAAACACCTTACACACATTCCTATTGCCACTAGGCCACAAGCACCTATGATGATAGTTAAGGAACCTCCCTTACCTTTGTTTCCTCTTCTCTTCGCTGTTTTTTGAACGAATACAACACTTCTACTCCCTTAGCGCTTCGAACTGATTATCTTCATCGAGGACTTAGGGGAAATAAAAATTTTAATGGCATATTTATATATGCCCATATTTTTCTTTTGACTTCGGCTATGACTTAATATTATTTGCCTCATCCTTTTTGATGTCGGCAATAATAAAATATTAATTTTAATTTTAATTTTAAATTTTAATTTTAAAGGATTAAAATTTAAACTTAAACATTTAAAATTAATTATCTCCTTCATCGGGGCACCTTTTTCGATGAAACAAAAATACAACCTGGGTTTTAATAAAAACCCATTTCAAATATGCCATCCATGGTTTTAAATAAAACCTTTTATTTTTCCTACCTTGGTTTTCACAAAAACCCTGTAAATAGCCATGCTTTCAAAAATATCATAAATGCTTATTTATGAAATATTTTGGCCACCAAAACTCAATGTGATCCATGTGACATCAATGACAACATAAAATACCTCAAATTACCTCAAATTTCCAACAATCTCCCCCTTTTTCATTGATGGCAACACCTCTAATGCAAATCACCACAGTCACTGCAAAAACCAACTCTAAGAATCAAAGTTGCTCCCCTTGACTCAATACTCTCTATGGAGGCTGCTTCCCCTAAATCAATAATATCTTTGGAGGTTGCTCCTCCTAACTCAATGCTATCCCCCTTACTCAAATCTCTCCGCCTTTGACATCAATGGCAAAAGGGACACCTATGGGGCTAAAATATATGACTCTTAATCTTAGCCTCCTCACCCCCTTCTCTCTTGAGGTGATTAATTTTTGGGTGGGAGTACTTTTACTCCCATATCACTTTGTTTATTTCCTCTATCAACTTCCTTACATGCTTTTTTGATAACCTTCTCTTGATGAATTACTTGATCTTCTTGTGTAGAACCTATTTGGAATTGAGTCATACACCATTTTGCAATATGCCCAAAGTTATTGTAATTGAAACACTTGATATTGTAGCCTTTGTATGGTGCCCATGTCTTGAATTAATTCTTAAAATAATTTCCATATCCATTCCTTTCCTAAACCTTGTATTGTGAAGCTTTGTTTTCATGACCATTATGACTTTTGAATTGTGTAGCTCTAAAACCAAAACCATGTTGCTCATTTCCTTTGCACTAAAAATATTTATGACCAATCCTGTTACATGAGAAGCAATGTACCTAAAAACCATACCTTCTTCCTTTGAAGTTTCTTCTAGCAAAATCAAACTTCTTTGATCCATAGACCCTTTAGTGTATAGCCCTGTGTCCAAATCCATTACAAGAAAAATAATGTACTTGAAAATCCCTTTGTTCATGCCCTGGTTCTTCATACATTTCTTGACCATTATCCTTATGATCATTTTCAACTTGTGCATTGCATCCTTGAACCTTATTTTTAGTATCTAAAACTTCTTCCTTAGTTTCTTCCTTGCTTTTCTCTTCAAGAATTTCTTTTCCTTTTGAACTTGATTCACCTATCTTAAAACAAGAACCAAAATGAATATTTGGAGCCATAGGAACTTTGTAACTTTCCTCACAAATATTAGGTGCTTCCTTACTTTCATATTTTAAAACTTCCTTTCCTTTTGAATGTGATTCCCCAAACCTAAAATATGAGACTTTTGGTGCTTTGGAAACTTCCTCTTCTTTCTCTTTATTTGTGTCAAGTAGAAAATTGGCATCCATCTCTATAGCCTCTGAAATACATGTTTCCTTCTTAGTGAAAATATCTTGACCTTTTGAGTCATGTGATGGATCAAACTTCTCACGTATGAAACATTTCAATTCTTTTATATTTTCCTTAACCTCTTGTAGTTGCTCATGGATAACATTGAAGTATTCCTTTAGATCAACTGAGATATTATCCTCTTGTTTAACTTCTTCTATTTGGAGTGAATGTTCTTCTTCTACTTCTCTTATCCCATAGAAAAATCCTTCTTCATATTCACTATCACTAAGATCATTATAATCTTCTATAGCAAACAAACTCTCAATATTTCTTTGACCATTCCTGTTTCCTTGATGTGTCATCTCATATTCACTATCACTGAAACCATTGTAATATCCTGATCTATGATCTCTTTGACCACACACAAAGCACTGTTCTCTTTCACCTTCTATTCCTAGAAATAAATGTTCTTCATTTTCATCATTTGATTTGTATCTATCACTATGATCTAAGCTATCACTTGCTTCTACAATGTAGTAAGATTTCTTTGTCTTACAATGAATTTTCTTATTCTCATACTTGTTTTCCATATGTCATATTTATCATGCTTATGCTTTCCATATTATTTTCTTCTGTGACCATGTTTTTCATCATCATTGTTTTCTTCTTATGGACACTTGTATGCATAGTGACCAAGATCACCACACTTGTAGCATATGACTTTCCTTATATCCCTAAAATTCCATGAGTCCTTATTCCTTTTGATGAGGTTAGCTTCCTCATAATTATCTGGAACTTTACTTGTTTTTGAAACTTTATCTTTCTCTTTTTTTGAAGCCTTGAATACAATATATTTTATTAGAACCTGATGCTTACTTACCCTCATCTCATAAGCTGTAAGAGTACCTTGAAATTCTTCCATTGTTAGCTTGTTGATATCCATTGTCTCTTCTATTTCTGAAACCTTAGAATCATATTTCATGGCAAGTGATCTCAAAACATTTTGAGTAAATTCTGATTCTTTTATCTCAAAACCTAGGCCTCTCATAGTGTTAGTGATTTCATCAACTCAAAGTAAAAATTTTGTAATATCTTCATAATCTTCCATTTTCAATTTCTCAAATATTTTTCTATGAGTTTGTAGTTTTTCCAACTTTACCTTAGAATCTCCTTCATAAGTATTCCACAACTTGGTCCACATTTCATTAGTTAAAGTACATACCATGACTTTTACAAAATATGTCTCATGAAGCCCACTCAAAATACAATTCATTGCTCTTGCATTGATCTCAACCAATTTCCTGATAGTCTTATCTACCTCAGGATCACCTTCAACCCTATACTCTTTTTCAACAATTTGCCATACCTCATATCCTTGTGATATCAAGTAGTTATTCATCCTTATGCTCCAGAAAACATAATTGTTACCATCAAACAATTGAGCCTTATTTGTAGATGATCCATTATATGAATCCATATGTGTTATTATAGAATCTGCCCTCAAGTTGGTAGCCTTTCCGAAGGAACCCACTATGATACAAATTAAAGAACACAAGATTATACTGAGAGGGTGGGAGGTGAACAATATAAGACAAATTTTTACTTTATTTCCAAATCAATAACAATTATTGTCTTTAATTGCAATAACCAAATATAGAATTGTGCATTAATAACTCAGATAGTAGTAGTAAGCAAGAGCACAAGTCACCACATACAATTGAGACAAAAGAGTTAAGCTGGTTCCCGCAATGTGGGTTACTCCACAAGCTAATCTCCTTATAATATTTCACACAAAAATATCCAATACAATGATTTTTTTGATCTGCTCAAAGCTAGGCAATAACAAGTTCACATAGAACTTGTCCAAATTTGGATAACAAGCTCACAAATAACTTTTCCAAAGCTGAATAACAAGATCACACAGAACTTGTCCAAAACTGAATAACAATCTCACATAGAACTTGTCCAAATCTGAATAACAAGCTCACACAAAACTTGTCCAAATATGCTCTAGAAATCTCACCAAGAACTTGCCCAAAACTGCTCCAACAAGCTCACTAATAACTTGTCCAAATATGCTCTAGCAAGCTCACTAAGAAATTTCCCAAAACTATCCCAAATCTATCCACAAATTTGCCCACAAATCTGCCCCAAAACTGTCCACAAAGCTTTCTCAAAACTGTCCACAAATGCCTTCTCAAAGGCTCAATCAATCATGCTCAAGTAGCACTCAAATATCATCCACAAATATATCAAGGCAAATCTCAATGATGAACTCAACAATGAATGGCAATGTACTCTACAATGGATGAAAACAATGATCCACAATGATCTCAACTCAACTCAACTCAACTCATAGAAACATAAAGAGAATTGTTAGAGACTCAATATGTTCTAGGCTCAATCTCAACTCAACTCAACTCAACTCATAGAAGCATAAAGAGAATTGTTAGAGACTCAATATGTTCTAGGCTCAATCTCAACTCAACTCAACTCAAGTCAACTCATAGAAGCATAAAGAGAATTGTTAGAGACTCAATATGTTCTAATCTCAATCTCAACTCAACTCAAATCAGAATAATGGAATAGTTTGTTTCATAGGACTTGAAAAATCACTTCACACATCACTTGACTAGGCTTATTCAACTCAACTCAACCCAAGTCTTATAGAACCATAAAGAGAATTGTTAGAGATTCAATATGTTCTAAACTAAATTTCAAGTAATCACCACAAGGGATAATTTTTCCTCACACAACCCTAGTCCAAGTATGTATCAACCAACTCAAATATTTCCAATAATTCTCAATTACAAATCTCACATAACAATGACACTCATGTTCTTTTCTAACTCATGTTCTTTCACAACCAATGGGATTCAACAACTATGCTTATAAAATAAGGTTTAAATACAACTCTCAATTCAGAAAACCTTGAAGCATTCAATCAACCACTTTCGAAAAGGAAACCACAAACAATCATTTTCCCTCCAATGATATTTCAGAAATCAACCACCATAGAAAATCAATAGGAGAATGTGCCCATACCTTTTATGAAGATGAAGAAACCCCTTTGGAAAATCTACCACACTCAACACACTTTGAAAAGAACAAAACAACCTTCACTTGAACCCTTTTACAAAAACATAAATATATCTTTATGTACACCTTATTTCTCCTTCTAAACAAAATAATCAAATAGCCCTCGAAATAATATTTCCAACGATATATAATATGATATACTTCTAAAAGGAAAATCACCAGAAATATTTATTTTTCACAACATGCACCACAAACCTTATCTCTCCTAGGGCAACCTTAGAAAAATAAAATATTTGGAAAAATTAATAACTTGCCTTTAACCTCAACGAGATTCGATCCCCTGTCGCTGCCCTTGCACCACTTAAAATACGACACCAAAAACCACGTGAGCCAACTGCTGACAGAGAAACCAAGAGTGCAAGACCTCCTTCTTGCTTCCTCAGAACTTGCCCTCAAAAACCACGTGCGTAAAAGGTTCTCCCTTTTTACCTTCAAAAACCAGCATGGACGGGATTCGAACTTCGGTTCTGTTGGCACTTAAATACCTTACACACCTTCCTCTTACCACTAGGCCATAAGTGCCTACGGTGATAGGTAAGCAACCTCCCTTACCTTTGTTCCCTCTTCTCTTCACTGGTTTTCGAACGAATACGACACTTCTGCTCCTTTAGTGCTTTGAATGGATTATCTTTGTCGAGGACTTAGGGGAAATAAAAAGTTTAGTGGCATATTTATATATGCCCACATTTTTCTTTTGACTTTAGCTATGACTTAATATTATTTGCCTCTTCCTTTTTGACATCGGTAATAATAAAATATTAATTTTCATTTTAATTTTAAATTTAAATTTTAAAGGATTAAAATTTAAACTTAAGCATTTAAAATTAATTATCTCCTTCACCGGGGCACCTTTTTCGATGAAACAAAAAGCCAACATAGGTTTTAAGAAAAAATCATTTCAAATATGCCATCCATGGTCCTAAATAAAACCTTTTATTTTGCTTGCCTTGGTTTTCACAAAAACCCTATAAATAGCCATGCTTTCCAAAATATCATAAATGCTTATTTATGAAATATTTTGGCCACAAAAACTCAATGTGATCCATGTGACATCAATGACAACATAAAATGCCTCAAATTACCTCAAATTTTTAATATTTCCTAAAAACAAAGCATATATTTCATTCAAAAATTGCCTCCTCATTTCTTCAACATATTTCTTAGTTACACAATTTTTAGAATAATAGTGTTTTGTTATAAGAAATTGATAAAATGAACCCTATCAAATATTTTTTATACTTATCATGTTTGAAATGTGGAAAAACATACTTTCATATAAAAACCTATCAACCATTGAGGTGTGATTGGTAATAATAATAGGGTTTTGTTATAAGAAATTGAGAAAATGAATCCTATATCAATGTAAAGTCCAGTGGGACCATTATTCTAAAAATTGTGTAACTAGGGAAGATGTTGAGGAAATTAGGAGGCAATTACCATATTTTTTTGAATGAAACATATGCTTTGTTTTTAGGAAATATTAGAAATTTGAGGTAATTTGAGGTATTTTATGTTGTCATTGATGTCACATGGATCTTTAATAGGTTGGGTAATAAGGCGAGCCTATAGGTTACTAGAAAAATATTATTAATGATCTCAAGAGGTCAAAAAAAATGAGGATACAACTTAGTTGACATGATGGATTTTTTAATGGGTCTTACCCTCAAGAAGACTCTATCTTCCACAAAGAATTATCTTGGTGATATTTTTAGATTAGCATAGCTATTTTAGCAATCAAATGCTTCATTGAGTCTTTATCAAAAAATTTAAGCTACTCCTTAATATCTCTAATAGTGATTGGTCCAATCACCAAAAAATATTTCAAATTATCCCATGATAGATGTGGTTTGCATCTTCTACCATACAAGGCCTCAAACAGAGCCATTCCCAAGGATGCATGGTATCCATTATTATATGTAAATTTAACCAGATGGAAAAATTCTTCCCACTTAGAATTTTGATCCAAGAAATACATACAAAACATGTCTTCTAAGACTTGGTTCATGCTCTCTATATATTTTTGTATGGTATGCAAAATTGATATTCAATTTAGTGCCCACTACATGATGAAGAGCCTGCTAGAAGTTTGATGTAAACCTAGAATATTTTTCTGATATGATCACCTCAGGAAAACCATGTAACCTACAAATTTCCTTAATAAACTTATTTTCCATAATAGTTTCTTCATCGTTTATGTTCCTCAGTATAAAATATTGCATCAACCTATCTATCACCCCAAGTATTACTTTGACCTTTACTATATAAACAAAGTTGGATACAAATTTTCATACAAAGTTAATTTATCAAAAATATGACTATAATTCATTTTTCTCTAAGGTAGAGGGAGTGCTAATATAGCCTTAAATCTATGTAGATCAATAGCTAAACCTTACTCTAATACTATGTGATCTAGTAGCTTCCCTTCATGGATAGTAAAGACTAAGTGATACCCTAAATTCTTTGTATTTTTGAAAAAACATTCTAATATGTTCAATATGCTTATCTTTTTTACGAGATAAGACTATGATATCATTGACATACATTAGTATAAATTTATTTATAAGCTTACCAAAAGCTAAATCCATAGACCTTTAGAAAGTAGCTCCAATTTTGGACAAGCTAAAGTAAATTCTTTGATAAACAAATGTTCTCCATTTAGTTGTAAACATAGTCGTATGTTGATCCTCAACTCTAACCCAAATTTGATTGAAACTTGAAAATCCATCCAGTAATGAATTTTTTTTTGCCTCATCAACTATATACAAGATTTGATCGGTCTAGGGAAAAGGATAATGATACTTTAAATAGGCCTTGTTCATGTTCTTGAAATCCACACAAAGGTGGATATCCCCATTCTTTTTCTTGACCAAGACCAAATTGCCTACCCATGTTGGATGTTTGATTGGATAAATGATCTTGGTATTATGTAGCTTTAGGAATTCTTTTTTCATTAATGTTTATATTTTGAGATTTATTGGCCTCTACTTTTGCTGGAATGGCTTGGCATTGGGTAATAATTCTATAGTATGTTGGATAGTCTCCCTACTATAGACTTTAAATTCATTATAGTTCTAAGCAATGATGCCACTAAATTCTCTACGTAGACTTATAAGCTACTAAAATTCTTCTTCAAAGCATATTGTACCAAACCTTAAATTCTTCTATGGCTCTAATTGAACTTCTCTAAAATATTGGTCAATGATATTTATTTTTTGGCCACTTGGCTGATCATTATTATAGAATAGGTTCTCAAGGATGATCAGTCACTTGGGAATATGATTGTTCATTAGCTATACCAATACATCCTCACTTATTTCTTCAACTCCATTTATGCATTCCATCTCTTAAATTAATAAATCTACTATTTATCTATCATTGTCTAATAATTTCTAGAAAGTTTATTATTCAACACAAATGGCCTGAATGCCAATTTGATCGATCTTGATTTTTTTGTTAAATCAAATGTTGGGCAAAAGTTGATTTTATAGGAATCTAATGGATCGGAATGCACATTAAATTACCTAGGAATTGCTTTTATAATTAGAGGATAAAAGCTTTCAAACAAGTCCTTGACTTTATTTTGATAAGCTTTCAAATAATGTTGCTTGTTGTTGCACTTTTCTATCACTTAGTTTATGAAAAATTCAGAATCTCCATAGATTGTTAACTACTTAATTCTCATCTCTACTTGTTTGAGCCTAATAGATAATGCTTCGTATTTTACCATATTGTTGGTATAGCTTCAAGTAAACCTATATGATAATATTTTAACTATTAGCTTCCTAGGACTAATTGCTCACATGAATCTTATCTCGTATCAAGAATAAATTATATAAATGCCTCACACAAAATAACAATGAATTACAAAAATAGAATATATCATAAATATATTTTATATCATAGGATTGCAATAATGACACTAGTTGATTATATTACATGGAGCTTTGTCTCCAATATATAATTATACATGACCTTTTAGTACTCTGACAATTAATCTCCTCAACCATCCTAGAGATGTGTCCTTTCATATTCCTCTCATAAATACAAAATTCTCTTCTTACCACATATCATTGTGACTATTCAATCTCTCTCTTGACACCTTGCACTTTCTCTCATATTGACACATACATTACATAAATATAAATTATTCTACCAAACTAATATTTATAACGGGTACAAATAATGTAATACTTACAACACCCCCCTATATTACATTATTTAGTAAGAAATCTTATTGCCTTAATTCTCTTATTCTTCTTACTCTTCATTTTTCAACTCTAACTTTGGTACTGCTAAATATATGCAACCTTCATTAGGTTTTCCCTTGGATCAATGTATCTAATTTTCCTCTAGGTCTTTGTCTCTAGGTCGCTACCACTAGGTTTACCTCTAGGTCACTACCTCTATGTCTCTACCTCTATGTCACTATCTCTATAACTCTGCCTCTAGGTCACCTCTAGATTATCATTGTCTTTGGGTCATTTACTAGAACATTCATAAGGCTATCATATTTGTAGGATCATCGCTACTAATGCTTTCACTATCGAACACCTCCAAAGGTATGCTTGGGTCATAATAATTCATTTCACATTTCTTCATGTTAAGACCAATTACATTCAATAAATTTTGATTTTTTATCACACTTGGTTTCCTTCTGTATAACCCATACAATATTCCATTCGTTCATACTTATCCATCCACAATCAATTTTTTTAATTTTCAATTTTCCTTCTCTTTATGTAGACATGATTTTTGAGAATTATTATATCATCCACAAATTTCACAACAATGGAGATTCTAATATTTCTCTATCTTATGTCCATATCTACCAAAATTATTACAATTGTTCCCATAAAATTCCCTTTTTAATTTGTCCTTCATTGTTATTGATTATATCAAACTTTGTCACTAATTTGATGTCATTGTTTTCTTTATTCAATTTAGTTTTTGATTTATTACTATTGGTATATCCTATATATCGAAGACCTTTGTATTTTGATCTTATTTTTGATACAATTGGTTATTTCATTTCTTATTCATGTTTTCCTAAACTTGTGTCTCTGTGTCAAATTTTGTTTAATAATTTTGAATCAATTCATTTAGTATACCTTTCCAACTAACTAAAATGATCATAAAACTAATCTCTATAAACATCAATACAACTCTGAGCATCACTATCCCTATCATCGTTTGTATCTCTATCAACATCAATTTTTTACCAATCATGAACTATATTCAAATCATCTGAGCTAAACTCTATATATTTTATTTTTGAGTACGACATGTATTTCCTATCATAGGTTCCATGTCTTTATTGGATTCCTCATTACTTGTTAACAGATATATGTGAATTTCCATAAGATTTCTATGTATAGAATCTGATTATGCAACATACCCTAGCTAATTACTTTGATATCTTTGATTCCCTTTAGAAGATTCTTGATATTGATTATTCCTAGTCAATGCATTATACTTATAAGACTTTGTATTATGTCCTTTTTTACAAATATAGAAATATTTATTTTGTTTTTGGATTTTTTATGAAGAGCAAGTTATTTTATCTACTACAAGAGCCTTATTGGATGACTCATTTTTTAATTGATTTTCAAGTTCATAGTTCTAAAGAATATTTATTAACTCCTCAAATTACACCTTTCTATTTGATTCTAGAAGAGGTGTCATCAACATTTTGAATGATTCAAAAAATGCTCTAAGTACAACATAAACTCAAAATTTATCTTCAACCTTTTCTCCTAAGGTATGCAATTTTGGTTTTAATTTTGATATCATTCGAAGAAAATATTCTATGCTTTCTCCATCATGAACTTTTAGCGTATGCAATTGTGCTTCTAGATGTAAAAATTTTCCCTTATTATTTCATTCAAATACCATACAAAATCTTTTCCATGCAATTTTTTAAGTTTTTGTTTCACTAATGTGTGCTTGAATTTCACTAGATATACCAAATAGAATTAACATAAGAGCTTTAGCATCATCATATTTGAATTTTTGAATTCTTGTTTTATCTTCTAGAATGTTTCTTTTTCCATTCACCACATCCCAAAGGTTTTCAACAATAAGTATTGACCTCATTTTATTTTTCCATGATGTAAAATTAACCCCTTTTAATAATTGATATATAGAAAAGAAAATTCTTGTATATGTCATTTTCTTTGAAGTTGACAACCTTATAGCTCCATAATTGAAATTCCAAAAATAAAAACTTTGAATTTAATTTTCTAAACCTTTGAAGTAGAAGTCCTTTTAACTACCTATTATAATTAAATCAAATCAAATCCAAAAAACTAAACTTTTATTTTATTCATTTAAAATTTGAGGTTGAAAACTTTTTATCTCCCAAATGACTAAATCTACAAATAATTCAACAATTTAATAATTTTCTATTTTCTCAAAAAAATATGAAATCAATTTTTTATTTTTTTGATTAGTTGGTGGAAGGGGTTTTAAAAGGGTCCGTAAACCTTTTTAGATTATCATAAATAAAATTAGATAGTCTATATAAGACAAACCAAAAACCAACACAATAAAGGTAGAGAGTCTTTGGGATAAAACACCAAGAAGACACACCCTAGAGCTAAGAAAACCTACCAAATTAAAACCCAAGTACATCTTGAAGCACAAAAAACCAGTAATAGTTTTACAAACAAAACTATAGAACAATTCAAGATATAGACCCAAAAAGGAAGTTGAAGAGACTTAGGTGATATCTCTAGGGGTTTCCTGATCATCTTTGATGATGTGATCATAACCTTTCTACTGATTTTTGAGATCATCCAAAGTGATTGAAGCTTGTTGAAGCAGAGAAATTATCATCTTGGTAGCTCTTTGAGGTCTTGTAGATGACATTTTTTGAAAAAATAGTCTTTGAAACCAAAAAATCCCAAGATAAAAGTAAAATTGGACCATTTTTTAATAACTTAGAGGAAGACAAGTGTCCCATAAAAAGACCAATCCTATCGAACCATGTTGAATGCCACATAATGAAAGTAAAGGAAAGTAGTACCATCCAACATACTAAAATCATATATTTCATTTGGAAAATTATCATGCCACATGTGAAGGGACTCTTGATAAAGGGCCATGTTAGTAATAATATCCGTTACCTTGATCCTTTACTTGTATACATGTTGAATGAAATTGCTACTAAGATTTATTAGTGCTTTCCATGACTCCACGATGAGATTTTGAATATTCCATGATGGGTTTCAAGATCCCTTAATCTTATTTATAGTGTTAAGTGAATCCCCCTCTATAATGAGTTTAGTACAAGGAATGTAGGTGAGAAGGGATAAACCTTGATAGAGCACTCTTGCTTCAACAACATGATTGGTTTGAATTCCTATATTTTTTGCATAGGCGAGGATAATATTTCCATGGTCATCTCTAAAGATACCACTAGCTAAAACAATACCTAGGTCCTCCTTAGCAATTCCATCAAAATTAAGTTTGATCCAACCAATTGGTGGAGGAATTTAATGAAATGTATACCTATCAACAAGGTATAGGGGAGGAAGGGATCGCCACAAATAAAGGTTCAATGGAGTAGCAATCCTAACCTCAAAGGGTAAATCAATAGAATCTTGAGAAGGGACTAGTTTAGAATTTTCAATAGCAAAAACAAACACTTGATTACTGATTGAGAGGTGATCCTTGGAAGTATTGGAAAAGGCTTAGGAATTTCTCTCAATCCAAATTTTCTAGAGATAGTGAGGAAGGAAAAATGTCCAAAGACACTTGACACGGGACCCGTAAAAAGGATTGGGTAAATGGATATAAAGACCTAAAATGGATTTGGGATGGGTCTAGAAAATATTTAAAACTTTGAAAATAGAATAGATATTTAAGGAAATTCAAGAAAGAGGTGGTGGGATGATTCCAGGTTGGAAATACAAAGATAACAATGGTTGGGAATGACCATTCCTCTATCAACAGGTTGTCAATGGTAAGAATTTTATCTTGAACAACAAGCCAGAAAAAAAATTCAATCTTAGGGATAATATGTTTGAGCCAAATGATATTTATAGGAAATCATTTTTATCTAAATCCATGAGCTAAGAAATAAGCAGACTTCACTATGAAGTGCTCATACTTAGTGGCTTAATATATGAGATAGTCATCATGATTTGAACTGGGAATAACTTAAGTTTTAATAATGTTGGAGAGGGTTCTTACTACTTGAACATATTCCTCATTCATATCTTTGGAAGGAAAGTTTTTCACACATTTATCTGGCCAAAGGAATCAATGAGGTTGCATATATTGTCACCAAAAATGTGGTTTATAGTGGGTTTGATGATGATTAAGGTGGGGTATTTCATTAGTGGATGATATTTTAGCCAAAGTTACCTCCAAAAGTATATAGTTATTCCATTTCCTAACTTTCATCTAAGCCCTTTCTTGATGATGAATCTAGATTTAAGAATGAAGTTCTAGAATGCAAACCCTACTAGAAAAGGATATTCACTTAATAAATCCTTATGCTAAAGGTATTTGCTTTTGACCATTTCAAACCACATGGATTTTTCATCTTTTAGGATTCTCCAACCCTATTTTTCTATAAGATCTAGGTTCATTTTGTCAACCTTTTTGAATCCCAGACCACCTTGCTTTTTTTTTAGCGAATTCTATCTCAATGAACCAAGTGGAATTGTTTGCGATCTTCAAATATTGACCACAAGAATATTTTCTAAATTTATTCATTTTTTTGGAAAATTGAAATAGGATCTTTGAATATGGAAAGGAAAAAAATTGGGATGCTCTAGAGACAAGCTTCAACCAAATTTGTTTTCCCTACTTGGCTTAGAATAACTCCTTTCCACCCAACAAGATTCTTGTGCATTATTTTAATAACATTGTTCTGCATGTTATCAGATAGTTTTCCAAATAATATAGGGAGGCTAAGATAAATGGTATGTATTTTGATACCTCTAAGTAATTTGGCCTTCATTATTCTATGATTTCTTATGAGGTTCTTCCATGTGCTTCATCCAATCTACCACCTATGATTTTAGAAGAAGATCATCCTATTTATTTTATTGGTCCAATAGACTCTTTGGATATTCTTATAGTCTCCAATACTATTATAAGATCTTATTCATATTCTATAAAAGACCCTATACCTATATATTAAGCACTTCTTGGGAAACACCACCTAAAACACATTGAGTATTAAATTCAAGGAATGTTGATCTTTAAAAACTAGTTTCACATGCTTTAGTTTTACACGATGAGATGAGTGGTGAAATTATAATATTTGTTTACCACAAGATGTACCTATTTATTATTTAGTTAGTCCAACATACAATTGTTTTAAAATATTTTAGGTATATGCTCAACTCATTTTATCTTTGGAGTGACACCAAAAGGACCATTTTCAAGCAAATATCTTGATGGTTGATCATTATAGATATCCTCTCATATATTCTCAAGCTAAGGGTTAACCAAAGATGAAAGATATTAATATTATGGAATATAGATCCATAATGAAGAATGACATGGGAGCTTCTTGATATTTTTGAAAGGAGGAATATAGTATGATGCAAATGGGTCTATAGGAACAAATACACTTTGAATTTTTATGTGAAAAAATATAAGCCTTCCCTTGTTGCTAAGAGATTATTTTAGAAAGAGGGAGTTGACTGTTGAGAGACATTTTCTTTGGTTTCTAAGATGGATGTTATCAATGTAATTATTTCTATACCTACTTCCTTTGGTTTAATGGTATATCATATGGATGTAAAGATTTTATTCCTCCAGTTTAATCTTTAAGAAGAGATATATATGTAGTAGCCACATAGTTTTGAGATTGAGGGTCCCACTCAATTGGTTTATTGTATGACTAGGCCCTTGTTTGAACTCAAGAAAGACCTCATGATTTTCATGAGAAGATACAATCCTTATTCATAAATTGTATTTTTTGATAGTGTGAGGGTATTTTTTGATGTATACATCAAATATCAATATGAATAAATATTGGTGATTGTTCTCTATGTGGATGATATTATTATTTTAGGAAGATATTATACCTTTATTTAGGACATAAAGTCATCATTTTTTGCTTCCTTTGATATGATAGATTTGGGGACTTTACACTATTTTGTTTATATTCATATTGATTACACAAATTGTAATATCACCATCTCATATCCTAAGTGTCCCTTACATATTCTTGTAAACTTTAACATGGACAAGTATAAGTTCATTTACATACCTTTTGATTAAAGATTAAGGTTTTGAACTGAATTTATGAATCCTTTAGTATATTCCACTTCATACTGATCTCTTATGGGACATCTTCTTTATCTTACCCATGAATTGATATTACCTTTGCTATCAACTATTGCTTCAAGTACATGTAGGCTCCTCTAAAGAGTTATTGAACCACAAACAAAATGATCCTAAGATATAATAGGGATTTGTATTATATGGATATGTAGTATAAAATTCGTTCACCTATATTTTTGATAGGATTTTTAGATGCAAACTAGGCCAATGATTTGTATGAGCAATGATCCATCATATATATATATTTGTTTTTAGATTTTGATCATTTTCTTGGTTCCCCAAATGACACTCTACTATCTCTAAGTCTTTAATGAAATCAAAGTATTATATTGCTAATGATATATCTAAGCACTTTCAATTAATGCTCATGATTTTAGATAAAGTGGGAACTCCTCATACTTATCCTATCACTCTTCAATGTAATAATTAGAGAACAATCTAGCTTATTTACTATCCATTATTTTATTAGTAGATCATGTATATTGAGTTTTGAATACATTATATCAAATGGATTTATGTTTGTGTGATGTATGATCTAGTCTTTATACAATTAGTAGAGTAGGTAGAAAATATCCTAACCAATTTATACCCTAGAATCATTTTATGGGTAAGTGAGAGCTACTTGGTGTGGGAGAGTGTCCCTTAAGGGGTATGAAAAGTAAGAGTATCTCTCTATGTCCCCAATTTAGCTTAATTAGGGATGTTAGAATGTGTGGGAGACAATATTTATTTATGGCCATGACCACCTTTGTATTATATTGTATGTATAAGTATTTTGGGCCCTTGTAAACCTTTGTAAAAGGATATTTTATAATATTTTATTATTTAAACCTAAAGGTTATTTAATTAACCTTGACCTAAAAGTAACATGTAATTGGGTATACATAACCCATCATACCAACCATTTAATTATTGATTTGAGTGTATTCTATTTTACTATAGTGAGATTATTTGGTGTTCATTGACACCCTCCTATATCATGTGTATTTTATTTCTATGTATTTATTTAGAGCAATTCTTGATAATTTGTTGATTCTATTGGTTTGATTAAAAGTTCTATAAAATACAACATTTCTTATAAATAATCATCAATTTAGGTTCATGGAATGGTTGATATTTAACAATGAACATGAATATAATATTGTATTTGTAAACATTAAAGGGCAACTTGCTTCATATGCAAGGAGAGTAATGATATAATTATGAGTGATCCCTCCATGTTCAACATTGAGATGATAATAGAAAATTTAGAGTACCAATAGAGTGGGTGGATGTTTTTTTATCCCATGGTGGTTTGCAATTTAATTTTAAACCTTGCTTTTACCCTTGATATAAGCTAAGTGCTTATTTTTAGTTGAAATGAAACCCCTATCATGTTAGGCCCTTTTTTATTTGGTGTTATGATGGGGGAAATAGGGGAGACTATATTTATAAACAACCTTACTTCCATATTGATGAGAAGAAGTGTAGGTATGAAGGTTACAAATGTAAAAAAAGTTATTAACTATGGGAGGACTTTGAACAATGAGAAAAGAATGAGCATTTATAGGATTGAGAATAATTTGGAATAGAAAAATTATATAAGTTGTATCTAATACATAAGTAAATATTATATTAAGATGAATAAAGGTTCCAAAATTATTTTTTATTTTCAAAAATTATATTTTCTAATTAGTAAAGGGTAAAACTAGTCAATATGATCCTCATTTATAATTTTGTTTTGGAATTTTATATAAATTCTATATCTAGGAAAATTACAAATTGATCTATATTCTTGGGCATTCTCCAATGTGACATGAGGTAAAATTAAAGGATATATCCACATGTACATTGGTTCCCATGTTGATCAATGAATACCTAACCAAACTCAAATGAACACAAAGAGTCTTCAATATGATGTGAAATCATGGGGATATATTTATTTTTCTATTGTTGGAGTATTACAATTCAATATTCATTAGTAGTTCTAGTTTAGGATCCAGTAATATTAATTATCCATAACCATCTAGTTAAATTATATTGACTATCATATCCAGTGATGATGATGTAGGTGTGTAGTAGGATTTTAGTTCAATTGGAGTGACCATGTACAATCTAAGTGGGTATAATTGTGAAGGTTTGGGTAATATAGACATGATGCCTAGGAATAAAATTTTATGCAGAGAGATTAAAATTCAAAGGGATAGGGTGTTTATGTCAAATAAGAAAATAATATAACACCACTTTTTTTTTTAGCGAAAAACCCCATGTGGGGCCGCCTTGGTCTGAGAGACCATGAACAGGGGGTTGTATACCGTCAAAGTCACCCGAAAGTCGCACCCGACCCTGCCCGCACCAACATTATCAATTGGATTTTGGGTACCCAATTCAGCTTTTTTGTAGGGTGGAGATTTGAACCTGGGACCTCCCTTGGAGGATTGCCCTCTCCTCTCCAACTCACCTACAAAACTTGGGTGTAATATAACACCACTAGATCTAAGGTAGTATAATGAAATTTAATATACACATTTTTTATGAGGGAAGATATCATCAATCATGTAAATTATATCATTGGTAAATTAAATAAAAATTGAATAGCTTGTAGTTTATCTCTTTAAAATATAAATTATTTTTCTTTTTAAAATAGTATTTGTCTTATTTCATGCAAAAAAATAATTTAGAAGTGTTTATAAGTTCACATATTTCTATCACATAGGTCATGAGGTCAAACCAATTTAGAGAGAGATGCAACTATACAATTTATTTTTTAAAACAAATACATATTTTGTAGGTTTGGGCAAGGAGTGTATCTTCCACAAAAAATGAATCTATAGAAGTACAAGATTGTATAATATGCATAATTCTCACGGATTCTAAAAATTTATTTCCCTATAACTTGACATTGATAAATGTGTTTCAACATTACTAATACTCTTTTATCTAAAAAATAATACTTTTCATAGAGATGATTTTCAAGCCTATTTTTGGATTTTAAAATTAGTTTGTATTTTCATTACAAGTGCACTAATAAAATCTATAGGTTATTTTTATATGGAACTCAAATTGAATACAATGAGCAATAATAGATCATCAAGTATATCATCAAACCATGAAATTAGATGAACATGACACAACCATATGATCCCTAATATTTTTGGATGATTTCGTTTCTACATTTTAACCATCATGTTTGTCTTTCAAGTGTGAATAAAAAATGTATTGTGATTATTTTTTCTTATAGTAACTAGATTATATCTTTTGAAAACCCACCTTCTACACTTTTACAATAATTTAAAAAATATATATATAAAAAGAATGTAAGTTAGAGGTTCAATCTCATGCTCATGTCATCATTGAATTATATGAAAAAAACTTAAATTGGTATAGCATATGCATTCTAGAAGTTATTTATTATCTTTGAAATTGCTCATAAAATGAACACATATTTAGAGTAGTTTCATAATGTTAGCAAACTTCTCTATAATAATTTTCCTATGTTTAAGATATTTTTTTTATTCAACTAGTTGGAGAAAGGGGTTTTGAAAGGGCCCTTAACCTTTTACAAAGAGAGAAATCTCTTATAGAGAGGCCACCCAAACATTATAATAAAAATATAAAGGACTCACAACATTTAAAATATTAAAGTTTCCTGCCTGAGCAAGGGTGTCACTCAAACAAGAAAAAAAATTCAAAAAATCTAGCTTAAGCAGGACTTTTTAAACAAAAAATATAAATTTAAAAAATTTCCCCTTCCTGAGAGGATATCCTAAGATTGATCATTCAAGGAAAACTCCTCCAAACCTGAAGGTAGAAAAGCACCGTTAGAGCACAATAGACCCAACAATACTCAACTAGAACCAGATGATCTTTTTCTAGGAATCAATAGTGCATGTGACCATAGGATGCTCTCCCAATAAGGGAAGACAAGTGTACACCACCAATGGAAGAAAAGAGGATCTCCTAGCCCATATTAAGTGAAGTATGAAAAAAAAAGTGTACCTAACAATGCTAAATGAGATGCATCTATAGCTAGTGTTGATTAAGCATTACAAAAGGCGAATTCAAGTAAACATGATGAGGCAAATAAGTTGAAGAAATGAAGTCATTATTTATTATTTTATGGATCAAATAATGATTACATAAATGTCCCATTGAGAGATCTAAATTGATACACTCGTTATAAATGGTGCCTAAGCATCAAATCCTTTGACTAACTTGGGTGCACTTCCAACATTCTTCCTCGTACCCATGATTGAAGTGGGTGGGCCTATGATGCTGCCGCTTGGTTATTTGATATTTTGATCCTTCCTCATGTGCTATTATTTTTGCACCTATAAACAAGAAAACCAGATTCATCAATAGCAAGTACGGATTATGAAGCATGCAAAAGTAATATACCCAATAATAGACTAGAAAGTGGAAATATGCAATGCGCTTATCCAAAACTATTTCAAAAGATTCCAAATATTATAGAGATGCATAAAATATGATTTTGGATTTATCTAATTTAAAATTATAGAGAAATTGCAGCTAAATTAATGATAATTATGGGTTGTACCTATTAAGCCTACAAAACACAAAACGGGTGATTTTTGGTCCTAAACATCTCCAAATCATGCCAAATTTGGAAAACATATATAAAATCATATTTAGGGAGGGCTCATGTAAAAATATTAGCAGAATTGATCACAGTTTCATGTGCATATTTGGGTGGGCCAAGTGAACCTATAAAATACTAAAAACATGATAACTCATTCAATATAGCTCCAAATTGCATAAAATTTGAACTGTATATTCTTGATCTATCCTAGAATAAGCCTATGCAACAATAGTAGAAACATAGTGCTCCAGTCCATGATAATAATTTACAGGGATAGTGGTGACTATCATAGTCTAAGGACTATCCTAGGGTGGGATGACCATCAGATCTACTAGTTTTATGCCACCAATTCCTCTAAGGATTGGTCAAAAACTCTCTTAGGGGTGTTTTCATAAAATTTGGGGGTGAAATTAACTCAATTGGTTTAGTTTTGTAAACAAATTGCACCTATTGAATCACTTGAGAACCTCCTTTGCTAGGTAGATATTTTGAGGTAAAATGGCATAAAAGGTTTAGGGGAAATATTGGCAGCACTTCGTTGCAATGTCACATAACTTCTCTATAAATTGGGTGGAAAATAGATCCACTTTATATACCAAGGGGGGCTATGACCAAATGGACATGCAAGGACATGTAGGGCAAGAGGCATCATTTGTCCAAAAACTTGGCATGCATTGGAGGAGGAAGGAATCTCCACTTTGGCCTCACATTTGTAGCATGTCATAAGGATTCTATGCCCTCAGACTTGCATGCTTGAATAGGTGGGATAAATGGTAGTTTTTGGGTGCCATGTATCCCAATTTTGACTTTTTGTGGGTCAAATACCCTGGCCATCCCACCCAGGGATAGTTGCCTGTGACCATGCCTAGGTGGGATGGTCATGACCTTTGACCGTCCTTGGGTGGGACGGTCATGCCTATATGGCCAGAACTTCCCAAAAGTGGGATATAACCTTACAAAACCTTCCAAAAGTAGTTAGGACCACTCTGTAACCTTTGGGGGTTGCCCAAGGGGCCATATGATGTCAACTTAGCCAATTATTTTGGTTGCCTAATCGGATTGACATGATTTTAGTGTCTACATATGCCCATTTTTGAGATGCATTATGTGTAGCACAGTGTTGAGTAAAAATAGATGACTAAAATGTTAAATGATTAAGGTTATTTAGTAACCTAACAAAATTTAGATGTCCTAATCATGGAAAGAGCATGTGTTCATGAATCCTTACTTCTGATGAGCTAAGGAACTTAACTCAAATACAACCTTTCATGTAAGGCTTACTTGATCTTGGAAATTTTTTAGTCATGAAGATGATTCTATAATGCCAAGCATTTGTTTAATTAAAAATTGTGCTTGTTTGCTAACCCAAGTAGGGGTGTGATTATCTTTGTCAATGATTCGTTGGATGAATGCAATTTGCATGGTTGAGTGTTTGGATGTTCATTTTGATTATGAATTTGTTAATTATGACTACCCCCTCAAGCAACGAGTCGATGAGGGAATGATCAGTGATAAAAGTGATGAGTCACTTGACCCATATGACTTTATTAGGTTTTCCTTAAATTTTACCCATTGTGAAATGGAGAATTTTTGAGAATATTTTGATGATTTTGTTGATTTTGCATGACTGAAGTATGGGAAAAAATGGTGCACCTAACAATGTTAAATGAGATGCATCTATATCTAGTATTGATTAAGCATTACAAAAGGTGCATTCAAGTAAGCATGATAAGGCAAATAAGTGCAAGAAATGAAGTTATTCTTTATTATTTTATGGATCAAATCATGGTTACACAAATGTCCCCTTGAGGGCTCTAGATTGATACACTCATTACAAATGGTGCCCAAGGATCAAATCCTTTCAATAACTCGGGTGCACTTTCAATGTTCTTCCTCATACCCACGATTGAAGTGGGTGGGCCTATGATGCCACTTTTTTATTTGATCCTATGATCCTTCCTCATGCATTGTTAGACCTGCACCTACACACAAGGAAACCAGATTTGTTAGTAGCAAGTGCGGATTATGAAGCATGCAAAGCAAAATATGCAATAATAGACTAGAAAGTGGAAATATGCAATGCGACCTATCTAAAAATATTCCAAATGATTCCAAATATTAGAGGCATGCATAAAATATGATTTTGGACTAATATAATTGAAAATAACAAAGAAATTGCAGCCGAATTCATGATAATTACGTGGTGTGCCTATTAAGCCTGCAAAACACAAAATGGGTGAACTGGTCCTAAACATCTCCAAATCACATCAAATTTGGAAAACATATATAAAATAATATTTAGAATGAACCCATATAAAAATATTAGTAAAATTGATCACATATTTATGTGCATCTTCAGGTGAGCCAAATGAACCTACAAAATACTAAAAATATGATAACTCATCCAATATAGCTCCAAATTGCACCAAATTTGAACAATATATTCTTGATCTATCCTAGAATAAGCCTATTTAAAAATAGTAGAAAAATAGTGCTCCAATCTATGACCATACTTTGCAGGGATGGTGGTGACTGTCACAGTCTAGGGACCATCCTGGGGTGGGACGACCACCAGATCTGCTGGTTTTCTACCACCAATTCCTCTGAGGATTGGTCAAAAACTCTCTCAAGGGTGTTGTCATAAAATTTGGGGGTGAAATTCACTCAATTGGTTCAGTTTTGTAAACAAATTGCACCTCTTGAATCACTCGAGAACCTCCTTCGCTAGGTAGATATTTCAAGGAAAAAGGGCACAAAAGGTTGAGGGGAAATCTTGGCAGCACTTCGTTGCAATGTCACAAAACTCCTCTCTATAAATTGGGTGGAAAATAGATCCACTTTATAGCCCAAGGGGGCCTATGGTCAAATGGACATGCAAGGACATGCAGGGCAAGAGCTACCATTTGTCCAAAAACTTGGCATGCATTGGAGGGGGAAGGAATCTCCCTTTTTGGCCTCCATTCTGTAGCATGTCATAAGGATTATGCGCCCTCAGGCCTGCATGCTTGAATAGGTAGGATAAATGGTAGTTTTTGGGTGCCATTTGTCCAAAATTTGACTTTTTGGGGGTCAAATACCATGGCCATCCCACCCAGGGATGGTTGCCTATGGCTTTCATGTGGGATGACCATGAACTGTGGTCATCCTAGGGTGGGACGGCCATGCCTACATGGCCCAAAACTTCCCAAAAGTGGGGTAAAACCTCCCAAAAGTGGTTAGGACCACTGTGTAACCTCTGAGGGTTGCCCAAGGGGGCCATATGGTGTCAATTAGCCAATGCTTTTGGTCACCTAATCGGATTGACATGATTTTAGTGTCTACAGATGCCCCTTTTTGAGATGCATTGTGTGCAACACAACACTGAGCAAAAATAGATGACTAAAATGTTAAATGATTAAGGTTATTCAGTAACCTAACCAACTTTAGATACCCCAATCATGGAAAGAGCATGCATTCTTGAATCCTTGCTTCTGACGAGCTAAGGAACTTGACTCAAGTACAACCTTTCATGTAAGGCTTACTTGATCTTGGATATTTTTTAGTCATGAAGATGATTCTATAATGCCAAGCATTTGTTTAATTGAAATTTTTGCTTGTTTTCTACCCCAAGCAGGGGTGTGATTGTCTTTGTCAATGATTCATTGGACGAACACAATTTGCATGATTGAGTGTTTGATTGTTGATTTTGATTATGAATTTGTTAAGTATGACTACCCCCTCAAGTGATGAGTCAATGAGGGAATGACCAGTGATAAAAGTGATGAGTCACTTGACCCATATGACTTGGTTAGGGTTTCCTTCAGTTTTACCCATTGTGAAATGGAGCATTTTTGAGAGGATTTTGATGATTTTGTTGATGTTTCATGGAAGAAAAGAATTGAAAACCTCATTCTCCTGGGGCGATCCAGCCACAATGGCCTTCTTAGGGATTGAAGTAAATAATTTTCCATTCATCCATGAGAAATTTAATTTTCATCTTGATCCATAGTGAATTTTGACCAAATTTGACCTATTTTTGGTGGGTTTTGGACCCTTTTCTTTGATTTTTTTGTTGTTTTTGGATGTTTTTGGTTTTTGATTAATATATATGTATATATATTTGACCAATGGGATTATTGGATGCCATTGGGGCATTTTGAGTGACCAAAGGGTTTATGGATACCTTTGGGAATTTTTGGGTGACCAAAGGGTTTATGAATACCTTTGGGGCTTTTTGGGTGACCAAAGGGTTTATGGATACCTTTGGAGCTTTTGGGTGACCAAAGGGTTTATGGATATATTTGGGGATTTTTGGGTGACCAAAGGGTTTATGGATACCTTTGGGGATTTTTGGGTGACCAAAGGGTTTATGGATACCTTTGGGGCTTTTTGGGAGTTGACCAAAGGGTTTATGGATACCTTTGGGGCTTTTTGGGTTAACCAAAGGGTTTATGGATACCTTTGGGGATTTTTGGGTGACCAAAGGGTTTATGGATACCTTTGGAGCTTTTTGGGTTGACCAAAGGGTTTATGGATACCTTTGGAGCTTTTTGGGAGTTGACCAAAGGGTTTATGGGTACCTTTGGGGCTTTTGGGTTGACCAAAGGGTTTATGGATACCTTTGGGGCTTTTTGGGTTGACCAAAGGGTTTATGGATACCTTTGGGGCTTTTTGGGTGACCAAAGGGTTTATGGATACCTTTGGGGATTTTTGGGTGACCAAAGGGTTTATGGATACCTTTGGAGATTTTTGAAATTGATTGCTTAATTATTTGATTGCTGATTAGGGGAGGTATGATACCAATAATGCCCCAATTGATGTTTAAAAATGTTTGCTTGATTTTCAATTTTGAGATTTTGGACCGTTAGACGCATGATGTGTTATGATTTATGGATGCATTAATGGATGCATGTGTTGTACTATGATGTTATTTGATGATATGCAATGTGTGTATGCATAATGAGATGGATGATTTGTTGATATGTATGATGAAATATGAATACTATATGACATACTATGTTAGCACCATAGACTGTATAGAATTCATCGATTCATGTGTAATGTTGTCATGAGACTATGTAATGGATTTGTGAAAATGTAAACTAACATACATGTGATAAAATGGAATGAATAATAGGATGTTATAGGATGTCTTTGAGGTTTTCATGAGACTCAAACACTCTAGTTAATTGATCAAAAGTTATATACTAACCATGCAAGACTTTTTGACAAGGTATGAATCTGCTAGGATGACCAAGATACTCAATATCCCTATGTGTGCAAGTGAGTTCATTGTTATGATACACATAAAGTTACCCCAATGCCAAACAGGATTGATGCAACCCATCTGTATTGAAGATCACCCTATGAGCATCATGATCCTAGGTTTTTGTACGTAGTTGGATTAGACCACTAGGTAGTACAGGCTACCAAAAGCTAGCTCATCCGCATGCAAACATTGGTCTGTACAAACGCAAGATGCTAATGTGATAGACATATCATCATGCATAAGGATACCACCATTGCTAGGAAGGCTTGATGCCACCTAACCTGTAATGAGGATCACCTCATGGTTTGTCAAATGCTGAGAATTCCAGGGATTCAAGTTCAATACTCCCTTCTTTTCTTTTATTTGATTTGGGATACTTGCTCATACTTAGTGATGAAAATCACTATTTATTTTGTATTTTGTTTTCTTTGAGCAAGGGATTTGTTTAGTGATGAAAATCACTATTTATTTTTTTTGATTTTTGCTTTTTGGAATTTTTCTTATTGATAGTGGTGAAAACCACTATTTATTTTGGGGAATTGGGTAGGGAGGAGCTTGTCCTTTTGTCAATTCTCAACATTTTTGAACCATTCACACATGGGGATGAGCAAGGTAAAATTTTTACTTAAGGTAACCTAGACCACTTTGTAGGTTTCATATTTCCTTGTGCAAAACTTGGATTTATTAGTGTGAAATGTGTTGGGATTTTGACGTATACAAGGTACAATCAAAGCAAGACTCTACCTTCTAAAAATTAGGATAGCTTTCTACAAAATCTGAAAAGAAAACTAGAGATGGTTGAGTGACTAAAAACCCTAAAGACATTCTAGAACAAATGACTAGGTGAAGGGAAATAGACACTAATATGAAAAGTGGGAAATGTAGGTGGAAATGATAAGTGAAATATGGAATGATGTGAATGATGACTTTTAACAAAATTGATTTTGAATGATGACTAGTGTATAGTCTTGGTGCTTAGACATGTATGAGCAACTCTAAAATGCAAAGTGCAATGATGAGTATACCTAATGCAAGTGATTGTATAATGCAATGTGATGCAATGCAATATTTTTGTATTTTTGATGTTTTGATGATGTTTTTGAGTTTTTATTGATATATATATACATTTGACCAATGGGATTATTGGATGCCATTGGGGCATTTTGGGTGACCAAAGGGTTTATGGATACCTTTTGAGCATTTTGGGTTGACCAAGGGTTTGTAGATACCCTTGGAGAATTTTGGGTTGACCAAAGGGTTTTGTAGACACCTTTGGAGCATTTTGGGTTGACCAAGCGGTTTGTAGATACCCTTGGAGCATTTTGGGTTGACCAAGTAGTTTTAGATACCTTTGGAGTATTTTGGGTGACCAAAGGGTTTGTAGGTACCTTTGGAGCATTTTGGGTGACCTAGAGGTTTATGGATACCTTTGGGGATTTTTGGTGACCAAAGGTTTATGGTCTTTGGGCTTTTTGGGTGACCAAAGGGTTTATGGATACCTGGGGTTTTGGGTGACAAAGGATTTATGGGTACATTTGGGGCTTTTGGGTGACCAAAGGTTTATGGATACCTTTGGGATTTTTGGGTTGACCAAAGGGTTTAGGGATACCTTTGGAGCATTTTGGGTGACCAAAGGGTTTATGGGTACCTTTGGAGCTTTTTGGGTGACCAGAGGGTTTATGGGTACCTTTGGAGGATTTTTGGGAGTTGACCAAAGGGTTTAGGGGTACCTTTGGGGCTTTTGGGAGTTGACCAAAGGGTTATGGATACCTTTGGGGCTTTTTGAGGTTGACCAAAGGGTTTAGGGATACCTTTGAAGTTTTTTGGATGACCAAAGGGTTTATGGATATCTCTGGAGCATTTTTTATTGACCAAGTGGTTTATAGATACCCTTGGGGAATTTTGGGGTGAAAAAAATATTTGTAGACACCTTTGGAGTTTTTGGGTTGACCAAAGGGTTTGTAGATACCTTTGGGACTTTTTGGGTTGACCAAAGGGTTTATAGATACCTTTGGAGTTTTTGGGTTGACCAAAGGGTTTATAGATACCTTTGGAGATTTTTGGGTTGACCAAAGGGTTTATAGATACCTTTGGAGATTTTTGTAACTTTGATCATTTTATGATTTTAGGGGGGGGTGTGTTACCTTGTGTTCCCCAAATTTTGGTGATCAAAGGAAGCGAGGAAGGTGTGATACCTTTAGGATCCCCAATTTGCTTCATTTCTTGTGATGTAAATAGTGGGGAAGGTGTGACACCTTGGATACCCCTAGTATGTACTATGATTGATGCAATGTGATTGGCTTGGCTAGGAGGAGTGATAGAAATTGACCCCCCTATTGTGGTAGGGAATTCTAGGTAATGCCAATGTCTCGATGGGGTAGAATGAGTGCCCCATTCGTGGATAAAGCTTCCTTATCAATAAGATCTTGGACCACATGTCTAAAAATATGACAATCGCTAATGTCATGCCCTCTCATTCGGTGATAGAGGTAAGAATGATCCTCCTTATATTGTTTAGGTCTGGGCCTATTTGGGTTGAATAGGGGTATGTCTGGCAAGATGATTGTCTTTGTTTCTTGTAGGTTATGAAATATGGTTGACATGGGCTCAGATAATGGAGTCCAGGTATGACATTGATGCTTTAAATGAGGTGAACATGGTCGACTCATTTTATGAGGTTGCAAGGTTGTATGTATCTCAGTCACTTATTTAGGTTGCTCTTCTTGACTCCCATCTATAGGTAATAAATTTTTGAAATATGCTAATTTGTTGATTGTTTATTTGAAGATCATTCTTGTCAATCATATCCTATACTAGGTGTTTGAACTTATAGCACATCTGCACGTCATGCCCATTTTGCCTATGGTACTTGCAGTATAGGTCTTCATGATATCCTTTGGGATTTGGTACGTTTGGATCGATATGTCGACTTTCATGTAGGTTGATTTCTTTTATTGCACAAAGATGCTCAAATAGAGAATCCATGGACTCAGTAATGGGTGTAAATTGTCGCTTAGGGTGACATTGCTAGTTTGGCCCTTGATTTGTTTGAGACTTAACATTGGACTACATAGGAGTGGGTTGGTCCTGACAATCAAGGGGTTGAGGTTTTGGATGACTCAATCGTAACTCAATGCTTATGAGTCGATTCATGATCTATTGTAAATCATTGTGTTGGTGACTCACTTGTAACTCCACATTGGCTAGCCTATCCAAGATATGTTGTGAAAATAGTGGAGGTGATGATTGGATGGCTATTGAGGAAGTTGGATGGCAACTGATAGGTGGTGGAGGTGAATTGGGTGTGGGAGCCAGGAGATAATTGAGTAGAGGTGGATCAAAATTCCTCAATGTCTGAGTAGATGTGGATGCTTCATGATGATTGGAGCTAGTGAGTATATCCACATGTTCTTGTTCTTGATTTAGCTCATGCTCATGTTCCAACTCAGAGTGTTCAATTGTGGTAGTTGGATTACCCCCACTTTGGTGTAGGGGGTACACCTATTCTTGATTTTGTGGAGATGTTGAGTGAGATGGAGTAGGTGTGACCAAATCCATCGATGGTATCTCTTGTGGTATGGATGGAATGTTGGATGGAGTCGCAAGTTGCATAGATGGATTCAGAGGACTTTGGTTCTCTGTCATCACATTGATCATTCCCACAAACTCATGAGAAGATGCATTTGCATTTGGACAAGTCATGGCTACCTCATCAACTTGTCCAAGGTGATCTGCTTGGCCCCCATGTTTAGGGGTGCATCAAAAATGCTATCAATGGGTGGCAACTTGGTAAGAGGATGACCTAGATCCTTGATCGACTCGATGATAGGCATGAATGTAACATTGGGTACTATGCACTCATCAAGTTTTGGGTGGGTCAATTGAATTGTGTCCTCAAGCATGATATGATTTGATTCATCCATATCAACTATGGGCTTCCTCCTTGTTAGTAGGAGTGGGAAGGTCTTCTATAGATGTATTGATGATAGTTGTGGGAGCCTCTATAGTTGGCTCTTCTGACTCTTCCTCGCTTAAAGAAATAGAGGATGGTACTAGTGGTGGTGAAGGTAGCTTCATGACTAACCATGGGGTTGAATCTGGACTCTGGATAAGGTCATTGGGTTTAGTGTCCAAGTGCATGGGTGATATAGTAGGCTCCTATGGATGATCCACCTATTTATAATACTTGAAGGGGTCTGGGTCGACATTAACCACATGGACCTTACCTTCATCAATGTATTTAATGCATTGATGCACTATAGATGGAACACATTTCATGTCTCTTATCCATGGCCTTCCAAGCAGTATGTTGTATTGTATTGCACCCTCCAATATGTAGAACTATGTAGGCATAGTATTTTGTCCAACTTGAAAAAGTAGGATAATTGTGTCTACAATGGAGGATAAAGCATCATTAAATGCTTGCAAGGTGAACTTGGATGCTACAATGTATGAGGATGGAAGGTTGAGATGTTTTAGTGTAGCTGTGGTAATAATTTTTATTGAGGAACCTGTGTCAACCAATACTCGCTTATAAGGGAGACTATTGATACTCACGATGATGTGCAAAGCAGGATCTGGTGAATTGGTAGGCACGGGTTTGATCTCATGATTTTGAAAGGATATAACAGGATTCTTGTGCATTTGTATGTATCCCACAAATTTGGTGAAAGCATCAGAGTCATGAGGTTGTACCTTGATGGAATCCAAGATCCTCATGAAAGTTTCCCGATGTTTGGAGGACTATTGTAGAAGCTCGCTCATGGTCATATTGGTTGAGGACCTACTCTGGCTTGCTAACACTTGTTGGATGGGAGTTCTGGGTGGTGAATACCATGATGTAGAGGGAGTGTAGACCTCCCTACTAGGCCCCTTGGTAGGTTGATTATATCTAGTTTTGAGCCTAGAATCGGTGTTGGCTAACCGAATAATCCACTTGATCATGTGGATAACCCATTGGTGTTCTCCTAGCAGAGGTACCTTGGTGGTCGGGTCCTCTGAGTGAGGAGTTGACCTCATGATGAATTTTAGGGCATCGTGTAGGAATGATGAGATCCTCAGGAGAATAGTGAAGGTGACTACTATCAGGGCACCATGCAAGAATGAGGAGATCCTCATGAGAGTAACAGATGCGACTACTATCAGGGCACCATGCAAGAATGAGGAGATCCTTAGGAGAATAGTGAAGGTGACTACTATCAAGGCATTATGTAGGAATGAGGAGATCCTCATACCTATAATGATGATGCTCAGGGCCTCTCCTTAAGTTTTTTACTTCACTGGCTCATGATTGAGCTCGGCTATGCATAGTTGTCATAATGTGTTGACTAGGCAAACCCTAAAGGAAACCCACACTAAAGAAAATTTTGACTTCCAAAAAATGTTATGGGTGCTATATACCAAAACATCAGTGTGACGAGCTGATCACAATGGGCTAGGGCTCCAAAATTTGACTTCTGGGTCAAAATTTGTATTTTTGGAATATTTGGCCAACCGGGGCTCGTGGAGAAATGCCCAATTTTAGGAATTTTTGGAAAATTTTGAGAAATAAAGAGTTAGGACTCAAAATTTCTATGAGAGGTGCACAAGGGGCTAACTAAGACAACAAAATAAATTTGGCAATTTTGGGGGTTGTCTAGGGCTTTTTATGACTGTTTTAGTGCAGTTTTTCCCTATTTTTGGCTTGAAAATCACTCAAAAATAGAGTAATCATAAAACCAACATAACTTTTTTGTTATAGCTCTGATTTGCACGATTCTCGATCCATTGGATGCAAAATCAAAAAGTAGCAATTTACTTAGATTTGGATGCCCCAGATCAAGGATCTTATGTTGATTACCCAATCAATAAGGAAACACACAAAGTAGACAATATGATTATCTCTTTTAAGGATTAGATGTATATGATTATCTCTTTTAAATCTTAGAAACTGTTAGAATATTATTATTGTTATAATGTGCACTATGCCTATAATTGACAGGTTGACATTTGTCTTCTGCCACTTGTCCCTGTCTTCAGTTTGAGTTGGAGTGGTGTCTTCTGAAAGACACTTGGAGTGGAGCTTATGACACTTGTCATATCTCCCTCCTAAGCTTGATGCTTATATATTGTAAGATAACTTGTAAATAATGTATGCCTTTTGTTCAGTCCCAACATTTGGTATCAGAGCGGTGAGATCCGCCTGTGGGGTTTGAGTATGGAGTTAGGGAGTATGCTCTCCACTCATTGAGTGGATCAGAAACCAGAAGCTCCCTATTTTTTTTTGGGTTTAGTTTCAGAGCAGGCCTTTCCTACCTTGTTTTGTGAAGGGGACCTTTAGGGTTGGGGAATATATTTGTTTTTAGCATTAAAAGTTTTTTTTTCTGCCATTAAAAGTTTGGTCTGTGGAGTTAGGGAGTATGCTCTCCATTGTAATATGGATCAGAAACCAGAAGCTCCTTAGGAAGATTTTGTGTTGTTGAGAGCATTTTTTAAAGAAGGATCTGGTGTTACATGAGTATTGTGTGTCCATTGTGTCCTTCACAAAGCCAATGGAGTACTGTATTTTTTCTTTGAAAAATCGTGTGACTCCTTCCCCTGCGGATCTGAAGAGAAACATTTTTTGGTTCTTAAAACTTCCTAAGACGTCGTCCACCGCCTGGAGGTGTTGTTGACATGGACTCAAGAGTTATTGTTGTTGAAGAGTTGAGAAATGGCCTCTCTCAAGCTGGATCACCTTTGAAGTTGAAGTTGTGGAAGCTTTAGAAGAAGTTCGTATTCGTGGTCCTTTCGGATAGTGCAAAAACAAAAAAAACAAAAAAAAACCTAGATCTGTACTCCTCAGACCCAGAGCGACGTCATTAATCATAGCCTACACCAGTTTGCAGAGCTCCCACAGTGGTGAGATATCAGAGCATTCATCAGCATCCAGGCAGCGAAGGCACAGCGTGCGGAGAAAAAATTTAGTTTTCGCCCCCACCTCCCCTCTCTGTTCAACTGAAAAATGGCACAACAAATTTTTAGTCGCTCGCCTGGAGATGAAGGATATTTGAAGCCCAGAAGGTTTCAGAAGAGTTTCAGATCATGAATTGAAGCTGGAGTTTTTAACTAACTAGAGATAAATTTTTTGTTTGCGTGTAGCAGATCCAGATCGTGGAGAAGGAAGAAAGGTGTAAGGTGGACCTGGCAGGTTCGAAGCAAGTTTGAAAGCATTTGTCCCCTATGTAATCAATCAACGGTGCTACAATGAAAAAAATCGAGCCAGGCAGAATCATCTCAGCGCATATTGTCATCACGAATCTTGCCTGGAAATTGTCACCAAATTCTGTAGTAGATCCGCTCATACATCCAGTCATCAAACAAACCGTCTAGTTTGTGAAACAAGCAAGATTCACCTGTGATCGTGTTCTGGGATTTGAACTGTAGCGACATAGTTGTACGCGCTAGCAGTGGGGCCCGCACTAGCTTTCGGTGTACTATACAACTGGCAGACTGAAAGTTTGTCACCCAATTTTTCCCCGTCCAGTTTCCTACCCAATGGCCAGTTGCAATCCAACTTTTTTTTAAAATACCGCCAAAATTGGCAGCATCCGCATAGCAAGTGTGCGTGTCCTCCACTCCTCGAAGCTTGCACCAGGTGATGGTGCTGTTGAAATTCACTAATCGTAGTGTGTGAGTGGGACTTATGTAAAAATTGTAAAATATTATAAGCTGCAAGATAGTGGAGCAGTAAAGCCTTGATTAAAGGGTAGACCATACTGGACAAAGATATTAAAATATTGGCATAAATTTAAAATTTCAAGGCATTTACATAAAACACGCCGACATTTAATTTCAAAGTTGTATACATGTTCTCTTGGCAGCAAGTAGTATAAAAGCTCCCAAATTAAGCATTTTTGTGCTAGAGCACAACTCGGATGGGTGACTACCTAGGAAGTCCCGGAGCTGCACACATTTGGAGGGTAATCATATTTTTGTTTTTTTAAACATCAATTTGTATCCGATTATAGGCTTATATATAGTCGCTGGAAAGAGAATTTCAAGGGGGATCCATTGGTGCAATTATTTTTCAGTTTTGAGATCATTTACTCAACTAAATTTTAAGTCAAATATGATATTGTAAAAAGAGTGCATTTTCGGTTGCATCCGACACTCTTGGTGGATAAGTTTGACAAGCTTGTAAGAGGCACAATTCTAAGTCTTTAGGGAGGACATTATGCCAAGTCATATATTGAATTTGGGGGCAATCTTGTAAAAGGAGGCATTGATATTGTCTCATATTTTTGGAGGCACATTTGGGGCTAATTTGTTTTTTAGCCAAATACAAATCATCAAATAAGGGGTGATTTAGGGCCCCTTGCCCCTTGTCAGTGGATTCATTTTGTGGCACTCTCTTGGCCACTAGGTGTTTGTTGCTTGCATATTTTATTTGGGCTTTGTATACATTTTATGCTTGCTATCACCCTTGCATGACTTTGGGTTTTATAATTGTAATCAAGTGTAGTTCCATTTCATACACACTTGACACTAAGCCATATACAAGCAAGCAAACACATACAGGCATTTTAAGCAATAATACATTGGCACATTGATTGTAATAATTCTACAAAAAGCAAGCATCACACTTTTATAACCGCCTATGTTCCACGTATCAACTTATCAAAATACTTATAGTCTCCCTCACGTAAGGGTGGGTATATTGAGTAAGTTTGGTATAAAGGTTTGGCAGGTTATTCCCTTTCAGAATCGCCTATGTTCCACGTATCAACTGCTCAAATGCTTATAGTCTCCCTCACGTAAGGGCGGGTATATTGAGAAGTTTGGTATAAAGGTCTGGCAAAATTCTAATTCTTAATCTCTTTGGATAGAAAAAGGCACTTATGTTCAACTTAACCCTCCCACTGTTGGAATCTCTTGAAGATTCAGAGTGGAAAAACTAGGCGAACCCTCCTCTAGATCTTCAGCGGTGTACCCTAGATTTTTTTTAGGGCTCTAATTTGGCATTTTTCATTCTTACTTCATCCTTTGTTGAGCTCCCTTTTCTTTTGATCTTTTTCTAAATCATGGCTACTACAAATCTATTAAGTGGACTTACAAAGAAACTTGAAGGAGCACAGACCTTTGCAAATTGGAAGTATGAGATGGAATCAATATTAATGATGAATGACATGTGGGACTTTGTGAGAGATAGGAAAACTAATGAAGACCCACTCACTGCACCTAAAAAACCTAAAGAAAAAGCACAATTTGAGAAGAATTCCAACATAGCTTTAAGTTTAATAAAGCTAGCTACAATAATTCAATGCAGAGAAACTGTAAGGGCTGCAAAAACACCTAAACAAGCATGGGATGCTCTCAATAGATTGTTTGATAGGCCAAGTCAAGATAATATTTTGTATCTCAAACAAAAATTGCACAATCTATGTATGAAAGGCTCACTTGCCGATTATCTTATGGAAGTGAAGTCTATTAAAAATGATTTCTTAGCTGCTGGTCTTCCTAGATGATAATGAGTTAATTCCAATAATGTTGCATGGTCTTCCTTCAAAGTTTCACTCCTATGCTACCATGTTAGACTTGAGTGGTAAAACAATGAATTCAAAACTTGAGGATATTGAGATCCTACTTAAGAAGCATGAGCAAACCCTAATCAAAGATGAAGAAATTGAAGCCACATCAACAGCTTTTGCCACCAAGGCAACTTTACAGCCTAAACAAAACAAGGGTCAAAATCAGCATAATCAGAATCAAAGGGGTAGACAACATTAGAGATACACATAGTACCAGTAGTAGCCAAATCAAAAGTAACAGCAACAACCACGTCAGCAACAGTACCAGCAGCAGCCACAATAGCAGCAGTACCAATAGCAACAAAAATGGCAAACAAGACCTCAAGGGGGTCAAAACAAAAATCAACAAGGGTGTGAATATTATGGAAAATGGAATCATAATATTGCTAATTGCTATAAAAGGCAAAGAGAACAGGGAGAACCACAAAATAATAATTTGAACACATTGTATGCAACCAACCAAGTTAATGTTGAAGATAAATAATATTGGTATATTGATTCTGGAGCAACAAAGCACATGACAGGAAGGCAAGATTGGTTGACCAAGGTTCAACCCACATCAAATCAATTCATTACTTTTGGTGATGAAAGTGCTCTACCCATTGAAGGTATTGGGGAGGCACCATTAACTTTTCATGATGGTAATAATGTTCCTGCAACAAATGTTTTGTATGTGCCTGGTATTAAAAGGAGTCTTCTTTCTATTGGACAATTTATAGATAAGGGCTATAATGCCTATTTTGAAAAAACAAATGCTACATTAAGGAACCCAATGGCAATGTCAAGGCCATGGGAGTGAAAAAGGATGGTGTTTACTACCTCCTTACAAAATCTGTAACACAAACATATTTGCATACAACAACAACTTTCTCTTTGGAGTACATGTGGCATGAAATATTGGGAAATTTAAATTTTAATAATCTTGGCTACAAAAGGATTAGTTAAAGGACTCCCACATCTTAAGGAGTCAAAATGTTTTTGTGAGCCATGTGTAATAGCCAAACACCATAGGAAACCATTTGAAACAGGAAAGGCATGGAGAGCTAATAGACCTTTGCAATTGATTGATTCAGACATTTGTGGGCCAATGTCTGTTCAATATTATACTAGGGCAAAATACTACATCACTTTCATTGATTATTATAGCAGAAAGGTATGGATCTACCTAATTCAATATAAGTGGCAAGCCCTTGATAAGTTCAAAGAATTCATCGCACTTGTTGAAAGAGAAAGTGGCTATCAAATCTCCACCTTAAGATTAGATAATGGTGGAGAATATGTTTCCAATGAATTCTTTAATTTTTGTAAGTATCATGGGATAAGGATGCAATTCACAACCCCTTATACCCCGCAACAAAATGGAGTTGCTTGAGAGGATGAATCAAACAATCACAAATAGGGCAAAATCAATGTTACATGCTGCTATATTACCTAACTCATTTTGGGGAGAAGTTGTTCTTACTGCTGCATACTTGACTAATAGGTCATACACAAAGGCCTTACATGAAAGAACACCTGAAGAAGCATGGAGTGGAAGAACGCCCTATGTGGGCCATTTGAGAATATTTGGATGTGATGCCTATGCTCATATTCCTCATAAGAAAAGGAAGAAGTTTGATGATAAGAGCCAAAAATGCATCTTTGTTGGCTATAGTGATAGTGCCAATGCATATAAATTATATGAGCCTATTTCCAAGAAAATCATTTTATCTAGGGATGTTACCTTTCATGAGTATCCCCCATATAATCCTCCTAAATCCCCCACTTTAGAAATAACTACTGAAACAATTGCTCCATTCATGCATACAATATCATCTAGTTCTTCTCCTTCACTCATAAATCAAGAAATTCATCCACAAAAAGAACTTCCTACAAATAATCCATGTCCTCCATGTCCTCCTCATAATTATCAAGTAACAACATCCAATCCTTTACGGGTTCAAGCCACAATATATGAAGCCCAAAATCATTTGTCCACCTATACAGGTAAAAGGCCTTCAGCCCTAAGACATCAAGTGAATTATGCCCTAATGGCCAAAGTTCGTAGCCAACCTGAACCTTCTAATGTCAAAGAAGCACTTGGTGATCCTAAATGGGTTAATGCCATGGATCAGGAATTGGATTCCATTGAAAGGAATCACACTTGGGAGTTAGTTGATTTACCCAAAGGAAAATATACCATAGGCAAAAAATGGGTATACAAAGAAAAATATAAAGCAGATGGCTCACTAGATCGCTACAAGGCTTGCCTAGTATCTCAAGGCTATAAGCAACAAGAGGGAATTGATTATGAGGAGACCTTTGCTCCTATGGCTAAGATGACTACAATCAGGACAATTATTGCTATGGCAGCTCAAAAACATTAGCCAATATATCAAATGGATGTCAAAAGTTGATGCAGGAGCATCCGACAGCACCAGCAGCAGAAGCAGCAAAGTTCGAGAAAAATCGTGCTGAAGAGTTGGGAGAAGAAGCAGGAAGCAAGGAGGAAAAAAAAATGGCCAAGTCTGAAAACCATCGCGATATCGCGACCGTTTTGCAAAGCAGCGGGGAGGAGTGTAAGTTGTCGCGATATCGCGACGTCGCGATATCGCGACCGTTTTGCAAGGCAGCGGAGAGGAGTGTAAGTTGTCGCGATATCACGACCGTTTTGCAAGGCAGCGGAGAGGAGTGTAAGTTGTCGCGATATCGCGACGGTTTTGCAATGTAGTGTGGGGAGGCTTCAGACGTCGCGATATCGCGACGGTCTTCAAAATAGAGGTGGAAGGAGAAGAGGGGGTCGCGAAATCGTGACTTGTCACGGTTTCGCGACCCCAAAGGGCTCGACGTAGAGGAGGCGCTTTCGGTCGCGATATCGCGATCGGTCGCGATATCACGACCGGTCACGATTTCGCGACCGTCACGATATCGCGACCAACAAAAGGCCGACACGTGGCGCAACATTGGATAGCCACGGAAGTTGAGGAAAATAAAGAGCAGGGTAAGACCCGAAAGGGGAATGGTGGACGGTCGAGCAAGGCCGAATTTAACATGTGGATAGACACGTGTAGCTTGAAAATTATGAAGGACACGTGTTTGAAATATTTTACATCCAGGAGGAGGCATGGCAAATTTTGCACGCGGGAGAATACGTGTATCCAAGTGAAGATGGAGGCCACGTATCATTAAATTTAAATTTGCAGCCGCGTGCATTAAAGGGAGAGAACCATCTTTCGGATGCGTTTTACGAAAAACAACTGTAACAAGGCATGGCCGGTATGGAGGAGACGGCAGTACAGGGTACGACGACGGTTGCAGGTCGAGGAAGACCATGAATGCGAGTAGCAGTGCAGATCGGGCGGTGGCCATTTATGATCAAAAATTTTGAAGCTTCGACAAGGAGGGAAATTCAAGCGGGAAGGTTGGTAGGTGGAGGCATTGATTTCCGGGAGGGCCGGGGCCTCGATAAAAACCCAAAATTTCAAACTGAGGAGGGGTGGACCGGAGAACAGGGGAGTTGCAGCAGTGGAAGAACAAAGCCGAACTCGGCCATTGTAAAGCCTGCGGGCTGTGTTATTTAATGCCGGTAAATATTTTATCTGGTAAATATTGTAAACTCTGGATCGGGAAATAGAGGCAGAGTGTGGAAGTGAGACGACCAAGCCGAGCGCTGGTCATTTGTAAGCCTGCGGGCCGTTTGTAATGTGATTTTTCCAGATTAATGTTAGAAAAAAAAAAAAAATTTGGAAATCGGGAGTGTGAGTCTGTGTTTGTTTTTCGGTGCCCCGTCAGTGGTATCAGAGCCAGTGGTTCCTGAGTGTGCAGCAGATCCACCGAAGGTGAGGCAGTTGCACCAGGACCTGCGGGAGAGTTCTGAGAGAGAGTGAGTTCGGTCTTTAAGTGCGTAAGCAGATTCGTCGAGCGGGAGGCAGTTTACGCCAAGACCCGATAAAAAAAAAAAAAAAAAAAAAAGAGAGAAGAATGCATTCCCGAAGAAGACGGGACAGCATGGAGGATATGGTTTCGGAGGAAGAAGTAAAAGCATTGCAACGACAATTAAAAGCATTGCAAAAGGAATGGCTCGCAATGAAATTACGGGAGAAAGAAGAACGGCAAAAAATGCGGGAAGAGAGACGGAGAAAAAAGGAAGAAAATATGAAGGAGGCTGTAGAAGAAGAGAGCAGCAGTACCGGGACCTGCCCGGAAGAAAGCACAGATTATTCTGTGCAAGAGGAAGAGTTAAAGCCGGCTGCAGCAGAAGTTTGCAGCAGTGGAGAAATCTGTCCGGTTGAAGACAGAAGTGTGGGCCCGGAGCCGAGGTCGAAGCAGTTTGCAGAGACGGAGAAGGGTTCGGAAGTGTTGCGGGAGGCAGCAACCAGACCCAACAGAAGTGAAGATCACTTCTTCACTTACCCCGGCTATCTGATGCAGGAGCATCCGACAACACCAGCAGCAGAAGCAGCAAAGTTCGGGAAAAACCGTGCTGAAGAGTCGGGAGAAGAAGAAGCAGGAAGCAAGGAGGAAAAAAAAAATGGCCAAGTCTGAAAACCGTCACGATTTCGCGACATCGCGATATCGCGACGTCGCGATATCGTGACCGTTTTGCAAAGCAGCGAGGAGTGTAAGTTGTCGTGGTATCGCGACGTCGCGACCATTTTGCAAGGCAGCGGAGAGGAGTGTAAGTTGTCGCGATATCGTGACCGTTTTGCAAGGCAGCGGAGAGGAGTGTAAGTTGTCGCGATATCGCGACGTCGCGATATCGCGACGGTTTTGCAATGTAGTGTGGGGAGGCTTCAGACATCGCGATATCGCGACGTCGCAATATCATGACGGTCTTCAAAACAGAGGCGAAAGGAGAAGAGGGGGTCGCGAAATCATGACTTGTCACGGTTTCACGACCCCAAAGGGCTCGACGTAGAGGAGGCGCTTCCGGTCGCGATATCGCGACAGGTCACGATTTCGTGACCTGTCACGATATCGCGGCCAACCAAAGGCCGAAACGTGGCGCAACATTGGACAGCCACAAAAGTTGAGGAAAATAAAGAGCAGGGTAAGACCCGAAAGGGGAATGGTGGACGGTCGAGCAAGGCCGGATTTAACACGTGGATAGCCACGTGTAGCTTGAAAATTATGAAGGACACGTGTTTGAAATATTTTACATCCAGGAGGAGGCATGGCAAATTTTGCACGTGGGAGAATACGTGTATCCAAGTGAAGATGGAGGCCACGTATCATTGAATTTAAATTTGCAGCCGCGTGCATTAAAGGGAGAGAACCATCTTTCGGATGCGTTTTACGAAAAACAACTGTAACAGGGCATGGCCGGTATGGAGGAGATAGCAGTATAGGGTACGACGGCGGTTGCAGGTTGAGGAAGACCATGAATGCGAGCAGCAGTGCAGATCGGGAGGTGGCCATTTATGATCGAAAATTTTGAAGCTTCGACAAGGAGGGAAATTCGAGCGGGAAGGTTGGTAGGTGGAGGCATTGATTGCCGGGAGGGCCGGGGCCTCGATAAAAACCCAAAATTTCAAACTGAGGAGGGGTGGACCGGAGAACAGGGGAGTTGCAGCAGTGGAAGAACAAAGCCGAACTCGGCCATTGTAAAGCCTGCGGGCTGTGTTATTTAATGCCGGTAAATATTTTATCTGGTAAATATTGTAAACTCTGGATCGGGAAATAGAGGCAGAGTGTGGAAGTGAGACGACCAAGCCGAGCGCTGGTCATTTGTAAGCCTGCGGGCCGTTTGTAATGTGATTTTTCCAGATTAATGTTAGAAAAAAAAAAAAATTTGGAAATCGGGAGTGTGAGTTTGTGTTTGTTTTCCGGTGCCCCGTCAAAAGTGCATTTATAAATGGTCATTTGAATGAGGAAGTGTATGTGAAACAACCACCAAGGTACATATTTGAAGGCAAAAACAACAAAGTCCTCAGATTAAAGAAAGCTCTATATGGGTTGAAGCAAGCACCCCAAGCTTGGTATGCAAATATTAACTCCTATTTTCTCAACCTTGGTTTCACTAGATCTGCATCAGAATCTACTCTCTATGTGAAACATTGGAGGAACCGCATCATTTTGATTACATTGTATGTGGATGATCTCCTCATTACAGGTGATGACATAGAAGGAATAATGTTGCTCAAAGAGGACTTATGCAAGAACTTTGAGATGACAGATTTAGGCCTCCTCCATTATTTCTTAGGACTAGAGGTATGGCAACAACCTGGTAAGATTTTTATCTCACAGGCTAAGTACATTTTCGTATGGAGGACTGTAAACCCTCTCTAAATCCCATGGAAACTAGATTGAAATTGCTAAATAATGATGAAGAAGAAAGGGTTGATGGTACACTTTACAGGCAACTAGTTGGAATTTTGATCTACTTAACTTCAACTAGACCAGATATTTGCTATTCAGTTGGCCTTATTTCCATACTTATGTAGGATCCTAAGAAGAGCCATTGGATAGCGACTAAGAGGATTGTGAGATTCCTAAAGGCCACACCTCATCATGGCCTTATGTATAAATCCGATGATAATTTTTCTTTGATTGGATACACGATTTAGATTGGGCCAGCTTGTCCTAAAACCGAGAAGATCTACATCAGGTTATTGCTTTCAATTAGGCCAAGGCTCTATTTCATGGAGCACAAAGAAGCGACACACGGTTTCACTATCTTCATCGAAGCAGAATATAGAGCAACATTTGAGGCAACTAAGGAGGCAATATGGTTGAGGCAATTAATTCAGGATATTGGGCTATTCATACATGGTCCAACATATAAATATTGTGACAATCAAAGTACCATCAAGATGACCAAGAATCCAGTTTTCCATGCTAGAACAAAGCACATTGAGATCCATCATCACTTCATTAGAGAAATGGTCTAAGAAGACATTATACACATGAAGTATGTACCAACTCAATATCAAGTAGTAGACATCTTCACCAAGTCACTTAGGAAAAACAAGTTTTCTTAGTTTAGAAATTTGCTATATCTATGTAAAAGAAGTCAACATTAAGGGGGAATTTTATCTAATGTTGACTTATTTTTTAGGATAGTGCACATTAAGGGGGAATGTTAGAATATTATTATTGTTATAATGTGCACTATGCCTATAATTGACAGGTTGACATTTGTCTTCTGCCACTTGTCCCTATCTTCAGTTTGAGTTGGAGTGGTGTCTTCTGAAAGACACTTGGAGTGGAGCTTATGACACTTGTCATATCTCCCTCCTAAGCTTGATGCTTATATATTGTAAGATAACTTGTAAATAATGTATGCCTTTTGTTCAGTTCCAACAGAAACACAATCAAATGATCAAAGAAGCACACAAGCAATCAATGTCATTATCTCCTTTAAGTTTTAGATTTGAATACCTAAGCTATTTTGTGTGTTTATATTTGTTGTTGCTTTTTATTTCTTATTTGTTTTTTGGACTTAGAATGAGGAAACTCAACCAAAGTGGTGACCAGGAACACTAGTTCCAAAAATGAGATTCTCAAAATATTCTAGGGTACATCTCTTAAAACCCACAATGTATGGAGGGTTCGCTTAGCTCTTCCACTTTGAATCGATAAGCCTTTTCAATATTGGGAGGTAATTTGAACACTGGTGACTTATTCTATATTAAGAGAGTTCTCTATTCTATCTAATGTGTCAAGAGGGGCAAGACGATGGAATGAGGTGAAATCTAACATCACCGATTTGAATTGGAGGTTGGTGATGAAATCCAACCTTACCAATTTTATTGTGATACGTGCAAGTGTGTGTGGTTCATTTTATGCTTAAAGAAATTAAAACAATATGACACTCAATGAAATTTCACTAAATGCAAAAATGACGTTTTACTTTCAAAAATATTAGATAAAAGATAAACCTAAAAATGCATGTCCTAAATGATAACCTACCCATTAGGTAGGCTACAATAAAGCAAGCCATACCAGTACATTTCTACTTAGTTCATTGATATTTTTCTTCTTTTTTTGTTGTTTTTTCAATTATGAAAAAGGGAAATATATCTTCCTACCTTTCAAAAAAACAAGGGAAGCAAGAACAATAAAATTTAAGTAATTTTGGACTGTAGAAAAGCAAACTAAAGGTTTAAGCACTTACCTTGATAGCCTAAGAACTTGTTGTTTCTAGAATTATGAGTAAAAAAACCTCTATTTTGTGGTCATCCTAGGGTGGGATGACTACCAGTTTAGGGGCCATCCCAAGGTGGGACGGTTGTGTGGTCGTCCCTGTGTGGGATGGTTAGCAGTTTTAGGACCATCTCAGGCTAGAACGACCAGTTCATACAATATTTTGAAAGCAAAAATGAGATTAGATATTAACCAAATAAAGCAATATAGGCTCACACCATGATTTCCACTAAAGTATGGGAAAAATGGTGCACCTAAAAATGGTAAACGAGATGCATCTATAGCTAGTGTTGATTAAACATTACAAAATGTGCATTCAAGTAAACATGATAAGGCAAATAAGTGCAAGAAATGAAGTTATTATTTATTATTTTATGGATCAAATCATTGTTACATAAATGTCCCCTTGAGGGCTCTAAATTGATACACTCATTACAAATGGTTCCCAAGGATCAAATCCTTTCAATAACTCGGGTGCACTTCCAATGTTCTTCCTCGTACCCACAATTGAAGTGGGTGGGCCTATGATGCCATCACTTGGTTCTTTGATATTCTGATCCTATGCTCCTTCCTCATGCACTATTATACCTACACCTACACACAAGAAAACCAGATTCATCAATAGCAAGTGTGAATTATGAAGCATGCAAAAGCAATATACACAATAATAGACTAGAAAGTAGAAATATGTAATGCACCTATCCAAAACTATTTCAAATTATTTCAAATATTAGATACATGCATAAAATTTGTTAGAATAAGTTAATATTATCTTAAGTTCACTAGGATACACACTTGAGTTTCCACTCTTCCATGTTTCAGGAGTACTCTCAGTGGTGTCTTCACAAGGTTTGATGAGTTGTAATCCAATGACTCTCAATGATCAACTATGCTATTTATATAGAGTTGATCCTAGAGATAAATAAACCAACTCCACTCTTCTCTTCATATCTTGTGTAATAATTTGCATATCTATTATTGTGTAAATTCTAACATGGTACCAAAGCAAGATAGATTTTGCTATTATTCTCTCTTGAAGGTTCTAGGATCTGATTCATTTACTTCATATTTTTTTTTGGCTATCTAACTTCAAATTTTGCATTAGTCTACTTTTATCCATTGTTATTTTTTTATCAGCATATTTTTTTTATGTTGCATATTATTTCATTTCTATTTTGAATGCATGTTGAAGGATAACGTTTAAGAAAATTTAGCTATTTTACCCTCTGTGAAGGCGCAGGATTCTTGCCCTTCTTTTTCAAAGGAAAATAGCCCCTTTTTTTTTCTTAAATTTTTAAATTATTCCTCAATGTATTCATGTACCTCTAACACTCGGTTAAATCATTTATTTTTGGCTTGTTTAAAAGTGAAACTCCGATTAACTCAAAGTGTTATGTAAAGGATTCCTTTTTTGAGTTTACCTTTTAAGTATAACTCTTCATTTCTGGCGCCTTCATCATTGGCACTCTTAGTCAACTCAATGAACGTTTGGCCCGTTGCAACATCTTTTTATCTTGGCGCACTCTAAGAAATCTAGGGGTCACTCCACTTTGTTCGACGACGCACTCCTCAGCGGTATTTATATATACTCTTCCCTAAAATCATTTCAAATAGCTTATTGCGTTCAATATTTTTTTATTATTTGAAGCGGTTGTGAAGAGTTCTCTTGGTTTTAGATTTACTCTGCAGGTTTCCCAAGCGTGGCACCCAACGTGGGGCTCGAACCAAGCGCTTGAGAGCCTTTGTAGGCATTTCAAAGTTTTGAATATTTCTCCAAAATGTTTTTCGAATTTAAAATTTTTTGGATTTCTGATTTGGGGCATTAATATTTATCTGGTTTTCAAAAATACCCATTTGGATTTCATTTTAATATTTTGCACTAACGTATTTTGCAGGCTTCTTCTAGTTTTCAAAACAAATTCCAATACATTGATTTCAATTTTTTCTGCACTAACGTATTTTGCAGGCTTCCAAGGCAGCATTTTGATTCCAATACATTTGGATTTCATTTTAATATTCTGCACTAACGTATTTTGTAGGCTTCATTTCATTTTTTGAAACGGATTCCAATACATCTCCATTTCGATTTCGTTTTAAATATTTTGCACTAACGTATTTTGCAGGCTTCTTCTAGTTTTTGAAACAAATTCCAATACATTGATTTCAATTTATTCTGCACTAACGTATTTTGCAGGCTTCCAAGGCAGCATATTGAAGTTATAAATTTCTTATTTTTCAAAAGTTTTATATGCTTAAATATCCATAAGTTTTCTGCACGGTTCTTGATATTTTTCTCTGCCATATCAGAATTTTTTATATTAATTTCCTTTAATTTTTTTTACAAATCAAAGAATATATTATCTAAATTTTTGCAGTGCTTCATGGAAACATCCACCGGTATTGGACTTTAGAGGAATCTCCTTTTATCCTGATTCTCAGTGGCACTACAAGGACGATTGCTCGGTTTAATAGATATATTAATTTCATTTTATATATTCTGCATCTAACGTATTCTGCATAACAACATAACAATTTTTGTTGGTGTTCCTTACGTATTCTGCAGGTTTATTAAGACCATTCATTTCGTTTTATATATTCTGCATCTAACATTTTCTGCAGATTTTAAGAACCAACATATTAAAATTATTTCTTCCTTTTAAAAAAAAGTTTTTTTAATAATGCTTAAAGTTCATTTGTTTCATTAGTTTCTACAAGTCTCTCGAAAACGCGAACCTGTTACTAATATATTCTCTCTGCCATATTCAATATTTTAATATTTTGGTTTACTTTAAATCATATTTCTCTGCTTAAATTATTATCTATTGACTTCAGCAGAATTCGTGATTTCAATACAGGAAAATCTAATATATTTTTTGCAGTGTTAATGTTTTTCTCATTCACCGGTGTTGGGCTCTGAAGAAGCGTGCTAGTGGGAGAGTTGCTCGCCGGACACTTCGGCGGTTTCTATCTCCGCCTCTGGCTGTTTCATGAAAAAATTAGTGTATTTTTTTTAATTTTGATTTTCTTTTCGAGCTCCAATTATGTTGAATCGTCGTAATTCATCTCCTTTGTCTACGTTTTTTTGGCAGGCCTCATATTTATTTTGGGTCTCCACAACAACGGTGTAGACAAATATTGTATTTACTATAATAAAATAATCCTTTTGGGGGGGTTCTTTAGTGCATTTTTTTGCACTCTTAAGTGAAAGAAGGGGGGTGTTCTTTTCTTTGCTTAATATCTTTCAAATTATCCTTTCAAAATTAGATAACTAATATTTGTTTTTTATTTAAAATTTAAAACATAAGAAAATTTAAAATATTAGATTATTTTAGAGAATATTTCGTTTTAAGATAATATTTTTATTTTTTGTTAACCTTTAAAAATAGTTTATCAAGATATCTACTTTTCTTTCAAAGTAATTTATAATTTTTTAAAATCATATCTTTTAAAATTACTTTGATACACCATTTCACTCAAATATCTTTTGTCTACGTTCCATGTATCAAGATCCTAAAAACTTATAGTCTCCCTCACGTAAGGGCGGGTTTTTTGGAAACTTGGTATAAAGGCCTGACAAATATTTTCTTAACAACAGTTTTCTTTGGAAAACTTCTCACCTATCTTGTTTATCAAAATTTGAGAAAAGCTATCTTCCTTATAACATCTTCTAAATTAATTGTTATTGTTAAAATAATAATTTTACACAAGAAGTTACTTTTTTCCTTTGAAATTATTTTTTTACTCTTTCTTATCATTTAGTTTATTAATATATTCGAAATAACTATTTTAAAGAAAGAGATTTTTTCACCTTTTCTTATTCTCTAAGGGTGTTATTGATTAAATCTATTTTAAATTAATATTACAATTTAAAAAAAAAGGTTATAAATATATATAAAAGTTTAAATAACTTTTTCAAAAAATTCATAAACCTAAAATTTTCCATAATTGAAGTTTTAAGGGGGAGTATTGGTAATTTAAAACTTCAATCTCTCTCTTGTGTTAAGATGAATTCAATTGAGCCCCTCACCCCTCATAACTTTCACTCATGGGAACCCAAAATTTTAAATCTCTTTCTCTTTCAAAGGGCTAAGAGAAAAGCATCATTTGCAACCTAATAATTAATTTCCTTTTTTGTTTTGTCTTTTAGGGAGGGTGTATTCTTCTAGCTTTATTTATAGTAGCCTTTAATTTTTAGAGGTATATATTGTTTATAAAATCTCTAAAAAGTATAAGAATATATTCACCAACTTCATTTATATAAAAAAAAATATATTTTTTATTTTATTGTTTATATGACCTTTACATTGGCAATTCCTATAAACATTAACTAAGAAAATAATAATATATTATTAAAACTCAAAAAAATATATATTTTTTGGTCAACCAAATCTCTCACTTTCACTTCAATTTCTCATTTGAAGTTAATGGAGGGGTTTTTTAGTCGGAAAGGTTTTTCCAAGACGAACACAATGGTGGTGTCCATTTTTCAGTTTCAAGACTATTTTCAATGATGTTTTTAAATTTGAAAATTATTGTATCATGGAGTGCACTCTTGGTTGAACCCGACACTCCCAACATTGGTGCCCTTGTTTTGTTGGTTGTCCATTTTTTGGACCTTGTTATTCAGCCCATTGTGTCATACAGGTGGATACCACTACTTATGCTTGTGGAGTCAATTTGGACATCCCTTACAGTTTTTGTGGTTCTTTATCCATCCTATCTTCACATTATTTTTGTGAGACACTTTGATTTCATGGTTCATGAGCACTAGTCTGGGAGTATGAATTATTTTCTGCAACAAGTCTCTAATTTTTTGAGACATCTAATGGGTCCATTGCAGGCTTCTTAATGGAATTTGTCCTAAATATGGGGTTGAAGAGGACATATTCCTTCCTCTCAATCCTCCATACACATTTTCCTTATTCTTCTATTCTGGCAGGTGGTTTCCCCTTGAAATTTTCTACCATTACCCTAATTTTGTTGTTTTTCCACAAGGTTTGGACCTAGTTAACATCCCATTGTACTCATATAGGTGGAAACCACATACTCATGCTTGTGGAGTCATTTTTGGACTACCCATGCGATTTTTTGTGGTTCTATCTCCATCCTATATTCACTTTGGATTTAGGGGACTTTTCTTTAAAGATATTTATTCTTTTGATCACATGTTGTAAATGAGTATCTTATCAGGCCTTGCTGTCGGGACTCATATTTGTGGCTATGCCATCTCTATTGTACATGAGTACCTTATCAGGCCTTGGTGTCGGGACTCATATTATGTAGGTATGCCACATATTGTTTATTCCTTTTTCACTTACCCCTATTATCACTTAAGGGGGGTGTTAAAGTATCTTGGTGCATAGAGTTTTTTCACCTCTCTCTCATTCTTCTTATTATTATTAGAAGCACTTCATTCGGTAGCATATTCAGAGCGAGGACATACACTTGGAATATATTCCAACTGAGGCATAAATTGTAGACATCTTCACCAAGTCAATTTCTTCTCCACGTTACCTTTAGTTGCGAGAAAAACTTGGAGTATTACAACTGCATTGACAAAGAGGTCTTCCACCTCTCACAAATTATTGTACATGAGTACCTAATCAGGCCTTGTTGTCGGGACTCATATTTTATTTTTTAAAGAGGAAAATATTCACCATCCGAAGACAAGCCTCTTTCATACTTATTTGCTTTTGATTGATGGCTTTTCCCACTGGGTTTTTACCATCACTTCAAAAAAATGGGTGATAGTTGGTTTTTCTCCACAAATATTTTTTCCACCAACTATCTATATTGTACATGAGTACCTAATAAAGCCTTGTTGCTAGGACTCATATTTTATTTGTTAAAGAGGACAATATTCACCATCCAAATACAAGCCTCTTTCATACTTCTTTGCTTTTGATTGGTGGCTTTTCCCACTGGGTTTTTTACCATCATTTCAAAACAAATGGGTGATAGTTGGTTTTTCCCCATAGGGTTTTTTTCCACCAACTATCCATGTTGTACATGAGTACCTAATCAAGCCTCGTTGCCAAGACTCATTTGTAAATATCTCCCCTAGTATCACTTAAGGGGGGTGTTAGAATAAGTGAATATTATCTTAAGTTCACTAGGATACACACTTGAGTTTCCACTCCTCCATGTGTCAAGAGTACTCTCAGTGGTGTCTTCATCAGGTTTGATGAGTTGTTGTAATCCAACGACTCTCAATGATCAACTCTGCTATTTATATAGAGTTGATCCTAGAGATAAATCAATCAGTTCCACTCTTCTCTTCATCTCTTGTGTAATACTTTGCATATCTATTATTGTGTAAATTCTAACAAAATTTTATTTTGGACTGATCTAATAAAAAATGAAAGAGAAATTGTAGCCAAATTCGTGATAATTACGGGGTGTACCTATTAAGACTACAAAACACAAAATGGGTGATTTCTAGTCCTAAAAATCTCCAAATAACACCAAATTTAGACATCATATACAAAATAATATTTAGAGATAAATCATGTAAAAATATTAGTAGAATTGATTACAGGTTCATGTACATCTTCGGGTGGGCCAAGTGAACCTGCAAAATACTAAAAACATGATAACTCATTCAATATAGCTCCAAATTGCATAAAATTTGAATAGTTTATTCTTGATATATCCTAGAATAAGTCTATATATAAATAGTAGAAAAATAGTGTTCCAATACATGATCATACTTTGTATGGATGGTGAAGAACACAAGCTTATACTGAGAGGGGGGTGAACAATATAATACCACTTTTTAATTTTCTTCTTAAATCATTATTATGCAGTGTATAGATAGCAATATCAATAGCAGTTATCAAAGCAATGCACAAAACACCACACACAATAGATACATAGATTTAACATGGTTCACCCAATGTGGGCTACCTCCACAGAGAAAATATTTCTTCTAAATATTTCTCAAATGATCTCTTGGGAATCCTTCCCAAATTACAATATTTATGGACATCGGTCCAAAGGAGATGTTTATCCCCTAATATCAAGTTCATGGATCTCTTACACATGAGAACTCTTTCCACTTCTACTTTGGCTAGTGATCTTCTAGAAGACTTTGTCTCTATACTGCACTGACTGGTGGATATCTCTCCACTTGAAGACTTCTCACTCATATTGTGTCTTCAATTGTCCTGGCTGCTGGATATCTATCCACTAAGACTGTGTCCTATATACTCTATCACCTCCAAATCTATATCTCAATATTGTACCAAACATAGTTTAGTCGATCTAGCATAGTTTTGCTCAATCTCTTGCACTAAACATAGTATAGTCTGTCTAGTACAATTATGCTCAATAGGTTCACTCATAACTTGCTCAAATATGCTCAACAGGTTCATACAAAACCTATCCAAATATGCTCAACAGGTTCACACAAAACCTATCTAAATATGATCAACAAATCCTCTCTAGAACTTTCTCCAATCTACTCAATAATTCATCTCTTGGACTTACTCAAATCTGCGCAATAAGTCCTCTCTTGGACTTGCTCAAATATTCTCAATAAGTACTCTCTTGGAATTGCTCAAATTTTCTCAATTATTCCTCTCTTGGACTTGCTCAAATTTTCTCAATAAGTCCTCTCTTGGACTTGCTCAAATATGTTTAGCAAGCTTTCACAAAAGCTTAACTCAAAATAGTCCACAAGCCTTCTCAAAGACTTGTCTCAAATATGCTTAACAAGCTCACACAGAACTTGTTCAATCTCATAGAATCATAAAGAGAATTGTTATAGAATCAATATATTCTATACTCAAAGTACAATCAATATCTCAATTCAATCTCATAGAAGCATAAAGATAATTGTTAGATACTTTATATGTTCTATACTCAAATCCGAATATCAACTTAATAGAAGCATAAAGATAATTGTTAGAGACTCAATATGTCCTATTCTTAAATCTCAATCTCAACTCAAATAAATATCATAGAAGTATAAAGAGAATTGTTAGAGACTCTATATGTTCTATACTCAAATCCCAATATCAACTCAATAGAAGCATAAATAGAATTGTTGAAGAATCAATATGTCCTATTCTTCAATCTCAATCTCAAATCAAATTAGAATATAGAATAGTTTATTTTATGGAACTTGAACAACCATTTCACTCATCCACTTGACTAGGATTAACCAACTCAACTCAACCAATCACATCAAGGAACAACATTTTATCACAAACCCTAGTTCAAGCATGTATCAACCAACTCAAAATGTTTCCAACAATGCTTTATCTCAAATCTCACATAACAATGATACTCATGTTATTTTCTAGATCATGTTCAAGTTCATTTCATCATCAATGAGCTTCAACAACAATGCTAATGAAACAACGTTTAAATACAACTCATAAATAAGAAAACCTTGAAGCATACAACCAACCATATTCACAAAGGAAACTTCAATTAATACTTTTCACTCCAATGATATTTTAGAAATAAACCACCACAAAAAATCAATAGGATAATGTGCCCATAACTTTTTGATGCCAATAAGTTGTCCATAAAATCTGCCACACTTAATCACAACTTTCCTTTTCAATATTAATAAGGGTTAGTGGTCTTTTAATTAATCACAATAAAAGCATAACTTAATTTACACCCTTTTCACTCCAACTTCATAAACGCATCCACCAAAGTCTATTTTAATAAAAAACCCTGATTAAAAATAACCCACATTAAATCTCTCAAAATCACTTTTAAAAACAACTCCTTATTTCTCCTCAAATCAATTTTCCATTTCCATAAAAATAAAATATAAATCAAATATGCTTTTGCAATAATAATCACATCCCTAATGATAAAATTTAATTCCCATTAAATACCTTGTAACTCCAAACTTTAAACGTAAATACCTCTCAAGGGGATTTGAACCCCTATCCACCACACACCACGAGCATCTTAGTCGCAGCTAAGATTCCAACCAAGCCAAAGCGCTCGTTGGAAAAGCAAAGTCCAAAAGGGCCTTTAATCTTCCTCTGCCTACCACAGAGGACAAAGTGCCAAAGCACTTCCCACACGCTATTGTCAAGGGGATTCAATCCCTGATATTTGCGTTGCCCACAGTCTTAGAAAAATTAATACGCCAATGTGCCATGCATCATACCACGTTTGAGATTTCCAAATCGCTGCGATTTCTTCACTGCTTCCTTTTCAACAATTCGCACGAGCTCTTTCAAATTCCAAGGCAATTAACACACGAGAGCAAGGATAATTATTTGGTTTAATTGCCACCCCTTTATATAGTGTTTAATAACACTTTGAAGACATCTGTGGAAATATTAAAATTGTATTTGCATGATGTCATCAGCAGGAACCTTTTCATTTAAATTTGAATTTAAGTTTGAATTTAAATTTTAAATAATTAAAATTTAAACCAAACATTAAAACTCAAATAACTCCATCATCGGGGCACTTTTTTTGACGAAACGAAAGCCCAACGTGGGTTTTAAAAAAAAACTAGATCAAATATGTTGTACATGGTTTTAAATAAAACCTTTTATTTTACCTACCTTGGTTTTCACAAAAACCCTTCATAGATCCTTTTGACATTTATTGCTCTATTGACATCAATGACAATATTTCAGCTTAGGGACTCAAAATGTCCAACGATCTCCCCCTTTGTCATTTATGGCAACCCAAATACTTTTATTGAATTATGACCTTATTTTATGCTCCCCCTGGCTCAATGCTCTCTTAGATATAAAATCTCTCCTCATATCAAAAAACTCTACCCATAATACACAAATATCTCCCCCTTTGACATCAATGGCAAAGGGTCACCTTAGGGGCTCGGGGCTAAGAAATAAGCCTCTTAGCTTATCCCCTCCCCCACCTCCACATGAGGTGGTTAATTCTAGGGTGGGAGTATTTCTAATCCTTGAAAGAACTGTTCTCTGCATTTGTATTTTCCTTTATTTTTGTTGAATTCTCTCACTGTTTCTTTTTTAGTCATCATCCCTATTCTTGTTCCAGTTCTTGTTCTCATCCACGTTCTTGTTCTTGTACCTGTTCTTGTTCTTGTTCTTGTTTTCATCCATGTTCCTATTCTTATACCTGTTCTTGTTCTTATTCTTTTTTGAGTCTCTTTTCTTTTCTGAGTATCTGTTCATGTTCATCTTCTTGTTTATGTTTATGTTCATGTTCCTGTTCTTTTTCCTGTTCATATTCTTGTTCCTGTTCACGTTCATATTCTTATTATTGTTCATGTTCATATTAATGTTCTTGTTCATACCTATTTTTGGAATATTTGCTCTACACCATCTTGCTATGTGACCATCATTATTGTTCTTATAACACTTAATGTTATTTTTCCTTGGATGTGATAGTCTTAGGATTTCTCCTGGTGAAGCCATATCCTCTTCTATCATGAATATTACAATTTATTGCCTTATGACCAAACTCATTATATGAATAACAATATCCTTGGAAAAGTTGTTCTCTTCCATATACTTGTATTTCATGTGTCCTACACTGTTAAGCCATGTGCCCAAACCTATGACATGAGAAACATCTCCCATTGAAGCTTCCTTACCTAGACCTCATTAGTCTCCTATTCTGATTATTGTTCCATTTGTATCTTCTTTGCCCATTGTCCCTGTTGGACCCACTACAATCTGACTCGTCCTTAGAAGTTTCACTTTCACTTACATATGAGAATCCATCTTCTGAAGTATCTTCTTCTAATATTGTTTCTTCTTCTTCAATACTTGAAGTAGACTTTGCCTTTTCCTATTTATTTCCAAAACCTAGAACTATTGAACATGATGTTATTTATTGTCCATGAATGAACTTGTCCAAGTTTTTAGAGCTATTTGTGAAACTCTTCATCTTGATCTTGGAGTCCCGTAAATATTTCTTTAGAGTAGCCACTTCTTGTGCTAACTTCTCACATTCCAAGATTTTTGCTTCTAAATTTTATCAGAACTTACTTGCCTTGGCCTTTGACTTCTCTAAGGCCTCTATGAGCAATAATATTTCTTCATCACATTCTTGAAACTGAATTTCAAGCTTAGAGTGTTGCTTTCTTACCTTCTTCATTGTGTCAAGAGCATAGATAAGTTCACCTTTGATATCATAATCATTTTCTGTTGAGGAGTCCTCTATTTGTCTTCCTTTGTCAATATCATTTCTTTCTTTTGACTTGCTTTCTATAGGATCACTCAATTATTTATCTTATAAATCCATTAGAAGATTCTAATTTGATCTATCAAGTGCATATTCAAAATCATCATCACTGAAACTATAACCATCTCTTGTGCAATCATCTTCAAGGTGTCCAAATTTACCACATCTAAAACACTTGAGAATAACTAGAGTATTTTTAATAACTTGATCTATTTCCTTAACCATGAACAAGACTTCATATCTATCATTGTTTGAAAAGCTAGCATCACTATCAATTTGGTACTTACTTGGATTATCCGCATAGTAGCTTCTCTTTTGCCTTTGGAAAAACTTCTTCCCTTATTTATTTTGTCCATCCCTGTTTTTCTTCTAGTACCTGTAATTTTTAGATTACCTGTACATGTGATTCTATTTTTATTCATCATTATTGATCTTTGGCTCTTTGCATTCTATTGCAAAATGTCCAAATTTACCACAATTAAAGCATTTAACAGATATCATATCTATTGGTCTTTTGAACCCTGTATCTCTTCTACCATAGTTAGCTTCTTCATCACTAGAAGATTCATTGCTTGATTCTATATTCTTATCCTTTTTCTTACTGTCCACTTTGAATGCAACTTCTTTTGGAGGAATAGGATCTTTTGTTCTTATCTCAAAAGTTGTAAGCATACAAAGCAAAGTATTTCTTGTTATATTATCACTATCAATTGATGTTTCTATGGTAGAAACTTTTTCACTATACCTTTTTGGAAAAGTCCTCAAGATCTTGTTGCAAGCATCAGATTCATCAAACTTAATTCCAAGACCTTTCATCTCATGTACAAGTTCATCAACCTTTTTTATATAGTCACGAATGCTTTCATCATCCCTCATTATTAGATTCTCAAATTGTCCTTTGAGATTTTTGATATTTGCTTTCCTAACACTTTTATCTCCTTCATATATGGTTTGCAAGAGTTACCACATATATTTTATTGTTTTGCATTCCATTACCTTCATATATTCTGATATATGTAATCCTCTTATAATTGCATGCATAGCTCTTGAATTTACATGCATGATAAATCTACCTTCCTTATCTATAGGAGGATTAATTTCTGAATTGTACCCAGATTCCACTGCATCCCAAACTTCATTGCCAAGTGTCATCAGGTGAAATCTCATCAACACACATCAATATAGGAAGTCACTTCCATAAAATATTGATACTGTATTATTGAAGGCCTCATTATTTTAATCATTTTGATCCATTATGTTCTTAGACCGCTTTTACTTCAAGCTTTCAAACTCTTATGAAGGAACCCGCTCTGATACCAATTGAAGAACACAAGCTTATACTGAGAGGGGGGGTGAACAATATAATACCACTTTTTACTTTTCTTATCAAATAAATATTATGCAGTGCATAGATAGCAGTATAAAAAATATTTATCAAAGTAATGCACAAAATACCACACATAATAGAGACACATATTTAACGTGGTTCACCCAATGTGGGCTACCTCCACAGAGAAAATATTTCTTCTAAATACTTCTCATATGATCTCTTGGGAATCCTTCCCCAATTACAATGTTTATGGACCTCGGTCCAAAGAAGATGTTGATCCCATAATATCAATTTCATGGATATATTCCATAGGAGAACTCTTTCCCCTTCTACTCTGGCTAGTGATCTTCTAGAAGACTTTCTCTCTATGCTACATTGACTGGTGGATATCTCTCCACTTGAAGAATTCTCACTCAGATCTTGTATTCAATTGTCTTGTCTACTGGATATCTATCCATTGAGACTCTATCCTCTATAATCTTTCACCTCCAAAGCTCTATGTACCAAACATAGTTCAATTGGTCTAGCATAGTTCTGCTCAATGTTTTGCACTAAACACAATATAATCAGTCTAGTATAATTTTTCTCAATAGTTTCACTTAGAACCTGCTCAAATATGCTCAACAGGTTCACACAAAATGTATCCAAATATGCTCAATAGGTTCACACAAAACCTGTCTAAATCTGCTCAACAAATCCTCTCTAGGATTTGCTCAAATCTACTCAATAAGTCCTCTCTTGGACTTGCTCAAATCTGCTTAATAAGTCCTCACTTGGACTTGCTCAATTTTGCTCAATAAGTCCTCTCTTGGACTTGATCAAATCTTCTTAATAAGTCCTCTCTTGGACTTGCTAAAATTTGTTTAGCAAGATTTCACAAAATCTTAACTCAAAACAGTCCACAAACCTTCTCAAAGACTTGTATCAAATAAGCTTAACAAGCTCACACATAACTTGTTCAATCTCATAGAATCATAAAGAGAATTGTTAGAGACTCAATATGTTCTTTACTCAAAGTACAATCAATATCTCAATTTAATCTCATAGAAGCATAAAGATAATTGTTAGAGACTTTATATGTTCTATACTCAAATCCCAATATCAACTTAATAGAAGTATAAAGAGAATTGTTAGAGACTCAATATGTTCTATTATTAAATCTCAATCTCAACTCAAATCAATCTCATAGAAGCATAAAGAGAATTGTTAGAGACTCTATATGTTCTATATTCAAATCCCAATTTCAACTCAATAGAAGCATAGAGAGAATTGTTAGAGACTCAATATGTCATATTATTCAATCTCAATCTCAACTCAAATCAGAATATAGAATAGTTTGTTTTATGGAAATTGAACAACCATTTCACTCATCCACTTGACTAGGCTTAACCAACTCAACTCAACCAATCACATCAAGGAACAACACTTTCTCACATAACCTAGTTCAAGCATGTATCAACCAACTCAAAATATTTCCAACAATGCTTTATCTCAAATCTCACATAACAATGATACTCATGTTCTTTTCTAGATCATGTTCAAGTTCATTTTATCATCAATGGGTTTCAACAACAATGCTAATGAAAAAAGGTTTAAATACAACTCACAAATCAGAAAACCTTAAAGCATTCAACCAACCATCTTCACAAATGAAACTTCAATTAATCCTTTTCACTCCAATGATATTTCAGAAATCAACCACCACAAACAATCAATAGGAGAATGTGCCCATACCTTTTTGATGCCAATAAGTTGTCCACAAAATCTGCCACACTTAATCACAACTTTCCTTTTCAATATTAATAAGGATTAGTGGTATTTTAAATAATCGCAATAAAAGCATAACTTAATTTACACCCTTTTCAATCTAACTTCATAAAAACATCCACCAAAGTCTATTTTAATAAAAAACCCTTATTAAAAATAACCCACAATAAATATCTCAAAATCACTTTAAAAACAACTCCTTATTTCTCCTAAAATCAATTATCCATTTCCATCAAAACAAAACATAAATCAAATATGCTTTTGCAATAATAATCACAGCCGTAATGATAAAATTTAATTCCCATTAAATACCTTATAACTCCAAAATTTAGGGCTAATAAAAATTATTAAAGGTAAAAACGTAAATACCTCTCAAGGGGATTCGAACCCCTATCCGCCACACACCATGAGCGTCTTATCCGTGGCTAAGATTCCAACCGAGCCAAAGCACTCATTGGAAAAGCAAAGGCCAAAAGGGCCTTTAATATTCCTCCACCTGCCACAAAGGACAAAGCGCCAAAGCGCTTCCCACACGCTGCCGTCAAGGGGATTTGATCCCTGATATTTACGCTGCCCATAGTCTTAGAAAAATTGATATGCCAATGTGCCAAGCCTCATACCACGTTTGAGGTTTCCAAATCATTGCGCTTTCTTTGCTACTTCCTTTTCAAAAAATCACACGAGCTCTTTCGAATTCCAAGGCAATTAACACACGAGAGCAAGGATAATTATTTGGTTTAATTGCAACCCCTTTATATAGTGTTTAATAACACTTTGAAGACATTGTCGGAAATATTAAAATTGTATTTGCATGATGACATCGATGAGAACCTTTGAATTTAAATTTGAATTTAAATTTTAAATAATTTAAATTTTAAATAATTTAAATTTTAAATAATTTAAATTTTAAATAATTTAAATTTTAAATAATTTAAATTTTAAACTCAAATAACTCCATCATTGGGATACCTTTTTCGAAAAAACGAAAGCCCAACGTGGGTTTTAAGAAAAACCCAGATCAAATATATTGTCCATGGTTTTAAATAAAACCTTTTATTTTCCCTACCTTGGTTTTCACAAAAACCCTTCATAGATCCTTTTGACATTTATTTCTCTATTGACATCAATGACAACATTTCGGCTTAGGGACTCAAAATATACAATAGATGGTGCTGACTATCACAATCTAGGAACCATATTAGGGTGGGATGGAAACCATATATGCTGGTTTTCTACCATTAATTCCTCTGAGGATTGGTCAAAAACTCTCTCAACGATGTTGTCATAAAATTGGGGGGTGAAATTCAGTCAATTGGCCAGGTTTTGTAAACATATTGTGCCTCTTGAATCAGTCGAGAAACTCCTTCACTAGGTAAATATTTCAAGGGAAAAAAACACAAAAGGTTGAGTGGAAATCTTGCCAGCACTCCATTGCATTGTCATAAAACTCCTCTCTATAAATTAGGTGGAAAATGAATCCACTTTATAACCCAAAGGGACCTATGGCCAAATGGACAAGCAAGGACATGCAAGGCAAGAGGCACCATTTGTTCAAAAACTTGGCATGCATTGGAGGTGGAAGGAATATCCCCTTTTGGCCTCCCATTTGCAGCATGTCATAAGGATTCTGTGCAATCATACCTACATGCTTGAATAGGCATTTTTGGATGTCATTTGTCTTAATTTTGACATTTTGTAGGTCAAAGACCCTGGCCATCCCATCGAGGGCTGGTTTCATGTGATCATCCTTGGGTGGGATGGTCATGACCTATGATCGTCCCTGGATGGAATGGTCATGCCTATATGGCCAAAACTTCCTAAAAATGGGATAAAACCTTCCAAAACCTTCCAAAAGTGGTTAGGACCACTGTGTAACCTCTAGGGGTTGTCCAAGGGGGCCATATGATGTCAACTTAGCCAATAATTTCTATCGCCTAATCGGATTGACATGATTTTAGTGTCTATAATAAGACAAACTCTTTAAGGATGCACATTTCCATAATATGCTCAAGAAGGTATGACAACTACACACCATATAAAGAATATAGGGGACCCTCGTAGCCCTTAGTAAGACAAACTCTCCAATGAAACACATGACCACATGATGCTCTTCCAAGAGGGGAAAGTAGAAACACACCATGGAAGGAAGATAAGGGGTCCTCATGGCCCATGGTAGGAAAAACACTTTATGAAGCACACAACCACAAGATGCTCTCCTAAGAGGGAAAGGAGTTTCACACCACCAAAGGAAGACAAAGGGCCCTCTTGGCCCTGGTAGGACAAGCACTTGATGAAGCATGCAATCATAGGATGATTTCCTATGAGGAGAAAGTAGTTGCACACCACTAAAAGAAGACATGGACTCTTCTAGCCCCTATTAAGGCAAACAAGTCCATCAACTCTAGAAGGAATGGATCCAACAAACCTAGCATCACAAAAAATCCTATAAGGGGCTTTTCGAGAAATGAGAAAAAAGACATAGAAGAAGCAATAGTAGTCTTTCTAGGAGAGGAAACCTGAGAGATACAAACTAAAGGCTAAAGAAGAGAGGGGGCAGAAAGGAAACCCAAAACACAGAAGAAGAAACAACAGTCTTGGTAAAATCCTAGGAGAGATCTAGTCGAGAAAAGTTGAGAGAAAAGTTGAAGGTCGAAGAAGAAAAGGGAGGGAAAATAAAATCTAGAATCTTCCCTACGAGGAAGGGCTAAGAACGAACCACCAAAAGAACCCCAAAAATCTAGAGTCTTCCCTACCAAGGAAGGACTAGGAACGAACCACCAAAAGAACCACCAAATGTAAAATAAAAAGCAGAAAACCTAGAAAGAGAGAAATCGAAGTAAAAAAAAAAATAGGGTTGGAATCATCCCGATTCCTATAGGCTCTAGTCTAGCTAAAACCAAGATAAGAAAACCAGCAATATGGCATCCAAGTAGGAGAAAGCCTCTCCAAACAAAACTCACCAACTCCTCCTACTTTCTCTTATGCCCACTATTATATTTTTGAGACAATGAAGTTTTATTATATTTAAGATCTATTTATGATATTTTATGTTTTTAAATTTAACATTTTCAAATAATTTTTTTTAATGAATAAATATTAATATTTATCATGATAAGTTTTAAAATATTTTTCACCATTTCCCATATAAAAGTAGTTATTTAATTATCCATTCATTAAATCGACACTACATATACTCTTAATGGTTATACACTAAAATCATTATATTTTTCATGTAATAATGTTAAATCATTAAAGTAGATGGCTTTACAATTACTATAAAGCGATAAAACTTTGTCTTAATTTTTTTATTTTATGTTCTCTTTATTTTTAATTTGTTTTAAAATCATACCAAATAAATGATTTAATATTACTTTATTTACATAAACTATTATTAATAAAATATATTTCATAATAATTAAACATTAAATTTAATTGTTATTATTGAAAATCTAATTCTAAAGTTAATATTTTTTATAATAATATTATACAAGGAAAGGTAGACCACATATTATTATTGAAAATCTAATTTTAAAGTTAATCATTTTTTATAAATGAAATGAAAATTTTTAATTACCCCCAAATATGGTCTATGGGACCTTAAATATGGAAGTACAATTACTCAAATCAGATCTTTAATATCTTTGAGAAGGTTGTTCCTTCTCTTAGCAATTCCCCAAATTTTTTTATTTTACTGTCTTCAAATAAATCTGCCATAAACTAGTTCCCAAGTGTTTTTTTGTATTTGTTACGGATATCTCTGAAAAACTCGGGTATTTATAGATGAATACAGTACATATCCTTTCTTCCCATTATTCTTTGGGCGTTGTCATCTCCCTGTTTCACATCTAAGCCTATGACAACTAGTTCTTATCTGAGCAATGAGTATTGTTTCCTTCCACTTGATTTCAGCGTCTATATAGGGATTTTCCTTGTGGTCATAAGTTGGGTTAAAATTTGCAATATAATATTGTCTTTTTTGTGCTTGCATTTTTCCATATTCCACTTCTAAACTTTTCATTCACATAATTGTTTAAGTCTTTGTTGACATTTGGCCATTCATTTATGTTGATTTACCAACGTTTCATCCATTTCTGATTTTGTTTCATCCATGTATTCTTTTGCCTATGCAACTCTTCCTCCCTAGCTGCTCTATTATACTCGTAACCCTTATTATAAGAAAGGAAATGTAGACCACATGAAAGAGAAGGGAAGGAACGGTAGACCACATGAAAGCCAAGAGGCCCGCGCTATTCTAAACTGTTTTCATTCCAATGAAAACATCATATTTTACAGTTGTTATAATAAGAATTTTTTTTTCATTTTTCAAATATTTAAATTTGAAAAATAATAAATAATAAATTAACATAAACAAATTAAAGAGAAATTTAGTTGATTTTTATAATTATTTTAATTAAAGTTTTTGAATTTTAAAGAAGGTTTAAAGTTTAAATTCAGAAAAAAACATTTATTTATATTATATAAATTTTTTTATAGTAAATTTTTTGATATTTCAAGTAAGAGGTTCAAGGTTTAAATATAGGAAAAAGACATCTACTTATATTGTATTGTTGTTTCACAGACTGTAGAACTTCAAATAAGAAATAAAAAAAAAACTTTGAAACTTTAAATAAAAGGTTTAATATTTGAATCATAAAAAAATATATATATTTTTCATATACAACTGTTTTATATTTAAAATTTTTGAAAATTCCAAATAAAAAATTTAAAGTTTAAAATTGAGTAAAGATACTCTATGATGAGATTAAAAAAATACTGTTAAAATAACACAGTAACAAAATCCTCCCAAACTAATATAAAACTTCAAATTTTTAAAAACTAAAAAAATAAAATTTAAAAATTTAAAGTTTAAAATTGGCTAAAGATACTCTGTGATGAAATAAAGGAAATATGGTTAAAATAACACATAGTAAATAAATATCATTGTTTTGAAAATACTCCCATATAACCTATCAACTAATATAAAGCTTCAAATTTGTTAGAACTAAAAATAAATAAATTAAAAAACAAGGACATGAATGCTTAGAAGATAGATACAAAAACTCTGCCTCTTCGTCAACGATAAATTTTAACTAATCTTTGAAACCACTTTACAGTAATAATCTGCAATATGAGATGAACGAATGACGTAGATGTGAATCCATTCGAAAGAGTTATCTCGGAATTGTAGACTTATATGTATGAGATACGAAAACTGAGTTTGCCAAATGTCTGTTAATATCTTCAAATGATTGAAGACATCCAATTCTTTCCATGGATTCGCCTATCAAAAGATTTTAATCTCCTACCTTGGGAGTTGAAACATACAGTAGTTTATCCAGATGTTAAGTTATTGTATAGGCAAAGTTCTAAAACAAACAATAAATCTTCTACGTGGAACTACCTGTTTGCTACATATTGAAAGGCAGTGGATTTACCTAATCAGTGGGAAATAACCCATCCTACACGAAGACTTATTATCAGCAAGGCTTCGCCATTTATTTTAAATATAAATGTATATTCTACGAGTGCATATTATGCACGACATCATGTGTTTATTTATTTGTTGATGCATGTATATAAACTATTGTTACTATAATAATAATAATAATAATGTAATGATAAGATAATTACTTAATTTTATTATATATATTTTTATAATGCACGTTGAAACTATGTGCTTAAGAATGTTTAGAAGAATGTATTTATAATGACTTTAAAAATATTCTCTAAGTAAATAATGAAATCAAGATATTATATTGATTAAAGAGGTTTATATTGTTTAAGGTTATGACTATTATTTATCAATATAATTTTTACTTTTCCAAAACAAACACAAAAACATCGATGTATCCTTTTTATCATCAAAAAAACCTCGGTAAAATAATTATTGCACATTTTTGTTCAAATTGAGAAACCAGTATAAGACAAGGCTCCCCTAAGTGGTGATGTGTCCTTCCCTTTAGTTTAGAAACTAGCCTATTATTAATAAAGTAGTATAATGTTTTAATAACTACAAAAGGTATTATTTTTAATTTTATTAAAATAATTATTTTTTAATTATATTTAGAATAATATAAATATGTAGAATTATGTAAACGAATTTAAATATTATTATTTTTATTGTTTATAAAAATATAAATATCAAATATGATTATTATATTTTGTAAAAATAAGATCTATGATCAACCTTTCTAAGAGCTTGCTCAAGAATTTTTTTTTTTTGTTAGGGTTAGCTTGGGAAGTCCTCCACTTTCCTCCAGCCCATCCTTGGCCTTGTCCCACATCATTGGTTATGTTCCGGCTCCTTGGCATTTCTTTGCTCTTCTTTCTTGTATGGTAGGACCATCTCTTTGGGTTGGGAGGTCACTTATTCTCTTGTCTGCCCATTTCCATGTCTTCGGGTGGGGTTTTTTTTTGGTGCCTGTGAACTGGAATGTACCTAGGGTTTTCTAGGGCATCCTTAGGTCCGTTCTAGCTCATTTTTTGTGTTTTAGGGAATCCTTTCCCTTCTGCCCTTCTGTATGTCCCTAGGTTTGTCTCAATGTTTACTTTTTGTACTTCACGTATTTACCCTTCTGCTCCTTTGGTTGTCCTAGATTTTTATAGATTTCCTTCGTGGTGCAGCTCAGCTCTGTCCCAGATCATTGGTGCTTCTTGGATCCTTCTCTCTTGGCTGTCTTAGGTTGCAGATGATCTCCTTGGGATGGGAGGTCACTTATTTTCTTATCTTCCCTTTTTCCAACCCCAACCATTTTGAGGGTTTATTTTTGTGTCTATGTTCTTAGTTTTGTGGTGCTTTTGGGATACCTTTTACCATTTGGTCTCAGATCTAACCTAGATCTATTGCAAGTTTCTTTTAGAGCCAAGTTTTAGTGGTTCTCTATATGGATACAGTGTGCCACTCTTCCTCGCTTCCTCTGGTTCTTTCAGCTTTCTCATGTGCAAGAGGATTTTGTGGCCTATGGAAATCCTTTGTTTTGCTACTTCATTATCTAGGCCTATGTTTTTTATGTGCAAGTAGATCTCTTGGCCTAAGGAGATCCTTAAGATTGTTGCTCCTTTTATCAAGCCTTGTGTTATGGCATCCGTAGGTTCTTGTTGGTTTTTGTATCGTGCTGCTGCTTCCTTGCTATTGCTTCCTAGTCTACATCCTTCTGCATCCCAGGACATCCTTGGCTTGAATGATTTTTCAAATTCCAATCTTCTGCATTTCTCGCTTTATTTTCGAGTATTTTAAATTTTAATGGAGGGCAGGATGACCCTATTTCATTTGTTTCATCCTTTAGGCAGGATTGTCTTGTTTAATTTTTCTACTTTAAGATTTTGTATCTCATGTTTTAAATTTCAAATATTTCTAGGCGGGTCAACCTTGTATTATTTTTATTTGCACGTGTTTCTTGGGCAGGATGGCCCTGATCCTCTTCTCCATCCTTCATGAATGTACCTGTAAGGATACCCTGGGTAGAATAAACCTGTTTCAGATTTAAATTTTATCTAATGTTTTATGTTTTGCATAGCTAGTTTTGGGTAGGTTGGCCCTTTTTTATTTCCCCTTTGTGTGTGCTGGTCCCACTTGTTGTGTGGGTAGGTTTTAGGTTTTATGTAGTTTTCATCCTTCGAGGAAGGATTTTATGTTGTATCCTTAAGGATTTGCAGCGTTCTTCATTGTTGTTGTAATCAGGTTTTTGGGTCCCTTCATAAAAATCCAATTAAATTTAAATTAAGTGATAAAAAAAAATTATATTTTGTAAAAATATCTTTCCCTATTTTTTTCACTATGGATTCATATATATATATATATATATAATCCATTTTTAATAAGATAATTTTATATCTAATAAATAATGACATAATAATTTTTTTTTTGATAAATCCAGGTATGAGTCTAAAAATTCTTAAAGAGAGTTGGAAATCATATTATTAGTTGAAAATAATATTAATGAGTAGGAATAGAGAGGCAAATTCTATTCTTAGTTAAGATTTGGAAATTAACCTTAATGAAAAATATTAGACATGGAAAGTCTACTCTTAGTTAAGGTAGGAACATTATATAAAAAAAGAATAGATTGAGAATCTATTCTTAAGAGGATTCTAGGAATCTCTCTTGGAATAACACCTTACATAGAGTAAGTGTAGTTATAAATAATATCAGTAAATGATAATATGTCATTATTATTGCTAGTAAATTTTGCAAATACTCAGAGACTATAGCGAACCCTCCATATTTTGTGGGTCTTAAGTAGTGTACTTTAGACTCTTTAGAGGATTACACTTGATGTTTGAGTCTCTTGAGATATGAATCTAGCATAATTAGTCAATAGTTTGACTAAATATGAATACTAGGGCACATCAGGGATGATGCACTAGTAATGGGTTTGCCAAAGTGGATTTCAAGATATATGGGTATCTTGAAGTGAGATTTATGAAATTATGTCTTTGTATTTGATGACACCTATTTTCTAGGAAGGTAATTCATAGAAAGGACTATCAAGTCATAGGTTGAAACTCTTTTGAGAGATATTTTGATAAACCTAACTATATTTAGACTTGTTATGTCTAGCCTATTGTATATGACTTCATATCTTCTTTATAACATGATGATTACTCTATGTATGTTAACAATATCTTTGATGCAAAATATGGAACAATGCAAGGTCTAGAATGATCACTTTATAACAAGTACCACTTTTGAAAAGTGGGAATTATGTAAGGTTGTGCTCTAACTAATGAATGCTTTATTTTACAAGAAACAAAGAGGATTGTGTTTAATCCAAGGGGGAAGTATATCACAACCCTCCCTTGGAAGGTCCCATTAATTATGTAGACTATCATATTTTGTAGAGGTAAATATGATCAATAGTCAATTATCATTAATGTCTTAAATATAGTATTACTAATGATTTTTTGATTTTAGGTATTTTCAAATGTGACAAGGAAAATAATCACCAAAGATCAATATGTTTGATCATTATAGAAAAACACTCATCAATGGAGAAAGATGTCAATAATTAGTATTTATTTTGGTTAACCTAATTATTTTAATACCTAGATGGTATTTATTTTATGATTTTGTTGTTATAAAAAAAAAATTAAAAAAAAATAGAAAAATAACTTCTAAAAGAGGTAAAAAATCAGGTCAATTTCTAAAAGAAATGGAAAATTACAGCCAAGTTCTAAAAAAGGAAAAAAATAGAACCAAATTTGGGAGCTGGTTTCTAGAAAAAGAAAAACCATGGATATTTTAGTCTTTCTACGATTGAACTTACCCACCTTAGATCTTCATTCTACCTTCCTCCTAATTTGACTATTGAATGAAAAAGTTTGAAATGGAAGCTTACCAAAAATCTATATACATCTATGTTTAGCTAATGAAGGGGGATCATCTCTCGCAATGGCTATTAGAGGATAGGACAAATAATGGGAAGGATATTAGAGGAAAGGAGAAAGAATGTGAAGACTCAAAGGCTATACATTTTTAGGTTGACCTAGGCGATGCTAGGTTAGTTCTTTACTGTATTTTATATACTCAGTTTGCTATGCTTAATATTCATTTTTTTAATATTGATAGCTTTGTTGCCTAAGGAAACATCTCTTTGAATCATTGATTATAATAGGATTGTTTTTCGATCGTCATTGGGTTGATATTTTGGCCATCTAGGAATCTTTAGCTCTTTAAGGTCTCCATCGTATAATAACCTTAGACCTTAATGTATTTATATTAAGAGATTAATGGGAGTAACATTATGAAATCATTTATGTGTTAATGGCTAATGGTAAATCTTAATATTGGCCCAGTGAGCGATTTCCTAGTCGATGTCTAATCGACTTGTAAAATAATGTACGTGATAATAAACCTCGTTATTAAGGCTAACTCAAGACCACAACTACTACCACCAGTAGTGTCTCAGAGACCACCGCTTGGTGGTTACTAACCCTTAGCACGATAGCACTTTTATTTTGAGGACTACCCACAACACATTGTCTATTGCATAATTATCCTATATACATTTTAAATCCTAAAAAAAAATCCCCCTGTGTTGGTCTTCTGTCATCGCAATTCAAACTACAATCCCTGAAGGGATTAGTACATTGTTATTAGAAAATAAGAAGATTAGGTTAGCACCGACTACTAATAAGCCTTGTTTGGGGGTATATTGCAATATGAAACAACTTGTTATAGAAGATATGTTACTCCATTTATTTTGGAAAGAGATTCTGTAACCAATCGATGTAAAGGCTTAAAACCAAGATCCTTGGGCTAAGGTGTGCTATGACCTGGAAAAAGCTTCTATAAGCATATATTGTTTTTTCCCATTGAGACAATTGAATTGACGTCCAACTAGGTATCATCACTGGTGCATATTGTGTAACATACAAAGATTATGTTATAATTTGAGGACATCTGAATATAATGACCTCCTGACATTAGCGTTGCATCACATATATAACGGAGTCTATGTCAGAAATATTTAGAAATCATTTCCACCAGAGAAAAAAATAGCATGCTAAGGATGTGTTTGGAATTTATATCTCAGAATGGTGATAACTATTGTGTAGATAATCCCTTCCATAAAAGTCTATTGTTGACACCTTGATACATTGATTATCACTATTTTATCCTACAGTAGACTATGCTGTAGGAAGATCGAGATCAATAACTACTTATATCCTCTATTCTAAATTGAATTGGTTGTGCGTGCATACCTCTTGAGAATTATTAAATGCTTGGATTGGAATATGATGAGGTAATATTATCATATCCAAAGATGAACGTATCCAAATTTGTAACATACCGTAAACTTCATTCAGTTTTTGATGTGGTGTATGTCCCGGATTGATATGACTATAAACATTATCGACGAGTGTCTCTTTTAATACCCAAACTCATGATTATCCACTAGAATCCTTGTTTTATCGAGTATGTTTTCAAACCATAGCTTGTTTATGTTAAGATGAACACACCTCCTGTTATGCATTCTAAAGCAGGATGCCTATAGCACCCTGTTGGTCAATCATCAACTTAGGATGTCGAGGCACAAAAAAATGAAGGAAATAAATCATGATTAGTAGATGAATACTGCTATAATTTAATATCATCTAAAGTTTCCTCTATACAAACGAAGCAAGACAAACTATGTTTGGGCTTCACATAGGAAGGAGGTATGAATAAGGCTCCTAGGCATAATTCCACATGGGACATGCTGGGGTCCGACTGAAGTTTATAGGAATAAAATCACTAACATAGACTCGATCACCATGTGGTGGTCGGAGATTGCACTATTGTGGTAGTTTGTTCCAGTTCAAGGTACTCATTCATTAATGATTGACACTTTGTAAAATCTTCGTTTCAATAGACATGTAGTCATTGGGAGTCTTACCTCGAAATGGTGCTAATTTAACTTTAGAATGATCACTAAATTCACCCTCTTTTAATTTTGTGGTGAGATATGGTCCCACAATGATGGCATGAGAGAACCCTTCATAGTTTAAGAGGAGAAAATGCCTCCTTATAGAATATCATGGAGGCCACCAAGTTGAGGTCACACGCTCATTGGAGGCTTAATATATGTCTATCAAATTAGCTTTGACTCTCGGTGGTATGTATCGGTTGATTGCTAACTAGTCCATGTTGGTTGAGGGTGTTAATTGCATTTACTAATGACTTAAGGGTAAACAAGTATTTTAATTAATAAATAACTTGTATTATCATGACCATTGGGTTAAACAAGTATTTTAATTAATAAATAACTTGCGTTATCATGACCATTGGGTTAAGAGTTAACTTAACATTGGACATTAACATGTGAGTTTGGAGTGTTTGAAGGGATCATTGGGCCAACTAGCATGACAATCAAATGGTAAAAATACACTGGGTAGGTAAATTAATTAAGATGATCGTGATTATTTGAAAAAGCCATTAAGATGGTCTTGATTATTTGAAAAATCATTAAAATTGAGATGTTCGATGATTAATCCAAGGATGAGTGATTAGTTAAAGTGATTCTTTATTTAAGTGACTAAAAGAAAAAACTATAGTTGGATATCTTTTAGTGATTGAATTACTGAAAGGTTTATCTACGGTTAATCAAGAAAAGTTTTTGAATGATTAAAGGGTTGCTTAGTTTTAATCAAATTGGATTCTTATCTAATTAAAGGAAAAATTCCTTGAAAGGATGAGTGATTGGTTAAAGTGATTCTTTATTTAATAAGTGATCAAAAGGAAAAAAAATACAGTTGGATATTTTTTAGTGATTGAATTACTGAAAGATTTATTTAGGGTTAACCAAGAAATTTTTTTGAATGACTAAAGGGTTTCTTAGTTTTAATCAAATTGGATTCTTATATAATTAAAGGAAAACATAAATGTGCTTGGAGGATATTTAATCCCAACTCCCTTATTGGTATCTTAATTTTTAAGGGATCTACATATATAATTATACTCTTTAAAATGGAGATGTAATCTTGTCTGATAGATTACAAGGTAAATTTATTTATTAACTATTGTGTATCTTGTTTGATAGATTACAAGATAAATTTGTGATTAAGATGGTTAACTATAGGGTAATATTGTTTGATAGGTTACAATACAAAGGATATGTAATCTTGTTTGATAGATTACAAGGCAAATTTATGACTAACTAGATTATGAGAATCATAATACAATCTACTTGGTAGATCAAGTGATAATATGGTAGAAAAATGTATAATTTGGGAATAATGGATGAGGAATCTATTCTTGAGGAAAATATGGTGTTTCCTTTAGTATGTACTTATGTAGATTACATTAAAAACTACATGGTACATTAGCATTGCATTTTAAGATGAATGCATGAGTAGCTTAGGAACTCATTTAATGGAAACATGAATGAATCTGGGAAGATTAGATGTGGAAACTCATATTGAAGAGATTATGGGGTCTCTTCTCGGGTTGCAAAACTTTAGAAAACTTCCATTTCATGTTGGAATTAATGGATTAATGATATCTAGATTTGAAGAATGAATGCAAGATTCATTCTTGAGGAAACCATGAGGTTTACTTCATTATCAATTTATATGTATCCAATGAATATTTCATTTATGTGCTTCAATTGTAATGATGACCTAAAAATAGGAATGTATGGGATTCTCCTATAAGACTTGTATTTAATTATGGTTCAAAAATAATCTTTAGGATTATTTATATCATTGTAAATTGAGATGAAAAGATTAATGCAATATGAGGATGCATATTTTGTGGTAGGGTTTTTTCCCATTAGGGTTTTACCAGGATATATGTGGTGTTATATGTTATTTTTATGTGATCTTGCTATTGAATCTTAAAATGGATATTGCATTTATATGATCATATATGATTTATCATTTTCGTTAACAAGAAATGTTCAATAAATAAGTTTGCTTTATATTATGCACTTGTGGTCTACTAGACCTAATAATGGAAGATGTGTTTACTTTTACAAAGAATAAATATTGAATGGTTTATGCTTCTCATGCAATGATTCAAGTAAATTAGTTTTTGAATGATTAAATAGATCTTTTAATGAATGTATTCCACTATAGTAGAGATGATTACGTATGTAGACTTAATCAAACTTCATAAGATAATGGAGAGAGAAACAATTAAGTAATGAATTGACTAATGTTGTCTTAACATGATAGATATGCTACAAAAAAAATTTACTCTCTCGAGTTGGATTCGAAAAATTGGGTTGTTATAGTTGGTATCAGAGCCCAAGCTAGCTAGTGGATTCTAAATTTAGGTCCAGGTTAGCAAAAGCATTGGGCATTTTTAAAATTTTAACCTATAGTATTTCTAGATGAACTCTAAACTAATACATGCTTGGTAAGAAAAGAGTAAGAGCTTAGAGGTTATTGATGGTCAAGCCTTTCTCTTCCATGTTTGATTGAAGAGTTTAGTACATCCCCACAACTTGTGGATTCGAAGTGGTGTACTTGGATCTAAACTTGGCATTGTTAGCCTTAAGCTAAGCCTCTCCCTTACTTAAGTATTATATGATAAAAAACAAGAGTTACTAGAATAATATACGATCAAATTCTGGGAATAGGGTTATAAACATATCTAAAAATGAACCTCTAGTGTAACTTTGAGTTGAACAAATTTAAGAATTATCAAGTGGATAAAATCTTAGATCTTATCTCATATCATGGAGGTTAATGATGAATCAAGCAAGTAAGGTATATTATAGGTACTAGGCATCTATGTGGATCAATTTGATGATCACCTTAACTATCCATTGTGCACGTGGCTCTAGTTAAGAATTGTATTTGATTGTTATTCTATCCTCATGGAAGAATGATTAATCTCAAGGCACATGCCTACTCCTTAGTCAATTGGACCTATGAAGCTAGATTAATATTTTATTTAAGTTATTAAGGGAAATTGGTGTTCCTGATTGTAACAGGGTTAAGATAGGAGAATTCTCAACTATGTGGTAAATGATATTTACCATTGTATTTAATTTTTAGGAGGGTTGACCACTCTTATGCCACAAGATAGACATTGAACACTTTGATTCTTGTGAAGTGCAATACTTGGACTTAAAAATTCATATTAAGAGAGCCACAAGGATATTTTTCTAAAGTAACCCCTTGATCATAAACTTAGCTATAAAAGTTATAAAATTCTCTAAAAAACTCCACATTTGAAATCATAGTCAACACCACCACATGAAACATCACCAACCTCCTCAAGTATCCCAAATATGCATAATAGTATACCACCCAACCACCCAGGTGGTGGTCGAGTTTAATAAGGTGTTATACACTATTTAAATAAGGGATTACCCCACTACACAATGCATGTGGTATTATTATCCACACAAGATAACTTGGGGTATAAACCTTCAATGATCGATTTAAACAAAAATATTCCCCTCTAGATTTATCAAAAATGAAAAGAGTTCCAATTTAATATTTTTGAGATAGTGGTGATGTAAATAATGGCTACAATAAATGTTTAATCTAGTCACAATAGACTTATAGAACCAACATAAGTATAGATTTTGGGTATTATGAGACCACAAGAAAACTTCCTGGAAGATAAGAGTTACCCTAGAATTTAAGTAACTCTTAAGACACCTTGCATGGAGCAATCATGCATCTAAAATAAGTAAATTATCTAATAAATGATAATGGATCAAGCATACTTAGACGTAGTTTCTTGCATGGAGTAGGAATAACTATAACCAGGGCCAAGTGATTAATGATGAGATGATTTAAAATACTCAACTTTGTATAATTTGAATCATTATCAAATAAGTAATAATGTGTAAGGTTTTGTGATGGAACCTTGTGAATGTGTAAATGTGACCTAGACAGTTTTCAACAAAGTATTAATGGTCAGAAATGAAAATGACTCCTAAGAGTAAGGTGCATAAATAAACATGTACAAAACTGACTAAAGAAGTCATCAAAAGGGCAATGACAAGACATCATAAGGCCAAATATTGGAACGTGCATAAATAAAAAATACGATTTAAGTGTCTCAAAAAGAAACATTATTACCTCGAGAACTAAAGAGGAGTAATGTACCCTAAATAATTAAGACAATATCAATGATATAGGACATACACATTGATCAAGACATGATCTACGATGGATTTTGAATAAAATCTAAATAATCAAGGTATGATTGATTAGATTTTTGATCAAAATCAATGTACCGCAAATCGATAGCTAGTTGGATACTTGGTGAAAATTGAAGAAGCTATATTATGTAACCATTAAGAAAATAAGAGTTCTACTGATGGAGTGCAATATGGTAACACTTATATTAGGGTTATCATTGCTACTTATGATATGGGAGCAAACCCCATAGTAATTCTTATGATCATACTACTACTACTTGTCGACTTGTTGATACATACAAATTGAGAAGAAAATATGGATTCTAGTGGTGTCGGATCAGGTCAAGGAGGTAATACGGTTGCAAAAAAAGATGTGGTTATGACAAAATATTGTACAAGATCTGAAGGAATGATGGAGGTTGTTACCACTAAAGAGGAGCTTTATAGGTAACCTGTACAAAGGGAGTAGGCCCAAGAAGATATATGGACCCAAGATAGAATGAGTCTAGAGTCTGAGAGAGATGTAGCCATAGCAGAATGAGATAGGCTCAGGCTAGTTATAACACAAAAATAACTAGAGATCATTAGCATTAAAAACCTTACAAATAGAGAATGCACACTTATACCAAGCAAGGAAAGAATACAAAGTTGCTTTCTTGACTACTTGTTTTGATGCATTGGTAGGTCATGGTTTGCTCATTTCATCTTAGCGAAATGAAGGAGATCAACATGGGCATGTAATAACAACTTGAATAACTCAAGCAACTACACGATGTAGGTCATCCTCTAGGGTAGTTTCTCCAACAACCTCTCGAACATGAGGATTAGGTCAAGCATAGAATAGTGATAGGATCGAGAGGCAGTAGCATGAAGGATTATAGAGATGGCTGAAAGCCACCATTTTTATATTATAAGGATGGTAGTTGTAACCCAAGGGGTTTTACCTATGTAAATATGTATCATTGTTATAAAATTTAATAAAATGTTTAGACAATGTCTGATTTAGATTATTGTAGCATTAATAATCTATCTAAACATGAATACATTTATGTGGAAAAATGTTATCATACTAAGAATAATACTCTTGATTAGATCTCATTAAGAATTGAACCAGATGATCCCAATGCTTGTATATTCTTGTTTTATTATGATATTCTGGTATCCTTTTGCTTTATTATAATATTCTGGGTGGGACTCAAAATATTCCACATAGCAGGTTCAATGCTTGTATCTCATTGATATTCTAAGAGGAACTCAAAGGATTCCATATATCATGTTAGATTTTGGAAGGTCCTAAGAAGGAAAGTTTGGACTAATTATCTTATACAAGGAGGTGAAATTTTGAACTATCTGCAGTAAACCATTTGCAAGTAGAGAATACCTTGGAATGAAAGAAGAAGAAAATTGGGATGCATCTAGGTGTGAGTCTAACAAACTTAAAGAGAGTTGGAAATATTATTCTTAGTTGAAAATAATATTAATGAGTAGGAATAGAGAGGTAAAATATACTCTTAATTAATATTTGGAAATCAACGTTAATGGAAAATATTAGGTATGGCAATTCTACTCTTAGTTAAGGTAGGAAAATTATCTAAAATAATAATAGATTGAGAATCTGTTCTTAAGAGGATTATTGGAATCTCTCTTAGAATAAAACTTTACATATAGGAAGTGTGGTTATGTAATTATTATTTCTAGTAAATTTTCCAAATACTCTGAGACTACAACGAACCCTCCATTTTTTGTGGGTCTTGAGCAGTGTACTTTAGAATCTTTAGAGGACTACACTTGATGTTTGAGTCTCTTGAGATATGAATCTAGCATAGTTAGTCAATAGTTTGACTAAAGATGAATAATACGACACATTAGGGATGATGCACTAGTAATTGGTTTTCCAAAGTGAATTTCAAGATATATGGGTATATTTAAGTGAGATTTATGAATTTATTTCTTTGTCTTTGATGAAAACTATTTTCTATGAAGGAAATTCATAGAAAGTACTGTCAAGTCATAGGTTGAACCTCTTTTGGAATATATTTTGATAAACCTAACTATATTTAGACTTTTTATGTCTAACCTATTGTATATGACTTCATATCTTCTTTATAACATGATGATTACTCTATGTTTGTTAAAAATATATTTGATGCAAAATATGGAACAATGCAAGGTCTAGAATAATCACTTTATAACAAGTACAACTTTTGAAAAGTGGGAATTATGTAAGCTTGTGCTCTAACTAATGTATGCTTTGTTTTAAATAAAACATAGAGGATTGTGTTTAATCTAAGGGGGAAGTATGTCACAACCCTCCATTGGTAGGTCCCATTAATGATCTAGACTATCATATTTTGTAGAGGTAAATATGATCAATAGTTAATTATCATTAATGTATTAAATATGGTATTGCTAATGATTTGTGGATTTCAAGTATTTCTGAAGGTGACAAGGAAAATAATCACCAAATATCAATATGTTTAACCATTCTAGAAAAAGACTCATCAATGGAGAAGGATGTTAATAATTAATAATTATTTTAATATCTAGATGGTATTTATTTTATCATTTTGTTGTTACAAAAATAAAATAAAAATAAATTAAAAAAAGAACTTATAGATGAAGAACACAAGCTTATACTGAGAGAGGGTGAACAGTATAAGACCACTTTTTACTTTTCTTTTCAATTCAATATTATGCAGTGTATAGATAGCAGTATCAATAGCAATAATCAAAGCAATGCACAAAACACCATCCACAAAAGTGACACAACAATTTACGTGGTTCACCCAATGCGGGCTACTCCACGGAGAAAATATTTTGCTAAAAATTTCTCAATAAATCTCTTGGGAATCCTTCCCAATTACAATGTTTATGGACCTCTATCCAAAGGAGATGTTGATCCCCTAAATCTCAAGTTCGTGGATCTCTTCCACAGGATAAATCTTTCCCCTTCTGCTCTGGCTAGTGATCTTCTAGAAGACTCTGTCTCTCTCATTGCACTGACTTGTGGATCTCTCTCCACTTGAAGACTCCTCACTCGGATCTATCTTCAATTGTCCTGGATTTTGGATCTCTATCCACTGAGACTCTGTCCTCTATACTCTATCACCTCCAAAGATCTATCAATAGGTTCACTCAGAACCTCTTCAAATATGCTCAATAGGCTCACTAAAAACCTGCTCAAATCTGCTCAATAGGCTCACTCAAAACTTTCTCAAATATGATCAATAGGCTCACTCAGAACCTGCTCAAATATACTCAAAAAGCTCACTCAGAACTTGTCCAAATATGCTCAACAAGCTCATTCAGAACTTGTCCAAATATTCTCAATAAGTCCTCTCTAGGACTTTCTCAAATATACATAGCAAGCTTTCATAAAAGCTTACTCAAAATCAGTCCACAAGCCTTCTCAAAGACTTGTCTCAAATCATCTCAACAAAATCTCAACTCAATATCATAGAAGCATAAAGAGAATTGTTAGAGACTCAATATGTTCTATACTCAAATCCCAATCTCAACTCAAATCAATCTCAACTCAGCAATCTCATAGAAGCATAAAGAGAATTGTTAGAGACTCAATATGTTCTATACTCAAATCCAATTTCTTTCTCAACTCAACTCAAATCAGAATATAGAATAGTTTGTTTTATGGAACTTGAACAACCACTTCACACAATCACTTGACTAGGCTCAAACTACTCTACTCAACCAATCACCACAAGGAACAACTCTTTCTCACAAACCCTAGTCCAAGCATGAATCAACCAACTCAAAATGTTTCCAACAATATTCAACAACAAATCTCACATAACAATGATACTCATGTTCTTCTCTAACTCAAGTTCAAGTTCTTTGCACAACCAATGGGCTTAAAAATAATGCTTATAAAAAATTCTTCACATAACAATGATACTCATGTTCTTCTCAAACCCTAACTCAAGTTTTTCACACAACTAATGGCTTCAACAACAATGCTTATAAAACAAGGTTTTAACCATAACTCTCAAACCAGAAAACCTTGAAGCATTCAACCAACAACTCTCGAAAAGGAAACCACAATCAATCCTTTTCACTCCAATGATATTTCAGAAATCAACCACCATAAACAATCAATAGAGAATATTACCCATACCTTATTGATGCCAATAAGTTGTCCATAAAATCTGCCACACTCAACACAACTTTCTTTTTCCAATCTCAACAAGGGTTAGTGGACTTCAAATAATAATCACAAGATAAAGTATAACTCAATTTACACCTTTTTACTCCAACTCAATAATCACATCCACCAAAGTCCTTCTATAGAAAAACCCTCTAAAAATAATAATCAATAATCCATTATTCAATTTCCATAAATTTACTTCATTCAAAACCCTTATTTCTCCTAAAATAATGCTCTCAAAAATTCAAATCAATATCATAAGGCTCAAATAATCATCTATGGTTTTCACCAAAAAAATAATTATTTAACCTTTTAAACACAACAAAGGTTTACAAAAATAAAATATTTCCTAACCCTTATCACTCCAAACTTTAGAGCATTAATTAAATTTTAATCAAAAATTTGCATACCTCCTTAATGGGTTTCGACCCCTCGACCTGCCCTCACCGCGAGCGCCTTAGCCATGGCTAAGTTAGCCAAATGAGCTACCCACTCATTCGTATTGCAAAAGGGACATGACTTCCCTTTATTTGCTATAGGCCCATGTGCCTCAAATAAATCGTGCGCCCTTGGCGCTTCCACCACAAAGCACAACGAACGAACCTTGCCAAAATTGAACGCATGACCTCGTGCTACCAAATACCTTTGCATTGCCCGAGTTGCCAATATGCCACACTACCCAAGGTGACTTGGGTTTCGCACTTCGTCCGATTTATTCATTGCTTCCACCACTAAAACCTTTTTTGCACGAGCTCTATTCGCTTTCCAACAATCACATTAACAACAAGAGCAAGGATGATTAATCTTCAAAAATTTAATGGCATATATATATGCCTTCCCTTAGCTTGGAAACTTCGACACTTTTGAACCTTCCTTTATGACGTCGACGAATATTCTTTTAATTTAATTTTAAAATTAAAATTAAAATTTTAAATAAATTAAAATTTAAACCAAATATTTAAAATTAAATATCTCCATCACCGGGGCACCTTTTTTGATGAAACGAAAATCCAACTTGGGTTTTAAGAAAAACCCATTTCAAATCTGCTATCCATGGTTTTAAATAAAAATATTTTGCTAAGCTTTCCTTGAAGCTCCTTTTAGAACCAAATGCCATGCATCCCTTCTTGAACCTTTGATCAAAACCTTTGCTTCTACACAAACATAGTGTTAGCTTACATAGATCCTTTTGACATCAATGACAACATCTTAGCTTAGGAACTCAAAATGTCCAACAATCTCCCCCTTTGTCATTGATGGCAACCCATATCCTTTTACTAAAATCTGACCTTCTTTTCTACTCCCCCTGGGACTTTGCTCCCCCTGGCTCAAAGCTTTCTCAAATATCAAATCTCTCCCCATATCAAAACTTTCCTCAATATACACAAATCTCTCCCCCTTTGTCATCAATGGCAAAGGGTCACCTTTGGGGCTCGGGGCTAAGAATGAGCCTCTTAGCTTAGCCCCTCCCCCACCTCCTCATGAGGTGGTTAATTATGGGGTGGGAGTATTTCTACTCCCGAAAGCACTGCTCTTTACCTTTATCTTTCTCTCTTCCTTTCTGAGTTTTCTGAATCCTCTCACTATTTCTTTCCAAGCCATCATCCCTATTTCTGTTATCATTTCTGTTTCTATTCCTATTCCTATTCTTGTTCTCATCCATGTTCCTATTCTTGTTCCTGTTCTCATCCATGTTCATGTTCTGTTCTTGTTCTCATCCATGTTCTTGTTCCTATTCATACCTACTTCTGGAATATTTGCTCTACACCATCTTGTTATGTGTCCATCATTATTGCACTTATAACACTTAATGTTATTATTCCTTGGAGTTGCAAATGTCTTAGGATACCTCCTAGTGAAACCATATCCTCTTCTACCATGAACCCTGCAATTCATTGCTTTATGACCATACTCATTGCATGAGTAGCAATACCCATGGAAAAGTTGTCCTTTCCCATATTCCTGTCTTTCATATGACCTGCATTGTGAAGCCATGTGCCCAAACCTATGACATGAGAAGCATCTCCCATTGAAGCTTCCTTGCCTAGACCTCATTGGTCTCCTGTTCTGATTGTTGTTCCATCTGTATCTTCTTCGTGCATTGTTCCTATATTTGTTGAACTCTCTATTGTCCAATTCATCCTCTGATGTCTCATTCCTACTTACACTGTCATCTTCTGAAGTATCTTCTTCCAAAGTTCCTTCTTCTTCAATACTTGAAGTAGACTTTTCTTCCCATTTCTTTTGAACTTGTTTGGAACCAAGACCTGTCTTGTTTGTTGCTCCTCTTTGTATCTTAATTATTTTATCTACACTCTTTGCATTGTTTACATACTTGTACAACTTTTTCTTGGAATCCTCTAAATATTCCTTTAGTAGTGCCACTTCTTGTGTTAATTTTTCACACTCCAAAATATTTGCTTCTAACTTATCCTTGAACTTACTTGCCTTAGCCTTTGACTTCTCTAAATCCTCTATGAGCAATAATCTTTCTTCATCACATTCTTGAAACTGACTTTCAAGCTTAGAGTGTTGCTTTCTTACCTTCTTTACTATGTCAAGGGCATAGATAAGTTCTCCCTTGAGATCATAACCATTCTCTACTGATTATCCCTCTATTTGTTTGCCTTTGTCCTTATCATTACTTCCTTTTGGCTTGTCTTCTATAGGATCACTTACTTCATCTTCTAGAGACATTATAATATTCTCATCTGGTCTTTCAAGTGCATCTTCAAAACCATCATCACTAAAACTATAGCCATCCCTAGTGCAATCATCTTCAAGATGTCCAAATTTACCACATCTAAAACATTTGAGAATAACTTGAGTCCTTTTCTCTCTAACCATAAATAGGACTTCATCTCTATCATTGTCTGAAAAACTAGCATCACTATCAATTGAGTACTTACTTGCATTATCTGCATAGTAGCTTTTCTTTTGCCTTTGGAAGAACTTATTTCCTTGTCTGTTTTGTCCATCCTTGCCTTTCTTCTGGTACCTATGTCTTTCTGATTCCCTGTACTTGTGATCCTAGTTTTCCTTCATCATTGTTGTACTTTGGCTCTTTGCACTCTATTGCATAGTGTCCATACTTTCCACAATTGAAACACTTAATAGATCTTATATCTATGGATATTTTGGAACCTTTATCTCTTCTACCATAGTTAGCTTCTTCATCACTAGATGACTCATTGCTTGATTCTATCTTTTTACCCTTTTTATTTTTGTCCACTTTGAATGCAACTTCTTTCGGGAGATAAGGATCTTTTTTTTCTCCTCAAAAGTAGTAAGCATCCCAAGCAAAAAATTTCCTTTTCAAAGAATCACTATCAATTGATTTTTCTATAGCAGAAACCTTTTCACTATACCTTTTTGGAAGAGTTCTCAAGATCTTATCACAAGCATCAAATTCATCAACCTTCATTCCAAGACCTCTCATCTCATGTACAAGCTCATCAATCTTACTGAGATAATCACGAATATTTTCATCATCTCTCATTCTTAAGTTCTCAAATTCTCCTTTGAGATTTTTGATCTTAGCTTTCCTGACACCTTTATCACCCTCATATATGTCATGCAGTAGATCCCACATATCTTTTGTTGTTTTACAATCCATAACCTTCATAGATTCTGATCTACCCAATCCTTTTATAATTGCATTCATAGCTCTTGAATTTGCATGCATTAGAAGCTTACCTTCCTTATCTGTAGGAGGATTGACTGTTGAATCATATCCAAGTTCCACTGCATCCCAAACTTCATTTCCAAGTGCCATCAGGTAAAATCTCATCAGCATACACCAATACAAGAAGTCACTTCCATCAAATATTGGTACTACATTATTGAATGACCCATCCTTTTGATCCTTGTGATCCATTGTGTTCTTAGACCACTTTTCCTTCAAGCTATCAAACTCTTTTGAAGGAACCCACTCTGATACCAATTGAAGAACACAAGCTTATACTGAGAGGGGGGTGAACAGTATAAGACCACTTTTTACTTTTCTTTTCAATTCAATATTATGTAGTGTATAGATAGCAGTATCAATAGCAATAATTAAAGCAATGCACAAAACACCATCCACAAAAGTGACACAACAATTTACATGGTTCACCCAATGCGGGCTACTCCACGAAGAAAATATTTTTCTAAAAATTTCTCAATCAATCTCTTGGGAATCCTTCCCAATTACAATGTTTATGGACCTCTGTCCAAAGGAGATGTTGATCCCCTAAATCTCAAGTTTATGGATCTCTTCCACAGGAGAACTCTTTCCCCTTCTGCTCTAGCTAGTGATCTTCTAGAAGACTATGTCTCTCTACTGCACTGACTTGTGGATCTCTCTCCACTTGAAGACTCCTCACTCAGATCTATCTTCAATTGTCCTAGCTGTTGGATCTCTATCCACTGAGACTCTATCCTCTATACTCTATCACCTCCAAATCTCTATCAATAGGTTCACTTAGAACCTCTTCAAATTTGCTCAATAGGCTCACTAGAACCTCTAAAATATACTCAATAGGCTCACTCAACTTGCTCAAATCTCTCAATAAGCTCACTCAACTTGCTCAAATCTGCTCAATAAGCTCACTTAGAACTTCTCAAATCTGCTCAATAAGCTCACTCAAAACTTGTCCAAATCTGCTCAATAAGTCCTCTCTAGGACTTGCTCAAATCTGCACAACAAGCTCACTCAGAACTTGTCCAAATCTGCTCAACAAGCTCACTCAAAACTTGTCCAAATCTGCTCAATAAGTCCTCTCTAGGACTTGCTCAAATCTGCATAGCAAGCCTTCATAAAAGCTTACTCAAAATCAGTCCACAAGCCTTCTCAAAGACTTGCCTCAAATCAGCTCAACAAAATCTCAACTCAATCTCATAGAAGCATAAAGAGAATTGTTAGAGACTCAATATGTTCTATACTCAAATCCCAATCTCAACTCAAATCAATCTCAACTCAAATATCATAGAAGCATAAAGAGAATTGTTAGAGACTCAATATGTTCTATACTCAAATCCCAATCTCAACTCAAATCAATCTCAACTCAACAATCTCATAGAAGCATAAAGAGAATTGTTAGAGACTCAATATGTTCTATACTCAAATCCAATTTCTTTCTCAACTCAACTCAAATCATAATATAGAATAGTTTGTTTTATGGAACTTGAACAACCACTTCACACAATCACTTGACTAGGCTCAAACAACTCTACTCAACCAATCACCATAAGGAACAACTCTTTCTCACAAACCCTAGTCCAAGCATGAATCAACCAACTCAAAATGTCTTCAACAATATTCAACAACAAATCTTACATAACAATGATACTCATGTTCTTCTCTAACTCAAGTTCAAGTTCTTTGCACAACAACTTACTTCAACAACAATGCTTATAAAACAAGGTTTTAATCATAACTCTCAAACTATAAAACCTTGAAGCATTAAACCAACAATTTTCAAATAGGAAACCACAATCAATCCTTTTCACTCCAATGATATTTTCATAAATCAACCACCATAACAATCAATAGGAGAATATGCCCATACCTTTTTGATGCCAAGAAGTTGTTCACAAAATCTGCCACACTCAACACAACTTTCCTTTCCAATCTCAATAAGGGTTAGTGGACTTCAAATAATAATCACAAGATAAAGTATAACTCAATTTACACCTTTTTACTCCAACTCAATAATCACATCCACCAAAGTCCCTCTATAGAAAAACCCTCTAAAAATAATAATCAATAATCCATTATTCAATTTCCACAAATTCTACTTTATTCAAAACCCTTATTTCTCCTAAAATAATGCTCTCAAAAATTCAAATCAATATCATAAGGCTCAAATAATCATCTATGGTTTTCACCAACAAAATAATTATTTAACCTTTTAAACACAACAAAGGTTTACAAAAATAAAATATTTCCTAACCCTTATCACTCCAAACTTTAGAGCATTAATTAAATTTTAATCAAAAATTCGCATACCTCCTTAATGGGTTTCGACCCTTGACCTGCCCTCACCGTGAGCGCCTTAGCCATGGCTAAGGTAGCCAAATGAGCTACCCACTCATTCATAATGCAAAAGGGGCACGACTTCCCTTTATTTGCTATAGGCCCATGTGCCTCAAATAAACCGTGCGCCCTTGGCGCTTCCACCACAAAGCACAATGAACGAACCTTGCCAAAATTGAACGCATGACCTCGTGCTACCAAATGCCTTTGCGCTGCCCGAGTTGCCAATAGGCCACACTACCCAAGGTGACTTGGGTTTCACACGTCGTCCGATTTATTCATTGCTTCCACCACTAAAACCTTTTTTCGCACGAGCTCTATTCGCTTTCCAACAATCGCATTAACAACAAGAGCAAGGATGATTAATCTTCAAAAATTTAATGGCATATATATATGCCTTCCCTTAGCTTGGAAATGTCGAACTTTTGAACCTTCCTTTATGACGTCGACGAATATTCTTTTAATTTTAATTTTAAAATTAAAATTTAAATTTTAAATAAATTAAAATTTAAACTAAATATTTAAAATTAAATATCTCCATCATTGGGGCACCTTTTTTGATGAAACGAAAAGCCAACTTGGGTTTTAAGAAAAACCCATTTCAAATCTGCCATCCATGGTTTTAAATAAAAACCTTTTGCTAAGCTTCCCTTGAAGCTCCTTTTAGAACCAAATGCCATGCATCCCTTCTTGAACCTTTGATCAAAACCTTTGCTTCTACACAAACATAGTGTTAGCTTACATAGATCCTTTTGACATCAATGACAACTCTTAGCTTAGGAACTCAAAATGTCCAACAATCTCCCCCTTTGTCATTGATGGCAACCCATATCCTTTTACTAAAATCTGACCTTCTTTTCTGCTCCCCTTGGCTCAAAGCTTTCTCAAATATCAAATCTCTCCCCATATCAAAACTTTCCTCAATATACACAAATCTCTCCCCCTTTGTCATCAATGGCAAAGGGTCACCTTTGGGGCTCGGGGCTAAGAATGAGCCTCTTAGCTTAGCCCCTCCCCCACCTCCTCATGAGGTGGTTAATTCTGGGGTGGGAGTATTTCTACTCCCTGAAAGCATTGCTCTTTACCTTTATCTTTCTCTCTTCCTTTCTGAGTTTTTTGAATCCTCTCACTATTTCTTTCCAAGCCATCATCCCTGTTTCTGTTATCATTTCTATTTTGTTCCTATTCTTGTTCTTTTTCATCTCTTGTTCTCATCCATGTTCTTGTTCCTGTTCCTATTCTGTTCTCATCCATGTTCCTATTCCTGTTCATACCTACTTTTGGAATATTTGCTCTACACCATCTTGTTGTGTGTCCATCATTATTGCACTTATAACACTTAATGTTATTATTCCTTGGAGGTGCAAATGTCTTAGGATACCTCCTAGTGAAGCCATATCCTCTTCTACCATGAACCCTGCAATTCATTGCTTTGTGACCATACTCATTGCATGAGTAGCAATACCCATGGAAAAGTTATCCTTTCCCATATTCTTATCTTTCATATGACCTGCACTGTGAAGCCATGTGCCCAAACTTGTGACATGAGAAGCATCTCCCATTGAAGCTTCCTTGCCTAGACCTCATTGGTCTCCTATTCTGATTGTTGTTCCATCTGTATCTTCTTCGTGCATTATTCCTATCTTTGTTGAACTCTCTGTTGTCCAATTCATCCTCTGATGTCTCATTCCTACTTACACTGTCATCTTCTGAAGTATCTTCTTCCAAAGTTCCTTCTTCTTCAAGACTTGAAGTAGACTTTTCTTCCCATTTCTTTTGAACCTGTTTGGAACCAAGACTTGTCTTGTTTGTTGCTCCTCTTTGTATCTTAATTATTTTATCTACACTCTTTGCATTGTTTACATACTTGTACAACTTTTTCTTGGAATCCTCTAAATCTTCCTTTAGTAGTGCCACTTCTTGTGTTAATTTTTCACACTCCAAAATATTTGCTTCTAACTTATCCTTGAACTTACTTGCCTTAGCCTTTGACTTCTCTAAGTCCTCTATGAGCAATAATATTTCTTCATCACATTCTTGAAACTGACTTTCAAGCTTAGAGTGTTGCTTTCTTACCTTCTTTACTATGTCAAGGGCATAGATAAGTTCTCCCTTGAGATCATAACCATTCTCTATTGAGTAATCCTCTATTTGTTTGCCTTTGTCCTTATCATTACTTCCTTTTGGCTTGTCTTCTATAGGATCACTTACTTCATCTTCTAGAGCCATTAGAAGATTCTCATCTGGTCTTTCAAGTGCATCTTCAAAACCATCATCACTGAAACTATAGCCATCCCTAGTGCAATCATCTTCAAGATGTCCAAATTTACCACATCTAAAACATTTGAGAATAACTAGAGTCCTTTTCTCTCTAACCATAAATAGGACTTCATCTCTATCATTGTCTGAAAAACTAGCATCACTATCAATTGAGTACTTACTTGCATTATCTGCATAGTAGCTTTTCTTTTGCCTTTGGAAGAACTTCTTTCCTTGTCTATTTTATCCATCCTTGCCTTTCTTCCGGTACCTGTGTCTTTCTGATTCCCTGTACCTGTGATCCTATTTTTCTTCATCATTGTTGTACTTTGGCTCTTTGCACTCTGTTGCATAGTGTCCATACTTTCCACAATTGAAGCACTTAATAGATCTTATATCTATGGATATTTTGGAACCTTTATCTCTTCTACCATAGTTAGCTTCTTCATCACTAGATGACTCACTGCTTGATTCTATCTTTTTACCCTTTTTCTTTTTGTCCACTTTGAATGCAACTTCTTTCGGAGGAATAGGATCTTTTGTTCTTATCTCAAAAGTAGTAAGCATGCCAAGCAAAGAATTCCTTGTCAAAGAATCACTATCAATTGATGTTTCTATAGCAGAAACCTTTTCACTATACCTTTTTGGAAGAGTTCTCAAGATCTTATCACAAGCATCAGATTCATCAACCTTCATTCCAAGACCTCTCATCTCATGTACAAGCTCATCAATCTTATTGAGATAATCATGAATATTTTCATCATCTCTCATTCTTAAGTTCTCAAATTCTCCTTTGAGATTTTTGATCTTAGCTTTCCTGACACCTTTATCACCCTCATATATGTCATGCAATAGATCCCACATATCTTTTGTTGTTTTACAATCCATAACCTTCATAGATTCTGATCTACCCAATCCTTTTATAATTGCATTCATAGCTCTTGAATTTGCATGCATTAGAAGCTTACCTTCCTTATCTGTAGGAGGATTGACTATTGAATCATATCCAAGTTCCACTGCATCCCAAACTTCATTTCCAAGTGCCATCAGGTAAAATCTCATCAGCATACACCAATACAAGAAGTCACTTCCATCAAATACTGGTACTACATTATTGAATGACCCATCCTTTTGATCCTTGTGATCCATTGTGTTCTTAGACCACTTTTCCTTCAAGCTGTCAAACTCTTCTGAAGGAACCCGCTCTAATACCAATTGAAGAACACAAGCTTATACTGAGAGGGGGTGAATAGTATAAGACCACTTTTTACTTTTCTTTTCAATTCAATATTATGTAGTGTATAGATAGCATTATCAATAGCAATAATCAAAGTAATGCACAAAACACCATCCACAAAAGTGACACAACAATTTACATGGTTCACCCAATGCGGGCTACTCCACGGAGAAAATATTTTGCTAAAACTTTCTCAATCAATCTCTTGGGAATCCTTCCCAATTACAATGTTTATGGACCTCTGTCCAAAGGAGATGTTGATCCCCTAAATCTCAAGTTCATGGATCTCTTCCATAGGAGAACTCTTTCCCCTTCTGCTCTAGCTAGTGATCTTCTAGAAGACTCTGTCTCTCTACTGCATTGACTTGTGGATCTCTCTCCACTTGAAGACTCCTCACTCAGATCTGTCTTCAATTGTCCTGGCTATTGGATCTCTATCCACTGAGACTCTGTCCTCTATACTCTGTCACCTCCAAAGCTCTATCAATAGGTTCACTTAGAACCTCTTCAAATATGCTCAATAGGCTCACTCAGAACTGCTCAAATCTGCTCAATAGGCTCACTCAGAACCTGCTCAAATTTGCTCAATAGGCTCACTAAACCTGCTCAAATATGCTCAAAAGCTCACTCAGAACTTGTCAAAATATGCTCAACAAGCTCACTCAGAACTTGTCAAAAATACTCAATAAGTCCTCTAGGACTTGCTCAAATATAACAACAAGCTCACTTATAACTTGTCCAAATATCTCAACAAGATCACTCAAAACTTGTCCAAATCTTCTCAATAAGTCCTCTCTAGGACTTGCTCAAATCTGCATAGCAAGCTTTCACAAAAGCTTACTCAAAATCAGTCCACAAGCCTTCTCAAAGACTTGCCTCAAATCAGCTCAATAAAATCTCAACTCAATCTCATAGAAGCATAAAGAGAATTGTTAGAGACTCAATATGTTCTATACTCAAATCCCAATCTCAACTCAAATCAATCTCAACTCAGCAATCTCATAGAAGCATAAAGAGAATTGTTAGAGACTCAATATGTTCTATACTCAAATCCCAATCTCAACTCAAATCAATCTCAACTCAGCAATCTCATAGAAGCATAAAGAGAATTGTTAGAGACTCAATATGTTCTATACTCAAATCCAATTTCTTTCTCAACTCAACTCAAATCAGAATATAGAATAGTTTGTTTTATGGAACTTGAACAACCACTTCACACAATCACTTGACTAGGCTCAAACAACTCTACTCAACCAATCACCACAAGGAACAACTCTTTCTCACAAACCCTAGTCCAAGCATGAATCAACCAACTCAAAATGTCTTCAACAATATTCAACAACAACTCTCACATAACAATGATACTCATGTTCTTCTCTAACTCAAGTTCAAGTTCTTTGCACAACAACTTACTTCAACAACAATGCTTATAAAACAAGGTTTTAATCACAACTCTCAAACCAGAAAACCTTGAAGCATTAAACCAACAATTTTCGAATAGGAAACCACAATCAATCCTTTTCACTCCAATGATATTTTTAGAAATCAACCACCCAATAACAATCAATAGGAGAATGTGCCCATACCTTTTTGATGCCAAGAAGTTGTTCATAAAATCTGCCACACTCAACAAAACTTTCCTTTCCAATCTCAATAAGGGTTAGTGGACTTCAAATAATAATCACAAGATAAAGTATAACTCAATTTACACCTTTTTACTCCAACTCAATAATCACATCCACCAAAGTCCTTCTATAGAAAAACCCTCTAAAAATAATAATCAATAATCCATTATTCAATTTCCACAAATTCTACTTCATTCAAAACCCTTATTTCTCCTAAAATAATGCTCTCAAAAATTCAAATCAATATCATAAGGCTCAAATAATCATCTATGGTTTTCACCAACAAAATAATTATTTAACCTTTTAAACACAACAAAGGTTTACAAAAATAAAATATTTCCTAACCCTTATCACTCCAAACTTTAGAGCATTAATTAAATTTTAATCAAAAATTCGCATACCTCCTTAATGGGTTTCGACCCCTCGACCTGCCCTCACCGTGAGCACCTTAGCCATGGCTAAGGTAGCCAAATGAGCTACCCACTCATTCGTAATGCAAAAGGGGCACGACTTCCCTTTATTTGCTATAGGCCCACGTGCCTCAAATAAACCGTGCACCCTTGGCGCTTCCACCACAAAGCACAATGAACGAACCTTGCCAAAAATCGAACGCACGACCTCGTGCTACCAAATGCCTTTGCACTTCCTGAGTTGCCAATATGCCACACTACCCAAGGTGACTTGGGTTTCGCACGTCATCCGATTTATTCATTGCTTCCACCACTAAAACCTTTTTTCGCACGAGCTCTATTCGCTTTCCAACAATCGCATTAACAACAAGAGCAAGGATGATTAATCTTCAAAAATTTAATGGCATATATATATGCCTTCCCTTAGCTTGGAAATGTCTGCTTTTGAACCTTCCTTTATGACGTCGACGAATATTCTTTTAATTTTAATTTTAAAATTAAAATTTAAATTTTAAATAAATTAAAATTTAAACTAAATCTTTAAAATTAAATATCTCCATCACCGGGGCACCTTTTTCGATGAAACGAAAAGCCAACTTGGGTTTTAAGAAAAACCCATTTCAAATCTGCCATCCATGGTTTTAAATAAAAACCTTTTGCTAAGCTTCCCTTGAAGCTCCTTTTAGAACCAAATGCCATGCATCCCTTCTTGAACCTTTGATCAAAACCTTTGCTTCTACACAAACATAGTGTTAGCTTACATAGATCCTTTTGACATCAATGACAACTCTTAGCTTAGGAACTCAAAATGTCCAACAATAGAAGTAGAAAATTTAGCCAATTTATAGAAGAAGTGGAAAATTACATCCAAGTTATAGAAATGGAATAAAATGAAGCAATAATTGGGGGCATGTTTCTAGAAAAAGAAAAACCATGGGTATTTTAGTCTTTCTATGGTTGATCTTATCCACCTTAGATCCTTCAATCTATATTACTCCTAATTAGATCCTTTGTTCTACCAAAAAGCTATATATATATATATATATATATATATATATATATATATATATTTATATTTATATTTATTTATTTAGCTAAGGAAGGGGGATCAATGGATATTAGAGGATGGGAGAAAGAATGGGTAGGCTATTAGAGGAAAGGAGAAAAAATGGGAAGAATCCAAGGCTATATGTTTTCAAGTTGACCTAGGTGATACCAAGTTGGTTTTTTACTGTATTTTATATACTCGATTTAATATTCATTATTTAATATTGATATATCTATTGCCTAAGGACACACCCTTGGAATTGGTTTTTCGATCATCAGTTGGTCAATATTTTTTCCGTATAGGAATATTTAGCTCTTTAAGGTCTCCAACATATAATTACCTTAGACCTTGATGTATTTATCTTACGATATTAATGGGAGTAACGTTGTGAATTCATTTATGTCTTAGTGGCTAATGATAAATCTTAATATTGATCTTATGAGTGATTCCCTGATCGATGTCTAACTGTATTGTAAAATAATGTACGTGATAATCGACCTCCTTATTAAGGCTAACTCAATACCACAACTACTACCACCAACAATGTCTTAGAGACCACCACTTGGTGGTTACTAACCATTAGCATGATAGCACTTTTATATTGAACACTACCCACAACACATTGTATATTGGATAATTACCCTACATAAATTTTAAATCCTGAACAAATTTCCCCCTACATCAGCCTTCTATCACTGTAATTCAAACTCTAACCCATAAAGATATTAGTGCCTTGTTATTGGAAAATAAGAATATTAGGTTAGCATCGAATACTAATAAGCCTTGTTCGGGGCATATTGCAATACCTATGAAATGACTTGCTATAGAAGATATGTTACTCCATTTATTCTAGAAAGGGATTCTATAACCAATCAATGTAAAGGATTAAAACTGAGATGCTTGGGCTAAGGTTTGCTATGACCTGGAAAAATATTATGTAAGCATGTATTGTATTTACCCATTGAGATAATTGAATTGACATCTGACCATGTATAACTATCGATGCTCATTGTGTAATACAAAAATATCATATTAAAATTTGAGGATATCTAAAGATAATGACCTCTTGCCATTAGAATTGCATCACATATGTAACAAAATCTATGTTAGAAATATTCAAAAATTATCTCCACCAAAGCAAAATAATAACATGCTAAGGATATATTTGGAATTTAGATCTCAGAATGGTGACAACAATTGTATAGATAACCCCTTCCATAAAAGTCTATCGTTGACACCTTGAAACATTGATTATCACTTTTTTAACCTGTGGTGGACTATGCTATAGGAAGATCGATATCAATACCTCATAATATACTCTATTATGAATTTAACTAGTTGTGTATGCATTCCTCCTTGAACATGATGAGGCAATCTTATCATATCCAAAGATGAACGTATCCAAAGTTGTAAATTACTGTAAAAAAAAATTAGTTTTTTTGATTTGGTGTATGTCTCAAATTGAGATGACTATAACTATTATCGATAAGTGTCTATTTTAATAACCAAAATTGTGATCATTTTCTAGAAGACTTATTGTTTCAAGTATGTTTTCAAACCATAGATCATTTATGTTAATATGAACACACCCCTTGTTATGCATTCTGAATGAGGATTCCTATAGCATCCTATTGATCAATATTCAACTTAGGATGTTGAGGCATAGAAAAATGTAGCAAATAAATCATGATTAGTGGATGGATATTGCTATGTTTTAATATCATCTAAAGTTACCCCTATACAAACAACACAAGATAAAATATGTTTGGGCGTAGCATAGGAAGAAGGTATGAATAAGGCTCCTAGGTATAATCCCACATGGGACATGTTGGGGTTTTATTGAAGTTTATAGGAATAAAATCACTCACATAGACTTGATCACCATGTGGTGGTCAAATGTCATGCTATTGTGGTAGTTTGTGCCAATTAAAGTACTCATTAACTAATGCTTGATACTTTGTAAAATATTTGTTTTAGAAGACATATAGCCATTATGAGTCTTACCTTCAAAATTGTGCTAATTTAACTTTAGAATGATCACTAAATTCACCCTATTTTAATTTCATGGTGAGATATAGTTCCACATTGATGGTATGAGAGAACCATTCATGGTTTAACAGAGGAAAATGACTCCTTATAGAATGTAGCCATTGAGAGTCTTACCTTCAAAATGGTGCTAATTTAAGTTTAGAATGATCACTAAATTCATGCTCTTTTAATTTTTTAGTGAGATATAGTCCCATATTGATGACATGAGAGAACCATTCATGGTTTAATAGGGTAAAATAAGTCCTTATAGAATGTCATGACGACCACCAAGTTGATATCATATCATGCACTAGTTGGAGGCTTCATATAGGTATGTCAAATTACCTTTGACTCTCGATGGAATGTATTGGTTGATTGCTAATTGGTCCATGTTGGTTGATAATATTAATTGCATTTACCAATGACTTAGAATAAACAATTATTTTATTTAATAAATGACTTGCATTATTATGACCATTGGGTTAAGAGTTAATTGAACATTGGGCATTAATATGTAAGTTTGGAGTGTTTGAACGGACCATTAGGCCAACTGGCATCACAATCAAATGGTAAAAATATAGTTGTCAATTGAATTAATTAATATGATGGTGATTATTTAAAAAATCCATGAATATTTGAAAAAACCATTAAAATTGATATGTTCAATGATTAACCCAACTATTCCTTGAAAGAATGAGTGAGTAGTTAAGGTGATTCTTTAATTATAAAGTGCTCAAAAGGAAAAACTATATAGTTGGATATATTTTTGTGATTGAATTATAGAAAGGTTTATTTAGGGTTAACCAAGCCAAGTTTTTGAATGATTAAAGGGCTTCTTAGTTTTAATTAAATTGGATTATTATATAATTAAAGGAAAATGTAAATGTGCTTGGAGGATATTTAATCCCAACATCCTTACTGGTATCTTTTTTTTTTGGTAGATAAGATACTATAGCATTAATACCGGGTTTTACAGGTTGACCCAAAACCTTTTACAAAAATCATCCTAGGGCTATTGATGAACATATCCTTACTAAGGATCCTATATATGTAAAATCTACATGCTGCCAAAGCCATTACATCCTTACTAGTCTCTTAACTGGTAGGGGATCTACATATATAATTATACTCTTTAAAATGGATATGTAATATTGTTTGATATATTACAAGGTAAATTTATTGATTAACTATTGTGTAATCTTGTTTTATAGATTACAAGACAAATTCGTGATTAGGACAATTAACTATAGGGTAATTTTATTTGATAGGTTACAAGACAAAAGAGATGTAATATTTTTTGATAGATTATAGGGAAAATTTTTTATTAACTAGATTATGAGAATCATAATACAATCTTGTTGGTAGATCAAGTGATAATATGGTAGAAAAATATCTAATTTGGGAAGAATGGATGAGGAATCCATTCTTGAGGAAAATATGGTGTTTCCTTTAGTATTTACTTATGTAGATTGTATTTAAATCTACAAGGTACATTAGCATTCCATTTTATGATGAATACATGAGTACATTTAGGAATTCATTTAATGGAAACATGAATGAATATAGGAATATTAGATGTGGAATCTAATATTGAAGAGATTATGGGGTCTCTTCTTGGGTTACAAAACTTTAGATAACTTCCATTCCATGTTGGAATAAATGGATTAATGATATCTAGGTTTGAAGAATGAATGCAAGGTTCATTCTTGAGGAAACCATGAGGTTTTCTTCATTCTCAATTTATATGTATCCAGTGAACATTTCATTTATGTGCTTCAATTGTAATGATGACCTAAAAATAGGAATGTATGGGATTATTCTATAGCCTTGTATTTAATGATGGTTCAAAAAGAATATTTAGGATTATTTATATCATTTTAAATTGAGACAAAAAGATTAATGAAATATGAGGATGCATATTTTAAGGTTGGGTTTTTCCCCATTGGGATTTTCCCAGGATATATGTGGTGTTATGTGTTCTTTTCATGTGATATTGCTATTGACTCTTAAAATGGATATTGTATTTATATGATCATATATGATGCATCATTTTTGTTAACGAGCAATGTTTAATAAATAAGATTGCTTTATATTATGCACTTGTGGTCTAGTAGATCTCATTATGGAAGATGTGTTTACTTTTCCAATTAATTAATATTGAATGGTTTATGCTTATCATGCAATGATTCAAATAAAGGAGTTTTTGAATGATTAAATAAATATTTTAATGATTGTATTCCATTGCAATAGAAATTATTAGGTATGTAGACTTAATCAAACTTCATAAGATAATGGAGAGAGAAACAATCAAGTAATGAATTGACTTATGTTGTCTTGACATGATAGATATGTTACAAAAAAAAAATTACTCTCTTGAGTTGGGTTGTTACAGTATGCCCATGGAAACACGACATAAGTACAAGTCACCTCAACCCCTGAGAAAACTCCAGAAGGACTCTAGGAGAAGATTAAAAAAAAATTGCGAAGAGAAGGCCATTTAAATATTCAGAGAAATTATACCTCAATTCAAACTTGCCAAAGTGGGAAACCTCTCTATTTTCCAAGAAGTCATACAACTTGTTTCTTTATCTCTAGATATGGATAATATAAACTTCCTCCATATCCCATAGGATTATTTTTATTTTTTCCACCATATTCCTTAGGTTTCAATTTGGAGATTTGTTCAAATTAAGCACATTAATTAGTCTTTGGGAGTCACATTCCACTAACACCTTCCTAATACCTAAGTCTTATAGAATTAGAATACCTTGGTAAGTCACTCTAACCTCAACAAAGAAGGATATTTACATGGAAATATACTCAACATAAGCCACCACAATGTTGTCATTCTCATATCTAATAACTCCCCCTAATCTAACTTACCATGGGTTTCCTTTAGAAGCACCATGAAAATTAATTTTTAGCCAACTACTGGGGATCTAAATCCATATGATAGAAAGTATTGGATTGGTAGTTTGGATCGCATGACTAGAAAAGAAAAAAATGTGAGATCACTCAAGATCTAATTTTGACACTAGAATGCTCTAAGTGCCATTTCCTGTCTTAGAGAAGTTTGAAGCCATATTCTCCATAGCCTCCCATAGGGATCTAAGCCCCACCTCAAGGATGCAATGACTAGAGTTTTTAAAAGCTTGTGCATTCCTTTATTTCAATAGTACTTATAAGAGGTGAGGAAGAAGGAATTTCCACAAACATCTAAGTCTAAGGGAAAACAACAAGGGTTACCATTGAGAGACAATCTCAGTAAAAGATTTGGGTAAAATCCAAAAAACTACTAGCTTCTCCAAAACCACCACATGGGCCTCTCTAAAAAAGAACATTTACAAAAAAGGTGCTCAATCATTTCTTGATCAGATTCACATAGATTACATCTGTTAGATAGCATCATACCTCACTTTTGAAGGTTCTCAATTGTTAGAATTTTATTCTAGGCAACCAACCATAGAAATATGTTGACCTTAAGGAGGATATTTTGGATCCAAAATTTTCTATTAGGGCTCCAAAACTAAAAATCGAGCTCAATCAAAGTATAATCCAAGTGAACTGAAAAGGTTCCATCAGATTTACCTACCCACACAACCCTGTCTTCTATATCCGCAGTGGGCAAGACTTGAGAATTCAAAATAACCTCAATTCTCTACCAAGTTGTATACATATCTCTGTATTTTATGTCCAAATATGGGATCATCCATTTATTACACAAATTGAAAATAGTGATGAATTCAACCACATTACAATATCCTAAGGCTCTAGAATATGGTTCTACAATTGCAATGTTTGGGATCATGGCAAGAGGATGGCTTTCAATCCATGCATCCTATAAAATATCAATGAATTTATCATCACCTAAGATTCAACGTCTTCCTTGGAGAAGGAGGCGATGAAGCTTCAATAAACTCTATCAAAATGAGGAACCACTAGTGGGTAATGGATCTGAGAGAAAGCCATTAAAATGGTATTTTTCTTTCAAGATCCTAACCCAGTCTAACTATTAATTCAAGATCAACTTTAAAGCTTGCTTGGTGACTAACACACTATTTATTCTACGCATGTCCTTTAAGCCTAGACCACCTCTTCTCTTATAGCTACAGACCCGATCCTAGGAAATCAAGTGGAATTTATCTTTTATATCTAGATAGGCCCAAAGGAAATATTTGAGGATTCTTTTCAATTTTTGAATAATGTTACCCAACATTCTAAATATCGATATGAAATAAACTAGGATATTTTGGAGGAAGATTTTGGCCAACACAATTTTACTAGCATGACTCAACAAAACCTCTTTCCAGAAAACTAATTTGTTTCATCATCTCAATTATGGACTCTTATAAAGAGCTCAACATATGACCATGGAACAAAAGGAGGCCTAGGTAAGAAGATAGAAAATAGGATATACTACATCCTAGAATGATAGCAATTTTTCTTTGCTAATATACAGGGGTATTTTCAAAGAGTAGCTTACTTTTTCTGAAGTTGATAATTTGACCTGTTGCACATTCATAGCAATTCAACACCCTCTTGATTTTATTGACTTGTAAAATAGAGGTCAAATAAGATAACAAAGTATCATCGACAAATTTATGGTGGGAGGTAGGATTGCTCGATAAAGTGTGTTTTAAGCCTTTGATAGAGCGACTCAGAGCTATGGATCTCCTCAATGCTTCTAAAATAAATATTAATAAATACAGGGATAGAGGATCCCCTTGGCGAATACCTTGGATACTCTAAAAAATCCTACTAGAGCTCCATTGATCAAAATAGAAAATTTGGTAGTAGACACATAGGCATAAATCAAGTCTAACCAAATCTAACCAAATCTGAACTTCAAGACATGAAATAGGAAGGTCCAAGAAACCTTATCATATGCCTTATTCATATCCAATTTTAGAAAGAGGCTAGCCCTGTCACTCTTGAATATAGAATGGATTAACTCATGCATAACAATCGCTCTAGCAAGAATTTACCTTCATGTAACAAATCCACTATGAGCTTTTTCAATAAGTAGAGGGAGAAGAGGTTTCATTATATTAGCCACATATTTGATTAGAATCTTATAGATCATGTTGCAGAGACTGATTGGTATGAATTCATTAAAACTAGAAGCCCTATGGGATTTAGGTATCAACACCAAAAAAGTAGAGTTGACTCTTGGAGGGATCAATTTAGACACCTAAACCTTTTTGAGAGTTGTACATACATCCTTCCCATAAGTGTGCTATATTTTTTGGAAAAAATGATGGGAATCCGTAAATACCCAAGGCTTTCAATATGCCCATCTCATCCACAACCATCTTAATCTCTTCTTTAGGAAATATGGCATCAGTATCAGGTTCATCTCTTCTAATATTAGGCGAGGAATTTTAGTAAAAAACACCTCTTCTAATTGATCATACCTAGGGTAATTAGACCCTAAAAATGAGATGAAGTGCAACACCACCTCCACCCTAATTTCCTCCAGGTCACTAGTACTACTACCTTCAATTTTAGTGATATGTCTGATTCTATTAAAACCTCTATGTTGGAGGGTTGAGGAAAGGGAAGAATTTCATATTCTTGTCACCTTATTTTAGCCACAGGGCTCTATACTTCTATTTCCAAATTATTTCTTCATTTACGATTATGTTATGAAGCTCTGACAAAATATGTTTCTCTTTTAGAGAGAGTTCATGAGAGAAACCCTCCATCTCCATTGTAGATTCCAAGATATGCAAGTCATATTTTAGTCTTTACTTGGTCCTAAAAATATTTTTCAAAGGTTTATGTATTCAAATATTTGATCTTTCCCCCTATAAATTTTAGTTTCCTTGTCAAATTTATGAGGCCTTCACTCAGAGTATCTTCCACCCACCAAGCTCTTAAGGAGGCTTCCAGATTTGGGTGACTTTACCACATCACAATCACATAATAATAGTAGTACTTATAAACATATTTAATTACCATTTATTATAAATTTATAATTATAATTTATAGTTATTAAAAGTCAAAATCTAGACACAATTAGTAAGCCAACTTCATTAGTTCTTGTTTTAGATCTTTAGAAAAGAGTAGGGAACTAGTGCAAACATGAATCAAATGTGTACAAGAATAAAACTCATATTTTTTTTCTAAATCTATAGAAAAAATTAACAATAGATATTTCTTTTGAGAAAAAGTTAGATAATATGGAAGGAAAGTTTTTATTCAAGTTAGGATATTGTAGCTAGAATTATGGATGCCCTTATTAAGGATAAAAAGAAGAACAAATCTATAGAAAATCCTACAAACACAACAAATATTACACCAAAAGATATCATCAAGGATGACATGATTGAGCATGACATAATGGTTATTAAAAGAATAATATTAACATATATAGAATAAAATCTTGACCATAGATAATCTACAATCTTGAGGTATGTTTATTCCAAACTAGTGTTACCTCTATGGCTTGGATGCTGAGTCAATATCACGTCTTTATTTTGTGCCCATTCTCTAAGGATATTTTCTCCTACCTTTTCAATTTGGTTGGTATCTACTGTATATACCCCTTTCAAATATTTAATATTTTATACTAGTGGGACCCTCCCTTATTCTCTTCTCAACTTTATCTATTATGGAGATTTAGCTTGGTTCACATCATGTGGTGTAACTAGAAGGAAAGGAATTTGAGGGATTTTAAAAATAAAGTCAATTCATCCCTCTCTATCTGCACATAGAGCATTGCAATGATAGTGGAGAATGTATCTACCATATCTTTAGACTCTGGTTCCTATATTGGATAATTAGCTCTAGAGCATACTCTAGAGTTTAAAAATTTTATGAGGTCTACTACCCATTTGGATTCAGATGGGAGAAGACAAATTTCTTGGGAACCATCCCCTCAAATTGGATTAAAATCAATTTCTATGGGGTTTCCAAGGGTAATACAAGAGGGGTAGGTGTAGGTGGTTTAATTTAGAATAGCAATGAAAAATCCTTCTCACATTTACTAAGAATATAGGACCTTTATCGAGTTATTTTGTTGAAGCTCGTGCTCTCTTCCAAGGGATTTCTCTATTGAATGGTTTTGATCAAAGTAAGATCATTGTTGAGGGTGATTCTTTTAATATTGTAGACACCAAATCCTAGCCAATTACCCTTCATCCTAGTTATTTTTCCACCCACTTGTCCACCATACCCCTTTCCCACCATTCAATTAGCCATTCCATGTCTTTCCTGCCATACAATGGCCCACTTTAGCCCTTTTCCACCATTTTTCGATTCCTATTTGACTTATTTATATTTATTTTATATTATTTATATTTAAATATAATGTTTTATATTATATTTTAATAAATTTATTATAAAATATATATTTATAAGCCAAATTAACCTCAACCATCCGATCTGATCTAATATTAATCATACATCTTCCTTAATTTGTGCCACACCTAAAGTTTCATATCAACGTTTGGATCCGCTTTAATATTAGCCACATGATCAAAAGTGTTAAGCTAAAACCCTAATAAAATCCTAGGCTTGATAATAAATATGAGCATTCTCAATTCTCAAGCCAGAGACCAAGCGGTCAGAGGAACCTTTTCTATTCGAACTTACTTGTGATATCTAACCTTACCTAGAGCTATTTTCTTGTGAGTAGATTATGCCCTAGCCTATCCTTCCCCAAAAAACCTAGCTTGCCCTAGGATTTCCTTATTCTAGACATCTTCGTAGCCCATTCCTGCCACTGCCATTACTGTTCATCCATCGAGCCCTTTGCATCCCCCCGATATACTTTTGTAGATCAAACCCTAATCCGTAGGTGCTCTTGACTGCATGCCTCATCCCACAGGTGTGGTAGATTGCGTACTACATTTTGTAGGCACCAACCATAGTTTGCATTGTAAGATCATCAAGTTCCATTAGGGCACCCTACCATCAATATGCAATGGAGCGACAAAATATATCATCCACTACAACAAGGTAACTTATTTTCTGCTTTTACTTAGTGTTGATTTGAATTTTGTATGTTTTGCTTAACTAAATCTAGGGTTTTTAGCTTATAGTTCTGAGGGTTCACATAGTGGAACCCTTATTTTTTTCACTAATCACTCTGGTTTGATTTATGTGTAGGATCAGGTAATACTAACCAAGGATATTTGAATAGATGTTGAAGCTATAGTGGCCCGGTTACGGATAGTAAGAAGCCCACTCAACCTGTTGGAGGTAAAATACAATGAAGGCACTACATTATTTTTAGCTAGGTTTTTGGAGGACCATAGAAACTGTAACTTTGTATAAAATAACTTTATTGAATAGATCTATTGTAACAAAGGATTTTTTTTAGCTCCCCCCCTACTTGTTCAATAAAAATATCATCTTTGTGCAATTTATTTGTTCTTTTTGAGTTGTTAATTTAATATCTACTTTAGTGTCATATTTTCACCTCACAAATGGTGATCACGGTGGGACCCCACAAGGGTTCTACTTTTTGATTTACTTTGTTGTACTAATTTCATTATGTTTTTCCATTTTACAAGGTTTTTTGGAGCAAAAAACCAACTAAAATCATTGGTTAGGGTTCTAGAAGGTCCTGTGATAGTTGCAAAAGATGTGTAGGTGCTCTACATCACTTGTTTATCCCCACAAGAACCCTGTTGTGCCTAAAAATGTTCCCAAATACACCTATAAGTGATTTGGAGTAGAGCTTAGGCTTCCAGGTAAGCCCTACAGCCATTATGTTTCAATTTCTATTTTTACATATTTTATTATTTCACTGGTTTTTTTTCTTCAGATTTTAAGCTTAAAATGAACACATTAAGTAATCTAGAAATAAAATCATCATATATTGCACCTAGTTCACTTGCATTCATGCATCAATTATTTTATATTTTATGTTATTACAAGTTGCAATTTGAGTGAATTCTTGCATTCTTGTTTGCATCTAAAAGTAAAAGTCATTCACTAGAATCTACATCTTAGGGTTGAGGACTACTCATTTTTCTTATCTAAGTAGGAACAATGCTTAAGTGTGAATAGTATTCCTGCCCTTGGGTGACTCCTTTGGTAGAGAGGTGGATGAACCCTTTGGTTGCAATTTTGGTAGGGGGTTTTGAGCAGTGTACTCCACACTCTATCGAAGAAATTCACATCTTAGGTGTTGGCTTCTGATTTAGATTTGCAAAATCTATTTGTCTTTGACATTGTTTGTACACCATAAAGAATAGAAAATTTAAAATTAATCACACACAAGCACGATTCATTCTAAATAGTAGTTATTGGATTTTATCACCGATTGTTGTTTGAGATTTGGTGATAGTGGTATTGATATCCATCCATGATGGGGGACCGAGAAATAATCACAGAAGCTCACACTCATGAATTCCAAATTTTCTCTGTATTAAATATGGGAAAATACACTTACAAACAACCTGCAGGCTTACAAATGACCAGCGCTCAGCTTGGTCTTCCCAATCACACTTCTGGGTCTATTCTCCGATCCACCACCAATATATTACAATTTCCCCCAGTTTATTTTTTATCGAGGTCTCGGCCCTCTATGTCATTAATCACCCTTCTGGAAAATACATTAAATAAAACCTGCAAAATCGGCTTCCCCCACCGAATCTTAAATTTTCCTTCCGTAATTGGCCAACTCCCTGACCCGCCATGAAAGCATGCATTTAATAGGTCCTTGACCTGCAACCGTCACTTTGTCAGAATATTTATCTGTGATCGCTATCTCTTTTCCTGCGCGCGGGACCGTCCACGTGTCCATTTTTTATTTGCCTTCAACCGGTCGCGATATCGCGACATGTCACGATATCGCGACCATTTCCGCCTATGAGCCCCTTGTCTCGGTTTGTGTCGCGATATCATGACATGTCATGATATCACGATCATTTTTTCCTGCGAACCCCTTGTCTTAGTTTGTGTCGCGATATCGCGACATGTCGCGATATCGCGACCATTTCCGCCTGCAATCCCCTTGTCTCGGTTTATGTCATGATATCGTGACATGTCGTGATATCATGACCATTTTTGCTTGCACCTCAATTTTCCCTTTGTTGTCACGATATCGCGATGTCGCGATATTGCGACATCGTGATATTGCGACATCGTGATATTGCGACAAAAACCTCTGCCTTGCCTTCTGGTCCAACTTTCGCCTTTGCCTTTGCTTCTAACTACTGTCATGATATCATGACATCATGATATCATGACGTTGAAATATCACGACAAAAACTGTTGCCATTGCCTTTGTCATTTGGACGTCATGATATCGTGACGTCACGATATCACGACAAAAACTGCTGCCTTTGCCTTTGTCCTTTGGACGTCGCGATATCGCGACGAAACACCCTCCGTGCCTCAGCTTCCAGAAAACGTCGCGACGTCGCGATATCATGACAAAAACTCTGACTTGCCTTAATTTCCTTTAGATGCCATGATTTCGTGACAAAACCTTTGCCTTGGTAAAGAATAGAAATAAAACAAAATACATAACACTTAGAAAAGTTTCGGTTGATGCGAGGTTGCTCTGTTGCCATCGGATGCTCCTGCATCAGACACCCGAGGTAAATGGAGAAGTGACCTTCACTTCTATGCTGTTCGATCCACGTCTCTTATATCAGCTCCAAATGTGCACCTGCCTCTGCAACCTGCTCCAACCCCATCTCCCGACAAAAATATTTTTTGCCTTCTACCAAACAAATTCTGGCACTGCTGCACACCTTCTCATCCACTACCTGTAATGGCTTTAATTTGTGGTGCACTCCATCTTTCATCAAGGAGTACATATTTGCACGACCATCATGCACTGCACTCCGATCAAACTGCCATGGCCTTCCTAACAGCAAATGGCAAGCATCCATGGGGAAAACATCACATAGGATCTCATCCTGGTACTTCCCAATATTGAACGTGACTAAGCACTGTTCACGGACCCATGCTCTATGGTCCTTTCACAACCATGCAATCCGGTATGGATGCGGGTGTCTCCTCCTCTCCAGATGTAACTTAGCAACCATCTCCTCGGAGACTAAGTTATCTGTACTCCCATTGTCTATAATAACATTACAGACTTTGCCTGAAATTTTGCACCATGTGCAAAATAGGCTTCTCCTCTGCTCTGGTTTGTCTTCCTCAATTAGCATGGTTCTCCTCACGATCATTGCTTCTCCTTTCTCAGCTTCTTCAGAATGTTCTGATTCAACATCTTCCTCTACCATAGCAGCTCTGGCAGGACCCACTTGTTTCTTGTTCACTCTCTCGGGGTGCTGGGGACACTCATATGCCTGATGTCCCTCTTCTCCGTAGTGGAAACAGGTTCCCTAAAACACTCCTCTTCCATACCCACATCCAGATCTACCTCTTCCTCTTGGGTAGCCATTGTTCTAAACTTGGGGTTTGGGTTCCTCATCTTCCTTCTGATCCCGGCTACTGCTAACCTCATATTTCTTCTCCTCCTTCCCTTCCTCTTTTCTTCCACCAGCCTTTCCTCCGTGCCCTCTTCCTCTTTGCTTGCTCTCAAACTTTCTGTTCAGTTTTTCTTCAACCTTCAAAGCAAACTAGTAGGCATCTTCAATGGTGCTCACCCGCACTAAGCTCAACTCTTCTTGGATACTAGGTCTCAACCCATTAATATAACGGGCCACCTTCTCCTTGCTTGCTTCTAAATGGCTAGTTTTGATGGAGATCTTATAAAACTCCTCCGTGTATTCTTGGATAGTTTTGTTCATCTATCTCAAACTTTGCATTTTCCTTAGCAGATCCAACTTGTAATCTATCGAAATAAACTATCTTTTTAACTTTTCTACCATCCTTTCCCATTTTGTTATCCTCTCTTTTCCTCTTCTATTTGCTTCAGCTGTACTCCCTTCCACCATATGCTGGCATGACCTTTCAGTTTGGTCTTAGAAAATCTGACCCTCTCGGGATCTTCAACTTCTTCATACTCGAAGTATTCTTCCAGATCATTGATCTAGTCGATCAATTCCTTCGAATCTAGGTTCTTGGAATATGTGGAAACTTCCATCTTTGGCCTCTTCCCAATCTAGGATATGGCTTTGTACAGTCTAGCTTGTGTCGGATCTACAGCCTCTTCTTCTTCAGACTGGTTTTCTTCTTCATCCACTTCGTCTTCATTGTCTGCATCTCTTCTTAGTTTGTGTCCTTTGCGCAGTTCTTCTTACAAGGCCTGAACTTGTCGCTACAAAGCTCAGAAATCTGTTGCCGTCGCCATGCCTCTCCCACCAACGAGGTTTCTTCTCAAAGGCATTCTACTCAATTTCTCACGAGCCTTTCCATAGATCCTGGTGTAACTGCCTCACGTTCGGTGATCTGTTACACACTCAGGAACTTTTGGATCTGATACCACTGATGGGGGACCAAGAAATAATCACAGAAGCTCACACTCACGAATTCCAAATTTTCTCTGTATTAAATCTGGAAAAATACACTTACAAATAGCCCGTAGGCTTACAAATGACCAGCGCTTGGCTTGGTCTTCCCAATCACACTTCTGTGTCTATTCTACGATCCACCACCAATCTATTACAATTTCCATTAGTTTTTTTTTTTAATCGAGGTCTTGGCCCTCTATGTCATTAATCACCCTTCTAGAAAATACATTAAATAAAACCTACAAAATCGGCTTCCCCCATCGAATCTTAAATTTTCCTTTCGTAATTGGCCAACTCCCTGACCCGCCATGAAAGCACGCATTTAATAGGTCCTTGACCTACAACCGTCGCTTTGTCAGAATATTTATCTATGACCGCTATCTCTTTTCCCATGTGCGGGGCCGTCCACGTGTCCATTTTTTATTTGCCTTCAACCGGTCACGATATCGTGACCATTTTCGCCTATGAGCCCCTTGTCTCGGTTTGTGTCGCGATATCGCGACATGTCGCAATATCGCGACCATTTTCGCCTACGAGCCCCTTGTCTCAGTTTGTGTCGCGATATCGTGACATGTCGTGATATCATGACCATTTTTGCCTGTGAGCCCCTTGTCTCGGTTTGTGTCATGATATCATGACCATTTTCACCTATGCCTTGGTTTTCCCTCCATTGTCGTGATATCGCGACATCACGATATTGCGACAAAAACCTCCGCCTTGCCTTCTGGTCCAACTTCTGCCTTCGCCTTTGCTTCTAACTGTTGTCGTGATATTGTGATGTCGTAATATCATGACAAAAACTGTTGCCATTGCCTTTGTCATTTGGACGTCATGATATCACGATGAAAACTGCTACCTTTTCCTTTGTCCTTTACACGTCACGATATCGCGACGTCGATGAAACACCCTCCGTGCCTCAACTTCCAAAAAACGTCATGATATCGTGACGTCGCGATATCATGACGTCACGATATCACGACAAAAACTTTGACTTGCCTTAATTTCCTTTAGATGCCACGATTTCGCGACAAAACCTTTGCCTTGGTAAAGAATAGAAATAAAAAAAAATACATAACACTTAGAAAAGTTTCGGTTGATGCGAGGTTGCTCTATTGCCGCCGGATGCTCCTGCATCAATCCACCAAATATCTACCCTTAGACACCTTAGGAACACCCTTGAGAAAACTTGTTGGATTTCATCACCAACAAGAATCTCGTTGCCCCATCTAGCCATAGTTTTTCACCTTTATTTTTCATTAAGAAATATTAGGAAACATCAAACACACAAAACTATCATTTAAAGAAAAAATAAATTTACACTAAAAAGAGATAATTAATGAACAAGGTAAGCCACACAAGGTGAAACTTAGGATTGATTATTTTCATTTTTTTTAAATTCTTTATCTTTATTTTCAGTTTTGGAGATTTAATTTGATAGTCCTAAAATTGCATTTTTATTTAATCACTTTCTGGTTCTAACTTGAAATCAAACAAAGATATTAAGTCAAAATAATTTAATGGAAAATATAAATAATATACCTGCTACTTCAGTAGCCAACCCTCCCAATTCTATCCAACCTAGTCCATCTAGGCCCATTTACCCATATCTCCCACAAGAGAAATCCCTTCTTCATAATATTGAACAACATTCCACCCACATAGATATAAACAAGGTAGAGGCTCTTTATAGATCCTCTAACTATGTTCTTGAACCCCTTAGCCAAGATACTACTTCTCAGCCATCCAACCTCACCCAAGTGTATACTAGTTCTTCTCATGAGGAATATGGTATACCTTCTTCCTCCATTCCATCTCACCAATACCCAAGTGTTTCTAGCACTTCCCTCCCACCTAGTTAGACCTATGGTTGCTCTAACCCTTTGTATGAGGAGTAAGTCAATGTTGCCTCACAGGTGTAAGCCACCCAAGTTGCCATATCAAGTGCAACTTTCCCCATGTCCATGTTTTCTATTCCATGCACATCCTTACCTATTTTGTATATCTCATCCATGTCTGACCAAGAGCTTCATGATACACGGGAACATTTGAAAAAATTGCTCAAGCAACGACAAATAGCTCAATAACAAGTTCAAGTGAACCTTATGCCTCAACCAATTTCCACCCAGCCCATCTTCATTACCCAAACTCCCTCTTGGGTACCATAATATTCTATGGTTTCCATTCCCATACCTCCATCAACCCTTCCATTCCTATGATTCCACCCATCCATAGTCTTCATACATCATATCCTCTTCTTAATTCATAATCATTCCTTAACCAACCTCATCATCATCAAATTCACTCCATATCCCTCAATTCATCACACCTCCAACAACACACTCAATCTCGCCCATTCATTAATCCATTAATTACATCTCAAGCCATGCAACAAGCCAACCAAGTATTACAATAAAATTTTCAACACACTAAAATTCTATAATAAATCTTAACTCGACTCACTAACATTGAGTTACAATTGAGTCATCTTCAGTCTCAACAACCACAATAGTTGAAACATCCAAGTTCACAATCCACATCTTAGGTTTTTATACCTGTAAAATAATTTTAAAGTCCAACACAATTGGAAAAATGTACCAAGCATCCCATAAATCCCAATGACAACTACGCAGTGCTTTCATAATCTTATTCAACCATTTTACAAAGGCTTTATGAAGCACAAAAGATTATACTTCCAGAAATCAAATCAAGTGATCTTAACAAGCCACATGGAAAGAATTATAAGAAGCACTTGTATTATCCTTATCATCAGCAAGTGGGCCATGACATCAACAATTATCATGTATTTAAATATGTTGTCCAAGATCTTATTGATCTAAAAGTATTTTTTACCAACGGTCCATCCAAACCATCTGATCAGGATAATGGTACCAACTCAATCACTAAGCAAAGTGGGGACTTATGATATAACATCCTCCTAGTCACTCATATCACCAATCAAAATGCTCCAAATGTACATAATCCCTTTGGTCACATTTTAACATGGCTTCATCTTAGCCATTCCACCATTAACATGGCTTCACAACAACCATTCATCATTAACATTATTTTATCCTAGCCATTCCACATTAACATAGCTTCATCCTGGCCATTCCACATTAACATGGCTTCATCTCAACCATTCAACCATTAATATGGCTTTTAGCCATTCATCATTAACATGGCTTCATTTTAGCCATTCATAATTAACATAGCTTTATCTTAGTCATTCATCATTAACATAGCTTCATCTCAACCATTCCATCATTCACATGGCTTCATAAAAAACCATTCACCATTAACATGGCTTCATATTAGCCATTTTATCATTAACATGGCTCCACATCAGGCAATCCACCATTAATATGGCTACACAATATTCATTCATCATTAATATAGCTTTATCTTAGCCATTCATCATTAACATGTCTTTATCAATAGCCATTCATCATTAACATAGCTTCATCTTAGCCATTCATCATCAACATGGCTTCATCAATAGATATTCATCATTAACATGGCTACACAATATCATTCATCATTAACATGGCTTCATCAACAACTATTCATCATTAATATGGCTACACAATAGCTATTCACCATTAGCATGGCTTCATGAACAACCATTCATCATTAACATGGCCTCATCAACAACCATTCATCATTAAGATAGCTCCATCTTAGCAATTCATCATTAACATGGCTGCACAACATCCATTCATTATCAACATGGATTCACAATAACAATTCCATCATTAACATGGTTTCATACCATTCCCTCTTTCTATTGAGGCAAAAACAAAACTCATCACTTGAATTTTCACAATTACTCCATCATTCATTACAATTCTACAATTAGTTCATCACAATCACATTCACTTTCATCCATAATAATTTTATTCTCTAAATAAAAAAGCCCCAAAGGTTCCTAATCCCTTTGGTCACATTTCAATTTTCAAAAATCCCCAAAGGTCCTAATCCCTTTGGTCACATTTCAATTTTCAAAAATCCCCAAAGGTCCTAATCCCTTTGGTCACATATCAATTTTTAAAAAATCCCCAAAGGTCCTAATCTCTTTGGTCACATATCAATTTTTAAAAAATCCCCAAAGGTCCTAATCCCTTTGGTCATAATCTTACCAATCTAGGGGGAGTAGAAAAACCCGAGCCAATGAACATCATATTCTTGAAAGTATTCCATGCTTACTGTGATTACTATATATGTATATGTATACATGGCTAATACAAAAAAAAAAAACATTTGCTTACATTTTATTCATAACATTGTATTTCACTTGCATTTACATTTCATTCAAAATAATGTATTAACCCGCATCACATATTACATTCCACATTTCAATTGCATTTCATACATTGCATTAACATCCATATTACATATTTCATATAGGGATCATTTATTTAAGATCTCAATTGGTCCAACAAATATCATGTTGCCTTAATCAGGGGCACCTTCACAATGTCATCCTCACAACTTCACAAAGCCAAATTTCCTTACATACATGCCATATTCACAAATTCCTAGGTTTTTCCATCACTCAACCACTCCTAGTGTTTTAAGAAAAATTCAAAATATATTTCGAGTTCTTCTTAGGTTCATTACACATATTACACTAAGAAAATATTGAGTTATGGAATTGATTCCAAAAATATTCTTGAACCAACCACAATTTAACATCTTAAAAACATCTTGTGTCAAAGAGAGAGAACACTATCCTTGGTAAGAACCTTGAAGTGAAAAGGGTCATCCTTTCTAGTATCATAATACAACATAGTCCATAAGAACAATGGTTTGTACCACTATCACAGTTGCTTCAAATTTAAAAGATAGAGTATTAAGGATAGGGTAAATTTCTCATCATACTTAGGTTGAGAATCTGATTCCAAAAATATCTAAACCTTTTACATCACACACCACTGATCATTGGGTTGTAAGGACCGTACTACCTTTCTAGTAAGACGGTTAGGTAGTCATCCCCAAAATTCAAGAAATAAAAAAATTGTGAACTATGAAGTTATCCTCCACTGGAGTTATAGATGCTTGAATGGCAGTGGAGTACGCTCACGCGTGGCGATATGTCTCTTTTAAAAGATACCTTTGACCACTCATACAGACAACCAAGCCTCTTGGTTTCAACCATTATAGGTTTACCGAATTTACTCAAGATAAGTTAATGAACTCACTTGCACACACACTGGTTCTTGATTGTCTCGGGTCATTACCTTGCTCTTGATTTGGTAAATGAATTCACTGCACACATATTTGGTCCTAGGAGGATTAGGTAGTTTTAGTGGGTTTGTTTGATGCCACTAGGATGTTTGAGTCTCTATAAAATAGGTGGTCTTCCATATCAACATCTATATCTTCTTCCATGTCAACGTCCATGTCATTTCATGTGTCATTCATCCCATATGCCACCAAGTATGGTGCCCCTGATTAAAGAACAATGCTAAACATGGCCAAACAAAGATCTAAACCATAAATGATTATTAGCACTCTGCCTTACATTAATCATCCATATACACATGCATTCACACAAAAACATCCACATAGACATAACACAAAAGTAAAAGCCATGTATGTATATATATCTATATATAACTTGTGTATGCAAAGATCTCTATAAAGAGCAAATATCATTACAACTTGAGGGTGTTCAAGGTTTCAAACCTTTCCCCCCAACCAAGCAAACAACATCACAACTTGGGGGTATTCAAGGTTTCTGAAAAGGATTGAAAATCCAACTAAGTGTTCTATTATTTACAATTCAATTTATAGGCTCTAATGACCCAAAATACATAACCAAACCCATCAAATCATGGATTTGATCCAATATGCTTAACCATAAGCTATAAAAGTGCAAAGGAGAATGCACGTAACTTTATAAGCTAGGAGAAAGGAATAATGCTAACTATAAGATCCTTTTTAGCTATCTTGAAGTACACACTTCCTAGTTTGAGTTCACACTTCCTAACTAACACTCCTAAGTGACAACTAGAAGATAACTAGTGCCCACAAGTGCATGTGAGAAAGATACTCACTTACAATATTAATTTGCAAGAAATAAATTATGCAAAACTAACTAGAAATTACTGGAGGGGTCATATGAGTGATCAAACATCAATCCTCATCATGCCTCCCCACAATAGAAGCATTGGACTCCAATGCTTTTAGAAGAGTAGGAAAGTCACGATACATCTGATGAAAAGAAATCCAACGAGCCTGATGTGGCAGCTATCCTCGTCGAGCCACAAGATATGAGGTGGTAGACCCCTGGCGATTCTGTCGAGTCTTCATGTCATAGATCTGATCTGAATCCAATGGTAACTGAGCATCAGGAACCACATCCACAGGATGACTGATAGCTGGTGCAGTCTCCAATGTAGATTCAAATTACAACTTCAAAAGATCTACATTGACGACATCATAAATTCCCAAGTGTGTGGGAAGATCAAGGTGGAAAGAATTCTCGGACACCTGCTGAAGAATAGTATAAGGCCCATAGCGAATTGGTTTGATTTTGCTATGAGTCTTATCAGTAAAATGCCGCTTGTCAAGATGCAACAAAACTTTGTCACCAACCTGAAATGGATGAGGAATTCGATGTCGATCCATGGCCTTTTTCTGCTGTTGTTGTGTCTTTTGTAAAATCTCAACCACCTTTGATTGTAGATTGTGCAAATGCTGAATAAATGAGTGTGCTTTGTCTTGCTCCTTCTGAAGATGTGAAGTGACAGGAGAAGGCAAAGACAAAGGTAGCTCATAAGGTGCCAAGGGTTGAAATCCCATACAAACCTCAAAGGGTGAATGACCTGTAGAAGAATGTAGGGCCCTATTGTAGGCATGTTCAATATGAGTGAGACTCAAGTCCCACTTTGCTGGTGAAGTGTGATGATAGATTTGTAAACTTTGCACAAGGGTACGGTTTACCACTTTAGTCTGCCCATCTGACTGCGGATGATAGGCAATGGAAAAGTTAAGGGAAACTCCCAAAATTTTCCACAAAGAACACCAAAAGTGACCCACAAAGCATGAATCACGATCCGATATAATGCTGGTAGGTAGACCAAAGGAACGCCAAATGTTGTCAAAGAAAAATTGGGCTAAGTCTACTGCAGAACTTGTCTTGCGGCATGGAATAAACTTAGCCATTTTACTGAATCTATCAACCACCACGAACACACAATCATGTTGTCGCACTGTCATAGGAAAACCACTAACCAAATCCATGGAAATGCTTTCCCAAGGATGGGAAGGAATGGGCAAAGGCATGCCTAAGCCAAAATTCCTGTTAGCTAGTTTTGAGCGACAACAAACTGCACATTGTTTGAGAAATCTCAACACATCCCTCTATATTTTAGGCCAATATAAAAATCTTTGCAAGTGATGAAGTGTTTTGTGCTTCCCAAAGTGACCACCATAAAGTGTAGAATGAGCTTCCTTAAGAAGTGACAATCTAGGTTCACAAGGAACACAAACTTTGTCCAATTTGTAAAGAAGTCCTTTGATGTAGAAATCTTGGAAAGGACGCAAATTGGAAGAAGAAGGCTTACTCACTTGCTCAAATATTTTCTCAAAATCAAGATCCTGTGAATACTGATTAGGCCAAGTGTGAAATCCCAAGTGTAAAGTGGACATAACTATTAAGGCAAGAGCGGCAAGAGGCCTACTCAAACAATCAGCAACAGTATTACTCTTCCCATTTTTGTACTTGATCACCAAGTGAAATTGTTGGAGGTAAGAGGCCCACTTCATATGTCTTGATTCTTCAATTTTACTTTGAGATTGTAAAAACTTGAGAGGCATATGATCAGTGTGTACTACTGTATCTTTTCCCAAAATATAATGTCTCCAGTACTTGATAGCTTGAACTAATGCATACAACTCCTTGTCATATGTAGAATAGTTCAACTTAGCAGCAGAAAAAGATTTTGAATGATAAGCAACTAGATGACCATTTTGTTAGCACAGCTCCTAAGGAAACTTTAGAGGCATCCGTTTCAATCTCAAAATGTTGAGAGAGGTCGGGTAAAGTTAACACAGGTGATGTACAAAGTTTCTTTTTGAGTTTCTCAAAGGCAACTTCTTGGCTTTTCTCCCAATGAAATGGAATTTTAGACTTAGTGAGATAATGCAATGGAGTTGCAAGGGTGGAATATTGAGGAATGAACTTGCGATAAAAATTCGCAAGTCCTAGGAAACTCCTTAACTCAGTGAGAGTTGTAGGAGGGGACCACTTAAGTAAAACATCAAATTTAATGGGATCTACCTGAATTCCACTTTCACTAATCACATAGCCAAGGTAAGAAACTGAAGTATTGCCAAAAGAACACTTGGAAGAATTGGCATATAATTGATTCTTCGCAAGAAGATCAAGTGTTTGTTGGATATGCCTAAGGTGTTCCTCCAAAGTTTTTGAGAAAATCAATATATCATCAAGATATATTATTACAAATTTGTCAAGTACATCACGAAATACATCATTCATCAACCTCATGAAGGTTGCAGGAGCATTAGTAAGACCAAAGGGCATGACCAACCATTCAAAAAGGCCCATCTTCGTCTTAAAATTTGTGTTCCATGTATCCTCAGCTTGGATACGCACTTGATGATATCCACTTTTGAGATATATTTTGGAAAAGAACTTAGCTCCTTGAAGCTGATCTAATAAATCATCAATGCATGGTAATGGATATCTATTCTTTACAGAAATTATATTCAAAGCACGAAAATCAATGCACAATCTCCAAGTGCCATATTTTTTAAGAACCAACAAAATAGGTGAGGCACAAGCAAAAGTACTTTCCTTAATGAAACCCTTAGACAACAAATCTTCTATTTGCCTTTTTATTTCTTCATTTTGTAAAATAGATTGTCTATACATGGGTGCATTAGGTAGTGAAGAACCAGGAATGATTTCAATGTTGTGATTAATTGTGTGAATTGGAGGAAGAGACTTTGGCTCCTAAAATATGTGTGAATAACTTTGCAATATTTTATCCATTGAAGAGTGTTGCTTTGGAATGGATGTGGATGTAGAAGTGTTTTGAGAGCGAATGAAAATTAGAGCAACATCACCACCTTTTTTAATTACTCTTTTTGTTTGCTTGGAACTTAGAATGATGTTAGGAGTGTTGGTGCTTTTAATGAGAAAAACCTTACCATATTTTTGAAGTGTGTAGGTTCTTTTGAAAGCATCATAAACAGCTCTCCTATCATACTGAAAAGGTTGTCCAAGCAAAATCCCACAACAATCCATAGGAGTCACATCACAAGTGACTTGATCTATGAAATGTGGGCCAAGTGCAAATTTTAATGTGCAAGTGTGAGTGATTTCTGAGCCTCTTCCACTATCCTTCCAACCCAAAGAATAAGGTTGAGGATGAGGCTCCATAGGTAACTTCAAACGCTCGACAATGGACCTCGTAATTAGATTTTTCTGCGAGCCATTATCCACTATACAATCTATTGCAAAATTATGGAGCAAATGAGCTCGAGTGATGAACAAAGCATCACGAGCACCCTCTAATGAACTTACATTTACCAAGGTAACTTCATTGAGCTTACCTCGTAATTCCGTGTATACTCTACTCTCTCCTACTAACTCAAGGGGACCTTTGGGAGCATCCTCCTCTTGAGTAGTAATGACTAAACTCTTCTTTTTAAGCTTAAAACAATCAGCTTTTTCATGACCTTTCTTCTTATAATAGTTACAAAAATTTTTAGAAGAAGAAGAAGAAGAAGGTTTAGAAGAAGAAGGAGTAGAAGCGAAAGGGAATGAAAAGGATTGAAAATCCAACTAAGTGTTCTATTATTTACAATTCAATTTATAGGCTCTAATGGCCCAAAACACATAACCAAACCCATCAAATCATGGATTTGATCCAATATGCTTAACCATAAGCTATAAAAGTGCAAAGGAGAATGCACGTAACTTTCTAAGCTAGGAGAAAGGAATAATGCTAACTATAAGATCCTTTTTAGCTATCTTGAAGTACACACTTCCTAGTTTGAGTTCACACTTCCTAACTAACACTCCTAAGTGACAACTAGAAGATAACTAGTGCCCACAAGTGCATCTGAGAAATATACTCACTTACAATATTAATTTGCAAGAAATAAACTATGCAAAACTAACTAGAAATTACTAGAGGGGTCATATGAGTGATCAAACATCAATACTCATCAGTTTCACACATTTCTCCTAAGAAAACATCACATTTTTGGGGGTGCTCAAGGTATCACACCTTCTCCACCAATTCAAAAAATAATTCAATCATTCAATCACATCACATCATCAACAAGTCAATTTCTAGGTTCAAAATATTATGTAATTTTGTCAAAGGTTGCACCCTTTGCCTTGCATTCACACCATCCACATTTACAAAAATCCCTTTTTAGTTAGGGCAAAAATAGAACCATATCATTGCATCACACCTTATCAAAATCTCTTTTCTGTTGGGGTAAAAATAGAACGCATCAATTACATCTCCACATTCATGAAGTTTCCAAACCTTACTCATCATCCAAAAACATGAAGTTTCCTAGCCTTACCTGTCGACTAAAAATATGAAGTTTTCTTGCCTTACCCATTGACCAAAAATATGAAGTTTTCCAGCCCTACCCATCGACTAACTTACCCATCGGCTAAAAATATAAATTTTCCTAGCCTTACCCATCGAACAAAAACACAAAGTTTCCTAGCCTTACCCATCGACTAAAAACATGGAGTTTCCCAACCTTACCCATCAGCTAAAAATATAGAGTTTCCTTGCCTTACCCGTCAACAAAAAACACGAAGTTTCCTTGCCTTACCCATCAGCTAAAAAAATAGAGTTTCCTACCCTTACCCGTCGGCTAAAAACATAGAGTTTCCTATCCTTACCTGTCAGCCAAAAACATGAAGTTTTCTCATTTCAAAAAAACCCTTCATTTGTTAGGGCAAAGAACAGACACAAGTACAAGTGAACCTTGTATTTAGTGATTTATCCTAGTCACCTGGCAATTGTAGTGACTGGTTATCCATGCAATTTGGTAAGGATGGATAGATCACCATAAGGAAACTTACATCATCAAAAAACCCTTCATATTTTAGGGCAAAGAACAAACACAATCATTTAATTTTTTATCATAAAAAACCCTTCATCTGTTAAAGCAAAGAACATACACACTCATCACATTTTTCTATTTCAAAAACCCCTTCATCTATTAGGGAAAATAATAGACACAAGTACAAGTGAACCTTGTATTTAGTTATTTATCCTAGTCAACTCGCATTCCATTTTAAAAACCCCTTAATCTGTTAGGGCAAAGAATAGACACAAGTACAAGTGAATCTTACATTTACTAATTTATCCTATTCACCTAGCGGTTGTAGTGACTGGTTATCCATGCAATCTGGTAGGATGGATAGATCACCATAAGGACACTTACATCATCAAAAACCCCTTCATATGTTGGGGTAAAGAACAGACACAATCATTACATTGCAATTTCCCATGTCAAAAACCCCTTTCATTTGTTGGGGCAAAAATAGACTCAGTCACTTGCATCCATATATTCAAAAATGTAGCTTACCTTCACAAAATTACTCCACATTGCATCCATCAATACATTTCTCATCATCACATCTTCATATCACCATAAAATCCATCAACAATTGCATTTACATTCAACATTTTCCAAGTTCATGTGCCAAATTTCAAGTGAATCTTGTATATAGTGGTTTGTTCTATAAAATTGGTGATTGCAATGATTTACATCCATGCAATTTAGTAAGATGAATGAATTATCATAAGAACACTTGGTCATCATCATCATTCCTTATATCCTATTTCGAAAAGCACAATCAATTTTGGTTCCTCATATTTGAATTGAAACCTTTGACAAAGATGAATCTTGCTAAACAACTATCATTGATGGCCTTGTTCGTGGGGGTTAAAACACATGGACAAAATCAAATCACATCATCCCCAATATCCTTGACAGTCATCACAGATATAGTCACTAGCTAGGATGATTGGTTCCATTTGATAGTAATTATTCTAGAGTCACTAGTAGGCCCTTCGATGATTATTTCTTTATTTGTTTGCATCTTCATATTGCATATCAAAGATGCCATACGACGAAATTTATTCCAAATTATTGAATCACTCCAAATCTGGGGCAACCAAATTTTTATTATGTTTTTCCCATGATGGGATACATCGTACATGATCATGAAATTTGAGCAAAACAATTCATCCATTAGGGAAAACACAGACACATCATATCACATTTTACACCAACCCCCTTCACATAGTTGGGACAAAAACAATATCACATAATTCATCATTTACACAAATTTTTCAATTGGCTCGTGAGATTCATCCACAACCTCATTCACCAATTGAGGGGGTAAGCTATGTTTTTGGACATTTTGAGTTAAGTTGTCATTGATGTCAAGGAATAAAGTCATCATTGATGTCAAGAAGAACAATGCAAAGGTTAATGGCAAAAGAGCTTCATAATATTTTTAATATTATGTGGAAGCAAATGAAGGCGGGTTTTTATTAAAACCATGGATGAGCAAATTAAAAGGTTTTTCATAAAAACCCAAGGAAGCTTTTTAAAAGCTAAAGGAGGTTTTAATATTTACTTTATAAAATATTTAAATTCAATTTGAATTTAAATTTTATAAATAAATATTACTTATACAAGGAGGCTTTAATTTTTATTAAAGTCTAAGGTTTATAAATATAATTTATAAGATTTAAATTCTTTTGAATTTAAATAATTTATAAATTATAAATTATAAATTTTAAAGTGTCGATCATCAAAATCAAAACATCCACCGACGTGAAGTGCAAAGGCAATAAAGGGTATTTAAACCCCAATGCAAACCTTAGGAAAATTGATTATTCGATTTGAGGCACATGCAAAAATATGGAGTCTACGGAAATTATGGAGTCAGAGATAGCAAAGGTGAAGGGAGCACGTCATGGTCGTGCAAGTGGCAAGGCAGAGGAGAGCGCTCGTGTGGTCTAGCCAGAGGCTAGGCAAGGGAGAAGCCAAAGGCTTTAAAGCCTTTGTTGAAAGGGCTTAAGCAGCCAAGGTGCTTAAGCTAGCACATGGAGCGCTTGGCTCACACGGCTAGCTAGCCACAGCCAAGGCACCAGCCGAGGAGAGGGTGCAGGGTCGAATCCCCAAAAATTGTGGAAGGAGATTTTACAAAGGTTTTTATAAATTAAATTTTATTTTGCATGTGTGCTAAGGTTTAGGAGGTATAAGGGGTGTTTTATGCAATTTGATTATTATGCTAAGGTTAGGGAGTCATAAGGTAATATTGGAATTATTTACCTAGGTGGTAAATAGGTATTTTACTAGGGTAAATATTATTTTTACCTTAGGAGATAAAGAATTGAGTTGTGATATCAATTTTTGTGATATTGAGAAATTGAAGGTGTATTTTGAAAGGGTTATTTTGTGAAAATATTATTGTTGAATATTGCTATTGAGATGGAGATATAAGGTGTATCATGAAATTGAGCTATACTTGTATTTGTGAAGTATAACACTTGTTATCTAACCCTTGGTACTTGGCAAATAAGAAGGCATTGTTTGAAGGCAGTTTTGAGAGGACTTTCTCCAATCAAGAAAAAGGTATGGGCAAATTCTTCCATGTGTAAAAATGATGAATGTGAGTGTATTTCTGAAAATAAGTTTGGAGTGAAAAGGATTTGATTAGGGCTTCCTTATTGAGTGTGTTTGAGTTAATGCTTCAAGGTTTTCTGGAATAAAGAGTTATTATTAAAACCTTGTTTTATAAGCATTGTTGTTGAAGCCATTGGTTGAGCAAAGAACTAGGGTTTGAAAAGAACATGAGTATCATTGTTATGTAAGAGTTGTTTCATAAGAATTGTTGTTGAAGTGAGTTGTGTGAAGAACTTGAACTAGGGTTTGAAAAGAACATGAGTATCATTGTTATGTGAGATTGGTTGTTGAGCATTGTTGGAAATATTTTGAGTGAATGTCATATGCTTGGACTAGGGTTTGTAAGCAAGGATTATTTCATTGAGTGATTGGTTGAGTAGAGTTGGTTGAGCCTAGTCAAGTGGATGTGTGAAGTGATTGTTCAAGTTCCATAAAACAAACTATTCTATATTCTGAATTGAATTGAGAAAGTGATTGAGTTGAAGCATATTGAGTCTCTAACAATTCTCTGTATGTTTTTGAAAGAGTGATTGAAAGTGATTGAGCATTGTGTTGAGTATAGAGCATATTGAGTCTCTAACAATTCTCTTTATGTTTCTATGAGATTGGACAAGTTCTAGTGTGGACTTGTTGAGCAGATTTGAGGTAAGTCTTTGAGAAGACTTGTGGATAGATTTGGGTAAGCTTTTGTGGAAGCTTACAATACATATTATTGAGTATATTTGGATAAGTTCTTGAGAGGACTTATTGAGTAGATTGGACAAGTTCTAGAGAGGACTTGTGGATAGATTAGTGTGAGATTTTGTGGAAGCTTACAAAGTAGATTTGAGATAAGTCTTTGAGAAGGCTTGAGAGTAGAGTTGATTGATTTGTTCAAACCTTGAGTTAAGGTTTGGAGTAGATCTAGTAGAGTTGATTTGAGATTGAGTCAAGCTTTGAGTTAAGGCTTGAGGATAGATATTGAGGATAGATTTGTGCTAGATCGAAGGACTATGTTTAGTACAGATTAGAGGATAGATATTGAGGATAGATTTGTGAGGATATTGTGGAAAATTGAAGGATAGATTTGTGCTAGACATAAGGACTATGTTTAGTATAGATTTGAGGATAGAGTGTTTGGTGTAGATTTGAGGATAGGTTTGTGCTAGACCAGAGATAGAGATTGAAGATAGATTTGTGCTAGATCGAAGGACTATGTTTAGTATATATTTGAGATAGAGTTGAGTGTAAGCTTTGGAGGTGATAGAGTATAGAAGATGATAGTCTCTAGTGGATAGAGATCCATTAGCTAGGGTAGTGAGGATAGGTCTTCTGAGTGAGGACAAGAGTCTTCAGTGGATAGAGATCCATTAGCCAGTGTAGTAGAGGCAACAGTTCTTCTAGAAGATCACCATCTAGAGCAGAGATTAGGAGATTGGTGTCTCCTATGGATAGAGATCCACAAACTTGATTTAGGGGATTGGTATCTCCTTTGGATAGAGGTCCATAAACATTGTAATAGGGAAAGGATTCCCAAGAGATTGATTGAGAAAATTTTAGTGAAATATTTTCTCCGTGGAGTAGCCCACATTGGGTGAACCACGTAAATTATGGTGTCTCTATTTTGTGTGGTGATTTATACATTGCTTTGATTACTGTTATTGGTATTGCTATATTTACATTGCATAATATTGATTGGGAAAGAAAAGTAAAAAGTGGTCTTATATTGTTCACCCCCCTCTCAGTATAAGCTTGTGTTCTTCAATTGGTATCAGAGCGGGTTCCTTCGAAAGAGTTTAACAGCTTGAAGGAAAAGATAACAAGAACACAATGGATTCTAAGAATGTGTCCTCAAATAATTCAGCACCAGTATTTGATGGAAGTGACTATATATATTGGAGTATGAGAATGAAGATTTACTTGATGGCACTTGGCAATGAAATTTGGGAAGCAGTTGAAATTGGATACGATCCCTTAGTTAATCCACCTATAGATAAGGAAGGTAAGCTCCTACAACATTACAATTCAAAAGCAATGAATGCACTTTTGAGAGGTTTGCATAGAACAGAGTCCATGAAAGTTATGCATTGTCAAACTGCAAAAGAAATGTGGGATAAATTACAAAATATATATGAAGGAGATAAAAGTGTTAAGAAAGCAAAGATACAAAATCTCAAAGGACAATTTGAAGCATTAAGAATGAAGGATGAGGAAAATATTAGTACTTATCTACTTCGAATTGATGAGGTTGTTAATGATATGCAAGGACTTGGAATGAAGGTTGATGAATCAGATGTTTGTGATAAGGTCTTAAGAACTCTTCCAAAAAGATTCAGTGAAAAGGTTTCTGCTATAGAAGAGTCAATAGATGGTGATTCTTTGACAAGAGATATGTTTCTTGGTATTCTTACAACATTTGAGATGAGAACAAAAGAGGAACCTAATCCCCAGAAAGAAGCAACATTCAAAGCAATCAAGAAGACAAAGGGTAAGAAGTCAAAATCAAGCAATGAGTCATCCAGTGATGAAGAAGCTAATTATGGTAGAAGGGATAAGGATTCTAGAAGATCTAGAGATCTAAAATCTGTTAAATGTTTCAATTGTGGAAAGTATGGTCATTATGCAACAGATTGTCAAGAAGCTAAGAATAACAATGGTGAAGAAAAATAGGATCACAGGAACAGGGAATCAGAAAGATACAGGCACCAAAAGAAAAGCAAGGATGGACAAAGCAGACAAGGAAAGAAGTTCTTTCAAAGACAAAAGAGGAGCTACTATGCGGATAAGGCAAGTAAGTACTCAAGTGATAGTGATGCTAGTTTTTCAGATAATGATAGAGATGAAGTCCTATTTATGATTGAAGAAAAAGAACAAGTTAAGAAAAGGACTCTAGTAATTCTCAAGTGTTTTAGATGTGGTAACTTTGGACATCTTGAAGATAGTTGTACAAGGAATGGTTATAGTTTCAGTGATGATGAATATGAAGATACACTTGAAGGACCAGAAGAGAATATTCTAATGGCACTAGAAGAAGGAGAAGATGATCCTATAGAAGACAAGCCAATAGAAAATAAAGATATGGACAAAGGTAAACAAATAGAGGAATATTCAGAGAAATATGGATATGATCTCAAGGGAGAACTTATCTATGCCCTTGACATAGTGAAGAAGGTAAGAAAGCAAAACTCTAAACTTGAAATTCAGTTTCAAGAATGTGATGAAGAGAGAAGGATGCTTATAGAGGATCTAGAAAAATCAAAGGCTAAGACAAAGAAGTTCAAGGATAAGTTAGAAGCAAAGATCTTAGAATGTGAAAAGTTAGCACAAGAAATGGCACTACTGAGAGAAGATTTAGAAGACTCCAAAGTCAAGCTAAAAGGGTTCAAAAATAGCTCAAAGAACTTGGATAAGTTCATCAAGATACAAAAGCCTACATCAAGCAAAATAGGTCTTGGATTTGAACAGGTTCAAAAGATATGGGAAGGAAAGTCAACCTCAAGTTCTAGAGGAGAAGAAACTTCAGATGAAGACACTTCAGAAGAAGATAGTGTAAAAGAAAGTGAGACATCTGAGGATGAGTTGGACAATAGAAAGTTCAACAAGAACAATGCACAAAGAAGATACAGATGGAACAACAATCAGAATAGGTCAAGAGAGACTAAGAGACCAATGAGGTCAAGACAAGGAAACTTCAATGGAAGATGTTTTTCATGTCACAAGTTTGGGCACATGGCTTCACAGTGTAGGACACATGAAAGACAAGAATATGGGAACAGACAACTTTTCCATGGGTATTGCTACTCATGTAATCAGTTTGGTCACAAGGCAATGAATTGCAGGGTTCATGATAGAAGAGGATATGACTTCACTAGGAGAAATCCTAAGACATTTGCACCTCCAAGGAATAATAACATTAAGTGTTATAAGTGCAATAATAATGGTCACACAACAAAGTGGTGTAGAGTAGAACATTCCAGAATCAAGTATGAACAGGAACAAAAATAGAAATAGGAACAGGAACATGGATATGAATAGGAATAAGAACATGAATATGAACAAGAACATGAACATGGATAAGAACATGGACATGGAAAGAAACAGTCAGAGGAATTAGAAGGATCAGATAAGAAGAAAAGAGGATAAAGGTAAAGAACAATGCTTTCTAGGAGTAGAAATACTCCCACCCTAGAATTAACCACCTCAAGAGGAGGTGGGGGAGGGGCTAAGCTAAGAGGCTCATTCTTAGCCTCGAGCCCCAAAGGTGACCCTTTGCCATTGATGTCAAAGGGGGAGAGATTTGAGTAAGGGGGAGAGATTTGGTATTTGAGTAAAGAGGAGAGAGCATTGAGCTAGGGGGAGCAATGTCCCAGGGGGAGCAGAACAAAGGAAAGGTCAAGTTTTTGGTAAAAATAATTTGGGTTGCCATCAATGACAAAGGGGGAGATTGTTGGACATTTTGAGTTAAGTTGTCATTGATGTCAAGGAATAAAGTCATCATTGATGTCAAGAAGAACAATGCAAAGGTTAATGGCAAAAGAGCTTCATAATATTTTTAATATTATGTGGAAGCAAATGAAGGCGGGTTTTTATTAAAACCATGGATGAGCAAATTAAAAGGTTTTTCATAAAAACCCAAGGAATCTTTTTAAAAGCTAAATGAGGTTTTAATATTTACTTTATAAAATATTTAAATTCAATTTGAATTTAAATTTTATAAATAAATATTACTTATACAAGGAGGCTTTAATTTTTATTAAAGTCTAAGGTTTATAAATATAATTTATAAGATTTAAATTCTTTTGAATTTAAATAATTTATAAATTATAAAGTGTCGACATCATCAAAATCAAAACATCCACCGACGTGAAGTGCAAAGGCAATAAAGGGTATTTAAACCCCAATGCAAACCTTAGGAAAATTGATTATTTGATTTGAGGCACATGCAAAAATTTAGAGTTTGCGAAAATTGTGGAGTCAAAGATAGCAAAGGTGAAGGGAGCACATCATGGTCGTGCAAGTGGCAAGGCGAAGGAGAGCGCTCGTGTGGTCTAGCCAGAGGCTAGGCAAAGGAGAGGCCAAAGGCTTTAAAGCCTTTGTTGAAAGGGCTTAAGCAGCCAAGGCACTTAAGCTAGCACATGGAGCGCTTGGCTCACACGGCTAGCTAGCCGTAGCCAAGGCGCCAACCGAGGAGAGGGTGCAGGGTCGAATCCCTGAAAATTGTGGAAGGGGATTTTACAAAGGTTTTTATAAATTTAATTTTTATTTTGCATGTGTGCTAAGGTTTAGGAGGTATAAGGGGTGTATATGAAATTTGATTATTATGCTAAGGTTAGGGAGACATAAGGTAAATTTGGAATTATTTACCTAGGTGGTAAATAGGTATTTTACTAGGGTAAATATTATTTTTACCTTAGGAGATAAAGAATTGAGTTGTGATATCAATTTTTGTGATATTGAGAAATTGAAGGTGTATTTTGAAAGGGTTATTTTGTGAAAATATTATTGTTGAATATTGCTATTGAGATGGAGATATAAGGTGTATCATGAAATTGAGCTATACTTGTATTTGTGAAGTATAACACTTGTTATCTAACCCTTGGTACTTGGAAAATAAGAAGGCATTGTTTGAAGGCAGTTTTGAGAGGACTTTCTCCAATCAAGAAAAAGGTATGGGCAAATTCTTCCATGTGTAAAAATGATGAATGTGAGTGTATTTCTGAAAATAAGTTTGGAGTGAAAAGGATTTGATTAGGGCTTCCTTATTGAGTGTGTTTGAGTTAATGCTTCAAGGTTTTTTGGAATAAAGAGTTATTATTAAAACCTTGTTTTATAAGCATTGTTGTTGAAGCCATTGGTTGAGCAAAGAACTAGGGTTTGAAAAGAACATGAGTATCATTGTTATGTGAGAGTTGTTTCATAAGCATTGTTGTTGAAGTGAGTTGTGTGAAGAACTTGAACTAGGGTTTGAAAAGAACATGAGTATCATTGTTATGTGAGATTGGTTGTTGAGCATTGTTGGAAATATTTTGAGTGAATGTCATATGCTTGGACTAGGGTTTGTAAGCAAGGATTGTTTCATTGATAGAGTTGGTTGAACCTAGTCAAGTGGATGTGTGAAGTGATTGTTCAAGTTCCATAAAACAAACTATTCTATATTCAAAATTGAATTGAGAAAGTGATTGAGTTGAAGCATATTGAGTCTCTAACAATTCTCTGTATGTTTTTGAAAGAGTGATTGAAAGTGATTGAGCATTGTGTTGAGTATAGAGCATATTGAGTCTCTAACAATTCTCTTTATGTTTCTATGAGATTGGACAAGTTCTAGTGTGGACTTGTTGAGAAGATTTGAGGTAAGTCTTTGAGAAGACTTGTGGATAGATTTGGGTAAGCTTTTGTGGAAGCTTACAATACATATTGAGCAGATTTGATTAAGTTCTTGAGAGGACTTATTAAGATTTGATAATTGGACAAGTTCTAGAGAGGACTTGTGGATAGATTGGTGTGAGATTTTGTGGAAGCTTACAAAGCAGATTTGAGATAAGTCTTTGAGAAGGCTTGAGAGTAGAGTTGATTGATTGATTTGTTCAAACCTTGAGTTAAGGTTTGGAGCAGATCTAGTAGAGTTGATTTGAGATTGAGTCAAGCTTTGAGTAAAGGCTTGAAGATAGAGATTGAGCATATTTGTGCTAGATCGAAGGACTGTGTTTAGTATAGATAAAGAAGATATTGAGGATAGAGTTTGGTGAAGAAGGAAGTTGGATATTGAAGAATATTTGTGCTAGATCGAAGGACTATGTTTAGTATATATTCAAGGATAGATTTTGGTGCAGATTTGAGGATAGGTTTGTGCTAGACTAGAGATAGATATTGAAGATAGATTTGTGCTAGACCGAAGGACTATGTTTAGTACATATTTGAGATAGAGTTGAGTGCAAGATTTGGAGGTGATAGAGTATAGAAGATGATAGTATCTAGTGGATAGAGATCCATTAGCCAGGGTAGTGAGGATAGGTCTTCTAAGTGAGGACAAGAGTCTTCAGTGGATAGAGATCCATTAGCCAGTGCAGTAGAGGCAACAGTTCTTCTAGAAGATCACCAGCTAGAGCAGAGATTAGGATATTGGTGTCTCCTATGGATAGAGATCCACAAACTTGATTTAGGGGATTGGTATCTCCTTTGGATAGAGGTCCATAAACATTGTAATAGGGAAAGGATTCCCAAGAGATTGATTGAGAAAATTTTAGTGAAATATTTTCTCCGTGGAGTAGCCCACATTGGGTGAACCACGTAAATTGTGGTGTCTCTATTTTGTGTGGTGATTTGTACATTGCTTTGATTACTGCTATTGGTATTGCTATATTTACATTGCATAATATTGATTGGGAAAGAAAAGTAAAAAGTGGTCTTATACTGTTCACCCCCTCTCAGTATAAGCTTGTGTTCTTCATATGTACAAATTTAAGTTCTTTTATTCTTTTTATCTTCAAGTTCATTTCGCTTTCCAAAAATAAAGAGAAGTTGCTTTTGCACCCAAAGCCCAACAAGGTGTCTCATGTTTTTGTACCATATTGTGTTTAATGCAACATCGTACAAAAAGGGGCATCTGTAGACACTAAATCCTAGCCAATTATCCTTCATCCTGGTCATTCTACCACCCACTTGTCCACCATCCCATTTTACCACCATTTTTTGACCCCTATTTGACTTTTTTATATTTATTTTATATTATTTATATTTAAATATAATATTTTATATTGTATTTTAATATATTTATTATAAAATTTATATTTCTAAGCCAAATTAACCTCAGCCATCTGATCCCATCTAATCTCAATCATCCATATTCCTTAATTCGTGTCACACCTAAATTTTAATATCAATGTTTGGATCCACTTTAATATTAGCCACATGACCAAAAGTGTTAAGCTAAAACCCTAAGAAAACCCTAGGCTTGATAATAAATAAGATCATTCTAAATGCTCAACCTAGAGACTAAGTGATCGGAGGAACCTTTGCTATTCGAACATACTTCTAATATCTAACCTTACCTAGAGCTAGTTTCTTGTGAGTAGATTATGCCCTAGCCTAGCCTTCCCCAAAAATCCTAGTTTGACCTAGGATTTCTTGATTCCAACCATATTTACAGCCCATTCCCATAGTCTCCATTATCGTTCATATACCAAGCCCTTTGCATCCCCTTGATCTGATTTTATAGATAAAACTATAATATATAGGTTCTCTCGAGCACATGCCTCATCCCACAAGTATGGTACAACATCAAATGTATTCTTTAGGCATCAACCAAAGTCTACAGCGTAAGATCTTCAGGTGTCGTCGGGGCACCCTGCCATGAATCTATAATGGAGCGACATAATATATCATCCACTACAGCAAGGTAACTTATTTTGTGTATTTAGTTTGTGTTGCTTTGAATTATGTATGTTTTACTTAACTAAATATAGGGTTTTTAGCTTACAGTTCAATGGGTTCACACAGTGGAACCCTCATTTTTATCATGAATTGCTCTAGTTTGATTTATGTTTAGGATTAGGTAATACTAATCAAGGATATTTGAATAGTTTTTGAAGTTGTATTGGCCCAGTTATGAATAGAAAGAAGGCCAATCAACCTGCTAGGGGTAAAATACAATGAAGAAACTACATTCTATGTAGCTAGGGTTTCAGAGAACCCTAGAAACTAACTTTGTATCAAATAACTTTGTGGAATATATCTATTGTAACAAAGGAGTTTTTTTAGCTCCCCCCTACTTGTTCAATAAAAATATCATCTTTGTACAATTTATTTGTTCTTTTTGAGTTGTTAATTTAATATTTGCTTTAGTGTTTTTCACCTCACAAATGGCGATCACGGTGGGACAAAAATGGTATCACATCATTCATCATTTGCACAAATTTTTCAATTAGTTCATGAGATTCATAGGTAACCTCATTCACAAATTGAGGGGGTAAGCTACACACAACTTAAAATTATTTTATTATTATTTTTTTCAAGTCCATTCTACATTCCAACAAGAAAGAGAAGTTGCTTCTGCACCTAGAGCCCAACAAGGTGTCTCATGTTTTTGTACTATATTGTGTTTCATACAACATGGTACAAAAAGGGGTATCTGTAGACACCAAATCCTGGCCAATTATCATTCATCGTGGTCATTATAACACCCACTTATCCACCATCCCCCTTTACCACCATTCAATTGGCCATTCCATAACTTTATCACCATCCAATGGCTCACTTTAGCCCTTTCCTGCCATTTTACAACACCTATTTGAATTATTTATATTTATTTTATATTATTTATATTTAAATATAATATTTTATATTATATTCTAATATATTTTTTATAAAATATATTTTTAAGCCAAATTAACCTCAACCATCTGATCCGATCTAATCTCAACCATCCATCTTCCTTAATCCGTGTCACATCTAAAATTTAATATCAGCCTTTGGATCGACTTTAATATTAGATACACGATCAAAAATGTTAAGCTAAAACCCTAATAAAATCCTAGGCTTGATAATAAAGAGGAGCATTCTCAATGCTCAACCTAGAGACCAAGTGGCCGAAGGAACCTTTTCTATTCAAACTTACTTGTGAGATCTAACCTTACCTAGAGCTAGTTTCTTATGAGTAGATTATATCCTAGCCTAGCCTTCCTCAAAAACCCTAGTTTGCCTTAGGATTCCCTAATTCTAGCCATCTTCGTAGCCCATTCATGTCGTTGCTATTATCGTTCATCTGATGAGCCCTTTGCATCCCCTCAATTTGCTTATGTAGATCAAACCCTAATTCGCAGGTGCTCTCGAGCGTCTACCTCATCCCACAGGTGTGGTAGAGCACCTATTGTATTCTGTAGGTATTGACCAGAGTCTACAACGTAAGATCATCATGTGCCATCGGGGCAACCTACTATCAATCTACAATGAGTGATAGAATATATCATCCACTACAACAAGGTAACTTATTTTATGCATTTAATTAGTTTTTCTTTGAATTTTGTATGTTTTTCTTAACTAAATCTAGGGTTTTTAGCTTATATTTTTTAGGGTTCTCACATTGGAACCTTCATTTTTGTCATTTATTGCTTTGGTTTGATTTATGTGCAGGATTAGGTAACACTAACAAAGGATATTTGAATAGTTTTTGAAGTTGGAGTGGCTTGGTTACAGATAGCAATAAGCCCACTCAACTATTGGAGGTAAAATATAATGAAGACACTACATTGTTTGTAGCTAGGGTTTTGAAGAACCCTAGCAACTATAAATTTGTATAAAATAACTTTGTGGAACATATCTATTGTAACAAAGGAGTTTTTTTTAGCTCCCCCTACTTTTTCAATAAAATTTTTATCTTTGTGTAATTTATTTGTTCTTTTTAAGTAGTTAATTTAATATCTGATTTAGTGTCGTATTTTCACCTCACAAATATCATGGATCTAGTGAAAGGTTCTCAAAATCCTAGTCCTTCTATCATTAATATTATTTTTGACACAAAAATAATTCTTTAGGCCTTTGATAATGTGGTTGTCAAGCATGTGTATAGGAAAGTTAATAAATTGGTTGATTTTATAGTAAATTTGTGATTGATCTAGGATGGACTAACTATTTGAAGAGAGGATTTTTTATTAGGTATCAATGATTCAAAGACTAGAGATTTATTTCTTTGGGTACCATTTTAACTCTCTCAAGCTAGGTATATTTTGATTGATCTATTCATGTGCTGACACTGGAGATATTGTTGATAGCCTACCCATTTCTCCTAAGTTCAATATTTCAAATATTTTGGAATTCTTCACTTATATCACCATCATTTTGGTGGGGACCCTATCTCATGGGTGGTATAAGATATTTCGAGAACTAGTGAGATTCACTAGGTTTTATGATAGTTGATGTAGTGAGAAGACTCTTCTACCAACTACTATGTTAAGCCAAGGATAGGAAGGTCATGTTTTGGAGGGACACAACAAGGACACCCCAGACATTAGCAAATAGTAAAGGCCACGGGCCTATTTTTTAATGGGTTTTTATTAGTTTTTACTATTTTTATTTTGGTTGTTATCTGTGCTTGGGCATCCCTGCATGGGTTAATATGTATGATTTATGGGGGTTGGTTGTAGGTTATCTAGTCTTATTTCTACTTGTTTTTTTTTTTTTTGTCTACCCTGGTGGTGGTCATGTTGGTTTTTCCTAAGTGGGTTCTAGATGTTGATCCCTGTTTAGCTTGCTAACATCCTTCTCCTTGATAGGGTGATAGAAGTTCATTTTGTAATAAGGTTTGGGTATCCTTTCAAAACCCCTTATTTAAAATAATTTAAAAAAAAAACATATACAATTTGTGAATTTTGACATGTATTTTTAGAGATTCAAAGTTAGATCAAGTGAAAGTGAAAATTGAATTCAAATTACTCTGCGAATTTTTTTAAGAATTTTTCCTCGTCATATTCTCTTATTCGAATATCAAGGATAAAATAATAGGTGGTGGTTTATGGCCTGGGAGAAGAGACATCCTATGTTTGATACCATAGGTTGAGAATTTTTCTATGGAGTAAAAAACTGTTAAAAGACTTCTATTATAGATTATGCTTTTTGGAATTCTATATTAGCTTATCAATAAGGATGTATTGAATAATATTGGTAATAATTTTGATGATTTCTTTTAAGAGGTATTGAATATTAAGGAGCAAAATATAACTAGATATGTGTTGAATCAAGAGAATGGGATCAATAGATAGATTATAAAAATATTGTATTTAATGGCATGTGTATTATGCGAATGACCACATGGTAAGAGACTGCAAGGTAAAAATGATGAATAGGGAGACAAAGAAATTCATCATGATACAAAATTTAGGATGAAGAAGATCATTATATAGTAAAATTTGGGTTAGATCGAACCTTTATAGTACAATATGTAATCACCTCAATGACATTACATGGAAAATGTTATCATGGTCCACTCACATCAACCTTTAGAACACAAGCAAGAATAAAAGGGATGAGCAGTACAATATGTAAGTTTTAAAATAAAAAGGAATAAAATGTATGAAGGAAATTTTAGAGATAAATTTTAAAGCAAGATATAAAATTAAATATTGGTATTCTTATCATTTTTATTTTCCTCTAATGTGAAATCCTTTCCTTGTAATATATATATATATATATATATATATATATATATATTGGTTAATATTAAAAGTAGGTTTTGAAAGGGTCCCAAAACCATTTTACAATAGGTCAACTGACCAAATAAAAGCCCAAAAGAAAGGCCAAAGAAAAATCCTGCACAAGCACCCGCCCAACGGGAAATAGACAGATTAAAAAATCTTGACCAATGGGAAACAACATATTTGAAAAATCTTGCCTAGTGGGAAGCAAAAAAATTGAAAAAATCTCGCCCAACAAGAAACTAAAATATTTGAAAATCCCACCCAGCAGGAAACAAATAGATTTAAAAATCTTGCCCAGTGGGAAAACAACATAATTGAAAAACCTGCCCAAAAAGAAACAATCAGATTTGAAAATATCACCTAGTGGGAAACTAATATATTTGAAAATATTACCCAATGGAAAACGACTATATTTGAAAATCCTGCCCAATGGGAAACCAGCAGAGTTGAAAAACTTGCCCAACAAGAAACCAGCAGATTTGAAAATCCTGCCCATTGGAAAACTAGCAAAAATGAAAATATTGCCCATTGTAAAACTAAGATATTTGAAAATCCTGCCTAGTGGGAAACCAACAGAAATGAAAAACCCACCCAGTGGGAAACCAGTAGAAATGAAAAATCCACCTAGCGAGAAACCAACATATTTGAAAATTATGCCCAAGTGGAAACCAAAAAATTTAAAAATTCTACCAAGTGGGAAACTAGCAAATTTAAAAATCCTACCCAACATGAAGAAACCTGAAACTAGTATCCCATCAGGGAAAAACTGGAAACCAAACCTGCCCATAAGGAAAACTATCTTGAGGAATCAGAAGGACCAAAAAATCCTCTGAAATCCCCAGGAAGGGCCATATTGACCAAGGGGGCTAGGACACATATGAGGAAGGAGGAAAATTGGTATCCTACACAGGAACACTAGAAATGACTCAAAAAGAGTGAGAGCAGCCAACGACTGAGGAAAGAAGCTAGGATCTTCCAAGGGACAACCCAGGAAGGCTTTCTAGGAAGCAACATTTTGCAAAATCTTGGAGAGTGGAAAATCAAATATGGGGATCTCCACAGGCCACTAGATCCCATTGCAAAAAATGTTGAGCTATGGAGGTGCTAGAGGAATCTAGAGGCAACAACAAATATAGCACCGTAAGCCTCATAATATGCCATATATGAAGAACCACTAGAATCTAACACCAAGTAGAAAAACTACAACAAATTGGGCCAACTATGAGAACAATAGGGAAATTCCATAAAGTAAACAGGAAACATAGGGAAGGTCCTAGGGACATCCTAAAAATAGATTCAAGAAACCCTCAATCATGCTGAGAAAGGACAAGCAAGTGGAAAAGTGACTTCCCACCCTAAGAAGATCGTCTGCATCCATTACTAGCCAATAAAGAGGGTCCTAGGAAGTGCCAAGGACAAGGAAAAAAACCATGGGAGGGAGAAGCAATGAAGTGGATCAGGACATCCCATGGGATGCCCCTTATAAATCCCCTTCACAATAACCCACCCATATTACATCATCACCACTTAGTGGTATTACAAATCTTGGATATATATATGTTTATATATATATATATAGTGTAAAGTGTGTCCCTTTAAATTTAATATTTCAAGTATAATATACTAAAGGATATAATATAGAGGATATTTGTAGTAATTTATGTTTTAAGAGAACACAAGATAATAAACACTATGGATGACCATCCTTATGCTATAAGGTTTATCTGGAAACATTGAAAAATGTGTTTCTAAGGCTATTTTTAGGATTTTAAATTCTCTAGGGAAATACAAAAACATACACATGTTAGCTTTTGAGGATATATGTAGTGGGATATATCTATCACAGGTCCTAATAATATGCAAAAAATATGAAAGAAAGTAATTCCTGCAATATGACTGAAATATACTATAAATAGAAAATGGAAAAAATACAATGCAATATGGAGGTGATGGTCACTCCATGAATATAAGCTAAAGAACTACATTGTAATCCATACAGGAGTTCTACCACTATCTATTACTCTCTACAATAATGAACTTGATATATCACTATGAGGCCCTTTATATAGGAAGATAGATTCCTTGGCCAACACTCTACCTAGTTGTACAAGGGGATACCTTGCACATTACAACTTGCACATTGACACATGTGCATCTATTACATTGCTTGAAGTAACTAACTAACTTCCCCTTAAAGTAATCTCCTACTCTAACTATGTACTAAAGGTAGTACATTTACATGACCCAAATTATGTAATATACTCTAACTCTAACACCCCCTTGTATTACATTATTTGGGTATTGATGACTTTAGTCTTAAATATGGATCTTCTTCTTTGTCTTGGAATTTGTATTCTCCTTATCAATTTTTTGTAACCTATTCAAGCAGGTATTTAGTATCTTCAAGACTTGTTTTTTTTTGCTGAAATAGCTTTGACTTCATAACCATTTGTAGGTTCTTCTAGCTCTTCGAAATCTTCTATACTTTGAGCTAGGTGTCCTTTATGATTCCCTTTTCAATACTCCCATTGGGGATGATTGGTTGGACACTGAAATTGTTTTTGATGAGGATTATTTTGATATTTTTTGTGGTTGAAATTTTCTTCCATTGGTCATCCGATTTCCTTAATTCTAATTTCTAATATTGAATCTGCAATAATTAGTACTATGACCTTTTCTTTTGAATATCTAACAATATTTGTTATTCCATGGTATTTGTCCTCTTGATGATGAAGCAATATTTACCTATGGATTATATTTTGATATCAATGTAGTGTTAGTAATTTCATCATTAACTGTGTTCTCCACCTCATATTATTGAGGAATATTAATTAGATCATCAAAATAAGTATCTTTACTTAGGACTTGTAAATATGTAACCAAATTCTTGTAGCTATCTAGAAGTGCTCTCATGGTTACTTGAGTAAAAAAATAATCTTTAGTCTCTTCTCCTAAGGTTAATAACGTCCCTTTAATATATGCTATCTTCCTTAGGAATAGTTCTATGCTCTCACCACTATTCATTTTTAGAGAATGTAGTTGAGTTTGAATATGAAGGATAGTGGCTTTATTTTCCCTTTGAATATATTTTCTAAGCTTTTCCAAGATTCTATAGATGTCTTTGTTGAACTAATATATGGTTGTATTTCATCAGTGATAGCAAAGGTTATTATCATTAGAGCTTTTGCATCATTTTCTTCAAACTTCTGAATCTTAGTATCTATTGTGCTAGGTATTTTTTTATTCCTTGAGCTATCTCCCAAAGTTTTTCATATACCAAAATTGCTTTTATCTTATTTTTCTAGGAGAAATAGTTTAGACATTTAATTAATTGAGATTCTACAAGAAATAATTTTTTTTATGCCATGATGATCCTTTTGGTCCCCTTTTAAATTACCTAGTATTTATTACTTGATAAACTTTGATAGAAGCTATTATGATCAAGTTTTATAGAATGCTTTATGACTCCCTAGTGATTTTGGATGTGCTATATGAGTGATAAAATATTTTTGGGAATAGTAGTTCAATTTTGGGTTGATTTTGTAAAGTTTTGAAAATAGCAAAAATCACCTTTTATTACACCTTATTTCTCCTATTGAAATTAAGCACTTTCTAATTTGATGAAGTTCTAATGGTTGGATTTCTTTTTCCCATTTAATGTGATTTTGAGACAAGTATACCAATTTATTCCAACCCTTAATATACCTTAATGAAATTCCTTTTATAACTTTTGAGATATAATATTTCTAATTTCTAATAATCTACTTTGGTGTAGTATTCCTTATAACTCCTTAATTTGGAATATTAGAAAACAATAATATTTGCAATAATAGAAATTTAATTTCCAAGTAGCAATCCTTATTTCTTCTAAGTTTTAAAGTACAAATATTAAGCTATTTTTGATGTATGGTTGTCCTTTAGTTTTTTCTTTCAAATGTGGTTGATTTCCCAATAGTTTCAACCTTTTATCATAATTCTTATAACTCCCTTAATGAATGTAAATTTATTACATTTTTAATGCTACGAACTCTAAGTATTCAACACAAAATTTGGATGTGGATGACATCGCTCTTTAATACTATTCTTGAATTCTTTCTATGGTGGATTACGGTACTCTCCTTTGACTACAATATTTGGACAATGGGCACATCCACTTTAACTGCTTTGACTAAGATATTTGAATGCTATTTTCTCCTCTTACATGTTGTGCACCTCTGCTTCTACAAATACACTTCCCTCATTGGTCTTTGGTACCTCAAATAGGAAGAGGATACTTTAGAAAAAACCAAGTATCATGGTAGTTTCTTTCAATGCTTGGAGATGATAGATGCTATTTGACACTTTTTGAACTTATTATAGGAAGGAAGATAGATGTTAGAGTCTTTATGTGAATGCCTATATATCATGGTGACTAGTTTCACTTCTTCTCTAAGTAACACTCTTTTATGTAACACTTTTTTGGATTGTTCCTTTCAAGCATGTAGAATTTGAGCATTATTTTGAGCACTAGTATGGAATATGTTAGGGTTTCTTCAAAGGTGATAAGTGGAACCTTTTCACTTTTGCATGAACCTACCTTCTTAATGTATTCTTGCAATCTTTCTCAAAGTATTATTTCCAACTCATTTTTTGTTGTGTTTTCTTCTCAATGCTTCAATGGTGCTTGGTATGTGAGTTGATTCCAGATGGGATAATGAGCATCACTCTGATGTATTTGAGCTAGGAATATGAGTGACACTATAGTGGATTTTGTGACACTCCAATAGTGTTTTGAATGCTCTTTGTGGACGTACATCTAGATATTGGGAATTGCGTTCTTTATACTTTTATTTTCTCCTTCTTTCAATCTACTATATTTTTAACTTTATAGATGATAGCTTCTCCTTGTACTATCTTATGTATGTTATGGAGGTTGCTTATTGTGGTTTTCCAAACTATGGGTGATGTGATCTCCTTGAAGGATTTTTTTTACCTTTCTTGGATAGTGCTTATCTATGGCCTATTTGAGATGTTTCTTGCTTATGAAGAATGCATCTTTATGACACTTAAACCTTGTCTTTTTTTATACATAGGATATAATATCATGATGTAAGACAATTTCAATAAACTTGTAAATAGAATACCTTCTTTTGCATCTCCTTTTGCAATATTTTTTTGCTAGTTTTAATGGTAGCTTTCTTGTAGGCAAGGGCTGATTTGATATTGTATCCTTTGCTAGAAAAATATATCCTTTCCTTGGTTACTTTGGTAATAAACCCAAGATAATAACCACTTAGATAGAAGCTTTTATAGAAGTAATTTTTGTACTAATTTTCACCTGTAAAAAACCTTTAGTGCACCTCGAATCTGAGACTCACCAAGTCTCAATTTGTAGCTTCTTTTATTAATTTTGGTGGTGCATTTCTTCTCCACTCCTTGGAGGAATATGATATGATTTTAGTGGCTTATTTGGGACATGAAATACTACAAATTTTATGCATCAAATAGTGTATCTATACTCTTTGATAATCTATTGGTTTGTGCTCTTGATATTAACAATAAAAAAACACAAACTAATGCGTTTGAGAGTAACTAGTTAAATATCAACTAGTATAGTTTAAATTTATTAATAATGCACTTTAATGGTAACAATAAGATCACCTTATTTATCCTATAAATAAAATATCAAAATAATTATAAATACACTTAATAATATCTACAACTTTTAAGGGCTATCTGTAAAGAACCCTTAATCTATAATTTGTACTACAATCAATATTGTAGGATGTAGTCTTCTTACGTTCTATATAGATAATAGGTAAGTGATAATTTTATTTATTTTAAAAAATATCCAACTCCTATTTAATGTGGAAATATATCTTAAAATGAACTCTCCTTTTTTTACTTTCTTGAAGACTATAATATAAGCCCTTTTCCTTTGCAACTTTAATCCTAATATGGTGCGTAATGGAATTTGATAATGAAACCTAATTTGAAGTTCAACTAATTACACCCAAGTTGCCTAAATTTTTAATTACTTTTATAGTAAATGTAGATCTTGGTGTTTAGATTCACCAAGTTGTTGCCTTGTAATGGATGGATTTGTAGGTTCTTTTTTTCTATCCAAAATAGCTCCTTGCTTCACCAAACTGTGGTCTCGAACCTTCTATCTTGAGCCTAGGGTTTGGTAGCTTGATCCTTCTAGTGGTCTTCAATTTTATATAGTAGATTTAGAAAGTCCTTGCTTCTAAAATGTGACTTCTTGATGTGAGAGGAAATATCCAAATCTCTTGGATTTGGTAGGAGTTTTATTATGCTTGAATCCTCCTTCAATATTCTTGTTGAATTTTAAATTAAAATAAGATCTTATCAATATTTTAAATGTCTTAAGGTCTTCACTAGATTTTTTTGTAGGATTTGGTACTCTTTGACAAATTATTCATCTCTTGGGCTTGTTTTTATATGGCGATAATTATCCTGATTCCTTCACTATTAGAAGATTCTTTTTGGTAGTAGATTTATCCAATGAGTCCTTCTCTTAAATACTTTGATTATGCTTCTACGATCTCTACAACAAGGCTCTCTAAGATTTCTTCTTTTCCTCCTTGAGACCTCTCCAAGGTCTTTAATATTGTAGCTTCTTTGGTCTTCAAAATGAGTTCTTTTCTTCAATATTCTACTTTTGGAAGTGTTGGTGATGAGATATTCTTCCCATATCTCTAAAATATACTAATTCTAGATTCTAGAATGGAACCTTGCTAGTCCTTCTTTATCTCTCCCAATATTAGAAATTTTCTAATAAAATCTTCTATGGATCTCTTTAGCTTATTTTAAAATAATTATTTAATCAGTAAAGGAGATCACCAATCTCCTAATTCATAGACTCTTATTTGGAGTATTATTCAGGAACTCTTCTCTAGAGTCTTCTTTTCAATCAAGAATTGATATTCAAAATTAAGAACTCTTCTCTAAAGTCTTATTCAAAATTAAGGCTTATGTGGTATTTTCTACCTCTACACTTTACATGTATTGATCTTGAATAGAGATTGTCAATATCCTATTTTCTCCTTGACTCATATTATAGAGTCTCTTCTTCCTTGAGTTTGCTATAAGGCTATTATGACCTTTTATCCACTTCTACAATATACAGGATTTGTAGCTCTTATAACGGGACCTTTTCCAAGGTCTTTGAAATCTTCAATATTCTCCTTGCTACTGCAAGTGTTGGAATGATTCTAAGAAGATATTATTCCTAGCTCTCTTATAAGAAGCTTCCCAAACTTTTTTGAATCTCATTTTCCTACAACAAGTTGTTAAAAACTAAAATGGAATAATTTATAATTTTGGAGATAATAATATTTACTAGTTGATTTGTCAATCTAATGGTATGAATGTTGAGTCCTAGTCTTCACGGGTTTTACTACAACTCTATAGAAATATTCAAACAAAATGTAATCTTAATTTTTTTTTAATTGATATTTATTTCAGTCCTTTCAATATTTTCTATGACTCTCCCTAATCCTATTAACTACTATGGCTCTTTCTATTAATTGATTCCTAGTGGTAACATTTGCATGCAGTAGCGCACAATGGTAGATAGAGTTTACATATATGTAGACCAATAGTAACAATGGTGACTTTATATAATCCTATCTCTATTCACCATGGCTTTGATACCACTGTTATATTTTAGAGGATATATGCAGTGGGAGAGATCTATCATAGGTCCTAATAAGATGCATAAAATATGAAAGAAAGTAATTCTTGTAATCTGACTAAAATATACTATATATAGAAAGTGGTGAAAATACAATGCAATATGGAGGTGATGATCACTCCATGAATATAATCTAAAGAACTACATTGTACTCCATATAGGACATATACCACCATCTACTACTCTCTATAATAATGAACTTGATATATCACTATGAGGTGCTTTATATAGGAAGATAGATTCCTTGGCCAACACTCTACCTAATTGTACAAGGGGACACCTTGCACATTACAACTTGCACATTGACAATGAAGAGATTCATAAAGATGAAAAGTAAAAGAAGAGGAATATTTTTAAAGTAAGAAGAAGAAGAAATTAAAGGAGGAGGGATGTTAATATGAGAAAACTAAAATAAATACTTCAAGGAGTAAAAAGAGCTAAGGATAACCCCATAAATAAAAATAAAAGGTGATAATAAAAATGATATCTTTGAATATTTGGAGTATGCAAAAATTCCCTAAGAATTTAGCTATTACAAAATTAATAGGTTGTTATAGTCATGATTTTATTTTAATATGATGAATAAAAACAAGTAATAATGAATGTAAGGATGAATTCAAAAAGGTTTGCAAAATGAAGGATTATCTAGTAGTTGTTATGGGAGCATATGAGTAATTACAACATTATGGGATAAATGTAAATGAGATTCAAAATTTCTAAAAGTAAAAAATAGTTGGGTTATTGGTCTCTTTTTAAAGAAATATGAAAATGTCAAAATAGGAACTATGAACATATATGCTTAAAATTTAAGTACTCCTTATGAATGATGTTGTAAGGACATCAATTTATTTACATCAAATTTAGTGGTGATTAATAATTGTAATCTATGGATTGTCGGGGGCTTCACCATATTTATATCTCCTTAAAAGCTTATTCACTTTATTTACCAATTGAAATAGCCAAATGTTATTCCTTCAAGGTTTTAATATACATAGAAAAATAAATGTATATGGAAAAATCATATAGCATAAAAGAACATATACCTTTTTATTATTATTGCATGGTTTCAAATGCAATATATGATTGCACTAGACATTTTATTATAGAAGGATCATATCCTAAACCTATTATATTAGAATACAATATACTCAATAGTGGGTATCTAGTTCCATTTTTGTTTCAATCTATGTGACTTCATATTTATGATTTCATCTACGTGGTTATGTCATATGAGATGCGTAAAGGATTAAAATATAATGTATGTATAGATTTATCCAAAATATTAAATATCTAAAAGGGAAAATGAATATTTATAATGTCAAATATTTTGGTAACAAATAATTAAAATTAAAAAAGAAAATTAAATTCAAGATCAATTATTTATAAGGATAATAGAAACCAATGGAATGGAATAAAATTCTTATGTGCAAAAAAAATAATTGCTTTTTAATCATCATCATATATTAAAAAATCAAGAGTCATACCGGTCCTAAAAAATCAGTGAGATATGGATTTAGGAAGGGAATAGAAAGACCATTTTTTATTATACATTAAAAATAATTTTTTTGATTTTATCATTTTTAAATCCAAATGGAATAAGTGTCAAGGAAGAAGAAGATATTATGAAGGAAGCAATTTATTATTACCAAAAAAAAATGTTAGAAGTTGGAAATGATAAAGAAGGTCAAGTTAATATTTTAAAATATACTCCATCAATTATCACACACGCATATAATAAATTTTGATAATAAAGGATGTTATGGAGGAGATACATACTATAGTTCTTGTTCCATTGTAACAGGGCACTAGCCAGGATAGATTTCTTACAATATTGTTCTAAATATTTTAGGATTTGTTAAAGAGTGACATGTTGGATGAGATTAAATTGGCCAAGTAAAAGAAACCTAAAATAAGTTACACTAATATATCCTACAACCATCATTACATTAATTCTCAAGGGGAGATAAAAAGTTTTGATAATTTATATGTAATATGACCTTGTTATTTGATTTTTAAGGTTATATAAAATATTATTGGAAATATAGTAGAAAACATTCCAGATTGTGTTATCTTAGAGGAACAAAATGGTTTTTTTTTTTTAATGTTAATAACTAGGTATTTCTAAAAATAATATATGAACAATGTCTATAATAATATTTGTTGGTTTTTTATACCTATTCTTTAAAAAAAATACTTGAATGGATTAGATGTTATTGTAAAATTCTAAAATATTTTCTTTTAATCAATGAATCCCCTTCTCAACACATTAAATTATCACGTGGATTCTTCTAGGATGATCTAGTATCTTCATATCTATTTATTATTACTCTTGAAGCATTAGGTATAGATTTCTCAAAGGAAAAACTAGAAGTACAAATTAAAGGTATACAATATTTAAGCAATTTAATTTTAAATATCATATTCAATATAACGAGAATGTTTCTCTTTTGGATCATCACTCAAGCAATGATGCTTTGGAGTTTAAATCAATATTATAATTCTATGAGAAGGATATCCAATAATTATTTAATGCTATGAGGTGGAAGGGTTTGGCCCATTGGTTAAAGCACTCCCTTGGCATGGTGGAGACCATGGTTCTAATCCCTATGTTGTACCAGTGCCATTGGCTATGTTAAAAATTTTACCCAACACAACTAGAGGTTATAGTGGCAGCAAGGAGTATGATTTAAACCCATGAAGAGGTGATGAAAAATGTAACGAGTTATCGATTCCTATAGTATAAGAAAAAATACTATTTAATTTTATGAATATATGGATTTTTATTAACAATACTCTAGGTTTACAACATTTTATTATGAATATTTAGGATTTAAAGGTATAAAATTACCATAAAAATAGATAAACATTCCACAATGTAATAATGGAGAGACTAAGGACATTTGTAACTCAATTTTGGATAATATCAAATATTGCATGCAAGTTCTTAATCATGTTTGAAAGGCTACAACTCATAAATACTACATTGAAATTTACCCCTATATATGATGTCACTTTCAAATTTTGTAATAGGTGTAACATCCAAATTTGGTACAATTTTTGGTACAATTCAAAAAGATATTTTTCAAAAGTATGTAAGAAAATTTTTATATTTTCTCTTTGTAACGAGGATATGGTTTGAAACAAATATTATTGAATGAGTAGGCTTGAAAATTTTTAGACTTATAAGGTTGGAATTATGGGCCACAAAATAATTTTAGATTATTCAAACACCAAGGAAATAGTTGAAAATAAATTACTTCAAAAATACATAGGTTTTATTGATGCAATGAAATTTTTGAACAAATAAACCCTACCTAGGGACTTATAAAACACCTGCGTAACAAGAAGCGTGAGGATCATGGCTCCTTCCCTCTATCTCCCACCCTTGATTTCAATTTTTTGCTAAGATATTATCATAGGGATAAATCTATTTATGAGGTTTATGCCTCGGAGGGCATCTAGGAAAAGAAACGCTTTATCTTTCACAATATTTCACAATCTGAAGCTTATTGACATCAATCAAAGGAAGATTTGGGGCTCGCTGAAGATGGTGTTGGACTACTCCGAGGATATTTCCTATTTGGTTGCTACTATTACTCAAGAGGTGGGTATGTTATGGTAGAACCATCTCAGTTCTCCACTCTGTACTTGTTCTTGGGTCTTGGTTTTATGCAGCTTCTTTTTTGTTTACCCTTATTAGTCTGGTGGGGTGTTTATTTCTAGTCTTTTTTCACCTGGGTGGCATTTTGATTATATAGGTTCTGGGATTCCTATAAAAACCCTCTTATTCACCTGGTCTTTCTTATTAATAGTACTAAAAAAAGAATAAATATCATTTGAAATAGTTTGTAATTAGTCAAGAAACATATTATGTGGTTATTCAAAAAAGGATATTTTGTAGCTTTTTAGATAGATTATTTGGTGAAGCCATACACTTATTTTTTATCCAAAATATAACCACTAGCTTATGCATATTTATCTCGTAAATATTCAAAGGCCAAAAATTATGTTAATGTCAATAGTAAATCTACACAATGTATTTTCATAAGCAACTTGGTTGAAGGAGAGGACCTCAAGCAAATAATATATTAGATTCAAAAAATTCTTCAAGAGTTCTATTTGCCTATTGTTACATGGAAAGAATAGTTAGTTTAAAATATATGAAAATATGGTAGAACTAGGTCAAATTGAGATATAAGGATTCAATGTAATCGTAGTATCTTAATCCAATGATTTATCTCTACATGATATCTTTCCACTTGAATCCCTCTATAATACCTAAAATTTCCTTCATTAGTAGTCCAAAATAAGATTCTTACCGATGAGAGTCTACAAAGAAGTGGATATCATGGATATTTTAGGTATACCTTATGTAAGAAGGATCTAGAAAAATTATATTATTTACATATCCATTATCCATTTGCTTTCATAATTTGGGTAGATTTTTAAAAAATAGTAGAATATTCTGGGTAGATCCATAAGTATCAAAATAGTTGATAAATTGTTTAGATTATTTGTATTAAATCTAAAGTATTATGTATTCAATAGAGGATTGGTCTTACCATTTTTTATTGTAATTTATGTCTTATAAGGAAAAGTATAATTTTTAAAAAGAAATATCATAACCATTCTTAATATTGAAAAAATATTATTGCCTCTCTTGCATCAAGTTTGAAAAATAGGCTCCAAGCTCCTATTTACATAATTTGTATATAGATAAAAGAGTTATCTATAACAATAAAGTTAACAAAAATGATTTGCACTATCCTATCACAAAATATAAATGTCCAAAAGGTAGAAAGAGTGGTGTTTGTTGAACCATTCAAGGCTTAATTATTCTCACTTAAGAAATTCAACTAATAAATATGTTGAGGCTAGAACACATCTTATAGGGATAAAAACATTACCCACTAAAATTTCGTGAAAATATATTTTGATCAAGAGAGATTCAAAAAGTATTATTTTTTTTGGTACTATTAAAAACAAAGGGTTTTAATGGGATCCCACAACCACTACAAGGAAGACCAAATGGGAGAAAACCCTGAAACAAACCTGGAAGAAACCAAAGGTAAACCAGAACAAGGGCGAAAGCCAGACCAAAAGGAGACAAATAAAGGAGAACTGAGAAGGTTCTACCCTAATTTATGAACACCTTGAGTAACATTAGCCATCATACTTGAAAAATTCTCCATAAAATCAAGGGTAAGTTTCAACGAGCTCCAAATTTTATGCTGGTTAATATCAATAAGCAATAAGTCTCGGAGAACCACATATTTAGAAATTTTTGACTCTCTTGGAGAAAGGATTTCCTCCATAGACTTTTCTTGGGGAAAATACCATGGAAGAATATATGTATCAGAAGAAGCCATCACAAAGGGAGAGTCATCCTCCACCACCTTACTCCGAAGTTGCTTAGACAAACGATGTTCCACAGTAGCAGCACCATCCGACATCGGATTAGAACCACCAAGACCAACCAAGCTCTCCTTAGGGGCCAACTCTAAATTATCATTGTGATCTAATGGAAGAACCTCAATCACCTTTGGGTCGCCACCCAAAACCCCTCTCAAACAAATTTGGATCTTTTTTGAAATCTGCTTCGTGCCAAAACCAAAAGTGAAAATGGCTCCACTTCAAAGAAAACAAATCCCAATAGAGAGTAGAGAAAAAGGTAACACAAAGGAGCCCAACTGTATTATACAGGGATAAAGAAGGGACATGTGTACAAAAATTAATTAAAAATTCGAGCAGAAAGGAAGTTCCCAACCGCCACCTCCATCCAAACTTGGGAAGACCACCAACAACCGTGCTTAGGAATAAACCATCAAACAACACAGACCATGAGGTACCCATTTCAAAAAGGGGGTGATGATCACAAAACCTTGAAACCATGCTCCCGAATGTTCTAGAAGTCAGATAGTTTAGCACAAAAGCATGAAAGCGCTTAATCAGAAGTCTCATAAAAGAGGTCCCATAAAACCATCTGACATGGGTAATCTGAAGAAATGTACTAAAATCAAAGCTCCCCCTGACGTAAAAAGAACTAAAATACCACCAAGTACATTGAGCAACCGCCATCAGCACAAATCCCAAAGAAATCCAATCCCCAATAAATAGGTAGTTGAGCAAAGAAGAACTAGAATTTAAAAAATAGCCCCTCTAGATAGGACCCTTCAGAGAATTGCACCACACCTATCATATAACATCATAAATGGAAGTGATCATCATGACGTCTAAGGCCAACCACCAAATCTTAGTAGAATATAGAATGGGACAACATTTAAAATTTGAAATCGAAGCTCTCCCCCATAAAAGCAAAATTAAATGAGGACACCAAACTCCCCATACTAAACACTTGTTTAAAATTTGAATTTGAAATTTGAAAATTGCCAAGAGAAGATAGGCCATTAAATAAGACAACAGTTTCCCAATGACCGCGTCTTCGAGCTTATCAACCGACATTCTCAACAAACATCGAAACATCATCAGAGTCCCAAGACTAAGGCAATCAACTTGGTGGCTTATCATCATTAACCAGTCTGATCAACTCTGTCAAAAAGTTTGAGCACCAAATCTTAAACCCTTGACTTCCAACAACCAAATTAGCCAAAAAATTAGCCACCATGTTACCTTCCATATACACGTGGCTAATAGAGAAATCATTGAACGAAGAAAGGTGGGCCTTGGATTCATCAATGAGATTAGAAAAATGCCAACCCAAAAAACATGAACTTTTTAGCAAATTTACCTGTGTTCAATGAATCACCTTCAATGATGACCCTGCACCCTCCCAAATCCTTTAATAAGAAAATACCCCTATAGGCAACTCTACACTCAGCAAAGTGGGAAGATTGAAAACCTAGGTCTTCATAAAAGGCTAGAACGATATCACCAAGATGATATCTAATTAAACCACCTACATCGGATTTGCCAGGATTTCTCTTCGATGTACTATTGAAATTCAATTTTAGCCACCCAAGAGGAGGTGGGGACCACTTAACAGATTTGTGAATATTGGGCACCGGGGGAGGTCTCAGATCTGGACAAAATCCCAATTTTAAATCCACATAATAGTTAGGATGATCCTTTGGAATAGAAGGGAGGGTCTCCTTGAGAGCGACAACAATGTTTTCACCAACCTTCCAAAGAATTCTATAGCAAATATGAGTCAGGTCACCCTCTTTATTTTTGAAAACTCGAGCATTTCGTTCCTTCCACACTCCCCATAAAAGATGAGGCAATAGGAATATCTAGAAGAATTTCATATGAGGTAATCTAAAAGGAGATGACTAGTGATTGAACATATCAATAATGGAATTCAGGAGCACCCAAGATAACCCAATTTGCTGAAGATAAAAATATAATTTTTTTTGAAACACCTTACATCTGAGAAGAAAATGAGAAATAGATTCCCATCCCTGCTTACACAAAAACAACAATTGACCAAATTGAATCCCCACTTAAGAATATTGTCAATCGCCAAAATTTTATTTTGGACAACCAACCAATAAAATATGTTGATTAAGTAGATATCAATATAAATATGTCGTCACTATCACTGTTTCAAACCAACCTATCACCCTTTCCTCTCTACAAAGAACATAATGATGAAGTTCCACCAGAATAGAACTCCAGTCCCTATGATCCTGAATAGTTCGAATAAAATATGGGACCAGCAACCAGGTCCTTAGATTGTCTTGGAAAAGAATGAAATCCTCCACTTTGATAAAATTGTATTCCTTAGAGAGCGCACATAAATCATCGTAACGTTGATTCACCAAGGGACGATCCCTAAGCCACTGATCATACCGGAATAAAACTAGTCTTCCATTTCCAGTCACCCAAGAACTGCTAATTTAATGAATTCCATATATTTGATGATGCTTTTCCAGAATGCAAAACCATCCGAGGGGAGATGATGGGGGATGGAAAACTGCACTCACACAAACCCAAATTTTCCTTCATTAATCTAGAAAATTCTATAGTAATAGCCCACAGGCTTTACAGAAGCTAGCGCTTGGCTTAGCTTTCACAACAACAACTCGTAGGATTTTTCAAAAACTGGCGCACCGGCTCAGTTTTCATCTACACTCTAACTCTATGTGCAATATCCTAATCCTCCATCCTTCGTCTATTATAATAACTAGGTTTTTATAGAGGCCTCGACCCTCTGAAACATCTTTCATGAAAATCAGAGCACAAAACCTGATCCATGGCTCCACTCCGCACGGCCCCTGTCACCGTCGTCTGACCGTCGCTTCCTATCATATTACTCTGCATGACCCATCATTTTTGTTTCCTGTGCCTCTTGGTATTCACCCACTTTTACTGCACCTTGGTGCCACGTGTCGCCCCTACTCTGCAACCACCACCTGACCTCTATCATCTTCTTCCTCTAGCTGCATTGTAACAGCCTCTGCATCCACCGCCTGACTTTCATGAGCTGTCACTGTCACTCTGTCGTGGCCCCCGAAAATACAGTATGTCACGATATCGCGACGTCTTCTCCCTCTTGCTCTTCTTCTCCTCTTCCTGTCATGATTTTGTGACACCTTTTCTATCGCGATATCACGACAGTTTTGCTTCCTCTCATTCTCTTCCCTTCTTGGGTCACGATATCGTGACATGTCACGATATCGCGACATCTTCCTTATCCTACCCTTCCTTTTCCTTTTTGGTCGCGACATCGTGACATGTCACGATATCGTGACATTTCTCTTCCTCGTTTCTCTTTTCCACTTTGGGTCACGAAATCATGACATGTCACGATTTCATGACATCTTCTCTTCCTGCTTCCTTTCACTCCTTCATGTCACGATTTCGCAACATGTCACAAAATCATGACATCTTCTTGTTCCGCCTTCTCTCCCTTCTTTGCATCGCAAAATCGTGACATATCACGAAATCGTGACATGTCATGAAATCGTGACATCTTCTCTTTCTACCTCCTCTCTATTCTCCTTGTCGCAAAATCGTGACATGTCACGAAATCGTGACATCTTCTCTTTCCGCCTCCTCTTGCTTCTTCCTACCGTGAAATCATGACATGTCGCGATATCGCGACATCTTCTCATTCTACCTACCTTCTCTTCTTTGCATCACGAAATCGTGACATGTCGTGATATCGCGACATATTCCTTCCTTGCCTCCTTTCTTCTCCTTCGGGTCGCAAAATCATGACAAGTCATGAAATCGTGACATTTTGGCTCCCTTGCCTTCTCTTCTTCATCAAGTCGCAAAACCGTGACATGTCACGAAATCACAACATCTTTGCCTTCCATACTCTCCTTCTGCTTTTGGGTCGCGAAATCACGACATGTCGCAAAATCATGACATCTTTGCTTGCAGTCTCATCCTTCCTGTCTGGGTCGTGAAATCATGACATGTCATGAAATCGTGACATCCTTGGCATCCTTGCTTCTCCCATGAGACCTGTTGTGATATCACGACAGTTGGCTCTGCTGGCTTCTTTCTCCATTTTGTGTTGCGGTATCGCGACATATTTTCTATCACGATATCGTGATAGCTTCTCCTCGTTCACTTCTCTACTCCACTTGTGTCGCGATATCGCGACACATTCGCTGTCACGATATCGCGACAGCTTTTCCCTGTTGGCTACGTTCTCCACTTGTCACATTTTCTGTCGCGATATCGCGACAGTCTTCTCCGTTGGTTCCTCTCTCCTCTTTGTATCACGATATAACGACACTTTTTCTGTCATGATATCATGACATATTTTTCTCCTTGCCTTCTACTTCTTCTATCATGATTTCACGACACGTCACGAAATCGCGACGTCTTCCCTCCTTAGTCAACTTTTCAGAAGTGGCCCTCCTGCCACTGGATGCTTCTGCATCAGGTGCCACTGGATGCTCCTGCATCAGGAGAGGATCGGATAAAAAATTTATGAATTGGTATTTGGTAGCCAAAATGCAACACCAAAGACTATCCACCCCGGAAGCGACTCTCCAAGATTGTTTAGCAACCAATGCCCTATTCATGAGTGCGACATTCTTCAAGTTAAGACCTCCATATTTTTTTCTTAGACAAAATTGTTCCCAGGAGTAGATATGGATCTTACCTTTTAGCTTTGGGCCCGCCCATAAGAAAGCCTTCAAAAAGTATTATTAATGTTATCAATAAAAATAAATATTGGAATTAGGTGAAAAATATTTTTTCTCCATAAATTATTACTGGAAGTAGTATCTAGGAAATGTTAGTATATCTACAAAGAAAAATATTTGGTACTAGATAATATAGCCAATCATGGTATTAATATTTTATTTAAAAATAATAATTTTAGAAGGTAACTATATGAGTGCTATTTTATTAATGAAAATTATGTCACATATCTAATTGTAGAAACCTAAGATTTTGAGGACAATAGAAAATATCCTTGAAAAACCATGTTGGATGTGATTTGAATGGCCAAGAAATAATACAATATTTTGTTACTTTAATGGGATTGGCACCCAATAAAATCCACATAACTTATTAAAAGAGTTAAAGTTCATATATTTATATTACTATCGTGTTGTTTTAAATGTCCACGTTAACTACAAAATTATAAAGATTTAAAAAACATTAGTTCTAAAACAACAAAATATTACTTCAATATATAGAATAAACTAATTATAATTATTTGTGAATAAATACTATATCTATAATATTAAATCAACAGAATAAAAATAAAATAAAATACAAGGAAAACAACATACCTCATTAATAGTGAAATATATTAAACTTAAGTAATTAAAAGGAGACCATTCTATATAGATGGGTAGGTTCAAATATTGAGGGGTGATATATTTACTTATAAAATTGTTATTATAGTACCTATGTGGTATGTTGAAATACAATAAAATTGTTATGATGCGATATGGATAGAATCCTTTTTTATCACCTTATAACCAACTAAAAATATATATATGATTTTAAAAGTTGAATTTAAACTTGTATTATGAATTTGAAAGTATAATTAGATATAATTGTGAACGTAATGAATATGAATGTGAACTTGAATGAATAGACATAAAATTAGACTTCAAAAAACATGATATTGAACATGATATTTTATTAACTAGACTTTAAATAAATATAAAGTTGATCTTAAAACATCATTAATCTCAAATTTGAAAAAACTTGATGAAATCTATTAGGTACTAAGCATTAGTGAACAAAAATTGAACAATAATGAACAAAAGCAACTCAAACCTCAAAAGGCATAAACTTGATATTAAATTAAGTGAATATGAGATTAATATTAAATAAATCCTTACTTTAATATATATCAATTTAGACTTGAATAAATTATTGAAATATTTGTAATATGACCTTATTATGTCAAGGTTGATAGTGAAGTAGTGGGCACAAGTGCTCTTCATATAGCTTAAGTGAAGGTAGTATATAATCCTTTGAGTATATTGTGGTAGATCTAGAGGTATTTTATAAGTAATCCTATTGGTATATTTCTATATTATCCTATGGAAATTCTTCTATATAAACCTATGGGTATATTTCTATGTATGTCTTTCGAAATTCTTCTATATAAGACTATGGGCATCTATATATAAGACTAAGGGAACTTTTATTGTATTCATCCTTGGTGATAGTGGTTAATCCACCTTCATGGATGACCTTGATTAAAGGGTATAATGTGTTTCTATTATATCAAGATTACTTTGAAGAATAAAATGAGGTTTTATATCAATATATTTTTTCAATTCTTTTTACTAAGGAGGTTATAGAAAGTGTAGCTAAAGTATAGCTTCAAATATAACTTTGTTACCAAATAAAAATATTGTATATAAAATATGATGCATTTTCATCAAGAAAATAATTATTTTTTTGTCTAATATCATGGAAAATATTTGATATATGATTATTTAAAACTTTACCTATATGATGATATAGTAATACTCAAGGAACATATAAGTTATATGAAATGGGTTTGGAAGATATAAGGAATTATAAATTTTATAAAACTTAAAGAAGTATCTTGTTTCATTATACATAGTTCTATTAGGACACATACGTACACCAAATAAATAATGGTGGATCCAAATAACACACCTACAACAAAAAATCTATCACCTCCTAAAATCCAAAAGGAATTAAATAAATAAGGTATTATAAAATAAATTCAAAGAACACATTAGGGCTCCACCCTAACACTATTAGTTACTTAGCTATAATATTAATTAGTTAAAATTGATATTATGTGGGTGAGGTTAGCTAACTTGTGGCAACCCTAGTATTAATTGCAAGTGGATAGCCAACTTGTGACTAACCCTAGCATTTGTTACTATATATTTATATTGTGATATGTCATTAGGAAATTATGAATATTATTTTATTGTGAGAATTTCTCTAGAAGGTTACCCCATAAAAGTGGTATAGTGAACATTGCAATTGTTGTTGGAAATATTGAGTTGCCATTGATGTCAAAGGGTGCATGGTATTCAAAGCATAAATATTCTTCAAGGATAAGAATCATACAAGAATGGACAATAGACATGGTGAATAACAAAGCAAGGAAAATATTTTAAGTAAAGGATTATAATATTTAAATATAAATATAAATATTATAAAGAGTTTGAAAATGGCTTGGGTCAGAAAGGTTTAAAGTTGCATGGGACAAATACCTAAAAGAGAGGGACAAAGGTTTGAGAGTTAATACTATAATATTTAAAATATTATAATATAAAGTTTTGAAAAAAGAAAAAAGGAACCAAAGCACTTGGAGGAAATATAAAATTAAAAATTATATATGCATTGACGTTCTTGAGTTTTAAAATAAAAGCATATAAGGAGCAAAAATATTTCATTTGAAATGAGAGGTTTTTTACTAATGTGAAAAATATTCGAATACTCTCCATGTGAAAATCGAAGTAGATAATAAGTAATAGAGGAGAGTTGCTTGGTGGTCGTGAGCGAAAATGATAATATTTTTATTGTGTTACATTTTGAGTTCCATATAGGTGGCTAGTCTAGTTGGTCATCTAGCTGACACTAAGGCACTATAGAGAAAGCAATTGTGGGTTCGATTCACATAGGCACTATTTTTGGTTGGTGGAGATATTGTTTTGTTTATCAATGAGACAAAAAATAAGAAGTTTTGATTTGGTTTTTCGCATTCATTTCTACCCACTAGGGTAGCCTCGCTGGTCACCTAGCCAATACTAGGATGCCACGAAGCAATATATCATGGGGTTGAAACTTGTAGGCACCATTTTGGTTGGTAGAAGGGAAAGCATTTTGGTTTAGAAAGCTATAACGAAGAATGACTTAACTACAATGTGCTATGAGTTTGGTTCTACCCACTAGATTAGAATAGTTGGTAGCCTAGCATGTGCTAGGGCACTGTGTTGGAAGAGGTTAGGAGTTCGATTCTCTTCACATTCACTAGGCTTGTAGATTGAGGTATGGGAAAAAAAATTGTTTAAATTTTTTGTGAAAAGGAGATAGTTTGATGGGTTTGTTGGTTAAAATAAGGGTAAAATTTTTATTTAAATTTATTTTAGAAATGGAGATATAAAGTGTATTGAGGATTATTTGAAATTGTAATTTTTGCATGAGAAAAATAAACATAAGGCATATTGGGTATTATTTTTAAATTGTAATTGTTGCATGTTACAAAAGGAGATATAAGGTGTATTATGGTTTATTTTTGCATTATAGAAAAGAAAATTTAAGGGTTTAGTTATTATTAAAAGTTTTATTTTATGATATTAAAAAGGATATATGAGGTATTATTTTCAAGGTTTATTGTGCACATTTTTGGAAAGGTTTTTATGGACAATTTACTATTTATGCAAGAAATAGAAAATTACTAACAAGAGCTTTGAAGGATCAAAAATAAAATTACTTTTTCAAGACAGGTTTGAGAAGCTCATCATCATTGAGGCAGATTTAGATGTATGGTGATTTAATTTATTTATCAAGGTGGTTTTGGCTGAGAAAAATATTGCATATTGTCATATGGTTGGAGAAATAAGGAATTATTAGATGTTCATTTTTTTTGCTTGGAATTGGGAATAAATGTGCAAAGGATTATAGATTATATTTGTGAGAAAACTTGTGCATTGGTTATGCTTGAAATTGAGAGAAAATATGCAAGGATTATAGATCAGATTTGAGTAGCAAATTTGTGCATTTTTCATGACTGATTTTGAGAGTAGATGAAAAGGATAGATTTGTGCATGGAGATTTTTTTCTAAGTGAATACGGAAATAAAGAATTACCAGGTTAGTAATCAAGTTTCAGAATAGATATACCTTTAAAATGTAATAAATGTGAGATATATGAATCTGGAGAACATATTGAACATTTGTTTAGTGTATATCATTTTCTATATGTTCATGAAGATAAAATAATTCTAGGTAGAATATGTCTGAATTACTCTAGTTGATAAAAGCACATTGAAGAATACATGAAGCACTTGATGACATCATTATATAAGATTTGGGAATAGATGAACATTATTTGTATACAAGGTTTGGAGCAGATATGAGCAATTTTTTATGAGTAGGTTTGAGCAGGATCTATGAGCAAGTTTTAGTAGGATTTATGAGCAGATTTGAATAGGTTTTTATGAGCAAGTTTAAGCAATATCTGTGAGCATATTTGAATAGGTTTTGTGAGCAGATGTAAGAAATTTTAGTAAGTATATTTTAGTAGGTTTTAATGAGTAGGTTTTTTGAGTTGTTTTATGTAGTGTTGAAGATAAAGTTTTAGCTGATTTGAATATAGAGTTTGAGTTGAGTTGAAGATAAAGTTTGAGTAGAGTTGAAGATAGAGTTTGAGTAGAGTTAAGGACAAAACTAAAATAGAGTGGAGTGGTATCCATAGAACTAGAGCAAAGAGGATTGGTATCTCTTGTGGAGTGGTGTCCACAAAACTAGAAAAGAGTGGAGTAGTGCCCATAGAACTTGAGAGGAGATTGGTATCTCCTATGGATTAGTGTCCAAGAATATTGTAATAAGGGATTGGTGTCTCCTGTGGGTTGGAGCCCACAAATTTTTTTGAGAAATTTATAAGAAATATTTCTTCGTGGATGTAGCCCACATTGGGTGAACCATGTTAAATATATGTGTCTCATATGTATGATATTTTGTGCATTGTTTCATTTACTATATTGATATTATTGCTGTTATAATTTGGATTGAAAAATAAAAAGTTTTATCTTATATTGTTCACCCTCCCCTCTCTGTATAATATTATGTTATTCAATTGGTATCAAAGTGGGGTCCTTCATGATATCCCAAAAACTTGAAGGAATATCTTATAAGAACACAAATGGCACATCGGGATGGATTTTCATAAAATAGATCTCCATTGTTTGATGGGGCTAACTATTCTTTCTAGAGTGTGAGGATGAAGACTTATTTTTGGAACATGGATATGATATATGGTAATCCATTGAGAATGGGTTAACACCACCTATAAATCCTCCTACATATACAAATGGTAAGAAACCATATGAAAATAATGCCAAGGAAATGAATGTAATCTTGAGTGGTTTATGTGAATCAAAGTTTGTGAAAGTCATGCAATGCACTTCAACAAAATAAAAATGGGATAAGTTACAGAGAACTTATGAAGGCTATGACAAGGATAGTATGGCAAAAATTCAATCCCACAGGAGGAAGTTTGAAGACTTAAAGATAAAATATGAGGAAGGCGTTTCTAGGTATCTACTTCATGTTGATGAGGTTGTCAACACCATTCATGGACTTGAAGAAGGTATTGATGACTCTAATATTATTAAAAAAATCTTAAGGTCACTTCCCATGAGGTTTGATGCAAAGGTTTTAGTAATTGAGGAAATGAAGGATCTCAAAAATTTGAGCTTAGATCAGCTACATGGAATTCTCACAACCTATGAGATGAGGATAGAGAAAGATCAAACATCAAAAAGAGAGGCAACATTGAAAGCTTCAAATAAGAAAAAATAAATAAAGAACCAAAATAAAGTTATGAATAAAGTAGTGAAGAAGAGGCCAAATTTGTGAGAAGAAATAAGAAGGGTCCAAGGAAACACAAAAATATGCAAATAGTAAAATTATTTAGTTGTGGTAACATTGGTCACTATGCAACTAATTGTCCATAAAATGGGAATAGTAGTAGTGAAGAAGAAAATAAATAAAAGAAAAAGAAAGAAAGAAAAATTTATTATGAAAATAAAAATAGGCATTGTCAAGGTAAGCATGAGAATAAGATCTTTCAAATGCACAAGAAAAGTTTTTATGTTGAAGAAGCAAGCACTGCTTCTAGTTACAGTGATGAAAGTCTCTCTGATAGTTAAAAAGAAGAAATTTTATTTTTGGCCATAGAAGAGAAATACTATGCTCCTATTTTCCAAGACCAAGTGGAAGATAAAGAAGATGCACTTGTTTTTAATGACCAAGACAAATAAAAATAAGATGTCCTTGTTTTTGAAGACCAAGAAGAAGAGAAAGTTTCAAAATATGAAGAGCAAGCCATAATTGATATATAAGATGAAATTGTTGTTGATATTGAAAAGTTGAAAAGGGGAACTTAATATTGAAGGCTCAAATACATGAGGATGATAAAACAAAGGTAAATCTTCTGCAATATCTCACTAACTTAAAAATTAAGGTTGAAGAGGCAAGGAAAGTTGAAGAAGGTTTGGTTGAATAGTTAAATGCAAAAGAGCTAGAATGTGAAATACTCGAACATGAATATGACATTATAAGGAAGAGAATTAAAAATAATAATAATAAGATATATCAATTTAGGATAAGCTCAAAATATTTGGATGATATTATCAAAACATAGAGATCTTCATTTATGAAGATTAGACTTGGCTTTGAGGAAGGTCAAGAAGTACAAAAAGAGAAGTTAAGATTAAATAAATAAAATCATAAAAGAAGGTATTTGAAGAAGAATATAAAACCTGTACTGATGAGTTGAGAAGTGGAAACATCAATGAGAAATAAAACAATGCACCATCAAGTAACAAGGACTAACATAGAAAAAGCAAATAAAGAATCATGCGACCATATCCTCCAAGGTAAGATGAATACTTCTTCCAGGGTTATTGCTTCTCATGTAATAATTTTGGTCATAAAAATATACATTGTAGGGTTCATGGTAAGAATTAATATTGAAGTAAGGGAAAAACGATGCACCTAACAATATTAAACGATATGCATTTATCTCTTGTATTGATTAAGCATTAAAAATATGCATTAAAGTAAGCATGATAAGAAAAATAAGTGCAAGAAATGAAGTTATTATTTATTATTTTATAGATCAAATCATGGTTAGACAAATTTCCTCTTGAGGGCTCTAGATTGATACACTCATTACAAATGGTGCCCAAGGATTAAATCCTTTAAATAACTCGGGTGCACTTTCAACATTCTTCCTCATACCCATGATTAAAGTGGGTAGGCTTATGATTCCACTAATTTGTTCTTTTATATTCTAATACTATGCTCCTTTATCATGTGTTTTTATACCAACACCTACACACAAGGAAACTAGATTCTTCAATAACAAGTACAGATTATGAAGCATGCAAAGCGATATATGCAATAATAGCCTAGAAATGGGAAACATGCAATAAACCATCCAAAACTCATCCAAATTATTCCAAATATTAGATACATGCATAAAATATGATTTTGGATTGATATAGTTTAAAAAAATAGATAAATTACAATGGTATTTGTGATCATTATAGGGTATGTCGATTAAGCCTGCAAAACACAAAACGAGCGATATCTGGTCCTAAACACCTACAAATCATTTTAAATTTTGAAAGCATATACAAAACAATATTTATAATTAATACATATAAAAATATTAACATAATTGGTCATAAATTTTTAGGCATCCCTAGATGAGCCAAATGAACCTACAAAATACCAAAAACATGAAAACTCATGCAATATAGCTCCAAATTGAACGAAATTTGAACAACATATTTCTAATATATCCTATAATAAGCCTATACAAAAATAGTATAAAAAGAGTGCTCCATTCCATTACCATACTTGGTAGGAGCGGTGGTGACTGTCATAATCTGGGGATCATCCTAGGGTGGGATGACCACCAGATCTATTGGTTTTCTGCCACCAATTCCTTTGGGGATTGGTCAAAAACTCACTCAGGGGTGTTTTCATAAAATTTGAGGGTGGAATTTAGTCAATTTATTATGTTTTGTAAATAAATTATACCTCTTGAATCACTCGAGAACCCCCTTTGCTACGTAGATATTTCGAGGGAAAAGGCACAAAAGGTTGAGAGGAAATATTGGAAGCACTTCGTTGCAATGTCACAAAAATTATCTCTGTGAATTGGGTGGAAAATGGATCCACTTTGTATCCCAAGGGGACCTAGGTTCAAATGGGCATGCAAGGCCATGCAAGGTAGGAGGCACCATTTATCCAAAACTTGGCATGCATTGGAGGGGGAAGGAATATCCCTTTTGACCTCTAATTTGTAGTATACCATAAGAATTTTGTGCCCTTAGGTCTGCATGCTTGAATAGGTGGGATAAATGGTAGTTTATGGATGTCATTTGTCATGATTTTGAATTTTTGAGGGTCAAAGACCCTGGCCATCCCACCCAAGGATGGTTGTCTGTGACCATATCTAGGTGGGATGGTCATGACCTGTGACCATCCTAGGGTGGGACGGTCATGCCTACATGGCTAGAACTTCCCAAAAGTGGGATAGAACCTTCCAAAAATTGTTAGGACCACTGTGTAACCTCTGAGGGTTGCCCAAGGGGGCCATATGATGTCAAATTAGTCACTGTTGTTGGTCGCCTAATTGGATTGACATGATTTTAGTGTCTATAATTAAGAATTCACCAAGAGAAATTTTAATTTCAAGGACTACAACATCATATGTTACAATTGCAACAATTTTGGATATACAACTAGATGGTGTAGAATAGTGTTCCCGAAACTTCCAAAGACATGCAAGAAAAAGGATGCTCAAAATGTTCAAAGAGGTATGATCTCCAAAGTTTGGAGAAAGAAAATGAAACAATAAGAGGAGCATAGTAATTTGGGAGTTTCACTTCCATCTAAAAATTGATCATCTCAAGTAAAGTAGGTGGTGAGGGGGCTGTGTTAAGTGTTTTATTTTTATCCCCAAAAGGATCCCTTTGCCATTGATGTCAAAGGGGAAGAGAATTCAGTGAGGGGGAGTAGATTGGGAATCCAGTTGTAGTAAAAGATTTATTTTTAGAATTATCATCAATGACAAATGGGGAGATTGTTGGAAATATTGAGTTATCATTGATGTCAAAGGGTGCATGGTATTCAAGGTAGAAATATTCTTCAAGGATAATAAACTTACAAGAATGGACAATGGACATGGTGAATAACAAAGCAAGGAAAATATTTTAAGTAAAGGATTATAATATTTAAATATCAATTTAAATATTATAAAGAGATTGAAAATGGCTTGGGTTAGAAAGGTTTAAAATTTACTTGGGACAAAAAGAATTATATATTACAAGAGAATAAAAATGGTTTAAAGTTGCATGGGACAAAGACCTAAAAGAGAGGGACAAAGGTTTAAGAGTTAATATTATAACATTTAAAATATTATAACATAAAGTTTTGAAAAAGAAAAAGGCGCCAAAGCACTTAGAGGAAATATAAATTAAAAATTATATGTGTCGATGTTCTTAAGTTTTAAGAGAAAAAACATATATAAGGAGAAAAAACATTTTATTTGAAATGGGATACTTTTACTAATGCGTAAAAATATTCGAATACTATCCATGTGAAAATCGAAACAAATAATAAGTAATAGAGGAGAGTTGCTTGGTGGCTATGAGCAAAAATAATAATATTTTTATTGTGTTGCGTTTTGAGTTTTATCTGGGTGGGTAGTCCAACTAGTCATCTAGCTAATGCTAAGGCACCGTCGAGCAAGAAGTTACAGGGTCGATTCACATAGATATTATTTTTGGTTGGCACATATATTATTTTATTTGGAAATGAGACAATGAAGAAGAAGGTTTTGATTTGTTTTTTTGCATTCAGTTCTACCCTATGGAATAGCCTATATGGTCGCCTAGCCATCACTAGGATTCTATGGAGTAGGAGGTCAAGGGATCAAAACTTGTAGGCACCATTTTGGTTGGTAGAAGGGAAAGAATTTTGGTTTGGAAATCTATAGAAAAGAACAACTTGTCTACAACATGTTGTGATTTTGGTTCTACCCACTACAGTAGAACATATGGTAGCCCAGCCTATGCTAGGGCACTATGTTGGCAGAGGTTAGTAGTTTGATTCTCTTCGCATTCGCTGGGCTTGTTGATTGAGTTATGGGAATTTTTTTTTGTTTAAATTTTATGTGAAAAGGAGATAGTTTGTTGGGTTTGTTGGTTAAAATAAGGGTAAATTTTTTGTTTAAATTTAATTTAGAAAATGAGATATAAGGTGTATTGAGGACTATTTGAAATTGTAATTTTGCATGAGAAAAATAAACATAAGGTGTAGTGGGTATTATATTCAAATTGTAATTGTTACATGTTAGAAAATGAGATATAAGATGTATTATGGTTTATTTTTAATTGTATTTTTGCATGATAGAAAAGGAAAATTAATGGTTTAGTTATTATTAAAATCTTTATTTTGTGATATTAAAAAGGAGATATAAGGTATTATTTTCAAGCTTTATTTTACATATTTTTGGGAAGGTTTTGTGGATGATTTACTATCTGTGCAAGAAATACAAAATTACTAACCGGATATTTGAAGGATCAAAAAAAAAATTACTTTGTCAAGACAGGTTTGAGAAGCTCATCATCATTGAGGTAAATTTAGAGGTATGGTGATTTAATTCCTTTCTCAAGGTGGTTTTGGTTGAGGAAAATATTTTATGTTGTCATATGGTTGGATAAATGAGTAATTATTAGATGTGCATTATTTTTAATTAGATTTGGGAATAAATGTGCAAAGGGTTATAGATCAGATTTGTGAGCGAACTTGTGCATTGGTTATGCTAGAAATTGAGAGAAAATGTACAAGGGTTATAGATCATATTTGAGAAGTAAATTTGTACATAGTTCATGATTGATTTTGAGAGTAGATGAAAAGGATAAATTTGTGCACATTGATTGTTTTTGAAGTGAAGGTAAAAATCAGTAATTACCAGGTTAGTAATCAAGTGCTAGACTAGATCTACCTTTAAAATATAATAAATATGATATATGTGAATGTGAAGAACATATTGAGCATTTGTTTAGTGCATATCATTTTCTATATGTTCATGAAGATAAAAGAATTTTGGGTAGAATATGTTTGAATTGCTCTAGTTGAGGAAAGCACATTCAAGAATAGATAAAGCACTTGATGACATCATTATGCAAGATTTAAGAATATATGAACATTATTTGTATACAAGGTTTGGAGCAGATATGAGCAAATTTTTATGAGCAGGTTTGAGCAGGATCTATGAGCAGATTTGAATAGATTTCTATGGGCAGGTTTGAGCAAAATTTGTGACTAGATTTGAGCAGGTTTTATGATTAGATGTAAGCAAGTTTAGGAAGAATATTTAAGAATATTTTAATGAGCAAGTTATGGATTTGATTTGTGCAATTTTGAAGACAGATTTTAAGTTGAGTTGAAGATAAAGTTTGAGCTAATTTGAATATAGAGTTTGAGCAGAGTTGAAGAAAAAGTTTGAGCAGAGTTGAGGAAAAAAACATAACATAGTGGAGTGGTGTCCATAAAACTAGAGTAGAGGATATTGGTATATCCTATGAAGTGGTGTCCACAAAACCAGAATAGAGTGGAATGGTGTCCACAGAACTTGAGAGGGGAATGGTATGTCCTATGGATTAGTTTCCACCCACAAACATTGTAATAGTGGACTGTTGTCTCGTTTGGGTTGGAGCCCACAAAATTTGTTGAGAAATTTATAAGCAATATTTCTCCATGGATGTAGCCCACATTGCATAAACCATGTTAAATATGTCTCTCATATGTATTATGATTTATGTATTGTTTCATTTACTGCATTGATATTATTGTTGTTATCATTTGGATTAAAAAGTAAAAAATTTAACTTATACTGTTCAACTTCCCCTATCATAATAAGTTTGTGTTTTTCAGTTGTAAGTTTTATTTCTCTAATTTAATGTTATCTATGATTATGATTCTCATTTTACAGTTCATATTATCTAATTTGAGATGTTATATCAATCATATTTACACTTAATATGTTTGTTAGTTCTTTTTTTGCTTTGCTTTTATTATAACTATATTGTAAGTTTTATTAGAACACTTTCTTAGCCTATGATATTCTATAATTGTTTTTGGATAGAACTCTTAGCATTAATATATTTTAATAAAATATTTTATTTTTGCATTACTAGGAAAGTCTACGATAGAATCATGTGTTGGTAGTTTAAAATCATGGAGATATACCATTTTTGGCTAAGCACATGTCCCCCATAATAATGTGTGAAGTTAGGAGACACAAATCCAATACCTAAGCCTTAGATAGACCCACACATTGGTTTGGGCTCCATATACCCTTGAGTATATAAGAGACTCCCTAGGGTTCTTGAGAGCCTCATTAGTAGCCAGTTGGTCATCTATATTTTATAGTACTTTGACAATCATACTTAGAGATATCACTCTCATGAAATAAAAAAAATGGTTATTGTGACTAATGGAATAGTATATCATCCTTATTTGAATCCATATAATACCATTCAAGTGATATTTTTGGAAACTTTCTGATATATCATAGAGCTACAAAAAACTAGTCACTCCCAAATTTGAAGACCACCATTGACCAGCCATTATTCAAGCTCCTTCAAACAGTCTATGGGCATCAGAAAGGATTCTACAGATATTATTTGGTAAAAATATTATATTTACAAGTTTCATAAAAGTTCTAACTATATTTTTCTCACATAGTGTCCAAGACAAAAAATCATCATGGAACCATGCGCTAGACAACAATCACTCAAGCAAGATATTCAAGTACTAGGGAAATAAATAGAGTAGGACCAATAGTCCTAGTACCAAGTAAATATGTTATATATAAAATTATATAGTATGCAACCTCACATGGAATGGATTTTGGATATTGTATAAGTGATGAATCAACTGAGCTCCAAATTATCAAGCATGTATAAAAATATTGGAGTGATATATTATATAAATCAATATAAATTAACACATCCATTATTTATTATAGGTATTTCATCCAGTGGAGGTTCAAGATCAACTCAAGAGAACCCAACCAACAAATCAATTCTAATCCTGAAACTCTCATTTCTTAGATTTTATGGTGGAGATCTAACTTGTTGGATATACAAAGAAAATTAATTTTTTAATCCAAATTGCGTATTTTAATCTAGATTATGCTCAATCCAAAGGGTTTTTTAGAAATGAATTTCAACATGGAACATCCGCATGGAAATAATTTACTAATGATTTATTCCAACGTTTTCAACCAACATATTATGAATATTCCATAGAAACCTTGACAAATTTATGTCAAACAAAGTTACTTAATAGTTATATGGAGGAATTTGATATTTTGGCAGGTTGTACATAAGGATTGAATGGTTCTTTTTTCAAGAGTTATTTTATTGGTGAATTAAGAGAAAATATACAAGCAGAGTTAAAATAATTTAAACAAATCCTTTTTAAGAAATCCATGGGATTAGATATATTAACAAAGAAAAATATTTTACCAACATACATATTTTAAAAATTTAAATAAGTTCAACTATTGTACACAAAAATATCAAGCATAAATATTATAGTGAAATCCTCAAAAATAGAGGATTCATATATTAACCCTACCCAAAATGTAAGAGAGAAAATAAAAAGGCCTTTGATTCATAAAAAAATGTTAAGGGACATAGATGTAAAGAGTAAAATTTTTTTGTTATTGATATGGAAGAACATAATTACTTAATAGAAGTAGAAACTTAGTTATATGAAGAGCTAGAAGAAACACCCCAACAAACTCAAAATATCACAAATGAAGATCCTCTTATTTTATTACATGCTTTGGCTAGAATTAATTCTTCCCAAACCATGAAAGCTATTGCCTATATCAAGCACCAAAATATAGTAGGTTTGATTGACAGTGACAACACCCATAACTTCATCCATAGGAGATTAGAAAACCATGTGTATTGCTATATCCATGATATTAACACTTGTTATATTATGATTACTAATGAAATAATGATGAAATACAAAAGTAGATGTAACAAATTATAGATACCAATGGGTAATTATCATCATAAAACTAATATGTTTATAGTTGATATGAGTGGATGTGATATTGTATTAGGCATTGATTGGTTGCATATATTGGACCCTATAGAAATTAATATCAATGATTTGGTCATTATTTTTACCATTGATGACAAGAAATATACATTTAAAGCCATTAGTGTATGATACCCTAAAATTGTTAGCTCCCATTGAATGGAAAAGTTATTAAAAATAGTGCCTCAGGTGTAGTGGTACAACTCCATTCAATCAACTTATCAAATATTATTGAGGATCAAGGTGTTAACAATCTACAAGATGTATTAGATAAATATCAAGAAGTATTTAAATATCCAAAAGATTTATCTCCACCTAGGGGAGAACATGACCATGTGATCCAACTAATTTTAGAAATCCAGCCATCCAATATCAATTCTTAAAGATATTTGTTCCAATAGAATAATGAAGTAGAGAAATTTTTTAGAGGGTTATTGCAAATAGGATTATTCATTATAGAACTAGCCCATATTCCTCTCTAGTATTTATGATCTTAAAAAAATAAGGGGATATGAGGATGTGTCCTAATTTTTGGCCTCTCAACAAGTTGATAATTAAGGATAAATTCCCTATTTCAATATTGATGATTTAATAGATGAATTATAAGGCTCCAAGTACTTCACAAAATTAGATCTATGTTTGGGTTATCATCATATTATAATACATTTATAAGATATGCCAAAAAAATCCTTCTAAACTCATGAGGATCATTACACTTTCTTAGTCATGCCCTTATGGCTTTATAACGCTCCTTCCACATTTCAAAGATTGATAAATAAGATATTCAAGATTTTTTTAATAATATTAATTTCGGTATTCTTTGATGATATTCTCATCTACAAGAAGATGTTGAAATTACATAAACAACATCTAGAATGAATCCTTCAAACTTTGCAACAAAATTAGATTTACCTAAAATGCTTTAACTATGATTTTGGACTATATCAGGTGGAGTATTTAGAATACATTTTGGGAATAAAAAGAGTGTGGGTAGATCCTAGGAAACTTGATGCTATCCAAAAGTGGTCAGTACCAGAAATAATAACAAATATTAGAGCATTTGTAGGGATGATAGGATATTAAAAGAAATGTGTTATAAATTATGGTTAAATTGATACACCATTGTATGCTTTACTTGAGGAAATAATTATGGTTGTGAAAGCATGAGATTCCGGAAGCTTTTAGAAAGAAAAACTACTTCGATGCATTCAAATCAAAATAACGCTTAAGTCCTAGAATACGAAATGCATTAAACGAAAGAGGCAAATTGATCGAAATCAGTTACAAGAATTTAGAGAGAAGTCACAGCCCTTTTATTAAACTCTTTAACCACGGTTACAAAATTGCCTCCTCCCTTTTTAGGGGCTAGGAGCGTTAAATGGATTTGGTTACAATCTTGATCATTGATCCCTCTTCCGCATGCCCACGTTTGAAATGGGCGGGCCAAAGTGTTGCCGCCGCTTATGCCGATGAATCCTCACTTCTTGTTGCTCCTCCTGCAATCAAAGAAACAAACAAGGCGTTAGTAGCACCTGTGACAAAAAGGAAAGTTCATTCTTTGAAATTGCTAAAAGATGCATATGAACAGTTGTCTAAAACAGTGAATAAAGTAAATCTAAATGACCTAAAAACCTGACAGAGGACAGAAGACATTACCAGAGGGCCACTGCCATTGAAACAGTCGGCCAATCTGCTTTCACTGGAATTCGTCCCTGGCAGGACGAATTTCGACTGCTATTCGTCCCTGGGTGGGACGAATTCTACTGTGTTAGAAAAGCCGAGGTGATACTGCTCCAATGTCGATTCTCGAGACCTCCAAAACACCTGCAAACAGAGGGGTTATGTAATTGGGGCCATTTTGGGACGACCCAGATGGTCGGATTCTCCCAATTTGGCCTCTATCCTCGGGAATTCGATATCGCCACCTGCAAGTTAGTGGGACAACAAAGCGACAAAAGGCATGATAAAATCTGATCAAAATGTTATGGAATTGAAGCTATGAGTTAACTAAATAGAATAACATAAAATGCAACATGAAAAAATAATCTAGAATGCTTTAGAATAAAACTTAGAAAATGCGGGGGTGCCCAAGTGGGCCTCCCACCGTTGGCACTTGATTTCGGCGCCAATCCACTAGGGATGGGCCCAAAACCTCTTAGGATTGGGGTGTCGGCAAATTGGTGGTGTAAGGTGGTCAAATGTTGGATTTGGGTTAGATCCACGCTTCCAAAAGCCACCCAATAACCTCCCTTGCGAAAGAGATTAATGGATGTGAGAAGGTGAATCAAAAAGATGCAAATGGGTGTTCAATTGGACAGCACTTCGTTGCTTGAAATCGCCTCCAATCTGTCCTCTTTTGGGTGGGAAAGTCCACCATTTTATAGACCCATGGGGTCTCTTTGGAGGGGCATGCAGGGATGCCATGTGGCGGCCATGCCTTCCCAAGAGGGAGGAGACTCCTCCCTGACTTGGGCTTCCATGATTGCCCTTGTGACAGTCCACTAACTGCCAACCTACCCACCTACACGCGCATGCATGGCAGGAGGCAATAATTGACTGTCCTTGGCTGCCACTTGGCGGCATTTTTCTTTTTGCCCGTTAAACCTGGAATTCGTCCTGACCAGAGACGATTTCAGAATTCGTCCCTGGGTGAGACGAATCCCAGTTAGTATTCGTCCCTGGGTGAGACGAATACTGGACAAAGTGCCTAAATGTGCCAAATTGCTTCTTGACCTTACAAAATTGCTATGAAAGTGGTTAGGACCACTGTTTGACCTCTGAGGGCTGCCCTGGGGGCTGTGTTTGTCAAAGCGATCAGTGTTTGCAGTCACATAATCGGATTGGTGCTGTTTTGGTGTCTACAGATGCCCCTTTTTGGGATGCGCTGTGCATGGCGCAGCGCCGAGCAAAAATAGATAGCCAAAGCACTAATGATTAGGGTTTCTTGGTAACCTAATCAACTTTTGATGCCCCAAGCATGGAAAGGGCATGCATTCTTGAATCCTTGCTTCTGACGAGCTAAGGAATTTGATTTCAAGTATTAACCTATTTTGGTGAGGTGTGACTTGAGCTTGGACATTGATCAGTCATGATTAGGCAAAGGGCGCAACCTTTTGTCCACAGGGGAACCTTGTGTTCATGATTCACGAATGCCAAGTGTTTGATCAATTTGATTGTTATTGCTTGTTTACTTGCCCCAAGCAGGAGCGTAATTGTCTTTGTCAATGATTCTTTGAATGCATGTCATTTTCCTTAATTGGGTGTGTGCTTGTTGATTGGTGACTAAGTGTGACTACCCCCTCAAGCGACGAATCGATGAGGGAATGACCTTCGTGAGAAAAGCGACGAGTCGCTTGACCCAAGATGACTTGTGCAAGGGTGCCTTTAGATGGTTTATCGTTAAGCATGTGCAATTTTTCCAACATTTGGACCTATTTTTGGTGGGTGTTAACCCTTTTGGTGATGCCATAATGGGGTGAAATTGTCAAAAATCCGTCTTCCCATGGAGCGGTCCGGCTATGGTAGCCTTCTTAGGGAGTAGGAGAGTGACAATTTGAGCCCCGACATCGATTTTCTATGCCAAGAGGTTAAGTGCAAGAGCACTTGTGTCCGCAAATGCTTATTGCTTGTTTTTGTGTTGCATTTTTGTTGTTGTTTTGTTGTTTTGATTTTGTTGTTGTTTTTTAGAGTGGGCTTTGACCCATTTGTGATGCCATTTGGGGGTGAAATTGTGACAAATCCGTCTTCCCGTGGAGTGGTCCAGCTATGGTAGCCTTCTTAGGGAGTAGGATAGTGACAATGTAAACCCGACATCAATTTTTCTATGCCAAGAGGTTAAGTGCAAGAGCACTTGTGTCGGGCAATGTTTATTGCTTTTTGTTTGTGTTGCATTTTTTTGTTGTTTTGTTGTTTTGATTTTCTTTGATCTTATGCATGATGGTTGATGAATATGGATGTATGCATGTTGATTTATTTTGATGGATGCATATGCTATGATGAATGCAAATGTTTTTGATTTATATGTGATATGCAGAGATGAAATGGATGAATGGAATTTGTGATGTTTGGCTATGGCACCATAGACTGTTTAGAACTCTGTTATTTTGTTTTTAGGCGATTGTTGTGATGCATGACTTTGTATGTATACACGTGGTTTTTCTTTGTATTTTTTGATGGTATTGTAAGGATGAAAAGTAGCGCAGTTGGTTTAGAAATGTAGCTAAGGTTTTCTGAGACTCAGACGGTTTTAACTCACTAGCCATGACTGTACTTTATCTTACAAGACTTTTGAACAAGGTATGAATCGGACTTGTTTTTGACCAAGCTATTTCACATCCCTGTGTGTGCAATTGAGTTCATTTATGTGGTATTTGTCAGGATACCGCCAGTGCCAGATGGGCTTTCAACCGAACCTGTACTGAGGATCACCTAATTAGCTCCACTAACTCCTTTGTTGTATTTAGTTAGATTAATCTGTGGTGTTATCCAGGATACCATAAGCTAGCTCATCCTTATGCAAACATTGGTCTACACATATGCAAAGCGAATGTGACAGACATATCGTCATGCGGGTAGGATACCACCATTGCCAGATAGGCTATCAACCAAACCTGTAATGAGGATCACCTAGATGGTTTTCGAATGCTGAGAATTCCAGGGATTCAAGTTCAGGATATTTGTTGGCTGAATGATTTAGAAAGTTGCTCGTCTATATAGTGATGAAAATCACTTTATTTTCTATTAATTCTTTTTGAGCAAGGATTTTGAATAGTGGTGATAACCACTGTTATTTGATTTTGTATTTTGAGTATTGTGAGTTTGGGCTTGTGAGTGGCCTTGATCCTTGTGGCCTTGGGGATGACTACCCATCCTTTGCAGGGACGTGTAGTACGAATCCTTACGACGTTGGGAACCAAGGGGGTGATGGAGATTATGGAGTAAGGGCATTGATCTGTTAGGCCTTGGGGATGACTACCCATCCTGGTTAGGGGCGGATAGTACGAATCCTTACAACTTGGAGACCAAAGGTGAATGGAAAGTGTTAGGATGATGATTTGTTGGAATTTTGTTTGTGAATGGTGTTGATCCTTTTAGGTCTTGGGGATGACTACCCATCCTTGGCAGGGACGTGTAGTACAAATCCTTACAACTTTGGGAACCAACTATGATTGGGATTTGGTAGTGGTGAAAACCACTTGTATATGGAGGTGAATGGATAGGAAAGAGCTTGTCCTTTTGTCAATTCTCAGCATTCTAGAACCATTCGCACGGGGGGATGAGCAAGATAACCGTTTCGCTTATGGTGACCTGGATTACTATGCGAGGTTTCATCTTTCGTTCACACAACTTGGGAATTTTTATGTGTTTTAATTTGTGTTGGGATGTTACGTAACAAGGTGTATTTCAAGTGTAACTCTACCTTCGTAAAATCTGTTTGACTTGATACATTACATGGCTAAAGAGCAAAATGATGACTGAATCACGAAAACTCTTGATACATTAAAAGACCACTGACTCTAGTGTGGTAAAAGGCAATGCATGGTGTTTTTGTTGTTTTTGTAAAATGGAACAGTGTGGAACAAGATGGACTAGCAGAGCAATTACAGCCTATGGTGCCTTTGACCCGTACGACCACAAATATGCAATGTATGGATGCAATGCTTGATGCAGCTATGTATTTTTGTATTTTTGATGGATTGATTTTTGTGAATATGAAGATGAAGTGCGAGAAGAGCTCTCTATTGATGAATTTGAGTATGCCTAGAAATGAGATGCAAATTTTTGTTGTTTTTGATGATTTTTGTTGTTTTTGAATTTTCTTGATTTTTGACCAAGCGATTATGGAAATCCTTGGAGCATTTTGGGATTGACCAAGCGATTTTAAGAATCCTTGGAGCATTTTGGGATTGACCAAGCGATTTAGAGATCCTTGGAGCATTTTGGGATTGACCAAGTGATTGGATAATCCTTGGAGCTTTTTGGGTGACCAAGCGATTATGATAATCCTTGGAGCTTTTGGGTGACCAAGTGATTGTGATAATCCTTGGAGCTTTTGGGATTGACCAAGTGATTGTGATAATCCTTGGAGCTTTTGGGTTGACCAAGTGATTGTGATAATCCTTGGAGCTTTTGGGGTGACCAAGTGATTGCGATAATCCTTGGAGCTTTTGGGATGACCAAGCGATTGCGATAATCCTTGGAGCTTTTGGGGTGACCAAGTGATTGCGATAATCCTTGGAGCTTTGGGTGACCAAGTGATTGTGATAATCCTTGGAGCTTTTGGGGTGACCAAGTGATTACGATAATCCTTGGAGCTTTGGGGTGACCAAGTGATTGCGATAATCCTTGGAGCTTTTGGGTGACCAAGCGATTGCGATAATCCTTGGAGCTTTTGGGGTGACCAAGCGATCTTCATGGGATAGAGGTACCCCTAGCTTGATGGTCTTTGCACTCTGGATCTGGCTCTATAGGGATTGGCATGAATGGATCAGCCCTATGCACAGAGATGAGGGCAGGATCTGCCCTCGGCATTGATATTGCTATGGGATCTCTGGGTGAAAGTTGATCTCTGTATGCCCAAAGTGGCGGATGTAACGCTTGGTCCCACTGCGGTGGGTTAACGTGCCACTCATGCCCTAGTATTATGTTTATCTGTTGACATGCTTCATCGATATTTATGGGATGTCGATGCTGTCGCATGTGATTGTTGTGGGCTATCTCTGTTTTATCCTCACCTTCGACCAGTGAGTACAGCTCATCATAATCTAGAGATTCTGAGACATGGAGGACTGCATCATCAGGTAGCCCTACGGTTAAAGGTTGATCCTCTTCGAAAGGAGCCTCATGTAAGTTGGGCCTTGGGAGCTCCAAAATCTTGGTCTCTACCGACTCTAAGTGCTCTAGCTCTTTGCATGTATCGGGAGATTTGAGCTCCTCCTCTTTGGTTGGTTCTTGTTGAGGAACTTGGGGCCTATGGAGGGGTGGCCAGATAGCACCCCCATGCCTTGGTAGGGCTTTTCATCCCGCTCTTCTTCTCGCTCTGATTCCTTAGAGGCTTCTTGATGAATTTCTAAGGGTGGCCCATAAACCTGAGTGGGTTCCTGAGGAAGGCACCCATCATTGGTTATAGGAGTGGCCTCCCGCTCATGTCTAGGAGGCGTTGGGGGTAGCGTTTGATGAGGTCGCGATGACTTGTCTCGCACCCATGGGTTGTGCCCCTCATAATGTTTTGTCTTATGCGTGTGAGGGGTTGGAGTCTTCTCCTGCATAGTGTGTTGGAACAACTCATCCTTCTGGTGTAGAAGGTGCTCTTTATTTAGAAGATACCATTGCTCTAACTATTGTCGTTCTAGCTCAAGTTGCGTGAGTTGCATCCGATGTGCGAAATGCTTGATAGATTCTAAGATAGTTGGTCCTACCGCCTCATGTCTAGAAGGCCTAGATGCCTCTCCTAGATATCTATCTCGGTCATAGTGATCCAAGATCTCTATAGGCCGCCTCCCTCTGTTGGAGGTAGTGGCATTCCCTCGAGGCTTTGGCCTCAGTAGGTGATCCTGATAGCTAGCATTTGCGGAGGCGTCTTGCTCCTATGATGTATATTGTTCTTGAGGAAGGTAAGGGTTTTCCTCATGCTCTCTTTCATAAGTGAAAATGGGATGGGTGGAGTTGGCTCGCCCCCTGAGGAGCCTTGTGCTCTGGATTTGTCTTTGTAGTCTTGACAACTAGAGGGGGTGAAGGAGGGATAGTGTAATCATGTGGTTCCTCCCGTCGAACCCTATGTTGACCTAGCACTTCATCGCGCGGTGACCACTCATAGCGAGCATCTAAGGGAGCTCTCCTATGGATGTACCCCTCATGGAAGGGTGTGTGTTGGGTGCTATGCTGAACAGGAGTGCTCCTAGAAGGGGTGCCCCTATAGTCCTTATCCGTTAAGGTGTGGAGGGGTCTGCCTTGTGTGTCAGGCCGCCAAGGTGGTATGACCAAATCCTTGGGGCTATATCGGAGGTGACTTGTGCCTCCTTGGATATTCCCCATAGCATCCGCCCGTGATTGGGCTTGGCTACGGGTGAGCACCATGATGATGTCTCTCTAAAAACCCTAAAATTGAAAATGAGTCAGATGGGGCCCAAAATTGGTGTGCGCATCCCTCTTACCATAGATAAGACAAAAATGAAGTTTCAAGTCCTAAATCTAAATACATTAGGAGATATTGACCTCCGAACAGCTCAAAAAGCGTAAAAAATTAGGTTATCAATTTTAAAACCTAATTTCGGGGCACTAGATGATGGAATTTGGTCCCTATAAAATTTCATGTCAATCGGAGCTACGGTTGAGAAGTTATGGCCTCGACAAGATGCACTAAAATTTAGGGAAAAATATAAGATTTCCCATATTTTGTTGGATGCTCCTGCATCACTTATGGGCACCTTTGGGGTGCTCTTGGGTTGACCAAAGGGTTCATGGACACCTTTGGGGCCTTTTGGGGATGACCAAGCGATTGCGGGAATCCTTGGAGCTTTTGGAGCGAGTGACAAAATGCATAGATTTTTATCTTTTGTTTATGATGATTTTTTTTTTTGTTACACTAAGCAGAAATGAACACACACATACACAAACGGTGATTATCTCTTTTAAAGATTAATAGTGTGTCCTAAACTGGTTTAGTGCATTTTGATGTTTTGTTTTGTTTTTGCAAGTTTTGAAGAACGTTTAAATGCATAATGTTGGCTCATATGACTCCCATAAATGGTCGCCCCTTCAATATACCATTGCCGGACCGATATACCAACCTCTCTATATACCCGCCCTTACGAGAGGGAAACTATAGGTACGTGAGAGCAGATGGTACGTGGAACATAGGCGGTACGGAAGGGGGATTGTCCTGTTAATGACACCTACCATAGAAGACTTATCCTCGCGCGCATGGGAATCACCCCAGCGACACTCGGTCAGCTTTCATCAGGATTTATGCCTAACAACAGTGACAATCGGGGAAATGGATGCAAAGCTAAGCCAAGGTGGTGATGAACCCACCGTTGGTCTTGCTCAAGGGCTGGGGTCTTACGACCAGCTCCTTGGTTTAATTTACCACGTGATGTGTGTGGGATTCATTTTATTTAGAGAAAATGAAACAAGCATGAATGACTTTCCCTAAGCAAGCAGGATAAACTAAAAATAACCAAAGAAACAGAAACAGAAACAAAAAATTTAACAGAGATTATAAAAATCCCTACCTCTTCTCTGCCTGGACCGGCTGCTTCTGACCTTCTGCTCTAAAAATTTACAGGCAAGAATTCGTCCCTCTGTGAGACGAATTACAGAACAGAATTCGTCCCTGCCAGAGATGAATTTAAATTCGTCTCAGGGTCAGACGAATTACAGTAAGGTATTCATCACAGTCAGAGACGAATAACAGTCTGCTTTAAAAACTTGTACCTGTCAAGCACAAAACACAAAAGGATCAGTTATTTGATCTAAAAACCAGGGGACAGGGTCCCACCGTGATCGCCACTGAAAGCATGAGATTTCGGAAGCTTTTAGAAAGAAAAACTACTTCGATGCATTCAAATCAAAATAACGCTTAAGTCCTAGAATATGAAATGCATTAAACGAAAGAGGCAAATTGATCGAAATCAGTTACAAGAATTTAGAGAGAAGTCACAGCCCTTTTATTAAACTCTTTAACCACGGTTACAAAATTGCCTCCTCCCTTTTTAGGGGCTAGGAGCGTTAAATGGATTTGGTTACAATCTTGATCATTGATCCCTCTTCCGCATGCCCACGTTTGAAATGGGCGGGCCAAAGTGTTGCCGCCGCTTATGCCGATGAATCCTCACTTCTTGTTGCTCCTCCTGCAATCAAAGAAACAAACAAGGCGTTAGTAGCACTTGTGACAAAAAGGAAAGTTCATTCTTTGAAATTGCTAAAAGATGCATATGAACAGTTGTCTAAAACAGTGAATAAAGTGAATCTAAATGACCTAAAAACCTGACAGAGGACAGAAGACATTACCAGAGGGCCACTGCCATTGAAACAGTCGGCCAATCTGCTTTCAACTGGAATTCGTCCCTGGGCAGGACGAATTTCGACTGCTATTCGTCCCCGGGTGGGACGAATTCTACTGTGTTAGAAAAGCCGAAGTGATACTGCTCCAATGTCGACTCTCGAGACCTCCAAAACACCTGCAAATAGAGGGGTTATGTAATTGGGGCCATTTTGGGATGACCCAGATGGTCGGATTCTCCCAATTTGGCCTCTATCCTCGAGAATTCGATATCGCCACCTGCAAGTTAGTGGGACAACAAAGCGACAAAAGGCATGATAAAATCTGATCAAAATGTTATGGAATTGAAGCTATGAGTTAACTAAATAGAATAACATAAAATGCAACATGAACAAATAATCTAGAATGCTTTAGAATAAAACTTAGAAAATGCGGGGGTGCCCAAGTGGGCCTCCCACCGTTGGCACTTGATTTCGGCGCCAATCCACTAGGGATGGGCCCAAAACCTCTTAGGATTGGGGTGTCGGCAAATTGGTGGTGTAAGGTGGTCAAATGTTGGATTTGGGTTGGATCCACGCTTCCAAAAGCCACCCAATAACCTCCCTTGCGAAAGAGATTAATGGATGTGAGAAGGTGAATCAAAAAGATGCAAATGGGTGTTCAATTGGACAGCACTTCGTTGCTTGAAATCGCCTCCAATCTGTCCTCTTTTGGGTGGGAAAGTCCACCATTTTATAGACCCATGGGGTCTCTTTGGAGGGGCATGCAGGGATGCCATGTGGCGGCCATGCCTTCCCAAGAGGGAGGAGACTCCTCCCTGACTTGGGCTTCCATGATCGCCCTTGTGACAGTCCACTAACCGCCAACCTACCCACCTACACGCGCATGCATGGCAGGAGGCAATAATTGACTGTCCTTGGCTGCCACTTGGCGGCATTTTTCTTTTTGCCCGTTAAACCTGGAATTCGTCCCGACCAGAGACGATTTCAGAATTCGTCCCCGGGTGAGACGAATCCCAGTTAGTATTCGTCCCTGGGTGAGACGAATACTGGACAAAGTGCCTAAATGTGCCAAATTGCTTCTTGACCTTACAAAATTGCTATGAAAGTGGTTAGGACCACTGTTTGACCTCTGAGGGCTGCCCCTGGGGGCTGTGTTTGTCAAAGCGATCAGTGTTTGCAGTCACATAATCGGATTGGTGCTGTTTTGGTGTCTACAGGTTTGCATGATATCATTGATGAGGCTTTCTTGGCCTTAAAATAAGCAATGTGCACTACACCAGTCATAGCTATGGCAAACTTTTTGAAAACCTTTTTCATTGAATGTGATGCATTAGGTAGAGACAATAAGGAAAAACTCCAGCATTCAGTAACAAGGCTTTTTGTTAGAAATAAATTAGGTAAGTTAGCTAAGAAAATGTTGTAAAATTTTCATGTAGTATAGACTTGGAGATTGTATTTAATGGTATAGATATTTTATTTTTAAAAATAACTACCATAGTCTAAAATATTGTTTGAATAAAAGAGTAGCATCACCATAGCAACAAAAATGGAAAAAATAAATGATAGGCTATGATTACGAGATTATTTAGAAAAACGATAAAGATAATATGGTTGTTGATGCATTATCATGATAGCATGGTGGAGAAGAATTTTTGTTTTTTATCTCTCCACCATGTTCGTATTGGTTATAGGGGTTAAATAATACTAGAAAATTGACCGTAAATTATAGCAACTCATATTTCAATTACAACAAGATCCAATAGCCGAAGCTAACTATCAATGGAAGAATGGGGTTCTCAGGTATAGAGGAAGTGTTCTCTTAGGATGGTAATAAAAATTCATCCAAATCATCCTAGATAAGTTACATGATTCACCATTAGCATGATTATTAGTATTTCTCAAGACATGAATAAATCAAACGTTATTTCTATTGGTTGGGTATGAAGGATGATATTTGTCACTGTCTATATGAGTGTGATATCTACCAACATCGCAAAGGAGAAACTATTCCATCACCTAGTATCTTGTTAACTCTACAAATTTCTAATTAAGTTTGGGAGGACATCTCTATGGATTTTGTGGAGGGATTGCCTAAATGAGTAGGCAAATATTTTGTTATGGTGGTGGTAGATATATTATCTAAGTATATCCATTTATGTGGTTTACATCATCCATTTCACACATCCATTATGGCAAATATTTTTATAAAAATTATTTTTAAATTACATAGAATGCATAACTCCATTGTCAATGATTTTTAGTAAGAATTATATAGGCTACAAGGTATGTGTTTGAAGATGAGTATTATATATTACCCTCAAACTGATAAGTAAAATAAAGTGGTGAATAAATGATTAGAAGCACATATTCATTATTTTACCTCAAAAAGATAAAATCAATGGGTCCATTGGTTCCTTTGTCCAAGTGGTGGTATAATTCCATCTATCATACTACAACAAAGATTACCCTATATGAAGTACTTTATGGAAAAATTCTCCTTATAGTGACTTGATGGAGGGGGCCGAATTTCAAACTTCCAATATTCTATTTTTATTTAAAAAAAAAAAAAATTACAACACTAGCCCAAAAGCGTAGTTTTCTTATCTTGATGCAAGCTGCCTCATGTTCGGTGATCTGCTTGCACTCCCAGGAATAATACAATATCCTAATCCCAAAACTTGGCTCCTCCTCCTCTTATGACTATAACTTTCACCTCATTTTATCCTAACCTACAACTGCCACTGGGTCAACCATCGAAAACATACATTCATGAGCCATCGAAACATCTCTGACCTCTGAGCACAACAGTCGAGTGGCCACCATGCTCAACAAACTTATCAAGAAAGAAATCCTGCATTGATGAGGCATTTGACCACCTTGAGAAGCACCGTTTGGGAATGCATGCCTTTTTAGGTCGTGAACCTGCAGTATGTCACGATATCGTACCATTTTTCTTCCTTGCAACATTTCTTTCCTTTGGGTCGCGCTGTCGCGACATGTCGTGATATCGTGACATTTTCTTTCTTGGCAGCCTTCCCCTCATTTAGGTCGCAATGTCGTGACATATCGCGATATCACGACATCTTTCTTTCTTGATGTCTTCCTCTTCTCTGGGTCACGAATCGTGACATGTCATGATATCATGATAGTTTCTCTTTCGGCTCTTCTTTCTTTCTTTTGGTCATGATATCATGACATGTCGCGACATCGCGACATCTTGCTCTCTACTTTCTTCTTGCCTGTACGGGTCACGAAATCACAACATGTCACGATATCATGACAATTTTGCCTTCTGTTCTTGCTCTCTGCTTCGGGTCACGAAATCATGACAGTTTCCTTCCTTGCCTCCTTTCTGCTTCTTTGGTCATGATTTTTCGATATGTCATGAAATCACGACATTTTATCCTCCATCCCTTCCAATTTTCTTTCAGTCACAAAATTGCGACATGTCGTGACATCACGACATCTTGCTCTCTACTTTCTTCTTGCCTGTACGGGTCGTGAAATCATGACATGTCACGATATCATGACAGTTTTGCCTTCTATTCTTGCTCTCTTCTTTGGGTCGCGAAATCGCGACATGTCACGACATCACGACAGTTTCCTTTTTCTTTGGTCACAATTTTGTGACATGTCACGAAATCGTGACATTTTCTTCGCACGCCCTCTCTCTCCTGATTTGGTCACGATTTCATGACATGTCACGAAATCGCGACAATTTTTGTGGATGCCTTCTTTCTCCTGCTTTGGTCGCGATTTCGTGACATGTCATGAAATTGTGACATTTTTCACTCTTGCACCTTGTAGAGAGCAAGAACAGAAGGCAAAACTATTGCAATATCGTGACATGTATGATTTCATGACCCGTATAGGCAAGAAGAAAGCAGAGAGCAAGATGTCGTGATGTTGCGACATGTCACAATTTCATGACCGAAAGAAAATAGGAAGGGACGGAGGAGAAAATGTTGTGATTTCATGACATGTCGCAAAATCACGACCAAAGAAGCAGAAAGGAGGCAAGGAAGGAAACTGTCGTGATATCGCAATAGTTTCCTTCCTTGCCTCCTTTCTGCTTCTTTGGTCGTGATTTTGCGACATGTCGTGAAATCACAACATTTTCTTCACAAGCCCTATCTATCCTGATTTGGTCATGATTTCACGACATGTCATGAAATTGTGACAATTTTTACGGATGCCTTCTTTCTCCTGCTTCGGTCGCGATTTCACGACATGTCACGAAATTGCAACATTTTTCACTCCTGCGCCTTGCTTCGTCCTTTTATCGTGATAATGCGACATGTCACAATATCATGACACTTTTTCTCCCTTGCGCCTTCTTTCGTCTTTTGGTCACGATTTCGCGACATGTCACGAAATCGTGACATTTTTGCTCCGTGCCTTCTCTCTCCTTCATGAGTCGTGATAATGCGACATGTCGCGATATCGTGACACTTTTTCTATCGTGATATCATGACACTTTTTCCTTCATGCCTTCTCTCTCCTTCCTAAGTTGCGATAATGCGACATGTCATGATATCACAACACTTTTTCTGTCATGATATCGTGACACTTTTTCCTCTCTGCCTTCTCTCTCCTTCCTGAGTCATGATAATGCGACATGTCGCAATATCGTGACACTTTTTCTATCGTGATATTGCGACACTTTTTCCTCCGTGCCTTCTCTCTCCTTCCTGAGTCATGATAATGCGACATGTTGCGATATCACGACACTTTTTCTGTTGCAATATCGTGACACCTTTTATCCTTGCGGCATTTTTTTGTTTTCCCTGGGATGCTCCTGCATCAGACAACTGGGGTGGATTGAGAAGTGACCTTCACTTCTATACTGTTCTTTCACCTTATCACAACTTGCAAAATCTTCAACCTCTTCCACCCCATTCTCATTGTTGTCAGCAACCTCTTTTCATCAATCCCCTTCGACAAATAGATTCTAGCACTGCTACGTACATTTTCCTTTGCCTCCTTCAAGTGCTTCAGCTTATGGCGCACTCCATTATTCATCACTGAATAGGTGGTGGCACGACCATCATGCACTGCACACCGATCAAACTGCCATGGCCTTCCCAATAGCAAATGGCAAGCATCCATAGGTAGGATGTCACACAGGACCTCATCACAGTAATTCCCAATATTAAATTTCACCGAGCATTGCTCACTGACCAAAGTCCTATGGTCCTTCTGTAACCACGCTATCCGGTATGGATGTGGGTGTCTCCTCTTCTTTAACCGTAACTTAGTAACCATTTCTTTAGATACCAAGTTATCAGTACTACCATTATCTATAATAACATTGCAGACCTTACCCGAACTTCTGCACCTTGTGCGGAATAGGCTTCTCCTCTGGTCTGATTTCTTCTCTTCATTCAACAAGGTTCTCCTTGTGAACATCACTTCTCCTCTCTCTACCTCCTTAGAATGTTTTGATTCAGCTCTTTCATCTGCTACAACAGCTCTGGCAGGACCCTCAGGTCTCTTATTCATCCTTTCTCGATGTTGTGGACACTCGTATGACCGATGTCCTTCTTCCCCACAAAGGAAACAAGTTCCATGAAATCCTCCTCTTCCATATCTACCTCTTCCTCTTTGGTAGCCATTGTTCTGATTATGGGATCTGTAATCATTATCTCCCTTCTGATCCTGGCTGCTGCTAGCCTCTTCTTTCTTCTCATCTCTTCCTCCATCTATTCTTTCTCCACTGGTCCTTCCACCAGTTCTTCCACCATGACCTCTTCCTCTTTGCTTACCCTCAAACCTTCTGTTCAGCTTCTCTTCAACCTTCAGAGAAAACTGGTAAGCATCTTCAATGGTGCTAATCCTAACCAGACTCAACTCTTCTTGAATACTGGTTCTCAACCCATTGATGTAATGGGCTACCTTTTCCTTGTTAGCCTCTGAATGGCCAGTTCGGATGGAGATCTTATAGAACTCCTCTGTGTATTCCTTGACATTTTTGCTTGACTGTCTCAAACTCTACATTTTCCTTAGCAGATCCAACTCATAGTCACCTGGGATGAACTGCCTCTTCAACTTCTCTACCATTCTGTCCCATCTAGTGATTCTCTCCTTTCCTCTCCTATTTCTTTCTAGTTGTACTCCCTTCCACCATATGCTGGCATGACCCTTTAGCTTGGTCTTAGCAAACCTGACCCTATCAGGATCTTCAACCTCTTCATACTCAAAGTATTCCTCCAGGTCATTGATCCAGTCGATCAACTCCTCTGGATCAAGACTTCCAGAATACGTAGAAACCTCCATCTTTGGTCTCTTTCCAATCTGAGAGATGGCTCTATATAACCTGGCTTGTGCAGGATCTACAGCCTCTTCTTCTTCCTCAAACTGGTCCTCTTCATCAACTTCATATTCACTTCCTTCTTATCTTCTGGGTTCAATCCCTCTATGTAGCTCCTCTTGTAGGGCCTGAACTTGCCTCTACAAAGCTCTGAAATCTTCCTCTGGCATCATATTTCTCCCACCACCATGGTTTCTTCATGGAGGCATTCTGCTTGTTTCTCTTACAAGCTCTTCCACAGATCCTGGTGTAAACTGCCTCACATTCGGTGATCTGTTTACACACTCAAGAACTCCCGCTCTGATACCACTTGATGGAGGGGGCCGAATTTCAAACTTCCAATCTTCTATTTTTCTTAAAAAAAAAAAAAGTTTACAACACTAGCCCGCAGGCGTAGTTTACTGATCAACATTAGCCCGTAGGCGTAGTTTACTTATCTTGATGCAAGCTGCCTCACGTTCGGTGATCTGCTTGCGCTCCCAGGAAGAATACAATCTCCCAATCCCAAAACTTGGCTCCTCCTCCCCTTGTGACTGTAACCTTCACCTCTTTTTATCCTAACCTGCAACTGCCATCGGGTCAACTACCGAAAACATGCATTCATGAGCCATATGAACATCTCTAACCTCTGGGCACAGCAGTTGAGTGGCCGCCATGCTCAGAAAACTTATCGGGAAAGAAATCCTGCATTGATGAGGCATTTGACCGCCTCGAGAAGCACCATTTGGGAATGCATGCCTTTTTGGGTCGTGAACCTATAGTATGTCATGATATCATGTCATTTTTCTTCCTTGCAACATTTCTTTCCTTAGGTTCGTGTTGTCGTGACATGTCGTGATATCGCGACATTTTCTTTCCTAGCAACCTTCCCCTCCTTCAGGTCGTTATGTCACGACATGTCGTGATATCACGAAATTTTTCTTTCTCGCTGTCTTCCTCTTTTGCAGGTCACGATATCGCGACATGTTGTGATATCGTGATAGTTTCTCTTTTGGCTCTTCTTTCTTTCTTTTGGTCACGAAATCGTGACATGTCATGACATTGCGACATCTTGCTCTCTACTTTATTCTTGCCTGTATGGGTCACAAAATCATGACATGTCACAATATCACGATAGTTTTGCCTTCTGTTCTTGCTCTCTACTTCTGGTCATGAAATTGTGATAGTTTCCTTCCTTGCCTCCTTTATGCTTCTTTGGTCACGATTTCACGACATGTCACGAAATCACGACATTTTCTCCTTCGTCCCTTCCTATTTTCTTTCGGTTGTGATTTCGCGACATGTCACAAAATCGTGACATTTTCTTCAGATGCCCTCTCTCTCCTGATTTGGTTGCGATTTCATGACATGTCGCGAAATCATGACAATTTCCACGAACGCCTTCTTTCTCCTACTTCGGTCACGATTTCGTGACATGTCGCAAAATCGTGACATTTTTCACTCTTGTGCCTTGCTTCGTCATTTTGTCGCGATAATGCGACATGTCGCGATATCGCGACACTTTTGATCCCTTGAGCCTTCTTTCGTCTTCTAGTCACGATTTTATGACATGTCACAAAATCATGACATTTTTGCTCCGCGCATTCTCTCTCCTTCCTGAGTCACGATAATGCGACATGTCGCGATATCATGACACTTTTTCTGTCGTGATATCGTGACACTTTTTCCTCCGTGCCTTCTCTCTTCTTCTTGAGTCGCGATAATGTGACATGTCGCGATATCGCGACACTTTTTCTGTCACGATATCGTGACACTTTTTCCTCTGTGCCTTCTCTCTCCTTCCTGAGTTGTGATAATACGACATGTCACGATATCGTGACACTTTTTTTGTCGTGATATCGTAACACTTTTTCCTCCGTGCCTTCTCTCTCCTTCCTGAGTCGTGATAATGTGACATGTCGCGATATCATGACACTTTTTCTGTTGCGATATCACAACACCTTTTCTCCTTGTGGCATTTTTTTTTCCCTAGGATGCTCCTGCATCATGACTTCATATTTACCAAGAACCTCCAAAGTTTTAGAAGTCAAGAAGGCCCTTCTAAATAGGGAATATATTGTGAAGACACTTAAAGATAATCTAGTCAAATCATAGAATCAAATTAAATAACAAGCTTATGAATATCATATACAACATACTTTTGATATGGGTGAAATTATATTTTTAAACTATAGCCATATAAACAATAAGCAATCATAGATAAGGGCAATAAAAAATTGACACCCAAATACTATGACCCATAAAAAATTAAAGAAAATGGATCAAGTTGATTATTAGTTTCATTTACCACTAACAACTTGACTAGCGATGATGTCATAGATACCAACATACTACTAGGAATTGAGGAATTTCTGTAAGAAATAAATATAACAAGTATCTTCCTTCCAAGTGAAAATTTTATATTCAGATAATATGAGAAATAAAGATATTATATTTGAATTTCTTAGCATCCATCTTAATAATATTAATTATTTAAGACTAGAGTTCATGAAATATTCATAAAATTAGTCTAGTTCATGAGCATAAACCAATTCTAATGAAATATATGAAGACTTGATGACAAGAGAACATTAACCAAATAAAGGTATCAACTTCAAGGTTATAATGATTATAAATATTTAAATATAGTTCTATCTCTAAATTCAGTTATAAGATAAAAATTCAAAAAAAAAGTAACTCCAAACATTTTAAAGATTATTTATCCTTGACAAGATAAAATCTAAGCAATTTAATAGGCTTAACTAGAGAAATTTGGACTTTGGGTAGGAGGTCAAAGGTTTACATCCAATGAGATGTAGAATTATGCATTATATTTTAGTTTGATTGAATAAATACATATTCACCTCTATGAGAGTCATCTCATATGATTGTGTGGACATTAAAAATTACTTTACTAATATGGATGAAGCTAAATCATTAAGGATTATGTGATATTCTCTAGCCAAGTGAGCATAATAAGAAAAAAACATTCAATCATAAAAAAATAGTGTAAAAATACATGCTTAATAAAACTTGAAATTAAAGATAAAATAAATTTTAAGATCAATGAAGCCATAGTCATATAAGATAATCCTCATAGAAGATTTTAACCATACTCTAATTATTAAAACATGATATACAACCCTACCCCATATACAATCCTACCCCGTAAAATTTAAACCTTACACTTACTCTTTAAAATTATAAAAAAATTAATAATCTAAAATATTTATTATTAAAACTACTTAAACATAAGAAATATCAATAACAAGTACATGTTAAAAAGTTATAAAATATCAATGACAAGGAAGAATTGATGTTTGAGAGGCTAAAGTGTAAATCATATGATTGGGGCATGATTGAAACCTTACCACACACTAGATAATAAATTTGAGCATCCAAAGAAAAGGAGATAAAGAATATTTGCATAGAACAGAAATAGATATTATTACTCTACCATAATGAATAAAATTCTCATATTCACCATGGAAGTGCCAGTTAGGCCCATTTTAATATGTATATTGAAAGTGATCATAAAATTCTGATATTCACCACGGAAATGCCAGTTAGGCCCATTTTAATATTGAAATTGATTCTAGATGTGTTTTTTATACCACTTTTAAATTTGAAAAATCAACTCTACTATTTATATAGAGTTGATCCTTGGAATAACCAATCAGTTCTTCTTTGCTTCTTCAATATCTTTTGCATATCTATTTGGGAAATTCTAGGAGAGGAGTTCTCCTTTGAAATATGGTTCAGGAAAGGTGATTAAGTCACTATGGATTAAATCTAGAGGGGACAAGGTTTTTAAACTATAGCCATATAAACAATAAGCAATCATAGATAAGGGCAATAAAAAATTGACACCCAAATACTATGACCCATAAAAAATTAAAGAAAATGGATCAAGTTGATTATTAGTTTCATGTACCACTAACAACTTGACTAGCGATGATGTCATAGATACCAACATACTACTAGGAATTGAGGAATTTCTGTAAGAAATAAATATAACAAGTATCTTCCTTCCAAGTGAAAATTTTATATTCAGATAATATGAGAAATAAATATATTATATTTGAATTTCTTAGCATCCATCTTAATAATATTAATTATTTAAGACTAGAGTTCATGAAATATTCATAAAATTAGTCCTAGTTCATGAGCATAAACCAATTCTAATGAAATATATGAAGACTTGATGACAAGAGAACATTAACCAAATAAAGGTATCAACTTCAAGGTTATAATGATTATAAATATTTAAATATAGTTCTATCTCTAAATTCATTTATAAGATAAAAATTCAAAAAAAAAGTAACTCCAAACATTTTAAAGATTATTTATCCTTGACAAGATAAAATGTAAGCAATTTAATAGGCTTAACTATAGAAATTTGGACTTTGGGTAGGAGGTCAAAGGTTTACATCCAATGAGATGTAGAATTATGCATTATATTTTAGTTTGATTGAATAAATACATATTCACCTCTATGAGAGTCATCTCATATGATTGTGTGGACATTAAAAATTACTTTACTAAGATGGATGAAGCTAAATCATTAAGTATTATGTTAGATTCTCTAGCCAAGTGAGCATAATAAGAAAAAAACATTCAATCATAAAAAAATAGTGTAAAAAATGCATGCTTAATAAAACTTGAAATTAAAGATAAAATAAATTTTAAGATCAATGAAGCCATAGTCATATAAGATAATCCTCATAGAAGATGTTAACCATACTCTAATTATTAAAACATGATATACAACCCTACCCCATATACAATCCTACCCCATAAAATTTAAACCTTACACATACTCTTTAAAATTATAAAAAAATTAATAATCTAAAATATTTATTATTAAAACTACTTAAACATAAGAAATATCAACAACAAGTACATGTTAAAACTTATAAAATATCAATGACAAGGAAGAATTGATGTTTGAGAGGCTAAAGTGTAAATCATATGAATGGGGTATGATTGAAGCCTTACCACCCACTAGATAATAAATTTGAGCATCCAAAGAAAAGGAGATAAAAAATATTTTCATAGAATAGAAATAGATATTATTACTCTACCATAATGAATAAAATTCTCATATTCACCATGGAAGTGCCAGTTAGGCCCATTTTAATATGTATATTGAAATTGATCATAAAATTCTGATATTCACCACGGAAATGCCAGTTAGGCCCATTTTAATATTGAAATTGATCCTAGATGTGTTTTTTATACCACTTTTAAATTTGAAAAATCAACTCTACTATTTATACAGAGTTGATCCTTGGAATAATAAATCAGTTCTTCTTTGCTTCTTCAATATCTTTTGCATATCTATTTGGGAAATTCTAAGAGAGGAGTTCTCCTTTGAAATATGGTTCAGGAAAGGTGATTAAGTCACTATGGACTAAATCGAGAGGGGACGAGGTTTTTAGAGAACTACTTGGATGGAAGGGATATTGATGCTGCTTTCCAAGAGCACATCCAGGACAAACTCCATTAATAGAAGAGACTTGGGGTAATCCTGTAACCATATCATGGGTGCTTAAATCCTTTAGGTAGTTGTAACTAAGATGACCAAACATTTCATGCCATATTTGACTTTCAAGATCACCATGAGCCACAAAACAGGAGGTTCTTTCTAGATTTTGAAAACCTTTGAAGTGAAAAATATGAGAGTTTTGATCAATATTCCCTTTTGCTATAAGATAATGGGGATCTTGAAAATATCTTATCTCAACTCGTGTTGGAGAGAAGAGAACAATTTTTCCATTTCCAAAAGTACAAATCTGATAGACGAATAGGAGATTGGTGGTAATGTCTGGAACATAGAGAACATTATTTATGGAGCCACCATCAATGGTTATATCCCATTTTATTTTGACAATGATGAAGGAAGAGTCACCCACTTCTATGCTATAAGTAGAGCTAGGGGAGATAGAAGAGAAGGGCTAATTTGAAGCAGTCATGTGATGAGTAGCTCTAGAATCTAGGACCCAGTAATTAGAGAAAGAATTGGAGGTTTTTCCTTGAATATTAAAGGCTTTTCCTATTTTCTTTTTATTTTCTATATTTTGATCCTTCATAGCTACCTCTAGTTGTTGTGGTATTTTCCAATATTTGTTTGCAGAGTGACCATTCTTTTTACAGTGAGTACAGGTAATGGCAGTAATTTCATTCTTTTTGAGTTTTTCTTTTTAATAAGTGGAGGCTACTAAGGCTTTTGAAGAAGAGAAAGAAGAAGATATTTCATATCTAGCAATTTTGGTTTCTTCCCTAGTTAATATATCATAAAATTCTTCTAAATAAGGCATTTTAAAGGTTGCACCAAGAGATTAAAATTACAAGAGATATGCAATGCATTACAAGATATTGAAGAATCAAAGAAGAACTAATTGATTTATTCCAAGGATCAACTTTGTATAAATAGTATATTTGATCATTGAGATTTGTTGGATTACAACAACTGATAAGACTTGATGAAGACACCACTAAGAGTTCTCCTGACACATGGAGGAGTGGAAACTCAAGTGTCTATCCTAGTAGAACTTAAGAGAATATTCACTTATTCTAACACCCCCCCTTAAGTGATACTAGGGGAGCTTTTTACAAATGAGTCCCGATAACAAGGCCTGATTAGGTACTCATATACAATATAGATAGTTGGTGGAAAAAAACCTTGTGGGGAAAAACCAACTATCACCTCTTCTTTTTGAAGTGATGGTAAAAACCCAATGGGAAAATCCATCAATAAAAAAAAAGAAGTATGAAAGAGGCTTGTCTTCGGATGGCGAAGATTGTCCTCTTATACAAAATAATGATGAGTCCCAAAAACAAGGCCTGATGAGGTACTCATTTACAATATAATGAGAGGTGGAAGACCTCTGTGTCAATGCAGTTGTAATACTCCAAGTTTTTCTCATAACTGAAGGTAACGTGGAGAAGGAAATGACTTGGTGAAGATGTCTGCAATTTGATTCTCAGTCAAAATATAGTCCAAGTGTATATCCCCATTTTGAATATGTTGCCTAATGAAGTGCATGTGTATCTCATGCAATATAGCTCCAAATTGAACAAAATTTGAACAAGATATTCCTAATCTATCATATAATAATCCTATACAAAAATAGTATAAAAATGGTGCTCCATTCCATTACCATCCTTCGTAGGAGCGGTGGTGACTGTCATAATATTGAGATCATCCTAGGGTAGGATAACCACTAGATCTACTGGTTTTCTACCATAAATTCCTCTTGGTATTGGTCAAAAACTCACTTAGGGGTGTTTTCATAAAATTTGAGGGTGGAATTCACTCAATTTATTAGGTTTTGTAAATAAATTATACCTCTTGAATCACTCGAGAACCCCCTTTGCTACGTAGATATTTCGAGGGAAAAGGCACAAAAGGTTGAAAGGAAATATTGGAAGCACTTCGTTGCAATGTCACAAAAATTATCTCTATGAATTGGGTGGAAAATGGATCCACTTTATAGCCCAAGGGGACCCAGGTTCAAATGGGCATGCAAATCCATTCAAGGCAGGAGGCACCATTTATCCAAAACTTGGCATGCATTGGAGGGGGAAGGAATATCCCTTTTGACCTCTAATTGGTAGTATACCATAAGAATTTTGTGCCCTTAGGTCTGCATGCTTGAATAGGTGGGATAAATGGTAGTTTATGGGTGTCATTTGTCACAATTTTGACTTTTTGAGGGTTAAATATCCTGGCCATCCCACCAAGGGATGGTTTCCTATGACCATCTCTAGGTGGTATGGTCATTACCTGTGACCATCCTAGGGTGGGACGGTCATGCCTATATGGCCAGAACATCCCAAAAGTGGGATAGAACCTTCCAAAAAAATTTAGGACCACTGTGTAACCTCTGAGGGTTGCCCAAGGGGGCCATATGATGCCAAATTAGTCATTGTTGTTGGTCGCCTAATTGGATTGACATGATTTTAGTGTCTACAATTAAGACTTCACCAAGAGAAATTTTAATTTCAAGGACTACAACATCATATGTTACAATTGTAACAATTCTGGATATACAACTATATAGTGTAGAACAGTGTTCCCAAAACTTCCAAATACATGCAACAAAAAAGATGCTCAAAATTTTCAAAGAGGTATGATCTCCAAAGTTTGGATAAATAAAATGAAACAAGAAGAGGAGCATAGTAATTTGGGATTTTCACTTCCATCTCAAAATTGATCATCTCAAGTAAAGGAGGTGGTGAGGGGGTTGTGTTAAGTGTTTTATTTTTAGCCCCAAAAGGATCCCTTTGCCATTGATGTCAAAGGGGAAGAGAATTCAATGAGGGGGAGTAGCTTGTTAGGGGGAGTAGATTGGGAATCCAGTTGTAGTAAAAGATTTTTTTTTTAAGAATTACCATCAATGACAAAGGGGGAGATTGTTGCAAATATTGAGTTATCATTGATGTCAAATGGTGCATGGTATTCAATGTAGAAATATTCTTCAAGGATAAGAAGCTTACAAGAATGGTCAATGGACATGGTGAATAAAAAAACAAGAAAATTATTTTAAGTAAAGTATTATAATATTTAAATGTCAATTTAAATATTATAAAAATATTGAAAATGGCTTGGTTTAGAAAGGTTTAAAATTTACTTGGGACAAAAAGAATTATATTACAAGAGAATAAAAAAGGTTCAAAGTTGCATGGGACAAAGACCTAAAAGAGAGGGACAAAGGTTTAAGAGTTAATATTATAATATTTAAAATATTATAACATAAAGTTTTGAAAAAGAAAAAGGCACCAAAGCACTTGGAGGAAATATAAATTAAAAATCATGTGTTTATGTTCTTAAGTTTTAAGAGAAAAGCATATATAAGGAGAAAAAATATTTCATTTGAAATGGGATATTTTTACTAACGTAGAAAAATATTCGAAAACTATCCATGTGAAAATCGAAGCAGATAATAAGTAATAGAGGAGAGTTGTTTGGTGGCTAATAAAAATCAATAATATCTTTATTGTGTCATGTTTTCAGTTTTATCTGGGTGGCTAGTCCAACTAGTCATCTAGCTCATGTTAAGGCACCGTTGAGCAAGAAGTTATAGGGTCGATTCACATAGACATTATTTTTGGTTGGCATAGATATTATTTTATTTGGAAATGAGACAATGAAGAAGAAGGTTTTGATTTATTTTTTCACATTCAGTTATACCCTATGGGATAGCCTAGATGGTCACCTAGCCATCGCTAGGATTCTGTGTAGTAGGAGGTCACGGGATCAAAACTTGTAGGCACCATTTTGGTTGGTAGAAGGAAAAGCATTTTGGTTTGGAAATCTATAGAAAAGAACAACTTGTCTACAACATGTTGTGATTTTGGTTCTACCCACTAGAGTAGAACATATGGTAGCCCAACCTATTCTAGGGCACTATGTTGGCAGATGTTAGGAGTTCGATTCTCTTCATGTTCGCTAGGCTTGTTGATTGAGGTATGGGCAAAAAAAATTGTTTAAATTTTATGTGAAAAGGAGATAGTTCGTTGGGTTTTTTGGTTAAAATAAGGGTAAATTTTTTGTTTAAATTTAATTTAGAAAAGGAGATATAAGGTGTATTGAGGACAATTTGAAATTGTAATTTTGCATGAGAAAAATAAACATAAGGTGTATTGGGTATTATATTCAAATTGTAATTGTTACATGTTAGAAAAGGAGATATAAGATGTATTATATTTTATTTTTAATTGTATTTTTGCATGATAGAAAAGGAAAATTAATGGTTTAATTTTTATTAAAAGCTTTATTTTGTGATATTAAAAAGGAGATATAAGGTATTATTTTCAGGTTTTATTTTACATATTTTTGGGAAGGTTTTGTGGATGATTTACTATCTGTGCAAGAAATATAAAATTACTAACCGTATCTTTGAAGGATCAAAGAGAAAATTACTTTGTCAAGATAGGTATGAGAAGCTCATAATCATTGAGGTAAATTTAAAGGCATGGTGATTTAATTCCTTTCTCAAAGTGGTTTTGGTTGAGGAAAATATTTTATGTTGTCATATGGTTGGATAAATGAGGAATTATTAGATGTGCATTATTTTTACTTAGATTTGGAAATAAATATGCAAAGGGTTATAGATCATATTTGTGAGAAAACTTGTGCATTGGTATGCTTGAAATTGAGAGGAAATGTACAAGGGTTATAGATCAGATTTGAGACGTAAATTTGTACATTGTTCATGATTGATTTTGAGAGTAGATGAAAAGGATAGATTTGTGCACATTGATTGTTTTTGAAGTGAAGGTAAAAATCGGCAATTACCAGGTTAGTAATCAAGTGCTAGACTAGAGCTACCTTTAAAATATAATAAATATGAGATATGTGAATGTGAAGAACATATTGAGCATTTGTTTAGTGCATATCATGTTCTATATGTTCATGTAGATAAAAGAATTCTGAGTAGAATATGTCTGAATTGCTTTAGTTGATGAAAGCACATTGAATAATAGATAAAGCACTTTATGACATCATTATGCAAGATTTAAGAATATATGAACATTATTTGTATACAAGGTTTGGAGCAGATATGAGAAAATTTTTATGAGCATATTTGATTAGGATCTATGAGAAGATTTGAACAGATTTCTATGGGCAGGTTTGAGCAAAATTTGTGACTAGATTTGAGCAGGTTTTGTGAGTAGATGTAAGCAAGTTTAGGAAGAATATTTAAGAATATTTTAATGAGTAGTTTATGGATTTGATTTGTGCAATGTTGAAGACAGAGTTTAAGTTGAGTTGAAGACAAAGTTTGAGCTGATTTGAATATAGATTTTGAGCAGAGTTGAAGAAAAAGTTTGAGCAGAGTTGAGGAAAAAACCATAACATAGTGGATTGGTGTCCATAAAACTAGAGTAAAGGATATTGGTATATCCTATGAAGTGGTGTCCACAAAACCAGAATAGAGTGGAATGGTGTCCACAGAACTTGAGAGGGGAATGGTATCTCCTATGGATTAGTTTCCACAAACATTGTAATAGTGGACTGTTGTCTCGTTTGGGTTGGAGCCCACAAAATTTGTTGAGAAATTTATAAGCAATATTTTTCCATGGATGTAGCCCACATTGGGTAAACCATGTTAAATATGTCTCTCATATGTATTATGATTTATGTATTGTTTCATTTGCTGCATTGATATTATTGTTGTTATCATTTGGATTAAAAAGTAAAAAAAATCACTTATACTGTTCAACCCCCCCTATCAAAATAAGTTTGTGTTATTCAGTTGTAAGTTTTCTTTCTCTAATTTAATGGTATCTATGATTATGTTTCTCATTTTATAGTTCATATTATATGATTTGAGATGTTATATCAATCATATTTACACTTAATATGCTTGTTAGTTCTTTTTTTGCTTTGTTTTTATTATAACTATATTGTAAGTTTTATTAGAACACTTTCTTAGCCTATGAGATTCTATAATTGTTTTTGGATAGAACTCTTAGCATTAATATATTTTACTAAAATATTTTATTTTTGCATTACTAGGAAATTCTACGATAGAATCATGTCTTGGTAGTTTAAAATCATGGAGATATACCATTTTTGGCTAAGCATATTTCCCCCATACTGATGTGTGAAGTGAGGAGACACAAATCCAATACCTAAGCCTTAGATAGACCAACACATTGGTTTGGGCTCCACGTACCCTTGAGTATATTAGAGACTCCCTAGGGTTCTTGAGACCCTCATTAGTAGCCAGTTGGTCATCTATATTGTATAGTACTTTGACAATCGTACTTGGAGATATCACTCTCATGAAATAAAAAAATTGGTTATTGTGACTAATGGAATAGTATATCCTCCTTATTTGAATCCATATAATACCATTCAAGTAATATTTTTGGAAACTTTCTGATATATCATAGAGCTACAAAAAACTAGTCACTCCCAAATTTTAAGACCACCATTGACCAGCCATCCTTCAAGCTCATTCAAAAAGTATATGGGCATCATAAATGATTCTACAGACATTATTTGGTAAAAAAATTATATTTACAAGTTTTTTAAAAGTTCTAACTATATTTTTCTCACATAGTGTCCAAGACAAAAAAAATCATCATGGAACCATGCACTAGACAACAATCACTCAAGCAAGATATTCAAGTACTAGGGAAATAAATAGAGTAGGACCAATAGTCCTAGTACCAAGTAAATATGTTATATATAAAATTATATAGTATGCAACCTCACATGGAATGGATTTTAGAGATTGTATAAGTGATGAATCAACTGAGCTCCAAATTATCAAGCATGTATAAAAATATTGGAGTGATATATAAATAAATATAAATTAACACATCCATTATTTATTATAGGTATTTCATCCAGTGGAGGTTCAAGATAAACTCAAGAGAACCCAACCAACAAATCAATTCTAATCCCGAAACTCTTGTTTCTTAGATTTTATGGTGGAGATCCAACTTGTTGGATATACAAAGAAAATTAATTTTTTAGTCCAATTGCTTATTTTAATCTAGATTATGTTCAATCCAGATGGTTTTTTAAAAAATGAATTTCAACATGGAACATCCACATGGAAATAATTTACTAATGATTTATTCCAACATTATCAACCAACATCTTATGAAGATTCCATAGAAACCTTGACAAATTTATGTCAAACAAAATTACTTAATAGTTATATGGAGGAATTTGATATTTTGATAGGTTGTACATAAGGACTGAAATTAATCATAAATATTATAGTGAAATCCTCAAAAAATAGAGGATTCATATATTAACCCTAGCCAAAATGGAAGAGATAAAAGCAAAAGGACTTTGCTTCAATTATGATAAAAAATTGTTAAGGGACATAGATGTAAAGAGCAAAAACTTTTTGTTATTAATATGGAAGAACATAATTACTTAATAGAAGTAGAAACTTAGTTATATGAATATATATAAGAAAAACCCCAACAAACTCAAAATATCACAAATGAATATCCTCTTATTTTATTACATGCTTTGGCTAGAATTAATTCTTCCCAAACCATAAAAGTTATTGCCTATATCAAGCACCAAAAGATAGTAGGTTTTATTGACAGTGACAACACCCATAACTTCATCCATAAGAGATTAGAAAACCATGTGTATTTCTATATCCATGATATTAAATCTTGTTATATTGTGATTACTAATGGAATAACGATGAAATACAAAGGTAGATGTAACAAATTATAGATACCAATGGGTGATTATCATCACAAAACTAATATGTTTATAGTTGATATGAGTGGATGTGATATTGTATTAGGCATTGATTGGTTGCATATATTGGACCCTATAGAAATTAATATCAATGATTTAGTCATTATTTTTACCATTGATGACAAGAAATATACATTTAAGTCCATTAGTGTATGATACCCTAAAATTTTTAGCTCCCATTGAATGGCAAAGTTATTAAAAATAGTGCCTCAAGTGTAGTGGTACAACTCCATTCAATCAACTTATCAAATATTATGGAGGATCAAGGTTTTAACAATCTAAAAGATGTATTAGATAAATATCAAGAAGTATTTAAATATCCAAAATATTTATCTCCAACTAGGGAAGAACATGACCATGTGATCCAACTAATTTTAGAAATCCAGCCACCCAATGTCAATTCTTAAAGATATTTGTTCCAATAGAATAATGAAGTAGAGAAATTTTTTAGAGGGTTATTGAAAATAGGATTATTCATTATAGCACTAGCCCATATTCCTCTCTAGTAGTTATGGTCTTAAAAAAGAAGGGGATATGAGGATGTGTCCTAATTTTTGGCCTCTCAACAAGTTGATAATTAATGATAAATTCCCTATTTCAATATTGATGATTTACTAGATGAATTATAGGGCTCCAAGTGCTTCACCAAATTAGATCTATGTTTTGGTTATCATCATATTATAATAATTTTATAAGATATGCCAAAAAAATCCTTATAAACTCATGAGGATCATTACACTTTCTTAGTCATGCCCTTATGGCTTTATAACGCTCCTTTCGCATTTCAAATATTGATAAATAATATATTCAATATTTTTTTAATAATATTAATTTTGGTACTCTTCAATGATATTCTCATCTACAAGAAGATGTTGAAATTCCATAAACAACATCTAGACTGAATCCTTCAAACTTTGCAGCAAAATTAGCTTTACCTAAAACGCTTTAACTATGATTTTGGACTATATTAGGTGGAGTATTTAGAATACATTTTGGGAATAAATAGAGAGTGGGTAGATCCTAGGAAACTTGATGCTATCCAAAAGTGGTCAGTACCAAAAATATTAACAAATATTAGAGCATTCATAGGGATGATAGGCTGTTACAAGAAATGTGTTACAAATTATGGTAAAATTGATACACCTTTGTATGTTTTACTTGAGGAAATAATTATGGTTGACATGATATCATTGATGAGGCTTTCTTGGCCTTAAAATAAGCAATTTGCACTACACCATTCATAGCTATGGCAAACGTTTTGAAAACATTTTTCATTGAATGTGATGCATTAGGTAGAGACAATAAAAAAAAAAATCCAGCATTCATTAACAAGGCTTTTTGTTAGAAATAAATTAGGTAAGTTAGCTTATAAGAAAATCTTGTAAAATTTTCATGTAGTATAGACTTGGAGATTGTATTTAATGGTACAGATATTTTATTTTTAAAAATAACTACCATAGTCTAAAATATTGTTTAAATAAAAGAGTATCATCACCATAGCAACAAAAATGGAAAACATAAATGATAGACTATGATTACGAGATTATTTAGAAAAGAGAATATGGTTGTTGATGCATTATCATGATAGCATGGTGGAGAAGAATTTTTGTTTTTTATCTCTCCACCATGTTCGTATTGGTTATATGGGGTTAAAGAAGAGTGGAAAATTGACCGTAAAGTATAACAACTCATATTTCAATTACAACAAGATCCAATATCCAAAGATAACTATGAATGGAAGAATGGGGTTCTTAGGTATAGAGGAAGTGTTGTCTTAGGATGATAATAAAAATTCATCCAAATCATCCTAGAGAAGTTACATGATTCACCATAAGCATGATATTTAGAATTTCTTAAGACATATGAATAAATCAAACGTTCTTTCTATTGGTTGGGTATGAAGGATGATATTTGTCACTGTATATATGAGTGTGATATCTACCAACATCACAAAGGAGAAACTATTCCATCACCTAGTCTCTTGTGAACTCTACAAATTTCTAATTAAGTTTGGGAGGACATCTCTATGGATTTTGTGGAGGGATTGCCTAAATGAGTAGGCAAATATTTTGTTATGGTGGTGGTAGATAGATTATCTAAGTATATCCATTTATGTGGTTTACATCATCCATTTCACACATCCACTATGGTAAATATTTTTATAAAAAATATTTTTATATTACATAGAATGCATCACTCCATTGTCAATGATTTTTAGTAAGAATTATATAGGCTACAATGTATGCATTCGAATATGAGTATTATATATTACCCTCAAACTAATAAGTAAATTGAAGTGGTGAATAAATGATTAGAAGCATATATTCATTATTTTACCTCAAAAAGATAAAATCAATGGGTCCATTGGTTCCATTGGCGTATAATTCCATGTATCATACTACAACAAATATTACCCTATATGAAGTACTTTATGGAGAAATTCTCCTTATAGTGACTTCATATTTACCCAGAACCTCCAAATTTTTAGAAGTCAAGAAGGCCCTTCTAAATAGGGAATATATTGTGAAGACACTTAAAGATAATCTAGTCAAATCATAGAATCAAATTAAGTAACAAGCTTATGAATATCATATACAACATACTTTTGATATGGGTGATATAATATTTTTAAACTATGGCCATATAAACAATAAGCAATCATAGATAAGGGCAATAAATAATTGACACCCAAATACTATGACCAATAAAAAATTAAAGAAAATGGATCAAGTTGATTATCAGTTTGATTTACCACTAACAACTTGACTAGCGATGATGTCATAGATACCAACATACTACTGGGAATTGAGAAATTTTTGTAAGAAATAAAAATAACAAGTATCTTCCTTCCAAGTGAAACTTTTATATTCAGATAATATAAGAAATAAAGATATTATATTTGAATTCCTTAGCATCCATCTTAATAATATTAATTATTTAAGACTAGAGTTAATGAAATATTCATAAAATGAGTCCTAGTTCATGAGCATAAACCAATTCTAATGAAATCTATGAAGACTTGATGACAAGAGAATATTAACCAAATAAAGGTATCAACTTCAAGGTTATAATGATTATAAATATTTAAATATAGTTATATCTCTAAATTCATATATAAGATAAAAATTCAGAAAAAAGTAACTCCAAAGATTTTAAAGATTATTTATCCTTGACAAGATAAAATCTAAGCAATTTAATAGGCTTAACTATAGAAAATTTGTACTTTGAGTAGGAGGTCAAAGTTTTACATCAGACGAGAGGTAGAATTATGCATTATATTTGAGTTTGATTGAATAAATACATATTCACCTCTATGAGAGTCATCTCATATGATTGTGTGGACATTAAAAATTACTTTACTAAGATGGATGAAGCTAAATCATTAAAGATTATGTGAGATTCTCTAACCAAGTGAGAATAAGAAAAAAAAAAAAAAAACATTCAATCGTAAAAAAATAGTGTAAAAAATACATGCTTAATAAAACTTGAAATTAAAGATAAAATAAATTTTAAGATCAATGAAGTCATAGCCATATAAGATAATCCTCATAGAAGATGTTAACCATACTCTAATTATTAAAACATGATATACAACCCTACCCCATATACAATCCTACCCCATAAAATTTAAACCTTACACATACTCTTTAAAATTATAAAAAATTTAATAATCTAAAATATTTATTATTAAAACTACTTAAACATAAGAAATATCAATAACAAGTACATGTTAAAACTTATAAAATATCAATGACAAGGAAGAATTGATGTTTGAGAGGCTAAAGTGTAATCATATGATTGGGGCATGATTGAAGCCTTACCACACACTAGATAATAAATTTGAGCATCCAAAGAAAAGGAGATAAAGAATATTTGCATAGAACAGAAATAGATATTATTACTCTACCATAATGAATAAAATTCTCATATTCACCACGGAGGTGCCAGTTAGACCCATTTTAATATGTATATTGAAATTGATCATAAAATTCTCATATTCACCACGTAAATGCCATAGGCCCATTTTAATATCGAAATTGATCCTAAATGTGTTTTTTTTATACCACTTTAAAATTTGAAAAATTACTATTATACTTTTATTTCACTTAAATAAACTTTTACTAAACCATAAAAAAAACTTAAAATTAAAACCGTTAACATCATAATTCCCGACTATATGGCTAGGAAACGTTAACTATATACACACTTTTCATGAACATGTTAGCACAACGCCATGATTACTGCAGATTTCCTTCAATGTTTTCATAAATTGCATTACAAAAAATTTACAGACCATTCACCCACCGATAATTCCCAACCAACAACAAAATTTGGAAAGAGTACAAATAGAAATCTAGAAGTGAATGTAGGTCATTTAATACATGTTCCCATTTACCGCAGGTTCCGATGTGCTGGTGTTCAAATCGCCAGTCTAGAGATAGGCATGCCAATGATCAGTAACTAACTTGTACCTCTGCAATCAAATAGGCAAGATCGAAACTCGTGTTTCCTAGTTTCCGATCTTCCACAGCCTATAAACGAGCAGACGCGCAATTCTACGAGCAAGCGACCCACACAAAACCAATCAAACTGTTTATGGAAGTCCTCACCCTCATTGCCAGTAGAGACTTCGGTTCTTAAGGCTCAAGAATTTGGGTTCGTCTACTTAGCCTTGTGGATGGAGGTGTGGTTTAGCTTTTCAAACTATATTTTTGCTACAAAAAAGTAAGTGTTTCAAAGGTGGGAGTCCTAAGTGTTGAGATGGCAGGGTGGCTAATATGCTCTCTCCTATTTTTCGGCTAACTCTGGAAGTCTTGTGTGGGAGTGAAGCCAATGTTTCAGAATCGTGTGTGGGAGTGAAGCCATTGTTTACAGGGAGATATCACATGGGGATCTTATTGGTTCTTTAAACAGGAAAAATGAACTACATTCTGGATACTTCCATATACTATCCTCTTATCTATACCTCCATATACTATCCTCTTATCTATGGGTGGATCTATAGAAAAACATTTATTCCAGCTTTACTCTCTAGTGTAGTGGGTGGGAGAGTGTCAAGAGTGGTTAGCAGAGTTTCAGGATGAACGCATTAATTGTGGAGCCCCACTCTTTCACAATGGATGAGGAGGTTTGCAAAATTCTAAAGAGAGGAAATATATTATAATGTTTATTAAAGTTCAATTTTTTTGATCTTAAACCACTTGCACGGTAAGAAACCTATGAATCTCCCATATTTTTTGTTTCAGTCCCTCTCAAAAATGGTTTCAAAATTTAAGAAAGGAGTGGACCGGCTTCGGGTCCCTTGCACCAAGGGCTGCTCAATCTTATTTTTTATTATGTTGTTAAGCAATAGGGTTTGGATGGGAAAGACATTCTTAATGCTTTAGTGAAAGTTCCAGTGCCTGTGGTTGGTCTTGCGACTCCCTCAATTTATGAATATTCTAAATCTTCCTTTCCATATGAGTTAGACACCACCTTGATTGCTCCAATTTTGGCAGATTTCATGGACTCAGTTCCTAGGGGCCCAAGCAGAAGTGAAGAAGGAATGAGGTGTTCCAATAGGCTAGTTGCAAAGCAAGTGAACTTCAATTAAAATCCTATTTTTATTAAGAATTCTACTTCTGAAGAGTTTCCCCCTCCTGAGAAAAAGTATAAATTCATTAGGGAGGTGGAGGGTGTTATTCATGTGATGTACCCTAGTTCCCTATCTAGTATGTGTAATCAAAAGGCCCTCAACTCCATGATTATAAAACTTCAACACTTTATGATCTATTCCATTTTGGCTTCTATCTCTTACACTGAGGAGGTGTTGGCCCTAATGAGATGGTAGACCACGGGTTGCCCTAACACCAAGATGCTAGGCCGAGTGACTCCATGTTTTGAGTTAGGTCCTTAGTTTATTTCCAGTTTTGCAGCCTAAGTACCTTTGTGGTTGTTTGCTAGTTTGGCGGTCTACCTGCCAATTTGTTTAGTTTAGTTTTATATGTGTGGATTGTATACTTTCTTAGAATGGGGTAGGTTAGTTTGGCTCTTGGCCTTGGTGGTTTCTCTTGCTTGGGATATGGATTCCTTGTCTTGTGTCATTAGTTTAGACTGGTGTTTCAGTTTTATGTCCTCTACTTCTAGGCATTTTGTTGGGTGGTGGTAGTCCTCTATCTCTTTTTATGTGGGAATGTTACCTTCTTTTTAAATTTAGGTTTGGATATCCTTCCAAAACTCCTTCTACCATATGAAAAAAGAAAGCAAAAGGGTTAAAGTTGATTATGTTATAGTTATTTTTTTTTTGCAGAGTTAGTTGGATAAATATGAAGTCAATAATATCATCTACGAAATTTAACAAGGGTAGTCAGCAAGCACTCAGCTACCATTACCAAATGATATATATATATATATATATATATATATATATATATAATTAAAATTTTAAAATGATTAGATTATAATTAATTTTTAAATAAAAACTTTTTTAATTCAAAGTTAAACATATATAAAAAAAAAAATGATATGTTTTCAATCTATGATATGCAAAGGTCCGAGGTGTAGACCAATTGGTTCATCCAAACCCCATAAGGAGGGTGGAGGTCCAAGGTTCAAATCTCGGGCCTTGTCGAACTGAACGCTTGTCCCTTTTCTGGTGCTTTTAGTGGCGTAAAAGGTTTTAAATGATTGTGGCATGGTGATTATAGGGGTGGATTACGCGAAGATTTATTCCACCATGTAAATACAAAAAAAATGATACAAAAATTTGTGTTGACATTTAAAATTAAATAAATAATTGTTAAATTATCATATTAAAATTAAAATTTGAATTTTTTTACTTAAAAATGCTATAGTTTATTTTATTTTATTTTTGTTGAAAACACGCCCCTTGTGGGGGGGCGAAACCTGAAAAAAGAAAGCAAAAGGGTTAAAGTTGATTATGCTATAGTTATTTTTTTATTTTTTTTGTAGAGTTAGTTGGATAAAGATGAAGTCAATAATATCATCTAGGAAATTTAAAAATCATACAAAAAGCACTCAACTACCATATTATATATATATATATATATATATATATATATATATATATATATATATATATATATATATATATATATATATATATATATATATATATATATATATAAAACTAAAAAATTTAAAATTTAAAATGATTAGATTATAATTAATTTTTAAATTAAAAAAAAAATTAATTCAAAGTTAAACATATATTTAAAAAAAATCATACAAAAATTTGTGTTATTGTTCTACTTGACATTTAAAATTAAATAAATAATTTTTAAATTATCATATTAAAATTAAAATTTGAATTTTTTAACTAAAAAAATGCTATAGTTTATTTTATTTTGTTGAAAACATGCCCGGGGAGCAAAACCTTGGAATTAGATTCCGTGTATGGGGGTTTCCTTCTGTCAAAGGGGGAGAGATTTCAACTTAGGGCCTCTCTTTTTTTCAACTTGAGAGTTTTAACTACCCTTGCTCTCCAACAACCCCACATGAGATGATATAGTTTATCTTTTTTATTATTAAGTATCTAATTTTAGGTTTGATACATCATTTAAAAAATTAATAAATTTTTTCAAGTGTTCTTATTTATTTTATTGTTAATTATAAGAAACAGGTGAATCACATTACAAGAATTAAACACTTCTATTAAAATGCAAACAACATAATTTTATTATCTATAAGGTTTTTTAATTGAACTCTTCTGTGGATATGGAGGCTAACATAGTACTCACCTCATATTTTTAGTAAATATGAATGCAAAAGATATTAATAAAAATTAAGTTATCAAATAAAAAAATCTCACACAGAGATCACTAAGATGTAATTATTTTATTTCTTTAAATTAAAATTTATTATTTTTCACCCATTAGGATAATACTGTGTATCATTACTAGGATTTTATTATTCATTAAAAGGTGTATAATATAAATCCTTATTTTTATAGTTTGATTCAGCTAGAAATGATAACTAATTTAACTAATTTAAGGTCTTAAATTTTTAATTACTAGAATTATTGTTTAATTACTTTAGGGTTTCATCAACTTTCAAATAAAACATAAACCTTCAAAAAAAAAATTAAAATAAAACCTATAACATCTTTATAATCCATGTTAAGAAAGATATGTAATAATACCATACTTATTCTAGTCATTACAATGACTATTTAATTACAAGAGTTGTCAATTCTTAATGAAATATAAACAAAACATAGAAAATTTTAAAATTTAAGATAAAATTTTAAATTTTGTTTAATATTTTTAAACTAAATTAATTAAATCTTAATTTTTATATAAAAATTAAAAAGATATTTTTTTTTAAATCAAATAAAGTTAACTCAAACCATTAAATTCATTTAAATTTCAAAGAGAAGGTCAACTTTAAATCTTATTAAAGGAGAAGGCCAACTTTAAATCTTTCCAAAGTAATAAATGAATAATAGTCAATCTCTTATAATTCCACTTTCCAATCATGATAACTAATTTAAAAAAAAAAAACTTCAAATTGGTTTATGATATAGAAAAATTTAAAAATAATAATAATAATATATAATCGACCAAGTAAAGACAACGCCATAAAGTCACCCTTTAGGAAACATAATGAGGACAACCCAATAACAAGCACATAAATTTTGAATCAAAATTTATGATGGGGCAAGGTCCTTTTATAGATGGTTTAAATTTGGGTCTTTGGAATGAAAACCTAAGAAATACTACACAATATACCTAAAAATAATTGTTTAAAATAAATTAATATTTAAACATGAAAAATAATTAAATACATATTATATTTATCAACTGCTCAACCCTATGCCTGGGTCACAGAAGTTTCTCGCAATAACCAAAAAATAAAATAAAATAAAATATATTTATCAATTATAAAATAATATGTTTTTTATTAGTTTATACATATTTAAAAAATACTACACGATATCCCATAAAATTTAAACCTTGCATCTACTCTTTAAAATTCTAAAATTATTAGTAGCAAACCTACTTAAATATTTACAATACATCAACTTAACATTGTTAAAATATATAAATAACAAGAAGATTTTAAATCTTATAAAATATCAATGAGAAGGAAAAATTGATTAGCCATGATTGAGAGGCTAAAGTGCCAATCATATGATTCATGCATGATTGAAGTGTACCACACTAGATAATCAATTTGAGCAGCCAAAGAAAATGAGATAAAGAATATTTTTTTTATTGAGTAAATACTTCTTATACATATACATATCAGTAGTGGGATTGAACCCCGATCACATCAAGATAAAGAATATTTTAATAGATATATAGAACATAAATAGGTATTATTACTCTACCACAATGAATAAAATTCTCATATTCATTATCAGTGATGTGGTCTACTAGCAAGGACGTCATTTGCATTACTCAAAAAAAAAAATCTCATATTCATGTTACCCGTAGTTTGGGTAAAACTAAAGTGGCAAATTTAATTGTTCAAAATAATGACCAGAAATTTTGGTTCCAGCTTCCTCTAGAATTGGGAGGCTCAAACACTCATCAGGCTTATAATCTCATTGCTAAGGAGCTTCAAACTCAAGTGTTAAAGGCCGAATATTCAGAGAACAATATCATTTGCAGGTGATAACAAAAGTGGTTTTACTATTAAATCAACTTATCGGATGTGGCTCATTCTCATCTTTCGGTTGGAAAATTTTAGCAGATTTCATTGTCCAAAACAATGACCAAAAATTTTGGTTCTAGCTTCCTCTAGACTTGGGAGGCTCAAAAACTCATTAGGCTTATAATATTATTGTTAAGGAGCTTCAAACTTAGGTGTTAAAGGCATAATATTCAGAGGACAAGATCATTTGCAGGTGACAACAAAAGTGGTTTTACTGTTAAATCAACTTATTGGATGTGGCTCATTCTCATCTTTCGGTTGGAAAATTTTGGTTGAAAAACTTGATCCCTAAAATCAATCTCTTTTACTAGCATGCTACTCAAAATAAGATTTTGTATATTGAAAACTTGTAGAAAAGAAGGATGACCTTTGTAAATAGATTCTATCTTTCAGAAGGGGAATGGGAATCCAATGATCATCTATTTATTTTTTGTTCTTTTCTTTATTTTGAATATGATGGGGTGTGTTGGGTATTTCCAGTGTCTTTGGTTGATCTTATTAATCAGTGTATATCTCCCTTTGTTTCTCCTCATCTCAGGTGTTTTTGGAGGTTTTTTTACCTCATATCTTGTGGTTTTTGTGGAATGAAAGAAATGCTAGAGTGTTCAAAAATTGCTTTAAGGATGACAGAAGGATGGGTCTCAAATCATTTGGAGCATGGTTGAAAATGTCTCTCATACAATTTCAAAGATAGGGAAGAACTAATCAAAAACTTCTATAGTGGAAGCTAACATAGAATCTTTGTTAGGCTTCCCTCACATCAACCCCACTCCTTCAGCTCCTAATACTAGATGTTTGGTGTGTTGGCATCCTCATCCTAATCGTTGGCTAAAATTGAACTTTGATAGAGTATCAAAGGGTAATATGGGTGTGGCTGACGCTGGTGGTATCATCAGAAATAGTGTGGACACAAAATTATTGTGGCCTATGCAAAGCATTTATTTTCTCAAACTTCTCACTTCATGGAAGCAAGAGCAGCTTTTCAAGGTATTAATATTCTTATATATTTGAGTGTAAGTAATGCTGAGATTGAAGGTGAATGTGGTTAGAATTCTTAAATCCTCTTCTATTTTGATTTGGAATATCTCCAATATGATTATTGAATAAAGAAGGTGTCTTTCAGGCCTAATGTAATTTTGGATGATACACATCTTGAGGGAGGGGAATGTCCTTATCGATCAGTTGGTTAATATCGAAACTAATCTCCTGGGCATCAAGGTGTGGAGGGATAATTTCCCACAAAATATTCAAAATATTTTCAATGCTAAGATGCCTTAATTGTTGCTAGAAATTTTATTGTACCTTGAATAATTTTTTCCATCATCACTATTGTATGAAGTTGGCTCTTCTCATAGATGGCAATTATTAAACAAATTTAAATTCAAATTGGCTAGACATTTCATGAGCTAGGAACAATATCCTTTTCATACAACGATTTCTCATGACCTCCATGTGGAAAATTTGCTTAGCTAGAGTTTGGTTTGGTTGGGATAAGTGATCCACAAGCATGATAGTATTGACCTTTACTACTTTGCTATCATCAAAATGCTCTAATATTACTTTACCGATGTTTCTTCCAAGGGCTCACATTCTTATGCAATAGCCATAACTTAATCCTTTCTAGGTGGATGGCACACACATGGAATGATGGGTGGCTTAAAGTGAGAAATATAAAATTTGAAATATTTTTTGATCTTATTAGTAAAGTTACTGGTCTCCCCTTGGATGGCACTTATCATAATAGGAAGAAGCACTCTCTCCTTAGGGAGCTTAGTTTCTTTCTAGAGGAGGATGAATATTTACTGAGGGAGTAACATAGTTTTAATGCCAAAGCCCTCACCCCTCTATGGGATATGGTGGTTTATGTAATTATGGACTACTTTACTCTGGATCCCTCTAATGAAGTTTTTCAAAGCTTCCATGTTATGTTTTTGAACCATCTATGAAGGAAGAATTGAATGAAAATCCCTTTGTTTCTCTTTGAGTCCCTTAAGAAATCTATGATGGATGTGTAGAGTGGCAAAGACCTAAATACAATTTATCAAAGTCTTTCAGTGTTGATCTTTGATTATATTACCAAGGAGAAAGGTCTTGTAGTGGGGAACATCCTCAATTCTATTGAGTCTCAAACAATGCCAATCCCCATTATGTCCTAGGAGGAGCCTTCATATTCCATTTGTAAGAAATCAAATGAATTTATTGAAGAAGATGAATCAACTACTACTCTCAAAGGGTCGAGTAATGGTAATAAAATTCATGGTATAATTGTTACTTCTAGGGTCATCTAGAGTAAGGTGAGTCACTCGAGGAAATAGAGCCCTAATTCTTCGAAGAGTTGGAATGCAACAAGAGGTCAAATAGTATTACAGTTTTAGCCAGGGGATAAGAGGGGGGAAAATGAGGTGTTCTATAAGGTTTTTGGATAATAAATCCACATATGTGCATCCCCATGTAAATTTGATTCAATGGGCCAAAAAGAAATCCAAAGTCTTAGAAAAAATCCATAGCTTCACTCCATATGAAGAGTGTTCAATTATTTTTCTTCAAAAACTCAATATGTTGGAGGATAAATAGCATTTTATTCTAGGAACTACAAAAATAGTGACAGATTCATCAAAGTAGGTCATTCCTTTGGTGAATGAGATCCTGGAGGAGTCGGAGGGTAAGTCCTTCACGTGTCTAAAATAACTCGGTTATCCGTTAGACTATTTGGATTGGGAAGCCATTATGCTTCTGTTAATAAATTTTATTCAAGGGTTTCTTGGGTTGTACATACCCTTTTGGGTGGATGTACTTGGTTTTACTATCTGTAATTTTATCTTTTCAAAGTTTCTTCTATGTTTCTCGTACTGTGGAGTTGATGTATAAGGTTGAAGAACGCCTTTTAAAACCCTCCTTAATATAATAAAAAAAAATCTCATATTCACCGTGTACACACACCACCACGTTCTATAATGGTTTGAACTTGGATCTCCTGAAAGAACACCCAAATACTAACTACATTGATGTCCCACAAAGATTTAATATTTATTGTAGACACCAAAACAACACCAATCCGATTATGTGACTGCAAACACTGATCGCTTTGACAAACACAGCCCCCAGGGTAGCCCTCAGAGATTGAAATCGCAATCTCTTGGTCACCCAAAACGCTCCAAGAATTATCGCAATCTCTTGGTCACACAAAAAGCTCCAAGGATTATCGCAATCTCTTGGTCACCCAAAAAAGCTCCAAGGATTATCGCAATCACTTGGTCACCCCAAAAAGCTCCAAGGATTATCGCAATCTCTTGGTCAAAACCTAAAAAGCTCCAGGGATTATCGCAATCACTTGGTCACCAAAAGGCTCCAATGATGTCCACAACCACTTGGTCAAAAATCAAAAACAATCAAAAACAACAAAAATTTGCATCTCATTTCTAGGCATAATCAAATTCATCAATCGAGATCTCTTCTCACACCTCATATTCATATTCACAAAAATCAATCCATCAAAAATACAAAAACATGTAGCTGCATTAAGCATTGCATCCATACATTGCATATTTGTGGTTGTATAGGTCAAAGGCACCATAGGATGTAATTGCTCTGATAGACCATCTTGTTCCACACTGTTCCATTTTACAAAAATAACAAAAACACCATGCATAACTTTTACCACACTACAATCAGTGGTCTGTAAATGTACCAAGAGTTTCAGTGATTTAGTTATCATTTTCCTCTTTAACCATGTAATGTATCAAATCGAACAGATTTTACGAAGGTAGAGTCATACTTGAAATACACCTTGTTACGTAACATCCCAACACAAATTAAAACACATAAAACAATTCCTGAGTTGTGTGAACGAAAGATGAAACCTGCGTAGTAATCCGGTTCACCATAAGCGAAACGGTTATCTTGCTCATCCCCCTGTGCGAATGACCCAAAGAATGCTGAGAGTTGGCAAAAGGACAAGCATCCTCCCTACCCAATTCCCTAAGAATCCCTAAAGTTCTCAACAGTTGCAAAACACAAAAAATTTGCAAAATGTCAAAACTCCAAATTTGACAAACTACAGTGCACACATCAAAAGGCACAAACAACAGTGATTTTCGTCACTCCATATCCCCAATCCCTTGTTCAAAAGAAAAACAAATCAAAATAAACAGTGATCTCATCACTACAATGAGCAAGTATCCCAATACAATTGAAGAAAAGAAGGGAGTTGACCTTGAATCCTTGGAACTCTCAGCATTCTATAGGTCATAAGGCAAGCTTCAGTACCAATTTGGTTGATAGCCAATGGGTAACAGAAGTAAACCTCCCGCATGACGATATATCTGTCACATTAACTTGCATACAGATCAATATTTGCATGTGGATGAGCTAGCTTATGGCATCCTGGATTACACCATAAATTAATCTTAGTACATACAACAAAGGAATTCGTGGAGCTAATTAGGTGATCCTCAGTACAGGTTCGGTTGAAAGCCCACCTGGCACTGGCGGTATCCTAACAAATACCACTAAATGAACTCAATTGCACACACAGGGATGTGAAAAATAACTGGGTCAAAAACAAGTCCGATTCATACCTTGGTCAAAAAGTATTGTAAGATAAAGTACAGTGAGGGCTAGTGAGTTAAAACCGTCTGAGTCTCAGAAAACCTTAGGTACATTTCTAAACCAACTGCGCTACTTTTCATCTTTGCAATACCATCAAAAAATAAAAAAAAAGAGAAAAACCACATGAAAAACATACAAAGTCATGCATCACAGTAATCGCCTAAAAAAAACAAAATAACAGAGTTCTAGATAGTCTATGGTGCCATAGCCAAACATCACAAATCCCATTCATCCATTTCATCTCTGCATATCACATACAAATCAAAAACATTTGCATTCATCATAGCATATGCATCTATCAAAATAAATCAACATACAACAGTAGCATTTATCATGCCATATGCATATATCAATATACAGTAGCATGCATCCATCAACATCAATCATTATGCATAACATAAAATCATGACATATACAAAAAAAACAAGAAAGCAAAAACAACAAAAACATCACAAAAATGTAACACAAAAGCACAACAATAAACATTGCCAGACACAAGTGCTCTTGCACTTAACCTCTTGGCATAGCAAAACTGATGTCAGGGTCTACATTGTCGCTATCCTACTCCCTAAGAAGGCTACCATAGCCGTACCGCTCCACGGGAAGATAGATTTTTGACAATTTAATCCCCAAATGGTGTCACAAAAAAAACAACAAAACAACAAAAAATGCAACACAAAACCAATAATAAACATTGCCAGACACAAGTGCTCTTGCACTTAACCTCTTGGCATAGCAAAATTGATGTCGGGGTTTACATTGTCACTATCCTACTCCCGAAGAAGGCTACCATAGCCGGACCGCTCCACGGGAGGACGGATTGCCGACAATTTAATCACCAAATGGTGTCACAAAAACAACAAAAACAAGAAAAAATGCAACAAAAACAAACAACAATAACATTGCCGGACACAAGTGCTCTTCCACTTAAACTCCAGGCAAAGAATATCGATGTCGAGGTCCAAATTATTGCTCTCCTACTTCCCCAAGAAGGCTACAATAGCCGGACTGCTCCACGGGAAGTTAGATTTTTGATGATTTCACCTCATTACGGCATCACAAAAAGGGTTAACACCCACCAAAATAGGTCCAAATGTTGGAAAAATTGCACACGCTTAACGGTAAACCCTTTAAGGCACACCTGCACAAGTCATCTTGGGTCAAGCGACTCGTCGCTTCTCTCACGAAGGTCATTCCCTCATCGATTCATCGCTTGAGGGGGTAGTCACACTTAGTCACCAACCAACAATCACACACCCAATTAAGGAAAATGACATGCATTCAAAGAATCATTGACAAAGAAAATCACGCTCTTGCTTGGGGCAGTAAACAAGCAACAATCAAATCAATCAAACACTTGGCATTTCATGAATCATGAACACAAGGTTCCCCCTGAGGATAAAAATGCCCTTTGCCTGTTCATGATCGATCAATGTCTAAGTTCAAGTCACACCTCAACAAAACAGGTTAATACTTGAAATCAAATTCCTTAGCTCGTCAGAGACAAGGATTCAAGAATGCATGCCCTTTCCATACTTGGGGCATCAAAAGTTGGTTAGGTTACCAAGAAACCCTAATCATTAGTGCTTTGGTTATCTATTTTTGCTCGACAATGCGTCACCCGCAGCGCTTCCCAAAAAGGGGCATCTCGTAGACACCATAACAGACACCAATCCGATTATGTGATCTGCAAACACCGATCGCTTTGACAAACACAGCCCCCGGGGCAGGCCTCGAGAGGTTAAACAGTGGTCTTAACCACTTTCATAGCAATTTTGTAAGGTCAAGAAGCAATTTGGCACACTTGGACACTTTGCCCAGTATTCGTCTCACCCAGGGACGAATTCAAAATAGAATCCGTCCCACCCTAGGATGAATTCTGAATCTATCCCTGGGTGGGACGAATTCTAAGCTTAACGGGCAAAAAGACAAATGGCACCAAGTGGCAGCCTAGAATAGTCAGTTGATGACTCCTGCCTTGCACGCGTGTGTAGGTGGACAGAGGGGTCATTAGAAGACTGTCACAAAAGACATTTATCAAAGCCCAAGTCAACGGAGGACTCCCCTCCCTCATGGGAAGACAAGACTGCCACATGGCGCCTATGACCAACACATGGAATTTGTGCTTCCCTCCCAAAAGAGACCCCATGGGTCTATAAAAGGTGGAACTTTTCTCACCCAAAATATACAGGTTGAAGGAGTTTTCAAGCAACAAAGTGCTACCGAGTTGAAGACCCACTTGCATCCCTTTTGGTTCACCTTCCCACATCCACCAATCTCTTTTGCAAGGGAGGTTGTTGGGTGGCCTTTGGAAGCTCGAACCTGACCCAAATCCAACACATGGACACCTGAACCAACCAATTCACCGACCCCCCAATCCTAAGAGGTTTTGGGCCCATCCCTAGTGGATTGGCTCCAAAATCAAGTGCCAATGGTGGGAGGCCCACTTGGGCACCCCCGCACTTTCTAGGTTTTAGAGCATTCTAGATTACTTTTTCAGGTTGCATTTTGTGTTATTATGTTGGGTTAACTCACAGCTGCAATTTCGTAACTTTTGGTCAGATTCTAGTATGTTTTGTGTCGCTTTGTTGACATTGGAGCAGCAGCAGGTCGGTTTCTTCAACACAGAAGAATTCGTCCCACCCAGGGACGAATTGCAGTCAGAATTCGTCCTTCCCAGGGACGAATTCTAGTTGAAGGTAGATTGGCCAGCTGTCTCAGTGGCAGTGGCCTTCTGGTAACTTTTCTTATCTTCTATCAAGTTTTGAAGCCATTTGGACTCACTGTATTCACTGTTTCAGGCAAATGTTTACATGCATATTTCGTTAGTTTTAGAGAACAAACACTTTTCATTTGCGGTAGATGCTACTGACATCTTGGTTGTTTCTTTGTTCGCAGGAGAAGCAGCGGAGGTTAAGAACTCATCGACATCAGCGGCGGCATCATCTTGGCCCGCCCATTGCAATCGTGGGCACGCGAAAGGAGGAAGACTAAGTCACACATTGTAACAAAGAAAAATTTAACGCTCCTAGCCCCTAAAAAGGGAGGAGACGTCTATGTAACCGAGGATAAGATATTTGAATAAAGAGGGCTGTGATTTCTTTACATCTTTTCTTTCCTTTCCAAATTGTCTCTTTCCTTTGTTTTGGTGCATAAGGTTAAAGCGTTACATTTCGTCTTACATTGCATAATTAGTGTTTCCTTTGCCCGGAATCTCGTGCTTTCATTTATTTTGAAATTGATCATAAAATTCTCATATTCACCATGGAAGTGCCAATGCCAATTAAGCCCATTTTAATATGCATATTGAAATTGATCCTAGGTTTTAAATTGAAAAAGCTACTACTATTTTTTTTCGTTCCATCTGATTAAAATTTTATTCTAAGTAAATGAGACTTTGAAAAAGCATAAAATTCCAACCTTAAACTAACCAACATAATCATAATAACCGTCTATATGGCTAGGTGACGTTAACTATATAAACACTTTTTACTGAACATGTCAGCACAACGCGATGATTACTGCAGATTTCGTTCAATGTTTTCATAAATTCCATTACAAAAAAATTACAGACCATTCACACACCGACCGAGTAATTTTATAGATCATTCCCAACCAACAAAAAAATTTGGGAAGAGTACACACAGAAATCTAGAAGTGAATGTAGGTCATTTAACACATGTTCCCATTTACCGCAGGTTTGGGATGTGCTGGTGTCCAAATCGCCTGTCTAGAGATAGGCATGACAATGAGCAGTAACTTTTGCCTCTGCAATTAAAAAAGCAGGACCGAAACTCGAGTTTCCTAGTTTCTGATCTCCCACAGCCTATAAACGAGCAGACGCGTAATTCTACGGGCAAGCGACCCACACAAAACCAATCGGCCAGAAATTTAACTGTAGGATCCATATCGGGTAGATGAGCAATGCAATCTTCAGAATTATGGGGAAACTCACATCCGTGAAAAGACTCACCATAAATTTTTAACTTAGATTTGCGCCATATGCAATTCCTTTGCAGACGGTAAGCAATCTCCTTGGCGTGAACTTTGCTCATGAGATCTAGACTTCGATTGAAGTCACTTTGTAGACTTCGATTGAAGTCACTTTGTGGTCCGTGAACAACGCACTGAGCAAGTTCTCTTATTGCACATATATTGCCTTGAAGGACTGCTTTCTCACAGAGCGCAAGTCCCCCCATGAGATCCCTGTCTTCCTCTACGCCTCCGCTCCCGTTGAATCGTATGATTGCTAGCGAGTATAATGCATGCTTGTGCGACGCATTAGCAGCCCTCTGTATTAAAGTAACTCCTCTTGACCAATCTCTCAGGCCATAGAAATAGATCTATCAAAAACATCATGGAGTAAATAGGATGGCTAAAGCAAAAGCCCTAGTGAAAATTTGATAATCTTCTACTACAACTTGGATCGTCACTGTTGTACATTATACAATGTACCCTAAATTTATTAGGGTAAAAATGTCGTCTAAAATAGATATTAGTTAAATTACATATCTATCTATGAGACAGTAAATGTTTAAAACTATATACTTTACCATGCCAAGCATATAGCAGGCATCTATGCTTCCAACATCTGCGCACTTCTCGAGAAAACGATGACAACCTTCTGACCAGCGCGATGCTTTTATTCCCATGAAAAAAGAACTAGGAAGGTTGAGCAACAAGGATGCGTGCATTCCCACTCCATTTAACCTCTTGCATCTGCATTAAGAAACCTCTATCTTATATTATATATAAAGAGAGCTTCCAACCAGTTTTAGGGCTTTCAAAAGTATCATGGTTCATACTCACATTAGAAGTGGAGCAATAAAATCTGCAGGTTGCTCTGCTATAGAACTTAGGTTCAATAGAATTAGAAACAACAGATCGTCTGATATGCGATCAAAACCAGATATTTGATCAATCTGATTAACGACCCGACCGCACTTAAGCTTCTTGGACGAACCATCTTCTATCCTCGGATCATCTTGTTGGCGTTTCATGTCTGGAATAGAGACCAGAGGCCTTCGTATTGTGATTATCTTCTCCAGTAGTAATTAGGCCGTACTACATCAAACCCAATCTTATGAAACCCTAAGGGCATCTTATACTGGTATGAAAATCACTTCCTTGAAACTAAAAAGTGAAGGTGTATTCCATTTTGTCTCAAGATTTGACCACATTTTTCTAATAGTATTTCCGGATTATCATAATGCAATGTTTATTAGCCATTTGATGTTGTGGAATTAAAAAAAAAAATTAAAATTAAATTATTTATAAATATTGATGGTTTACAGTAATTATAAATTATTTTTAAAAAATTCTGTTGAAAAATTTTACCAAAAAAATATCTATCAACTATTAATATTATGATGATTTTATGGCTTACATGTGTTATAGTATCTATCAAATATTTAATTATTATGATTTTATGGCTTACATGTATTATAGTGCCCATATACTTATTTTCTTCCTTAGAATTTGATTATGTTTTAATTATTATTTTTTGTTTGTATAGTTAGTTGGATAAAGATGAAGTTAACTGGGGAGTATTATTTAGGGGATTTAATAACCGTAGCTCAACAAATACTCAACCACCATTAACAACTGACCTATCTTTTTAGAGTATTTTTATAAATAATTTTTAAATAAAACTTTTTTTAAGTTAAATATATTTTATTATAAAAAATTTAAAGTGATTAGAATATAATTAATTTTTAAATAAAAATACTTTAATTCATAGTTAAATATATTTAAATAATTTTTAAATAAAACTTTTTTTTAAGTTAAATATATTTTATTATAAAAAATTTAAAGTGATTAGATTATAATTAATTTTTAAATAAAAATACTTTAATTCATAGTTAAATATATATAAAAAAAAAATCATAAAAAAAATTGTGTTATTATTATATTTGAGATTAAAAATTAATTAATTAATTTTTAAATTATCATATTAAAATTAAAATTTAAATTCCATTTTATTACCTTAAAAATATTATATTTTATCTTTTTAATTATTAAGTATCTAATTTTAGGTTTGATATATTTTTATTTATTTTATTATTAATTATAAGAAACGGAAGAAATGAATCACATTACAAGAAAGAGGCATACATATTTTTTATGAATACTATAAAAAATAATAATAATACTAATCGACCAAGTAAAGACAACATCATAAAGACACCATTTAGGAAACCTAATTAGGACAACCTGATAACAAGCACAAAAATTTTGAATCAAAATTTATGAGTGGTCAGGTTAAAAATTTTATAATGAAAATCTAAAGAAATACCATTACAATATTTTAAAAATTAATTTAAAAATATTTTAATTTTCAAAAATGGAAAAAAATAAAATATAATATTTATTAACTTTAAAATAAAATGCTTTTATTGGTATATATATATATATATATATATATAAAATGAATATTAATATAGTACTGTTGCATATATTTATATACTTTAACACTTTACAATGACATGTAAATGTAGATATGTTAACACTTTAGAATGACATACAATTTATTAATGGGATAATAATTAAATGGTTGAGATATGGAGACATAGATAAGGATAAAATTTAAAATATGATCAGCAAAAACGATTGCATTATTATTTTGAAACCTAAATTCATGTGTATAAAAAAATACGCATATTAAAAAATTGATAACATTAATTTTTTTTTTTTAAATAAAACAATTTACACCTAGACACTATAAGTTCTAAAAACTTCCTCAATTTGGAAGCACATTTCTAAACCACAAGGGAAAAAAATACGAACATGTCAAGTCTTATCCACTGCAAAGTGGTTTTCATGTTAATAAATGGATTACACTATACATACTATAAGTTTCAAATATATCTTATGGACCTAAAATGAAATTATTGTCATTTTACTTTGCACGTAAGACGACTCATTATTCAAACATTGGAAAGGAATTAACAGACATGTTGAGTATATGAACTATATTGGTTTTAGGGCATAATAATAATAATAATGATTGTGACATGTAGTAATGCACCTGAAAAAATTATCAAAAGTATATATTTTAATTAAAAAATTTAAGATTATAATTTAACACTTTTTTGTATATATCATTGATTATTTTTTGTTATATAGAAGAGTTAGTCACAATCATACTATTTTTAGTAATTGAAGCATAACACTGGTGAGTGTGTGAGATGGTGGGTGTGTGGTGGTTGTGTTAAATTCCCTATTGATAAGCATAACTCTTGGCTTTAAGAGGGATCATGGTTGGGAGGAGACTACTCAGCTCTATCCATTGGTCATAGGGGTTTCTCACACTAACCAAATAAAAAAAAATTAAGAAGTGCAATTTCACCTTGTTATTGTTGACCTGATGTGAAGTGGACCACAAATCACTTAGGATTTGTACCATCATCATCGGTCTAGTGCGTACTAAGGATATTCAAATCAGACTATTGCCTTTGCAAACAGGCTATCCTCGAGGTTTGAACTTTGGTGTCATCTTGGTAAGTATCTGGCCAGACAAGCACTTACCAATCCAGAAACTCTTAGAAGTTAGGGTAGAGAGAAAACCTTGAGAGATGCTCTTAAGTGGCCAACAATGTTGTCCCTATCCCATTCGAGTATACAACTATCTAAAGGGAAGCCAAAAGATATTTTTTTGTGTCCCCCCTTCGCATCGCAGAGGTTCAAACCATTGACCTCCTATTAAATGGGGCCAAGCTTACCTTATTCACTTGCGCTACAAAGGTAGACAAAAATTTAGGTTAGAAGGAAACCTCAAGAGTCACTTTTAGGTGGTCGATAATGCCATCCTATTTAGATATACCACTATCTAGAGAGGAGCCACAAGATATTTTCTGTGTCCCATTCATATCACGGAGGTTTGAACTATGGACCTCCCATTCAATGGGGTCAGGCTCACCTTCTCCACTTATGCTACAAAGGCTAACAAAAAACCTAGGTTAGAAAGAAATCTCAAGAGCCACTCTTAGGTGGCCAACAATGTCATCCCATATGGGTATACCACTATCTAGAGGGAAGCCACAAGAGATTTTTTGTGTTCCCCTTCCCATCGTAGAGGTTACCATTTAAAATTAATTATTATTGTTATATTTATTATTAAATTAAAAATGTTATATTTTCTTTTTAAATATTACTATTATTATTATTTAATAGGCTATATGTGACTAGCAACTCTTATCAAAATATCATAGTATCACATTTGTTGTAGCATACATTTTTATGACAGTTATTTTCATTTATTTTTTTCTCTTAAATATATTCTTCATCTTCCTCAAAGTGCTACATTTCCACAATCAAATCCTTTACATCATTTTTATTAAGATATAAAATCTCACTTGGCCAACTGCCTTCAAAATTTTAAATTTTACAAGATCAACACTATAATTCATTAATTTATCTATTAAACCATTTCCTTCTCTATAAATATGCTCACACTGCCAGGAGATTGCATGTAGATGGTGGTCATCAACAATAATATTATTTTGTATCCTGTCTCCACATCCATTTTTGCTAATCACATTGATGATAATTTGTGACTCCCCCTCAATTGATATATACTTTCATCATTTTTCCTCTGCATAGTTGTTAGTTGAAGTTCCATATGATTGTGAATAAGTGAGGATATGTTTTCATCACTATTTCTAAAAACACCACCTCCATCAATTTTTCTTGGATTTCCTTTAGAAGTATCATCAAAATTCATTTTGATAAACGCAATTTCTAGATATTTTTGTTTTACCATAGATCAAAATAGATTCTTTGTTTTAATTTCGTTGTTGTAAATGACTCATCCATGTATGTTCAAATCTTGTAGCCATGTTATTAGCACCTATTTTTCTGCAATTAATACTTCCCATGATGAACACCATATTTATAGACATTCTACAAGAGAGATACTAATACATGCTTTAGCTTTGAATTAATTTATCCAGATTTTTATCAACTCTTTCAATGTTGATGGAGCTACCCAAAATAATTTCATATTTTTTTTAAAATAATCTCAAATGGTATGATCAAATGGACAATGAATAATTAAATGGTTTGATGTTTCTAAATCCTTCTCAAACAAGGCACACCTGAAGGGTCTATAATATCCTCTTCTTTGTAGACTCTCTCCCATTAAAATCTTACTTTGAACTACAAAAAACCAAAGAAATGTTGAGGCCTTAGGGAGAGACTCTAATGACCAAATATTCTTCCAAGGAAAATCTTTGGGAGAAGAAAATTTTTATTGTTCTAGATCCTCATATACCAACTTAACCGAGTATCCACCATCCTTCAATAAATTCAAAACAAACTCATTCTTCCATGTAAAATTAAAAAATTAAAAATCTCCCATATTAAAATGCTTATTAAAATGCTTATTATAATGCTTATTAAAATTCTAAAGAGAGAAAATATATTATAATTCTTATTAAAATTCAATGTTTATGATCTTAAACCACTTGCATGGTAAGAAACCTATGAATCTCCCATATTTTTTGTTGTAGTCCTTCTCAAAAATTATTTCAAAAGTTAAGAAAGGTGTGGCTTCGGATCCGTTGCACCAAGGGCTGCTCAAGCTTATTTTTTATTATGTTGTTAAGCAATGAGGTTTGGATTGGAAAGATATTCTTAATGCTCTGGTGAACATTCCAACGCCTGTGGTTGGTCTTGTGACTTCCTCAATTTTTGAAGATTCTAAATATTCCATTTCATATAAGTTAGACACCACCTTGAGTGCTCCAATTTTGGTGGATTTCATGGACTCGGCTCCTAGGGGCCCAGGCAGAAGTGAAGAAGGAATGAGGTGTTCCAAAAGGCTAGTTACAAAGCAGGTGAAATTCGATAAAAATCCTATTTTTATTGATAATTCTACTTCTAAATATTTTTCTCCTCTTGAGAAAAAGTCTAAATTAGTTAGGGAGGTATATGGTGTTATTCATGTGATGTACCCTGGTTCCCTATCTAGTGGGTGTAATCAAAATACCCTCAACTCCATGATTATAAAACTTCAAAACTCTATGATCTATTCCATTTTGGCTTCTATCTCCTACACTGAGGAAGTGTTGACCCTAATGGGATGGTAGATCCCGATTTGCCCTAACACCAAGATTCTAGGCTGAGTGGCTCCAAGTTTTGAGTTGGTTCCTTGGTTTATTTCTAGTTTTGTGGGTTGTGTCCCTTTGTGGTTATTTGCTGGTTTGGCCTGCATGCCAATTTTTTTAGTCTATTTTTATATGCGTGGCTTGTATACTTGCGTATATTGGGTAGGTTAGTTTGGCTCTCGGGCTTGGTGGTTTCTCTTGCTTGGGATATGGATTCCTTGTCTTGTATTGTTAGTTTATACTGGTGTTTCAGTTTGATGTCCTCGACTTCTAGACAGTTTGTTGGGTGGTGGTAGTCCTATATCTCTTTTGATGTAGGGATGTTACCTTATTTTTATATTTAGGTTTGGATATCCTTCCAAAACTCCTTCTACCATATGAAAAAAATAAAAGTAAAAGGGTTAAATTTGATTATGTTATAGTCATTTTTTTGTTTGCACAATTAGTTGGATAAATATGAAGTCAATAGTATCATCTAGGAAATTTAACAAGGGCAGTCTAGCAAGCACTCAACTACCATTATCAAATGACATATCTAATTTTTAAATGAAAGTGTTTATATATATATATATATATATATAATTAAAAAATTAAAAATGATTAGATTATAATTAATTTTTACATAAATCATAAAAAAATTTGTGTTATTGTTCTACTTGACATTTAAATTTGAATTTTTTTACTTAAAAAAATGCTATAGTTTATTTTTATTTTTGATTTTTGTTGGAAACACGCCCCTTGTGGGGGACGAAAACCTTAGAATTAGGGGTTTCCTTCCATCAAAGGGGGAGATATTTGAACTTGGAGCCTCTTTTTTTTCAACTTGAGTGTTTTAACTACCCACTTGCTCTCCAACTCCCCCACATGAGCTGATATAGTTTATCTTTTTTATTATTAAGTATCTAATTTTAGGTTTGGTACATCATTTAAAAAATTAATAAATTTTAAGTGTTCTTATTTATTTTATTGTTAATTATAAGAAACAGGAAAAGTGAATCACATTACAAGAATTATACACTTCTATTAAAATACAAACAACATAATTTTATTATCTATAAGGTTTTTTAATTGAACTCTTCTATGGAGGCTAACATAGTCCTCACCTCATATTTTTAGTAAATATGAATGCAAAAGATATTAATAAAAATTAAGTTATCAAATAAAAAAAATCTCACAAAGAGATCACTAAGATGTAAATTAAAATTTATTATTTTTTACTCATTAGGATAATACTCTATATTATTACTAGGATTTTATTATTCATTAAAAGGTGTAGAATATAAATCCTTCATTTTTAGAGTTTGATTTAACTAAAAAAAGACAACTAATTTAACTATTGTAAGGTCTTAAATTTTTAATTACTAGAATTATTGTTTAATTACTTTAAGGTTTCATCAAATAAAACATAAGCCTTCAAAAAAATTAAAATAAAACCCATAACATCTTTATTATCCATATTAAGAAAGATATGCAATAATACCATACTTATTCTAGTCATTACAATGACTGTTTAATTACAAGAGCTGTCAATTCTTAACGCAATATAAAAAAACATAGAAAATTTTGAAATTTAAGATAAAATTTTAAATTTAGTTTAATATTTTTAAAATAAATTAACTAAAGCTTAATTTTTTATATAAAAGTTTAAAAGACATTTTTTAAATCAAATAAAGTTAACTCAAACCATTAAATTCATTTAAATTTCAAAGAGAAGGTCAACTTTAAATCTTGTCAAAGGAGAAGGCCAAATTTAAATCTTGCCAAAGTAATATATGAATAATAGTCAAGCTCTCGTAATTCCACTTTCCAGTCATGATAACTAATTTAAAAAAAAATTATTCAAATTGGTTTATAAATGTTATAGAAAAATTAAAAAATCGACCAAGTAAAGACAACTTCATAAAGTCACCCTTTAGGAGACATAATGGGGACGACCCAATAACAAGCACAAAAATTTTGAATCAAAATTTATGATGAGGCAGGGTCCTTTTATAGATGGTTTAAATTTGGGTCTTTGGAATTAAAACCTAAAAAATACTATACAATATCCCAAAAAAAAATTGTTTAAAATAATTTAATATTTAAACATAAAAAAGAATAAAATACATATTATATTTATCAACTATAATAAGTATAGCTCTCAGCTTTAGGACGGGTCATCGTTGGAGGAGACTGCTCATCTCTTTGTGGGCTCTTCGTAAAAGTTTCTCACAATAACCAAAAATAAAAATAAAAAATAAAAAATATTTATCAACTATAAATAAATTGTTTTTATTAGTTTATACATATTTAAGAAATACTACATTGTATCCCATAAAATTTAAACCTTACACTTACTCTTTGAAATTATAAAATTATTATTAATAAACTTGCTTAAATATTTACCATACATAAACTTAACATTGTTAACAAATATCAATAACAAGTACATTTTAAATCTTATAAAATATCAATGACAACGAAAAATTGATTAGCCATGATTGAGATGCTAAAGTGCCAATCATTATGATTCATGCATGATTGAAGCCTTTACCACACTAGATAATCAATTTGAGTAGCCAAAGAAAATGAGATAAAGAATATTTTAATAGATGGATAGAACACAAATAGATATTATTACTCTACCATAATGAATAAAATTCTTATATTCATTATCAGTGATGTGGTCTACCAGCAAGGGTGCCATTTGCATTATCGATGATGTGACCCAGGTTCAATCCTCACGATAAATGTATATAAGAAGTATTACTAAAAAAAAAAATTCATATTCATGTTACCTGTAGCTTGGGTAAAACTAAAGTGGAGGATTTCATTGTTCAAAATAATGGCCAAAAATTTTGGTTCCAACTTCCTCTAGACTTGGGAGGCTCAAACACTCATCAAGCTTATAATCTCATTGTTAAGGAGCTTCAAAATCAGGTGTTAAAGGCTGAATATCCCGAGGACAAGATCATTTGGGCAAGTGACAAAAAAAGTGGTTTTACTGTTAAATAAATTTATCAGATGCGGTTCATTTTCATCTTTCGGTTGGAAAAATCTGGTTGAAAAACTTCCTCTAGACTTGGGAGGATCAAACACTCATCAAGCTTATAATCTAATTGTTAAGGAGCTTCAAAATCAGGTGTTAAATGCTGAATATCCCGAGGACAAGATCATTTGGGCAAGTGACAACAAAAGTGGTTTTACTGTTAAATCAATTTATCGGATGCGGCTCATTTTCATCTTTTGGTTGGAAAAATCTGGTTGAAAAACTTGATCCCTAAAATCAATCTCTTTTACTAGCTTGCTACTCAAAATAATATTTTGTATATTGAAAACCTGTAGAAAAAGGGATGACCTTTGTATATAGATTCTATCTTTCAGAACGCGAATGGGAATTCAATGATCTATTTATTTTTTGCTCTTTTATCTAGGATACCCTTTTCTTTATTTTGAATATGAGGGGTGTTTTGGGTATTTCTAGAGTCTTTCGTCGATCTTATTAGTCAGTGTATCTTTCCCTTTGTTGTTCCTCATCTCAGGTGTTTTTGGAGGTTTTTTTACCTCAAATCTTGTGGTTTTTGTGGAATGGAAGAAATTTTAGAGTGTTCAAAAATTACTTTAAAGATCACAATTGCTTTAAGGATCACAGAAGGTTGGGTCTCAAAATAATTTGAAGCATGGTTTAAAATGTCTCTCACACCTTTTCGAAGTTAGGGAAGAACTACTCAAAAAATTTTGTAGTGGAAGCTAACATCTAATATTTGTTAGGCTTCCCCACATCAACCCTACTCCTTCGGATCTTAATACTAGATGGTTGGTGTGTTGGCATCCTTCTCCTAACCGTTGGCTAAAATTGAACTTTGACTTTTTTATTACATTAAAAAAATCATCTAAAATAGATATTAATTAAATATAATATCTATCTATGAGATAGTAAATGTTTAGAACTATATACTTTACCATGCCAAGCATATAGCAGGCATCTATGCTTCCAACATCTGCGCACTTCTCGATAAAATGATGACAACCTTCTGACCAGCACGATGCTTTTATTCCTATGAAAAAAGAACGAGAAAGGTTGAGCAACAAGGATGAGTGCATTCTAACTCCATTAAACGTCTTGCATCTGCATTAAGAAACCTCTTATCTTATATTATGCATAAAGATATTTCCAACTATTTTTAGGGCTTTCAAAAGTATCATGGTTCATACTCACGTTAGAAGTGGAGCAATAAAATTTGCAAGTTGCTCTACTATAGAACTTAGATTCACTAGAATGAGCAACAAGAGATCGTCTGATATGTGATCAAAACCAGATATTTGATTAATATGATTAGCGATCCTGTTGCACTTAAGTTTCTTGGAGGAACCATCTTCTATCCTTGGATCATCATGTTGGCGTTGCATGTCTGGAATAGAGACAAGAGGGCTTGGGATTGTGATTACCTTCTTCAGTAGTAATTATTAGGCGGTGCTACATCAAACCCAATCTTCTGAAATCCTAAGGGAATCTTAAAATTAAATTAGTTTAAAATATTGATGGTTATAACTAATTATAAATTAGTTTAAAATATTTTTCTGTCGAAAAATTTTACCAAAAAAATATCTATCAACTATTAATTATTATGATTGTATGGCTTACATGTATTATAGTGCCGACACTTATTTTATTTTTAGTCCAATGTGTTGCAACAATGGGGTGTGTTAGGAAAATGTTAAGGCTTTGAATACGTATTTTTGCCCCTCGAATGCAGAATTGAGGCTAACTCGAAATAGATCAAATATTGTTTGGGAATCCCTTGGATGGTTGGCACAAGCTCAACTTTGATGCGGTTTTCAAAGGGAATCCAAGATAGGCTAGTGCTTATGGACTCTTCAGAAATGTTAGGAGGAAAATATTGCTTCCTTGCATATGCCTAACTGTTTGGTCACCAAACAAATCATTTCGAGAAGAGGGGACCAATGTTATTCGAGGGAGTTTCTTTGTTAAACAAAATTAATTACAGGAAATTGATGATAGAAGGAGATTCTTTAAATATAATTAATATGTTTAAAGGCATCCAAACTCGATCGTGGAAAGTTTCAATTTTTTTTTTGGAGACTCGATGAAAGATCCCATATCTAGAAGAGGTACAAATTAATCATAAGCTCAGAGAAGGTAATAAGACCATTGATCTGCTTGCAAATTGTGACCTTCAAGTTCAATACCTTCAGGTGTGGATGGACAATAATACCGAGGATGTGTGCAAAGTGGATGTTAATGAGTGACAGGTGTGGATGGACAATAATACCGAGGATGTGTGCAAAGTGGATGTTAATGAGTGTGGAAGCACGAGATTCCGGTCAAAAGAAACACTAGTTATGCAACATAAGACGAAAATGAAACACTTTGATCCTATGCACCAAAATGAAGAAAGAGACGATTTAAGAAAACGAAAGACAAGATATAAAAGAATCACAACCCTCTTTATTCAAACATTTTGTCCTCAGTTACATAGACGTCTCCTCCCCTTTTGGGGGTGAGGAGCGTTAGATTGGTCTTTGTCACATTGTGTGACTTAGTGTTCCTCCTTTCGCGTGCCCACGATTGCAATGGGCGGGCCAAGCTGATGCCGCCGCTGATGTTGATGAGTCTTCGCTTCTGGTTGCTCCTCCTGCGGTCAAAGAAACAGACAAGACATTAATAGCACCTGTGACAAGAAGAGAAATTCATGCTTTTGAAATTGCTAAAAGGCATATATGAAAAGTTGTCTAAAACAGTGACTGCAGCAAATCCAAATGATCTAAAAACTTGACAGGGGATAGAAAACATCACCAGAAGGCCTCTGCCACTGAAACAGTCAGCCAATCCACCTTAAACTGGAATTCATCCCTGGGCAGGACGAATTTTGACTGTAATTCGTCCCTGGGTGGGACGAATTCTTTTGAGTAGGAGAAACCGACCTGCTGCTGCTCCAATGTCGGATCTCGGGACCTGCAAAACTCCTGCAAATAGGGGGTTAGGTAATTGGGGCCATTTTGGGACGACCCAGATGGTCGGATTTTCCCAATTTGGCCTCCACCCTCGGGAATTTGACCTTGACACCTGCAAGTTAGCGACACGACAAAGCAATACAAAACACCCTAAACTCTGACCAAAAGCTACAAAATTGCAATAATAGACTAATCAGACCTAGTAACAGAGAATGCAATCTAAAAAATAATCTAAAGCGCTCAAAACTAAAATTAGGACTTGGGGTGTGCGGGGGTGCCCAAGTGGGCCTCCCACCGTTGGCCCTCGATTTTGGAGCCAATCCACCAAGGATGGGCCCAAAACCTTTTAGGATTGGGGGGTCGGCGAATTGGTAGGTTCAGATGTCCATGCGTCGGATTTGAGTAAGGTTCGAGCTTCCAAAGGCCACCCAACAACCTCCCTTGCAAAAGAGATTGATGGATGTAGGAAGGTGAACAAAGGGGGATGCAAGTGAGTCTTCGATTCGACAACACTTCGTTGCTTGAACACTCCTTCTACCTGTATGTTTTGGGTGAGAAAAGTCCCACATTTTATAGACCCAAGGGGTCTCTTTTGGGAGGGAAGCACAAAAGCCAAGTGTTGGCCATGGGCGCCATGTGGCAGTCTTGTCTTCCCATGAGGGAGGGGAGTCCTCAATTGACTTGAACTTTGATAAATGCTTTTTGTAACAGTCCTCTAACGGCCCCTCTGTCCACTTACACATGCGTGCAAGGTAGGAGCCCTTAACGGCTGTTACGGGCTGCCACTTGGCACCATTTGCCTTTTTGCCCGTTAAGCTTGGAATTCGTCCCACCCGGGGACGGATTCGAAGTCAGTCTGGGGTGGGACGGATTCTATTTTGCATTCGTCCGGGGTGAGGCGAATGCTGGGCAAAGTGTCCAAGTGTGCCAAATTGCTCCTTGACCTCACAAAATTGCTATGAAAGTGGTTAAGACCACTTGTTTAACCTCCGAGGGCTGCCACAGGGAGCTGTGTTTGTCAAAGCGATCGGTGTTTGCGGTCACATAATCGGATTGGTGCTTGTTTTGGTGTCTACGAGATGCCCCTTTTTGGGAAGCGCTGCGGGTGACGCAATGCTGAGCAAAAATAGATAACCAAAGCACTAATGATTAGGGTTTCTTGGTAACCTAACCAACTTTTGATGCCCCAAGTATGGAAAGGGCATGCATTCTTGAATCCTTGCTTCTGACGAGCTAAGGAATTTGATTTCAAGTATTAACCTGTTTTGGTGAGGTGTGACTTGAACTTGGACATTGATCAGTCATGAACAAGTGAAGGGCGTTTTTATCCTCAGGGGGAACCTTGTGTTCATGATTCACGAAATGCCAAGTGTTTGATTGATTTGATTGTTGCTTGTTTACTTGCCCCAAGCAGGAGCGTGATTGTCTTTGTCAATGATTCTTTGAATGCATGTCGTTTTCCTTAATTGGGTGTGTGATTGTTGATTGGTGACTAAGTGTGACTACCCCCTCAAGCGACGAATCGATGAGGGAATGACCTTCGTGAGAGAAGCGACGAGTCGCTTGACCCAAGATGACTTGTGCAAGGTTTGCCTTTAGAGGGTTTACCGTTAAGCGTGTGCAATTTTTCCAACATATGGACCTATTTTTGGTGGGTGTTAACCCTTTTGGTGATGTCATAATGAGGTGAAATCGTCGAAAACCTATTTCCCGTGGAGCGGTCCGGCTATGATAGCCTTCTTGGGGAACTAGGAGAGCGATAATTTGGACCTCGACATCGATTTTCTTTGCCTAGAGGTTAAGTGCATGAGCACTTATGCCCGGCAATGTTTTTGTTGTGTTTTTGTTGAATTTTGTATTGTTTTTGTTGTTTTTTGTGACACCATTTGGTGATTGAATTGTCGGCAATCCGTCCTCCCGTGGAGCGGTCCGGCTATGGTAGCCTTCTTCGGGAGTAGGATAGTGACAATGCAAACTCCGACATCAATTTTGCTATGCCAAGAGGTTAAGTGCAAGAGCACTTGTGTCTGGCAATGTTTATGTTGTGTTTTTGTTGAATTTTGTACTGTTTTTGTTTTTTTTTTGGACATCATTTTTGGGATTAAATTTTCAAAATTTGTCTTCCCCTGGAGCGGTCCGGCTATGGTAGCCTTCTTAGGGAGTAGGATATTGATAATTTGTGACCCCGATGTCGATTTTGTATGCCCATGTTGTCAGTTGCATTTGCAATCTGTCAGGCAGTTTATTGTCTGTTTTTAGTGCATTTTTAGTCATTTTTCTTGATTTTTTTTTTGTTGGCCTGAATTCGTCCCTGGGTGGGACGAATTCCAGCTGGAGAAATTGTCCCTGGGTGGGACGAGCACTAATCAGAGCGCTCGTCCCAGTCAAGGACGAATTCCGGTGCAAAAGCCTATTTAAGGGCCAAAACTTGATTTTGGGCTCATTTGTGTCATTTTTTCTTGCGATTTTGGAGCTGCGGGAGGAGGAGGTAGTGCGCGAGCGAGCGCTCTTGGAATTCTCTCTGCCATCATGAGTGCACAAAGCGGGTTCGAGCGGCGGAGCCGAGGCGAGTCCTGTAAGTGACCCTAGGGCTTATTTTGCTTTAACTGAATGCATTGTTTTTGTGTTGCGCTTTTCAAAATTTTAAGATTTTTTTTTTGTGATGTTTTTTGTTTAACAACTAAGGTTAGAAACCCTAGAATTGAAAATTTTATTTTTATTTTATTTATTATTATTTTTTTTTGCTTGCAGGTTGTTAGGAGCCGGTACCGTGTACCTTCTGCCTTTACTGAGGCGTGGTTGGCCTTGACTGATGACGACTGGGAATGGCTTGATGCCCTTGGGCTCAAGCAGGTGGCTCGACTGGAGCCTGTGGTTTCGGATCAGGCCTATCTGATGGCCCTGATCAAGCTTTGGGATCCGAGGACCAATACTTTCCATCTCCCGACAGGGGAGATGACTGTGACTCTTGAGGACGTCTATCGGTTGCTTCGGATTCCGATAGATGGTCTGCCTATTAGGACATCTCCGTTCGATCAGTGGACTGCTATACTCACGAGATGTTTTGGGCATGGGGGGGAGCTGGGTGTAGCAGACCCAGTGGAGACAGTCGAGGCGGATTACCGGTGGCGGGATTTTGGTTGGGTGGTGGAAGGAGAGGGGGTGTTAGGAGTGAGGCACGCATTCTGATGGGCCTCATTTCTAACATTCTTCTCCCTGATTCGTCGGGCGCGAGGTTCCCGTGGAACCTGCTTGGATTTGGTGTGGCGGTTGGCGAGTGCCCGGTAGAGGCACCGTTGATCTGAGATGGGGACAGACTTTGTTGGCGCGGCTTTACGGAGAGAGCTGTACGGGGTCCGCTGTCGACAACGAAAGGGTGTCGATTGCGGCTTTTTGTTGCGGTCTTGGGGTTGGCGGCACATAGGCGTTGAGAGGCCTACCGGGTTACCGTGGACGACTCAGGTGGCGATGGAGGATGATGAGATTGGTTATGCGGCTTTGTGGCGACGGTCTGCGGAGCGAGCGGAAGTCGGCGATGGGCGGGTGCGGTTGAGCACTACATTGATGCCTTTTCGCGGCTCACTCCGGGGAGGTGTTTTGGCGTCCCTATCGGGACTGTCCCGGCTGGCCTAAGGTGGAGAGTGGCTCCGACGGGTACGGAGGGAGCGATGGTTGACTGGGCGGCACGGGACGGAGCATGAGTTCTTTCCGTACCACCGGGTTACACGACGGTTTGGGGTGCGCCAGGGGTTGCCTGGTGAACCCGTAGGCTATCGGCGTCGGGGAGATGAGAGGGATCTGGAGCCACCTGTCCTCGTGCCATTGGGCGAGGAGTCGGATGCTGTTATTGAGGTGTTGGATGTGGATGACGTAGGTACTACCACTGAGTATGACTCGTGGTGGGTTTTGCAGCTCTGGAGAGGTGAGGGTCCACTGGGAGGTGCGGAGGCGGCAGTGGAGGATCTTGAGGTGACGAGGGGTGATTGGGGAGGGCCGTTGGATGATGCGGACATGGTGGATGTGGGAGATGAGGATGTGGACTTGGGTGTTCCGGAGCGGCCGGACATGCGGGATGTGGAGGAGCGGTTGGAGCACAGGCGAGCTACTGTCCCCGGGAGTCCTATGCGTCCGACGGATACGGAGGGGTGGGGTCGGATGTAGGCGATGAGGTTGCGCGGCTTACAGAGCTGCTACGGATGCGGGATCTAGAGAGGGATCTTCTGCGGGCTCAGTTGGCAGAGCGGGATAGCGTTTTGGCGCAGCGCGATGATGCATTGTCTATCTATCATCGGCGGGAGGCAGAGTGGTGTCTATACCGGATAGACTTGGAGAGGGAGGTCATCCGCCTTGGCGGGCGGCTCCATGAGCCTTCTATCAGCAGATCTTCTCGACGGACGAGGGATAGTCTGACTGAGCAGTCAGCATCATCTCACCGCAGGCGGTTGGATGAGGGGGGTGGTAGTAGGCATGATGCGGGGGCTAGCGGTAGCCGCCCTGCGGGGTCCCGTAGGACCCACACCACGGGGGTAGTTCCCGTCGCACCGATCTGCGTGATCATGGTGGCCGACGCCTTAGGTTGGGTTTTGGATATGATTGCGGGGTCGAGGACCTGTTTTTGTAGCCTGCGGGCATCTTTTTTGACGATATATATATATATACCGGTTTTATTTTTGGATTTGTACATGTGATGATGTGATTGATTTTTGTTATGCATGTTTATTTATTTGATGGATGCAGATGAATTGAATTGTTTTTTTTTTAGATGCCTATGTGATATGCAAAATGGATGAATGCTATTTTTATTTATCTGGTTTTTCTTTGTTGTTTTTGTATTTTCTGATGGTATCATAAGAATGATAAGTAGCGCAGATGGTTTTCGGGATGAGTGTAAGATTTTATGAGATTCAGACAGTTTTAACTCACTATCCATGACTGTACTTTATCTTACAAGACTTTTGAACAAGGTATGAATCAAACTTGTTTTTGACCGAGCTATTTCACATCCCTGTGTGTGCAATTGAGTTCATTTAGTGGTATTTGTTAGGATACCGCCAGTGCCAGATGGGCTTTCAACCGAACCTGTACTGAGGATCACCTAATTAGCTCCACGAATTCCTTTGTTATATGTACTAAGATTAATCTGCGTTGTAATCCAGGATGCCATAAGCTAGCTCATCCACATGCAAACATTGATCTGTACACAAGTTAATGTGACAGATATATCGTCATGCGGGAGGTTTACTTACATTACCGAGTTGGTATTGAAGCTTGCCTTATGACCTACGAGAATCTTTGAGAGTTCCGGGGATTCAAGGTCAACTCCCTTCTTTTTTTCAATTGTATTGGGATACTTGCTCTTTTGTAGTGATAAGATCACTGTTTATTTTGATTGATTTTTCTTTTGAGCAAGGGATTTGGGATATGGAGTGATGAAAATCACGGTTGTTTGTGCCTTTTGATGTTTGCACTGTATTTTGTCAAATTTTTGAGTTTTGACATTTTGCAAATTTTTGTGTTTTGCAACTATTGAGAACTTTAGGGATTCTTAGGGAATTGGGTAGGGAGGAAGCTTGTCCTTTTGCCAACTCTCGGCATTCTAGGGGTCATTCGCACGGGGGATGAGCAAGATAACCGTTTCGCTTGTGGTGACCTAGTTATTTTGCAGGTTTCATCTTTCGTTCACACAATTTTGGGAATTTTAGTGTTTTGATTTGTGTTGGGATGTTACGTAACAAGGTGTATTTCAAGTATGACTCTACCTTTATAAAATCCGTTCGACTTGGTACACTACATGGCTAAAGAGGAAAATGATGACTGAATTACTGAAACTCCTAGTACGTTCCCAGACCACTGACTGTAGTGTGGTAAGATTTATGCATGGTGTTTTTGTTGATTTTGATGAATTCGAGTATGCCTAGAATTGAGATGCAAATCTTTGTTGATTTTGTTGATTTTTGTTGTTTTGTTTTTGTTGAATTTATTGATTTGTTTGACCAAGAGATTGCGATAATCCTTGGAGCTTTTTGGGTTGACCAAGAGATTGCGATAATCCTTGGAGCTTTTTGGGTTGACCAAGAGATTGCGATAATCCTTGGAGCTTTTTGGGTTGACCAAGAGATTGCGATAATCCTTGGAGCTTTTTGGGTTGACCAAGAGATTGCGATAATCCTTGGAGCTTTTTGGGTTGACCAAGAGATTGCGATAATCCTTGGAGCTTTTTGGGTTGACCAAGAGATTGCGATAATCCTTGGAGCTTTTTGTTTGTTTGTTTTTGTTGAATTTTTTTTTTTTTTGGTACATGGCTGTCTTAGATATGAAATGGTCGTAAATGACTGATATTCAAGGGTTCCGTTTCCTTGATACCGTCAAGAGAAGCTAGCCTGTACGTTCCTGGTCCTATTTTGCTATCAATGACATACGGACCTAACCAATTTGCCGCAAATTTGTCCCTCATATGGGACGGCAAATTAGAGTTTTGTTGGTTTTCCTTCAGAACCAGATCACCAACCCGAAAGTCTCTTAGGTGAACTTTCATGTTGTAAGCTCTCTTAAGCCGCTCTTGATAGATACGTAAGTGCTCGAGAGCATTAACGCGTCTTTCATCAAGCAACGTAAGCTGGTCTAACCGGGCCTGCCGTGCAGTGTCATCATCGATGAATTCCTGCATTGATATGCGGAGGGAAGGAATTTCCAACTCGAGAGGCATTACTGCCTCTGAGCCATACACTAGTGAAAATGGAGTTGCCCCAGTGGGCGTCCAGAATGCTAGTGCGATAGGCCCAAAGGGCAAGTGGGATTTGTATGTGCCAATCCTTATGACTGTCTGCGATGGTCTTTTTAAGGATGGCGACTAGCGTTTTGTTTGACGCCTCTGCTTGCCCATTTGCTTGCGGATAATAGGGTGTTGAAAAGCTGTGCTGAATTTTGTACTTTGTGGTTAAAGCACGCACGTCTTTGTTCTTGAATGATGGCCCATTATCCGAGATTATTTTGGATGGAATACCAAAACGACATATGATGTAATGCAAAATGAACTCCGCAATGCGGGGTCACGTCGTAGAGGTTAACGGAATTGCTTCCACCCATTTGGTAAAATATTACGTGGCCGTTATGATAAACGTGTGACGGCTTGACGATGCGGGGAGATCTTTCCAATTAGATCGAGGCCCCACTACGAAAATGGCCAAGCGGTTGGATCTGTCTGTAGGGCACGGGAAGGTGCGTGCATCGGATTGGCATGATGTTGACATTTCACACACCTCTTGACATATGCGCAGCAATCTCGCTCTAAAGATGGCCAATAATAGCCCATGCGAAGAATGCGCTTTGCAATGGCCATACCACTAAAGTGGCCGCCACATGTACCGTCATGCGCTTGGGTGGTTGCCCAAGTGGACTCTTGTTGGTCCAAGCAACGAAGAAGAATTCCGTCGTAGCTGCGACGATACAAAATGTCTCCTATCAAGACATATTTTGCCGCTTTCTGTTTGAATGTTCATTTTGCGGCTTGCGTCAATCCAAAGGGTAGATTACCTAACTTGAGGTAATCTCTTATGGGTAAATACCAGTCCTGTTGATCAGATACCTCGACGGTTTGAACAGCCAATCCCTTTTGGAGTTCTTCCCTAACAAATGCTGATTGGGATAGAACTTGTAAAAATAGCGTTGTGTTGCTATTAATGGGAGTGGGGGAGAACAAAGACCCCCCAGTTGGCGTGTTTCAAATAGTCTCGGATTCGAAAGAACTTATCCGAAGATGGTTCGATCTGGATCATGTGGATTCCTGGCGTCAAGTCTGAGCTTGCGCGCTCCATCGCGGGTTGCGATAAGGTTTTGACCTGAATGGTTGTTATATCACCGGAAAGGTCTTGCGGGATTAGTGACCCCAAGGAGGCCATTGTGTCCGCAAAACGATTCGATGATCGAGGGAGTGCCTCGATGTCATACCACTCAAATTTTGCCAGGAATTTATCCACGAGGGCTTTATAGGCCTTCAAAACTGGGCATTTGCATTGATATACCCCTTTGACTTGATTGACGATTAACGGCGAATCGCCAAAGATGTTCGGTCTTTTGATGTTCATGGCGATTGCTTGTCCGAAGACCTAGGAGCAAGGCTTCATATTACGCATTGTTGTTGGTGCCTTGGAAGTTTAATTTAAATGACAGGGGCATTGGAGCGCCCTGCGGTGTGAAGAATACAATTCTGCGCCACCACCTTGCTCGCATTTAGAACCATCAAAAAATAAGGTTATGTCGGCCTGAGACTCAGGCTCTTCAGAATCTGGCGATTACGAGACATGGAAGACCTCATCATCGGGTAGTTCTATGACCAGAGGCTGATCGTCTTCAAGAGGAGCCTCTGCTAGTTGATCGGCTATGACTTGTCCTTTTATAGATTTTTGTCCAATAAACTCAATGTCAAATTCCGTCAACAACATGATCCATTTCGCCGTGCGGCTACTATGATAAGTACGACTCATCATGTATCGCAATGGATTCTCCTTAGACACAACATACGTCGTGTTGCTCAGCATGTAGTGGCGTAGCCTTTTGGTGGCAAACACCACTGCCAGCGAGTTTCTCAACGTATGCATAGTTAAGTTCGTAGCCGACCGGGGTGCGGCTAAGATAGTAAGTAGCTCTGTTCTTTGTGAAGTTCATTCTTACGGGCTAGCATTGCGCCGAGTGCCACCTCGATAGTTGAGATGTATAAGTAGAACGGCACACCTGGTCTAGGCGGTGCCAATACTGGCGGCGAAGCCAAGTATTGTTTGATTTCGTCAAAGGCTGACTGGCACTCGTCATCCCAATGAAATGTGACCCCTTTGTGCAATAATTTGTTCATTGGTCGGCATTTGTCAGATAATTGCGCTATGAAGCGTTTAATCGACGCGACCTTTCCTTGCGGACTTATGAGTTGCTTGATAGTGGTTGGGGGAGCCATTTCAAGGATTGCCTTGACTTTGTTTGGGTCCACTTCGATGCCTCTTTTGGAGACTATAAAACCCAAGAGTTTCCCGGATGTGACGCCGAACACGCACTTCTTGGGATTCGGTCGACCTTATGCTCTATGAGGCGATCGAGGATCTTGCTTAAGTCACCGAGATGATCGAGCGCAATTTAGACTTGGCTAACAAATCATCCATGTAATCTTCCAAAGTTTTGTGCATGTAATCGTGGAAGATATACGTCATAGCACGTTGGTATGTAGCGCCGGCGTTTTTAAGGCCAAAAGGCATGACCTTATAACAAAATGTCCCCCAAGGCGTTGTGAATGCCGTTTTGAGTTGGTCTTCAGGATTGATACGAATTTGATTGTATCTGAGAAACCGTCCATTAGGGAGAGCATTTCGTGACCTGCTGTAGCGTCTACCAATGCGTCGATGCTTGGAAAGGGGAAATCATCCTTAGGACTCGCTTTGTTTAGGTCTCGAAAGTCGGTGCATATGCGAATCCTCCCATCGGGCTTCTTGACGGGAACCATGTTGGACAACCATGGCGGATAATCCACGCAGATGACAAATTGTGCATCCAACGGCTTTTGTAATTCGTCTTTGACCATCAAGGCCACTTGTTGGGTGCATCTTTCTTAGTTTTTGCTTTACTGGCTTGATTTTCGGATCAAGCGTTAAATTGTGCATGACTAGCTATGGGTCTAGTCCTGGCATATCTTTGTATGACCATGCAAAAACCTCCTTCTTTTCTTTAAGAAGGGCAATGTAATCGGCTTGCTCTTCGGGGGAAAGGCTTACCCCCAGCTTGAGAATCCGTGGATTCATTGGATCCGTGCCGATGTCTACGTCAGTCGTCTCTTCGATTGACATGTGAGATCCGTCCTCCAAGCGATGTGGAGTTGGGATTAAATGGATATCATCGAGTGAGTTAAGATCTGCGTTGGGGACCTCGGGTCCCTCTTCAGCTTGAAAAATATCTTGAGTTGTCCTTGGGGTAAAATGAAGCATTTCACCGAAAGGCCAGTACTCTGATGGTGACAATGGTGAGTTGACGCGATCCCAATCAATGGCATCCGTGTTTAGATGTAATGACCGTGATGGATCGGTCGGATTGCGGATGGGTGTGGTCAAATCAATGGAGATCATGTGGATGGAATGAATTTGGTCTCCAGAACCACGGGTGTGACGACTTGATTCTTTCAGATGTTCCCTATACTCCGGATCTGGCTCTACGGGAACAGGCACGAATGGATCCTCTCTAGGTGCAAATTCGTCTCTATGTGCGGAAAGGAAGGCGGGGTCTTCCCTTGGTACTGTTGTTCTGATGGGATCTTGAGGTGGACGATGCTCAACTTGAATTTGGAGCCATAGGCCTAGCACTTGGTCCCACCTCGTTGGGTCTAAGTGCCATTCATGTCCCAACCGTATACCCATTTGTCCCATTAGATCTTCATGGGTTAGAGCGCGGTGATGTCGTCGCGCATGTCTGAGATAGTCCATCTCAGTCTCGTCTTCTGAATCGCTTTCATAGATCCAAAATTGCTCATCCTCTTCAGCATCTGTTGCTTCCGACATTGAGGATTCTTCTTGTTCCAGTGAATTAATCTGATCCCATTGCGGTTGTTCCACTCTTAGTGGAGGGACCTGATTCTTTTGAGACTGCGTTATTTCGTCTGGAACCTCTAAGGGGAACAGTTTCAGAAAAATATCTGGAAGCCGTTGTTGTTCTTTTCGAGGACTGCTCTCTGAACTTTCACCTCTCTCTAGCAAAGGAGAGGGATTATTGTTGTTACCAGGGGTGTTTGTAGACCATGGGAGATAATCCCCCAATGTGTATTCTGTGTTTGGATTGGCGTACGGGTCTTGTGCCAATCCCCCCCTGTTGCCTATTTCTAGGCCTTGCATGTTTTCAACCAAGATGTCTAATGGCAGGGGATGGTTGAACCCTACCCCCAACTTGTCGTATGGCATCTGATATCTTGGTTGACAAAGGATCCGCATCCCTTGCTCGTATCTGCCTAGCCCATACCCATGCCAATTGCATTGTTCGAGATATTTTAGGGCAAATTCTGGGTTCGACGAGATAATTGATGTTTTCGACAAAAGGTTCTTCATCTGTTTCCTTTTGTTCGCATGGTTCAGAACCATGATCAAGGCCCCCATACACAAAATTCATTTGGTTCGGTGGGTAGCCTAAAGGGACGATTGTTCCAATGGGAAGGCGAGGTCTTCCCATGTCTTGTCTTGACTCCAGTGTGGGGGTTGCCACAACATTTTGCACTATGTACTCTCCCGGGCCTGTCCTGGCCATCTCAATAGTGATTGTTGATGATTGGGTAGGAGGAAACGGTAGTCCTTCTTGAGTCCATTCCATGTTTGGTTGTTCAGGAATCTTGGTTTCCGTTGCGTTGGGCGCTTCCTCTGTTGATATTGCTGAGATCGTGGGCAACCCCTCTTCTAGAGGCTTAACCTCCTCCATGATTTGCTTTCCCTTGTCCTTCTGTTGGGCCACGATAGGTGGCGTTGATGATGAAGGAGCCAATGATGACGTCTCACCTGGCTGGGATTTTGCCTTATTGGCCACCAGTGGTGCCTGCGGTATCGGACCCTGTTTAGATGGATTTAATTGAAAATCCAAATGCGTTGATGGTAGGGTCGATTGAGGTATGAATTGTACCGCATTGCAATACTTGAAGGGCTCTAAGTCCATTGGGACTACATGTATTTGCCCTTCATAGGCATACTTCAAGCACTGGTGTGCGATCGAGGGGACACACTTCATGTCCCTGATCCAAGGCCGCCCTAGCAGTATGTTATAAGCCATTTCGCCTTCCAACACATGGCACAGTGTGGGTATTGACTTTTGTCCTACCTGTATAGGCAGAACAACCGTGCCGACTGTCGAGCAAATTGCATCGTTAAAAGCTCGCGAGTGTGTACGTGGAAGCTGTGATGTGAGAGGCTGGCGGTTTTAAATGCTTTAACGCAGCGAGTGGTTATAATGTTCTTTGGACGAGCCAGTATCTATCAGCACTCTCTTGTACGGGATCCCATTGACCCACGCGATAACGTGCGGGGGTGGATCCGACATGTCATTCGATATTGTTTTGACCTCATTTTCTTTGAATGTGATGACAGGCTCCGTACATTGTTTCACATGTCCCACGAAAGCGTTGAAAGAATTAGCTTCGTGGGGTTGTACTTCAATGGCTTTTAAGATGTCCATAAGAGCTTCTCTATGTGGAGCTGATTGTTGAATAAGCTCGTAGATGGACAGACCTAGGCGACGTGGTCCGCAAACTCTGCGTGAGTTTGGTTCGTATCGTGACCTCAGGTCTAGGCGGAGGTAACTGCATTGGGCGTTGTTGAGGCTGCGATGTCGACGGAACTTCCCTCGCAGGTACCTCGGGGGCAACTGCTGGGTATTTTCTGTTCCTTGTTACAATGCTAATCATTCCCACAAATCCTTGTGCGGGAAGATCTTGTCGCACCTCGTTTATTTGGAGCGGTTTTGTCTGCGCCTCGTGGGCAGGCAAGGGGTCCTTGAATACCCCCATTTGTTGGTTGTTAGGTGCGATGGGGTTGTCCACGACCAATGTTCGATTGTCGATCAAATCTTGGACTAGTTCTTTGAATTTCTAGCACCCATTTAGGTCATGTCCTCTGCGTCTATGAAATCTGCAATACAATTCCTCCCTATACCCCCTAGGCTTAGGAACGTTAGGGTCAAAAATTTGGATTTCTAGCAGAGTAACTAGATTCGCCGCTGACAAGCGGTCAAATAAGGAGTCCCTAGACTCCGCATACGGGGTGAATTGTCGCCTAGGGCGACGCTGCTGATACTGTTCTTGTCTCCTGTTATCTCTTTCGTAAGCAGGAGGCACTGCACAGTAGTTAGCCTTTTGAGGCTACGTTTCTTGCACAGGCGCTGGGACATTTATCGCAACTTGGTTGATTGCAGCGTGTTGTGGTTGCGTTGTCCCAGTTTTAGTGGTTTTATTCCACTCTTTCTTCTTAGGCTTGGCAATTGCGCCTTCGCCTATCTTAATCTCTTCTATGACTCCGGCTTGCGCCAAAGCTTCTTCTAAGTCGTCGTATTATCGCAGACAACAATAGACCGAGAGATTGATTTTAAACAACTTTTCGTGAACATTTGCGTGAGGTCCGACATGGGAGGACGGTAGGGTAACTTAGAAAGCAAAGCTCTCCATCGGTTCCCGTACGCTGCCATTGTTTCCTCCTCAAATTGTTTAAGGCTAGCAAGATCACTAAGTGATGCCTTCTTCCTTGTGTTGAAGGCGAAGCGTTCAAGAAACGCATCTACTAGCTGATCTAAGCTGCTTATGTTGTGTTTGGGCAGCTGTGTGAACCAATCCGAGGCGGGGCCTGCGAATGTGGTTATGAATGTTCTAAGCAATAATGCGTCATTATCTTGAATGCCGAAGCATTGGCTTAGAAACCGTGTAACATGTTCCTGTGCGTCCTCTTCACCTTTAATTGAGGCAACTTAAAGTGTTTAGGGTAAAGAGGTGCAGGCACTGAGGGATGCACTGGATTATTGCGGAGTAGACGTAATGTGGGTTTTTGATGCCCAGCAGCTTTTGTCTCCACCGACTCTAAACGCTCCAATAGCGCTTGGTATGCATCGGAAGATTTTATTTCTTCCTCTCTTGTTCGCTCTTGTTGCAAGTTACGGTAAACTGGAGGCCTATGGAGGGGTGGCCGAATGGCATCCTTCCTGCCTTGATGGGGAGTTTCGATATACTCCTCTTACGGTTCATACTCCTCGTAAAATTCTTGAGGAGTCTCAGGGCAAAACCTATGACCCTGATCAAGTTCTTCTTGAAGGTACCCATCATTGTTTCGGGGAGTTGCCTCCCTCTCGAATCTATGGGGTCTTGGAGGCAGAGCTTGACGAGGTCGTGGAGACCTGTCTTGCACCAGCGGATTACGCCTCTCATATTGTTCAGCTCTTTGGATGCGAGGGGTTGGCCCCCTCTCAGGTATTTCATAGCGTAACTCATCCGCTTCGCGTTGCATGCGTTCTTTATCCAAGCGGTATTGATACTCTATCTCTTGTTGACTTTGTTTAAGCCGCATGATTTGGGCTTGACGGGTGGTATATCTGGCGACAGCCGGATCAATTTGTTCTACCCTATTTTGTTCGGGAGGTTCAAATGTTCCTCCTATGGGTCTACCTTGATTTTTATGCTCTAAGGTTTCAATGGGTCGCTTCCCTCTGTCGAGGTAAGTGGTATGTGCTCGAGGTTCTGGCCTCAAGGGGTGATCATGATATCCTGCTGGTGCGGAAATGCAAGGTTCCCGCATTGTTTGTTGCTCTCGAGGAATGTGATGGTTTTCCTCATACTCCCTTTCATGAGTGTAAATGGGATGGGCGGAGTTAGGTCGCCCTATGTAAGGAGCCCTACGCTCCGGATGTGGTCTCTCTGTTCTGATGATAGGTAAAGAAGGGACGCCATATCCATGTTGCCCCTCTAAATGGACAGTGTGCCTATTTAGCGCTTCATTGCATGGTGGCCACTCATGCCTACCTTCAAGAGGTGATTCTCTATTTATGTCAAGGTCTACATGTAAGGCATCTTCCCGAAAGGGGCTACTTTGAATAGGCATACCCCACCGAGGATTCTGAATTGGATTCTTTTGTAGGTTTGACCTATAAGGCGGTATAACCAAATCCTCAGGACTAAAGTGAAGGCAACTTGCACCTACTTTTTGTGTACCTCTCGGAGCTTCTGCCCTTGATTGGGCTTGACTACGGGTGTACACCATTGCGGTGCTTCTATGCTATCTAAATAAGTTTTTATCTCGTTTTATGATTTTCTCTCTTTTTTTTTTTTGTCTACACTAAGCAGAATTAAACACACACATTCACAAGACCGTGATTATCTCTTTTAAGGATTCTTGGTGTGCCCTAGACTGGTTTAGTGCATTTTTATGTTTTGTTTTGTTTTTGTAGATTTTGTAGAACGTTTAAATGCATCATGTAGGCTCTTATAACTCCAAAAATGTCGCCCCTTCAATATACCAACCAGGCCGATATACCAACCTCTCTATATACCCGCCCTTACGAGAGGGAGACTATAGGTACGTGAGAGCAGAAGGTACGTGGTACATAGGCGGTACGGAAGGGGGATTGTCCTGTTAATGACACCTACCATAGAAAACTTATCCTCGCGCGCATGGGAATCACCCCAGCTATGCTCGGTCTGTCTTCGTTAGGATTTACGCCTAACAACAGTTGACAATCGGGAAATGGATGCAAATCAAGCCAAGGCGGTGATTAAATCCACCAATGGTCTTGATCAAGGGCTGGGGTCTTACGACCAGCTCCTTGGTTTAAATTTGTCTCGTGATGTGTGTGGGATTCGTTTTATCCAAAAAAATGAAACTAGCATACATGACTTTTCCTAATGCAATGCAAGATTAAATGAAAACAATTAACGAAGCAGAAACAAAAATAGAAACAGAAAAATATAACAGAGATCATGAAAATCCCTACCTCTTCTCTGCCTGCTCCTGTTGTCTCTGAATTTCTGCTCTGAAAATCCGTAGATAGGAATTCGTCCCTCTGGGAGACGAATTGTAGAATAGAATTCGTCCCACCCAGAGACGAATTTGAATTCGTCTCAGGGTCAGACGAATTGCAGAAAAGGATTCGTCCCTGTCAGAGACGAATAGCAGTCTGCAACAAAAAAAAAGTGTACCTGTCAAGCACAAACACAAAACTTTGATTAGTTTCTGTGATTTCAAAACCAGGGAACAGGGTCCCACCGTGATCGCCACTACTGGAAGCACGAGATTCCGGTCAAAAGAAACACTAGTTATGCAACATAAGACGAAAATGAAACACTTTGATCCTATGCACCAAAATGAAGAAAGAGACGATTTAAGAAAATGAAAGACAAGATATAAAAGAATCATAGCCCTCTTTATTCAAACATTTTGTCCTCAGTTACATAGACGTCTCCTCCCCTTTTTATGGCGAGGAGCGTTAGATTGGTCTTTGTCACATTGTGTGACTTAGTCTTCCTCCTTTCCGCGTGCCCACGATTGCAATGGGCGGGCCAAGCTGTTGCCGCCGCTAATGTTGATGAGTCTTCGCTTCTGGTTGCTCCTCCTGCGGTCAAAGAAACATACAAGACATTAATAGCACCTGTGACAAGAAGAGAAATTCACGCTTTTGAAATTGCTAAAAGGCATATATGAAATGTTGTCTAAAACGATGACTACCAGCAAATCCAAATGATCTAAAAACTTGACAAGGGATAGAAAACATCACCAGAAGGCCTCTGCCACTGAAACAGTCGGCCAATCCACCTTAAACTGGAATTCGTCCCTGGGCAGGACGAATTCTGACTGTAATTCGTCCCTGGGTGGGACGAATTCTTCTGAGTAGGAGAAACCGACCTGCTGCTGCTCCAATGTCGGATCTCGGGACCTGCAAAACTCCTACAAACAGGGGGGTTAGGTAATTGGGGCCATTTTGGGACGACCCAGATGGTCGGATTTTCCCAATTTGGCCTCCACCCTCGGGAATTTGACCTTGACACCTGCAAGTTAGCGACACGACAAAGCAATACAAAACACCCTAAACTCTGACCAAAAGCTACAAAATTGCAATAATAGACTAATCAGACCTAGTAACATAGAATGCAATCTAAAAAATAATCTAAAGCGCTCAAAACTAAAATTAGGACTTGGGGTGTGCGGGGGTGCCCAAGTGGGCCTCCCACCGTTGGCCCTCGATTTTGGAGCCAATCCACCAAGGATGGGCCCAAAACCTTTTAGGATTGGGGGGTCAGCGAATTGGTAGGTTCAGATGTCCATGCGTCGGATTTGAGTAAGGTTCGAGCTTCCAAAGGCCACCCAACAACCTCCCTTGCAAAAGAGATTGATGGATGTAGGAAGGTGAACAAAGGGGGATGCAAGTGAGTCTTCGATTTGGCAGCACTTCGTTGCTTGAACACTCCTTCTACCTGTATGTTTTGGGTGAGAAAAGTCCCACCTTTTATAGACCCAAGGGGTCTCTTTTGGGAGGGAAGCAAAAAAGCCAAGTGTTGGCCATGGGCGCCATGTGGCAGTCTTGTCTTCCCATGAGGGAGGGGAGTCTTCCCTTGACTTGAACTTTGATAAATGCTTCTTGTAACAGTCCTCCAACGGCCCCTCTGTCCACTTACACATGCGTGCAAGGTAGGAGCCCTTAGCGGCTGTTGCAGGCTGCCACTTGGCACCATTTGCCTTTTTCCCGTTAAGCCTAGAATTCATCCCACCCAGGGACGGATTCAAAATTCGTCCTGGGGTGGGACGGATTCTATTTTGAATTCGTCCTTGGGTGAGACGAATATTGGGCAAAGTGTCCAAGTGTGCCAAATTGCTTCTTGACCTCACAAAATTGCTATGAAAGTGGTTAAGACCACTGTTTAACCTCTGAGGGCTGCCTTGGGGGCTGTGTTTGTCAAAGCGATCAGTGTTTGCAGTCACATAATCGGATTGGTGCTGTTTTGGTGTCTACAGAGTGACATTGACAAGGTATCCTTGGTCATGTAGTTGGTATTATGTGGGCCCTAGAGGTTGGTATATTATATGGGTAAACTCGACATTTTATAATTTTAAAATTCTAAAAGGAGTTTTTTTAACCTTCAATGTGGACTTCATTCCAAGATCTATGGTCAGGTTATACAGGTGAGGCGGGAGTTTGTAGGCTTGAGTTTTAAAATATGTAGAGAGTATCATGGTCTTGTGAAGTTATGTGCCCCGGATGGCCCTCCAAGATGTCAGGATGATAGGAATTGGGATTTGAAGGAGTTGAGGTGTCATATCGAGATGGATCAAAATTTAGGTAGATTGAAATGTGTGGAAATCAATTGTTTATGGAAGTCATCACCCTCATTGCCAATAGAGATTGAAAGGTGTGGAAATCAGACTGTTTATGAAAGTCCTCACCCTCATTACCAGCAGAGACTTTGGTTCTTAAGGCTCAAAAATTTGGGTTCGTCTACTTACCTTTATGGATGGAGGTGTAATTTTCAAAGTTGGTAGCTTCCCAAACTATATTTTTGCTACAAAAAGGCAAGTGTTTCAAAGGTGGGAGTCCCAAGTGTTGAGGTGGCAGGGTTGTGGATGGAGGTGTAGTTTTCAAATTTGGTAGCTTCCCAAACTATATTTTTTCTACAAAAAAGCAAGTGTTTCAAAGGTGGGTATCCCAAGTGTTGTGGTGGTAGGGTGGCCAATACGCACTCTCCTATTTTTTGACTAATTATGGTGTGTGGGAGTGAATCTAGTGTTTCAGAATCGTGCATAGGGAGAGATCACATGGGGACCTTATTGTTTCTTTAAACACGTAAAATGAGCTACATTTTGGATACTTCCATATACTTTCTTTTGATTTGTGGGTGGATCCGTAGAAAATCATTTCTTCCACCTTTACTCTCTGGTTTAGTGGGTGGGAGATTTTCAGGAGTGGTTAGCAGAGTGTCACGATGAACTCATTAATCGTGGAGCCCCACTCTCTCATAGTGGATGAAGAGGTTTGCAAAATTCTATAGTGAGGAAATATATTATAATGCTTATTAAAGTTCAATGCTTATGATATTAAACCACTTGCACGGTAATAAACCTATGAATCTCCCATATTTTATGTTTCAGTCCCTCTCGAAAATGGTTTGAAAAGTTAAGAAAGGTGTGGCTTCGGATCAGTTGCACCAAAGGTCTGCACAAGTTTATTTTTTATTATGTTTTTAAGCAATGGGGTTTGGATGGGAAAGACATTATTAATGCTCGTGAACATTCTAGCACCTACGGTTGGTCTCACGTCTTCATCGATTTTTTAAGATTCTAAATATTCCTTTCTATATGAGTTAGACACCACCTTGATTGCTCCAATTTTGGTGGATTTTGTGGACTCAACTCCTAGGGGCCCAAGAAAAATTGAAGAAGGAACAAGGTGTTCCAAAAGGCTAGTTGCAAAGTAGATGAACTTCCATAAAAATCCTATTTTTGTTAAGAATTCTAATTCTCAAGAGTTTCCCCCTCCCCAAAAAAAAGGTCTTGATTTTTTAGGGAGAATTAATCCACCAAGTAAAGACAATGTTATAAAGTCACCCTTTAGGAAACATAATGGGGATTACCCAATAACAAGCACAAAAATTTTGAATCAAAATTTATGATGGGTCAGGGTCCTTTTATGGATGGTTTAAATTTGGATCTTTGGAATGAAAAACAAAAAAATACTATACAATATCTCTAAAAACAAATATTTAAAATAATTTAATATTTAAACACAGAAAAGAATGAAAGTATAAAATAAAATATTTTTATTGGTTTATACATATTTAAGAAATGCTACACAGTATTCCATAAAAATTAAACCTTACACCTACTCTTTGAAATTCTAAAATTATTATTAGCAATCCTACTTAAATAATTACCATACATAAACCTAACATTGTTAACAAATATCAATAACAAGTACATTTTAAATATTATAAAATATCAATGACAATTGTTAACCAATATCAATAACAAATACATTTTAAATCTTATAAAATATCAATGACAAGGAAGAATTGATTAGCCATGATTGAGAGGCTAAAGTGCCAATCATATGATTCATGCATGATTGAAGCCTTATCAATAATCAATTTGAGTAGCCAAAGAAAAGGAGATAAAGAATCTTTTAATAGATAGGTAGAACACAAATAGATATTATTACTCTACCATAATGAATAAAATTCTCATATTCATTATCTGTGATGTGGTCTACCAGTAAGGACACCAGTTGTATTAAAGGTGATGTGACCCAGGTTTAATTCCCATGGCCAATGTGTACAAAAAGTATTACTCAAAAAAAAAATCTCATATTCATTATCTGTTATGTGGTCTACCGGCAAGGACACCAATTGCATTAAAGGTGATGTGACCTAGGTTCAATTCCCACGGCGAATGTGTACAAGAAGTATTACTCAAAAAGAAATTATCATATTCATGTTACCCGTAGCATGGGAAAAGCTAAAGTGGCAGATTTCATTGTTCAAAATAATGGCCAGAAATTTTGGTTCCAGCTTCCTACAGACTTGGGAGGCTCAAACACTCGTCAGGCTTAGAATCTCATTTCTAAGGAGCTTCAAACTCAGGTGCTAAAGGCATAATATTCAGAGGACAAGATCATTTTGGCAAGTGACAATAAAAGTAGTTTATTGTTAAATCAATTTATCGGATGCAGGTTATTCTCATATTTCAATTGGAAAAATTTGGTTGAAAATTTTGATCCCTAAAATCAATATTTTTTACTAGCTTGTTACTCAAAATAAGATTTTGTATATTGAAAACCAACAGGAATGGGAATCCAACAATCATCTATTTATTTTTTGTTATTTTATGTAGGACACCCTTTTCTTTATTTTGAATATGATGGGGGTGTTTTGGGTATTTCCAGAGTCTTTGGTTGATGTTATTAATTAGTGGATATCTCCCCTCATCTCAGGTATTTTTGGAGATTTTTTTTGCCTCATATCTTGTGGTTTTCGTGGAATGAAAGAAATGCTAGAGTGTTTAAAAATTGCTTTAAGGATCACAGAAGGATGGATCTCAAAATAATTTAGAGCGTGGTTTAAAATATTTCTCATACCTTTTGGAAGTTAGGGAAGAACTGCTCAACAAATTTTGCAATGGAAGCTAACCTTGAATCTTTGTTAGGCTTCCCCCACATCAACCCTATTCCTTGGGCTCCTAATCCTAGATGGTTGGTGTGTTGGTATCCTCCTCCTAACCTTTGGCTAAAGTTGAAATTTGACAGAGTATCAAAGGGTAATCTAGGCCTGGCGAGGGTTGGTGGTGTCATCAAAAATAGTGTGGACAAAATTATTATGGCCTATGTAAAGAATTTATTTTATCAAACTTCTCACTTTATGGAAGCGAGAGCAGCTTTTCAAGGTATTAATATTCTTAAATATTCGGGGGTAAGTAATGTTGAGATTGAAGGTGAACGTGGTTAGCATTCTTAAATCCTCTTCTATTTCGAGTTGGAATATCTCCAATATGATGATTGAATCAAGAAGGTGTCTTTCAGGCCTAATGTAATTTTGGGTGATACACATATTGATGGAGGGGAATGTCCTTATCGATCGGCTGGCCAATATCAAAACTAATCTCCTAAGCCTCAAGGTGTGGAAGGATAATTTCCCACCAGATCTTCAAACTATTTTCAATGCTGAGATGCCTTAATTGTTGTTACAAATTTTATAGTACCCTGAGTAATTTTTTCCATCATCATTATTGTAAGAAGTTGGCTCTTCTCATAGATGGCAATTATTATGCAGATTTAAATTCAAATTGGCTAGAAATTTCATGAGCTAGGAATGATGTCCTTTTCACACAATGTTTTCTCATGACCTCCATGTGGAAAATTTTCTTAGCTAGAGTTTGGTTGGGATATGTGGCCCACAAGCATGATAGTTTTGAACTTTGCTATTTGGCTATCATCAAAATGCTCTAATCTTCATTTACCGATGTTTCTTCCAAGGGCTCCCATTCTTATACAATCCTCTATGTCAGTAATGAAAGGGGTTACCCAAAGCTTTATAATTAATTTTATATTAGATATGTGTTCACCTTATTCTAGTGGAGGTTTTGTATCCTCATGATAAGTTTCCAATGCTCAAGTTCTTCGATAAGGACCGTGCATCAAAATTTGGTGGAGTCATGGTTTCCTATATTTTCTAAGAGGTTTAAGTCAATCATGGGTAAGATTTGTATACGTTGTACTAGTCCTTCTGGGAATGGTCTATGCTTTGTTGTCTGAAGTGGATGGACCTTTTTTAGGCATTCCCCATGGTTGTCATACTTTTTACTCTTTCGTTCTCCCTTTTTATCGTTGATATTATTAGTGGAAATTCTAGATTTTCTCTTTTTTATCTAAGTATTGTTATGACCCTATATCAGAAGGTATAACCTATGTTTTGTATCTTGATTCTAAAAATCTCCATTGGAAGGATGGATAAAGTTAAGATATCTAGCCCTAGAGTCCGTCCCACAAAGCTTTGTTTAGAACTGACCTCATTAATTATTGATGAACAGGTAAAGATGATTCTTTATAAGGGAGGTTTCGTAAACTATATCCAAAAATTCCATGACCATAACTTGATCCTTTCTAAGTGGATGACACACACATGGAATGATGGGTGGATTAAAGTGAGAAATCTAGAATTTGAAATCTTTGTTGTTCTTATTAGTAAAGTTACTAGTCTCCCCTTGGATGACACTTATCATAATAGGAAGAAGCACTCTCTCCTTAGGGAGCTTAGTTTCTTTCTAGGGGAGGATGAATATTTACTGAAGGAGCAAAATAGTTTTAATGCCAAATCCCTCACCCCTCCATGGGATATGGTGGTTTATGTAATTATGGACTAATTTACTCTTGATCCCTACAATGAAGTTGTTCAAAGCTTCCATATTATGTTTTTGAACCATCTACGAAGAAATAATTGGATGAAAATCCCTTTGTTTCTATTTGAGTCCCTTAAGAAATCTATGATGGATGTGTAGAGTGGAAAAGGCCTAAATCTAATTTATCAAAGCCTTTCACTGTTGATCTTTAATTATATTACCAAGGAGAAAGATCTTGTAGTGGGGGACATCCTCAATTCTATTGAGTCTCAGCCAATTCCAATTCCCATTATGTTCTAGGAGGAGCCTTCATATTCCATTTCTAAGGAATCAAATGAATTTGTTAAATAATATGAATCAACTGTTACTCCAAAGGGTCGAATGATGGTAATAATATTCATGGTATGATTGTTACTTCTAGGGTCATCTAGAGTAAGGTGATTCACTGGAAACAGAGCCCTGATTCTTCTAACTATGAAGAGTTGGAATGCAGAAAGAGGTCGAGCAGTATTATAGTTTCATCCAAGGGATAAGAGGGGGGAAAACAAGGTGTTCTATAAGGTTCTGGGATAATAAATCCACATATGTGGATCCCCATGTCAACTTGATTCAATATGACTCTGAGATATTACATAGGACCAAAAATAAATCCAAAGTCTTAGAGGAAATTCATAGCTTCACCCCATATAAAGAGTGTTCAATTATATTTTTTTAAAAACTCAAGATGTTGGAGGATAAATAGCATTCTATTCTAGGAACTATGGAAATAGTGATAGATGCATCAAAGGAGGTCATTCCTATGGTGAATGAGATCCTCAAGAATTCGGAGGGTAAGTCTTTCACGTGTCTGAAATAATTTAGTTATCCATTCGATTTTTTGGCTTGGGAAGCCATTGTGTTTTTGTTAATGGTTTTTATTCATTGATTTCCTAGGTTTTTCATACCCTTTTGGGTGGATGTACTTGGTTTTACTCTCTCTAATTTTATCTTTTTGAAGTTTCTCGTACTCTAGAGTTAATGTATAATGGTTTGAACCTGGATCTCCCTAAAGAAAGCCCAGTGCCCTAACTACATGAATGTCCCATAGGAATTTAATATGCATATTTAAATTAATCATAAAATTCTCATATTCACCACGAAGTGCCAATGCCAATTAAACCCATTTTAATATGCATATTGAAATTGATCCTAGTTGTGGTTTTAAATTGAAAATTTTATTACTATTCTTTTGTTCGGTCTAGATAAACTTCACTCAACAAACTTTTACTCTAAGTAAATAAGATCTTAAAAAAGCTTAAAATTAGATGAAGACATAACAATTATTAAAGAACAAATTGTAGACATTTATATAGAAAGAACATCTCTTCAAGATAAGTTCGTCGTTTGGGATGAGTTAGACAGAGATCATTTTATGTCAGCAGAGGAGACCCTGGAATATGGCATTGTTGATCTCATAATGGACAAAGAGATGGTACCCCCCTGGCTAGAAATCAAATGGGGTCCTAAAAAACAGAACAATTGGAACAGGATTACTCACGAGAAATTTCTAAATGAAAATGGAGCTCCTCCTATAAATGGAAATACTTTTTCACAGTAAAAGTATTTTATGTGTTTGATTTATTGTTTTTTATTATTAATATTGTTTCCAACTTAATATTGAAAAGTTGGTATGTATTCTTTTTTTTTATGAATTTTTTGATAGAAAAGATCAAGATAGAACATTTTCTATCTCAATGAAATAAGAGACTTATTTCCCATAAAAAATTTTAAATCCTGTTTTGTACAAGATTTTCTTAATGAAAAAGAAAATCTTGTTTTTTTTATTATATGCCATAAATAAGCCTAGGATCTTCTCTGGATGTGTCTAATATTTTGTCTTAATGTAATGATAATCCAAAAATTCATTTATTTCTCTGTCATTGCGGGATTGACAATAGCGTATCGTGCCGTTAGAATATTCTAACTGGAGGGATTTACAATAGCACGTTGTGCCATAGAATTAGTTTCTATATCAATAATATATATATATATTATTTTTTTTTTTCATCATTTTTCAATAATGAAGAATTCATTATTTTGGATCAGAAATAAACTGATCCGGAGAGATCACTTGATTTGATTCAGAAATGGTAGATTTCAATTCTAGATCAACTACCAACCTTAAACTAACAAACATAATCATAATTACTGTCTATATGGCTGGCTAGGTGGCTAGGTCACGTTAACTATATAACCACTAACCACTGTTTACTGAACATGTTAGCACAACGCCATGATTACTGCAGATTTCGTTCAATGTTTTCATAAATTCCATTACAAAAAAATTACAGACCATTCACACACCGACCGAGTAATTTTATAGATCATTCCCAACCAACAACAAAATTTGGGAAGAGTACACACAGAAATCTAGAAGTGAATGTAGGTCATTTAACACATGTTCCCATTTACCGCAGGTTTGGGATGTGCTGGTGTCCAAATCGCCTGTCTAGAGATAGGCATGCCAATGAGCAGTAACTTGTGCCTCTGCAATTAAAAAAGCAGGACCGAAACTCGAGTTTCCTAGTTTCTGATCTCCCACAGCCTATAAACGAGCAGACGCGTAATTCTACGGGCAAGCGACCCACACAAAACCAATCGGCCAGAAATTTAACTGTAGGATCCATATCGGGTAGATGAGCAATGCAATCTTCAGAATTATGGGGAAACTCACATCCGTGAAAAGACTCACCATAAATTTTTAACTTAGATTTGCGCCATATGCAATTCCTTTGCAGACGGTAAGCAATCTCCTTGGCGTGAACTTTGCTCATGAGATCTAGACTTCGATTGAAGTCACTTTGTAGACTTCGATTGAAGTCACTTTGTGGTCCGTGAACAACGCACTGAGCAAGCTCTCTTATTGCACATATATTGCCTTGAAGGACTGCTTTCTCACAGAGCGCAAGTCCCCCCATGAGATCCCTGTCTTCCTCTACGCCTCCGCTCCCGTTGAATCGTATGATTGCTAGCGAGTATAATGCATGCTTGTGCGACGCATTAGCAGCCCTCTGTATTAAAGTAACTCCTCTTGACCAATCTCTCAGGCCATAGAAATAGATCTATCAAAAACATCATGGAGTAAATAGGATGGCTAAAGCCAAAGCCCTAGTGAAAATTTGATAATCTTCTACTACAACTTGGATCGTCACTGTTGTACATTATACAATGTACCCTAAATTTATTAGGGTAAAAATGTCATCTAAAATAGATATTAGTTAAATTACATATCTATCTATGAGACCGTAAATGTTTAAAACTATATACTTTGCCATGCCAAGCATATAGCAGGCATCTATGCTTCCAACATCTGCGCACTTCTCGAGAAAACGATGACAACCTTCTGACCAGCGCGATGCTTTTATTCCCATGAAAAAAGAACTAGAAAGGTTGAGCAACAAGGATGCGTGCATTCCCACTCCATTTAACCTCTTGCATCTGCATTAAGAAACCTCTATCTTATATTATATATAAAGAGAGCTTCCAACCAGTTTTAGGGCTTTCAAAAGTATCATGGTTCATACTCACATTAGAAGTGGAGCAATAAAATCTGCAGGTTGCTCTGCTATAGAACTTAGGTTCAATAGAATTAGCAACAACAGATCGTCTGATATGCGATCAAAACCAGATATTTGATCAATCTGATTAACGACCCGGCCGCACTTAAGCTTCTTGGACGAACCATCTTCTATCCTCGGATCATCTTGTTGGCGTTTCATCTCTGGAATAGAGACCAGAGGCCTTCGTATTGTGATTATCTTCTCCAGTAGTAATTAGGCCGTACTACATCAAACCCAATCTTATGAAATCCTAAGGGCATCTTATACCCAATCTTATGAAATCCTAAGGGCATCTTATACTGGTATGAAAAACACTTCCTTGAAACTAAAAAGTGAAGGTGTATTCCATTTTGTCTCAAGATTTGACCACATTTTTTACCACATTTTTCTAATAGTATTTCCGGATTATCATAATGCAATGTTTATTAGCCATTTGATACTGTGGAATTAAAAAAATTAAAATTAAAATTAAATTATTTATAAATATTGATGGTTTACAGTAATTATAAATTATTTTTAAAAAATTCTGTTGAAAAATTTTACCAAAAAAATATCTATCAACTATTAATATTATGATGATTTTATGGCTTACATGTGTTATAGTATCTATCAACTATTTAATTATTATGGCTTACATGTATTATAGTGCTCATATACTTATTTCCTTCCTTATCCATATACTTATTTTCTTCCTTATCCTAAGGGTTAAAATTGACTATGTTTTAATTATTATTTTTTTTGCATAGTTAATTGGATAAAGATGAAGTTAACAATATTATTTAGGAGATTTAATGGCCGTAGTTCAAAAAATACTCAACCATCATTACCAACTGACCTATCTTTTTAGAGTATTTTTATAAATAATTTTTAAATAAGAATGTTTTTTTTAAGTTAAATATATTTTATTATAAAAAATTTAAAATGATTAGATTATAATTAATTTTTAAATAAAAATACTTTAATTCAAAGTTAAATATATATATAAAAAAATCATACAAAAAATTTGTGTTATTGTTATATTTGACATTAAAAATTAATTAATTAATTGTTAAATTATCATATTAAAGTTAAAATTTAGATTCCATTTTATTACCTTAAAAAATACTATATTTTATCTTTCTAATTATTAAGTATCTAATTTTAGGTTTGATATATTCTTATTTATTTTATTATTAATTATAAGAAACCGAAGAGATGAATCACATTACAAAAAAGAGGCATGCATCTTTTTTATGAATACTATTAAAAAATAATAATAATACTAATCGACCAAGTAAAGACAACATCATAAAGTTACCATTTAGGAAACTTAATTAGGACAACCTGATAACAAGCACAAAAATTTTGAGTCAAAATTTATGAGGGTCAGAGTACTTTTATAGATGGTTAAATTTTTTATAATGAAAATCTAAAGAAATACCACTATAGTATTTTAAAAATTAATTTAAAAATATTTTAATTTTTAAATATAAGAAAAAAATGAAATATGATATTTATTAACTTTAAAATAAAATACTTTTATTGGTTTATATATATTAAATGAATATTAACATAGTATTGTTGCATATATTTATATACTTTTAACATTTTACAATGACATATGAATGTAGATATATTAACACTTTAGAATGACATACAATTTATTAATGGAATAATAATTAATTGATTCAGATATATACATGGAGACATAGCTCAGGATAAAATTTAAATTATGATCAGCAAAAACGATTGCATTATTATGATGAAACCCAAATTCATGTGTATAAAAAATACTCATAAAAATAAATAAATAAAATATATAGTTTAATATCATTAAATTTATATTAAAGAAATTAATAACATTAATTTTTTGAAACACTATTTTTTAAATAAAACAATTTACACCTAGACACTATAAGTTCTAAAAACTTCCTCAATTTGAAAGCACATTTCTAAACCACAGGGAAAAAAATACGAACATGTCAAGTCTTATCCACTGCAAAGTGGTTTTCATGTTAGCAAATGGATTACACTGTACATACTATAAGTTTCAAATATATCTTATGGACCTAAAATGAAATTATTGTCATCTTACTTTGCACGTAAGACCACTCATTATTCAAACATTGGAAAGGAATGAATAGACATGTTGATTATATGAACTATATTGGTTTTAGGGCATAATAATAATGATGATGATTGTGACATGTAGTATGCACCTAAAACAATTATCAAAAGTGTATATTTTAATAAAAAAAAGTTAAGATTATAATTTAACATTTTTTTTTGTATATATCATTGATTTTTTTTTTGTTATATAGAATAGTTGGTCACAATCACACTATTTTTAGTAATTGATAAGCATAGCACTGGTGAGTGTGTGAGATGGTGGGTGTGCGATGGTTGTGTTAAATTCCCTATTGATAAGCATAACTCTTGGCTTTAAGAGGGATCATGGTTGCTAGGAGACTACTCAGCCCTATCCATTGGTCATAGGGGTTTCTCACATTAACCAAATAAAAAAAAAATTAAGAAGTGCAACTTCACCTTGTTATTGTTGACGTGATGTGGAGGGGACCACCAATCACTTAGGATTTGTACCATCATCATCGGTCTAGTGCATACTAAGGATATTCAAATCAGACTATTACCTTTGCAAACAGGCTATCCTCGAGGTTTGAACTTTATTGTCTTCTTGGTAAGTGTCTGGCCAGACAAGCACTTACCAATCTAGAAACTCTTAGAAGTTAGGGTAGAGAGAAAACCTTGAGAGATGCTCTTAGGTGGCCAACAATGTTTTCCCTATCCCATCCGGGTATACCACTATCTAGAGGGAAGCCACAAAATATTTTTTTGTGTCCCCCTTCGCATCGCAGAGGTTCAAACCATTGACCTTCTATTCAATGGGGCCAAGGTTACCTTATTCACTTGCGCTACAAAGGTAGACAAAAATTTAGGTTAGAAGGAAACCTCAAGAGTCACTTTTAGGTGGTCGGCAATGCCATCCTATTCGGATATGCCACTATCTAGAGAGGAGCCACAAGATATTTTTTGTGTCCCATTCGCATCACCGAGGTTTGAACCGTGGACCTCCCATTCAATGGGGTCAGGCTCGCCTTCTCCACTTACGCTACAAAGACTAAAAAAACCTAGGTTAGAAATAAATCTCAAGAGCCGCTCTTGGGTGGACAACAATGTCATCCCATATGGGTATACCACTATCTAGAGGGAAGCCACAAGATACTTTTTGTGTTTTGCTTCCCATCATAGAGGTTACCATTTAAAATTAATTATTATTGTTATATTTATTATTAAATTAAAAATGTTATATTTTATTTTTAAATATTATTATTATTATTATTATTATTTAATAGGCTATATGTGACTAGCAACTCTTATCAAAATATCATAGTATCACATTTGTTGTAGCATACATTTTTATGGCAGTTGTTTTCATTTCTTTTTTTCTCTTAAATATATTCTTCATCTTCCTTGAAGTGCTACATTTCCACAATTAACTCCTTTACATCATTTTTATTAAGAAATAAAATCTCACTTGGCCAATTGCCTTCAAAATTTTAAATTTTAAAAGATCAACACTATAATTCATTAATTTATCTGTTAAACCATTTCCTTCTCTATAAATATGCTCACACTACCAGGAGATTGCATGTAGACGATGGTCATCAGCAATAATATTATTTTTTATCCTATCTCCACATCCATTTTTGCTAATCACATTGATGATAATTTGTGACTCCCCCTCAATTGATATATATTTTCATCCTTTTTCCTCTACATAGTTGTTAGTTGAAGTTTCATATGATTGTGAATAAGTGAGGATAATTTTTCCATCACTATTTCTAAAAACACCACCTCCATCAAGTTTTCTTGGATTTCCTTTAGAAGTATCATCAAAATTAATTTTGATAAACCCAATTTCTAGATATTTTTATTTTACCATAGATCGAAATATATTCTTTATTTTAATTTCGTTGTTGTAAATGACTCATCCATGTATGTTCAAATATTGTAGCCATGTTATTAGCACCTATTTTTCTGCAATTAATACTTCCCATGATGAGCACCATATTTATAGACATTCTACAAGAGAGATACTAATACATGCTTTAGCTTTGAATTAATTTATCCAGATTTTTATCAACTCTTTCAATGATGGAGCTACCCAAAATAATTTCATATTTTTTTTAAAATAATCTCAAATGGTATGAACAAATGGACAATGAATAATTAAATGGTTTGATGTTTCTAAATCCTTCTCAAACAAGGCACACCTGAAGGGTCCATAATATCCTCTTTTTTTAGACTCTCTCCCATTAAAATCTTACTTTGAACTACAAAAAACCAAAGAAATGTTGAGGCCTTAGGGAGAGCCTCTAATGACCAAATCTTCTTCCAAGGAAAATCTTTGGGAGAAGAAAATTTGGATTGTTCTAGATCCTCATATACCAACTTAACCGAGTATCCACCATCCTTCAATAAATTCAAAACAAACTCATTCTTCCATGTAAAATTGGTAAATAAAACTCTCAAAGCATATTTTGAAGTTCATCTGCAATTTTTTTGAGTTCCTCTTCTTCAACCAAGTTACTAAAAGAAATCCATGATATGGAGTTTTTGCTCATAATAATATAATCTTTGAACTTTGGAGCTTTATATGCTAGGCACACTTGAGCCAAAGGTTTCCATTTTGAGTCAGATAAGAGGATAAGGCTTCAACCAAGCATCTGACCAAAAATTTGTATAAATATCCTCATGGATTTACCATCTAATATGTTTATTTATTAATTACAAACTCTATGGTATGAAGTTCCATGTTGACGATCCTTTGGGTAGAGTTCTTTTCCTAAATAATTTCATTGCATGAAGAGAACCTATATATTTTTGAAGTAGTATTTTTACCCAAATCTTTCTTTGATCTTTGAATAATATCCACCCAAGCTTTGATCCTAATGCCAAATCTATAAGTGTGCAATTTTACAAGCTTGTTGCTCCAATATTCTTCCCTTTGCAAACCCTATCCCACTTACTAATAGGAAACATAAATTTTTCCTCACAACCTTTCCATATAAAGTCTCTTTAAATTTTATCAATTTCTAATGCAATATCTATTAGCAGTATTAAAGTGAAATTATATAAATAGGAATGGATTACAAAGAAGTATTTATGAGTTGTAGCCTTCATACCATGGTTAAGAACTTACCTTTCCAACCTGCCAAGCAAGCTTTCATTCTATTCAAAAAAGATATACAAAGGAATACCCAAGTAGGTTGATGGAAATCCTTAATTTCAACTAGGGCATCCATACTTCCAACTAGGGAATACTTACTTCTAACTAGGGCATCATTTTTTTCCAATAAGGACTTTAAAAATGACTTTCCTTTATGTTACATAGATTTTCTTCACATGAGTCCTTTAATTTTTGAGTTTCTCCTATGATCTAGAAAAATAAGAAGTGGCACTCCTCACACTTTGGTTCCTACTTATGATTCGTGCTTCCTCTTCCATTATGTAACTAATCATATTATTATTCATATTACTATTATTAATTTATTTTTATCATTAATTTCATTAGTTAAAGATATGATTTATTTATTATTTTTTAAATATTTTAACATTTCAATTACTGCATGGTATATTTACTCAATAACATGGTATCTTGTGAACTTTAGGTGATATCCCTCTTATTTTTATGGCTTTTAGTCCTTGCGTTAACAACATAGTGATTTAAAATTTCATTAGCCCATTAATACTCTAGTATGAAAACATGATTTAACTGATTCATTGCTAAATTATGTAAAATAATTTCTAGTTCTCACCAAAAGTAAGGATAGCATTATTAGTATCTATTTAATCATTAAGGAGAAATTAAATATTTAATAATTACTAATATCAATATATCCCTATTAAATTCTATGATCTTCATGCAAAAATATTTAACTAGTATGGATTTCTAAATATTTATCAGTCATATTTATGTTCCTTTATCTTTTCTAATGGATAAAATATACACATATTATACATCAATGTATTTTTTCTATATAAAATAAAAACACCATGAGTGTTCTTTAATAATCCAAGTGAACCAAAATTGCATAATTAATCTAGTAAAATTAGGGATCAAAATGAGGGACATGATATCTCCTTTCTATTTTAAGAACTCTCTCCTAAAAATTAGCCAAAAAAAGGTATAGTTATTGCATTTAAGTGAAATCCTCCCATATATTTGAATAGTAATTAAAATTTTCCTATTGTAATAGGACTTGTCCATTTTCCTCTCTTTAAATACTTCCTTTATTAATATAATATATAATGGGTGTTTATACTAAAAATCTCATCCTCTTCCACCTATAAAATTTTCTAATATATGATATGATTTGGATCAAATGTATATTTTATTTAAATAAAAAAATAATAAACATTATGCATATGAGACAAATTATGCATTAAAAATATCTAGTGGTGTAAGATTTGATTCCTCTTGAAACTTGATAGATATTTTATGAGAAAAATTTCTAAGAAAATTTTATCTCCAACTTGATAAATCTTGTCAATTCCATATGCATCAAAATGACTCTTCTCCCTCTTAAAAATTTGTCTCCTTATCTTAAGATAGATTTAATTCATGAAGGATCATTTATCATAGAGGTGAATTCGATTAATATTGTAATAGAGATCAAACTCTTGACCAAGCAAAAGGGAGATATATCTATTTTATTTTAGATTAGATGGATAGCTTCCTCATTTTCTACCTCCTTAAGGACTTTTAAATAAATGTTACTTTTTATTTCATCTCTAGGGCCATATTTTATCTAATAACAGACTAATATTCTAATCAATCCCAACTCAAATGAGTTTTACAAGGCTATCCATCTAGCAATTCATATGGGTCCATCCTAATAGAATTATAAAAAAATTATAACAGGAAAATTATACCAATCTCCAATATTTTCTCAAAGGTTTTCCCAAATCATTACATACACATACATCATATATTAAAGAACCTTATTATTTATTTTTATTTGGCCATCTATTATTTTTTGCATTAATATTAAAAGAGGATTTTGAAAGGATCCCCACAACCTTATACAAAAAGTAAGTCTAGAGGCCAATTAAAGCATAATATGACCTCCATAACGAAGGCCCACCCAAAATAACAGCAAGGTATTACAAATCAAGGCAATTACCCCTCGGGGAAGGGTAACCGAGGGTGTTCACACCATCCCCATGAAGGCAAGCCAAGGAGCAAAACCCAAACAACTCGACCTTAAATAATAGTAGGACAATGTAAGGGGTAGAAACTACCAACGCAAATAAATACATAATTTGAAATTTGAAAGTCGCAATAGGCTACAATATTCGACAAGCCTAGGCATAAGAACGGGCGACGTCACCGATGGACTGTAAGGGATAATCAAGGAAGGCAGGAATGTACTGAGGGGATAGCATAATAAAGGCTAGTACACACCGAATTTGTAAAATTCAATAATCAATTTTCTTCAATATTCAAATTTCAATTTGCAAGAGAGTTATTGAGGAAGAGAGAAATTGATTAGACGTTTTTCGTAGGACTACCCAAACCGTCGAACTCGTTTCGTCCATATCTCACTCATCCAAACTCGGATTGAGCTAAAATTTTAAGGGTAGATGCTTGAAAAACCCTAGAACATCTCCACAAATTTTCATATAATTTGGAGAAACACAGATCCTAGTGCATCCCTATGTGTGAAAGATATATTTGGCAAGTGGCTATGTGAATGTTTCATCTGGGTTGAGTGCAAGCAGCTCCAGAGGTTGGTTTTTAGGGCCTTCGGGCCCTAGCGGCCAATATTTTTGTGGTTTATGCTCAATATTTTAGCATGAAATATTGCAGAGGATATAATATGGGTTCAATAGATCATACTGTGAACTTGAGTGACAACGGCTTCCAATTTGTTGCACAAAAGAAAAGTGAAAACCATACCTTTCCACGGCATCTAGGGCAAGGATTAAAGAGATCACGAAACAAGTTTCAAGCGAGTTGATCAAAAAATGGCTCATATCTCAAGTGAATCTGGTGCTAAGGTGCACCCAAAAAATAATTCTACTGTGAAAACCCCTGTCAAGGGTAAGAATTTCGAAGACTCGGTCCCAAAAATGAATTTTAGGGATGCCCTTCATGGTGGACAGCCTCAACCCAATGCTAATATCAATATTAGGGCTTCCCATAAACCTTTAAGAATGCCTAAGATTGATCCTAGGAAAATAGAGTCAGGATGTCTTAAAGCAACTGATGGAACTCCTATTGTTAAGCTTGATATGGGTAACATTCAGACTAGCATTGAAGATTTGGAAAAAAGAGGACTAATTTTTTGGTTCATGGGTTTTCGTCCGAGTCTATCTGCTTTCAAATTTTGGGCTGCAAAAAGCAGTAAAACTAAAGGTGAGTTACAAATATCTATTTATCCAAATGGTTATTTTATTGTTTTATTTTCTAATAATGAAGATAGAGAGAAGGGGGTCCTTGGTTTTTTGGAAGGGCAAGGCTTTTCATGAAGCCCTGGCATACTAAATTTAAAGTCGAAGAAGAGATGCCTTCTATAGCTCCCGTGTGGGTTAGACTCTTTGGCCTCCCTATTGAATTTTGGAATCCTACTTGTTTTTCTTTAATTGGAAACTCTATATGAACTTTTATGATGACTGCTGATTGTACTCAAAATTTTGAACATATTATTTATGCTCGGATTTGTGTTTTAATGGATTTTGACAAACCCCTACCTAAAAATATCACATTACAATTTGGGGAAGACACTTGGGAGCAAGTAGTGGACTATGAGAACATTCCTTTTCATTGTAGAATTTTCCATGAATATGGTCATTTGGCCAGTGCTTGCACAAATAAAATTCCTGATCAAAAGAAAGAAGATATAAACTTAGCAGGTTTCCAAATACCTAAGAAGAACACAGAAAAAACCAATTATGAAGGATCAATCAAAGTCATTTACTAATATGTTTGAAATCCTTTCCACAAATGATGTCCCAAGCGAGGAAGAGGAAATAATGAAAACTGAAATCTTAGAAACACAATTTAAATATGAAGGGAAGAACTCATAGACAAACCAACAAATCAAAGGTTTTCAACAGAAAAAAAATGAGAAAATTTACACAAGAAAAACAATATTTCAAATGTCAAAACTTCAAATAATGCAGGTCCCAATATAGACTCCATTGAACCATCTAGTAAAATTTTGGTTGTGTATGAGCATTCTTCAAGGTTATAAGCCATCTCAGATTCAATTGGAATAAGTCAAGAAACAGGGAAAAAAAATTGAAGATGGATTCTAATCAAAAAGTAGGTCGCAAGACCAATCAATATCATATGGTAAAAGAAGGTGAAAAGCTTGTAGAGGAAGGTAAGATTAATGCCCTTCCCAACTTTTTTAGCCCTAGTATTAATGAAGATCATCACTTGGAATATTAGATGACTCAAAGGGACTCTTTCAAAACAAAATGAAATTAGAAGAATGATTCAGATAAATCATCCACATCTTGTTTTCCTTCAAGAAACAAAGATGTCAATGGAGGATATGGACTTAATTTCTAGTAAAATTTGGCCAGCTGGAAAAGTGGTTTCCCTTAGTTCCCAAGGGAATTCGGGTGGCATTGCTTGTCTTTGGGACCCAAAAGATGTAGTTATTCACCATATGGTTGGCAGTTGGGGTTTGTTGGCTATAGCTATTCAAATTAGACATTCCAACCAGATTATGCTTTGCATTACTATTTATGCCCCGAATTATTTGGAGGAAAAAAAAATACAGTGGAAGGATATTACTCATATTATCTCTCATTTTCCTAAATCTTGGATCTTGATCGGAGGATATTTCAATACCATCCTCTCTCTGGATGAGAAAAAAGGGGGAAATAGAAATTTGGACAAAAGCACTGACCTCATGAGCGAATATATTGCAAACCTCCATCTTGTGGATATCCAACCAGATAATGGCCTTATGACTTGGTCTACCAGAAGGCAAGGCTTAGCTTTTATAATGGAGAGATTGGATAGGTTTTTGCTCTCTGAAAATTTCTTAATCCATGGTCACATTCCTAAAGTGAAGACTCTTAATAATGTTGGTTCGGATCATTTCCAGTCATGGTGGAAATGTGGAAAACCAATGTGAGTTTCTCTCCTTTTCATTTTCAATTAATGTGGCTTAGAGACATTTCCTTTAGACCTCATGTGCAACAATGGTGGAAGGAAGGTAAACCTAGGCATGAGACTAAGATGTTTTGTTTTTCCAAAAGACTGCAATACATTAAATCCAAAATCAAGACTTGGAAATGGAAAGAGTTTGGGGATGTTCATAAAAAAAATATGAAGTTATTGCTCATCTTGAAAATTTGAATAAGAAAATCCGTTTAGATGGCCTCAAAGAGAAGAGAAGTGCAGATGAAATTAAACTCACGACTCAGTTAGAGGAATGGGAAAAAAGAGAAGAAATCGTATGGAAGCAAAAATCTAGAATTCAATGGCTCAAAGAAGGAGATCGAAACACAAATTTCTTCCTCAAATCTCTTCTACTTCGAAGATCTCACAACTTTATTTCTTCCTTAAAATCATATTCTAGATATGTTGTTTATACTTGGGATGGCATGAACTCTATTGTTGTTGATTACTTTTCCAATCTTTTTGCTGCTACTCCTCTTGACTCAGCTTCACAACAAAATGTTCTTCAAGCAATCCCTTCTCTTATCACTTCTGAGGATAACTCTATTTTGACTGCTCCTATTACTATCAATGAGCTTCAACAAGTAGTTTTTAAAATACAAAAAGGGAAAACCCCAGGTCCTGATGGTTTTCCTATTGAGTTCTACCAAGAGTTCTGGGATATCCTTCATGTTGATTTATTAGAGGTGGTGGAAGAAGCCAGGAAAGCCAAAGAAATTTTGAAGGTTATCAATAAAACTTATATTACTCTTGTTCCAAAAGTTCAAGAGGTTGATCATATCTCAGCTTTTAGACCTATTGTTTTATGTAATGTTCTTCTCAAAATCATTACTAAAATCATGACAGAAATATTGAAGACTCATTTGCATAAGATTATTTCCCCAGAGCAACGGGGGTATGTGGAAGGACGTCAAATAGTAAATGAGATAGTTCTTGCTCAGGAAGCCATCCATTCCATGGATATGCAAAATTCTCCTTCTATGTTCATTCGGTTAGACTTATCCAAAGCTTATGACAGAGTGGATTGGCACTTCCTTATCAAAGTTTTGAGGCAATTTGGTTTCTCTAAGGATTGGATGGATTGGATTATGGGATGTATCTCTTCGGTTTCCTACTTAGTTCTTATCAATGGCAGGCCTTCTCGGTCTTTCCCGACTTCCAGAGGTATTAGGCAAGGTGACCCGCTATCCCCTTATTTATTCATCATTCTTGCTGAATGCTTGGGTAGGACTATAACCAAAAAGAGGGAAAACAAAACCCTTGAGGGAGTTACCATTGCTCATGGAGCTAGACCTATCTCTCATCTTAAATTTTTGGATGACTCTACTCTTTTAGGTAAAGCTAAAGTTAAGGAAGCTTCTAATATTAAGCAAATCATTAGTTGTTTTTCTAAGGCTATCGAGCAATTGATCAATGAAGACAAATCTAAAGTTATTTTCTTTCACTTCTCTGCTAGACAGGAATCCATGGTCTTGGATAAATTAATATATAAGAAGACCTCTCTTCCAATCACTTATTTAGGTATTCCCATAAATATTCAAAGGCAGAAAAATAAATATTGGAATTGGTTGTTGGACAAAGTCAAGAAGAAAATTGGAAAGTGGACCAACAAGTGGCTTTCTTCTGGGGGTAGAATCACCTTGGTAAAATCAGTCCTTCAAGCTATTCCTATTTATGTTTCTTCCGTTTTGAGTATCCCAAAGGTTGTTCTTCAAGAATTGGATCAAATCAGTCATCGTTTCCTTTGGAGTGGTACTAAGGAGAAAATAAAATGGGCCTTGGTGAAATGGGATACTTTATGTCTTCCTAAGAGTGAAGGGGGGTTAGGATTCCGGTCTTCAATTAATAACAACAAAGCTTTAGCTGCTAAATTATATTGGAGGATGTTGCATAACCCCAATGCTCTTTGGGCTAATAATATTCGTGCTAAATATGCTGAGAACAAAAGTCTTGAAGACCTTGTTCACTATCAACTTCCTACCAAAGGTTCTCCTATTTTAGCAATTCTTAAGACTGGTGAGGATTTGATAAAGAAAAAATTATTTTGGATCATTCATAATGGTCAACATGCAAATTTTTAGACAGATTCTTGGGATGGTCACAAGCCTTTGATAACTCAGTTTCTCGATTGGAGGCCTTGGATGGAGGAGCTTCACCGAGCTAATTGGATAAAGGTGGCTAATTATCGTCGGTACCATACTGGTAATTCAAAGGTTGGTAGATATTGGATCCCTATTGAGGACTGGCCTATTCAAATCCCACAAAGGCAAAGACAAGATATCCAAGGCATCCTTCATATGAGATCCCTCTCTTGGTCCCATGAAAAAGATTTTTTTGGATGGAACAACACTACTAAGGGTGAGTATTCAGTTGCTCAAGGTTATTTGACCTTATGCCATAATAATCCCAACCATTCTTCTAACATATTTTCTCAATTGTGGGCTCAAAAGCTCTGGCCTAAGGTGAGGTTCTTTAATTGGCTTTTATTGCATCGTAGGGTGCTTACTGGTGAGCAACTTATGAAGCTTGGTTTTCATGGCCCTTTTAGATGTGAAATGTGTGAAGAGAATGTAGAAAATATCAACCATATTTTTATTGAGTGTACTTTAGCCTCTGATCTATGGAGGAGAATGGCCACTTTACTTGGCTTACAATGGTCCAATTTTTTTACTTTTGAACAGCTTTGGAGGGATTGACCTAATCAAGAGGGTGTTGATCATTTTATTAGGTAGTTAGTTTGGATGGGTTCTACCATTCTTCTTTGGAATATTTGGAATGAAAGGAACAACCAAATTTTTAATCAAGATAGGAAGGATATTCACTATATTTGGCAAAATACCATAGCCAACTTAGTTGAATCAGTCCATCAACTCCTTAATCACCCCCAAAACTCCCACCAAAGATGGGATCAAGTGATGCAAATATTGAATATTAAACCTTCTAAGGGCAACCAACTTAAAGGGAATGTAAGTATTAGTAATATGGATAGGACTAGAAATTGGCAACCTCCTCCTAAGGATTTTGGAAAAGTCAATGCTGATGGAGCCTCTAGAGGGAACCCTGTAAAATCCAGTGTGGGAGGAATTGGTAGACTTTTAGATGGCTCCTTGGTTTTTACTTTTCTTGAGAATTTGGGTATTCTTTCCAATAACCTTGCTGAGGGGTATGGTATCCTCAGAGGCCTTCAGGAGGCTACTAAGGTTGGATGGGAAAAGGTGTTAGTTGAGTCTGACTCTCAACTTATGATTAATCTCTTGAAGACTCTTTCTAAGAATCATAAGGTGGATTGGAGAATAAAAAGAATTATTGAGAAGATTCAATTAATCCAGATGGGATTTTTGAAAGTTGATTACAATCATGTGGTCAGAGATCAAAACAAGAGTGTTGATGATTTAGCTAATTGGGCTTTTGACAAAGGTGATCTTACTTGTTATGGCCACCCTCCTATATGGTGGGCTTCTCAAATTAGGGAAGCTCTTCTTTCTATCATTTCTTTGGATGGCTCCAGTTATGAAGGTACCTAGTTTCTTCTTCTTCTTTTTTTGCTTCTCTTTGGTTCATTAAGTTTTTTTTAGTTCCCTAGCTCATTCTATTCTTTATTTTGTTTCCTCTGTTGATTCTTGCCTTAATAGTCTTCTGGTCTAGATAGGTCATTATTTTGTTCATTTTTTTTTTTTTTTTTTTTTTTTTTGTTTAGTTTTTTAAGGTGGGTGGGTTCTTTTGTTTTGTTTTGTTTTTGTGTTCTTTATGTCGTTTTTTGTTTTTCTTGTGTTTTTGTTGTTTTTTTTTTTTTTTATGTTTTTTGTTATTGTTCTTGTGTTTTTTTCGTTCTTGTTCTTGGGTTTCTCTTTGTTTGTGTTATTTCATGTTTTTATGTGTGTGTTTTCTATGTTTTTTGTTTTTGTTTATTGTCTATTGTTGGTTGTTTTTTATTTTTATTTTTATTTTATTTTTTAGGTTTTGGTTGTGTTTATTTTTCATGTTTTTTTTGGGTTATGTCTTTGTAGTGTTCTCTTGTTTTTGTCTTGTTTGTGTTTTGTTATGTGGTTCTTGTGTTTTTCTATGTGGTTTGTGTTGTGGTTTCTTTTATCTTATTGTGCGTGTTTGGTTGTGCTTTTGTTTTTGACACACTCAAGGAGCATGTTTTTTATTTTATTTTATTATTTTTGTTGTTATTTACTTATTTTTAAATTGGTTTTGTGTGTTTGTTTGCTCCTTGAGTATGTCAAAGGTGGTAGGCCAGGTCCGAGTCCTAGGTGTTTTTGGCGGAATGGATACCCCTGCCTCCTTGGGTCTTACCCGAAAGTGGCATCTCTTTTGGGATGTTTTCCACACACAAAAAAAAGGCTAGTACACACCATAAAGCGCTTAAACCTGCAGGTACCAACCATTTGGCCATGTATTTTTGTATTTTGAGTACTAAGATTTATTTTAGTGCATAATTGCATCTATGAATGTTTTGCAAAAATCATGAAGTAAAAATTTAATCCTTAAATAGATATTATATTTTTTGATACTCTATAAAGTATTGGTATCTCATTATATAAATCTATGTAATGTATTTTATTTCATAGATGTTGGTTAGTATATAGTTTGAAAATATCATTAATTTATCTACTAGTAGTATTATAATATCATGTATCATTTAATATAGAGGTAAATCTATTATAATATCCATAAATATATCCAATTTCCATTCTAGTATTTCATGAGGATAAATTAGTCCTATCAAAAATCTATATTCTATATTAACTCTTTGACACTCAAGACACCTAGCTACATACTCATATATTTTCAATATCTAAATAAAAGAAGAATATTCTCATTTTTGCATACATTATTTTTACCCCATGGTGGAGCAATATGTGGTTCTTTGTGGGCTTCATCTATCATTACTTTATTCTCAAATTACCTACTATAATTACAGAAATAATATCATCAAATCTAATAATCCCATCATTGTCAACACCCTATCCTACATATTTTCATTTTGAAACCTAAAATTAGAAGAGGTTGAGTGTCTTTGTATCATATATAATCATTAAAATGGTTATTCATATGCTCATTCAAAACAATATGTTATCCTATTATTATATAAACATGAACCCTTTTTCTAAGGGCATATTCAATTATTTATCCTTACCATCAATAAAAGAACACATCAAAATTATATTGATAAATAAATTCCATCCATCATGTTTGATATGTATTAAGAGTTGGTTATGTGAATACATGGTTTAAACTCCAATGGTGTAATATCAATTGAAAATTTTATTCAAAAGAATAATATCACCATATTATTAGTGTGTGCATTATTGAATCTAAACCAAGGTCATTGAGTTTATGCAATGTATATTAAATCACATGACCTTTGTTCATAAACACCCTATCATGTAACACAATTTTTTCATATTTTATATACAAAAGGAAACAACATACAAGAAGAAATTTACAAATAATATGTTCACATTATAAGTAATAACCCATATGTATGCCAATAAAAATTATAGAAAATAAACATTTTACCATAGAATATATAATGTAATGTCTACAATAGTAGAACGTGATAATCTCTTACAACAATATACTATAAATAATACAATGATAATACTAATATCCAACAATATAGCATCAACCATCAATGGTAAAACCATACCTATAATGGAAGCAAGGGATGTGTATACATACTTAGATGAGAAAAAGGTTGTTGATAATGGTCTAACTATCCACTCATATCCATATATACCAACAAAAATTAAATCTCCATTATACACACTATCATGCATCACCATGCGAATTCCTACATAACCTATGTATCAATTATATGCTACATATATTATAATTTTTGTGCATGGATCATGGAAATAAACTCAATGAATCAATACTTTAGTTTCATTTGAGTTAATGCCAAATCAAATATATTGCATGAATATACCCTCACATATAAATCATGTAGCAAGAGAGGTAGTATTCCTGATGAGGTAGGTGAAGTGAAAGATTTTGTGATGAATTCCAATAATTTGCACTTGATTTGGACCAATCCGTACAGTTGTACGGTTTACAAATGTACGATTTATAAATCTTACAAAAAATGATTGTACTGTTCCAAAATATTTAGTTTTATAATTAAAAATGTACAACAACCTATATTGTATGATTTAAAATCATACAATATACCCAAAACTTGGTTTATAGATAATAACTTGATAGTTTTGTAATCGTTCACTGGGAAATGCTCATTCCTCAATCTAGCAAGTTCAAACTATGTAATTGCAAGCAAAAGATAAGTTAATTGATCAACTATATGATTTAGGAAGACTAACTATATGGTTGTAGCAAACCTTTGCTACAATTCCTCAATATTACATCTATAGTTTAGTATGGAAATTTTAATTTGGAAAAGTTTGGATAATATTCTTCAAGGATAAGAAGCTTACAAGAATGGACAATGGACATGGTGAATAACAAAGCAAGGAAAATATTTTAAGTAAAGGATTATAATATTTAAATGTCAATTTAAATATTATAAAGAGATTGAAAATGGCTTGGGTCAAAAACATTTAAAGTTGCAGGGGACAAAGACCTAAAAGAGAGGGACAAAGGTTTCAGAGTTAATGTTATAATATTTAAAATATTATAATATAAAGTTTTGAAAAAAGGAAAAACGCACCAAAGCACTTGGAGGAAATATAAAATTAAAATTTATATATGCGTCGATGTTCTTGAGTTTTAAAAGAAAAGCATATAAGGAGCAAAAGTCTTTCATTTGAAATGAGAGGTTTTTTACTAATGTGAAAAATATTCGAATACTCTCCATGCAAAAATCGAAGTAGATAATAAGTAATAGAGGAGAGTTTCTTGGTGGTCGTGAGTGAAAATGATAATATTTTTATTGTGTTGCATTTTGAGTTCCATCTAGGTGGCTAGTCTAGCTGGTCATCTAGCTGACACTAAGGCACTATCGAGCAAGATATTGTGGGTTCGATTCACGTAGGCACTATTTTTGGTTGTCAAAGATATTGTTGTGTTTACCAATGAGACAACAAAGAAGAAGGTTTTGATTTTTTTTTTCGCATTCATTTCTACCCACTAGGTTAGCCTCGCTGGTCACCTAGCCAATACTAGGATGCCACGAAGTAATAAATCATGGGGTTGAAACTTGTAGGCACCATTTTGGTTGGTAGAAGGGAAAGCATTTTGGTTTAGAAAGCTATAACAAATAATGACTTATATACAATGTGCTACGAGTTTGGTTCTACCTACTGGAGTATAACAGTTGGTAGCCCAGCTTGTGCTAGGGAACTGTGTTGGCAGAGGTTAGGAGTTCGATTCTCTTCACATTCGCTAGGATTGTTGATTGAGGTATGGGAAAAAAATTGTTTAAATTTTATGTGAAAAGGAGATAGTTTGTTGGGTTTGTTGGTTAAAATAAGGGAAATTTTTTTTTTAATTAATTTATAGAAGGAGATATAAGGTGTATTGAGGACTATTTGAAATTATAATTTTTACATGAGAAAAATAAACATAAGGCATATTGGGTATTATTTTTATATTGTAATTGTTACATGTTACAAAATGAGATATAAGATGTATTATGGTTTATTTTTAATTGTATTTTTGCATGATAGAAAAGGAAATTTAAGGGTTTAGTTATTATTAAAATATTTATTTTATGAGATTAAAAAGGATATATAAGGTATTATTTTCAAGCTTTATTGTGCACATTTTTGGAAAGGTTTTTGTGGATGATTTACTATTTATGCAAGAAATAGAAAATTACTAACAAGAGCTTTGAAGGATTAAAAATAAAATTACTTTGTCAATATAGGTTTGATAAGCTCATCGTCATTGAGGTATATTTAGAGGTATGGTGATTTAATTCCTTTCTCAAGGTGGTTTTTGTTGAGGAAAATATTTTATGTTTTCATATGGTTGGAGAAATAAGGAATTATTAGATGTTCATTTTTTTTACTTGGAATTGGGAATAAATGTGCAAAGGTATATAGATTATATTTGTGAGAAAACTTGTTTATTGGTTATGCTTGAAATTGAGATAAAATGTGCAAGGATTATAGATCAGACTTGAGAAGCAAATTTGTGCATTTTTCATGATTGATTTTGAGAGTAGATGAAAAGGATAGATTTGTGCATGGTGATTGTTTTTGAAGTGAATATGAAAATCAGGAATTACCAGGTTAGTAATCAAGTGTAGGAATAGATATACCTTTAAAATTTAATAAATGTGAGATATGTGAACTGAAGAACATATTGAGCATTTGTTTAGTGTATATCATTTTCTATATGTTCATGAAGATAAAAGAATTCTAGGTAGAATATGTTTGAATTACTCTAGTTGAGAAAACCACATTGAAGAATACATAAAGCACTTGATGACATCATTATGTAAGATTTGGGAATAGATGAATTTTTATACAAGGTTTGGAGCATATATGAGCAATTTTTTATGAGTAGGTTTGAGCAGGATCTATGAGCAAGTTTGAGTAGAATTTATGAGTAAATTTGAATAGGTTTTTATGAGCAGGTTTGAGCAAGATATGTGAGTAAATTTGAGCACGTTTTGTGAGCAGATGTAAGAAATATTAGTGTAGTCACCAATCAAAAAATATGCACCCAATAATGGAAATAGCATGCATTCAAAGAATCATTGAATAATCACGCTCCAGCTTGGGGCAATAAACAAGCAATAATCACAAGCTGATCAATCACTTGGCATTCATGAATCATGAACTCAAGGTTCCCACAAACAAAAGGTTGTGCCCTTTGCCTATTCATGACTAATCAATGTCCAAGCTCAAGTAACACCTCATCGAAAAAGGTTAACACTTGAATTGAGTTCCTTCGCTCGTCAGAAGCAAGGATTCAAGAATGCATGCCCTTTCCATACTTGGGGCATCAAAAGTTGGTTAGGTTACTAAGAAACCCTAATCATTAGTTCTTTGGTTATCTATTTTTGCTCGACGTTGTGCCATGCACAGTGCATCCCAAAAATGGGCATCTATAGACACCAAAACAACACCAATCCGATTATGTGACTGCAAACACTGATCGCTTTGACACACACAGCCCCAAGGGCAGCCCCCAGAGGTCAAACAGTGGTCCTAACCACTCTCACGAAGTTTTGGAAGGTCAGAGGTCAATTTGGCACCTTCAAGCACTTTGCTAAGTATCCGTCCCACCCTGGGATGAATTCAATCTGGGATTCGCCCCACCCAGGGACGAATTCTGAATTCGCTCCAGGGTGGGGCGAATTGCAGGTTTGACGGGCAAAAAGTCAAATCTTGACAAATGGCAGCTCGGATCCGCCACCCAACGCTTCCTTCATCGCATGGGAGTATGGGTGAGCATTTTCAAGCGTTAGAGGCATCTGCAAGGTCAGTCATGAAGTCCCAATTCAGGGAGGAATCTCCTTCCCCCTGGGAGAGCATGATTGCCATGTGGCGCCTCTGCATGCCCATTTCAAGAGACCTCCAGGTCTATAAATTGGTGAGTTTCCTCACCCCAAAAAATAGAGAAGAGTAGCATTTCAGAGCAATGAAGTGCTGCCATTTTATTTTCATACCTCACACCTTTTGGATTTGCACCTTCCACATCCTTGATCTCCTTTAGAGGGGAGGTCATTGGGTGACTATTGGGAGGACGAATCTTGGACCCAAAACCTGACATTTGGCCACAATATCCCACCAAATTTGCCGACAATACCACACAAGAGGTTTTGGACCCATCCCAAGTGGATTGGTGCCGAAATCAAGCCTCAAACGATGGGCGGCCTGCCCCATGGGCGCCCCCTCCCACACCGCCACAATCCTAATCGCCCCCTTTCGGATTGATGGGAATTCCATGGTAGATTTTCTTTATTTCATTTTTGCATTCAGTTCTATGATGCTTAGATAGGTTGTCATTTGAATTTCATCTCGTTTTGAACACTTTTGATCATATTTCTATCTTTGTTCGCTTCTACTAACTTGCAGGTAGCATAATCAAATTCCTGCTAATGGAGGCCAAATTGGGAAAATATGACCATCTGGGTCTTCCCAAAATGCCCCCAATTAGCTAACCCCAAGTTTGCAGGTCTTTTGGAGCTTCCGAGGTAGGACATTGGGACAATACCTATTCGGCGTTTTGTTGTAGGTGAATTCGTCCCACCCCGAAACGAATTCAAATCGGTGAGGAATTTTTGGACTGTTCTTTTTGTAGAGCCTTCCTGGTGATGTCTTGATTCCCCTGTCAAATTTTCATAGCATTTGGACTTGTTTTAGTCATAGTTTAATTCATTTTTCTCATTCACTTAGCGTAGGCTTGGGGATTTGCATGCTTTGTTCCATCCGCAGGTGCTACTGATCATTTCTTGTTCTTTTGAACGTAGGGTTTGGATGTCGGAGGAGCAGCGAGGAGTCCAGATTCATCAACGCAAGTGGCGGTGATGTTTGGTCCGCCCATTTTACATGTGGGCACGCGGAAGAAGGAAAGGCGCCCATGGATGTAACAAAGAACGAATGCTTAAACGCTCCTAGCCCTTGGAAGGGGAGGATGCGCATTGTAACCGAGTTTGAAACACATCAATAAAAGGGCTGTCCTATTTTGATTCACATTTGTTTCAGTTCGATTCGATCATGCTTTTCCCTCTTTTCATGCACTTTCAAGTTTTTAGGATTTAGCGCTAAGTTCGGTTTCTTTGTTTGCATATCGCATGTTAGCTTTCCCTTTTTGCTTCCGTATCCTCGTGCTTTCAGTGGCGATCATGGTGGGACCTTGTCCTCTATTTTTGGATCAGAAATTTGATCAAAATTTGCCTTGCTTGCAGGTATCTCTTTTTATGACGTCGATCGTTGTTCGTTCCATTCGGGAACGAATACGGACTGTAATTCGTCTCACCCAGGGACGAATTGGAATGCGCCCCACCCTGGGATGAATACAGTCCTGTAATTCATTCCACCCCGGGATGAATTCCAGCCTATGAAGTTTTCGGGCAGAAACTCAGGACCGACAGATTCGGGCAGAGAAGAGGTAAGGATCCTGCATTTTTCCTTGTCATTTTCTGCTTAGTGTTTCTTTTTGGATTACTTGTTTGCTTAGGGAAAGTTTTCTTTTTGCTGTTTGCTTGTTTCCATTTTGCAAAATAAAAAGAACCCCACACACCACGTGGCAACTTAAAAACCAAGGCGCTGGTCGTAAAACCCCAGCCCTTGATCAAGACCAACGGTGGATTTCATCACCACCTTGGCTTGAATTTTGCATCCATTACCCCGATCGCTATTGTTGCTAGACGTAAATCCTGATGAAAGCTGACTGAGTGTAGTCGGGGTGATTCCCAGCACACGAGGATAAGTCTTCTATGGTAGGTGTCATAAATAGGGTGATTCCCCTTTCGTACCGCCTATGTTCCACGTACCATCTGCTCTCACGTACCTATAGTTTCCCTCACGTAAGGGCGGGTATATAGAGAGGTTGGTATATCGGCCTGGCAATGGTATATCGAAGGGGCGACCAATTTTGGGAGTCATAAGAGCCCTCATTTTGCATTTAAACGTTCTTTAAAAAACCTTCAAAAACAAAAACAAAAACCAAAAACACACTAAACCAGGTTTAGGACACACTCTCAATATTTAAACGAGATAATCACTGCTTGTGTGTGTGTGTGCTCATTTCTGTTTAGTGTAGCATAAAAAATCATAAAAGAGATAAAAATCTACATAGCTTGTAGGAAAGCACCACCATGGTGTACACACGTAGCCAAGCCCAATCAAGGGCGAAAGCTACGAAAAGTGTACAAGGGGGCACAAGTCGCCTCCGCTACAGCACCAAGGACTTGGTCATACCGCCTTGGCGGCCCGACCCACAAGAGAGTCCGCATCAGTCCATGTCAAGATGGAACTATAGGGACACCACTTTGAGGGACACGTCCGTTCATCATAGCCCCTTTCAGGAGGAGTCCTTACACGTGGCACTCAACATAGACAAGAAAGCTCCCTTAGAAGCTCGATATGAGTGGCCACCATGCGATGAAGCGCTAGAGCAGCATAGTTTCCATGAGGAGAGGCCACATGATGATGGCTTCCCCCTTTGCCCCCCATCACTGTTAGAACCAATAGACAAAATCCAGAGCGTAAGGCTCTTCAAACCGGGTGAGCTAACTCTGCCCACCCCTTTCACACATATGAAAGGGAGCACGAGGAAGATGATTACATTCCTCAAGAGAAATATACAATGCGGGGGCCATGCGCTTCCGCACCAGCTAGATACCATGATCACCCACTGAGGCCAGAGCCTCGGGTGAATGCCGCCAACCTCGATAGAGGGAAGCAGCCTATTGAGATCTCGGATCATCACGACCGAGGTAAATGTATAGGAGAGGCATCTAGGCCTCCTAGGCTCAAGATGGCAGAGCAAATTGACCTGGCAATCACCAGACATGCCACCCGCCAAGCGCAAATCACGCGGCTTGAGCAAGATCAACAGCAACTAGAGCATTTATATCACCTTAGCAAAGAGCGCATTAGGCACCAAACAGATGAGCTACTCCATAACCCGATGCCTGAGAGGGTTCCAACCCCACGCACCCAAAGAGCGGAACCATATGCGAGGCATAATCCCTTGGTGCGAGATAGGTCTCCGTGACCTTACCAAGTGCTACCTCCGAGACCTCCTAGACCTGAGCGGGAGGCCACTCCCCGAAACAACGATGGGTACCCTCCACGGGGACCCACCCAGGGTCATAGGTCTCATCCAGAGACTCCTCAGGAAGCTTACGAGGAGTACGAGCAAGAAGAAGAGCGGGCTAAAATGCCCTACCTAGGCGGAGGAGTCGCCATCCGACAACCCCTTCATAGGCCTCAAGTCTCCCACAACCCGCAATGGGAGCAAACTAAAGAGGAAGAGATTAAATCCTTCGATGCATACAAAGCGCTGCTAGAGCGTCTGGAGTCTATGGAAACCAAAACTTTTGGGCCTCAAAAGCCCACTTTACGCCAGCCTCCGTAGTCACCCCGTGCATCCGTCGGTGCCGCACCTCCTTACCCCGAGCACTTTAAGCTGCCTCGGTTGGCAACCTTTAGAGGTGAGGAAGATGCTCAAGAGCATGTGACAAGGTTCCTGAGCCAATGCTTCGGCATTCAGGACAATGATGCTTTGTTATTGAGAACATTTATAACCACATTCGTAGGCCCTGCCTCGGATTGGTTTACTCAGTTACCAAAGCACAACATTAACAATTTAGATCAGTTAGTGGATGCATTCCTCGAATGCTTCACCTTCAATACCAAGAAGAAGGCATCACTAAGTGACTTAGCCAGCCTCAGGAAGTATGAGGAGGAGACCATGGCGGCCTACGGGAATCGGTGGAGGACATTGCTCTCAAAGTTGCCCTACCTCCCTCCTATGTCCGACCTCACTCAGATGTTCTCCAAAAGTTGTTTGAGATCGATCTCTATGCTATTGCAGCTGCAACAATATGCCACCCTAGAAGAAGCTCTGGCACAAGCCAGAATTATTGAAGAGATCAAAATACAGGATGGCGAGATAGCCAAGCCTAAGAAAAAAGAGTGGACTAAAAACACTAAAGTTGGGACTACGCAACAAAAACCCGTTGTGGTTAACCAAGTTGCTATCAATGTCCCTAAGCCTATGCAAGCAACTCAGCCTCAAAAGGCTAATTATCAGGAAGTGCCTCCCAACAACTATGACAGAGAAAATCAGAGGCAAGAACAGGGTCAGCAGCGTCGCCCTAGGCGACAATTCACACCCTACACAGAGTCCAGGGACTCCTTGTTTGACCGCTTGTTAGCGGCAAACCTGATCAACCTGCCAGAGATTTAGACTATAGATCCCAACGTGCCCAAGCCTAAGGGATATAGAGAGGACTTGTACTGTAGGTTCCATAGGCGGCAGGGACATGACCTAAATGCCTATTGGAAATTTAAGGGCTTGGTGCAAGACCTGATTGATAACAAGACACTAGCGGTGGATAATCCCGTCGCACCAAGCAATCAACAAATGGAGGTCTTCAAAGACCCCTTGCCTGCTCATGCTCCGTAGGCGAAGACCCTACAAGTTAACGAGGTCACACAGAACTGCCCCATGCAGGGGTATGTAGGGATGATAAGTATAGTGACTCGAAATAGGAGGTATCCGAGCACGAATGCTCTTGCGGCAGTAGCAGGAGAGGTGCCAACAACATCGCAACCACAACAACACCTTGCACAACCTCCTCCGCCTAAGCCGGTGGCCACACTTCGGACCAAACTAACTCAGAGTTTGAGGACCACCTCGGCTAGGCTCTCCATATATGAGCTTATACAACAATCTACGCCCCATCGAGAAGCTCTAATGGAGATTTTGAAAGCCATCGAGTTGCAGCCCCACGAGACAAATTCTTTCAACAACTTTGTGGGGCATGTAAAATGATGCACTGAGCCGGTCATCACATTTCGAGAAGACGAACTGAGATCAGTGATCGATGACATGGCGGATCCACCCCCGCACGTTATCGCACGGGTCAACGGGATCCCATACAAGAGGGTGTTGATAGACACTGGCTCGTCCAACAACATCATCACAACTGTGGCTCTCAAGCATCTGAAGTTGCCCGCATCTCACATCACAGCTTCCACCTACACTCTACGAGCATTCAATGACGCAATCTGCTCGACAGTCGGCACAATAGTCCTACCAATCCAAGTAGGACAAAAGACCATACCCACATTGTGCCACGTATTGGAGGGTGAGATGGCCTACAACATCTTGTTGGGCCGACCGTGGATCAGGGACATGAAGTGTGTCCCTTCGATAGCTCACCAATGTTTAAAGTATACATTTGAAGGGGAGGTGCATGTAGTCCCGGCGGACTTAGAACCCTTCAAGTATTGTAATGCGGTGCAGCTGATGCCGCAATCGACCCTCGCCATCAACGCATTTGGATTTTTAGTTAAATCCATCTAAACAGGGTCCGATTCCGTAGGCATCCCCATTAGCAAGTTCTTCAAAATCCCAGTCGGGCTCATCTTCATCGTCTAGTCCTCCACCAACGACATCATCTATGGAGGCCAGACAGAAAGACAAAGGGAAGGAACCCCTGGAAGAGGCAAAACCTTTGGAAGAGACACTTGCCATCAGGTATCAACTATCTCTACTGAGGAGATGCCTAGCCGGATGGAAGTCGAGGCTTCTAGCCCACCCGACATGGAGTGGACTCAAGGAGAACTTCCATTCCCTCCCCCTCAACCGCCAACGATCACCGTTGAAATGGCCAATACGGGCCTGGGGGAGTATCTGGTGTGGAATATTGTAGCAACACCCGCACTAGAGTCCATGCAGGACATGGGGAGACCTCGCCTTCCCATCGACACCATTGTTCCCCTAGGCTACCCGCCGAACCAGAAAAATTTTGTGTATGGGGGCCTTGATCATGGCGTTGCACCATGCACGCAAGAGGACGAAGACGAAGAGCCTTTTGCTGAAAATGTCAACTATTTGTCTAACCCGGACTTTGCTCTGAGATACCTTGGCCAATGCAATTGGCACGGGTATGGGTTAGGCCGATATGAGCAAGGGATACGTGTTCTTTGCCAACCAAGATACCAAATGCCATACGACAAGTCGGGAGTAGGGTTTAACCACCCCCTCCCCTTGGACATCTTGGTGGAGAACATGCAAGGCCTAGGGATAGGCAACAAGGGGGGATTGGCATCAGATCCATATGCCAACCCTAACACCACATATACATTGAGGGATTATCTCCCATTAACGGCAATCAACCTTGTTGGCTCTAGTAATCCCTTCCCTTCGCTCGAGAGAGGAGAAAGCTCGAGAGCTCATTTTCAAGGAAGGTCTAGACAATGTCAAGAAGGGTCCTCGGAGGATGAGTCAGAGTATGAACCAAGCATCGTATGACCCCTTCGAATCAGATAGCGATCACTCACAGGTGATCCCCATGGATGAATATCAAGAAAGCCTCTTGACAATGTTCCCCCTGGATGCTCCCATCGAGCAAGCACCGCTCCAAGAACATCAAGTCCCCCCACGGAGAGCGAAACAACCTAGGTGGGACCACATCAATTTGCTTGAGCAAGGCGAGCCTTTAATGCCGCAAGAAGTCGGAGCCAACGAAGGCCTTTGGATCTCCGATAGTGATTATGAAGATGAAATAGAGATGGCATATCTTAATCACATGCGGCAGATGCAACATCGGTGCCCCTTGGAGATTAATGACATATTTGAACAATTAAACATAGTGCCAGGGCATGAGTGGTACGTAGACCCAGCGCGGTGGGACCAAGTGTTGGATCCGCTACTCTGGGCATACGAAGAACACCTTCCACCCAGAGACCCTATAGTGACATCAGTGCCGAGGGTAGACCCTGTCTTCCTATCCACACATAGGGCCGATCCATTCGTGCCCGTCCCTCTAGAGCCAGATCCAGAGCATAAAGAGCATCCAAGATGTCCGAGTAACCACACCTATGGTAATGGAGACCAAAATCATTTCATCAACATGATCTCCATTGATTTAACCACCCCCATCCACAATCCGGCCGATCCGGCATAGTCATTGTATCTAGACATAGATGCCATAGACTGGGATCACGTCGATTCCCCTCCATCCCCATCCGAGTACTGGCCTTTCGGTGAAATGCTTCATTTTACCCCTGGGCCAACTCAGGATATCTTCCATGCTCGAAGAGGGACCCGAGGTTCCTAACGATGATCTAAACTCAGCAAATGATATCCACTTGATCCCAACTCCACATCGGTTGGAAGACGGATCCCACATGTCAGTCGAGGAGACGACTGACGTAGACATCGGCTCAGATCCAATGAATCCATAGATCATCAAGTTGGGGGTAAGTTTATCCCCCGAAGAGCAAGCCGACTACATTGCCCTTCTCAAAGAGAAGAAGGAGGTTTTTGCATGGTCATACAGAGATATGTCGAGGCTAGATCCGTAGCTAGTCACGCATAACCTAACGCTTGATCCGACAGTCAAGCCAGTTAAGCAGAAACTATGCAAGATGCACCCAATAGTGGCCTTAATGGTCAAAGATGAATTGCAAAAGCTGTTGGATGCACAGTTTGTCATCTGCATGGATTATCCACCATGGTTGTCCAACATGGTGCCCATCAAGAAGCCTGATGGGAGGATTCGCATATGCACTAATTTTTGAGATCTAAACAAAGCGAGTCCTAAAGATGATTTCCCCTTTCGAGCATCGATGCATTGGTAGATGCTACAACGGGTCATGAAATGCTTTCCCTCATGGATGGTTTCTCGGGATACAATCAAATTTGTATCAATCCCGAGGACCAGCTCAAAACGGCGTTCACAACGCCTTGGGGAACATTTTGCTATAAGGTCATGCCTTTTGGCCTTAAAAATGCTGGCGCCACCTACCAACGTGCCATGACATACATCTTCCATGATTACATGCACAAGACTTTGGAAGATTACATGGATGATTTGTTGGCCAAATCTCTTTTGCGCCCGGATCATCTCGGTGACTTAAGCAAGATCCTCGATCGCCTCATGGAGCATAAAGTCGGACCGAATCCCAAGAAGTGCATTTTTGGCATCACATCTGGAAAGCTCTTGGGTTTTATAGTCTCAAAATGAGGCATCGAGGTGGACCCAAACAAAGTCAAGGCAATCCTTGAAATGGTTCCCCCAACTACCATCAAGCAGCCTCGAAGCTCGCAAGGAAAGGTCACGTCGATCAAGCGCTTCATAGCGCAGCTATCCGACAAGTGCCGACCAATGAACAAGTTGTTGCACAAGGGGGTCGCATTTCACTGGGATGACGAGTGCCGATCAGCCTTTGACGACATCAAACAATACTTGGCTTCGCCGCAGTATTGGCACCACCTAGACCAGGAGTGTCATTCTACTTATACATCTCAGCTACTGAGGTGGCACTCGGGAGCCATGTTAGCCCGGAAGAATGAACTTCATAGAGAACAGGCTACTTACTATCTTAGCCGCACCCCGGTCACCTATGAACTTAACTATGCATACGTTGAGAAAATCTGCTTGGCAGTGGTGTTTGCTACCAAAAAGTTGCGCCATTACATGCTGAGCAACAAGACGTATGTTGTGTCTAAGGAGAATCCATTGCGATACATGATGAGTCGTACTTATCATAGTAGTCGCACGACGAAATGGATCATGTTGTTGATAAAATTTGACATAGAGTTTATTGGACAGAAATCCATAAAAGGTCAGGTCATAGCCGATCAACTAGCAGAGGCTCCTCTCGAAGACGATCAGCCTCCGACTATAGAACTACCCGATGATGGGGTCTTCCATGTCTCGAAATCACCAGATTCTGACGAGCCTGAGTCATAGGCCGACATAACCCTGTTTTTTGATGGTTCTAAATGTGAGCAAGGCGGTCGCACAGGAATAGTATTCTTCACACTACAGGGCGCTTCGATGCCCCCGTCATTTAAATTAAATTTCCCATGCACCAACAATAATGCAGAGTATGAAGCCTTGCTCATAGGTCTTCAGACAACAATCACCATGAACATTAAATGATTGAACATCTTTGGTGATTCGTTGTTAATCGTCAATCAAGTCAAAGGGGTATTCCAATGCAAATGCCCAGTTCTGTAGGCCTACAAAGCCCTCGTGGACAAATTCTTGGCAAAGCTTGAATGGTACGACATCGAGGCACTCCCTCGGTCATCGAATCATTTTGCGGACACTATGGCCTCTTTGGGGTCGTTAATCCCGCAAGACCTTTCTGGTGATATGACAACCATTCAAGTCAAAACACTATCGCAATCAGCGATGGAGCGAGCAAGCTCCGATTTAACGCCAGGAATCCACTTGATCCAGATTGAGCCGTCCATGGACCGGTTCTCTCGAATCCACGATCATCTAAAACATGCCAACTGGGGGTCCTTGTTCTCCCCTACTCCCCTTAATAGCAATACAACGTTATTCTTGCAAGTTCTCTCCCGCTCAGCTTTTGCTAGGGATGAACTTCAAGAGGGACTGGCTGTTCATACCATCGAGGCTTCTGATCAGCAGGATTGGTATTCCCCCGTCAGGGACTACCTCAAGTTAGGTAATCTCCCGCTTGGATTGATGCATGCCGCAAAATGAGCACTCAAGCAGAGAGCGGCAAAGTATGTCTTGTTAGGAGACATCTTGTACCGTCGTAGCTATGAAGGGATCCTCCTTCGGTGCTTGGACCAGCAAGAGTCCACTTGGGCGATCGCCCAAGCGCACGATGGTACATGCGGTGGCCACTTCAGCGGTATGGCCATCGCCAAGCGCATTCTTTGCATGGGCTATTATTGGCCATCTTTAGAGCGAGATTGTTGCGCATATGTGCGGAAGTGCGTGAAGTGTCAACATCATGCCAATTTGACACACGTACCTTCCTAGGCCTTGCAACCGATCCAATCGGCTTGGCATTTTTTGCAGTGGGGCCTAGATCTCATCGAAAAGATCTCCCCTACGTCGTCCAGTCGTCACACTTTTATCATAACGGCCACAGAGTACTTCACCAAGTGGGTGGAAGCGGTTTCGCTAACCTCTACGACCGGACCCCGCATTGTGGAGTTCATTTTGCATAACATCATATGTCATTTTGGTATTCCATCCAAGATAATCTCGGATAATGGGACGTCATTCAAGAACAAAGATGTGCGTGCTTTGACCACAAAGTACAAAATTCAGCATAGTTTTTTGACACCCTATTATCCGCAGGCAAATGGGCAAGCAAAGGCGTCAAACAAAATGCTAGTTGCTATCCTTAAAAAGATAGTCGTAGAAAGTCATAAGGATTGGCACATTCAGATCCCACTTGCCCTGTGGGCTTATCGCACTAGCATTCGGACGCCCACTAGGGCAACTCCATTTTTGCTCGTGTATGGCTCCGAGGTAGTCATGCCTCTCGAGTTGGAGATTCCCTCCCTGCGCATATCAATGCAAGAGTTCATCGATGATGACACTGCACGGTAGGCCCGGTTAGACCAGCTTACGTTGCTTGATGAACGACGCGTTAATGCTCTCGAGCATTTACGTATCTATCAAGAGCGACTTAAGAAAGCATACAACATGAAAGTTCACCTGAGGGACTTTCGGATTGGTGACTTGGTCTTAAAAGAAAACCAACAGAACTCTAGTTTGCCATCCCATCTAAGGGACAAGTTCACGGCAAATTGGTTAGGTCCCTATGTAATTGATAGCAAAATAGGACCTGGAACATACCGGCTAGCCTCTCTTGATGGAATCAAGGAATTAGAACCCTTGAACATCAGTCACTTGCGGCCATTCCATATTTAAAGGAGCCATAGCCCACCCAAAATGCTCCAAGGATTCCCATAATCGCTTGGTCAACCCAACCAAAATAATCTAAAAGATTCCATAATCGCGTTGGTCAACCCAAAAGGCTCCAAGGATTCCCATAATCGCTTCCAAATTTTTTAAAAACAAGAAAAATTCAAAAAAATCAATAAAATCATCACAAATAAACAAAAGTTGCATCTCATTTCCATGCATACGCAAAATCATCATAACAGTACAGAGTTTTTTTGCATCTCATCTGCATATTCACACAAATCAATCCATCAAAAATACAAAAACATATAGCTGCATTAAGCATCACATCCATACATTGCATATTTGTGGTCATAAAGGTCAAAGCACCATAGACTATCATTACTTGGCAAAAACCATCATCTTCTACATTTTTCCGCTTTATCAAATAGCTCATCGCCTATAACCGCCACTCACATTATTCTCCCACATCATAGTCAGTTGTTCCTAATGTATCGAGAGTTTTCATCATTCAGTCGTCATTAGCTGTCTAGCCACATACTGTACCAAGTCAGACATATTTTACGTAGGTAGAATTCTACTTGGATCACACCTTGTTACGTAGCATCCCAAAGACAAATTAAAACATATAAAACATTCCCAAGTTGTGTGAACGAAAGATGAACCCTGCAAAGCAATCCAGGTCACCATAAGTGAAATGGTTATCTTGCTCATCCCCCTGTGCGAATGACCCCAAAGAATGCTGAGAGTTGGCAAAAGGACAAGCATCCTCCCTACCCAATTCCCGAAGAATCCCAAAAGTTCTCAAGAAAACAAAAATTGCAAAACATCAGAACAATTTGCAAAATTCAAAACTCCAAAATTTGATATCCCAAAGTGCACACATCAAAAGGCACAAACAATAGTGATTCTCATCACTCCATATCCTAATCCCTTGCTCAAAAGAAAAATATAATACAAAAATAAACAGTGATTTTTATCACTACAAAAGAGCAAGTATCCCAATACAATTGAAGAAAAGAAGGGAGTTGAACTTGAATCCTTGGAACTCTCAAGCATTCCGACGAGTCATGAGGCAAACCTCAGACCGGTTTGGTTGATAGCCTATCGGTCACTGGTGGTAAACCTCCCGCATGACGATATATCTGCCACATTAACTTGTGTGCAGATCAATGTTTGCATGTGGATGAGCTAGCTTATGGTATCCTATGATAGCACCGCAGATTAATCTAACTAAATACAACAAAGGAGTTAGTGGAGCTAATCAGGTGATCCTCAGTACAGGTTTGGTTGATAGCCTATCTGGCACTGGCGGTATCCTGACCAACACCACATAAATGAACTCAATTGCACACACAGGGATGTGAAATAACTTGGTCCAAAACAAGTCCGATTCATACCTTGTTCAAAAAGTCTTGTGAGATAAAGTACAGTCATGGCTAGTTAGTTAAAACATCTGAGTCTCAGAAAACCTTAACTACATTTGAAACCAACTTGATATATTTTAGTCTCGCCAAAAAAAAAAAAAAAACATGTATGCCTACAAAGCTATTCACCATAGCAATCGCCTAGGACAAAAAGCCATAAAGTTCTCATAGTCTATGGTGCGACTACCAAACATCACAAATTCAATCCATCCATTCCATTTGCATATCATATAAATTAGAAACATCTTTATTCATCAACAACATATGCATTCATCACTATAAATTAACATGCATACATCCATATTCATCAACCATCATGCATAAAATCAAATCATCACATGCGCATAAACAAAATAAAGTCTATATATAAACATAAAAAAATTGAACAAAAATGCACCAAAAACAGCTAATAAACTTGCCCGATGAGAGTGCTTTGGCACTTGACATCCCGGGCATGCAAAATAGATGTCGGGGTCACAAATCCTCACTATCCTATTCCCTAAGAAGGCTACCATAGCCGGACCGCTCCACGGGAAGATGGATTTTCGAGAATTTCATCCCCAAACGGCATCGCCAAAAGGGTCAAAAACCCACCCAAAAATAAGTAATAACATTGCCGAACGAAGGCGCCTTCGTGCCTGACATTCTTGGCATCCAAAATAGACGTTGGGGTTATAAATTGTCACTATCCTACTCCCTAAGAAGGCTACCATAGCCGGACCGCTCCATGGGAGGACGGATTTTTGCCAATTTTAGCTCCAAAAAGCGTCACCAAAAGGGTTAACACCCACCAAAAATAGGTCTAAATGTCGGAAAACTGCACACACGTTCAAGGATAAGAATCTAAAGGCACCCTTTGCACAAGTCATCTTGGGTCAAGCGACTCGTCGCTTTTCTCATGAAGGTCATTCCCTCATCGATTCGTCGCTTGAGGGGGTAGTCACACTTAGTCACCAATCAACAAATACACACCCAATCATGGAAATAGCATGCATTCAAAGAATCATTGACAAAGATAATCACGCTCCTGCTTGGGGCAGTAAACAAGCAATAATCACAAGCTGATCAATCACTTGGCATTCGTGAATCATGAACTCAAGGTTCCCACAGACAAAAGGTTGCGCCCTTTGCCTATTCATGACTGATCAATGTCCAAGCTCAAGTAACACCTCACCGAAAAAGGTTAACACTTGAATGGAGTTCCTTCGCTCGTCAGAAGCAAGGATTCAAGAATGCATGCCCTTTCCATACTTGGGGCATCAAAAGTTGGTTAGGTTACTAAGAAACCCTAATCATTAGTGCTTTGGTTATCTATTTTTGCTCGACGCTGCGCCATGCACAACGCATCCCAAAAAGGGGCATCTATAGACACCAAAACAACACCAATCCGATTATGTGACTGCAAACACTGATCGCTTTGACACACACAGCCCCAAGGGCAGCCCCCAGAGGTCAAAAAGTGGTCCTAACCACTCTCACAGTAGTTTTGGAAGGTCAGAGGTCAATTTGGCACCTTCAGGCACTTTGCTAAGTATCCGTCCCACCCTGGGACGAATTCAATATGGGATTCGCCCCACCCAGGGACGAATTCTGAATTCGCTCCAGGGTGGGGCGAATTGCAGGTTTGATGGGCAAAAAGTCAAATCTTGACAAATGGCAGCTCGGATCCGCCACCCAACGCTTCCTTCATCGCATGGGAGTATGGGTGAGCATTTTCGAGCGTTAGAGGCATCTGCAAGGTCAGTCATGAAGTCCCAATTCAGGGAGGAATCTCCTTCCCCCTGGGAGGGCATGGTTGCCATGTGGCGCCTCTGCATGCCCATTTCAAGAGACCTCCAGGTCTATAAATTGGTGAGTTTCCTCACCCCAAAAAATAGAGAAGAGTAGCATTTTAGAGCAACGAAGTGCTGCCATTTTATTTTCATACCTCACACCTTTTGGATTTGCACCTTCCACATCCTTGATCTCCTTTAGAGGGGAGGTCATTGGGTGACTATTGGGAGGATGAATCTTGAGCCCAAAACCCAAAATTTGGCCACAATATCCCACCAAATTTGTCGACAATACCACACAAGAGGTTTTGGACCCATCCCAAGTGGATTGGTGCCGAAATCAAGCCCCAAACGGTGGGCGGCCTGCCCCATGGGCGCCCCTCCCACACTGCCACAATCTTAACCGCCCCCTTTCGGAGTGATTGGGAATTCCATGGCAGATTTTGCTTTCTTTTCATTTCTTGCATTCGAGTTCTATGATGCTTAGATAGGTTGTCATTTGAATTTCATCTCGTTTTGAACAATTTTGACCATATTTCTATCTTTGTTCGCTTCCACTAACTTGCAGGTAGCATAATCAAATTCCTACTAATGGAGGCCAAATTGGGAAAATCTGACCATCTGGGTCTTCCCAAAATGCCCCCAATTAGCTAACCCCAAGTTTGCAGGTCTTTTGGAGCTTCCGAGGTAGGACATTGGGACAGTACCTATTCGGCATTATGTTGCAGGTGAATTCGTCCCACCCCGGAACGAATTCAAATCGGTGAGGAATTTTTGGACTATTCTTTTTGCAGAGCCTTCCTGATGATGTCTTGATTCCCCTGTCAAATTTTCATAGCATTTGGACTTGTTTTAGTCATAGTTTAATTCATTTTTCTCATTCACTTAGCGTAGGCTTGGGGATTTGCATGCATTGTTTCATCCGCAGGTGCTACTGATCATTTCTTGTTCTTTTGAACGTAGGGTTTGGACATCGAAGGAGCAGCGAGGAGTCCAGATTCATCAACGCAAGCGGCGGCGACGTTTGGTCCACCCATTTTACATGTGGGCACGCGGAAGAAGGAAAGGCGCCCATGGATGTAACAAAGAACGAATGCTTAAACGCTCCTAGCCCTTGGAAGGGGAGGATGCGCATTGTAACCGAGTTTGAAACATATCAATAAAAGGGCTGTCCTCTTTTGATTCACATTTGTTTCAGTTCGATTCGATCATGCTTTTCCCTCTTTTCATGCACTTTCAAGTTTTTAGGATTTAGCGCTAAGTTCGGTTTCTTTGTTTGCATATCGCATGTTAGCTTTCCCTTTTTGCTTCCGTATCCTCGTGCTTTCAATTAGTAAAGATATTTTAGCAGGTTTTAATGATTTGGTTATGGAGTTGTTTTAAGCAGTGTTGAAGATAAATTTTGAGCTGATTTGAAGATAGAGTTTGATATGATTTGAAGATAAATTTTGAGTAGAGTTGAAGATAGATTTTGAGTAGAGTTAAGGACAAAACTAAAATATAGTGGAGTGGCATCCATAGAACTAGAGAAAAGAGGATTGGTATCTCTTGTGGAATGGTGTCTACAAAACCAGAATAGAGTGGAGTAGTGTCCATAGAACTTGAGAGGATATTGGTATCTCCTATGGATTAGTGTCCACAAATATTGTAATAGAGGATTGGTGTCTCCTGTGAGTTGGAGCCCATAAAATTTATTGAGAAATTTATAAGAAATATTTCTTTGTGGATGTAGCCCACATTGGGTGAACCACATTAAATCTATGTCTCTCATATGTATGATTTGTGCATTGTTTCATTTACTACATTGATATTATTGTTGTTATCATTTGGATTAAAAAGTAAAAAGTTTTATCTTATACTGTTCACCCTCCCCTCTTAGGATAATATTGTGTTATTCAATTGGTATCAAAGTGGGTTCCTTCATGAGATCATAAAAACTTGAAGGAATATCTTATAAAAACACAAATGACACATCAAGATGAATTTTCATCAAATACATATCCATTATTTGATGGGGCTAACTATATTTTCTAGAGTGTGAGTATGAAGACTTATTTTTGGAACATGGATATGATATATGGTAATCCATTGAGAATGGGTTCACTCCTACATATGCAAATTGTAAGAAACCATATGAAAATAATGCTAAGGCAATGAATGCAATCTTGAGTGCTCTATGTGAATCAAATTTTGTGAAAATCATGGAATGCACTTCAAAAAAATAAAAATGGGACAAGTTATAGATAACTTATGAAGGAGATGACAAGGTTAGTATGGCAAAACTTCAAACCCATAGGAGGAAGTTTGAAGACTTGAAGATAAAATATGGGGAAGACATTTCCAGGTATCTACTTCATGTTGATGAGGGTTTCAACATCATTCATGGACTTGAAGAAAGTATGGATGACTCTAATATTATTAAAAAAATCTTAAGGTCACTTCCCATGAGGTTTGATGCAAAGGTTTCAGTAATTGAGGAAATGAATGATCTCAAAACTTTGAGCATAGATGAGATAAATGGGATTCTCACAGCTTATGAGATGAGGATAGAGAAAGATCAAACATCAAAAAGAGAGGCAGCATTCAAAGCTTCAAATAAGAAAAATAATAAAGAACCAAAATGAAGTGATGAATCAAGTAGTGAAGAAGAGCTTAACTTTGTGAGAAAAAATAAGAAGAGTCTAAGAAAATACAAAAATATGTAGACTATGAAATTCTTTAGTTGTGGTAACATTGGTCACTATGTAGCTAATTGTCCATAAGATGAGAATAGTAGTAGGGAAGGAGAAAAGAAATACAAGAAAAATAAAGAAAGAAAATTTTATTATGAAAATAAAATAGGCATTGTCAAGGTAAGCATGAGAATAAGATATTTCAAAGGCACAAGAAAAGTTTTTATGTTGAGGAAACAAGCAGTGCTTCCAGTTATAGTAATAAAAGTCTCTCCGATAGTGAAAATAAGAAATTTTATTTTTGGCCATATAAGAGAAATAATATGCTCTCGTTGTCCAATACCAAGTAGAAGAGAAAGAAGATGCACTTGTTGTCAATGACCAAGAAGAAGAAAAAGAATATGTCCTTGTTTTTGAATACCAAGAAGAAGAGAAAGTTTCAGAATATGAAGAGGAATCCATAATTGATATAGAAGAGGAACTTATTGTTGATCTTGAAAAGTTGAAAAGGGGAACTTAATATTGAAGGCTCAAGTACAAGAGGATGATAAAACAAAGGTAAAGCTTCTACACGATCTCACTAACTTAAAAATTAAGGTTGAAGAGGCAAGGAAAGTTGAAGGTTTGGTTGAAAAGTTAAAGGCAAAAGAGCTATAATGTGAAATACTAGAACATGAATATGACATTATAAGAAAGAGACTTTAAAAATTTAATAATAATATATATCAATTTAGGAAAAGCTCAAAATATTTCGATGATATTATCAAAACGTAGAGATATCCATTTATGAAGATTGGACTTGGCTTTGAGGAAGGTCAAGAAGTAAAAAAATAAAAGTCAAGATTAAAATAAATAGAAGCATCAAAGAAGGTGTTTGAAGAAGAATCTAATACATGTACTAATGAGTTGAGAATTGGAAACATCAATGAGAAATAAATCAATGCACCATCAAGTAACAAGGACCAACGTAGAAAAAGCAAAGAAAGAATCATGTAACCATATCCTCCAAGGCAATATGAATACTTCTTCCAAGATTATTGCTTCTCATGTAATCATTTTGGTCACATGAATATACATTATAGGGTTCATGGTAAGAATTAATATTGAATTAAGGGAAAAACGATACACCTAACAATGTTAAACGAGATGCATCTATAGCTAGTATTGATTACGCATTTCAAAATATGCAATAAAGTAAGCATGATAATGCAAATAAGTGCAATAAATGAAGTTCTTATTTATTATTTTATAGATCAAATCATGGTTACACAAATGTCCCCTTGAGAGCTCTAGATTGATACACTCGTTACAAATGGTGCCCAAGGATTAAATCCTTTCAATAACTCGGGTGCACTTTTAGCATTCTTCCTCGTACCCACAATTGAAGTGGATAGGCCTATGATTCCACTAATTTTTTCTTTGATATTATAATCCTATGATCCTTTCTCATATGCTATTATACCTACACCTACACATAAGGAAACTAGATTCATCAATAGCAAGTATGGATTATGAAGCATGCAAAGTGATATATGCAATAATAGCCTAGAAATGAGAAACGCACAATATACTATATAAAAATCATCAAAATGATTCAAAATTTTATAGGAATGCATAAAATATGATTTTGTACTGATATAATTTAAAACAATAGAGAAATTACAGCCGAATTTGTGATCATTACGGGGTATGCCGATTAAGCCTGCAAAACACAAAACGGATGATATTTGGTCCTAAAAACCTCCAAATAATATAAAATTTTGTAATCATATACAAAATAATAATTATAATTAATCCACATAAAAATATTAAAAAAATTGGTCACAAAATTATGGGCATCCCTGAATGAGCCAAATGAACTTGCAAAATACCAAAAACATGATAACTCATGCAATATAGCTCCAAATTGAACCAAATTTGAAAAATATATTACTAATATATCTTATAATAAGCCTATGCAAAAATATTATAAAAAGAGTACTCCATTACATTACCATCCTTGGTAGGAGCGGTGGTGACTGTCACAATCTAGGGATCATCCTAGGGTGGGATGACCACTAGATCTACTGGTTTTCTACCACCAATTCCTCTAGGGATTGGTCAAAAACTCACTCATGGGTGTGTTCATAAAATTTTAGGGTGGAATTCACTCAATTTAATAGGTTTTGTAAACAAATTTTGCCTTTTGAATCACTCGAGAAACCCCTTTTCTAGGTAGATATTTCAAGGGAAAAGGCACAAAATATTGAGAGGAAATATTGGTAGCACTTTGTTGCAATATCACAAAAATTATTCCTATGAATTGAGTGGAAAATGGATCCACTTTATAGCCCAAGGAAACCCAAGTTCAAATGGGCATGCAAGGCCATGCAAGGCAGGAGGTATCATTTATCCAAAACTTGGCATGCATTGGAGGGGGAAGGAATCTCTATTTTTGGCCTCTAATTTGCAGTATGCCATAAGAATTTGGTGCCCTTAGGTTTGCATGCTTGAATAGGTGGAATTAATGGTAGTTTATGGGTGTCTTTTGTCACAATTTTGACTTTTTTAGGTTCAAAGACCCTGGACATCCCACCCAGGGATGGTTTCCTGTGACCATCTCTAGGTGGGATGGTCATGACCTGTGACCATCCCAAGGTGGGTTTATCATACCTATATAGCTATAACTTCCCAAAAGTTGGATAGAACCTTCCAAAATTTGTTAGGACCATTGTGTAACCTCTAAGGGTTGCCCAAGGGGTCCATATGATATCAAATTAGTCACTGTTGTTGGTCACCTAATTGGATTAACATGATTTTAGTGTCTACAATTATGACTTCACCAAGAGAAATTTTCATTTCAAGGACTACAACATCATATGTTACAATTGTAACAATTCTGGATATACAACTAGATGGTGTAGAACAGTGTTCTCAAAACTTCCAAAGACATGCAATAAAAAGGATGCTCAAAATGTTCAAAGAGGTATGATATCCAAAGTTTGGAGAAATAAAATGAAACAAGAAGAGGAGCATAGTAATTTGGGAGTTTCACTTCCATATCAAAATTGATCATCTCAAGTAAATGAGGTGGTTAGGGGGTTGTGTTAAGTGTTTTATTTTTAGCCCCAAAAGGAGTCATTTGACATTGATGTCAAAGGGTAAGAGAATTCAGTGAGGGGGAGCAGCTTGTCTGGGGGAGTAGATTGGGAATCCAATTGTAGTAAAATAATTTTTTTTTTTAGAATTACCATCAATGACAAAGGAGGATATTGTTGGAAATATTGAGTTTTCATTGATGTCAAAGGGTGCATGGTATTCAAGGTAGAAATATTCTTCAAGGATAAGAAGCTTACAAGAATGGACAATGGACATGGTGAATAACAAAGCAAGGAAAATATTTTAAGTAAAGGATTATAATATTTAAATGTCAATTTAAATATTATAAAGAGATTGAAAATGGCTTGGTTCAAAAAGGTTTAAAATTTACTTGGAATAAAAAGAACTATATTACAAGAGAATAAAAAAGGTTTAAATTTGCATGGGACAAAGACCTAAAAGAGAGGGACATAGGTTTAAGAGTTAATATTATAATATTAAAAATATTATAACATAAAGTTTTGAAAAAGAAAAATGGTTCCAAAGCACTTGGAAGAAATATAAATTAAAAATTATATATGTGTTGATGTTCTTAAGTTTTAAGAGAAAAGCATATATAAGGAGCAAAAATATTTCTTTTGAAATGGGATATTTTTACTAACACGAAAAAATATTCGAAGACTATCCATGCGAAAATCGAAGCAGATAATAAGTAATAGAGGAGATTTGCTTGGTGGCTATGAGCAAAAACAATAATAGTTTTTTTTTTTTTATTTGTGGAAAACATCCCAAAAGGGATGCCACTTTCGGGTAAGACCCAAGGAGGCAGGGGTATCCATTCCGCCAAAAATGCCCAGGACTCGGACCTGGCCTACCACCTTTGACATACTCAAGGAGCAAACAAACACACAAAACCAATTTAAAAATAAGTAAATAACAACAAAAATAATAAAATAAAATAAAAAACATGCTCCTTGAGTGTGTCAAAAACAAAAGCACAACCAAACACGCACAATAAGATAAAAGAAACCACAACACAAACCACATAGAAAAACACAAGAACCACATAACAAAACACAAACAAGACAAAAACAACATAACACTACAAAGACATAACCCAAAAAAAACATGAAAAATAAACACAACCAAAACCTAAAAAATTTAAAAAATAAAATAAAAATAAAAATAAAAAACAACCAACAACAGACAATAAACAAAAACAAAAAACATAGAAAACACTCACACATAAAAACATGAAATAACACAAACAAAGAGAAACCCAAGAACAAGAATGAAAAAAACACAAGAACAATAACAAAAAACATAAAAAAAAAACAAAAACAAAACAAAACAACACAAGAACAACAAAAAACAACACAAAGAACACAAAAACAAAACAAAACAAAAGAACCCACCCACCTTAAAAAACTAAACAAAAAAAACAAAAAAGAAAAAAGAAAAAAAAATTGAACAAAACAATGACCTATCTAGACCAGAAGACTATTAAGGCAAGAATCAACAGAGGAAACAAAATAAAGAATAGAATGAGCTAGGGAACTAAAAAAAACTGAATGAACCAAAGAGAAGCAAAAAAAAAAACAAGAAGAAACTAGGTACCTTCAGAACTGGAGCCATCCAAAGAAATGATAGAAAGAAGAGCTTCCCTAATTTGAGAAGCCCACCATATAGGAGGGTGGCCATAACAAGTAAGATCACCTTTGTCCAAAGCCCAATTAGCTAAAGCATCAACACTCTTGTTTTGATCTCTAACCACATGATTGTAATCAACTTTCAAAAATCCCATCTGGATTAACTGAATCTTCTCAATAATTCTTTTTATTCTCCAATCCACCTTATGATTCTTAGAAGGAGTCTTCAAGAGATTAATCATAAGTTGAGAGTCAGACTCAACTAACACCTTTTCCCATCCAACCTTAGTAGCCTCCTCGAAGGCCTCTCGAGGATACCATACCCCTCAACAAGGTTATTGGAAAGAATACCCAAATTCTCAGCAAAAGTAAAAACCAGGGAGGCATCTGAAAGTCTACCAATTCCTCCCACACCTGGCTTTTCCAGGGTTCCCTCTAGAGGCTCCATCGGTATTGACTTTTCCAAAATCCTTAGGAGGAGGTTGCCAATTTCTAGTCCTATCCATCTTACTAATACTCACATTCCCTTTAAGTTGGTTGCCCTTAGAAGGTTTAATCTTCAATATTTGCATCACTTGATCCCATCTTTGGTGGGAGTTTTGGGGGTGATTAAGGAGTTGATGGACTGATTCAACTAAGTTGGCTATGGTCTTTTGCCAAATATAGTGAATATCCTTCCTATCTTGATTAAAAATTTGGCTGTTCCTTTCATTCCAAATATTCCAAAGAAGAATGGTAGAACCCATCCAAACTAACCGCCTAATAAAATGATCAACACCCTCTTGATTAGGCCAATCCCTCCAAAGTTGTTCAAAAGTAAAAAAATTGGACCACTCGTAAGCCAAGTAAAGTGGCCATTCTCCTCCATAGCTCAGAGGCTAAAGTACACTCAATAAAAATATGGTTGATATTTTCTACATTCTCTTCACACATTTCACATCTAAAAGGGCCATGAAAACCACACTTCATAAGTTGCTCACCAAGTAAGCACCCTACGATGCAATAAAAGCCAATTAAAGAACCTCACCTTAGGCCGGAGCTTTTGAGCCCACAATCGAGAAAATATGTCAGAAGAATGGTTGGGATTATTATGGCATAAGGTCAAATAACCTTGAGCAACTCGAATACTCACCCTTAGTAGTGTTGTTCCATCCAAAACAATCTTTTTCATGGGACCAAGAGAGGGATCTCATATGAAGGATGCCTTGGATATCTTGTCTTTGCCTTTCTGGGATTTGAATAGGCCAGTCCTCAATAGGGATCCAATATCTACCAACCTTTGAATTACCAGATGGTACCGATAGTAATTAGCCACCTTTATCCAATTAGCTCGGTGAAGCTCCTCCATCCAAGGCCTCCAATCGGGAAACTGAGTTATCAAAGGCTTGTGACCATCCCAAGAATCTATCCAAAAATTTGCATGTTGACCATTATGAATGATCCAAAATAATTTTTTCTTTATCAAATCCTCACCAGTCTTAAGAACTGCTAAAATGGGAGAACCTTTGGTAGGAAGTTGATAGCGAACAAGGTCTTCAGGACTTTTGTTCTCAGCATATTTAGCACGGAGATTATTGGCCCAAAGAGCATTGGGGTTATGCAACATCCTCCAATATAATTTAGCAGCTAAAGCTTTGTTGTTATTAATTGAAGACCGGAATCCTAACCCCCCTTCACTCTTAGGAAGACATAAAGTATCCCATTTCACCAAGGCCCATTTTCTTTTCTCCTTAGTACCACTCCAAAGGAAACGATGACTGATTTGATCCAATTCTCGAAGAACAACCTTTGGGATATTCAAAATGGAAGAAACATAAATAGGAATAGCTTGAAGGACTGATTTTACCAAGGTGATTCTACCCCTAGAAGAAAGCCACTTGTTGGTCCACTTTCCAATTTTCTTCTTGACTTTGTCCAACAACCAATTCCAATATTTATTTTTTTGCCTTTGAATATTTATGGGAATACCTAAATAAGTGATTGGAAGAGAGGTCTTCTTATATCTTAATTTATCCAAGACCATGGATTCCTGTCTAGTAGAGCAATGAAATAAAATAACTTTAGATTTGTCTTCATTGATCAACTACCAAGTAGCCTTAGAAAAATAGCTAATGATTTGCTTAATATTAGAAGCTTCCTTAACCGTAGCTTTACCTAAAAGAGTAGAGTCATCCACAAATTGAAGATGAGAGATAGGTCTAGCTCCATGAGCAATGGTAACTCCCTCAAGGGTTTTGTTTTCCCTCTTTTTGGTTATAGTCCTACCCAAGCATTCAAGAAGAATGATGAATAAATAAGGGGATAGCGGGTCACCTTGCCTAATACCTCTGGAAGCTAGGAACGACCGAGAAGGCCTGCCATTGATAAGAACTAAGTAGGAAACTCGAAGAGATACATCCCATAATCCAATCCATCCAATCCTTAGAGAAACCAAATTGCCTCAAAACTTTGATAAGGAAGTGCCAATCCACTCTGTCATAAGCTTTGGATAAGTCTAACCGAATGAACATGGAAGGAGAATTTTGCATATCCATGGAATGGATGGCTTCCTGAGCAAGAACTATCTCATCTACTATTTGACGTCCTTCCACATAACCCCCTTGCTCTAGGGAAATAATCTTATGCAAAAGAGGCTTCAACCTTTCTGCCATGATTTTAGTAATGATTTTGAGAAGAACATTACATAAAGCAATAGGTCTAAAAGTTGAGATATGATCAACCTCTTGAGCTTTTGGAACAAGAGTAATATAAGTTTTATTGATAACCTTCAAAATTTCTTTGGCTTTCCTGGCTTCTTCCACCACCTCTAATAAATCAACATGAAGGATATCCCATAACTCTTGGTAGAACTCAATGGGAAAACCATCGAGACTCGGGGTTTTCCCTTTTTGCATTTTAAAAACTACTTGTTGAAGCTCATTGATAGTAACAGGAGTCAGTCAAAATAGAGTTCTCCTCGAAGTGATAAGAGAAGGGATTGCTTGAAGAACATTTTGTTGTGAAGTTGAGTCAAGAGGAGTAGCAACAAAAATATTGGAAAAGTAATCAACAACAATAGAGTTCATGCCATCCCAAGTATAAACAACATCTCCAGAACCTGATTTTAAGGAAGAAATAAAGTTGTGAGATCTTCGAGCTAGAAGAGATTTGTGGAAGAAATTTGTGTTTCGATCTCCTTCTTTGAGCCATTGAATTCTAGATTTTTGCTTCCATAAGATTTCTTCTCTTTTCTCCCATTCCTCTAACCGAGTTGTGAGTTTAATTTCATCTGCACTTCTCTTCTCTGTGAGGCCATCTAAATGGATTTTCTTATTCAAATTTTCAATATGAGCAATAACTTCATGTTTTTTTTATGAACATCCCCAAACTCTTTCCAGTTCCAAGTCTTGATTTTGGATTTAATGTATTGCGGTCTTTTGGCAAAATAGAACATCTTAGTCCCATGCCTAGGTTTACCTTCCTTCCACCATTGTTGCACACGAGGTCCGAAGGAAATGTCTCTAAGCCACATTAATTGAAAATGAAAAGGAGAGAAACTCACATTGGTTTTCCACATTTCCACCATGACTGGCCAATGATCCGAACCAACATTATTAAGAGTCTTCACTTTAGGAATGTGACCATGGATTAAGAAATTTTTAGAGAGCAAAAACCTATCCAATCTCTCCATTATACAAGCTAAGCCTTGCCTTCCGTTAGACCAAGTCATAAGGCCATTATCTCGGTTGGATATCCACAAGATGGAGGTTTGCACTATATTTTCTCATGAGGTCAGTGCTTTTGTCCAAATTTCTATTTCCCCCCCTTTTCTCATCCAGAGAGAGGATGGTATTGAAATCTCCTCCGATCAAGATCCAAGATTTAGAAAAATGAGAGATAATATGAGTAATATCCTTCCACTGTCTTCTTTTTTCCTCCAAAGAAGTCGGAGCATAAACAGTAATGCAGAGCATAATCTGGTTGGAATGTCTACTTTGAATAGCTATAGCCAACAAACCCCAACTGCCAACCATATGGTGAATAACTACCTCTTTTGGGTCCCAAAGACAAGCAATGCCACCCGAAGTCCCTTGGGAACTGAGGGGAAACCACCTTTCTTGGCCAAATTTTATCGGCAATTAAGTCCATATCCTCCATTGACATCTTTGTTTCTTGAAGGAAAACAAGATGTGGATGATTTATCTGAATCATTCTTCTAATTTCATTTTGTTTTGAAAGACTCCCTTTGAGTCCTCTAATATTCCAAGTGATGATCTTCATTAATACCATGGCTAAAAAAGTTGGGAAGGGCATTAATCTTACCTTCCTCTACAAGCTTTTCACCTTCTTTTACCATATGATATTGATTGGTCTTGCGACCTACTTTTTGATTAGAATCCATCTTCAATTTTTTTTTCCCTATTTCTTGACTTATTCCAATTGAATCTGAGATGGCTTCTAACCTTGAAGAATGCTCGTACACAGCCAAAATTTTACTAGATGGTTCAACGGAGTCTATATTGGGACTTGCATTATTTGAAGTTTTGACATTTGAAATATTGTTTTTCTTGTGTAAATTTTCTCCTTTTTTTTCTATTGAAAACCTTTGATTTGTTGGTTTGTCTCTGAGTTCTTCCCTTCATATTTAAATTGTGTTTCTAAGATTTTAGTTTCCATTATTTCCTCTTCCTCACTTGGGACATCATTTGTGGAAAGGATTTCAAACATATTAGCAGATGACTTTGATTGATCCTTCATAACTCGGTTTTTTCTGAGTGTTCTTCTTCTTAGGTATTTGGAAACCTACTGAGTTTATATCTTCTTTCTTTTGATCAGGAATTTTATTTGGGCAAGCACCGGCCAAATGACCATATTCATGGCAAATTCTACAATGAAAAGGAATGTTCTCATAGTCCACTACTTGCTCCCAAGTGTCTTCCCCAAATTGTAATGTGATATTTTTAGGTAGGGGTTTGTCAAAATCCATTAAAACACAAATCCGAGCATAAATAATATGTTCAAAATTTTGAGTACAATCAACAATCATCATAAAAGTTCCTAAAGAGTTTCCAATTGAAGAAAAAATAGTAGGATTCCAAAATTCAATAGGGAGGCCAAAGAGTCTAACCCACACGGGAGCTATAGAAGGCATCTCTTCTTCGGCTTTAAATTTAGTATGCCAGGGCTTCATGAAAAGCCCTGCCCTTCCAAAAAACCAAGGACCCCCTTGAAAAGTTTTCTCTCTATCTTCATTATTAGCAAATAAAACAAGAAAATAACCATTTGGATAAATAGAGATTTGTAACTCACCTTTAGTTTTCTAGATTTTTGTAGCCCAGACTTTGAAAGTAGATAGACTCGGACGAAAACCCACGAACCGACAAATTAGTCCTCTTTTTTCCAAATCTTCAATGCCAGTCCGAATGTTACCCATATCAAGCTTAACAATAGGAGTTCCATCAGCTGCTTTAAGACATCCTGACTCCGTTTTCCTGGGATCAATCTTAGGCATTCTTAGAGGTTTATGGGAAGCCCTAATATTGATATTAGCATTGGGCTGAGGTTGTCCACCATGAAGGGCATCCCTAAAATTCATTTTTGGGACCGAGTCTTCGAAATTCTTACCCTTGACAGGGGTTTTCACAGTAGAATTATTTTGTGGGTGCACCTTAGCACCAGATTCACTTGAGATATGAGCCATTTTTTGATCAACTTCTTGAAACTTGTTTTGTGATCTCTTTAATCCTTGCCCTAGACGCTGTGGAAAGGTATGGTTTTCACTTTTCTTTTGTGCAGCAAATTGGAAGTCGTTGTCACTCAAGTTCACGGTATGATCTATTGAAAGATAAATTTCTAACCCATATTGTATCCCCTGCAACATTTCCTGCTAAAATATTGAGCATAAACCACAAAAATATTGGCCGCTAGGGCCCTAAGGCCCTAAAAACCAACCTCTGGAGCTGCTTGCACTCAACCCAGATGAAACCCTCGCATAGCCGCTTGCCAAATATCTCGTTCACACATAGGGATGCGCTAGGATCTGTGTTTCTCCAAATGATATGAAAATTGGTGGAGACGTTCTAGGGTTTTTTAGGCATCTACCCTCAAAATTTTAGCTCAATCCGAGTCCGGATGAGTGAGATATGGCCGAAACGAGTTCGGTAGTTTGGGTAGTCCTGCGAAAAATGTCTAATCAATTTCCACTAAATTTTTTTCCAAAAAAAAATAATAATTTTATTGTGTTGTATTTTGATTTTTATTTGGCTGGCTAGTCAAACTGGTCATCTAGCTTGTGCTAAGGCACTATCGAGCAAGAAGTTGTAGGGTCAATTCACATAGAAATTATTTTTTGTTAGCAAATATATTTTTTTATTTGGTAATGATACAATGAAGAGGAAGGTTTTGAATTGGTTTTTCACATTCAATTATACCCACTAGGATAGCCTAGATGGTTGCCTAGCCATCGCTAGGATTTTGTGGAGCAGGAGGTCACGGGATCAAAACTTGTAGGCACTATTTTGGTTGGTAGAAGGGAAAGAATTTTGGTTTGGAAAGCTATAGAAAAGAACAACTTGTCTACAACATGTTGTGATTTTGGTTCTACCCGCTGGAGTAGAACATATGGTAGCCCAGCCTATGCTAGGGCACTGTGTTGGCAGAGGTTAGGAGTTTGATTCTCTTCGCATTCACTGGGCTTGTTGATTGAGGTATGGGCAAAATTTTTTGTTTAAATTTTATGTGAAAAGGAGATAGTTCGCTGGGTTTGTTGGTTATAGAATAAGAGTAAATGTTTTGTTTAAATTTAATTTAGAAAAGATCTAAGATGTAGTAAGGACTATTTAAAATTATAATTTTGCATGAGAAAAATAAACATAAGGTGTATTGGGTATTATATTCAAATTGTAATTGTTACATGTTAGAAAAGGAGATATAAGATGTATTATGATTTATTTTTAATTGTATTTTTGCATTATAGAAAATGAAAATTAATGGTTTAGTTATTATTAAAAGCTTTATTTTGTGATATTAAAAAGGAGATATTAGGTATTATTTTCAAGCTTTATTGTACATATTTTTAGGAAGGTTTTTGTGGATGATATACTATTTGTACAAGAAATATAAAATTACTAACCGGATCTTTGAAGGATCAAAAGGAAAATTACTTTGTCAAGATAGGTATGAGAAACTCATCATAATTGAGGTAAATTTAAAGGCATGGTGATTTAATTCCTTTATCAAGGTGGTTTTGGTTGAGGAAAATATTTTATGTTGTCATATGGTTGGAGAAATGAGGAATTATTATATGTGCATTGTTTTTACTTAGATTTGGGAATAAATATGTAAAGGGTTATAGATCATATTTGTGAGCAAACTGTACATTGGTTATGCTTGAAATTGAGAGAAAATGTGCAAGGGTTATAGATCAGATTTGAGAAGCAAATTTGTACATTTTTCATGATTGATTTTGAAAGTAGATGAAAAGGATAGATTTGTGCACATTGATTGTTTTTGAAGTGAAGGTAAAAATCAAGAATTACCACGTTAGTAATCAAGTGCTAGACTAGAGCTACCTTTAAAATATAATAAATATGAGACACGTGAATGTGAAGAACATATTGAGAATTTATTTAGTGCATATCATGTTCTATATGTTCATGAAGATAAAATAATTTTGGATAGAATATGTCTGAATTGATCTAGTTGAGGAAAGCACATTGAAGAATAGATAAAGCACTTGATGACATCATTATGCCATATTTGAGAATAGATGAACATTATTTGTATACAAGGTTTGGATAAGATATGAGAAAGTTTTTATGAGCAGGTTTGAGCAGGATCTATGAGCATATTTGAACAGGTTTTTATGAGAATGTTTGAGCAAGATTTGAGTAGATTTGAGCGTGAGTAGATGTAAGTAGGTTTAGCAAACGGATTTGAGAAGATTTTAATGAGCAGGTTATGGAGTTGTTTTGTGCAATTTTGAAGATAAAGTTTAAGATGAGTTGAGGATAAATTTTGAGTTGATTTGAAGATATAGTTTGAGCTGAGTTGAAGAAATAGTTTGAGCAGAGTTGAGGAAAAAACCAAAACATAGTGGAGTGGTGTCCATAAAACTAGAGCAGAGGATATTGGTACCTCCTATGAAGTGGTGTCCACAAAACCAGAATAGAGTGGAGTGGTTTCCATATAAATTGAGAGGGGATTGGTATCTCCTGTGGATTAGTGTCCATGAACATTGTAATAGAGACTGGTGTCTCATTTGGGTTGGAGCCCACAAAATTTGTTGAGAAATTTATAAGCAATATTTCTCCATGGATGTAGCCCACATTGGATAAACCATGTTAAATGTGTCTCTCATATGTATGATGATTTGTGTATTGTTTTATTTACTGCATTGATATTATTATTGTTACCATTTGGATTGAAAAGTAAAAAGTTCTATATTATACTATTCAACCCCCCCTCTCAGAATAAGATTGTGTTATTCAGTTGTAAGTTTTCTTTCTCTAATTTAATGATATCTATGGTTATGATTCTCATTTTACAATTCATATTATTTGTGTTGAGATGTTATATCAGTCATATTTACACTTAATATGCTTGTTAGTTCTTTTTCCGCTTTGTTTTTATTGCAACTATATTGTAAGTTTTATTAGAACACTTTCTTGGCCTATGAGATTCTATAATTTTTTTGGATAGAAATCTTAGCATTCAGATATTTTACTAAAGTATTTTATTTTTGCATTACTAGGAAAGTCTACAATAGAATCATGTCTTGGTAGTTTAAAATCATGGAGATATACCATTTTTGGCTAAGAATATTTCCCCATACTGATGTGTGAAGTGAGGAGACACAAATACAATACCCATGCCTTAGATAGACCCACACATTGGTTTGGGCTCCACGTACCCTTGAGTATATCAGAGACTCCCTAGGGTTCTTGAGACCCTCATTAGTAGCCAATTGGTCATCTATATTTTATAGTACTTTGAGAATAGTACTTGGAGATATCACTCTCATGAAATCAAAAAAATTGTTATTGTGACTAAGGGAATAGTATATCGTCCTTATTTGAATCCATATAATACCATTCAAGCAATATTTTTGGAAAGTTTTTGATATATCATAGAGCTACAAAAAACTAGTCACTCCCAAATTTTAAGACCAACATTGACCAACCATCCTTGAATCTCATTCAAACAGTCTATGGGCATCATAAAGGATTCTACAGGCATTATTTGGTACAAAAATTTATATTTACAAGTTTTTTAAAAGTTCTAACTATATTTTTCTCACATAGTGTCCAAGACAAAAAATCATCATGGAACCATGCACTAGAAAACAATCACTCAAGCAAGATATTCAAGTACTAGGGAAATAAATAAAGTAGGACCAATAGTCCTAGTACCAAGTAAATATTTTATATATAATTAGATAGTATGCAACCTCACATGGAATGGATTTTGGAGATTGTATAAGTGATGAATCAACTGAGCTCCAAATTATTAAGCATGTATAAAAATATTGGAGTGATATATTATATAAATAAAAATATATTAACACATCCATTATTTATTATAGGTATTTCATCTAGTGGAGGTTCAAGATCAACTCAAGAGAACCCAACCAACAAATCAATTCTATTCCCCAAACTCTCATTTCTTAGATTTTATGGTGGAGATCCAACATGTTGGATATACAAAGAAAATTAATTTTTTAGTCCAAATTGCTTATTTTAATCTAGATTATGCTCACTCCAAAGGATTTTTTAGAAATGAATTTCAACATGGAACATCCACATGGAAATAATTTTCTAATGATTTATTCCAACGTTATCAACCAACATCTTATGAAGATTCCATAGAAACCTTGACAAATTTATGTCAAACAAAGTTACTTAATAGTTATATGGAGGAATTTGATATTTTGGCAGGTTGTACATAAGGATTGAATGGTTTTTTTTTCAAGAGTTATGTTATTGGTGACTTAAGAGAAAATATACAAGCAGAGGTAAAATATCAAGCATAAATATTATAGTTCAACTATGCTACACAAAAATATCAAGCATAAATATTATAGTGAAATCCTAAAAAATAGAGGATTCATATATTAACCCTAGCCAAAATGGAAAAGAGAAAAGCAAAAGGACTTTGTTTCAATTATGATAAAAAAACTGTTAAGGGACATAGATGTAAAGAGTAAAAACATTTTTTTATTAATATGGAAGAACGTAATTACTTAATAGAAGTAGAAAATTAGTTATATGAAGATCTAGAAGAAACACCCCAACAAACTCAAAATATCATAAATGAAGATCCTCTTATTTTATTACATGCTTTGGCTAGAATTAATTCTTCCCAAACCATGAAAGTTATTGCCTATATCAAGCACCAAAAGGTAGTAGGTTTGATATACAATGAAAACACCCATAACTTCATCCATAGAAGAATCGCAAACCATGTGTATTGATATATCCATGATATTAACACTTTTTATATTAAGATTACTAATGGAATAATTATGAAATACAAATGTAGATGTAACAAATTATAGATACCAATGGGTGATTATCATCACAAAACTCATATGTTTACAATTGATATGGGTGGATGTGATATTGTATTAGGTATTGATTGGTTGCATATATTGGACCCTATAGAAATGAATATCAATTATTTGGTCATTATTTTTACCATTTATGACAATAAATATACATTTAAGGCCATTAGTGTATGATACCCTAAAATTGTTAGCTCTTATTGAATGGAAAAGTTATTAAAAAATAGTGCCTCAGGTGTAGTGGTACAACTCCATTCAATCAACTTGTCAAATATTATGGAGGGTCAAGGTGTTAACAATCTACAAGATGTATTATATAAATATCAATAAGTATTTAAATATCCAAAATATTTATCTCCACCTAGGGGATAACATGACCATGTGATCCAACTAATTTTATAAATCCAGTCACCCAATGTCAATCCTTAAAGATATTTTTCCCAATAGAATAATGAAGTAGAGAAAATTTTCAGAGGGTTATTGAAAATAGGATTATTCATTATAGCATTAGCCCATATTCATCTCTAGTAGTTATGGTCTTAAAAAAATAAGGGGATATGAGGATGTGTCCTAATTTTTGGTCTCTCAACAAGTTGAAAATTAAGGATAGATTCCCTATTTCAATATTGATGATTTACTAGATGAATTATAGGGCTCCAAGTACTTCACCAAATTAGATCTATGTTTGGGTTATCATCATATTATAATAAATTTAGAAGACATGCCAAAAAAATCCTTCTAAACTCATGAGGATCATTACACTTTCTTAGTCATGCGCTTATGGCTTTATAACACTCCTTCCACATTTCAAAGATTGATAAATAAGATATTCAATATTTGTTTAAGAATATTCATTTTGGTATTCTTCGATGATATTCTCATCTACAAGAAGATGTTGAAATTCCATAAACAAAATCTAGAATGAATCCTTCAAGCTTTGTAGCAAAATTAGCTTTACCTAAAATGCTTTAACTATGATTTTGGACTATATTAGGTGGAGTATTTAGAATACATTTTGGGAATAAATAGAGTGTGGGTAGATACTAGGAAACTTGATGCTATCCAAAAGTGGTCAGTACCAAAAATAATAACAAATCTTAGAGCATTCGTAGGGAGGATAGACTATTACAAGAAATGTGTTATAAATTATGGTAAAATTGATACACCTTTGTATGTTTTACTTGAGGAAATAATTATTGTTGTCATGAGATCATTGATGAGTCTTTCTTGGCCTTAAAATAAGCAATGTGTACTACACCAATCTTAGCTATGGCAAACATTTTGAAAACCTTTTCAGTGAATGTGATGCATTAGGTAGAGACAATAAGGAAAACCTCTAGCATTCATTAACAAGGCTTTTTGTTAGGAATAAATTAGGTAAGTGAGCTTATAAGAAAATATTGTAAATTTTTTATGTAGTATAGACTTGGAGACTGTATTTAATGGTATAGATATTTTATTTTTAAAAATAACTACCATAGTCTAAAATATTTTTTAAATAAAAGAGTATCATCACCATAGCAACAAAAATGGAAAACATAAATGATAGGCTATGATTACGATATTATTTACAAAAAGGATAAAGAGAATATGGTTATCGATGCATTATCATGATAGCATGGTGGAGAAGACTTCTTGTTTTCTATCTCTCTACCATGTCCATATTGGTTATAGGGGGTTAAAGAATAGTGGAAAATTGACCATAATGTATAGCAACTCATATTTCAATTACAACAATATCTAATAGCCAAAGCTAACTATGAATGGAAGAATGGGGTTCTCAGGTATAGAGGAAGTGTTGTCTTAGGATGATAATAAAAATTCATCCAAATCATCCTAGAGAAGTTACATGATTCACCATTAGCATGATATTTAAGATTTCTTAAGACATGAATAAATCAAATGTTATTTCTATTGGTTGGGTATGAAGGATAATATTTGTCATTGTCTATATGAGTGTGATATCTACCAACATCGCAAAGGAGAAACTATTCCATCACCTAGTATCTTGTGAACTCTAAAAATTTCTAATTAAGTTTGGGAGGACATATCTATGGATTTTTTGGAGGGATTGCCTAAATGAGTAGGCAAAGATTTTGTTATGGTGGTGGTAGATATATTATCTAAGTATATCCATTTATGTGGTTTACATCATCCATTTCACACATCCAATATGACAAATATTTTTATAAAAATTATTTTTAAATTACATAGAATGCATCACTCCATTGTCAATGATTTTTAGTAAGAATTATATAGGCTACAAGGTATGCATTTGAATATGAGTATTATATATTACCCTCAAACTAATAGGTAAACTGAAGGGGTGAATAAATGCTTAGAAGCACATATTTTACCTCAAAAAGATAAAATCAATGGGTCCATTGGTTTCCATTGGCCAAGTGGTGGTATAATTTCATCTATCATACTACAACAAAGATTACCCTATATGAAGTAATTTATGGATAAATTCTCCCTATAGTGACTTTATATTTACTAGGAACCTCCAAAGTTTTAGAAGTCAAGAAGGCCCTTCTAAATAGGGAATATATTGTGAAGACACTTAAAGATAATCTAGTCAAAGCATAGAATAAAATTAAGTAACAATCTTATGAATATCATATACAACATACTTTTGATATGAGTGATATAATATTTTTAAACTATAGCCATATAAACAATAAGCAATCATAGATAAGGGCAATAAAAAATTGACACCCAAATACTATGACCATAAAAAATTAAATAAAATGTATCAAGTTGCTTATCAGTTTGATTTACCACTAACAACTTGACTAGCGATGATGTCATAGATACCAACATACTACTAGGAATTGAGGAATTTCTGTAAGAAATAAAAATAAGTATCTTCCTTCCAAGTGAAAATTTTATATTCAGATAATATAAAAATAAAGATATTATATTTGAATTCCTTAGAATCCATCTTAATAATATTAATTATTTAAGACTAGAGTTAATGAAATATTCATAAAAATAGTCCTAGTTCATGAGCATAAACCAATTCTAATGAAATATATGAAGACTTGATGAGAAGAGAACATTCACCAATTAAAGGTATCAACTTCAAGGTTATAATGATTATAAATATTTAGAAAAGTTATATCTCTAAATTCATTTATAAGATAAAAATTCAAAAAAAAATAACTCCAAACATTATAAAGACTATTTAGCCTTGACAAGATAAAATCTAAACAATTTAATAGGCTTAACTATATAAATTTGGACTTTGAGTAGGAGTTCAAAGGTTTACATCCAATGATAGGTAGAATTATGCATTATATTTGATTTTTATTGAATAAATACATATTCACCTCTATGAGAGTCATCTCATATGATTGTGTGGACATTAAAAATTACTTTACTAAGATGGAAGAGGCTAAATCATTAAGTATTATGTGAGACTGTCTAGCCAAGTGAGAATAAGAAGAAAAAGAATTCAATCATAAAAAATTAGTGTAAAAAATACATGCTTAATAAAACTTGAAATTAAATATAAAATAAATTTTAATATCAATGAAGTCATAGTCATATAAGATAATCCTCATAGAATATGTTAACCATACTCTAATTATTAAAACATGATATACAACCCTACCCCATATACAATCCTACCCCATAAAATTTAAACCTTAAACTTACTCTTTAAAATTCTAAATTTTTTAATAATCTATAATATTTATTATTAAAAATACCTAAACATAAAGAAATATCAATAACAAGTACATGTTAAAACTTATAAAATATCAATGACAAGGAAGAATTGATGTTTGAGAGGCTAAAGTGTCAATAATATGATTCGGGCATGATTGAAGCCTTACCACACACTAGATAATAAATTTGAGCAGCCAAAGAAAATGAGATAAAGAATCTTTGCATAGTTTACAAATAGATATTATTTTTTTTTGTAGGTAAAAAAAATGTATTGCTTTACAGGTTAAAGGTTCTCATCCCTGTTACATCAGTAGCAAAAAGTGACAACTGTGCCTTCCAGTGGCTATAGATAAAAACCAATTGAGGCTTAACCGCATACACCAAGACTCGTACAAGGCAAGAGCCTTCCAAGAATGAAAAAATATAGCTATTACAGTACTTGAAAAAGGAACAACCAGCAGCCCTGCTGCCCAGACACGACCACCTTCCCAGGTTACTGGGATTCCCTATTTTTTTCCTACTGTGCATTGTCATCAGGGGTAAGGAGAGTCTTTATTAGGGCCAGGAACTCTCTGAGCTCTTCCATGGCACTGGACAACATGGTGCACCCTTCCTTGTAGATATTGGCAGCCACCTGCATATGGCTAACAACTTCACTGTCTCTCTTGAGGGATATGGAACACAACAAGTCCTTGGTATTTATATTATGCTGATGATCGGCATCGTTGATTATTTTTGTATCTGACTGTTGATCCCTCAACTTGGGGAATTTCAATATTTTGTATTTCTTGCACTTCTGAGGAGGCTGTACTGACTTCTGCTTGGGCTTGGGATGCTTGATAGAGCTGTATTCCTCTTTGGGAGTAGTCGTAGGGGGAAAATCTTCCTTGCCCTGATTAGGGAGGGCGAGCACTCCGGGGGAGGGGAAATAGTGAGGTACTAGGGGTGGTTGGGAGCTTCGATATAGATGAATATGAAGGACCTATCAGGGTTGGGGGGTCTAGAAGACATGGTCTCGGACACCTGGTGGGCTAGGGAATACTTGTACAGAACCAAAAAAATCCCCTGGTGATGGGAAGGTTTTGGGGACTTACATTCTCTATAATTGATGATGGCAAGGGTGATGGACCGAAAGAGGAAGTTTAGGATATTGACAGGATGAAATTTGCACAGGTGGTTAACCAGGGAAATATTATAAGCTCATAGGGGCTTGTGAGGGTTTTCAATAGAGACATACTGAATAATGGGGACAATAGCCATAGCCCACGGGAAAGGCAAGGAATAACTAGTGACATCTTTCTTCTCCCAAATAATATTCTTCCCCTTATCTAGGAACTGATCAGTTTCCTCTTTGAAATTATACCTATCTCGGTGAACTACTCTACCTTTAGTCAAAATGCCATAAATCTAAGAAATGGAGTGGAAACTTACCTCAAAACAGAGGCCACAAACCTGTACTTCCCCTTCATTCCAAGTCTCGATGAAAGCTCTGGTCACTTCCTCCTCAATACCAGAGAAAATATTGAAGAAATTGATGAAATGCTTGGCATCAAGTAGATCAGTGGTCTCGACCTCAATTTGCAAGCTAGAGGGCTCAGTGGTGGCCATAGTACAAGCCAGACCAGAGCTTAGAGAGGTCGCTAGAAATTTTTTAATGAAAATCATAGAGGAAAGGGATATAATAGTCTTAAGAAAAGCAAAGTGGAGGAGAACTGACTGGACCTGGGAAGAAGAATAGTGAGCAAGGGTCTCAGGAAAAAACCCCAAAGCGAGAGACTGATAGCAGGAAAAATAGTGCAAGCATGGCTTGTGACGATAGGGCCACAGAATACAGGAGTGAAGAGATGAGCACAAAGGGCAGTGAGTGGGGTAGAAGGGGGAAAAAAGAGGCAGCTCAAACACCCTGACTGCAAGGTCAGATTCCACATGGGGAAACATGGGTGAAAATCATGAGCTATACTCTTCACACAAAAAACCGTACAAGAAGCTCTATTGTGATTGGTGTTTAGAAACACCTTAGGTGTTGATAGAACACTGAGGGGGTGGTTAGAACCACATTTTATGGGGTACTTGCTGAGAGAAGTGAAGCAATGACCATTCACCTTGGGTATTGAAAAAATACCATGATGTAGGTAGCACAAACTACCTAATAGGTCACGAGCCCACATCTTGGTTAGCTTGTATGATCACTTATTATGGTAAGTCCTCTTCCTAGACGTACATGGTGGACTGATTGACTGCTTTGTTGGCAATAATATCAGCCACATTATTAGCCTTCCTAAACACGTTATTGATCTGACCTTGAGAGTTATCGCTGAGAGAAAGTTGACAATCATGGATGATGTTTTGGATATTCTTCTCCCTTGTTCTCTTGTTGATGATGTGGTCAATGATCATTGAATAATATCCTTCGAATATGATTGTCTTGGGGATGACTTTTCTTATCTCAATGCTTCTCCATAAAGCTCTAGCTTCTACATAATTGTTGGTTTGGGTCCCGAGATTCTCAGATAAAGCCTTGATAATGTTGCATGTGTGATCCCTAATGACTCCCCATGCTCCAAATCTCTCTAGATTTCCTTTGAAGGCACCATTGGAGTTGGCCTTAATCCATCCCATCGAAGGGGGGACCATTTTGCCATGGTTTGGGTGCTAAAGGAATTTTGGATTTTGCTACAGTCTTTGTGGATTCTGAGGGAAGAAAATAGGAAAGCTTCCATCCTGTATCTAGGGACATCATCGCACGTGATGAGGCTATTGTTTTCAATAGCAAGGGACAAATATCTTTTGGCCACAACTTTAGTATTTTTGGTGGCCTCTGTGAAGATGATATTATTACATTCTAGGTAGATCTGCCAGGTGGCATGGTGAAGCAGAGAACTCCATAGGAATATGAGTCTTGGATTATTGAAATTTATTGGCCATTGAATGAATGTGTCCATAACTATCTTGAGGCGGGTCCAACATACCTGGAATATGCAGATTAAAGTAGAAAAATCCCTCCCAAAAAAGGGGTAGTCCAACAAAAGGTGTTGAGTGTATTCCCAGGCTTGAGAGCAGAGGTAACACCTATTGGGAACCATTACACCTCTTCAAATTAAGTTGTCGAGTGGTCAAGATTTTGTTGTGAGCAGCCAGCCAACAGAACTGTACCACTTTTAGGATCAGGGACTTGAGCCAAATGCTTTTGCAAAGGGTTTTGTTGTCATCTCTTTTAAAGCCTCTAGGGTGGTTTCCAACATCTGGGAGGTAATTTTTACAGTGAAGGTACCATCACTGGAATTTTTCCAACAACATTCATCCCTCTTTAGGGTCTATGGGATGAAGTTTGATTTAAAAATATCCTGACTATTTGCTAGGCCTTTGTTAATAATGTCATTCTTAATTTTGAACTGAACCTTCTTCCATTTACGAACACCCTGGTCAGAAGTGATGAAATCAACAACCTATCCTCCATACTTATTGTCGGTGATATGCTTGATTGGATTCAGATCAGGGTCATTGATGAGGGGGTCTTTTTTGTCCCACACATATTCCTATAATTTGATAGACTTACCATCCCCAAGCTTCCACCAAGATCCCTTATGAACAAGCTTCTTGGTATGGCTGATAGATTTCCAGAAGTGGGAACCATTTTAGGGAGTCTCCAAGTCCAAAAAATAGTGATGTTGCAGATATTTCCTTTTGACAATCGATACCCACTCAAATTTGGCATATGTGACCACATTCCAAGCCTACTTGTCCAAGAGGGATTGATTTGTAATATTTATGCAGTGAAGACCCAAGCCCCCCTATCTTTAGGGGTGCAAATGTTTTTCCAATCAACTAGATGGAACTTTCTTTGATTATCATTCCCAGACCAAAGGAATTCTTTCTACAATTTTTCAATAGCCTCTCCCACTACAGAAGGGATTTTGAATACTAACAAGAAGTAGGTAGGAATACTTTGGGGGACTGATTTTACCAAAGTAGTTTTACCTTCACTAGAGAGGAGGGCTCCTTTCCATCCTTCCAGCTTCTTGTGAATCTTTTTTAGTGACGTTGTTCCACATCTCTTTGAGGGGTCTTCCTTTGAACATTGGTAGGCCTATATAGGTGGTTGGGAAGTCAACAATGGTGCATCCTAAAATTCTTGCAATATTTTTTTGCCTTCTAATAGGAGTTTTGATGAAGTAGAGTTTAATTTTGGTGTAATTGATATTCTGACCAGCTACTTCCTCATACAAATTAAGGATGGAATTGATGGTTTTGGCTTCATAAATTGAATCTTTAGTGGCCAACAAGGTGTCATCCACAATTTTTTGGTGAGTGGTGGAGGGTAAGCCAGAAGTTGCCTTGATGCTAGATATCAGGTTTCTATTGCAGGTATTTTTGATGGTTCAACCCAAGCTCTCATTCAAAATGATGAATAAAATGAGGTATAGAGGGTCACCCTATCTCAACCCCTTTGTGCTGGGAAAGTAGCCAGTAGCAGACCGATTCACTAGGACTGAGAACTAGGACGAAGAAATACAATTTGAAATTAGATTCAACCAAGATTCATGGAAACCATATTTGAGGAGAATTTTGTATAGGAATTCCCAGTTCACTCTATCGAAGGCTTTGTTCATGTCAAGCTTCAAGAATAAGGCTGCAGAGTTGGACAAATGGGCAGAGTGAATCATCTCATGGATGGTGATGATCCCATAAAGAATGTTTTGACCCTTAAATCTGCTTCCCTAATAGTGTTCAATGATTGTGGGTAGGATCTCAGTGAGCCTGTTGGCCAATGCTCTGGACAACACTTTTTAGATGACGTTGCATAGGCTAATGGGGCAGAAATTAGAGAGGGACTAAGAGTTAGTGCCTTTGGGGATAAGGGCTAGAAAGGTGGAGTTTACATATCTAGGAATGCAATTGGACTTCTACATGTTAGTGATGGCTAGGCATGGTTCAGGGCCCATAATATTCTAGAAATATTAGAATAATCTAGGGGAGAAGGCATTTGGCCTAGGGGCTTTATCGGCCTTCATGGAGAAGAGGGTTTGATGGATTTTCTTATGGAACAAGGGGTTGAAGAGGAATTTATTGGTTTCATCAGAGATGGTCTGAGTAATTTTCTCCAATAGGGAGTGAAAGCATGAGATTTCGGAAGTTTTTGAAAGGAAAACTATTTCGATGCATTCAAAATCAAAACTAGCGCCTAAGTCCTAAAATGTGAAGTGCATTAAACGAAAGAGGCAAATTGATTGAAATGAGATACAAGAATTTAGAGAAGTCACAGCCCTTTTATTTAACTCTTTAACCTCGGTTACAAAACATTCTCCTCCCTTTTTAGGGGTTAGGAGCGTTAAATGGATTTGGTTACAATCGTGATCAATAATCCTTCTTTCGCATGCCCACATTTGAAATGGGCGGGCCAAAGTGTTGCCGCCGCTTGTGTTGATGAGTCCTCGATCCTTGCTGCTCCTACATTCAAAGAAACAACAAAGGCGTTAGTAGCACTTGCTGCAAATAGGAAAAGTTTGTTCCTTGAAATTAATAAAAGATGCATGTAAAAGATTATCGAAAACGATGAGTAAAATGAATCTAAGTCACCTGCAAATCTGACAGAGACCAAAAGACCTTACCAGAGGGCCACTGCCATTGAAACAGTCAGCCAATCTGCTTTCAACTGGAATTCGTCCCTGGCCGGGATGAATTCTACTGTAATTCGTCCCGGGTGGGACGAATTCGCCTGTGATGAAAAGCCGAAGTGATGTCGTCTAAATGTCAAACCTCGGGACCTCCAAAACACCTGCAGACAAAGGGGTTAAGTAATTGGGGCCATTTTGGGATGACCCAGATGGTCGGATTCTCCCAATTTGGCCTCTATCCATGGGAATTCAATGTCGCCACCTGCAAGTTAGTGAGGGCCACAAAATCGACAAAGCATGATAATATTTGATAAATGTCTTATGAAATCGAGATTGTAAAACTATCTAAACAAGCATAGCATGTAATAGAAGATAAACAAGTGATAACATAATAGATTAAAATGAAACTTAAAAGAAAAGTGCGGGGTGCCCAAGTGGGCCGCCCACCGTTGGAACTTGATTTTGACGCCAATCCACTAGGGATGGGCCCAAAATCTCTTGGGATTGGGTTGTCGAAAAATTGGTGGATTAAGGTGGTCAAATGTTGGGTTTGGGTTCGGATCCACGCTTCCAAAAGCCACCCAATAACCTCTCTTGCGAAAGAGATTAATGGATGTGAAAAGGTGAATCGAAAAAGGGTGCAATAGGGTGTTCAATTTGGCAGCACTTCGTTGCTTGAAAATGCCTCCAACCTGTTCTCTTTTGGGTGGGAAAGTCCACCATTTTATAGACCCATGGGGTCTCTTTGGAGGGGCATGCAGGGATGCCATGTGGCGGCCATGCCTTCCCAAGAGGGAGGAGACTCCTCCCTGACTTGGGCTTCCATGACTGCCCTTGTGACAGTCCTCTAACCTACCCACCTACACGCGCATGCACGGCAGGAGGCAATAATTGACTGTCTTCGGCTGCCACTTGGCGGCATTTTTCTTTTTGCCCGTTAAACCTGGAATTCGTCCTGACCAGAGACGATTTCAGAATTCGTCCCTGGGTGAGACGAATCCCAGTTAGTATTCGTCCCTGGGTGAGACGAATACTGGGCAAAGTGCCCGAATGTGCCAAATTGCTTCTTGACCTTACAAAATTGCTATGAAAGTGGTTAGGACCACTGTTTAACCTCCTGAGGGCTGCCCTAGGGGCTGTGTGTGTCAAAGCGATCAGTGTTTGCAGTCACATAATCGGATTGGTGCTGTTTTGGTGTCTACAGATGCCCCTTTTTGGGATGCGCTGTGCATGGCGTAGCGCCGAGCAAAAATAGATAACCAAAGCACTAATGATTAGGGTTTCTTGGTAACCTAACCAACTTTTGATGCCCCAAGCATGGAAAGGGCATGCATTCTTGAATCCTTGCTTCTGACGAGCTAAGGAATTTGATTTCAAGTATTAACCTATTTTGGTGAGGTGTGACTTGAGCTTGGACATTGATCAGTCATGATTAGGCAAAGGGCGCAACCTTTTGTCCACAGGGGAACCTTGTGTTCATGCTTCGGGAATGCCAAGTGTTTGATCAATTTGTGATAATTGCTTGTTTACTGCCCCAAGCAGGAGCGTAATTGTCTTTGTCAATGATTCTTTGAATGCATGTCATTGCCTTGATTGGGTGTGTGTTTGTTGATTGGTGACTAAGTGTGACTACCCCCTCAAGCGACGAATCGATGAGGGAATGACCTTCGTGAGAAAAGCGACGAGTCGCTTGACCCAAGATGACTTGTGCAAGGGTGCCTTTAGATGGTTTATCGTTAAGCATGTGCAATTTTTCCAACATTTAGACCTATTTTTGGTGGGTGTTAACCCTTTTTGCGACGCTGTTTGGAGCTGAAATTGGCAAAAATTCGTCTTCCCATGGAGCGGTCCGGCTAAGATAGCCTTCTTAGGGAGTAGGATAATGACAATTTGTGACCCCAACGTCTATTTTGTATGCCCGGGATGTCAAGTGCAACAACACTCTCATCGGGCAAATTTATTATCTCGTTTTTGTGCATTTTTGTTCATTTTTTGATGTTTTTTGAAGTTTCGGCTCTGAATTCGTCCCAGGGTGGGACGAATTCCAGCTTTAGAATTCATCCCTGGGTGGGACGAGCGCTAACCAGAGTGCTCATCCTAGTAAAGGATGAATTCCAGCTCAAAAGGCCTATTTAAGGGCCAAAACTTGAGTTTGGGCTCATTTGCATCTAATTTTTCTTGCGATTTGGAGCTCTAGGGAGGAGGAGGTTAATTCTGCGAAGCGAAGCACTGCCGAGATTTTCCCTGCCATCATGAGTACACAAACCGGTTCGAGCGGCGGAGCCGAAGCGAGACCCGTAAGTGCTCCCTAGAGTTTATTTTTTTTTTTGTTTTAAACTGTAAGTGTGTTGTTTTTCTGTACAGTTCTTTTCCATGATTTTAATTAATTTTTTTTTGGTGTGTTTTCTTTTGCAGGTTGTTAGGAGCCGGTACCGTGTACCCACTGCTTTCACTGAGGCACGGGGGGCACTGACTGAGGTTGACTGGGAGTGGCTTGATGCCCTTGGGCTCAAGCAGGTGGCTCGACTAGAGCCTGTGGTCCCGGATCAGGCCTATTTGACGGCCCTGATCAAACTTTGGGATCCGCGGACCAACACCTTCCATCTCCCGATCGGGGAGATGACTGTGACTCTGGAGGATGTCTATCGGCTTCTTCGGATTTTGATAGATGGATTGCCCATCAGGACATCACCGCGTGATCAGCGGACTGTTGTACCGACGAGATGCTTCGGGCATGGGGAGCGGTTGGGTGTAGAGAACCCAGTGGAGACGGCCGAGGTGGACTGCCAGGTTGGCGGGATTTTGGTTGGATGGTGGCAGGAGAGGGGGGTGTTAGGAGTGAGGCACGCATTCCTGATGGGCCTCATTTCTAACATGTTATTACCTGACTCGTCAGGTGCGAGGTTCCCATGGAACCTGTTGGATTTGGTGTGGCAGTTGGTAGAGTGCCCGATAGAGGCACCGCTGGTCCTGAGATGGGGACAGACATTGTTGGCACAGCTCTACGGGGAGCTGTATGGGGTCCGTTGCCGATAGCGAAGGGGGTCAACTGTAGTTATCTATTGCAGTGCTGGGGTTGGCAGCACATAGCAGTTGAGAGGCCAACCGGGTTACCATGGACGACTCGGGTGGCGATGGAGGATAAGGAGATAGGGTATGCAGTTTTGTGGCGGCGGTCCGTAGAGCAGGGGCAGAGTCGACGGTGGGCAGGTGTCGTAGGGCACTATGCTGATGCCTTCTCTCGGCTCACTCTAGGGGAGGTGGTTTGGCACCCTTATCGGGACTGTCCAGCCTGGCCGAAGGCTGGAGAGTGGCTCCGACGGGTACGCAGGGAGCGATGGTTGATTGGGCGACACGGGACCGAGCATGAGTTCTTCTCATATAGCCGGGTTACATGATAGTTTGGGGTGCGCCAGGGGTTGCTTGGTGAGCCCATGGTCTATCGACATCGGGGAGATGAGAGGACTCTAGATCGACCGGTCATCGCGCCATTGGGCGAGGATTCAGATGCGGTGATCGACGTCCCGGACGTGGATGACGTCGGGACTACCACTGAGTATGACTCATGGTGGGTACTACGATGATGGTGAGGAGAGGGGCCACTGGGAGGTGCGGAGGTGGCAACGGAGGGTGCTGAGGCACCAGGGGATGATTGGGGAGCTCCGTTGGAGGATGCGGACATGGTTGAGGTGGGGGATGAGGATGTAGATTTGGGAGCTCCGGATCAGTCGGACATGCAGGACATGGAGGAGCAGTGGGAGCCAGAGCAGGCTGCTATTCCAGAGAGTCCTGTGCTTCAGGTGGATACGAAGGAGATGGAGTCTGGGGTACATGCTGAGAATGCACGGTTGGCGAAGCTACTACGGATACGAGATCAGGAGCTGGGGGATGCGCTGCGGGAGAGGGATCTCCTACGGGCTCAGCTAGCAGAGCGGGATAGGGTTTTGGCGTAGCACGATGATGCAGTAGCTTACTACCATCGACGGGAGGCAGAGTGGTGTCGGCACCGGCTAGATTTGGAGAGGGAGGTCATCCACCTCGATGGGCGGCTACCTGAGCCATCGGGAAGTGGATCTTCACCTCGGACGAGGGACAGTGCTACTGAGCAGTCAGCATCATCTCGTCACAGGCGATTGGATGAGGGAGGCGGTAGCAGGCGTGATGCGGGGGCTAGTAGTAGCCACCCTACAGGGTCCCATAGGACCCACACCACGGGGGGTAGTTCCCGTCGCACCGATCCTACGTGATCATGGTGGTCGACGCCTTAGGCTGGGTGATTTTGTTATATGATTGCGGGGTCTGAGGACCAGTTTTGTAGCCTGCGGGCATTTTTTTGATGATATATATATATATATATATACCGGCTTTATTGTGGTTATGCACATGTGATGATTTGATCTTATGCATGATGGTTGATGAATATGGATGTATGCATGTTTATTTATTTTGATGGATGCATATGCTATGATGAATGCAAATGTTTTTTATTTATATGTGATATGCAAAATGAAATGGATGGATGGAATTTGTGATGGTTGGTTATGGCACCATAGACTGTTTAGGACTCTATTTATTTTGTTTTTAGGCGATTGCTGTGGTAAATGACTTTGTATGTATATATGTGATTTCCCCTTTTTTTTGTATTTTTTGATGGTATTGCAAGGATGAAAAGTAGCACAGTTGGTTTAGAAATGTAGCTAAGGTTTTCTGAGACTCAGATGGTTTTAACTCACTAGCCACGACTGTACTTTATCTTACAAGACTTTTGGACCAAGGTATGAATCGAACTCGTTTTTGACCAAGCTATTTCACATCCCTGTGTGTGCAATTGAGTTCATTTATGTGGTATTTGTCAGGATACCGCCAGTGCCAGATGGGCTTTCAACCGAACTCGTATCGAGGATCACCTAACTAGCTCCACTAACTCCTTTGTTGTATTTAGTTAGATTAATCTACGGTGTTATCCAGGATACCATAAGCTAGCTCATCCTTATGCAAACATTGGTCTGCATATACGCAAAGCGAATGTGACGGACATATCGTCATGCGGGTAGGATACCACCATTGCCAGATAGGTTGTCAACCAAACCTGTAATGAGGATCACCTAGATGGTTTTCGAATGCTGAGAATTCCAAAGATTCAAGTTCAGGTTATTTATTGGCTGAATGATTTGGGAGACTTGCTTGTCTATATAGTGATGCAAATCACTGTTTATTTTTCTATTTATTTTTCTTTTTGAGCAAGGATTTTGAATAGTGGTGATAACCACTGTTACTTGATTTTGTATTTTGAGCGGTTGTGAGTTTGAGCTTGTGAATGGCTTTGATCCTCGTGGCCTTGGGGATGACTACCCATCCCGGTTAGGGGCGGATAGTACGAATCCTTACGACGTTGGGGACCAAGGGGATGATGGAGATTATGAAGTAAGGGCATTGATCTTTTAGGCCTTGGGGATGACTACCCATCCTGGTTAGGGGCGGATAGTACGAATCCTTACGACTTGGAGACCAAAGGTGAATGGAAAGTGTTAGGATGATGATTTATTGGAATTTTGTTCGTGAATGGCGTTGATCCTTTTAGGTCTTGGGGATGACTACCCATCCTTGGCAGGGACGTGTAGTACGAATCCTTACAACTTTGGGAACCAACTATGATTGGGATTTGGTAGTGGTAAAAACCACTGTATATTAAGGTGAATGGATAGGGAAGAGCTCGTCCTTTTATCAATTCTCAGCATTCTAGAACCATTCGCATAGGGGGATGAGCAAGATAACCGTTTCGCTTATGGTGACCTGGATTACTATGCAGGTTTCATCTTTCGTTCACACAACTTGGGAATTTTTATGTGTTTTAATTTGTGTTGGGATGCTACGTAACAAGGCGTATTTCAAGTGTAACTCTACCTTCGTAAAATCTGTCCGACTCGGTACATTACGTGGCTAAAGAGCAAAATGATGACTGAATTACGAAAACTCTTGATACATTATAAGACCACTGACTCTATTGTGGTAAACAACAGTAAATGGCGTTTGTTTGCTATTTTGTAAAATGGAAAAGTGTGGAACAAGATGGACTAGCAGAATAATTACAGTCTATGGTGCCTTTGACCTTTACGACCACAAATATGCAATGTATGGGTGCGATGCTTAATGCAGCTACATATTTTTGTATTTTTGATGGATTGATTTTTGTGAATATGAAGATGAGATGCGAGAAGCGCTCTATTGATGAATTTGAGCATGCCTAGAAATGAGATGCAAATTTTTGTTGTTTTTGATGATTTTTTGAATTTTGACTTTTCTTATTTTTGACCAAGCGATTGTGGAAATCCTTGGAGCATTTTGGGATTTGACCAAGCGATTTTAGGGATCCTTGGAGCATTTTTGGAATTGACCAAGCGATTTTAGAGATCCTTGGAGCATTTTGGGATTGACCAAGCGATTTTAGAGATCCTTGGAGCATTTTGGGATTGACCAAGCGATTTTAGAGATCCTTGGAGCATTTTGGGATTGACCAAGCGATTTTAGAGATCCTTGGAGCATTTTTGGGATATGGCTCTCTTAGATATGGAATGGGCACAAATGACTGATGTTCAAGGGTTCTGTTTCCTTGATTCCATCAAGAGAAGCTAGCCGGTATGTCCCGGGTCCTATTTTGCTATCAATGACATATGGACCTAACCAATTTGCCATAAATTTGTCCCTTAGGTGGGACGACAAACTAGAATTCTGTTGGTTTTCCTTCAAAACCAAATCACCAACCCGAAAGTCTCTCAGGTGAACTTTCATGTTGTAAGCTTTCTTAAGTCGCTCTTGATAAATACGTAAATGCTCGAGAGCATTAACGCGTCGTTCGTCAAGCAACGTAAGCTGGTCTAACCGGGCCTGCCGCACAGTGTCATCATCGATGAACTCCTGCATTGATATGCGCAGGGAAGGAATCTCCAACTCTAGAGGCATGACTGCCTCGGAGCCATACACGAGCGAAAATGGGGTGGCCCCAGTGGGCGTCCGAATGCTAGTGCGATAGGCCCATAGGGCAAGTGGGATTTGGATGTGCCAATCCTTATGACTGTCTGTGACTATCTTTTTAAGGATGGCAACTAGCATTTTGTTTGACGCCTCTGCTTGCCCATTCGCCTACGGATAATAGGGTGTCAAAAAACTGTGCTAAATTTTGTACTTTGTGGTCAAAGCACGCACGTCTTTGTTCTTGAAAGGCGTCCCATTATCCGAGACTATTTTGGATGGAATACCAAAATGACATATGATGTTATGCAAAATGAACTCCACAATGCGGGGTCCTGTCGTAGAGGTAAGCGGAACTGCTTCCACCCACTTGGTAAAATACTCTATGGCCGTTATGATAAACGTGTGACGGCCTGACGATGCAGGGGAGATCTTTCCAATTAGATCGAAGCCCCACTACGAAAATGGCCAAGCAGACTGGACTGTCTACAAGGCCTGGGAAGGTACGTGCATCAAATTGGCATGATGTTGACACTTCATGCACTTCTTGACATATGCGCAACAATCTCGCTCTAAAGATGGCCAATAATAGCCCATGCGAAGAATGCGCTTTGCGATGGCCATACCACTGAAGTGGCCACCACATGTACCATCGTGCGCTTGGGCGATCGCCCAAGTGGACTCTTGTCTGGTCCAAGCAACGAAGGAGGATTCCTTCATAGCTACGATGGTACAAAATGTCTCCTATCAAGACATACTTAGCCGCTTTCTGCTTGAGTGCTCATTTTGCGGCATGAGTCAATCCAAGCGGGAGATTACCTAACTTGAGGTAGTCTCTAATGGGTAAATACCAATCCTGTTGATCAGAAACCTCGACGGTATGAACAACCAATCCCTCTTGAAGTTCATCCCTAGCAAACGCTGAACGGGATAGAACTTGTAAGAATAGCGTTGTGTTGCTATTAATGGGAGTAGGGGAGAACAAGGATCCCCAATTGGCATGCTTCAGACGATCTTGGATTCGAGAGAACTTATCCGAGGATGGTTCAATCTGGATCATGTGGATTCCTGGCGTCAAGTCAGAGCTTGCACGCTCCATCATGGATTGCGATAGGGTTTTGACTTGAATGGTTGTCATATCACCGAAAGGTCTTGCGGAATTAGTGACCCCAAGGAGGCCATTGTGTCCGCAAAATGATTCGATGATCGAGGGAGTGCCTCGATGTCATACCACTCAAGTTTTGCCAGGAATTTGTCCACAAGGGCTTTATAAGCCTCGTAGAACTGGGCATTTGCATTGATATACCCCTTTGACTTGATTGACTATTAACAACGAATCACCAAAGATGTTCAGTCATTTGATGTTCATGGCGATTGTTGTCTGAAGACCTATGAGCAAGGCTTCATACTCTGCATTATTGTTGGTGCACGGGAAGTTTAATTTAAATGACAGGGGCATTGGAGCACCCTACGGTGTGAAGAATACTATTCCCATGCCACCACCTTGCTCACATTTAGAACCATCAAAAAATAGGGTTATGTCGGCCTGTGACTCAGGCTCATCAAAATCTGCGATTCTGAGACATGGAAGACCCCATCATCGGGTAGTTCTATGACTAGAGGCTGATCGTCTTCAAGAGGAGCCTCTGCTAGTTGATCGGCTATGACTTGTCCTTTGATAGATTTTTGTCCAATAAACTCTATGTCAAATTCCATCAACAACATGATCCATTTCGTCGTGCGACTACTATGATAAGTATGACTCATCATGTATCGCAATGGATTCTCCTTAGACACAACATACGTAGTGTTGCTCAACATGTAGTGGCATAGCTTTTTGGTAGCAAACACCACTGCCAAGCAGAGTTTCTCGACGTATGCATAGTTAAGTTCATAACTGACCAGGGTGCGGCTAAGATAGTAAGTAGCCTGTTCCTTGTGAAGTTCATTCTTCTGGGCTAGCATGGCACCCAGTGCCACCTCGCAAGCTGAGATGTATAAGTAGAATGACACTCCTGGTCTAGGTGGTGCCAATACTGGCGACGAAGCCAGGTATTGTTTGATTTCATCAAAGGCTGACTGGCACTCGTCATCCCAGTGAAATGTAACCCCCTTGTGCAATAATTTGTTCATGGGTCGGCACTTGTCAGATAGTTGCGCTATGAAATGCTTAATTGACGTGACCTTTCCCTGTAGACTTCTGAGCTGCTTGATGGTAGTTGGGGGAACCATTTCAAGGATTGCCTTGACTTTCTTTGGGTCCACCTCGATGCCTCGCTTTGAGACTATGAAACCCAAGAGTTTTCCAGATGTGACGCCAAATACGCACTTCTTGGGATTTAGTCTAACTTTATGCTCCATGAGGCGATCGAGGATCTTGCTTAAGTCATCGATATGATTTGAGCGCAACAGAGACTTGGCTAACAAATCATCCATGTAATCTTCCAAAGTTTTATGCATGTAGTCATGGAAGATGTACGTCATGGCACGTTGGTAGGTGGCACCAACATTTTTAAGGCCAAAAGGCATGACCTTATAACAAAATGTCCCCCAAGGCGTTGTGAACGCCATTTTTAGTTGGTCTTCAGGATTGATACGAATCTGATTGTATCCTGAGAAACCATCCATGAGGGAGAGCATTTCGTGACCTGCTGTAGCGTCTACCAATGCGTCGATGCTCGACAAGGGGAAATCATCCTTAGGACTCGCTTTGTTTAGATCTCAAAAATTAGTGCATATGCGAATCCTCCCGTCGGGCTTTTTGACGGGCACCATGTTGGACAGCCATGGCGGATAATCCACGCAGATGACAAACTGTGCATCCAACAGCTTTTGCAATTCATCTTTGACCATCAAGGCCACTGTTGGGTGCATCTTACGTAGTTTTTGCTTTACGGGCTTGATTGTCGGATCAAGCGTTAAATTATGCGTGACTAGCTACGGGTCTAGTCCCGGCATATCCTTGTATGACCATGCAAAAACCTCCTTCTTCTCTTTGAGAAGGGCAATGTAGTCGGCTTGCTCTTCAGGGGATAAACTTACCCCCAACTTGATAATCTATGGATTCATTGGATCCAAGCCGATATCTACGTCAATCGTCTCCTCGACTGACATGTGGGATCCGTCCTCCAACTGATGTGGAGTCGGGATCAAATGGATATCATCAGCTGAATTTAAATCTACGTTGGGAACCTCGGGTTCCTCTTCAGCCTAAAAAATATCTTGAGTTGTCCCTGGGGTAAAATGAGGCATCTTACCGAAAGGCCAGTACTCTGATGGTGAGAGAGGTGAATTGACGCGATCCCAATCGATGGCATCTGTGTCTAGATGCAATGACCATGCTTGGATCGGCCGGATTGCGGATGGGTGCGGTCAAATCAATGGAGATCATGTGGATGGAATGAATTTGGTCTCCATTACCATGGGTATGATAACTCGAACATTCTGGATGCTCCCTATACTCTGGATCTGGCTCTAGGGGAACGGGCACGAACGGATCTGCCCTATGTGCTGATAGGAAGACAGGGTCTTCCCTCGACACTGATGTCATTATAGGGTCTCGGGGTGGACGATGCTCATCATAAATTTGGAGCCATGGATCCAACACTTGGTCCCACCCCACTGGGTCTACATACCACTCATGCCCTAACCGTATGCCCATCTGTGCCATCAGATCTTCATGAGTTAAAGGGCGATTGTGCCGTCATGCATGATTAAGATAGTCCATCTCAGTTTCATCTTCGTAATCATCGTCGGTGATCCAAAGGCCCTCATTGGCCCCGACAGCTGTTTGTGACATATTATGCTCCTCTTGTTCGAGCAAATTAATCTGATCCCATTGCTGTTGTTCCACACTTGGTGGAGGGACCTGATTCTCTTGACATTGCACTGGTTCAATTGGAACCTCTAAAGGGAATAGTTTCAAAAAGATATCTGGACACCGTTTATGCTCTCCTTGGGAGTTAGTGTCCAAACTTTCACCTCTCTCTAGCAAAGGAGAGGGATTATTGATGTTACCAAGGGTGTTTGTTGACCATGGGAGGTAATCTCCCAATGTATATTCTGTATTTGGGTTGGCATAAGGATCTGATGCCAATCCACCCTTGTTGCCTATTCCTAGGCCTTGCATGTTTTCCACCAAGATGTCTAAGGGCGGGGGTGGTTGAACCCTACTCCCGACTTATCATACGGCATTTGGTATCTTGGCTGGCAAAGGACACGCACCCCTTGCTCATACCTACCTAGCCCGTATCCATGCCAATTGCATTGGCCGAGATATCTCAGAGCGAAGTCCGGGTTTGATAGATAATTGACATTTTTGGCAAAAGGCTCTTCATCCTCGTCCTTTTGCTTGCATGGTTCAGGACCATGATCAAGGCCCCCATACACAAAATTAGTCTGGTTTGGTGGGTAACCTAGAGGAACAACTGTCCCTATGGGAAGGTGAGGTCTCCCCATGTCCTGTACCGATTCTAATGCGGGCGTTGCCACAACATTCTGCACTAGATACTCCCCCAAGCCCGTATTGGCCATTTCAACAGTAATTGTTGATGCTTGGGAGGGAGGGAACGGGAGGCCTTCCTGAGTCCATTCCATGTTTGGTGGGTTAGGAGTCTCAGCTTCCGTTGTGCTAGGTATTTCTTCTGTTGAGACAGTTGATATCGTTGGCAACGCCTCTTCTAGGGGCTGAGCCTCTTCCAAGATCTATTTTCCTTTGTCCTTCTATTTAGCCATGACAGGTGGCATTGGTAGTGAAGGAACAGATGATGAAGACTCACCTGGCTGGGATTTTGATGGTTTAGTCACCAGTGGTGCCCACGGTATTGGACCCTGTCTAGATGGATTTAACTGGAAATCCAAATGCGTTGAAGGGAGGGTCGATTGAGGCATTAATTGCATCGCATTGCAATATTTGAAGGGTTCTAAGTCCATCGGGACTACATGCACTTCTCCTTCAAATGCATACTTTAGACACTGGTGAGCGATCGAAGGGACACACTTCATGTCCCTGATCCATGGCCGCCCTAGCAGTATGTTGTAGGCCATCTCGCCTTCCAAAACATGGCACAATGTTGGTATTGTCTTTTGTCCTACCTGGACGGGCAAAACAATTGTGCCGACTGTCGAGCATATTGCATCATTGAATGCTCGAAGTGTGTATGTGGAAGCCATGATATGAGAGGTTGGCAGCTTCAGATGTTTTAATGCTGCGGTAGTAATGATGTTACTGGACGAGCCAGTATCTACCAACACTCTCTTGTACGGGATCCCGTTGACCCGCACGATAACGTGCAGGGGTGGATCTGCCGTGTCATTCGATATTGTTTTAACTTCATCCTCTCTGAAGGTAATGACCGGCTCCGTACATCGTTTCACATGTCCCACGAAGTTATTGAAAGAATTTGCTTCGTGAGGCTATAACTCGATGGCTTTCAAAATTTCCATGAGAGCTTCCCTATGGGGTGTTGACTGTTGAATAAGCTCATAAATGGAAAGCCTAGCCGATGTGGTCCACAAACTCTACGTGAGTTTGGTCCGTATCGTGACCTCGGGTCTAGGCGGAGGCAACTGCACAGGGCATTGTTGAGGTTGCGACGTTGTTGGAACTTCTCTTGTAGCTACCTCGGGGGCAACTCCTGGGTACTTTTTGTTCCTGGTCACTATGCTGATCATTCCCACGAATCCTTGCATGGGAAGATTCTGTCGCACCTCATTGACCTGAAGAGGTTTTGCCTGTGCCTCGTGGGCAGGCAAAGGGTCCTTGAAAACCCCCATCTGTTGATTATTTGGCGCTATGGGGTTGTCCACGGCCAATGTTTTATTGTCGATCAAATCTTGTATTAATCCCTTGAATTTCCAACATCCATTCAGGTCATGTCCCCTTCGCCTATGGAACCTGCAATATAATTCCTCTCTGTATCCCTTAGGCTTGGGAGCATTAGGATCTACAGTTTGGATTTCTGGAAGGGTGACTAAATTTGCCGCTGACAAGCGGTCAAATAGGGAGTCCCTAGACTCCGCATAAGGGGTGAATTGTCGCCTAGGGTGACGCTACTGATTTTGCTCCTATTTTTTATTTTCTCTTTCATAGGTAGGAGGCACTTCCTGATAATTAGCCTTTTGGGGCTGTATTTCTTGCACAGGCTTGGGGACATTTATCGCAACTTGATTAACCGTAGCGGGTTGTGATTGCGTAGTCCCGGTCTTAGTGTTTTTGTTCCACTCTTTCTTTTTAGGCTTGGCGATTGCGCCCTCCCCTATTTTGATCTCTTCTATAACTCTGGCTTGCGCCAAAGCTTCTTCTAGGCTGGCGTATTGCTGCAGCTGCAATAGCCCAGAGATCGATTTTAAGCAACTTCGTGCAAACATCTGTGTGAGGTCAGACATAGGGGGAAGGTAGGGTAGCTTAGAAAGCAAAGCCCTCCATCGATTCCCGTATGCTGCCATTGTCTCTTCCTCATATTGCTTGAGGCTGGCCAGATCACTCAGTGATGCCTTCTTCTTGGTGTTGAAGGCAAAGCGTTCAAGGAACGCATCTACTAATTGATCTAGGTTATTTATGCTATGCTTCGGTAACTGTGTGAACCAATCCGAGGTAGGGCCCACGAATGTGGTTATGAATGTCCTAAGCAACAATGCATCATTATCTTGAATGCCGAAGCATTGGCTCAGGAATCTTGTGACATGTTCTTGAGCATCCTCTTCACCTTTAAAGACTGCCAACTGAGGCAACTTGAAATGTTCGGGGTAAAGAGGTGTGGGCACTGAGGGATGCACTGGATGACTACGGAGTTGACGTAACGTGGGCTTTTGATGCCCAGAAGCTTTTGTCTCCATAGACTCCAAACGCTCTAATAGCGCTTTGTATGCATCGAAAGATTTAATTTCTTCCTCTTTTGTTTGCTCCCGTTGTGAGTTATGGGAGACCGGAGGCCTATGGGGGGGTGGCCGAATGGCAGCCCTCCCGCCTTGATAGGGCATTTTGGCCCATTCTATTTTTGGTTCATATTCCTCATGAACTTCCTGAGGAGTCTCTGGGCGAGACCTATGACCCTGAGTGAGTCCCCGCTGAGGGTACCCATCATTGTTTCGGGGAGTGGCCTCCCTCTCGGGTCTATAAGGTCTCGGAGGCAAAGCTTGACGAGGTCACGGAGACCTGTCCTGCACCAAAGGATTATACCTCTCATATTGTTCTGCTTTTTGGGTGCGAGGGGTTGGCCCCCTCTCAGGTAGTTTATAACGTAGCTCATCCGCTTTGCGCTGCATGCGCTCTTTATTAAGGCGGTATAAGTACTCTAACTCCTGATGACCTTGCTCAAGCTGCGTGATTCGGGCTTGGCGGGCGGCATGTCTGGCGACTGTTGGGTCAATTTGGTCTGCCATATTTTGCTCAGGAGGCTTGAATGTTTCTCCTATGTATTTGCCTCGGTCTTGATGATCTAAAATTTCAATGGGTCGCTTCCCTCTGTCGAGGTTGGCGGCATTTACTTGAGGCTCTGGCCTCGATGGGTGACCATGATATCTAGCAGGTGCGGAAATGCAAGGTTCCCACTATGTATGTTGTTCTCGAGGAATGCGATGGTCTTCCTCGTACTCCCTTCCATGGGTGTGAAAGGGGCGGGCGGAGTTAGCTCGCCCTGTGTGGAGAGCCCTGCGCTCTGGGTTTTGTCTTTCAGTTCTAATGGGAGGCAAAGGAGAGGTTCCATATTCACGTTGTCTCTCCTCATGGACACTGTGCCTCTCTAGCGCTTCATCACGCTGTGGCCACTCAGATCTAGCCTCAAAAGGTGGTTTTCTATTTACGTCGAGTGCCACATGTAAAGCTTCTTCCCGAAAGGGGCTGTGTTGAATGGGCATACCCCACAGAGGGGGTCCCAATAATTCCTTCTTGATGTGGCCTGATGTGGACTTTCTTGTAGGCCAGACCGCCAAGGCGGTATGGCCAAGTCCTCGGGGCTAAAGCGAAGGCGACCAGCGCCCTCTCTTTGTGCACCTTCCATAGCATCCGCCCTTGATTGGGCTTGGCTATGGGTGTACACCATTGTGGTGCTCTTCTACTAGCTAAGCAGATTTTTATCTCGTTTATGATGATTTTTTTTTGTTACACTAAGCAGAAATGAACACACACATACACAAACGAGTGATTATCTCTTTTAAGGATTAATAGTGTGTCCTAAACTGGTTTAGTGTATTTTGATGTTTTGTTTTGTTTTTGAAAGTTTTGAAGAATGTTTAAATGCAGAATGTTGGCTCATATGACTCCCATAAATGGTCGCCCCTTCAATATACCATTGTCGGACCGATATACCAACCTCTCTATATACCCGCCCTTACGAGAGGGAAACTATAGGTACGTGAGAGCAGATGGTACGTGGAACATAGGCGGTACGAAAGGGGGATTGTCCTATTAATGACACCTACCATAGAAGACTTATCCTCGCATGCATGGGAATCACCCCAGCGACACTCGGTCAGCTTTCGTCAGGATTTACGCCTAACAATAGTGACAATTAGGGGAAATGGATGCAAAGTCAAGCCAAGGTGGTGATGAACCCACCGTTGGTCTTGCTCAAGGGCTGGGGTCTTACGACCAGCTCCTTGGTTAAAAACGTGCCACGTGATGTGTGTGTGGTTTATTTTACTTAAAATTGAAACATGCAAGCAACCACTATTTTCCTTAAGCACGCAAGAATTGATAGAAAGTGAAAGCAAAAAACCAAAAAATGACAAAGACAGTTTTGGAACCCTTACCTCTCTCTGCCCAGACTTGCTGTTTTTGATCCTCGGCTCTAAAAATTTACAGACAAAAATTCGTCCCTCTGTGAGACGAATTACAGAACAGAATTCGTCCCTGCCAGAGACGAATTTAAATTCGTCTCGGGGTCGAATGAATTACAGTAAAGTATTCATCGCAGTCAGAGACGAATAACGATCTGCTTTAAAAAAATTGTACCTGTCAAGCATCAAACACAAAAATGGATCGGTTACTTGATCTTAAAAACTAGGGGACGAGGTCCCACCGTGATTGCCACTGAAAGCATGAGATTCCAGAAATATTGAAAGGAAAACTATTTAGATGCAATCTAAATCAAACTAGCTTGAGTCCTAAATGTGAAGTGCATGAAACGAAAGAGGCAAATTGATTGAAATGAGATACAATAATTTAGAGAAGTCACGACCCTTTTATTTAATTCTTTCCAACCTCGGTTACAAAATCGCCTCCTCCCTTTTTAGGGGCTAGGAGCGTTAGATCGATTTCGTTACAAAAGTGATTAGTGATCCTTCTTCCGCATGCCCACATTTGAAATGGGCGGGCCAAAGTGTTGCCACCGCTTGTGCTGATGAGTCCTCGCTCCTTGCTGCTCCTCCTGCATTCAAAGAAACAACAAAGGCGTTAGTAGCACCTGCTGCAAATAGGAAAAGTTTGTTCCTTGAAATTAATAAAAGATGCATGTAAAATATTATCGAAATCAGTGAATAAAATGAATCTAAATCACCTGCAAATCTGACAGAGACCAAAAGACCTTACCAGAGGGCCACTGCCATCGAAACAGTCGGCCAATCTACTTTCAACTGTAATTCGTCCCTGGGTGGGACGAATTCTGCTGTTATTCGTCCCCGGGTGGGACGAATTCTACTGTGTGATGAAAAGCCAAAGTGATGCCATCTAAATGTCGAACCTCGGGGCCTCCAAAACACCTGCAGACAAAGGGGTTAAGTAATTGGGGCCATTTTGGGACGACCCAGATGGTCGGATTCTCCCAATTTGGCCTCTATCCATGGGAATTCAACGTCGCCACCTGCAAGTTAGTGAGGGCCACAAAATCGACAAAGCATGATAATATTTGATCAAAGTCTTATGGAATCGAGATTGTAAAACTATCTAAACAGCATAACATGGAATAGAATATAAACAAGTGATAACAGAATAGATTAAAATGAAACTTAAAATAAAAGTGTGGGGTGCCCCAGTGGGTTGTTAGCGTACTGTTTCCTATTTTGTTTTATTGCACGCATTTGTTATTCCTGTTGTAACAAATGCTATTGTTGCTACACTGTTACAACGTAACAGTTCAGTTATGCCGGATGTTCTATTCCCGGCACTGTAACATATTATTTAAACTCTGATGAATAATACAATATTTAGTTCCGAATTCTTACATGGCATCAGAGCCACTCGGAAATTCTGGGCGAGAAGATTGCAGGGAGCGGTGAAAGGTGGCTGTGTTGCGACGGGATTATTTTTTTTTCTTCACGCCATTGCGTGATTTAAAAAAAAAAAAAAAAAACACGCGCGGACGCGCAGGTCGCTGGAAGCTCCTTGGCGGTCCGTGGCCGCAAAAGCGCAGGAAGGGGACGTCCGCGCAGGAGGCGCGGCAATCGCTCCCCCCCGCCCGAAGAGGACGCTACAGGCCCGCGCGACAGCAACTGTCGCATTACGCGACAGTGCGCGCAGGGCCGTGCGACAGAGCGCGCGAGCAGGCCTGCCGGGCCGGACCCGCGCGCGGCAGTCGAGGAGGGGAGAACCCCCCCCCAATACCCCCGCGCAGCGCAAACGTTGCGCGTTGGAGGGAGGACGCGTCACGCGTCAACGGACGCGCGCGCGCTCCCCGAGGTGGCCCCGCCCCCCCCCACCCCTCCCCACCCACGCGCGACGCGCGATCTACGCGCGCGCGCTCCCCGAGGTGGCCCCCCGCCCCCCCCCTCCCCACCCACGCGCGACGCGCAACCTGCGCGCGTGCGCTCCCCGAGGAGGCCCCCCCCCCCCACTCCCCCGCCCGCGGAGCGGGAATTCAAATTCCCGCCCGCGCGGGAAATCGGAGGGGGTATAAACCCCCCCCGCGGGACTGCGTCCGTGAGACGCAGTCATTGCGCAGAAGGGCCGAGGGCCCTCTAGCCCGAATCCCTGCGCGCGGGGCTGGCCCTGATTAAAAAAAAAAAAAAAAAAAAAAAAAAAACAACGGGCAGAGAGCGGAAAAGGGCGGTTAGACGTAAGCCCGAGAGGAAGCCGAGCCGGAAAAAAAAAAAAAAAATTTCTCGCTGCGACTTGCAGAGAGGAAGCCGAGCCGGAGGCTGCTGCAGAGGGTGTTGAAAAGGGAGGTGACTTGCTGATCTTTTCGGATCAGCCCGCTGGCTCACGTGGTCGTGAGCCGTGCGGTAAGGCTCAGGGAGCCTACAGGTCGGGGGTTCGAATCCCGCCGACTCCCCCAAGGTATAATTTTTTTTTGTCAAAGTCATTTTTTTATTATTATTATTTTTAATTAAAATTTTTAATTTTAATTTTTTTTTAATATAGTTTTTAAACTTTAATAAATTAAATTTAATTTTAATTTATTTTTTCTAAAGTTTAAAACTATAGAAATTAAAATTATTTATTTTAATTTTAAAATTGATAATAATTATAAAAATGCTTTGTTAAAGAAAGCCTTTTAAGGGGGGATTTTTTTTCAAAAAAATCAAAGGGGGATTGAGAGTAATTTTTATGAAAAATAGCAATTTGGCATTGTAAAAGGTGCATTTTCGGCTGTGACCGACACCTTGTGGGTTATTCTAGTGGGCATTTTTTTTTGTTGTATGTTGCATATTTCATTTTTGCACTATAACATTAAAAATTAAAATCAAACACTCCCTAAGTCCCCGGAATATAAAACCCATCTGTGCAATTTATTTGCCTTTGCGGCGGTCGGTATTTGCGATACCTGCGCCGGCACTTACGAGTAAAGTCGTCGTGATTTGGCTCTTTGTATCCGCCGCCTAATATAGCTGCTATAACGACGTCTGAGCTTGTTCTCTATAAATCGTCGGGGAGGAATAAGTACGCCATTTTTGCATTTTTTACTCCATCCACTACCCTTTATCGCACTTGTGTTTAGGCGTAAATCTGACGAAGTATTCTTCATAGTGTTTAGGGGAAGTTACGCCCCACGCATGAGAAGAATCTTCTATGGTAGGTGCCATCAACAAGGCGATTCCCTTTCCGTACCGCTTATGTTCCACGTATCGTATGATCTCTAAAATTCACCTATAGTCTCCCTCACGTAAGGGCGGGTGATTTTTGTTGATCTTTCTAAATACCTATAGTTTCCCTCACGTAAGGGCGGGTATTTTGTACGGTATATTGGCCTAGCAAAAGGTATATCGAAAGGGGGACCAATTTGGTGATATAAGGAACCTTCACTATGGCCATTTGTTGCAAAATTGATGGCTGATCCGCATCGGTTATTGAAAGGTCCAAATTATACACCATGGAAACATAAGATGAAGGCTATTCTCCAAATGGAAGATTTGTGGGATATTATTCTTGGAGTAGCAACAAGGCCTTCACCAACGGCGGGATCCACGGGTCCTTCGGCGAGATCAGATTGCTTTTGACAAGAAAGACGGTAGAGCAAAGGTGCTCATTTTGTTTGTTGTTTCCGATGAAGTGCAACCTCATATAGCTGATAAAGCAAGTGGTAAAGAGGCATGGGATGCCCTTAGAACCATCTATGAGGGGAAGAATGAATCCACCATTCTTCATCTTCAACAACAACTTCATAACTTTGAGTTTGAGACGGGGTGAAACAGTTGAACTCTTTACGTGCAGAGTGTCCGAGTTGAAAGAGAAATTGAGTTCTCTAGGAGATACCGTGGATGAAAAGCTTCTCATTTCACTTGTGATGAGAGCTTTACCTTCTTCATTTGACATGTTGATAACCTCCATCCGGGTGTCCCAACGACAAATTACCTACATCGAGTTGGTCAATCTGCTTCAACAACGGGAGGCACGCCAACTTCACAAGGATGATTCTTCCAATACGGCCCTATACACCAACGAGGCGGGGTTCTAGGAAGAAAGGTAATGGGCAAAAAGGAGGCAACTTTCGAGAAAGGAGGAAATTCTCAACGGGATACGAAAGGAAAAGGCAAGCAACCTCAACGAGAAGAAGAGGTGGTGCAAGATCCGTGAGAAAGACAACCATGACACCAACGGGTGTTGGCATAAGAACAAGCAAAAAGGCCAAAACAAACCACAAAATAAGAACAAGCAACCCCGAGGTGAATGTTCTTTGTTGAAGAATCGACTCGGATTCTGAATGGGCACACAAGGTGCTCATGACTACCACAGATTCCACTCAGAGGGATCCTATTTGGTATGTCGATTACGGAGCTAGTAAACATATGACTGGCGATAGATCGTGGTTTGAATCATTTGTGGCCAAGGAGGGCAAACCTGTCACCATTGTCGATGATAAAACCTACAGGGTTCAGGGAGAGAGTACGAGTTTCGGTCACTCTTCACGATGGCAAGTGTCGGATTGACAAGGTCCTCTATGTTCGGGATTGGCCAACAATTTGTTGTCGGTGACACAAATCCTGGACAGGAAATATGGTTGTCAACTTTCGTGTTGAGAATGGAAAGAAGTGTTGTACAATTACCGGGAAGGGTAAGCGGTTGCAACGACTTCATATAAGCATGGCTTATTTGCACTAGATGCTATCTCTACTCCACATGTTGCCATGATTTGTCTCTACCAAGGAGGCAACTTCCCTATGGCACAAGAGATATGGGCATCTTAGTTACGGCTACTTACTTGAGCTCGGCAAGTATGAGATGGTAAAGGGTCTTCCTTCCCTTTACGCCACATTGCCGGTGTGCTCGACTTCTTGGCGGGAAAGCGGCATAGAGTACCATTTGAGAAGAGCTCTACAAGAGCAAGAAAACCTCCGGAGCTAATTCACACCGATCTATGCGGTCCTTTCACACCCAACGGTGTTGGAGGGAAGAGGTACTTTCGGTTATTCGTAGATGACTACTCACGAAAGATGTGGGTTTTCTTTCTCAAGCTGAAATCCGAAGCTTTTGCATTCTTCCAGCGAGTTCAAGAAATGCGTTGAGAAGGAGTCGGGGGCTTCTATCAAAACCCTCCGCTCGGATCGAGGGGGAGAGTTTACCTCTAATGAATTTTTTGCATTCCTAGATAAGCATGGGATCAAGAGACGGTTAACAGCTTGCCTATACTCCTCGGCGAGAATGGAGTTGCTTTGAGAGAAGGAATCGTTCTATCATGGAAATGGTTCGTTGTATGCTCACGGGTGCAACTCTTGGGCAACAATATTGGGCGAAGGCTGTCACCACCTGCGGTGTATCTTTTGAATAGGGCACCCACAAAGGCCCTAAAAGGAATGACTCCACAGGAAGCATGGAGTGGTCAAAAACCCTCCATATCTCATCTACGTATTTTCGGGTGTCAAGCTTTCATGCACATACCGAAAGAAAAAAGGAAGAAGCTAGATGAGAAACAACTGAGATGTATTTTTCTTGGATATTCAGAGCACTCTAAAGGATATCGGTTGATAGATCCTTTGACCAAGAAAATTCATATCAGCGAGAGATGTTGTCTTTGATGAAGCTTTCACATCACGGAGCACATCTACGAGTACACCGAGGATATTGTGGAACCAAAGGAAGAGGAGATTCCTTCGTCAACACAGACGGGAGGTCCTTCTACATCTTCTTCACCACCACCGAAGGAGAATCCTAAATGGTGTACAAATACAATCGAGAGATGCAAATTTATCCACTCCTCCCAATTTGAATTTGGATAGACCTCGTACACGCGGTATGGCTCAAAAGGAAAGAGAAGCGAGAGAAACTGGTGAGGTTGATGATCTTTGTCAATCTTTTGAGGAACTTTACGTGACTCCAAGTAGAGAAGTTGAGGATATGGATATTGATGATGACGGGGCATTCATGTCTACCATAGATAGTCTTGAACCTGCATCGGTGCAAGATGCTCTTAGTGAGCCTCGGTGGAAGGCCGCTATGGATACGAGTATGAGTCTACGATGAAGAATAAAACTTGGAAGCTTGTTGATCCGCCGCATGGAAAGAAACCTATTGGCTGCAAATGGGTATACAAAGTCAAGTACAAGGCGAGATGGAACAATTGATAAGCATAAGGCCCGTCTTGTTGCAAAGGGCTATGCTCAAAAGGAAGGCATCGACTATGAAGAAACTTTTGCACCTCTTTGCTCGGATGACCACAATTCGGGTTATGTGTGCTATGGCGGCACAATATGGGTGGAAAGTTCACCAAATGGATGTCAAAAGTGCCTTTCTTAATGGTGATCTCCAAGAAGAAGTCTATATGACTCGGCTGAAGGATTTGAAGTGGAAGGCCAACAGCGAGAAAGTTTGCAAATTGGTTAAATCCTTGTATGGTCCGAAACAAGCTCCTCGAGCTTGGTATATAAAAATGGACAATCACCTAATGCGGCATGGATTTAAGAGATGTCCGTCGGATGCAAACCTCTATTTCAAGAAACAGGGTTACGAGATAGTGTTGCTTGTACTCTATGTGGATGATCTGCTCATTACGGGGAGTTCGGAAGATATGATCTCTCTTGTCAAAAGAAACTTGTGCAAATCTTTTGAGATGACGGATCTCGGACTTCTCCATTACTTGTCTTGGTCCGGAATTCAGCCGGAAGGAGCACACCATCAAAGTGTCTCGGAAAAAGTATGCCAAGACATTGCTCGATAAATATCGCATGATGTACTGCAAGCCAATGGCAACTCCTATGGAGAATGGACTTCAGTTATCGCGATATGATGACTCACCCCAGGTAGATGGCACTCTCTATCGACAGTTGATTGGGAGTCTCATATATCTGACCAATACTAGGCCAGATCTCGTATTTCTTTGTAAACTATCTTTCGAGGTTCATGCAGGAGCCTAAGACTATTCATTGGAAACGACAAAACGTGTTCTTCACTATGTCCGTGGTACTATAGAATATGGCCTAGAATACAAGAGGAACAACAAATTCTTCTTGCAAGGATACACGGACTCCGACTATGCCGGATCATTTGATGATCGCAAGTCAACTTACGGATACATTTTTCATCGGGATCCGGTCCTGTCTCTTGGCACGGCAAGAAGCAACAGGTGGTTGCTATTTCTTCAACGAGAGCGAGAATATCGCGCCGCACGTGAAGGCTGTGTGCGAAGTGATATGGTTACGTCGCATTCGACAAGTATGGGCCATCCATCAAAATCTCCAATACACTTGTTTTGCGACAATCGGGGTGTTTTGAACCTCGTCAAGAATCCGAGTCCATCATGAAAAAACAAAGCACATTGACACACAATGTCATTTCATTCGAGAGGAAGTTCCAAAGCACCGAATTCAGCTTCGAGCACATTCCCACCGATGCCCAAGTTGCAGACATTTTCACTAAGGCACTTGGACGTGTCAAATTTGAATTGTTTCGCAGCTCACTTTGTATTGCAAAATAATGTAAGGGGATGTTAGTATAGCTATTAGTTATTACATTACCCAAATAATGTAATAAAGGGGGATGTTAGCGTACTGTTTCCTATTTTGTTTTATTGCACGCATTTGTTATTCCTGTTGTAACAAATGCTATTGTTGCTACACTGTTACAACGTAACAGTTCAGTTACGCCGGATGTTCTATTCCCGGCACTGTAACATATTATTTAAACTCTGATGAATAATACAACCTTTAGTTCTGAATTCTTACATGGGTTGCCCACCGTTGGAACTTGATTTTGGCACCAATCCACTTGGGATGGGCCCAAAATATCTTAGGATTGGATTGCCAAAAAATTGGTGGATTAAGGTGGTCAAATGTTGGGTTTGGGTTTGGATCCATGCTTCCAAAAGCCACCCAATAACCTCTCTTGCGAAAGAGATTAATGGATGTGAAAAGGTGAATCGAAAAAGGGTGCAATAGGGTGTTCAATTTGGTAGCACTTCGTTGCTTGAAAATACCTCCAACCTGTTCTCTTTTGGGTGGGAAAGTCCACCATTTTATAGACCCATGGGGTCTCTTTGGAGGGGCATGCAGGGATGCCATGTGGCGGCCATGACTTCCCAGGAGGGAGGAGACTCCTCCCTGACTTGGGCTTCCATGACTATCCTTGTGACAATCCTCTAACTGCCAACCTACCCACCTACACGCACATGCACGACAGGAGGCAATAATTGACTATCTTCAGCTGCCACTTGGTGACATTTTTCTTTTTGCCCGTTAAACCTAGAATTCATCCTGACCAGAGATGATTTCAGAATTCGTCCCTGGGTGAGACAAATCCTAGTTGGTATTCATCCTTGGGTGAGATGAATACTGGGCAAAGTGCCTGAATGTGCCAAATTGCTTCTTAACCTTACAAAATTGCTATGAAAGTGGTTAGGACCACTGTTTAACCTCTGAGGGCTGCCCTGGGGGTTGTGTGTGTCAAAGCGATCAGTGTTTGCAGTCACAAAATCAGATTGGTGCTATTTTGGTGTCTACAGGGAGTCCATTATCAAATGGGAGGAGGAGGTAGGGGAGGCAAGAAGGCTTTTGAAGTGGCTAATAGCTTCATCCTTGATCTGATGGATGTTCAAAGTGAAATTCCTATCTTGCTTGATGAGGCCTTTAATTTTGTTGAATCCCCTATGCTTGAGAGTGGAGATATAAAAATACTTAGAGTTGGAGTTGCCTTCCCTAAGCCATAGTTGTCTAGACTTTTGATGCTAAAACGTTTTCTCTTTGCCCAAAGTGTTATGATATTCAGAGAGTGGAATCCTCTCTTCAGCTCTAAGATTGTCATCGACATGACCTTCCTGAAATATGTCCTCAATTTGCTCTAATATGGTTTTGATGTTATGTTTAGCTACAAAAATGTTCTTGAAGATTTCCCTGTTCCAAAATTTAAGATTTTCCTTGACCCACCTAATTTTTTGCATGAACTAGTTATAAGTTGTCCCAGGAAACCTTGTCCCCCACCATTCTACTATTTGGTTTTAAAGATCTGGGTAGTGGGTCAACATTGAATCAAATCGAAAAGGAGTCTTGAATTGTGTCTTGCTAGCCTTCTCGAACAGAAGTAGACTATGATCTGACACCATGTTTGGGAGAGACTATAGGGTGGCATCACCAAATAGTGGAAGGACTTCTTGGGATAACATAAATCGATCAAGGTGTTCTTGGATAAGTTATTTCCCAACCATCTATTACTCTAGGTGTACTTGGATCCCTGTAGTGAAACGTCCATGAGGGCATTGGAGTCCACAAACTACCTTAGATCATTTGTATTCCTGTGAGTTATCGAGTTCCCCAATTTTTATCATAAAAGTGTAGGGAGAATTGAAGCCCCCTTCCAACACCCAAAGGATATTGACAAACACCTGTCTCATCTGAGTAAGGGTTTTTTACAAGATCAATATACCCTGGCCAAAGTTGGGAGTGTAGACATTTGACATAATCCATGAGTTTTGGAAGCTGAGATAGTGGAACAGAATGTTGGACAGTCTGTCTTGTCCTAATATAAACCTGCCTTTAACTTTGATTGGATTCTAGAGATAGAGGAGCCCTCCTGCAGTCCTCGGAGCTAGGGAGTAGATGAAGTCACAATTTTTCCAAATGATCTTGGCTACCCTAGGAGACCACTGATCATCTAATTTTGTTTTATATATGAAAAATATAGTGGGGTTATAGTATTTTCTCATGGCTGCATCCAATCTCTGCTTGGCTGCCCAATTCAATCCTCTCGCATTCTAGGAGAGGACTTTCATTTGGAACTTTTGGAGGGCTTTTCGCCCTCTTGCCTTATTGCATGGGGGGTTTGGGTCTTCAGTTTTCTTCCTTTATAGTGTTTCTAATTTCTTGAAATAGGGTTTTTTGAGTTCCATTAGCTATATCCTCGGTTGTATCACTGTTTCTCCTCTCTATGCCTGAATGCCTGCCCTTTTTCCTATCTACTCCCACATCGACTTGGGATTTTCTAAAGCTTCGATTTTGTTTGGGACTCCAATGATCATGGGAATACTGGACAACCTCATTGCTGTCAAAGATGTAAGCATTAGAGTTGGTCGAGGAGGCAAGGGGAACAGACCTACCCCGGGGAGACGACGGGGCTAGGGAAGAAGGCATCTGAAGGGGATTTTGAGTGGGGCTTTCGGGGCTACCACCAGTAGTGGGACTTTTATCCTGGTGAGGTGGGAGGGGTCTTTCTTGGTTGAATTGGGAATAGGGCTTGGCTGGGAGGGAGTGATAGGGGCTTGGGTGAGAATAACAAGGATTTCACCTTCCTCAAATTCCTCATTTTTTCTAGAATCTTTAAGCAAATAAAATTTATTAGCAGTGGTTACAAAGGTACTTACCTTTTGGAGAGCTTGAGTTGGAGGTGGCGGATCTTCTATTTGTTCTTCAATATTTACCTTTGACTATTGTTGGTCCTCTGGCTGGCGATAGGCTACGAACACTTCACTGGTTTTTGATCGACATTAGGGTTTCTACATTTACGATATTGAGATGGGAGGTGCCCTTGAGACTGGCACTTCAAACAAAAAGTCATCTTGTTCTCAAAAATTAGTGGTTTTTTTCACCTGAAGTCCCCGTAGATGATATTCAGGTGATATAAGAGTTGTGAGTCCATATTCATATTGACACAGATACGAGCCTGGGTTAGGCAAGTTTTGGAGCGAGTGGTCGGGTCAATGACCACTAATTCCCCAAAAGCCCTAGTCAAACCTTGAAGGGCATCATCATAGAAAAATGAGTAGGGATATTAGAGAGCTAGACCTATATGGGGGTGAAATTTATGCTTTGCGAGTCAGAATCGAATTTGGCTCCCATTGATTCAAAAATAGGATTCCTCTCCCAAAGAACCATGAACCCCCAAAAAGAATGTGCTTTGTGTCCTCTATTCAGTTGAATCATGAGAAAACCTTTGGTCATCACGGAAAGACCCATGTTTCCCAAATTTTTCCATTTTTGAATATGGCCACCAGTGGATTGCATCCATGTCTGGGTGCCCCCCTACAAATTTTCCCACAAGGAAGAAGGAATCATGAGAGGCGTACCCTTCCATTAAGGGCACAAAACATCAAGCCCTTGTGCAATGAAATATTTTTAACCATTCGAGGGTAGTTTGTGGTTATTCTGTAGATGGTCTACATACGACAGGAGGTCTCACTAGCTTCCTGAGCCTCCCACTTTGTCAGGTGGTTATTTTCCTTGTTCAACATCACTTCATGTTAGTCTTACAATGGCACTGAGAGGGGGGGTGAATCAGTGTAGCTATTTAAATTCAAATCTACAACTCTTAAAGCTGAAGCAAGGAGAACTTAAAACAGATAAAGCAAATATAACAAGAGAGCATTCCACAACACATGATTTAATGAGGTTCACCAGTTTTGGCTACTCCTCAAAAATAGACTGCTTGGACTTCCATCCAAATCTAGCCTTTGCAAAGCACCAACTTTACAATCAATTTACCAGCACCCACTAGAAGGAGCACCAACCCCTAATTTATCTGCACCAACAAAAATGAGCACCAACCCCTGATTTACTAGCACCAACTGGAAGGAGCACCAACCCCTGATTCCAAGCACCAACTTGGATTTCTATTTTGAATCTATTTTGACATAAAAATGCCTTCGCTTTTACAAGACCCTCACTGGTCTATTGCTCATCCAATATCTATTTCAATTCATGAAACACACCCACTCCAATGGTTCTACTTATCGCACTCTAACAGCCCTGTCTTATGGCTCACTCTTACGACTTTCTTACGACTCACTCTTACTGCACTCTTACAGCTCTATTTTCCCTCTTTTAGCCATGCTCTCTCAGCCGTGCTCTCTCTACCCTTTTTTGTAGCACTTCTCCTCTATACGGTGGCACTTTTCCACTCTCAGCAGCTCCTTAATTCTCTGCGTGACTGCCTTTTTATAATCCTATTTCTCATTGAGACTCCTCGTCTTTTGTAACTTCTATAATCCCGCATGCATCCTATTAATAGCCACTGCTGATGGTAACTCCTTTATAGCACAGTATTTATTACATGCAACCTATTAATAGATCTGTCTTTGTTTTGGACTGTCAGTATAACCGCCGCTCAATGGTTTCACTGTGACACGGGTCCTATAACTGTCATTATTTACTATTCTTATTTAACTTGCATGATTTCTATCTGTAACTACACCTATAACTGTCGCACTAACTTTAGTTAACTCTACTTATTTTGGCTACATGATTTTCCTCTACAACTGCCCCTGTAATTATCGTTCTACTTTAGTTAACTATCCGTAATCGTGCCATTGTGACCTATCGTGAAATCGTGACACTTCTGTCTCTTTGTACTATTCTCGCATTTTACCCACAAAAACATGACATGTCACGAAATCACGACATTTCTGCCCCTTTGAATTTTTCTTGGCAGTTGACCGCAAAAACATAACATGTCATGATATCGCGACACTTTTTGCTTTCTTAACCTCTTCTCGGCTTGCACCCATGAAAATAGAACATGTCACGAAATCGCAACACTTTCGCTGCCTTGAGCTCTTCTCTATCTCTTGCCTGCAAAAATAGAACATGTCGCAAAATCGCGACACTTTCGCTTCCTTGCACTCTTCTCTGCTTGCACTAGCAAAAACATGACATGTCGCGAAATCGTGACACTTTCGCTACCTTGTGCCTTTCTCTGCCTTTCGCCCGTGAAAACAAAACATGTCACGAAATCTTGACACTTTCGCCTCCGTACACTCTCTCTCCTCTTCAGGTCACAAAAACCCGACATGTCGTGAAATCGTGACACTTTTTCTCCTTGGCGCTTTTCTTCCCTTCGGGTCACGAAAACCCGACATGTCGCGATATCGCGACACTTTTTCTCCTTAGTGCTTCCTCTTGCAAATTGTCGCAAAATCATGACACTTTTCCTTGCAAGCTCTTTCTCTCAAACATGTCACGAAATCATGACACATTTTCGTCTGTACTGCCTCTCTTGCAGATTGTCGCAAAATCACGACACTTTTCTTTGCGAGCTTCTTCTCTCAAACATGTCACGAAATCGCGACACATTTTCATCCGTACTGCCTCTCTTGCAGATTGTCGTGAAATCATGACACTTTTCTTTGCAAGCTCCTTCTCCCCGAACATGTCACGAAATCGTGACAGTTTTCTTTGCTTGCGCCTTCTCTCCAAACATGTCACGAAATTGTGACAATTTTCTTTGCCTGCGCCTTCTCTCCAAACATGTCATGAAATCATGATAGTTTTCTTTGTCTGTGCCTTCTCTCCAAACATGTCATGAAATCATGACAGTTTTCCCTGCATGCACTTCTTCTTCGAACATGTCGCAAAATCGTGATAGTTTTCCCTGCATGGGATTCTTCTTCGAACATGTCGCAAAATCGTGATGGTTTTCCCTGCATGCGCTTCTTCTTCAAACATGTCATGAAATCATGATAGTTTTCTTTATGCTTTCTCTCTCCTTAAACATGTCACGATATCACGATAGAAAACATGTTGCGATATCACGAAAGTTTTCTAACTTGTCTTTTTCTTTGAGCTTTTGCATATGGGCCACTTTGGTCTTCTTGGAAATTCACTGTGCATGCTTTGTATGACCTCTGAACTCCTATCCACTATATCAGAATGGCTTCTAAACTTTTTGTCCACTACATCAATCGATCTATCTGTCTGTGTTGACAACAATGACAATACTTTTGGCTACACCTTGCTCATCAATCTCCCCCTTTGTAATTGTTGGCAACACACGTGCAAATACCTATAATTATTCTCCCCCTTTGACACTAATACCAAAGGGCGGCTGTAGACTCCCCTTGAGTCCATGCACAACATTCTCAGGAAAAAATTATTACAGTTAGCAGAAATCATAAACAAGAGCAAGAAGATAAAAAAATACATAAATTCTCCCCCTGAGAATGTGGTTCCGATAGCTCGTCAATTCTTCGAAAACATGACCACTTCATTTCACACTGTCTTCTGAGCATCAACCCTCTATTGCTCTCAATCTCAAACTTGTCCACTGTTACAACCAAGAATGCATCTACAGCATGCTCTGCGCTGTGACATCTGAACCTAGTGATGGTCTTCACCTTTTGCGTTCTCTACGCACTCCGCTCTCTCTGTGCACTCACTTCGCACACATTCACAACATTTCCTCAAACCACTACAAAAACTGAAAACACACTTTAACAACTATATTAAAATAACCCGACTGCTTGCCTTTCATCCTCAGATAACCAAACACATACCTAGAAGCATTAAAATAAGACTTTAAGATTGCTCCCCCTGAGGATGTGCCACCTGGAGTGGCTTAGTGCAATAGCAGAGTGGTCTCCTTCAGTCCAAGGAGACGCGATTCCCTTTCTTCTGTATTTCTCCATAATTTCTTGACCACGGGTTTGAGTTTTTCAACTACATCCCTATTTTGCACCTTTTCGTGAACTTGAGCATTTCTCTTGTGTGGTTGTCTCTTGTGCATCCTTGATGGATGATTATTTTTCTTTCTGTTGTGCACATGATTTATTCCTTGTCTGTATTGCATTCTTTGTGTCTGATGAACTCTACGGTCTTGCCTTAGATAAGATACATAAGTGCTTGTATAAAACCTTGCTATGTGCCCATGACCGTTACATTTAAAACATCGCACATGGTGTTTACTCAGAATAGCATATGCACTTATACCAGCATAACTCTTTGATCTATTATTCAATCCACAATAAATTGCCTCGTGACCATAATTGCCGCACCTAAAACAATAGCCATTAAAAGCATTATTATGAAACGAGTGAGAGTGAGAGAACCTCTTTTGTTGTGGTTGCTTTGTTGTAGATCTTCTTTGACATTTTCTTCCTTTTGAAGATTCATCTTCAGACTTTTCTTTCTTCTTTCCTTCATCAGTGAACTTCTTCTTCTCTGCATTTTTGGAAGATGATGGTTGTTCAGCTTCATATCCAAGACCAAGCTTCTCCATGGAGCTTCTTGGTTGCTTTATCATTTTATCTAACAACTCTGTGCTCTTCTCAAATTTGAGATTTGTATTGGCCTCTTTTAGTTTCTTCAATAGTATAATTTCTTCTTCTCGTTTGTAGCAAACAATCTCTTTCTCATTGATCTGTGACCAGAGGGTTTCTTCAATCCTTTTGGACTCTTCTACTTGTAGCTTTAGATCAGCAATAACTTTGTTAGATTCCTCTTCACGTTTGCTACATACATCGACTTCATCATCTATGTGTGTCTTCAAGGCTTCTTCTATTTTCTTGGCCTTTTGAACCTATAAGAAGAGATCTTCAATCTCATCCCCATATTCTTCCAATTTCTTGGACAGTCGTTTGTTCTTTTTCTTTTCTATCCTCAATTCTTCAAGTGCAGCGATCAACTCACCTCTTAGATTTACTTCAGCCTCAGCCTCAAGGTTTTCATCACTTTCTTGTTCTTCTTCTGTATTTTCTTCTTTGAATGCCATGAACAGAGTTTCACCTATTTCTTCTTTAGAATCCTCACCGGATCTGTCTTCATAGGAGCTGACATTCTTGGATATGAAACTTTTCTTCTTGAAGTTGCCCTTTCTGAAATTCATCTTTTTCTTCCAGTCACTTCTTTCTCGGTGCATTTCTTCATCACTTTCATTCTCCTTGTTAAGCGGACATCTAGCTGCAACATGCCCAACGCCTCCACAGCTAAAAAATTTAAATGGTAGCTTTCCTCTGTATTTTCCTTGTCCCCTTTTTAGTTTTCGAACAAAGTTTGCTTCCATCTCATCTGATGTCTCTTCATCTTTGGATTCTTGTTTTGCTTTCGTATTTTTATGGTCTTTAAAAGTAGCTTCTCTATCTGTGGGATCAGACTTTCCTATTCTGATCTCATACACAGTCAACGAACCATGCATCTCATCCATAATAAACGTATTTAGATCTTTAGCTTCTTCTATAGCTGATAATTTAGAATCAAATCTTTTGGGAAGAGATCTTAATACCTTTTTTATGATTTTAGAGTCTTCAATTTTCTCGTTGAGTCCTCTAATGGCATTAATGACTTCATTTACTCTCAGCATATATGCCGCTATGTTCTCATCATCATTCATCTTTAACGCTTCGTACTAAGTTCGATGAGTTTGCAACTTGGCCTCCTTGATCTTATCGTCTCCTTCATGAATGCTCTTCAATTTCTCCCAAATTTCTTTTGTCATTTTACAGCTCATGATATTTACCAGTTCACTATTTGCCACATCGCATATGATAGCATTCTTTGCCTTTGAGTCATTCTCAAACTATTTCTTACCGACAGCATCAGTTGGAGGAGTGGTGGGCATTGTGTATCCACTTTCTACTGAGTCTCATATGTCGTATCCCAACGCACACAGATATGTCTACATATTGATTTTCTAGAATGCGTAATTAGTCCCATCAAACAATGGAGCTTTTTTTGATGAGAATCCTTCACCAACTGCCATTGTGTCACTTCCCAGATCACCTTAGCCGATTGAGCTTGTTCAGGAACTTGGCTCTGATACCAATTATTAGTCTTACAATGGCATTGAGAGGGGGGGTGAATCAGTGTAGCTATTTAAATTTCAAATCTACAACTCTTAAAGCTGAAGCAAGGAGAACTTAAAATAGATAAAGCAAATATAACAAGAGAGCATTCCACAACACATGATTTAATGAGGTTCACCAGTTTTGGCTACTCCTCAAAAATAGACTGCTTGGACTTCCATCCAAATCTAGCCTTTGCAAAGCACCAACTTTACAATCAATTTACTAGCACCCACTAGAAGGAGCACCAACCCCTAATTTATCTGCACCAACAAAAAGGAGCACCAACCCCTGATTTACCAGCACCGACTGGAAGGAGCACCAACCCCTGATTCCAAGCACCAACTTGGATTTCTATTTTGAATCTATTTTGACATAAAAATGTCTTCGCTTTTACAAGACCCTCACTAGTCTATTGCTCATCCAATCTCTGTTTCAATTCATGAAACACACCCACTCTAATGGTTCTGCTTACCACACTCTAACAGCCCTGTCTTACGGCTCATTCTTACGGCTTTCTTATGGCTCACTCTTACTGCACTCTTACAGCTCTATTTTCCCTCTTTTAGCCGCGCTCTCTCAGCCATGCTCTCTCTGCCCTTTTTCGTAGCACTTCTCTATACGATGACACTTTTTCACTCTCAACAGCTCTTTAATTCTCTGCGTGACTGCCCTTTTATAACCCTATTTCTCATTGATACTCCTCGTCTTCTGTAACTTTTGTAATCTCGCATGTAGCCTATTAATAGCCACTGTTGATGGTAACTCCTTTATAGCATAGTATTTATTACATGCAACCTATTAATAGATCTGTCTTTGTTTTGGACTATTAGTATAATCGCTGCTCGATGGTTTCACTGTGACACGGGCACTGTAACTACCGTTCTTTACTATTCTTATTTAACTTGCATGATTTCTATCTGTAACTACACCTGTAACTATCGCACTAACTTCAGTTAACTCTACTTATTTTGGCTACATGATTTTCCTCTACAACTGCCCCTGTAACTATTGTTCTACTTCAGTTAACTGTCTGTAATCGTGTCGTTGCGACCTGTCACGAAATCGTGACACTTCTGTCTCTTTGTACTCTTCTCGCCTTTTACCCGTGAAAACATGACATGTGAAATCGTGACATTTCTGCCCCTTTGACTTTTTCTTGGTAGTTGACCGCAAAAACATAACATGTCATGATATCATGACACTTTTCGCTTTCTTAACCTCTTCTCGGCTTGCACCCGCGAAAACAGAACATGTCGCGAAATCGTGACACTTTCGCTGCCTTGAGCTCTTCTCTGTCTCTTGTCCACGAAAATAGAACATGTCATGAAATCATGACACTTTCGCTTCCTTGCACTCTTCTCTACTTGCACTAGCGAAAACATGACATGTCGCGAAATCGTGACACTTTCACTGCCTTATGCCTTTCTCTACCTTTCGCCCACAAAAATGGAACATGTCACAAAATCGTGACACTTTCTCCTCCGTACACTCTCTCTCCTATTCGGGTTGCAAAAACCTGACATGTCGTGAAATCGTGACAATTTTTCTCCTTGGCGCTTTTCTTCCCTTCGGGTCACAAAAACCCAACATGTCGCGATATCGTGACACTTTTTCTCCTTAGCGCTTCCTCTTGCAAATTGTCGTGAAATCATGACACTTTTCCTTGCAAGCTCTTTCTCTCAAACATGTCATGAAATCGTGACACATTTTCGTCTGTACTACCTCTCTTGCAGATTGTCACAAAATTGTGACACTTTTCTTTGCGAGCTTCTTCTCTCAAACATGTCGCGAAATCGTGACACATTTTCGTTCGTACTGCCTCTCTTGCAGATTGTCACGAAATCGTGACACTTTTCTTTGCAAGCTCCTTCTCCCCGAACATGTCACGAAATCACGACAATTTTCTTTGCTTGCGCCTTCTCTCCAAACATGTCACAAAATCGTGACAGTTTTCTTTGCCTGCGCCTTCTCTCCAAACATGTCGCAAAATCGTGATAGTTTTCTTTGCCTGCGCCTTCTCTCCAAACATGTCGTGAAATCACGATAGTTTTCCCTGCATGCACTTCTTCTTCGAACATGTCACGAAATCGTGACAGTTTTCCCTGCATGTGCTTCTTCTTCGAACATGTCACGAAATCATGACAGTTTTCCCTACATGCGCTTCTTCTTTGAACATGTCGTGAAATCGCGACAGTTTTCTTTGTGCTTTCTCTCTCCTCAAACATGTCGCGATATCGTGAGAGAAAACTTGTCACGATATCGCGACAATTTTCTAACTTCTCTTTTTCTTTGAGCTTTTGCATATGGGCCACTTCGATCTTCTTGGAAATTCACTTCGCATGGTCTGTATGACCTTTGAACTCCTGTCCACTGTATTAGAATGGCTTCTAAACTTTCTATCCACTGCATCAACCGATCTATCTGTCTGTGTTGATAATAATGACAATACTTTTGGCTGCACCTTGCTCATCACTTCGAAGAGTACCATGGTTGACAGTAGACCCGCTCCAGGCTTGCCCTGTCACTTGAGCTTTGGGAAATTCATTGAGAGAGTTGAAAATGACTTATTTCACTCGTGCTTTCTCCTTGTCCGATGGTTGACTATCACCTAAAACTTTGTTTGCCGAAACCATAGTTGTCGATCGTTCCCCTATCATTTTTCTCATAAATAGACTCTACCATAATGAATAAAATTCTCATATTCAACACAGAAGTGCCAATTAGGCCATCTTAATATGTATATTGAAATTGATCATAAAATTCTCATATTCACCATAGAAATGCCAATTAAGCCCATTTTAATATGCATATTGAAATTGATCCTAGTTATATTTTTTTATACCAATTTTAAATTTGAAAAATTACCATTATACTTTTATTTCACTTAAATAAACTTTTACTAAACCATAAAAAAACTTAAAATTAAAACCGTTAACATCATAATTCCAGACGACATGGCTAGGCCATGTTAACTATATACACACTTTTTACTGAACATGTTAGCACAACATCATGATTATTGCAGATTTCCTTCAATGTTTTCATAAATTGCATTACAAAAAATTTATAGACCATTCACCCACCGAGTAATTTATAGATAATTCCCAACCAACAACAAAATTTAAAAAGAGTACAAATAGAAATCTAGAAGTGAATGTAGGTCATTTATTACATGTTCCCATTTACCACAGGTTTCGGATGTGCTGATGTCCAAATCGCCAGTCTAGAGATAGGTATGCCAATGAGAAATAACTTGTGCCTCTACAATCAAGTAGGCAAGACCGAAACTATGTTTCCTAGTTTCTGATCTTCCATAGCCTATAAACAAGCAGACGTGTAATTCTACGAGCAAGCCACCCACACAAAACCAATCAGACTGTTTATGGAAGTCCTCGCCCTCATTTCCAGTAGAAACTTCAATTCTTAAGGATCAATAATTTGGGTTCGTCTACTTAGACTTGTGGATGGAGGTGTAGTTTTCAAAGTTGGTAGCTTCCCAAACTATATTTTTGCTACAAAAAGGCAAGTGTTTCAAATGTTGGAGTCCCAAGTGTTGAGGTGGCAAGGTTGTGGATGGAGGTGTATTTTTCAAAGTAGGTAACTTCCCAAACTATATTTTTTCTACAAAAAGGCAAGTGTTTCAAAGGTGGGAGTCCCAAGTGTTGAGGTGGCAGGGTGGCGAATATGCTCTCTCCTATTTTTCGGCTAACTCTGGTAGTCTCGTGTGGGAGTGAAGCCAGTGTTTCAAAATTGTGCATATGAAGAGATCACATGGGGATCTTATTGGTTCTTTAAACAAAAAAAATGAGCTACATTATGGATACTTCCATATACTATCCTATGATCTATGGGTGGATCTATAGAAAAATATTTATTCTACCTTTACTCTCTAGCGTAGTGGATGGGAGAGTGTTAGGAGTGGTTAATAGAGTGTCAGGATGAACTAATTAATTGTGGAGCCCCACTCTCTCATAGTGGATAAGGAGGTTCACAAAATTCTAAAGAGAGAAAATATATTATAATGCTTATTAAAGTTCAATGTTTATGATCTTAAACCACTTGCATGGTAAGAAACCTATGAATCTCCCATATTTTTTGTTTTAGTCCCTCTCAAAAATTGTTTCAAAAGTTAAGAAAGGTGTGGCTTCGGATCCGTTGCACCAAGGGTTGCTCAAGCTTATTTTTTATTATATTTCTAAGCGATGGGGTTTGGATGGGAAAGACATTCTTAATGCTCTGGTGAACATTCCAATGTGGTTGGTCTCATGACTTCCTCAATTTTTGAAGTTTCTAAATCTTCATTTCCATATGAGTTATACACCACCCTGATTGCTCCAATTTTGGTAGATTTCATGGACTCGGCTCCTAGGGGCCTAGGCAGAAGTTAAGAAGGAATGAGGTGTTCCAAAATACTTGTTGCAAAGTAGGTGAACTTCGATAAAAATCCTATTTTTATTGATAATTCTACTTCTGAAGATATTGTCCCTCTTGAGAAAATGTCTAAATTCGTTAGGGAGGTAGATGGTGTTATTAATGTGATGTACCCTAGTTCCCTATCCAGTGGGTGTAATCAAAATACCCTCAACTCCATGATTATAAAACTTCAACACTCTATGATCTATTCCATTATGGCTTCTATCTCCTACACTGAGGAAGTGTTGGCCCTAATGGGATGGTAGATCCCGAGTTACCCTAACACCAAGATGCTAGGCCGAGTGGCTCCAAGTTTTGAGCTGGGTCCTTGGTTTGTTTCTAGTTTTGTGGGTTGTGTACCTTTGTGGTTATTTGATGGTTTGGCCTACATGCCATTTTTTTTAGTTTAGTTTTATATGTGTGGCTTGTATACTTGCGTATATTGGGTAGGTTAGTTTGGCTCTCGGGCTTGGTGGTTTCTCTTACTTGGGATATGGATTCCTTGTCTTGTATCGTTAGTTTAGACTGGTGTTTCAGTTTGATGTCCTCGACTTCTAGATAGTTTGTTGGGTGGCGGTAGTCCTCTATCTCTTTTTATGTGGGGATGTTACCTTATTTTTATATTTAGGTTTGGATATCCTTCCAAAACTCCTTCTACCATATGAAAAAAATAAAAGTAAACGGGTTAAAGTTGATTATGTTATAGTTTTTTTTTTTTTTGCACAATTAGTTGGATAAAGATGAAGTCAATAGTATCATCTAGGAAATTTAACAAGGGCAGTCTAGCAAGCACTCAACTACCATTATCAAATGACATATCTAATTTTTAAATGAAAGTGTTTTTATTTTAAGTTATATATATATATATATATATATATAATTAAAAAATTAAAAATGATTAGATTATAATTAATTTTTAAATAAAAAATGTTTTAGTTCAAAGTTAAACATATATTTAAAAAATAAATAAATCATAAAAAAAAAATGTTATTGTTCTACTTGACATTTAAAATTTGAATTTTTTTACTTAAAAAAATGTTATAGTTTATTATTTTTTTTTTTTTTGGAAACACGCCCCTTGTGGGGGAGCGAAACCTTGGAATTAGATTCCGTGTTTGGGGGTTTCCTTCCATCAAATAGAGAGATATTTGAACTTGGGGCCTCTTTTTTTTCAACTTGAGAGTTTTAACTACCCACTTGCTCTCCAACTCCCCCACATGAGCTGATATAGTTTATCTTTTTTATTATTAAGTATCTAATTTTAGATTTGGTACATCATTTAAAAATTAATAAATTTTACGTGTTCTTATTTATTTTATTGCTAATTATAAGAAACAGAAAGGTGAATCACATTACAAGAATTATACACTTCTATTAAAATGCAAACAACATAATTTTATTATCTATAAGGTTTTTTAATTGAACTCTTCTATGGAGGCTAACATAGTCCTCACCTCATATTTTTAGTAAATATGAATGCAAAATATATTAATAAAAATAAAGTTATCAAATAAAACAAATCTCACAAAGAGAACACTAAGATGTAAATTAAAATTTATTATTTTCACCCATTAGGATAATACTCTATATCATTAGTAGGATTTTATTATTATTAAAATGTGTAGAATATAAATCCTTCTTTTTTAGAGTTTGATTTAGCTAAAAAAGACAACTAATTTAAGGTCTTAAATTTTTAATTACTAAAATTATTGTTTAATTACTTTAGGGTTTCATCAAATAAAACATAAACCTTCAAAAAAAATTAAAATAAAACCCATAACATCTTTATAATCCAAATATATGCAATCATACCATAATTATTCTAGTCATTACAATGACTCTTTAATTACAAGAGTTGTCAATTCTTAACAAAAATATAAACAAAACATAGAAAAGTTTGAAATTTAAGATAAAATAGTAAATTTAGTTTAATATATATAAAATAAATTAATTAAAGCTTAATTTTTAATATAAAAGTTAAAAAAACATTTTTAAAATCAAATAAAGTTAACTCAAACCATTAAATTCATTTAACTTTCAAAGAGAAGGTCAACTTTAAATCTTGTTAAAGGAGAAGACCAACTTTAAATCCTGCCAAAGCAATATATCAATAATAGTCAAGCTCTAGTAATTCCACTTTCCAATCATGATAACTAATTTAAAAAAAAAAAAATCAAATTGGTTTGTAAATGCTATAGAAAAATTAAAAAATCGCCCAAGTAAAGACAACTTCATAAAGTCACTCTTTAGGAGACATAATGGGGACAACCCAATAACAAGCACAAAAATTTTGAATCAAAATTTATGATGAGGCAGGGTCCTTTTATAGATGGTTTAAATTTGGATCTTTGGAATGAAAACCTAAAAAATACTATACAATATCCCTAAAAACAATTGTTTAAAATAATTTAATGTTTAAACATGAAAAAGAATAAAATACATATTATATTTATCAACTATGATAAGTATAGATCTCAGCTTTAGGAGGGGTCATTGTTGAAGGATACTACTCAACTCTCTGTGTGTTCGTCATAAAAGTTTCTCACAATAACCAAAAATAAAAATAAAAAATAAAATATATTTATCAACTATAAAATAAAATATTTTTATTAGTTTATACATATTTAAGAAATACTACATGGTATCCCATAAAATTTAAACCTTACACTTGCTCTTTGAAATTATAAAATTATTATTAGCAAACCTCCTTAAATATTTACCATACATAAACTTAACATTGTTAACAAATATCAATAACAAGTACATTTTAAATCTTATAAAGGAAAAAATAATTAGCCATGATTGTGATGCTAAAGTGCCAATCATATGATTCATGCATGATTGAAGCCTTTACCACACTAGATAATCAATTTGAGCAGCCAAAGAAAATGAGATAAAGAATATTTTAATAGATAGATAGAACACAAATAGATATTATTACTCTACCATAATGAATAAAATTCTTATATTCATTATCAGTGATGTGGTCTACCAGCAAGGGTGTCATTTGCATTATGGATGATGTGACCCAGGTTCAATCCTCACGATGGATGTGTATAAGAAGTATTACTCAAAAAAAATCTCATATTCATGTTACCTATAGCTTGGGTAAAACTAAAGTGACGGATTTTATTGTTCAAAATAATGGCCAAAAATTTTGGTTACAGCTTCCTCTAGACTTGGGAGGCTCAAACACTCATCAAGCTTATAATCTCATTGCTAAGGAGCTTCAAAATCAGGTGTTAAAGGCTGAATATCCCGAGGACAAGATCATTTGGGAAAGTAACAACAAAAGTGGTTTTACTGTTAAATCAATTTATCAGATGTGGCTCATTTCTCATATTTCGGTTGGAAAATTTTGGTTGAAAAACTTGATCCCTAAAATCAATCTCTTTTACTAGCTTGCTTCTCAAAATAATATTTTGTATATTGAAAACCTGCAGAAAAGAGGGATGACCTTTGTATATCGATTCTATCTTTCAAAACGCTAATGGGAATTCAATGATCATCTATTTATTTTTTGTTCTTTTATCCAGGACACCCTTTTCTTTATTTTGAATATGATGGGGGTGTTTTGGGTATTTCCAGAGTCTTTCGTTGATCTTATTAGTCAGTGTATCTTTCCCTTTATTGCTCCTCATCTCAGGTGTTTTTCGAGGTTCTTTTTACCTCATATCTTGTGGTTTTTGTGGAATGAAAGAAATTCTAGAGTGTTCAAAAATTACTTTAAGGATCACAATTGTTTTAAGGATCACAGAACAGCTTTTCAAGGTATTAATATTCTTAAATATTCGGGGGTAAGTAATGTTGAGATTGAAGGTGAACATGGTTAGCATTCTTAAATCCTCTTCTATTTCGAGTTGGAATATCTCCAATATGATGCTTGAATCAAGAAGGTGTCTTTCAGGTCTAATGTAATTTTTGGTGATACACATCTTAAGGGAGGGGAATGTCCTTATCGATTAGCAAGCCAATATAGAAACTAATATCCTGGTCCTCAAGGTGTGGAGGGATAATTTCCCACCAGATATTCAAAATATTTTCAATGCTGAGATGCCTTAGTTGTTGTTAAAAATTTAATTGTACCCTGAGTAAATTCTTCCATCATCATTATTTTAGGAAGCTGTCTTTTCTCATAGATGGCAATTATTAAGCAAATTTAAATTTAAACTGGCTAGACAGTTCATGACCTAGGAACGATGTCCTTTTCCTATAACGTTTTCTCATGACCTCCATGTGGAAAATTTTCTTAGCTAGAGTTTGGTTGGGATATGTGACCCACAATCATGATAGTATTGACCTTTGCTACTTGGCTATCATCAAAATGCTCTAATATTCCTTTACTGATGTTTCTTCCAAAGGCTCACATTCTTATGCAATCCTCGATGTTAGTAATGAAAGGGGTTGTCCAAATATTTATAATTCATTTTATATTAGAGATGTGTTCACCCTATTCCTGGGAATGGTTTGTGCTTTGTTTTTTGAAGTGGATGGACCTTGTTTAGGGATTCCCCATGGTTGTCATATTTTTTACTCTTTCATCCTCCCTTTTTATCCTTGATATTATTACTAGGAATTCTAAATTTTCTATTTTGTATCTAAGTGTTGTTACGGTCCTCTATCAAAAGGTATATCCTATGTTTTGTATCTTGAGTCTAGAAAGCTCCATTGGAAGAATGGAGAAAGTTAAGAGATATGGCCCTAGAGTCCTTCTCACAAAGTTTTGTTTAGAACTAGCCTCATTAATTATTGATGAACAGGTAAAAATAATTCTTGATAAGGGAGGTCTTTTGAACTGTATCCAAAAATTCCATGACCATAACTTGATCCTTTCTAGGATGGCACACACATGGAATGATGGGTGGCTTAAAGTGGAAAATCTAGAATTTGAAATATTTGCTGATCTTATTAGTAAATTTAATGGTCTCCCCTTGGATGGAACTTATCATAATAGGAAGAAGCACTCTCTCCTTAGTGAGCTTAGTTTATTTCTAGGGGAGGATGAATATTTACTAAGGGAGAAAAATAATTTTAATGCCAAATTCCTCACCCCTCTATGGGATATGGTGGATTATGTAATTATGGACTACTTTACTCTTGATCCCTCCAATGAAGTTGTTCAAAGCTTCCATGTTATGTTTCTGAACCATCTATGAAGGAAGAATTGGATGAACATCCCTTTGTTTCTATTTGAGTCCCTTAAGAAATCTATGATGGATTTGCAGAGTGGCAAAGACCTAAATCTAATTTATCAAAGTCTTTAACTATTGATCTTTGATTATATTACCAAGGAGAAATATCTTGTAGTGGGGAACATCCTCAATTCTATTGAGTCTCATCCAATTCCAATCTCCATTATGTCCTAGGAGGAGTCTTCATATTCCATTTGTGAGAAATCAAATGAATTTTTTAAAGAAGATGAATCAACTCCTACTCTCAAAGGGTCGAGTGATGGTAATAAGATTCATGGTATAATTGTTACTTCTAGGGTCATCTAGAGTAAGGCCAGTCACTCGAGGAAACAAAACCCTAATTCTTCATACTATGAAGAGTTGGAATGCAGCAAGAGGTCAAGCAGTATTACAATTTCAACCAAGGGATAAGAGGGGGAAAAATGAGGTGTCCTATAAGGTTTTTGGATAAGAAATCCACATATGTGCATCCCCATGTAAACTTGATTCAATATGACTCTGAGATATTACACAGGACCAAAAATAAATCCAAAGTCTTAGAGAAAATCCATAGCTTCACCCCATATGAAGAGTGTTCAATTATTTTTCTTCAAAAACTCAAGATGCTAGAGGATAAATAGCATTCTATTCTAGAAACTATGAAGATAGTGATAGATTTATCAAAGGAGGTCATTCCTCTAGTGAATGAGATCTTGGAGGAGTCAGAGGGTAAGTCCTTCACGTTTCTGAAATAGCTTGGTTATCTGTTCGACTATTTGGCTTGGGAAGCCATTATGCTTTTGTTAATGATTTTTATTCAAGGGTTTCCTAGGTTGTACATACCCTTTTGGGTGGATGTACTTGATTTTACTATCTGTAATTTTATCTTTTCGAAGTTTCTCCTACTGTGAAGTTGATGTATAAGGTTGAGGAATACCTTTTAAAACCCTCCTCAATATAATAAAAAAAATTATCATATTCACAGGTACACACACCACCAAGTTCCATAATAGTTTAACCCTGAATCTCCCAAAAGAAAACCCAAACCTTAACTACATTCATGTTCCACAGAGATTTAATATGCATATTGAAATTGATCATAAAATTCTCATATTCACCATGAAATTGCCAATGCCAATTAAGCCTATTTTAATATGTATATATTGAAATTGATCATAAAATTCTCATATTCACCATGCAAGTGCCAATGCCAATTAAGCCCATTTTAATATGCATATTGAAATTGATCCTAGTTGTAGTTTTAAATTGAAAAAGTTATTACTGTTTTTTTGTTCCATCTGAATAAACTTTTATTCTAAATAAATAAAACCTTGAAAAAAATAAAATTAAAACTACCAACTTTAAACTAACAAATATAATCATAATAACCGTCTATATGGCTAGGTCACGTTAACTATATAAACGCTTTTTATTGAACATGTTAGCACAACGCCATGATTACTGCAGATTTCGTTCAATGTTTTCATAAATTGCATTACAAAAAAATTACAGACCATTCACCCACCGACCGAGTAATTTATAGATCATTCCCAAACAACAACATAATTTGCAAAGAGTACACACAGAAATCTGGAAGTGAATGTAGGTCATTTAACACATGTTCCCATTTACCGCAGGTTTGGGATGTGCTGGTGTCCAAATCGCCTGTCTAGAGATAGGCATGCCAATGAGCAGTGACTTGTGCCTCTGCAATTAAAAAAGCAGGACCGAAACTCGTGTTTTCTAGTTTCTGATCTCCCACAGCCTATAAACGAGCAGACGCGCAATTCTACGGGCAAACGACCCACACAAAACCAATCGGCCAGACATTTAACTCACATCCATGAAAAGCGTCATCATCCATATCGGGTAGATGAGTAATCTCCATGGCGAAACTCACATCCATGAAAAGCCTCATCATCTGCAATTTCTTTGCAGACGGTAAGCAATCTCCATGGCGTGAACTTTGCTCATGAGATCTAGACTTCAATTGAAGCAACGCACTCAGCAAGCTCTCTTATTGCACATACATTGCCTTGAAGGACTGCTTTCTCATAGAGCGCAAGTCCCCCATGAGATCCCTGTCTTCCTCTACGCCTCCCCTCCCATTGAATCGTATGATTGCTGGCGAGTATAATGCATGCTTGTGCGGCGCATTAGCAGCCCTCTGTTTTAAAGTAACTCCTCTTGACCAATCTCTCAGGCCATAGAAATAGATCTATCAAAAACATCATGGAGTAAATAGCATGGCTAAAGCAAAAGACCAAAAGACCTAGTGAAAATTTGATAATCTTCTACTACAACTTGAATCGTCACTGTTGTACATTATATCCTAGTGATTAAATAAATTTATTACATTAAAAATGTCATCTAAAATAGATATTAATTAAATACAATATCTATCTATGAGATAGTAAATGTTTAGAACTATATACTTTACCATGCCAAGCATATAGCAGGCATCTATACTTCCAACATCTGCGCACTTCTCGAGAAAACGATGACAACCTTCTGACCAACGCGATGCTTTTATTCTTATGAAAAAAGAACGAGAAAGGTTGAGCAACAAGGATGAGTGCATTCTGACTCCATTAAACCTCTTGCATCTGCATTAAGAAACCTTTTATCTTATATTATACATAAAGAGATTTCCAACTATTTTAGGGTTTTCAAAAGTATCATGGTTCATACTCACGTTAGAAATGGAGCAATAAAATCTGCAAGTTGTTTTACTATAGAACTTAGATTCATAGAATGAGCAATAACAGATCGTCTGATATGTGATCAAAACCAGATATTTGATTAATATGATTAGCGACCCCGCTGCACTTTAGCTTCTTGGAGGAATCATCTTCTATCCTTAGATCATCATGTTGGCGTTTCATGTCTGGAATAGAGACAAGAGGCCTTGGGATTGTGATTACCTTCTCCAGTAGTAATTAGGCGGTGTTACATCAAACCCAATCTTCTGAAATCCTAAGGGCATCTTAAAATTAAATTAATTTAAAATATTGATGGTTATAACTAATTATAAATTAGTTTAAAAGATTTTTTCTGTTGGAAAATTTTACCAAAAAAATATCAATCAACTATTAATTATTATGATTGTATGGCTTACATGTATTATAGTGCCGATACACTTATTTTATTTTCAGTCCACTATGTCGCAGCAAGAGGGTGTGTTAGGAAAATGTTAAGGCTTTGAATATCTATTTTTGCCCCCCGAATGCAGAATTGAGGATAACTTGAAATAGATCAAATATTGTTTGGGAATCCCTTGGATGGTTGGCACAAGCTCAACTTCGATGCGGTCTCCAAAGGGAATCCAAGATAGGTTGGTGCTTATGGACTCTTCAGAAATGCTAGGAGGGAAATATTGCTTGCTTATGCCTAACTGTTTGGTCACCAACCAAATCATTTCGAGAAGGGGGGACCAATGTTATTCGAGGGAGTTTCTTTGTTAAACAAAATTAATTACAGGAAATTGATGATAGAAGGAGATTCTTTAAATATAATTAATATGTTTAAAGTCATCCAAACTCGGTCGTGGACAATTTCAATTTTTTTTGGGAGGCTCAGCATAAGATCCCATCTCTAGAAGAGGTACAAATCAATCATAAGCTCATTAAAGGTAATAAGACCATTGATCTGCTTGCAAATTGTGACCTTCAAGTTCAAGACCTTCAGGTGTGGATGGACAATAATACCGAGGATGTGTGCAAAGTGGATGTTAATGAGTGACGTTGACAAGGTATCCTTGGTCATGTAGTTGGTATTATGTGGGACCTGGAGGTTGGTATATTATATGGGTAAACTCGACATTTTATAATTTTAAAATTATAAAAGGAGTTTTTTTAACCTTCAATGTGGACTTCATTCCAAGATCTATGGTCAGGTTATGCAGGTGATGCGGGAGTTTGTAGGCTCGAGTTTTAAAATATGTGGAGAGTATCATGGTCATGTGAAGTTATGTGCCCCGGATGGCCCTCCAAGATGTCAGGATGATAGGAATTAGGAGTCGAAGGAGTCGAGGTGTCATATCTAGATGGATTGAAATTCAGGTAGATTGAAAGGTGTGGAAATCAATTGTTTATGGAATTCATCACCCTCATTGCCAATAGAGATTGAAAGGTGTGGAAATTAGACTATTTATGAAAGTCCTCACCCTCGTTGCTAGCAGAGACTTTGGTTCTTAAGGCTCGAGAATTTGGGTTCGTCTACTTACCCTTGTGGATGGAGGTGTAATTTTCAAAGTTGGTAGCTTCCCAAACTATATTTTTTCTACAAAAAGGCAAGTGTTTCAAAGGTGGGATTCCCAATTGTTAAGGTGACAAGGTTGTGGATGGAGGTGTAGTTTTCAAATTTGGTAGCTTCCAAACTATATTTTTTCTACAAAAAAACAAGTGTTTCAAAGGTGGGTATCCCAAGTGTTGAGGTGGTAGGGTGGCCAATACGCTCTCTCCTATTTTTTGACTAATTATGGTGTGTGGGAGTGAATCTAGTGTTTTAGAATTGTGCATAGGGAGAGATCACATGGGGACCTTATTGGTTCTTTAAACAGGTAAAATGAGCTACATTCTGGATACTTCCATATACTTTCCTTTGATTTGTGGGTGGATCTGTAGAAAATCATTTCTTCCACCTTTACTATCTGGTTTAGTGGGTGGGAGAGTGTCAGTTGTGGTTAGCAGAGTGCCACGATGAACTCATTAATTATGGAGCCCTACTCTCTCATAGTGGATGAAGAGGTTCGCAAAATTCTAAAGAGAGGAAATATATTATAATGCTTATTAAAGTTCAATGTTTATGATCTTAAATCACTTGCACCGTAAGAAACCTATGAATCTCCCATATTTTCTATTTCAGTCCCTCTCAAAAATGGTTTGAAAAGTTAACAAAGATGTGGCTTCGGATCAGTTGCACCAAGGTCTGCAAAAGTTTATTTTTTATTATGTTGTTGAGCAATGGGGTTTGGATGGGAAAGACATTATTAATGGTCGTGAACGTTCCAACACCTACGGTTGGTATCACGACTTCATCAATTTTTTAAGATTCTAAATATTCCTTTCTAGATGTGTTAGACACCACCTTGATTGCTCCAATTTTGGTGGATTTCGTGGACTCAACTCCTAAGGGCCAAGGCAAAATCGAAAAAGGAACAAGGTGTTCCAAAAGGCTAGTTGCAAAGTAGGTGAACTTCCATAAAAATCCTATTTTTATTAAGAATTCTACTTCTGAAGATTTTCCCCCTCCCCAAAAAAAGTCTCAATTAATTAGGGAGAATTAATCCACCAAGTAAAGAAAATGTTATAATATGGGTCAGGGTCCTTTTATAGATGGTTTAAATTTAGATCTTTGGAATGAAAACCAAAAAATACTATACAATATCCCTAAAAATAAATATTTAAAATAATTTAATATTTAAACACGGAAAATAATGAAAGTATAAAATAAAATATTTTTATTGGTTTATACATATTTAAGAAATACTACACGGTATTCCATAAAAATTAAACCTTACACCTACTCTTTGAAATTCTAAAATTATTATTAACAATCCTACTTCAATATTTACCATACATAAACCTAACATTGTTAACAAATATCAATAACAAGTACATTTTAAATATTATAAAATATCAATGACAATTGTTAACAAATATCAATAACAAGTACATTTTAAATCTTATAAAATATCAATGATAAGGAAGAATTGATTAGCCATGATTGAGAGGCTAAAGTGCCAATCATATGATTCATGCATGATTGAAACCTTACCGTACAATATAATCAATTTGAGTAGCCAAAGAAAAGGAGATAAAGAATATTTTAATAGATAGGTAGAACACAAATAAATATTATTACTCTACCATAATGAATAAAATTCTCATATTCATTATTTTTGATGTATTCTACCTGTAAGGACACCACTCGCATTAAAGGTGATGTGACCTGGATTCAATTCCCATGACGAATGTGTACAAGAAGTATTACTCAAAAAAAAACTCTCATATTCATGTTACCCATAGCATGGGAAAAACTAAAGTGGCAGTTTTCATTGTTCAAAATAATGGCAAGAAATTTTGGTTCCAGCTTCCTACAGACTTGGGAGGCTCAAACACTCATCAGGCTTAGAATCTCATTTCTAAGGAGCTTCAAACTTAGGAGCTAAAGGCCGAATATTCAAAGGACAAGATCATTTGGGCAGTGACAATAAAAGTGGTTTATTGTTAAATCAACTTATTGGATGTAGGTTATTCTCATATTTCGATTGGAAAAATCTAGTTGAAAAACTTGATCCCTAAAATCAATATTTTTTACTAGCTTGTTACTCAAAATAATATTTTGTATATTGAAAACCTACAAAGGGATGACCTTTGTAAATAGATTCTATATTTGAGAACGGGAATGGGAATCCAACGATCATCTATTTATTTTTTGTTATTTTATCTAGGACACCCTTTTCTTTATTTTGAATATGATGGGGTGTTTTGGGTATTTCCAGAGTCTTTGGTTGATCTTATTAATTAGTGGATATCTCCCTTAGTTGCTCATCATCTTAGGTATTTTTGGAGATTTTTTTTCGCCTCATATCTTGTGGCTTTTGTGGAATGAAATAAATGCTAGAGTGTTCAAAAATTGATTTAAGGATCATAGAAGGATGGATCTCAAAATAATTTGGAGCGTGTTTTAAAATGTCTCTCGTACCTTTTCGAAGTTAGGGAAGAACTACTCAAAAAAATTTGTAGTGGAAGCTAATCTTGAATCTTTGTTAGGCTTCCCCCACATCAACCCTATTCCTTCGGCTCCTAATCCTAGATGGTTGGTGTGTTGGTATCCTCCTCCTAACCTTTGGCTAAAGTTGAACTTTGACAGAGTATCAAAGGGTAATCTGCGCCTGGTGAGGGTTGGTGGTGTCATCAAAAATAGTGTGGACAAAATTATTGTGGCCTATGTAAAGCATTTATTTTATCAAACTTCTCACTTTATGGAAACGAGAGCAGCTTTTCAAGGTATTAATATTCTTAAATATTCGAGGGTAAGTAATGTTGAGATTGAAGGTGAATGTGGTTAGCATTCTTAAATCCTCTTCTATTTCGAGTTGGAATATCTCCAATATGATACTTGAATCAAGAAGGTGTCTTTTAGGCCTAATGCAATTTTGGGTGATACACATATTGATGGAGGGAAATGTCCTTATCGATCGGCTAGCCAATATCAAAACTAATCTCCTGGGCCTCAAGGTGTGGAGGGATAATTTCCCACCAGATCTTCAAAATATTTTCAATGCTGAGATGCCTTAATTGTTGTTAGAAATTTTATAGTACCTTGAGTAATTTGTTCCATCATCATTATTGTAGGAAGCTGGCTCTTCTCATAGATGGTAATTATTATGCAGATTTAAATTCAAATTGGCTAGAAAGTTCATGAGATAGGAACGATGTCCTTTTCACACAATGTTTTCTCATGACCTCCATGTGGAAAATTTGCTTAGCTAGAGTTTGGTTGGGATATGTGGCCCACAAGCATGATAGTGTTGAACTTTGCTACTTGGCTATCATCAAAATGCTCTAATATTCCTTTACCAATGTTTCTTCCAAGGGCTCCCATTCTTATGAAATCCTCTATATCAGTAATGAAAGGGGTTACCCAAAGCTTTATAATTCATTTTATATTAGATATGTGTTCACCCTATTCTAGTGGAGGTTTTGTATCCTCATGATCAGTTTCCAATGCTCAAGTTCTTCGATAAGGGTCGTGCTTCAAAATTTGATGGAGTCATGGTTTCCTATGTTTTCTAGGAGGTTTAAGTCAATCATGGGTAAGATTTGTATACATTGTACCAGTCCTTCTGAGAATGGTTTGTTCTTTGTTGTCTGAAGTGGATAGACCTTGTTTAGGCATTCCCCATGGTTGTCATGTTTTTTACTCTTTCGTCCTCCCTTTTTATCGTTGATATTATTACTGGGAATTCTAGATTTTCTCTTTTTTATCTAAGTGTTGTTATGGTCCTATATCAGAAGGTATAATCTATGTTTTGTATCTTGATTCTAAAAAGCTCCATTGGAAGGATGGAGAAATTTAAGATATCTAGCCCTAGAGTCCATCCCACAAAGCTTTGTTTAGAACTGGCCTCATTAATTATTGATTAATAGGTAAATATGATTCTTGATAAGGGAGGTTTCTTGAACTATATCCAAAAATTCTATGACCATAACTTGATACTTTCTAGGTGGATGGCACACACATGGAATGATGGGTGGCTTAAAGTGAGAAATCTAGAATTTGAAATCTTTGTTGTTCTTATTAGTAAAGTTATTGGTCTCCCCTTGGATGACACTTATCATAATAGGAAGAAGCACTCTCTCCTTAGGGAGCTTAGTTTCTTTCTAGGGGAGGATGAGTATTTACGGAGGGAGCAAAATAGTTTTAATGCCAAAGCCCTCACCCCTCCATGGGATATGGTGGTTTATGTAATTATGGACTAATTTACTCTTGATCCCTCCAATGAAGTTGTTCAAAGCTTCCATATTATGTTTCTAAACCATATACGAAGGAATAATTGGATGAAAATCCCTTTGTTTCTATTTGAGTCCCTTCAAAAATCTATGATGGATGTGTAGAGTGGAAAAGACCTAAATCTAATTTATCAAAGCCTTTCACTATTGATATTTAATTATATTACCAAGGAGAAAGATCTTGTAGTGGGGGACATCCTCAATTCTATTGAGTCTCAGCCAATTCCAATCCCCATTATGTCCTAGGAGGAGCCTTCATATTCCATTTCTAAGAAATTAAATGAATTTTTTAAATAAGATGAATCAACGGTTACTCCAAAGGGTCGAGTGATGGTAATAAGATTCATGACATGATTTTTACTTATAGGGTCATCTAGAGTAAGGTGATTCACTCGAGGAAACAGAGCCTTGATTCTTCTAACTATGAAGAGTTGGAATGCATTAAGAGGTCGAGTAGTATTACAGTTTCATCCAGAGGATAAGAGGGGGAAAAACAAGGTGTTCTATAAGGTTTTTGGATAATAAATCCACATATGTGAATCCCCATGTCAACTTGATTCAATATGACTCTGAGATATTACACAAGATAAAAAAGAAATCCAAAGTCTTAGAGGAAATCCATAGCTTCACCCCATATAAAGAGTGTTCAATTATATTTCTTCAAAAACTCAATATGTTGGAGGATAAATAGCATTCTATTCTAGGAACTATGGAAATAGTGATAGATGCATCAAAGTAGGTCATTCCTCTGTGAATGAGATCCTTGAAGAGTCGGAGGGTAAGTCCTTCACGTGTCTGAAATAATTCAGTTATCCGTTCGATTGTTTGGCTTGGCAAGCCATTGTATTTTTGTTAATGGTTTTTATTCATTGATTTCCTAGGTTGTTCATACCCTTTTGGGTGGATGTACTTGGTTTTACTCTCTGTAATTTTATCTTTTTGAAATTTCTCCTACTCTAGAGTTAATGTATAATAGTTTGAACCTAGATCTTCAAGAAAGCCCAATGCCCTAACTACATGAATGTCCCACAAGAATTTAATATGCATATTTAAATTAATCATAAAATTCTCATATTCACTACGGAAGTGCCAATGCCAATTAAACCCATTTTAATATGCATATTGAAATTGATCCTAGTTGTGGTTTTAAATTGAGAAAGTTATTACTATTCTTTTGTTGTCTAAAATAAACTTCACTGAACAAATTTTTACTCTAAGAAAATAAGATTTAAAAAAAAACTACCAACCTTAAACTAACAAACATAATCATAATTACTGTCTATATGGCTAGGTCACGTTAACTATATATACACTGTTTACTGAACATGTTGCACAACGCCATGATTACTGCAGATTTCGTTCATTGTTTTCATAAATTGCATTACAAAATAATCACATACCATTCACCCACCGAGTAATTTATAGATCATTCCCAACTAACAACAAAATTTGGAAAGAGTACACATAGAAATCTAGAAGTGAATGCAGGTCATTTAACACATGTTCCCATTTACCGCAGGTTCGGGATGTGCTGGTGTCCAAATCGACTGTCTAGAGACAGGCATGCCAATGAGCAGTAACTTGTGCCTCTGCAATTAAAAAAGAACTCGTGTTTCCTAGTTTCTGATCTCCCACAGCCTATAAACGAGCAGACGCGCAATTCTACGGGCAAGCGACCCACACAAAATCAATCGGCCAAAAATTTAACTGTGGGATCCATATCGGGTAGATGAGCAATGCAATCTTCAGAATCATGGGGAAACTCACATCCGTGAAAAGACTCACCATAAATTTTTAACTTAGGTTTGCGCCATATGCAATTCCTTTGCAGACGGTAAGCAATCTCCTTGGCGTGAACTTTGCTCATGAGATCTAGACTTCGATTGAAGTCACTTTGTGGTCCGTGAACAACGCACCGAGCAAGTTCTCTTATTGCACATATATTGCCTTGAAGGACTGCTTTCTCACAGAGCGCAAGTCCCCCCATGAGGTCCCTGTCTTCCTCTACGCCTCCGCTCCCATTGAATCGTATGATTGCTAGCGAGTATAATGCATGCTTGTGCGACACATTAGCAGCCCTCTGTATTAAAGTAACTCGTCTTGACCAATCTTTCAGGACATAGAAATAGATCTATCAAAAACATCATGGAGTAAATAAATAGTAGAGCACAAAGCAAAAGACCTAGTGAAAATTTGATAATCTTCTACTACAACTTGGATCGTCACTGTTGTACATTAAAAATGTCATTTAAAATAAAATAGATAATAGTTAAATAACATATCTATCTATGAGATAGTAAATGTTTAAAACTATATACTTTACCATGCCAAGCATATAGCAGGCATCTATGCTTCCAACATCTGCGCACTTCTCGAGAAAGCGATGACAACCTTCTGACCAGCGCGATGCTTTTATTCCCATATAAAAAGAACGAGAAAGGTTTAAACAACAAGGATGCGTGCATTCCAACTCCATTAAACCTCCTGCATATGCATTAAGAAACCTCTATCTTATATTGTACATTTATCTTATATTGTGCATTAAGAGAGCTTCCAACTATTTTTAGATCTTTCAAAAGTATCATGGTTCATACTCACCTTAGAAGTGGAGCAATAAAATCTGCAAGTTGCTCTGCTATAGAACTTTGGTTCAATAGAATGAGCAATAACTGATCGTCTTGATATGCGATCAAAACCAGATATTTGATCAATATGATTAACGACCCTACCGCACTTAAGCTTCTTGGACGAACCGTCTTCTATCCTCGGATCATCTTGTTGGCGTTTCATGTCTGGAAGAGAGACAAGAGCCTTTGTAATTACCTTCTCCAGTAGTAATTATAATTAGGCCGTACTACATCAAACCCAATCTTCTGAAATCCTAAGGGCATCTTATACTGATATGAAAAACACTTCGTTTTGTCTCAAGATTTGACCACATTTTTCTAATATTGTTTGCGGATTATCATGATGCAATGTTTATTAGCCATGCGGTGGAATTCAAGAAAATTTAAAATTAAATTATTTAAAAATATTGATGGTTATCAGTAATTATAATTTATTTCAATTGATTTTTCCGTTGGAAAATTTTACCAAAATATATTTATCAACTATTAATTATTACGATTTTATGGCTTACATGTATTATAGTGTCGATAAACTTATTTTATTTTCAACTCACTGTGTGGCAGCAAGGAGGTGTGTGATCTAGTGGAAAATGTTAAAACCTTGAAAATGAATAGAATTGAATGTGATTTAGAGGTATATTTGGAACTTAGACTTGGCTTGTTTCTGTCCTCGGATGCAGAATCTAGGTTAACTCGAGATAGATCAAATATTATTTGGGAACCTCAGGATGGTTGGCTGAAGCTCAACTTCTATGAGGCCTCCAAAAGGAACCCAAGATAGGTGGGTGTTGGGGGACTCTTTAAAAATGTTAGTGGAAATATTGCTTGCTTATGCCGAAATTGATGATAGAAGGAAATTTTCTTTGGGAGGCTCATTGTAAGATTCGATTTCTCCCATATTTCTGGAAGAGGTACAAATCAATCATAAGCTCAGACTAGGTAATAAGGCAACTGATTTGCTTGCAAATCGTGGCCTTCAATTTCAAAATCTTCAGGTGTGGATGGACAATTTTCACGAGGATGTGTGCAGAGTGGATGTTAATGGATGACATTGACAGGGGTATCCTTGGTCCTGTAGTTGGTATTATGTGGGCCTTGGTGGTTGGTATATTGGATGGGCAAACCGGACAGTTTATAATTTTAAAATTCAAATTGGATGGTGTTCTTCCTTTTACATCTAAAAGGAGTTTTTTTTAACCTGCAAGGTGGACTTCATTCCAAGATCTATGACCAATTTATGCAGGTGAGGCGGGATTTTGTAGGTTCGGGTTTAAAAATATGTGAACAGATCATGGTCGTGTGAAGTTATGTGCCCCGGATGGCCCCCCAAGGTGTCAGGATGATAAGAATTGGGAGTCGAAGGAGTCAAGGTGTCATATCGAGATGGATCAAAATTTGGGTAGATTGAAAGGTGTGGAAATCAGACCATTTATAGAATTCCTCACCCTCATTGCTAGTAGAGACTTCGGTTCTTGAGGCTCGAGAATTTAGGTTCGTTTGCTTATGTAGTTTTCAAAGTCGGTAGCTTCCCAAACTATATTTTTGCTACAAAAATGTAAGTGTTTCAAAGCTGGGAGTCCCAAGTGTTGAGATGGCAAGGTGGCGAATATGCTCTCTCCTATTTTTGGCTAACTATGACAGTCTTGTATGGGAATTAATCTAGTATTTTAGAATCGTGCATAGGGAAATATTACATGGGGATCTTATTGGTTCTTTAAACAAGTACAATGAACCACATTCTAGATACTTCCATATCCTTTCCTCTGATCTGTGGGTGGATCTACAGAAAATCATTTATGTTGCCATTACTCTCTGGCATAGTGAGTGGGAGAGTGTCAGGAGTGGTCCTTGATCGTGGAGGTGACAGGGTTGGTTGCGGATGGAGTGGTTCATAATAGAGAGAAACACTCACTGGTGAAGGAGTTGCAGGTGTTCTTGGGTGGGGAAGAAGAGCTCATGAAGATTCATAATCAGTTTAAGCGCACCTCGCTAAAGGCTCCCTGGGATTGTGTGGCTCTGGTGGTCATGCAGTATTTTACGTTAGATGACAATTTGGAGGTGTTGAGAAGCTATCATTTTATGATATTAAACCACCTGCACCATAAGAAAGCTATGAATCTTCCATATTTTCTATTTCAGTCCCTCTTGAAAACGGTTTCCAAATTTAAGATAGGTGTGGCTTCGAATCCATTACACCAAGGGCTTCTAAAGATTATTTTTTATTATGTTTTTAAGCAACGGGGTTTGAATGGGGAAGACATTCTTAATACTCTTGTGAATTTTCTAGCACCTACCGTTAGTCTTGCAACTTCATCAATTTTTGAAGATTCCTAATCTTCCTTTCCAGATGAGCTAGACACCACTCCGATTGCTCCAATTTTGGTGGATTTTGTGGACTTGACTCCTAGATACCCAAGCGGATGCAAATAAAGAATGAGACATTTCAAAAGGCTAGTTGCAAAGTGGGTGAACTCTGGTAAGAATCTTATTTTTGTTGATAATTTTGCTTCTGAAGAGTTTTCCCTCCTAAGAAAAAGTGTAAATTCATTAGGGACGTGGGGGGTGTTGTTCGTGTGAGGTACCCTTATCCAGCAGGTGTAATCAAAAGGCCCTCAATTCCATGATTATAAAACTTCAGCGCTCTATGATTGATTCCATGTTGGCTTCTATCTCGTGTTGGCCCTAATGGGATGGTAGCCCCTTGGTGGCCCTATCGTCAAGATGGATTTTGATGCTGGACCAAGTGGCTCCAAGTCCTGAGTTGGGTCCTTGGTTTGTTTCCAGTTCTATGGCCTACGTATATTTTTGGTTGTTTTCTAGTTTGGCATGTGTGCCAATTTATTTATTTTGGTTTTATATGTGTAGCTTGTATGCTTGCGTAGACTGGGGTAGGTTAGTTTGGCCCTCAGGCTTGGTGATATGAATTCCTTATCTTGTATTGTTAGTTTAGGCTGGTGTTTTGGTTTGCTATCCTCATATTCTAGGCAGTTTGTTGGATGCTCGTAGTCCTCTATATCCTTTGATGCAGGAAGGTTAGATTATTTTTGTATTTATGTTTGGGGATCCTTCCAAAACTCCTTCTACAATATAAAAATATAAAAAAAAAAGTAAAAAGGTTAAATTTGATTATGTTATAGTTATTATTTTTTATTTGCATAATTAGCTGGAGAAAGATGAAGTCAATAGTATCATCTACCAAGCTACCATTATCAAATGACATATCTAATTTTTAAATGAATATATATATATATATATATATATATATATATATATATATATATATATATATATTTTATTTAAATAAAAAATAATTTAATTCAAAATTAAATATATATTTTAAAAAAATAAATCATACAAAAATTTGTGTTATTGTTATATTTGACATTTAGAACTAGCTTAGATATATAAAATATATATATCTATAAACCCCGATAGTTATCAATCTCTCCAGGTGCCTATCTCATTTTTTGGGGTGTGATAGATATTTGTTAGAAGAGTCCAGAGTTATCAATCTCGAGGCACCTATATCATTTCTTGGGGTGATAGATATTTGTTAGAAGATTTCAAGGAGAGAAGCAAATAATATTAGAAATTTTGGGTACCATTTTAGTTTAAATGGTTTAAATATTTTAAATCCACTGTAACCCTTAATGTCGGTGGATTATTTTATTAATGTCGGCTTTTTAAATAAAATATTAATATTGGACGTTCCTTGCCATTGTAGGATGCCTATTGGCATAATTAAATAATTAATTGTTAAATTATCATATTAAAATTAAAATTTGAATTTTTTTACATAAAAAAATACTATATTTTATCTTTTTTTAATTATTAAGTATCTAATTTTAGGTTTGATACATTATTTAAAAAATTAATAATTTTTTTAACTTTTTCTTATTTATTTTATTTTTAATTATAAGAAACGGAAAAAGTGAATCACATTACAAGAAAGACCATGCACTTTTTGTTAAACACTTCTATTAAAATACAAACAACATAATTTTATTATCTATAAACTTTTTTAATTGAACTCTTCTATGGATACTAACATAGTCCTCACCTCACTATGAATGCAAAAGATATTAAAAAAAATAAGGTATCAAATAAAAATAATTCTCACAAAGAGATCACTAAGATATAATTAATTATTTCTTTAACTTAAAATTTATTATTTTATTTCTTTAACTTAAAATTTATTATTTTTCACCCTTAGGATAATACTCTATATAATTACTAGGATTTTATTTAATTACAACAGTTGTCAATTCTTAATGAAATATAAACAAAACAAAAACATAGAAAATTTTGAAATTTAAGATAAAATTTTAACTTTTGTTTAATATTTTTAAAATAAATTAATTAACATTTAATTTTTTATATGAAAATTAACAAAATATTTTTTTTAAATCAAATAACATTAACTCAAACCATTAAATTCATTTAATTTTTAAAGAGAAGGTCAACTTTGAATCTTGTTAAAGGAGAAGGCCAACTTTAAATCTTGCCAAGTAATACATGAATAATAGTCAACCTCTCATAATTCCACTCTCCAATCATGATATAATATTCCTGGGCTCATTTATAACTAATTTTTTAAAAAAAATTCAAATTGGTTTATGAATGCTATAGAAAAATTAAAATATAATATTCAAACATGTGAAAAGAATGAAATAAATATTATATTTATCTACTATAAAATAAAATGTTTTTATTTGTTTATTGGTTTATACATATTTAATAAATACTATACGGTATCCCATAGAATTTAAACCTTACACTTATTCTTTAAAATTATAAAAAATTTATTAGCAAACCTACTTAAATAATTACCATACATAAACTTAACATTGTTAACAAATATCAACAAGTACATTTTAAATCTTATAAAATATCAATGACAAGGAAGAATTGATTAAAGATGTTTGAGAGGCTAAAGTACCAATCATATGATTCATGCATGACTGAAGCCTTACCATAGATAATCAATTTGAGCAGCCAAAGAAAAGGAGATAAAGAATCTTTTCATAGATATATAGAACACAAATAGATATTATTACTCTACCATAATGAATAAAATTCTCAATTCATGTCATAGCTTGGGTAAAACTAAAGAGGCAGATTTCATTGTTGGAAATAAATGCCAAAAATCTTGGTTCCAGCTTACTCCAGACTTAGGAGGTCACTCAGCAATATTAGAATCTCATTGCTAAGGAGTTTTAAATTTGGGTGTTAAAGGCCAAATATTTGAGGACAAGATCATTTGGACAGGTGACAACAAAGATGGTTTTACTGTTAAATCAATTTATCAGATGCTTAAGCCTGCGGGTCATTCTCATCCTTCGATTGAAAAAATCTGGTTGAAAAACTTGATCCCTAAAATCAATATCTTTTATTGGCTTGCTACTCAAAATAAAATTTTGTCTATTGAAAACCTGTAAAAAAGAGGGATGACCTTTGTAAATAGATTCTATCTTTGCAAATGGGAATGAGAATCCAATGATCATCTATTTATTTTTTATTCTTTTATTAGGGAAAACATTTTCTTTATGTTGAATATAATGGGGATGTGTTGGATGTTTTTCCAGAGTCTTTGGTTGATCTTATTAATTAGTGGACCTCTCCTTTTGTTTCTCCTCATTTCAGGTATTTTCAGAGGTTTTTTTTACCTCATATCTTGTGGTTTTTGTGGAATGAAAGAAATTCTAGAGTGTTCAAAAATTGCTTAAAGGATAACATAAGAATGGGTCTCAAAATCATTTGGAGTGCGATCAAAAATGACTCTCATGCCTTTCCAAAGTTAGGGAATAACTAGTCAAAAACCTCTTCAGTGGAAGCTAACCTCGAATCTTTGTTAGGATTCCCCCACATCAACCTTTCTCCTTCTGTTTCTAATCCTAGATGTTTGGTGTGTTGGCATCGTCCTCTTTATGGTTAGCTAAAGTTAAAATTTGATAGAGTATCAAAGGGTAATCTAGGCCTGGCCGGGGCTGGTGGTGTCATCAAAAATGGATAAAATTATTGTAGCCTATGCAAAGCATTTATTTTCTAAAACTCCTCACTTCGTGGAAGCCAGAGCAGCTTTTCAAGGCATTAATATTCTTAAATATTTGGGGGTAAGTAATATTGATATTGAAGGTGATTAGGTCAACATTCTTAAATCCTCTTCTATTTTGAGTTGGAATATCTCCAATATGATGCTTGAATCAAGAAGATGTCTTTTAGGTATAATGTAATTTTGGTTGATACACATCTTGAGGGAGGGAAATGTCCTTGTCAATCCACTAGTCAATATCGAAACTAATCTCGTAGGCCTCAAGGTGTGGAGGAATAATTTCCCACCAGATCTTCAAAATATTTTCAATGCTGAGATTCCTTAATTGTTGTTAGAAATTTGATTGTACCCTAAGTAATTTGTTCCATCATCATTATTTTAGGTAGCTGGCTCTTCTCATAGATGGCAGTTATTATGCAGATTTAAATTCAAATTGGCTAGATAATTCATGAGCTAGGTGCGATGTCCTTTTCACATGTTGGTTTCTCATGACCTCCATATGGAAAATTTGCTTAGCTAGAGTTTGATTGGGATATGTGGCCCACAAGCATGACAATGTTGACCTTTTCTACTTGGCTATCATCAAAATGCTCTAATATTCCTTTACCGATGTTTCTTCCAAGGTCTCACATTCTTATGCAATCCTCTATGTCAATAATGAAAGGGATTGTCCAAATATTTATAATTCATTTTATATTAGAGATGTGTTCACCCTATTCTAGTGGAGATTTTGTCTCCTCATGATCAGTTCCCAATGCTCAAGTGCTTTGATAAGGATAGTGCATCAAAATTCGGTGGAGTCATGGTTTCCTAATATTTCCTAGGAGGTTTAAGTCAATCATGGGTACGATTTGTATACATTGTGTCAGTCCTTATGGGAATAGTCTGTGCTTTTTTATCTGAAGTGGATGGACCTTGTTTAGGCATTCCCCATGGTTGTCATATTTTTTACTATTTCATCTTTATTAGGGTAAAATAGGTAGTATATTGCATTATTTATTTATTTTTTTAAAGCAAAAAACCACTTGTGGGGCTGCCTTGGTCTGAGAGACCACGAACAGGGGGTTCTAAACCATCAAAGTCACCCGAGAGTCGCATCCGACCCTACCCGCACCAACATTATCAATTGGATTTTGGGTACCCAATTCGGCTTTTTGGTAGGGTGGAGATTCGAACCTAGGACCTCCCTTGGAGGATTGTCCTCTCCTCTCCAACTCACCTACAACACTCGGGTTAAAACTAATTTATAGTGGAAAATACCCCTTTCGGGGTGCCACTTTCAACAGGTTGGGCATAGGAGGAATGGAGCCTTTTCGGCCTCTACCAGCACATAGGACATTCCTAACTATACCATATATCTACAGGATGGATACAATGGGAATGGAACCTGGGTAGCCCTCTACCAGCACCCAGGGCATTTACAATTGCACCACAACAAGCAGATTATATATTGCATTATACTACATAGATTATTACATTTACTTTTTACTACATACCATAGAGATATTTACTATTCTAAAATATCTAATGGTTAACCTAGATTAATACCTAAAATATCCTAGGTCGGATATTTTAAGTTAGTTGTTTAATCATACTTCTCTACCTAGGTTAGTAGTTAGCAACACATCTCTCTCAACACATCTTGTTAGCGTGATTAGATCTAAATCAGTTTATTTTTAAACTATATAATAGCTTATTATTTCTAAGCTATGACTAATGTTGAATATTGATTATTTGCATTATTGAATTCCATTTGTGTGACTTATTCACCACATTGGCATCATCGCTGGGGTGGAGAATACGAGCTTTGCTTGTTCCACCTGGTACACCTGGTACCTATGATGGCTAGCCCTACTGTACGTGTTGCCCACTCGACATCGATCCACAGGAGGGAGATCCTATGTGGGAGCTTGTCTGATATGCATAGACATCGAGAGGCCCATCTGGCCTATACTCGCCCTGACGCGATCGTTCAGGTAGGACATAGTCCACTGGAAACCATGCGAGGACAGGTAGGAGCCTCGCCCTAATGCGATAGGCCAAGTAGGATGCAGTCTGCCGATGACCGAGTGCATGTAGGTGGGACACAATTTTGTCTTCCTCCCATCGATAGTGGACAACACCCCCAAGGGTCAGCCATCGGGAGTGAATCGAGGGTAGGAGGGCCCTCACACTCTTGACTCTTTGATCGAGGCAGGCATACCTCTTGAACACCTCGACTGCTAAACACCTCAACACCTAGATAGCTCGATAACTGGCGACACCCATTAGCGACATGTGGCATAGTAATTATTGTTGACAATGCATTGAGTGGTAGGTGACGTGGAGGGTTCTTACTGGTCGAAGGCGACAAAAAGGGGGGTGGTCAAAGTTTATTTCCCGAAGGCAATCAAATCTCCAAGTGAGCCTTGAGGGTTTTAAACCCCTCCAACTCCCTCGATCGACTGCATGTGGGACTAAAAGTCCCTATTTTTTTTCCTACCCGACAGCGAGGAAGCCTTCAATACAAAGGCCCTGCCCTCGCTTTCCATCAGGTGGGATAGCTCGACTGGCTCGGACGAGCCAGCAAAATGCTAAGATCTACGGAGTCATCGGATTGATTCCCTTAGGTCGTAAAAAAAATTAATTTTTTTATTTTATAAAAAATATTGACATCGTTTTTCAAAGATATGCACGCGGGGCTGAAAATCGTGCAATTTGGTATTATTCTCATTTCCTAAAGTTTTTTTAATGTTTTTAAAAAAAATTTTTAGATTATTTTTTATATAGTTTAGCACATTTTGGTTTAAATTAATCAATTTTTCAAGATTTAAGTTGATTTTTTTTCCAAAAATTGCTTTATTATATAGATTATTGATCTTTAAAACTATTTTCTACCATTTAAAACTTAGAGAATATTTAAAACAACAAGAAAACCAATTTTTTTTTGCAATACCTCCTCTTATTCCTATAGTTTTCTCCCACATTTTTGGAGATAAAGAGACATAGGAACTCCATATTATATTGCAAAACCAAAGGCCATTTCAATTTTTTGAAAAGACATAAACTTCACACTTTCATGCAAATTAAAAATAAAAAATTGGGCAAGGAAAAGGGTCATTTTTTTTGCAACACAACCAAAGTATTGCTTTTATTTTCTCCTCAAAAGGGGATATAAGACATAACATTGCAAATTTTTTTGTTGCAACCTTGATAAGAATTTTGAACCTTTTTTTATCCTCATGCTCAAACTATTTTTCGAGTGTTGAAGACATAAACCAAGTCGTGTGTCGACTAGTCTGGAAGCCTTTCAAACGCGGGTCGTGTGTCGACTTGTCTTGAAAGGAGTGCTTGATTCATAATTTTGTAAAAATTAAGGGGGGATAGAGGACACATTTGTGATTCTTCTTTTTTGCAAAATTGTAAGACAAAGGGGGGATATTTCAGAGTAATAAGGTGCATTCTCGATTGTACTAGACACCTTTTCTTAAAATTGGCTACACTAGGTGCATTTTCGGTTGCATCCGACACCTATAGTGATAAAAATTTGGGTTTCTCTCTTTTTTATTATTGCACTAACCATCATGTTTTTTGCAATTAAACAATCATAAACATTGAAGAGCATTTCAAAAACCCAAACTTCAATAAATTGTGCTACACCTTGCACAGGTTAAACAAGTCAATTTTTTACTTCCCATCAAAGGTCATAATCCAATCACCTTGATTAACTCTCTTTGTTTGGCTTAATTTCCTCAAACTTTACATCCTTCTTGAAGGGTGTTTAGGCAAGAGCCATTAAATATCCTAGAGAGTAAAATCAGAAGTCTTTCAAAACCTCCCCTTTAATTTGCTCTATTTGTTTGGCTTAAATTCCTCAAAATTCTCATCCTTCTAGAAGGGTGTTAAGGCAGGAGCCATTAAATATCTTAAAGAGTAAATTAAGATCTTCCATATACTCTTTTGAGAGTATACTGCAAGATAAAGTCATCTTAGTCACTTATTTGAAACCTTCACCATGGCACTGATAAACAAATATCTCAATGAAAGCCAATTGCTTAAAGGTTCAAATTATTCTTCTTGGAAAACTAAGATGAAAGCTATTTTAACTGTAGAGGAGATGTGGGGTATAGTGGATGGCACTGATTCTAGACCCACATCACCAGGAGTAGATCAAACAACATATGATAAAAAGGATAAAAGACTTTCCTTATTGATCTTGCTAGCTATTACTAATGACATCCAACCTCATATAAGTGAAGCTAAAAATGTTAAGGAGGCATGGGATGCCTTAGAAACCATATTTGAAGGAAAAAATCAATCAACGATTCTTAACCTTCAAACACAGCTTCATACTCTTCATATGAAATCTGGAGAGACAGTAGAGCTATTCCTCTATAGAGTGGCAGATATAAAAACAAAACTGCAAGCCTTAGGAGAAAAAGTGGAAGACAAAGTCCTGACCTCAATCATTTTGAGGGCTCTTCCAGACTCCTATAGAATGTTGATCACTTCCCTTCAAGTCTCTGGTAGGACAGTGACTTTTGTAGAGTTTGTAAACATGCTTCAAACTGAGGAAGCTAATCAACTCCAAAGAGACGATGCATCAAACAATGCACTCTTCTCAAAAAAACAAAGTGGAAAGAAAAAGTGGAATCAATAGAAGGGATATTCTTCTAACAAAGACAAGGGTAAAGGCAAATAAACTCAGAAGAAGAAGCAATATTGTAAAATTTGTGATAAGGACACTCATGAAACCAAGAGATGTTGGTTTAAGAACAAACCACCCAATGAACAAGGACAAAAAAATGGCAAAGGCAAACCAAAGAACAAGAACAAGCAACAACAGGGACATATTGTTGCCATTGAAGATTCTAGTTTGGACTCTGAATGAGCACACAAAGTGCTCATGACTCATACAGATTCTCCTCACAAGGATACTGTGTGGTACATAGATTCAGGCGCTAGTAAGCATATGACTGGCGATAAGTCCTGGTTTGAGACATTTGAGGCACGAGAAGGCAGACCAGTGACCATTGTTGATGATAAGACCTATCGAGTCTAAGGAGAAGGAAATATTTTTGTCTCCCTTCCAGATGGAGAATGTCAGATTCAAAAAGTTCTTTATGTACCAGGATTGGCAAATAATATTTTGTCAGTTCCACAAATCTTGGACAATAACATGAATGTCAACTTCAAAGTGGACCAAGGGAAGAAACATTGCTTTATCACTCAGAAAGGAAAACATGTAGCAACGGGTTCTTACAAACATGGTTTGTTCACCTTAGATGCAATTACCTCACCACATACTGCAATGGTAGTAACAACAAAAGAGGCCACTTCTCTATGGCATAAGATATTTGGGCATCTAAGCTCAAGGTATTTACTTGAACTCAGTAAGTATCAAATGGTGAAAGGACTGCCTACTCTTTCATCTACTTTGCCAGTGTGCTCAGATTGCTTGGTAGGAAAGCAACATTGAGTACCTTTTGAACCTAGCTCTTTTCGAGCTAAGGTACCTTTGGAGTTAGTTCACACAAATTTGTGTGGTCCTATGTCTACGATTGTGGAGGAAAAAGGTATTTTCAATTATTTGTAGATGATCACTCACGAAAAATGTGGGTCTTCTTCTTGTAGTTGAAGTTTGAAGCATTTGACTATTTTCAGCAGTTCAAGAAACTTGTTGAGAAAGAATCGAGATGTTTCATAAAGACCCTCCATTCAGATCGAGGGGGGAATACACATCAAAATAATTTTCCTCATTTTTGTAGAAACATGGGATAAAAATACAGTTAACAACAACCTATTCTCCTCAGTCAAATGGATTTGCTAAGAGAAGAAATTGTTCCATTATGGAAATGGTTCGATGTATGCTTAAGGGAGCCAATATTGAGCACAATTACTGGGTTGAAGCTGTAAAAACTATAGTATATCTTCTAAATAGGGCACCCACATGGGATCTTGAAGGTATGACTCCTCAGGTTGCATGGAGTGGAAGGAAACCCTCCATATCTCATCTACGAGTATTTGGGTGTAAATATTTGTGTGCATACCTAAGGAGAAAAGAAAGAAGTTAGATGAGAAGACCCTGTAGTGTGTTTTTCTTGGATATGATGAATTCTCAAAAGGCTATCGGTTGATAGATCCATACACCAAGAAAATACACATTAGTAGAGATGTAGTGTTTGATGAAGCTTTCACATCTAACACTACATCAGTATACCTGGAAGATGAGGAGCAACAACCACAGACTCCTCCACAATAGAAAAAGATTCCAAAATGGTATACTAGTACTATGAGAGATTCCAAACTCACTTCACCACCAGATCTCACTCTCAATCATCCAAAGACATGAAGCATGTCTCAACAAAGAAATTCAGAAGCATCTACTTCAGTTGATGATCTTTGTGCAGATTTTCAAGATCTTTCTGTTGATAGAGAGTTAGAAAGTGGAGATGATATGGAAATTGATGAGGAGAGGGTTTACATGTCATCATATGATGAAAATGAACCTTCTACAATTGATGAAGCATTTAGACAGCCTCATTGGAAAGCAGTTATGGATGTTGGACATAAATCCCTCATAAAGAATAAAACATGGAAGTTGGTTGATTTGCCTAAAGGAAAGAAGCCCATAGGCTGCAAATGGGTTTACAAAGTCAAATATAAGGCATATGGTACCATAGACAAGCATAAGGCCCATATTGTGGCGAAGGGCTATGCTCAAAAGGAAGGCCTTGATTATGAGGAAACCTTTGCACCCACTACAAGGATGACCACCATTCGAGTTCTTTATGCTATGGCAGCACAGTTCGGATGGAAATTACATTAGATGGATGTAAAAAGTGCCTTTCTAAATGGTGACTTAAAATAAGAGGTATACATGACTCAACCTCCAGGATTTTCTGAGGAAGGCCATGAGCAATAGGTTTGCAATTTGGTCAAATCATTATATGGGTTGAAACAAGCCCCAAGAGCATGGTACATCAAAATGGATAGTCACCTACTACAACATGGATTCAGGAGAAGTCCATATGATGCAAATATCTATATCAAGAACACATGTTCTGAAATAGTGATTCTTGTATTATATGTAGATGATCTGATCATTACCGATAATTCAAAGAGATTAACACCATGAAGGATGACTTGAAAGAGTCATTTGATATGATAGATCTTGGACTTCTCCACTACTATCTTGGCCTTGAGATAGAACAAAAGAAGAATCATCTTAGGGTGACTCAACAAAAGTATGCCAAGACTTTAGTAGAAAAATATCGTATGACTGATTGTAAGCCCAAAGCAACATCGATGGAATCAAGGCTTCAGTTATCATGGTATGATGACTCACCATAGGTAGATGGCACGCTATATCGACAGATTATTGGAAGCCTCATCTATCTGACCAATACTAGACTAGACATTACTTATGCTATAAACTATCTTTCTCGGTTCATGCAGGAACCAAAGGTCTCTCACTAGAAAGCAACAAAGCGTGTTCTTCACTACATTCAGGGTAGTGTAGAATATGGTCTAGAGTATAAGAAGAATAACTCATTCTTCTTACAAAGTTACACTGACTCTGACTATGTTGGATCCCTAGATGATAAAAAATCAACATCAGGATATGTATTTCATCTTGGATCTGGTCCTGTCTCATGGCATAGTAAAAAGCAATAGGTGGTTGTTTTATCTTCAACAGAGGCATAGTATCGCACTGCACATGGAGCTGTGTGTGAAGCGATATGGTTAAGGCACATCTTGGCTACCATGGGCCTACCAAAGAAACTTCCTATTCACATGTTTTGCGATGACTCAGGTGTTTTGAACTTGGTCAAGAATCCAGTCCATCATGAACGTACAAAGCATATTGACACATATTTTCATTTCAATCGTGATGAAGTTCCTAAACACAGGATCAAGCTCCAATACATTCCCACCGATGAACAGGTTGTTGACATCTTCACAAAGGCACTTGGATGTGTAAAATTTGAGTTGTTCCGAAGTAAACTTTGTATATCAAAGTAATGTAATAAAGGGGGGATGTTAGGGTAAAACAGGTAGTATATTGCATTATACTACATAGATTATTACATTTAATTTTTACTGCATACCATGGAGATATTTACTATTCTAAAATATCTAATGGTTAACCTAGATTAATACCTAAAATATCCTAGGTTAGATATTTTAGGTTAGTTGTTAAATCATACTTCTCTACCTAGGTTAGTTGTTAGCACACGTCTCTCTCAACGCATCTTGTTAGCGTTATTTGTGCTAATTAGTTTATTTGTAAACTATATAATAACTTATTATTTCTAAGCTATGACTAATGTTGAATATTGATTATTTGCATTATTGAATTCCATTTGTGTGACTTATTAACCATAGTCCTCCCTTTTTATCCTTGATCTTCTTACTGATAAATTCATATTTTCTCTTTTGTATCTTAGTTTTTTTACGGTCCTATTTTAGAAGGTATATCCTATATTTTGTATCTTGAATCTGAAAATGTTCATTGGAAGAGTAGAGAAAGTTAACATATTTAGCCCTAGAATCTATCCCATGAAGCTTTGTTTAGAATCGGTCTCATTAATTATTAATCAATAGGTAAATATGATTCTTGATAATGGGGTCTCTTGAACTGTATCAAAAAATAACATGACCTTAACTTGAACCTTTCAAGGTGGATGGCACACACATGGAATGATGGGTGGCTTAAAGTGGGAAATCTAGAATTTGAAATCTCTACTGATATTATTAGTAAATCTAATAGGCTTCCCTTGGATGACACTTTTCATAATAGGAAGAAGCACTCTCTCCTCAAGGAGCTTAGTTTCTTTCTAGGGGAGGATGAATATTTACCGAGGGAGAAAAATAGTTTTAATTCCAAATCCCTCACCCCTTTGTGGGATATGGTGGTTTATGTAAATATGGACTACTTTACTCTTGACCCCTCCAATGAAGTTGTTTGAAGCTTCCATGTTATGTTTTTGAACCATCTATGAAGGAAGAACTAGATGAAAATCCCTTTGTTTCTGTTTGAGCCCCTTAAAAATATATATTATGGATGTGCAAAGTGGCAAAGACCTAAATCCAATTCATCAAGGCCTTTCACTATTGATCTTTGATTATATTTTCAAGGAGAAAGGTCTTGTAGTGGAGGACATCCTCAATTATATTGAGTCTCAACCAATTCCAACCCCCATTATGTCGTAGGAGGGGCCTTCATATTCCATTTCTAAGGAATCAAATGAATTTTTTGAGTATGAACCAGTTGCTACTCCCAAAGGGTCATAATTGTTACTTCTAGGGTCATCTAGAGTAAGGCAAGTCATTTGACGAAACATATCCCTGATTATTTTGACTATGAAGAGTTGGAATGCAGCAAGAGGTCGGGTAATATTACAGTTTCGGCTAGGGGGTAAGAGGGAGAAAAATAAGGTGTTCTATAATTTTATTGGATAAAAAATCCACATATGTGGATCCCCATGTCAACCTGATTCAATATGACTATGAGATATTACCCAGCACCAAAAATAAATTTAAAGTTTTAGAGGAAATCCATAGCTTCATCCTGTATGAAGAGTGTTCAAGTATATTTCTTCAAAACTTCAAGATGATAGAGGATAAAAATTAAACCTATAAACTTTACCATGCCAAGCATATACCAAGCATCTATGCTTCCAACATCGGTGCACTTCTCAAGAAAACAATGACAACCTTCTGACCAGTGCGATGCTTTTATTCCCATGAAAAAATAACAAGAAATGTTAAGCAACAAGGATGCATGCATTCTGACTCCATTAATCCTCTTGCATCTGCATTGAGAAACCTTTATCTTATAATATACATAAAGAGAGCTTCCAACTATTTTTATATCTTTTAAAGGTATCATGGTTCATACTCATGTTAGAAGTGAAGCAATAAAATCTACAAGTCGTATCAATATGATTAACGACCCCGTCGCACTTAAGCTTCTTTGCAGTGCGATGCTTTTATTCCCAGTGCGATGCTTTTCTTCGCACTTTTCGAGAAAACAATGAAAACCTTTTGACCAGTGTGATGCTTTTATTCCCATGAAAAAATAACAATAAAGGTTGAGCAACAAAGATGCGTGCATTCTGACTCCATTAAAACTCTTGCATCTGCATTAAGAAACCTTTATCTTATATTATACATACAGAGAGCTTCCAACTATTTTTAGATCTTTCAAAGGTATCATGGTTCATACTCACGTTAGAAGTGGAGCAAAGTGGAGCAATACAATCTGCAAGTTGCTCTGCTATAGAACTTAGGTTCAATAGAATGAGCAACAACTGATTGTCTGATATGCGATCAAAACCAAATATTTGATCAATATGATTAACGACCCCGCTGCACTTAAGCTTCTTGGACGAACCATCTTCTATCCTTAGATCATCTTGTTGGTTTTTCATGTCTAGAAGAGATACAAGAGCCTTCGGATTGTGATTACCTTCTCCAGTAGTAATTAGGTCGTGCTACATCAAACCCAATCTTCTGAAATCCTAAGGGCATCTTATACTGGTATGAAAAACACTTCCTTGAAACTAAAAGTGAAGGTGTATTCCATATTGTCTCAATATTTGACCACATTTTTCTAAATATTGTTTTCGTTCATTAGCTATTTAATGGGATGGAATTCAAGAAAATTTAAAATTAAAATATTTATAAATATTGATGGTTATCAGTAATTATAAATTATTTTAAAAGATTTTTCCATTGGAAAATTTTACCAAAAAATTATTATCAACTATTAATTATTATGGTTTTATGGCTTACATGTATTATAGTGCCCATATACTTATTTTCTTCCTTGTTATAACATATATAAAAGTAAAAGGGTTAAATTTTATTATGTTATAATTATTATTTTTTTTTGTTTGCATAGTTAGTTGGATAAATATGAACTCAACAGTATTATCTAGGAAATTTAATAAGGGTGGTCCAGCAAGCACTAACTATTACCAATTGGTCTATCTTTTTAGAATATTTTTTTAATAATTTTTAGATGAAAATGTTTTGATTTTAAGTTAAATATATTTTGTTATAAAAAATTAAAGAGATTAGATTATAATTAATTTTTAAATAAACATACCTAGGTGTTGTAGGTGAGTTGGAGATGAGAGGGCAATCCTCCAAGGGAGGTCCCAGGTTCGAATCTTCACCCTACCAAAAAATTGAATTGGGTACCCAAAATCCAATTGATAATTTTGATGCGGGTAGGGCCGGGTGCGACTTCCGGGTGACTTTGACGGTGTAGAACCCCCTGTTCGTAGTCTCTCAGACCAAGGCGGTCCCGCAAGGGATTTTTCACTTAAAAATAAAAAATAAATAAACATATTTTAATTCAAAGTTAAATATATATTTTTAGAAAAATAAAATCATACAAAAATTTGTATTATTGTTATCTTTGAAATTTAAAATTAAATAATTAATTGTTAAATTATCATATTAAAATTAAAATTTGGATTCCATTTTTTACTTTAAAAAAATACTATATTTAATATATATTTTTTTTTTATGAGGAACATTTTATATACAACATATCCGCAATATGTGAGGGGAGAGATTTGAACCTGGGCCTCTCGATAACTAGAGCGTTTTAACTACCCACTTGCTCTCCAACTCCTCCACATGAGCGGATTATTTTATATTTTTAATTATTAAGTATCCAATTTTAGGTTTGATACATCATTTAAAAAATTAATAAATTTTTTAAGTGTTCTTATATGTTTTATTCTTAATTATAAGAAACCAGAAAGGTGAATCACATTACAAGAAATACTAATGCACTTTTTGTTAAACACTTTAGTTAAAATGCAAACAACTTAATTTTATTATCTATAAGGTTTCTTAATTGAACTCTTCTATCAAGGCTAACATAGTCCTCACCTCATAATTTTAGTATCAAATGAAAGAAATCACTAGGATGTAATTATTTTATTTCTTTAACTTAAAATTTATTATTTTTTACCCATTACTAGGACAATACTCTATATCATTACTACGATTTTATTGTTCATTAAAAGGTATAGAATATAAATCCTTCATTTTTAGAGTTTGATTTATCTAGAAAAGATAACTAATTTAACTAATTTAAGATCGAGGGTTTTGAAAGGAATCCCAAAACCTTATACAGCAACTCCCAAATGGAGAAAGACAAACAATCGACCACCCCAAAGGGGAAAATCAGCCAACAACACAGCCCAAGAAAAATACAACACACACATCCAAGGCACGGGCGAGTATTAAAGAGCCGTGAGGAGGAGGTGGAAAATTAGAAAATGCAAACGTTAAAAGACCCGCACAGGCCTCTCCTCCATGATAAATTCAAAATCAATAAAATTTAAATTTTAAAAAGCCTACCTACCTAAAAACAGGCAGACTCCATCAACCATCAATGGCACCTACGATGCAACATCCAATCAATAGGCATGAAGCCACAGGAGGATATCAAGAATCCTAAAGTAATAAAAACACTGTCCAAACAACTAGCATGAGGGCCTCACACCACCCAAAGGGAAACCAGGCGAAAATCCAAAAAATCCCACTCCAAAAAGAAACAACTAAAAATAAATTTGGAATCCAAAATCGCCCATAAAATCCAAAATTGGGAAAAAAGCCAGACCCGGTAGCACTAGAACTGAGATTTTCTCTACGATGAAAGCTAACCATTGACACCAAATCTCCCTACAACACCATAAAAAATAGGGTTCGCATGCACAAATAGGAACAAACCATCCACCAAAAAGCCATATCTACAACTCACACACCGACGGATTCAACAAAGAGGAAAGAGCAACAAAGAACTATAAGGATAAGAACCCTACTCCAACCAAACATCACCAACTACACCAACTCTAGCAAGCGAGAGAAGGAACCCTAAAGCCCCGACAAACCGGGGCACCATCCAAGGCCGAGTAAGAGAGAAACTCATGAAAACATCTCAAGCCGAGGAAGAAAGGCCCAAAAGACAAGCGGCCCTACATCGAAAACACCCAACCAAACTGGGCCACCACGACGGCAACACTCCCACAAAAGGATCTGGAGAAAGGAACTCTACAACCATACACCAACCAACCACCCGAGCAACAAAACCCTAAGTTGGCACCAACCAAGGAAAACAGCCAATGGCTACTGCAACAACAACACCCCACATTCACCCCAACAGGTTTGGTTCAGCCATTGGTCCAATCCCTCCCCCAGGGACCCCTACCAAATATTCAGATTCATGTTGAAACCAAAAATAAAAGTAGAGCCGATTGACCAATACCTCCAGAGAGAAACTCAGAAGGAACTGATGCTCACCAAGCCAAGAAGGTCTAGAACCAAACAAGGGACCACCAACTAGAACCATCTGCACTACAACCAAAGCCCCAAATCACCCCCGTAGGTTGGGTCGGTGTTTAGCTCTTTTCCCCACAAGGAACTAGCTAGATCTACAATGTCATACTGCACCCATAAGAGATCTACATAAAAATTGCAAGGTCCCCGACCAGCAATAGACACCACCCATCACCACCAAATCAGAGCATTTAATCCATGAAGAATAGCCAAAATAAAACAGAGGAGTGCAGGGGCCTATCGCTCAGAAGAAATAGCGTTAATGAGCAGAGCAGAGTGAGAGGCCCTATTTAAGACCTTTTTTTAATTACTAAAATTATTTTTTAATTACTTTAAGATTTCATCAACTTTCAAATATACCATAAACCAAAAACAAAAACTAGAATAAAACCCATAACATCTTTGTAATAAAATAGAGTGATCATATTAAGAAAGATATGCAATAATATCCGGTGATGTGGGGGAGTTGGAGGAAGTGGGTTGTGTAAAACTCCTAGGAAAAGGGAGGTCCCAGGTTCAAATCCCTCCCCCTCACATGCATGCGGATATGTAACTCTAGGGTGTGTTAATCCCACCTACCCAGTCCTTAAAAAAATATATATGCAATAATATTATACTTTTTCTAGTCATTTAAACTACTCTTTAATTATAACAATTATCAATTCTTAATGAAATATAAACAAAACATAAAAAATTTTAAAATTTCAGATAAAATTTTAACTTTCATTTAGTATTTTTAAAATAAATTAATTAACGATAGGAATGATAGGGCGATGGTGGAAGCTACGGATTTGGCGATTGAAGGTTTAGGTGTTAATCATCCTCAAGGTAAAGAAAGGGTGTGAACGGAAGAAGTCCCATGCGACTCCCTCGATGACCACACCGGAATGCAGGCTAGGTCAGGCTAAGATGGGAATTTTTATGTCATCAACCATGGAAATGTCCATAGCAATGTTGAGCAGGGGAAAGAACCACCTGACAAATTGGGGGGAGCCATCGAAACTCCATATCTTACGTAGACCTACTATAGAACAATCGAAGAAAACCCTCGAACGGATCGAAGGATTTCGTTGCACAAGGGTGTGAAGTTCTATGCCCGTAAACCCTTATGGAAGGGTATGCCTCACATGACTCATTCTCCCTAGTTGGGAAATTCGTAAGGGGACGTCTTGACATGGATGCAATTCATCGGTGGGCATCTACTAAATGGAAAATCTTGGGAACCATGAGTCTCTCGGCGATGACTAGGGGCTTCTTCATTATCCAACTGAATACTCCTGAAGACGCAGAGCAAATTTTATCTGGGGATCCATATTTCTTTGGAAGACGTAACTTGTTTTTGAAAATGTGGGAACCAAAATTTGATCTTGAAAAGTAAAACATAAATTTCGCCCCCATTCAAGTGCGACTCCCCAACCTTCCTGCTCATTTATTCTATGAAGATTCTCTCAGAGGTTTGGCTAGGGCCTTTGGGGACTTGTAATGTCCCAAAAATAAATATTTTTGTAAATGTCTCCTACACTTAATTATAAAAGTGAAAAAGGGGTTCTTGTGACTAGGAGACATAACTTAAGTTGTGTTTATTTATGTTTTATGTTTTTATGTTGTAATAAGGCACTTCAAGTGATTTTAGGGTTGGGAGATGTCAACTCCAAATTAGAACCTCACCCTATATAAGGGAGTGAGATGTCTCATTTTGGGCATGTTATGTTGATATCAGAATTGAATATTGAAACCCTAGATGTTCCATGAGTTGAGATTGCAGGTCTTGCTCATTCCCATAGTGCATTGGAGGTGCATGGTTGGGGTCTTGGCATTATCATTGCAGGTGTTATTGCCCTAAAATATCAAAAATACAAAAGAAGAGGCATCTATGAGGAGTTCGTGGCATTTTTGGGAGCATTTGTGTCATGTGTTTCAGATCTTTTGGCAGCCCCAAACCCTACGCTTGTATTTGGGGTCATTTTTGAGGATTTTTTGCATCTGTTCAACCTTGGGGAGCCGTTGTATTGGTTTGGAAATATTTAATATATGATACTGGCTGATTTCTCCTCATACTTGTGTTATTTTATGAGCAATTTTTGAGTTATTTCTTTTTACTTAATTTCTGCATTTTTGTAGTAAGGGTTTGTTGTTTCTTAAAAAGGGACATTACAAGTGGTATCAGAGCTTGAATCTTGCCATCCTGTGGTTAGTTTCAGCATTTGTAGTGTTTTTCAGTTATTCGTGGTGATAAGTGTGTTTCTATGGTAAAAAGTTGTGCCCTAGTGAAAATCACGAATTTTTAAGGGATTCACGGATTTTTAGGGATTTTTTTCAGAAAATAAAAATTGCAGATTTGGATACCCTTTTGACCAATTTACAGTTTTGTGGTTTCAAAAAAAAAAATTGGTGGTCAGAATTTTCAGAATTTCAGATTTCCATATTTTTAGGGTTTGATAGGGTTTTATGCATCGTCCTCCTGTTCATCAGTATTTTACTAGGAGAAACAGACTCACTTTGGAAATGTCAAAAAGAGAAGAGGTTGAGGAGCCCCAAAGGCCAGTTGATAGGACTGAGCAAAAATTTTATGCCCTACTTGACATGCTACAAAGAATGGTGTCCTTACAAGAGACAAATCAGCAAGAATTGAAGGTAGCTTTAGGCAACCCAAATGGCACAAGGAGGGAAGGAGAAAGGGGAGGCAACAACAATGGGCATGAGTCATCATCTAACTCACACACTTCCTTGCCTAGGCCTTCCAAGCCTATGTTCCTTGTTCCACAACCTCCACAGGAGTAAAATGAGGTAACTGATGAATTAGATGAATGGTTTACTGCTTATAGTAATAAATCTGAGAGTTTTAGGGCAGCATTTTCTTTTGATAAATATTTGAAGATTGTGGGTAAATCTGTTGTTGAGGCTAAAAAAGAGAAAAAGAAGCCCTTTTTGCATCAAAAGGTGACCATTCCATCATTTAATGGTCAAGATGGTCTTACAGCTAGGGCATGGCTTCAAAAATTGTAGACTTATTTTACCTTGGAGCCTATTTTTGAAGCTGATGCAGTTCATATTGCTACACTCCACCTTGAGGGTAGTGCTTACTCATGGTGGCATCATGGGTTAGTAACCCAAGGGCATGGTGATATTGATACATTTGATGAATTTTGTACCAGGGTTTTGAACAGGTTTGAAAGGAAGAATGTGGAAGAGTATTTCAAGGAGCTTGCCACTTTGAAGCAAACTTCATCCATTCATGCCTATGTGAAGGAGTTTGAACAACTTTCAGTTCAGGTACAAAATATTTCACCCAAGAGGGTAATTTTTCTTTTTATGGATGTTTTTTTGGAACCCGTGAAGGGATTAGTTAAAGCTTTTGAACCAGCCACTCTTGAAGATGCCATTAAGAGATATTTAAGCTTAGAATTTGTTTTACCTCCTAGAAAAAAATATTTTGCACATAATCCACCTACTAGACCACCTTTTGCAACTAGAAAAATAGTTTTTGGACAACAGTATGGGCAGCAATGTGGAAATGAGAGAAATTTTTATGGCAGGAATCCCACGCATGGAGAAGGTTTTAGATCTAGTTTTCAACCACCTAATAAGCCCCCAAATGGCCCACGCTTAACACAAGAAGAGAAATATGAGCTAATGAAACAAAACAAATGTTTCATTTGCAAGTCTCCTTGGCAAAGAGGTCATAAATGCAGAGGAGGTATGAAAATCATTGAATTACATTCTGATTCGATTCGATAATCCCGATTTTTATGAGGCGAGATGAGACACCCTTGGAAGAGGAAGCACAAAGGGAGTATGAGGAAGTTCCTGAAGGTTCCCTAGCCACTTTAAGTGGCCTGAATCAGTTTTGCACTATTAAGGTACCAGGTAGATCTTTTGATGAAAAGGTTATTGTTTTAAATGATGGTGGTGCTACTTACAATTTTGTTGATGAGAAGTTTGCCACTAGAAAGAATCTTCCTACAGCTATCATTCCTGGTTTTAATGTTGCTATTGGCAATGGTGATCTTATCACATGCAACAAAGTGGTAAGAAACATAAAAATTAATTTTAGCAACATGGAATTAGATGAGCAATTCTTTGTTTTTCCCTTAGGAGGTATTCCACATATGGTTTTGGGTGTGCAATGGTTGTATTCACTTGGTGATTATGTTACTAATTATCAAAAATTAGAACTAAAATTTGTGCTTGAAGGGAAAGATGTGGTATTGCAAAGAATCAAGGAAAATGGGTCAAAATATTCTTGTAAAATTTTGGAGGTTTCATACAAAATAATGGAGAAGATGATAAGGCATAAGTACATTGAGTGGGAAGCTGTAATTTTCAGTTCAGAAGGGAAAAAATCAGCCACCTATCATCCTCAAATTCAATGTTTACTACAAAAACATCTTGAGGTTGATCAAACTAAAGTTTCAGTTGTATAAATATGGCCTATACCATCCAACCTAACGGAATTGAGGGGTTTTTGTGGGTTTATGTAGTTACTACAGGAGGTTCATTAAGGGGTTTTCTTCTTTGGCTGCCCCCCTTACTGAATTAACTAAGAAAGGGGCCTTTTCATGGTCCAATGAGGCTCTTTTAGCTTTTCTAAAGCTGAAAGATGTAATGACTTCCACTCCTTTACTTTCTATTCCTGATTTTTCTATTGCTTTTACTATTGCTTATGATGCTTCAGGTGTTGGAGTTGGAGTTGTACTTATGCAACAAGGACGCCCCATTGCTTATGAGAGTATAAAGCATTCAAATGTAGAGAAAACTTTTAGAATCTATGATAAAGAGATGCTAGCTATCATGCATGCCTTGACAAAATTCAAGAAATACTTAGTGTGTGGCAAGTTTGTGGTCAAAACTAATCATAACAGTTTGAAATACTTCTTGGGGCAAGTTGAACTGAATGAAAGACAACAAAAATGGGTAACAAAGTTGCAATCATATGATTTTGAAATTGAGTTTGTAAAGGGTAAGAAGAATTCAGTTGTTGATGCACTTTCTAGGCACCCTACTTTTCATTCTCTTTCCATTATTTTTGTTGATTGGAAGGTGAAAATTATGGCTGAATATGCAAAGAATGATTTTTGTTCTAAACTAATAAATGTTCAAGTTCAAGATGACAGGTTCAGCCATAAAGAATGACTAATTTTTTGCAAGGGAAGAGTGTTTTTAGTACCTGAAGCAAAGCTGAAACAAGCTTTAATTACAGCCATGCATGATGCTCCACTTGTAGGCCATCCGGGTTTCTACAAGACTTACAAATAGGTTAGAGAAAGATTCTATTGGAAGGTTTTGAAAAGGGATGTCTTCTTGCATGTTCATAAATGTGTTATTTGCCAAGAAAACAAGGGGGAACATGAATTTGCAGCTGGTTTACTTCAGCCACTTCCTATTCCCAATCGAAATGGGAAAGTATCTCCATGGACTTCATTACTGGTTTGCCCAAGGTATACATGAAGTATTGCATATTTGTTGTTGTTGATAGATTGACAAAATTTGCTCATTTCTATGCCATTTCAACAACTTGTACAGCCATACAAGTTGCTTATTTGTTTTTTAAAGAAGTTTTCAGATTGCACGGTTTGCCTAAATCCATTGTGAGTGATAGGGACAGCAGATTTTTGAGCATGTTTTAGCAAGAATTGTTTAAGCTATGTGGTACTAAATTGACTCCTAGTACTAGCTACCATCCCCAAACTGATGGGCAAACTAAAATTGTTAACAAATGACTTGAAGGATATTTGAGAAATTGTTTCAGGTCAACAAAAGGCATGGGTTAAATGGCTACACCTTGGTGAATATTGCTACAATTATACTTGTCATATGTCCATAAAAATATTTCCATTCAAGGCACTTTATGGTTATGATGCCCCACACTTTTTAGATCTGATTTTTGGTGATTCAAGGGTCCAAAAATCTAGAGACTTTGTAGCAAAAAATCAAGATATTCTTAATGCTTTGAAGGACAATATTCTTACGGCACAAAATCAGCAGAAGAAGTATGCAGATCAGCAGTGTAGTGAGCACTCATTTGAGGTGGGAGACTTAGTTTATGTTAGGTTGCAGCCCTAAAAATAGTCTCCATTGAAAAGAAGTGGAGCAGAAAAACTCAAACCCAAATTTTATGGACCTTACAAGGTGTTGAGTAAGGTTGGACAGGTTGCATATGCTTTGGAACTTCCAAGTGGAAGTAAAATACATAATGTCTTCCACGTTTCTTGTTTGAAGAAGGCCTTGGGCCAACATATTCAGCCATATTCATATTTTCCACCCCTTGAAGATGAAGGAAAGCTCATTCTTGAACCTGAATTGATCCTTGAGACAAGGGAGAGAAAGCTTAGGAGTAGGACTGTCAAAGAATATCTTGTGAAGTTGAAGGACTTACCTATGGAGGATGCTACTTGGGAAGGTGCAAAAATTTTAGATGCTCCATATTTGACTTTGCTTGAGGACAAGCAATTTGAGGAGGGTGGACTTGTAATGTCCCAAAAATAAATATTTTTGTAAATGTCTCCTACACTTAATTATAAAAGTGAAAAAAGGGGTTCATGTGACTAGGAGACATAACTTAAGTTGTGTTTATTTATGTTTTATGTTTTTATGTTGTAATAAGGCACTTCAAGTGATTTTAGGGTTGGGAGGTGTCAACTCCAAATTAGAACCTCACCCTATATAAGGGAGTGAGACGTCCCATTTTGGGCATGTTATGTTGATATCAGAATTGAATCTTGAAACCCTAGAGGTTCCATGAGTTGAGATTGTAGGTCTTGCTCATTCCCATAGTGCATTGGAGGTGCATGGTTGGGGTCTTGGCAATATCATTGCAGGTGTTATTGCCCTAAAATATCAAAAATACAAAATAAGAGGCATCTGTGAGGAGTTTGTGGCATTTTTGGGAGCATTTGTGTCATGTGTTTCAGATCTGTTGGCAGCCCCTAACCCTACGCTTGTATTTTGGGTCATTTTTGAGGATTTTTTGCATCTGTTCAGTCTTGGGGAGTTGTTGTATTGGTTTGGAAATATTTAATATATGATACTGGCTAATTTATCCTCATACTTGTGTTATTTTATGAGCAATTTCTGAGTTATTTCCTTGTTGTACTTAATTTATGCATTTTCGTAGTAAGGGTTTGTTGTTTCTTAAAAAGGGACATTACAATTTCGTGGCCATTTATCCGACAACCCATGCCATAACCCACCTCACCTAGGTCCGTATCTGTGTAAGCATGAATTTGGAATTGTAACTCCCGGATAACCTAAACCTCATCTACGAGGACTTCAGATGGGAGCAGCCATTAATTTTTTAGAACAAACCAACCTTCTGCTCGAAGTGCTACTCCTAGGGGCACCTTCCATCCCAATGCACCGATCGCAGAAACCCTAAGGATGACCAGCAACCAATGAAACACAAGGAGATTATTGTAACTCGGAGGACCACCATTAGCCAAAGACAAATTTTTAAGAACAAGCAACAGATTCGGCCACCTCCTTCTCAATATATCCAAAAGGCAAGTACCTCGATAACCACTATCGATAAATTTGATTTACTTAAAAAATTTTGAAACATTAAGGACATTGTGGAAGGATAAATCCCTATCATTCCTGCCCAAGCCCCTTTCGCTCCCTTTGAGCGAAGCCATACTCTCATTTCTACCCAAAACATTTCCTTCACCCTTCGTCAAGGACAAATCCCCTCTTCTGGTGAAATCCCTTAGAACCCCTCCCAAAAACTCCTTCGAATGCCCTCCTCCCTAAGATAGTCGTCTCCCCAAGATGGACCTGTTCCCCCTACTTCCCCAACTGCATTTAGTGCTTCCAGTTCTGATAGTGAAGAAGTTTCCCTGGATTCTCCTGACCATTGGAGCCTCAAATAGACAAGAAGCTACATAAAATCCCAAGTATATTTGGGAGTAGATAGGAAAAAAGTTAGACCTTCGGGAACAGAAAATATAAACTGAGATACAACCGAGGATATAGCTAATGGAACACAAAAAACCCTATTTCAAGAAATCGGTAACACCATTAAGGAAGAAAATTGAAGACCCAAACCCCTCATGCAACAAGTCAAGGGGGGCAAAAAGCCATCCAAAATTTCCAAATGAAAGTCCTCTCCTGGAATGCGTGAGGGCTAAATGGTGCATCCAAACAGTGAATGGCTGCAGTCATGCGAAAGGACAACAAACCCATAATTTTCTTCATTTAAGAAACCAAATTAGATGAATAGTGGGCTCCCAGGGTAGCCAAGATCATCTGGAAAAACTGTGAATTCACCTTCTCCCCAGCTTCGGGGACTGCAGGCAGACTTCTTTGCCTCTAGAACCCTACCAAATTTGAAGGCAGGTTTATCTTAGGTCAAGAAATACTATCCAACATTTGGTTCCACGATCTAAACTCTCAAACCTCCTGGATTATATCAAATATATATGCTCCCAACTCAGCCCAAGGAATACTATGCTTGTGGAAAACCCTCACTCAGATGAGACAAGATTTCACCAATATTCCTTGGGTGTTGGTGGGGGACTTCAATTTCCCCCTATACTTTTTTGATAAACAATTGGGGATCTCGGTATCTCACAAGAATACAAATGATCTAAGGCATTTTTTTGACTCCAATGCCCTCATGGATGTACCGCTTCAGGGATCCAAGTACAGCTGGAGTAATATACGGCTAGGTAACAACCTCATTCAAGAACATCTTGATCAATTTATGTTGTCCCAAGAATCCCTCCCCCTCTTTGGCGATGCCACCCTGCAGGCTCTCCCAAATATTGGATCGGTTCATAGCCCACTTCTGTTTGAAACAACTAGCAAACTTCAACACAAGACTCCCTTCTTATTCGAGTCAATGTGGCTAAATCACCTAGATATCAGAAATCAGATAACAGAATGGTGGGGAAAGTGCTTTCCTGAGACAACACCAAATCAATTCATGCAAAAACTCATATGGGTCAAGGAAAACCTCAAATTTTAGAACAAGGAAATCTTTAAAAATATATTTGAAGCCAAACAGAACATCAGAACCCGACTCAAGAAAATTGAGGACAGTTTCTAAGGAGGCCATGGTAATGACAATCTTAGAGATGAAGAGAGAATCCTACTCTCTGAGTACCATAAAACTCTAGGCAAACAGGAAATATTTTGGTGCCAAAAGTCTAGACAGCTTTGGCTTAGGGAAGGTGACTCCAATACTAAGTACTTTCACATCTCCACCCTCAGGCATAGGGGAGCCAACAAAATTAAAGGCCTCATCAAGTAGGACAGGAATTTTACTATGGACATCCATCAGATCAAGGATGCAGCGGTGAGCCATTTCAGCAACCTTCTTGCCTCTCCTCCCTCTTCCACTTCTTTGGCCAAGGATCCCCTCTTGGAAAATATCCCACTGTCTATCTCTGACAACACCAACAACTACCTCTTCAGTCCCCTGAACCACAAGGAAATCCATCAAGCCCTATTTTCCATGAATCCGGATAAAGCCCCTGGGCCAGATGGCTTTCCCCCAAAATTATTTCAATGCTTATGGGACATTGTGGTCCCTGACCTGTACCACGCTATCATTGAAATGCATAAATCTAGATGCATCCCCAGAGATGTTAACTCTACTTTTTTGGCCTTGATCCCCAAAGGTACAAATTCCTAGTCCCTCTTTGATTTTTGTCCTATCAGCTTATGCAATGTCATTTACAAGGTGTTTACCAAAGCCCTAGCCAACAGACTCACTGGGATCCTACTCTATATCATTGATCACTATCAGGGAAGCACAGTGAAAGGCCACAACATCCTTGATGAAGTCATCACCATCAATGAAATAATCCACTCAGCTCATTTGTCCAACTCTACAACCTTCTTTCTGAAGCTTGACATGAAAAAAGCCTTTGACAGAGTAAATTAGAAATTCCTATCTAAAATCCTCCTCAAATATGGTTTCCATGAATATTGGGTGAATCTGATTTTAAATTTTGTCTCTTCTTCCTAGTTTTTGGTACTTGTGAATGGGTTTGCGGCTTGCTACTTTCCTAGTTTCAAAGGGTTGAGGCAGGGGGACCCTCTATCCCCCATTATTTTCATCATTCTGGCTGAGATTTTGGGTCAAGCTATCAAGAATACCTGCTCTAAGAATCTGATATCTGGCATCAAGGCAACTTCTAGACTAACTCCCTCCACTCATCAACAATTTATGGATGATACCTTGTTGGCTACTAAAGCTTCAGTTATTAAAGCCAAAGCTATCAAGGTCATTCTCAATCAGTATGAGGAAGTGGCTGATCAAAAGATAAATTACACCAAAAGTAAGATCTATTTCATCAACACTCTCAGGATAAGACAGGCCAAGATTGTAGACATTTTGGGATGCACCATTACGGGCTTCCTAGCCACCTACTTGTGCCTTCCAATGTTCAAAGGGAGACCCCTCAAATAAATGTGGAAAAACGTCACTGAAAATATTGACAATAAGTTGGCACGATGGAAAGGAACCCTCCTCTCTAGTGTAGGCAAGACCACATTGGTAAAGGCGATCCTCCAAAGTATTCCCACCTATTTCCTATCAGTATACAAAATTCCTGCTATATTTGGGAGGTCATTGAGATGTTGCAAAAATAGTTTCTATGGTCTGGGAATGATAATAAAAAAAGTTTCATTTGGTTGCCTAGGAAAAAGTATGCACCCCTAAATACAGGGGGGTTTGGGCCTTCACCGCATAAATATCACAAACTAAGCCCTCCTAGCCAAGCAAGCTTGGAAGGTAGTTACAGATGCCAAATTAGAGTGGGTGTCGATCATCAAGAGGAAATATCTGCAACATCACTCCTTCTTGGATTTAGAGACTCCTCGAAATGTTTCCCACTTTTGGAAATCCATCAACCATTCTAAAAAACTCCTTCAATAGGGCTCATGGTGGCAGCTTGGGGATGAAAAGTCTATCGACTTCTGGGAAGAATCATGGGCCAAGAAAGACCCCCTTATCAATGATCCTAACCTGATGTCTATCAATAATCTCACCAATAATAATTTTGGTGGTCAGGTTGCTGACTTCATCACTTCTGATCAGGGTTCCTGCAAGTGGATGCAAGTCCAAGTCAGAATTAAAAATAACACCATCAACAAAGGCCTAGCAAATCTCTAGGATATCTTCAAAGTAAACTTCACCCTGCAGACCCTGAAGAAGGACATTCATTTTTGGAAAGACTCTAGTGATGGCAGCTTCACTGTCAAAGTGACTTCCCAGATGCTGGAAACTCCTTCCAAAGGCCACATGCATGACAACAGCCAAAACCTTTCAAAAAGCATTCAACTCAATTCCTTGATCCCCAAAGTGGCCCACTTCTATTGGCTAGATGCCCACAATAAAATTTTAACCATTGATGCAGAGGATTAATGGTTCCCAACAGATGTTATTTGTACCTTCAAGCCTGGGAATCCACCCAACACCTTCTATTGGACTGTCCCTTTATCGTAAATGTTTTCTCCATCCTGACCAGCATTTTCCAAGTTTTTTGGACTCACCCCAAGGCAGTTATGGACACCTTCATCCAATGGCCATCTACCTTCAAAAATCCCATACTAAGGTTTCTTTGGTGTTCCCTCTTTCACCATGTTGCCTGGTAGATCTGGTTGGAGCAAAATAGTCGCATTTTTACTAAGACCAACAGAAGCCCCGAAGTTGTGGCCAACAGAGCCCTATCTCTGGCTATATAAAATAGCAGTCACATCCCCTGTGATATCATTCCTAGTTATGGGATCGAAGCTTCCCTATTTACTTCCCTTAGAATTCTCTCATATTACAGCAAAACCCAGAACTCTAGAAGCTCCCGAACCTCGGCCAAATGGTCCCCCCATCGTAGGGTTGGCTTAAGGTCAAATTCGATGGTGCTTCCAAAGGAAACCTAGGGAGATATAGATTAGGAGGCATCATCAGGGATCACTCTGGTAGCATCATCAAGGCTTTCTTAGAGAACCTCCAGAATCAAACCAATAACTATGCATAAGCCAGAGCTCTGTAGAGAAGTATAGAGATAACTAAAGCCCTCAACAAGCCAATCATCTATGAAGGATATTCTTCAATAATAATTGGCCACATCATCAATAAAAGCATAGGGGGTAAGAATATTTAGAACATTATCCAAGACTGCCAACTCTCTCTTAACGACATCTCTTAGAACTAGATCATTCACGTGTTCAAGGAGGCTAATAAGGTGGTCGATATTCTTGCCAACAAAGCTATTGATATCCCCACCCTATTCATTTGGTAAGAAGACTTCCCACAAGAAATTATCACCTAAGGCATCCATTATGTGGGCTTGTGACTTGCTAGGTAGTCATTTCTACCTCCATCATGGTATTTTTTCAATACCCAAGGCGGATGACCGCTACATCACCCCTTCTAGCAACACTACCACCGAAGGTGGCTTTCGCTACCCAAACAATGTTCTATTAACACCAAAGGTGTTTCTAAACACCAATATCTCTAAAGCCTCTTGTATGGGAACTTGTGTTGGGTATCCGGCCCGTACCCCCCACCTGTATCTTCCCACCTAGACTCTCGCCTCGTAGCCAGTTCGTTCGATCCGTCTCTTTTTTCCCCTTCACTCCCCGATCACCACAAATAACATGTGTTTCTTTGTTCCTTTCTATTGTGGCCCTATCATCCCGAGCCATGCCTGCACCCTTCCCATTATCATTCACCTATTTTGAGGTTTTTTCATTGATTCCCTCATCCATCGCCCTTTTATCTCGGTCCAGCCTGTTCGCCTTCGTCCTGTTATCACCAAGCCTTCTCCTTCCCTTTCTTCTACTTATTCTGGAATTTTTTCCCTAGTGAGTTTTTGCAGCTCAACTTCAAATTGGCCCATGGCCATCCCTGAGCCTTCCAGCATGAAAATGGAGGGTGGGACCACTGATTTTCTTGATGCCAAGCACTTCATTAATTTCTTCAAGTTGTTTACAAGCTACGAATATGAGGTGACCAGAGCCTTCATCAAAAACTAGAACAAAGGAGAAGTGCAGGTTCGTGGCATTCAATTTGAGGTAAGTGTCCACTCTATTTCTCAAATTTTTGGCATTCCGATAGAAGGCAAAGTGGTTCATTGCGACAGGCACAACTTTAAAGAGGAAATTGAATAGTTCTTGATAGGAGGAAGAATATTAATTGGGAAAATAAGGGAGTAGTTCGTGCTTCCCTGCCTCAGCCTTGGATTATGACCATTGTCCCTGTCCTCTAGTACATATTTGTTGACAACCCCAACAAGCCCCTTTGTGCTTATAATATTGCCCTGGTTAACCACCTATGTGATGTTCATCTAATCAATGTCCTGGACTTCCTCTTCAGGTCCATCACCCTTGTCATTACCAATTTCAGAGAGAGTAAGTCCCCAAAACCCCCCCTGCCACTAGGGGCTTTTTCTAGTCCTATACAAGTACGCCCTAGCCTGCCAGGTTTTTGGGTCAATGTCTTCCAAATATCAATGTCCTACCTGATATTCCAATTTCATCCGCATCGAAGCCACCAATCACCCTAAGTTCCCCTCGGTGTTCCCTCCCCCAGAGTGTTCCCCCTTGATCAGGTCAAGGAACGCTCAGTTCCTACCACTACTCCCAAAGAGGAATGCCATTCTGGTAAACGTCCTAGGCCCAAGAAAAATCCTGTTCAACCCCCCAAAAATGCATAAAATCCAAGATACTGAAGTCCCCTAAGGTGAATGACCAGAAGCTGAACACTAAGTTCATCAGTGACGACGAAGAACAACCTGTTGACATTGCCAAGGACTCATTGCGTGAAGTTACCATCAAGAAATTCAGCGACATTGTTAACCATTTTTAGGTGACCACCAATATCTATAGGGAAGGATGTGTCATGTTGTCCAATGCCATGGAAGAGCTCAAAGAATTCCCGGCCTTGATTAAGACTCTCCTCACTTCCGATGACCATGCTAAGCAGGGAAAGGACAGATAATCCAAGTAGCCTGGGAAGGTTGTGCTTGGACATCTAGGCAACTGTGTTTTCTTTTGTCATGTCTTGTTTTTTCTGCTTCCTTTATTTCTAGAAAGATTATGACCTGGTCCAAGTCTTGTTGTATGAGGTTAAGCCTCAGTTGATTTTTGTTTTCAGCCATGGGAAGACTCAATTATCACTTTTTTCTACTGATGTAACATGGATAGGACCCTTTAACCTGTAAAGTAATAAAATTCTTTTACCTACCAAAATAAAATAAATTAATTAATATTTAATTTTTCATATAAAAATTTTAAAAAATATATTTTGAATTAAACAACATTAACTCAAACCATTAAATTCATTTAACTTTTAAGGAAAATGCCAACTTTGAATCTTGTCAAGTGATACATGAATAATAATAAAGCTCTCATAATTCTACTCTCCAATCATGATATAATATTCATGGGCCCATTTATGACCAGTTAAAAAAGAAAAACAATTCAATTTGGTTTATGAATATTATAGAAATTTTTAAAAAAATAATAATATCTAATCTACCAAGTAAAGACAATGCCATAAAGTCACCCTTTAGGAAATATAATCAAGCTGATAACAAGCACAAAAAAATTGAGTCAAAATTTATGAGGGGTCAAGGTCTCTTTATAGATGGTTTAAATTTGAGTCTTTGAAATGAAAGTTTAAAAAAATACTGCTAAAATATTCTTTAAAAACATTGTTTAAAAATATTTTAATATTCAAACATGAGAAAAGAATGAAATACATATTATATTTATCAACTATAAAATAAAATGCTTTTATATATGTTTATAAATAAATATTAGCAAAGTATTGTTGCATATATTTATATACTTTAACATTGCATATATTTATATACTTTAACATTTACAATGACATGTAATATGTAGATAGGTTGACACTTTACAATGACATGCAATTTATTAATGGAACAATGATTAAATGGTTGAGATATATATGGATAACATAGCTCACTTCAATGATTAAATGTTTGAGATATATATAGATGACATAGTTTACACCAAAATTAAAATTATGTTCATCATGCATGTGTGGTTTATCGACAAGGATGGATGAAACCCAAACTGATGTATATAAAAAATATTGATAAAAAATAAATAAATAAATTATATAATTTGATGTGACTAATTTAAAATTAAAAAATCTTACATAACATTAAACCTTTTAAAATACTATTTTTTAAATAAAATAAAAATATAACATGCAATTTGCACCTAGACACTATATATTCTAGAAACCTCCTCGATTTGAAAGCACATTTTTACCCGAGGAAATAGAAATAAGAACATGTCAAGTCTATCAACTGCAAAGTGGCAATGCAAAGTAGTTTTCATGTTAGCTAATGGATTACACCATACATACTATAAGTTTCAAATATATCTTATGCACCTACAAAAATTATCAATATCAAAAGCTTATATTTTAATAAAAAAATTTATGATTATTATTTAACATATGTCGCTTTGATTTGTAAGAAATAGCCCTCAAGGATTAGGCGATTGGTAAAGGCTCTTGTGAAGAAGAGACCTAGGTTCAAACCTTAGGGGAACACTGTCAGCTTTAGCAAAGTAGTAGTGTGTGCTAAATCCTTTGAGTGCGTGCTAGGACGATGATGATGGTACAAACCTCAAGTGACTAGTGGTCTCCATATCATGCCAGGTCAAAAACAACAATATGAATAGGCTATTGGGATCAGTCCCTATGGTTTAAACCATGTGCTTGCTAGTTACTAAAAATAGTGGTTGTAACCAAATTTCCTATTAACCAAAAAAATGTATACACCATTAATTTTTTCTTTTTTGGGGGGTTATATAGGAGAGTTGGTCACCATACTATTTTTAGTAATTTCAAGTGCAGGGTTCAAACTACAGTGGTTACTCCCACTAAATCTATTATGCCTTGTTATTGTTTACTTGACTTGAAGGGGACCATAAATTGCTTGGGATTTGTACCATTATCATGGATATGGTGCACACTAAGAAGATTCAAATAAGACTACTATCTTTACAAATAGGTTGTCCATGAGGTTTGACCCTGGGTGTCTTCTTGATAAGTGCCTAGTGAGAAAATCACTTACCAATACAAAAACTTTTAAAAGTTAAGGTAGAGAGAAAACCTCGAGAGCCACTCTTAGGTGGCTGACAATGACATCTCATTTTGGTGTACCACTATCTAGAGGTAAGCCACAAGAGATTTTTGTATTTCCTCCTTCACATCACAAAGGTTCAAACCATGGACCTTCCATTCAATGGGGCTAATATTACCTTCTCCACTTGCACTATAAAGGTAGACAAAAATTTAGGTTAGAATAAAACCTTGAGAGCCTCTCTTAGGTTATCAGCAATGTCATCCCATCTGGGTATACCACTATCTAGAGAGGAGCCATAAAATATTTTTTGTGTCCCCCTTCGCATCACAAAGGTTTGAACCGTAAACCTCTCATTCAACCAGGCTCACCTTCTCCACTTGCACTACAAAGGCTAATAAAAAATTAGGTTAGAAAGAAACCTCAAGAGCCACTCTTAGGTGGCCAACAATGTCATCCCATCTGGGTATACCACTATCTAGAAGGAATCCACAAGAGATTTTTGTGTCCCCCTTCACATCGTAGAGGTTCAAACCGTAGACCTCCCCATTCAACTAATAATTATGCAAGTATATATACCAGTAAAATTAATTATTATTATATTTATTATTAAATTAAAAATATCACATTTTCTTTTAAAATATATATTTATTATTATTATTTAATAGGTTATAGGCTATACGTGGTAGGACCACTCTTATCAAAATATCAAATATTACATTTGTTGTAGCATATTTTTTTATTACGGTGTTTTCATTTCTTTTTTCTCTTAAATATATTCTTCAACTTCCTTGAAGTGCTATGTTTCCACAATCAACTCCTTGACATCATTTTGATTAAGACATAAAATATCACTTGACCAGTTGCCTTCTAAAATTTGAATTTCATTAGGATGAAGATCAACACCATAATTCACTAATTTATTTATTAAACCATTTTTTTTTCTTTAAAAATGCTCACACTACCATGAGATTGCATGTAGATTATGGACATTAGCAATAATATTATTTTTTATCTAGTCTCCACATCCATTTTTTTTAATCGTATTGATGACAATTTTTGAGTCCCTCTCAATTGAAATATATTTTCATCCTTTTTTCATTGTATTTTTTTTCCCTATAAGTGCACTAGCCTCTGCATAGTTGTTAGTTGAAGTTACATATGATTATGAATAAGTGAGGATAATCTTTCCTTCACTATTTCTAAAAACATCACCTCCTTTAGCTTTTTCTAAATTTCCTTAGAAACATCATCAAAATTATTTTTGATAAACCCAATTTCTAGACATTTCTATTTTACCATAGGGCAAAGTAGATTATTTATTTTAATTATGTTGTTGCAAATGACTCTTACATGTATGTTCAAATCCCGTATCCATGTTATTAGCATCTTTTTTTTTGCAATTGAGACTTACCATGATGAGCATCATATTTGTAGATATTCTACAAGAGAGGCACTAATACATGATTTAACTTTGAAATAATTTATCCTATATTTTATCAACTCTTTCAATGTTGATGGAGCTACCCAATATAATTTCATATTTTAAAAAAAATAACCCCAAATGGTGTGAGCAAATGGACAATGAAATTGTAAATGGTTTGATTTTTCTAAATCCTTCTCACACAAGGCACATCTAAAGGGTCCATAATAACCTCTTCTTTGTAGACTCTCTCCCATTAGAATCTTACTTTGAACTACTACTAACTAAAGAAATGTTGAGGCCTTAGGGAGATCCTCTAATGACCAAATTTTCTTCCAAGGAAAATTTTTGGGAGAAGGAAATTTTGATTGTTCTAATCCTCATATCCCAACTTGACCAATTATCCACCATCCTTCGACAAATTCCAAATCAACTCATCCTTTCATGTAAAAATTGGTAAATAAAACTCTCAAAGCATATTTTAAAGTTCATCTGCAATTTTTTTTAGTTCCTTTCCTTCAATCAAGTTTTTAAAATAAATCCATGATCGAGATTTTTTGCTCATAATAATATCTTATTTTTGGTAATTTAGGTACTATTCATTGTATGTGGGTTTTATAAGGATGACCCAAAAGATCTGTACATAAGCAGCAGAACTGCCCACAAAACATGGTTACCACAAAATGACCTAGGAGGTTTACCCCAAACAACCAGTATCACAAGCATAGAATCCTCAATAAAAAAGTTATACAAGGCTCCACGCAGGGTAGCCAGATAAACAGCCCAAAAACATGCTCCACGCAGGGCAACCATGCTTCAAAAACCATAATATGGCTCCACACAAGGCAACCTATCCCTAAACATAAATAAACTAAGGCTCCACGCAGGCAACCATAGACCAAATATCAAAGACATAATAGCTAAGGATCCTTGACCACCTCTTCAACCTTCTTGTCTTCATCCTCCGTTTTTTGCTTATTTGTGAATTAAGTTCATCCTCCTTGGAGTCCTCTTGCCCCTGAAACTATTCACTCTATCACAGGTCTCCAAGATGAGCACCATGATTTTCTGGTCATTGCCTGAAAGTTTTTAAGAAATGGCATAAAACCCCTTTCTGTGAATATGACCTCCACCACTAGTTCCATCACCACACTGGTAGGCTCCACTATCGTGTTTCTTGGCTCCACTTTAACTTTCTTCTCCACAATAATGAATCTGACACACAACAAAAATGACAAGCCCACAATGTAAAATAAAAAATAGGGATGAAGGGACTTGATAGTGTAGACACCTAAAACATGTCATGTTTAGGGTAACTACACACATAGGCACATTAATAAGATCATATAACATAACCTTGGGCCTTCCAAGCATCAAAAGTGGTTCTCACCACTCATCTGGGGCATTTTTAATCCCATCCAAGCTTAGCCGCTATAAACCAAAGGGGATGGACCTTGGCTGCTCAAGCTCAAAGTGGCCAGACCTTAGCTGCTATGGATGACAGCGGATAGATCTTAGTTGTTGCATATGACAATGGCTAAGCCATAAAGAGTAGTTTTGACAAAAAATATGCGTAATCACGGGCATAAGTGGCAATTTGCATGCAATAAAGGTGAGCAGGAGTAACTTTGCTTTCCTCTTCACTACCAGTCCATAGGGAGACTTGAGTCTGAATTTAGACTTTAGTTAACTGGTCTTTAAACATAGAAAAGACAAAAATCTTCTCATGCTAACATTCACTACACATGAGGGATTCAATCCTAGGGTTTTGAACATAGACTTTAGGGTTTCACACACTTTAAAAGGTGCAAGCCTAAAGGCACCAAGGGATCATACATTGGATATTATCATCACAAATTGAACAGATTAGGTCATTGAGGAGAGCTTTCGAGACTTGGAGAGCTTCCCTTGGAGATCATCTTTATGGTGAAGCCCTAATAAATTGGAGAGCAAATTGGAGAACCTTTGAGGAGTGACAAAGTGCTTGTCATTTGAGGGTCTTACCACATACAAGATATTCAACACATTAAGCAAAGCGACCATCATTTCAACATCGAATACAAGCTTTGATCCATAGCTTTGGGTCAAAGAAGACAAGATTCGCTTTAGCAACCATTGTCTTGGACAATGGCCCGTAGGCCTAGTTTAGGGTTTTAGACACTAGTTTTATTATTTTGATTTCTTCATATTTGCATATCATTAGCATAGAATCATTTCATTCATTCGCATTCGTAGCATTAGTTTCATTACATTTGCATATCATTGAGTATATTCAATACTAACAACCTCATACGAGGAGGCAATCTCGGACATCTAAGCATGTGTTGTTGTTTCATTGCTTACAGGGCCACAGGTTCATTGGACAAATCTATAGCATACGAGAGCAAGAGGATCCCTCTAGGAAATAGACCTAGAGAAGGAGGCATCTGTAATCCCTCATACATTTTCATATGCAAAACCGAGAAGCCCTTTAAAAATGCACCACCCCTTTGCGAGGGGACATCTCACTCGCTTGTAATTCATTGTATCGATATGGGTATCCCTAAGAGGTACCGACATGTAACCGGGTTTTAAATATAAATAAAGAGATCTATTTTTGTTACTTCTGCATTGTATGCTTTTCATGGTCTTTAATTTCATTTTGGGTATAATAAATATCAGCAAGTAAGAGTAGAAGTCGGTGCGTGCATCCAAGGGTCGCTACAAATGGCGATCACGGTGGGACCTCCACTAATTTTTCATTTTCTACCTAGTTACTAACTTGGTTTTGTGTGTAGGCTTAGCCACCCTGGTCTACAATGGCCAAAAATTAGCTGCTCTAGTCTCCAGCAGTCAACAGACTTAGCCGCTCCTACTAACAGTGGCCATAAATCAGCCACTATGGTCGACAACGGCCACAACTAAAGTGCAACAGAGGGTAGATCCTTTGTTCTCTGAGTTGGAGTAGAGGTTGGTACAACTTTTTTGATAATTTATAGTTTTTTGTCTACTTCTATTTTTCTAAAATAGTGAAAACTAAGACATATTTCTATTTGGAAATTGAAAGAATAAAGAAGAATGAACTAGCATATTGCACATCTTAAGTCTTCTTTAGATTTCTACTAGGAGTTGCTAGGAACATCGGCTTATGCTTGAAAATTCTGCCCTAGGATCCAACGTGCTAGGAATCCTGTGGTGCTTGCTTGCTTTGAGGCCCTACTAGAGGCCATACTTGCACGAAATAAAGTGCATCCATACAAGTCATAGTAGTTCATGCATCTTTCTAAAAATTGAAACGTATTTTGCACTAGGCATATAGAAAAGAATCAATATTGTTGTATGATGCATTTTACTTTATGCAAACTTAAAATGAACCCCACACACATACGTATCATTTAAACATTGGGGAGTTGGATTTCATCACCGACCCTCAATTCAGTTCGGTGACATTGGAATTAATCTCCTTCCATCGGCTTGCCCCTTAGATTCTCATAGAAATGGATTGAGAAACTTTTCATAGTGGTACTAAGTTACTTGTGTTCAAACTATCTCCCACTATTGGAACAATCATTGGTTCAGAGTGGAAGAGCTAGGCGAACCCCCTACTGGGACTTAAGTGGTGTACCCTAGTCTCTTTTGGTAAATCATGTTTGGCATAGGTGTTCTTGATTACCACTATGGATGTGTTTCCTCATTCTAAATCAAAAACAAAAGTAAGAAAGCAAAGAACAACACATCAAAACACATCAAACAGTTTAGGGCACACTTAAATTGATAATCAAGATAAGCACTTGCTTGATATTGCATGGCTATTTCTAATTGCAAAATAAAATATTAAGTCAACAAACAAAATGGTCAAAACAAGAAGTAAACATCCTTGGTATGATACCGAGGGAGAATCTGAAGCAACTCTTACCCATAGGTAAAGTCGTAGCAACATTGAACGACCAACCCGTAATACCGTGAGACGTAGGTCTATGAGCCTAAGGGGTGATAACTCAACCCTTGGGGATTCTCCTCGAGAAACCCCAAATAGGGAGGCCCAACACAAAGCTAAGTCACATAAACAAAAAGAGACTTCACAACCATCCTCATCAAAGAGACACGAGGAGACCTCAAGGGCCTCCTCTAAACACATAGAGACTTCTCAAAGACATGAGGAGGCCTCAAAAGCTTCCTTCTCACATGGACATAAAGAAGGATCTAGACATCACTCTTCACATAGAGAGAATTAGGTTACCACATCTCCATCCTCATGGAGAAAATAGGTGACCACAAAGCCTTCATCATCAAGAGGGCACACAAGAGTCACAACCTCTCACACTTCACATGAGACACATAAAATAGGTTTACCTACTGAAGGGCAAGAGACTAGAGCTACATCCAGTCATAGACATCAAACAAAAGATACCCTTCACACAAGAGGAAGAATTCCAATAGACTATGACCTAATTGGAGTAAATGGCACCCCACGAGATCAGCCATGGAAAACAAAACAACTAGATGAGTTGGATTGGATTTATTCAAGGTCATCTTAAAGGATTGTAGCTATAGAATATTCTACATCTGGAAGCTCACAAACCATGACTTTTAAGCATACTTCTCAATCTAGGACTGCCACAAAATGACCCCATAGTAAACATACAGATTTTGATCATAGAGAAACCCAACAATACATTGAAAAAATCACACTTGCTAGCAAGAGCAAAGATACAGTAGAAACCTCTTCAAGGAATCTACAAATCAAAACCATAAGAATATAGTTGGACAAACATGAGTCTTCTATGACAGTGCATGCTGACCGTATGAGGTGGTTAGAAAATGTATTACGTAAAGAGTGAGAGCTAGTGGAGGCTCTCGAACATGATAAACAAAGAGAAAAATATTTGTGCCAACATGAGCAGTATTTGAAAGAGCAAGCTGAGCAGCTAGCTGGTATTAATTTACAGAAAAATGGTGATGACCATCAAAGAGGTAGATGCGCTAGCTCACCAAAGGAAAGGTGCACTATACAAGAGAGCCCACAATGAAATCACCACCTAAATCATGAACAAATTCCAACTAGTGGGGAAAGGGTAAATATGATGAATCAGGATCACAATCCTAAGTCCACTCATAGGAGGGAAGAGAACAAAACAAGTCAAGTGGACAAAGGATTACCTCATTACCATCATGAATGGGCCTACAATAGGAGGAGCTCCTTGCTTTAAAGGTATTCCAAGCACTCGCTGAAAAAATAAATTCCTTTGAAAAGCAAGAGACGGTTGGGAATCAACCAACATTGAGCAAGATACACAACTAACCATTGTGTCCATCAGTTCCTAGACTTGCATATCCTAAGCACTTTGAGATGCCTAGGTTAGAAAATTTTAAGGGTGAAGAGGATGCACAAGAGCATGTTACCAATTTCATCAATGCATATTTTCATCTTGAATACAATGATGATCTTATGCTAAGAACCTTTATCATGACATTTTCAGGCGCTGCCACTCAATGGTTCAACCAACTGACCAAGCATAGCATATCAAATTTTGAACAACTAGTAAACGCTTTCCTGAAGCATTTTTCCTTTGGTGCTAAAAGTTAAGTGAACCTCTCGGACCTGGCCAACTTAAAATAGTATGATGATGAGCTAGTAATGGATTATGGGAATAGATGGAGAAAGATCATGGTAAAGTTATCATTCTCCATTCCCACAAAAGAAATCATCTGCATGTTCACCAAGAGTTGTTCTAAACACATCTTCCTCTTACTACAACTTCAACAGTATCCTTCATTTGAGGAAGCCTTGGTACAGGCCAAACTCATTGAAGAGATAAAAGTAGATGAGGGAATCATTAAGCTACGAACCAAGAAAGAGTGGAACAAAAATGCTAAGAATGACAAATACAAGCAGAAGAAGGCAAACCCTACTCTAGTCAATCAAGTAGTATTGGTTGCACCTAAGGATGGGGATGTACACCAACCACAAAATTATCAAGCACAACCCTCGCCAGCCAATTATGATCAAAATAACAATCATGGGCAAAACAAAGAATGCAAGCCACCTCACTATTTTACACCTCTAACAAAATCGATGCAATCGATTTTCAATCAGTTAAGCAAGGCTAGGAAGATCATATTCCCTGATGTGCCTCTTGTAGATCCCAACCATACTAAGCCAAAATGAAATAGGGAAGATCAATTTTACCCTTATCATAGGATATCGGAGTATGACATTGAAGGGTGCTATGGTTTTAATCATCAAGTACAAAATATGATTGAGGCGAAAGAACTCAAAGTTGACAACCTATTAGCTCCTGATAATAGAGACATGGGCATATACAAAAACCTGTTGCCAAATCATGAGGCCCCTAGGGGGAAAGGCACCCAATTCAATCAAGTTTGAGTCGATGCACCTACCCATGGATGTGTTGGGATAGTTGAAATTGTCAACATAGCAACAATGAGTAGACGGTATGGTCAACCACAGCCTCCTGTGGCTCCCATGAATGTCCTAGTTGCACCTAGGCAGAGGTAGGGGTAAGACAACCTTCCAGGTCCACCAACTTGACCTGTGGTAACTATTTGGAGTAGACTAGAGAAAAATCTACAAACGACTCTGGCCAAGCTATCTATTTATGAGCTCATACAATAGTCCCCAAAGCATAGGGAGAATTTAATGGAGATTCTGAGATCAATTGAGCTCCAACCACAATATGTGAATGCATTCACTCATTTTTTGGGACAAGTACAACAATGCCAGGAACTTGTAATTTGATTCTATGATCATGAGATTAAGATAGCACCTACTACCTTACCAGACCCTCAGTTGCACATTGTGGCGTTAGTTAATGATTTGCCTTTCAAACGGGTCTTGATCGATACAGGTTCATCAATAAACATCATCACAACAACGGCCATGGGAAACCTTAATATCCCCAAGACCCATATAGTTCTAGGAGCCTACACACTAAGAGATTTCAATGATGCTTTATGCACTACTATGGGAATGATAGTCCTACCCATTAAGGTGGGACATAAGACCATCGCTATGATGTGTCATGTCTTGGAGGGGGCTATGCAATATAATATCCTCCTAGGGTGTCCTTGGATAAGGGACATGAAGTGTGTCCCTTCAATATTACATCAATGTGTCAAGTATGTGCATGAGGATAAATTCTATGTGGTTTTGGATGATGAAGAGCCATTCAAATACGTCCATAAAGTGGATTTTTTGGGAGAGTTCATGATTCCCTCTACTCACATGTACGTAGGACCTTCATCTAAAACCACACAACCGAATTACAAGGACAAAGGGGTAAGAAAAGACCCATGCACATCGACACCTCCTTTTGTGCCCAAGATAAATGGTGCATCTAAGGGACCATCAATACCTAAAACTAAGGACAATCAGAAGCTAAAGGTGCCCTTATTCAAGTAATAAATGCCCAAAGAGTTGCCAACCATAGCCATTGCTGAAATACCAAGTCCTATGGAAGAAGGAGATCTTCAAGATCAAGTAGAAGAAATGCTAGAACCCACTTCGTCAGTGTCATCTGTGGGATCATCCACATCATATGTGATAATACACTTGGCAAGTATAGGGATAGGATAATACCTTGTGCAGAACATAACATTCTCGCCCATCATTGAGTCAGCACAAGACATGGGAAAACCAAAAGACTTGAGACTGCCAGTGGGAATAGTGGTTCCACTTGGAATCCCTCTCAACCAAACCAACTTTGTCTATGCTGGATTAGACTGCACCCATAAATATTCAGATATAGAAGAGGATAGTGATGAACTATTCACCATTAATATTCATTATCTCTATAACCTCGAGTTTGCTCTTAGCTACTTTTAATGCTTCCATTGGTATGGCTATGGTCTTGGTATATATGAGCAGGGGCATAGACGGCCATATGAGCTGCAATACCAGCTTCTCACTAACAAGTTTGGGTTAGGTTATTACATAAGAGGTCGAGATGACTCTCTAGCAGTAGCCTTGGATAGATTAAGATTAGGGTTAGGAGAAGACATTGATTTCATTCCTTATCACCCCCCAAGTACAACATATCTGACCAATAGATAGGTGGTCATGGTAAACATACCACCACCAGAGATTTATCATCCGAACTCCTCAATCGAAGCCACCCCGATAGGTTATAACTCGTGGGATGAGGAGCAAGAAGAGAACGGGTATGAAGCAAGTGATGATGAAGCACAAGCAGACTTTGCCTATCATGGGCCTCGCTATTTACAAAGCTTTACCTAGTACAGCCATAGAGAAAGTGGATACATATCGGATGACAGTGGCTATGAGTCAGAGGAATCAATAGAAAGAGCTTATCTAGGACCAAGGCATCAACCCCATACCTTAGGGCAAGAGACTAATGCAAATGGAGTCTTCATAAGTGATGAATAATATGAAGATGAGATAGAAATGGCCTACTTGAGGCAAAGATACGTGCCCCATATCTTAGGGTCGTACACTAATGCAAATGGATTCTTTATAAATGATGAAGAATATGAAGATGAAACAGAGATGGCCTACTTGGGGCCAAGACATGTGCCTCCAAAATTGGGGCCACATACCAATGCTAATGGTTTTTGGATTAGTGACGATGACTTTGAGAATGAAACTAAAATGGCATATCTTGGGCCTCACCATTTACCACAAATCAACATGCTAGTAGATAGAGACACAGTCTTCGGGCCATAGACCCTGGCTTGCGGTTCCTGGGAAGACCTATTGACTTACGTGCCATTCACCGCATGGTCAATCCCCCTCCACCTCCATTCAAAGAGCTCTTGGAGCCCAATTATCCTATTATACGCCCTACACATGGTCCAGATCCAGATATTCCTTTTCCTCCAAAGTCTCATCGTGAGTATGGAAGGGAAACCTCTAAAGCAATATTTCACCCATGTGGTCCTGGATATTTCATCCCATCCATCAACACAATCTCCATTGATTTGACCACTCCAATTCATATCCCAATAGATCCTGCTAAACCATTGTATCTTGATATAGATGTTATTTATTGGGATCGCACTAATTTGCCTACAGATCCTGAGGATCTTTTCCCTAATGAATATATGTTGCAATCATTCCATTTTGCACCAGGCTATGCATATGACGTGTTCCATGCTAGTTTGGATCATGAGTCCGTAGGACCTATGAATCCCACCGATGACATTCATTTGATACCCACACCTCATCAGCTGGAGGATGGGTCACATATGGCAATAGAAGTGACTTTCAAGGTGGACATTAGCAATGATCCTACCCAACCAAGGAAATTCAAGTTCGGAGAAAGTATATCTCCAGAGGAACAAGCCATCATAATCCCTCTTCTCAAAGAGAGGCCAAATATTTTTGCTTGGACTTACAAAGACATGCCTGGGATAGATCCAAAGTTAGTTGTTCACAACCTTTCATTGGATCCCACGAAGAAGCCAATCAAGCAAAATTTAAGGAAGATGCATACAACCATCGCTTTTATGGTAAAGAACAAATTGCAAAAACTATTGGATGCTATTTTCATAGTTTCTATCGACTATCCTGAGTGGGTATCGAACATGGTGCCCGTAGGAAATCCTGACGGAAGAGTCCATATTTGCATAGACTTTAGAGACTTGAATATGGCAACTCCAAAGGATTCATTCCCATTGCCAACCATATATGCTCTTATGGATGCAACCGCAGGTCATGAGATGCTCTCCCTAATGGATGGTTTTTTTGGATATAATCAAATCTGGATAAAACCATAAGATCAACATAAGACCACATTCATTACTCCATGGGGGACATTCTATTACAAAGTGATGTCGTTTGGCCTTAAAAATGTTGGTACCACATATCAACAGGCCATGACATACATATTTCATGACTACATGCACAAAATCTTAGAATATTACATGGATGACTTGCTGGCCAAGTCTTTGTTGTGACAAGAGCACGCTGAAGTCCTTAGAAAAGTCTTTAATCACCTCATTGAGCACAACGTCAGATTGAACCCTAGGAAGTGCGTGTTTGGCGTAACTTATGGAAAGCTTTTAGGATTCATCATTTCTAAGAGAGGCATTGAAGTCGATCCTACGAAGGTAAAGGCTATATTGGAAATGGCCACCACTACCAACATTAGGGAGTTAAGAAGTCTACAAGGAAAAATAGCATCCATCAAAAGATTAATTACGCAATTATCAAATAAATGTCAACCCATGAATCAGTTTCTATGCAAATATGTTCCTTTTAATTGGGATGAAGAGTGCCATCAAGCCTTTGCAAAGATCAAAACTTACCTGGCAACGCCACCAGTATTGGCTCCACCAAGGCCTGACATACCATTTTTACTATACATATCGACTACCAATTTCGCTTTGGGCACCATGTTAGCCCAAAATAATGCACAAGATAAAGAGCAAGTTGTATATTACATTAGTCTCACCTTGGTGAGTTATAAGCTAGGGTGCGCATATGTCAAAAATTTGTGTTTAGTAGTGGTCTTTACAACCCAAAATTTGTGACACTACATGTTGAGCCATACGACTTACGTCATATCAAAACAAAATCCTTTTCAACACATGATGAACAAGACTTATCACAATACACATATCACAAAGTGGATCATGCTATTTACAGAATTTGATCTAGAGTTCATAAGTCAAAAATCCATCAAGGGACAAGTCATAGCTAATCAATTAGCAGAAGTGCCTCTTTAGGATAGCAAGCCTCTCACCATAGAATTGCATGACGATGCAGTTTTTGCATTGTCAGATCCACCAGAACTCAAAGAAACTAAGAAAGAAAGAGACATGGCACTGTTCTTTGATGGTTTGAAAAGTGTGAACAAGGGGGCAGAGCAGAAATTATCTTTATCACATCGTAGGGCGCTCCATTACCCTTATCATTCAAACTATACTTCCCTTGCACAAACAATAACATAGAGTATGAGGCTTTGATCTTGGTACTCCAAATAGCCGTAGCAATGGGTATTAAAAGATTGAATATCTTTGGTGACTCCTTGCTCATAGTAAACCAAGTCAAAGGACTGTTCCAATGCAGGTACCCACTCCTAAAATCTTACAAAGAACTTTTTGACACTTACCTCACCAAACTAGAATGGTATAACATCGAGGCAATCCCTCGTATGTCAAATAGATTTGCAGACACCATGGCTTCTTTGGGATCCTTAATCCCTCAGAATCCATCTACTGATTTTATAACCGTCTATGTAAAAGTGCTCTCGCACTCAGCAATAAGGTGTGAGGCTTTTGACAATCAATAATCAGTCAACATGATCAACATTGAACCAAATCAGGATTGGTCCTTCATAGCTAGATATTTCTTGTGAACGACACCTTGGGGGTCCTTAATTTCCCAAAGTCCTACGAAGTGTGGCACAACCATTCACCATAGGGTTATTCCTCAATATGTATTCACCAGTTCTAGAATGCAGGAGGAACATGTCATCTTTTCTGTAGAAGCTATGGCTTATCAGGATTGGCTTTCCAAATTACGAGATTTCTTGAAGCTTGGAATGGTCCCAGAAGGCCTATCGCATGCTGAGAGAAGAACATTTAAGCAGAAGTCAACAAGATACATCTTTCTAGGAGAAATCCTTTATAGATGATGATATGATGGAATGCTCCTTCGTTGTCTTGAGACCTAGGAAGCATATTGGACAATTTCATAAGCTCATGACGGTACGTGTGGTGGTCACTTCAATGGAATGGCCATCATTAAGCGCATCTTGAGAATGGGTTACTATTGGCCCACTATGGAGAAATACTGTTTTGAGTATGTCAAGAAATATGTTAAGTGCCAGCATCATGCAAACCTCACACACTTGCCATCATAATCCTTACAACCCATCCAGGCAACATGGCCCTTCTCGCAATGGGGACTAGACCTAGTTGCGAATATTTCACCCCCTTCCTCAGGCTGACACACGTTCATCATAATGGCCACTGAGTAATTCATAAAATGGATCAAAGTGATCCCCTTAACATCGATAACTGGACCAAGGGTTACGGAGTTTATACTTCACAATATCATAAGTCGTTTTGGGGTCCCTTCAAAAATAATATCGGATAATAGGCCATCTTTCAAGAACAAAAATATGTGTGCTTTGATGGGAAAATACCATATACAACATAGTTTTTTAGTACCTTATTATCCACAAGCAAATGGGCAAGCAAAATCCTATAAAAAAACAATAGTCTCCATCTTGAGAAAGACAGAGAGAGATAATCATAAGGATTGGCACATGCAGTTGCCTCCGACATTATGGGCATACAAGACTAGTGTACGGATGCCCACTAGGGCAACACCATTTTCACTTGTTTATGGTGCTAAGGCCATCATGCCCCTAGAATTTGAAATTCCAACACTACGCATAGCATTAAAGGACTTCATAGATGATGACACCGCGCGGCAAGCCCGCCTTGATCAATTGACGCTTCTTGATGAACGTCGAGTCAATGCTTTGGAGCATCTTCACGCTTATCAATATCGTCTGGCATGAGCTTACAATAGTAAAGTCCACTTGAGGGATTTCAAAGTTGGGGATCTTGTGCTCAAATAAAACTAACATAATTCAAATCTATCGCCGCACCTGCGAGACAAATTTACGGTAAATTGGATAGGCCCTTACATGATTTTAGAAAGGGTGGGGCTTGGAGCTTATCGCCTTATATCATTGGATGGTGTTGAAGAGCCCAAACCTCTCAATATTATTCACTTGAAGGCATTCCATACATAACATTACAAAAACATTCAAATATGTCATAAAATTACAAAAACATTCAAATATCTCAAAATGCAAAAAAAATAACATAAAGAATCAAAAATCATAAACAATTCATAAAAAAAATCAAAATTCAAAAATATGCAATCACAAATGCACCAAGGGTATTCAAATCCGCTTGGTCAACATTCAATTAAAATGCTCCAAGGCCATCCAAGCCGCTTGGTCAAATTCAGTCAAAAATGCTCCAAGGGTATCAAATACGCTTGGTCAAAATCAATCACCAAACGCTCCAAGGGTATTCAAATTTGCTTGGTCAAATTCAATCAAAACGCTCCAAGGGTATTCAAATCTGCTTGGTCAAATTCAATCACAAAATGCTCCAAGGGTATTCTAATCCGCTTGGTCAAATTCAATCAAACCGATCCAAGGGTATTCAAATCTGCTTGGTAAAAATCAATCAAAAATGCTCCAAGGGTATTTTTATGCTACTTGGTCAAAACTTAAAAGCCCCAAAGGCACATAAGCCCTTTGGTAAAAAATAAGCAAAAACACAAAAACAGTCAAAAAGTCAAAAATACAAAAACATTTGCATATTACATTTGCATCCACTAAATTGCATTGCATTACACATACATAATCCATTACACTTGCATATATCATGATAACAATATCACAAGTGATGCCACAGTTTGTACCATAACCACTCAAGATTCAACTATATCCATTCATTCATAATGTGCAACTGTATTTTTCAACACAACCAATTAATGTTGCTATACAAAATATACTATGGGTTTCTGGTTATTCAACCATACCTAGTGATCTTATCAACTTTTGTGGGAATATCTTGGTTAGTAGAAAGTAAGTTCTAGTGGTGACAAAGCTTAGTATACTTCAGGATCCTATCACTAATTACAAACACTAAATTCTAGTTGGTACAAGGGAAAGATGAAAGTTGTAAAGTGGTTAGGTTACCTAAAGTGAAAAGGGTCTTCCTTGCTTATCCCCCTGTGTGATCGGTTTAAAAGTGCTGAGAATTGACAAAAGGACAAGCTCCACCCTACCCAAAAATCCCTTGCTTAAATCAGAACAAGCAAAAATCCCTAGTCAATGCAAAAGTCAAAATTCCACAAGCCATAGTCCAAAGTATCAAAAAGTACAATCAAAATAAATAGTGATTATCATCACTACAAGAATCCCTTGCTCAAAGGAAAAAAAAAAAATCAATCAAAATAAACAATGATTTTCATTACTAAACATGAGCAAGTATCCCAAATCAAAAGGAATAAAATAAAGGAATGGAGCTTGAATCCCTAGAATTCTTAGCATAATACAAAATCAAAAGGTGATCACCATTACAGGTTTGGTGTAAAAACCAACCTGGCAATGGTGATATCCTTATGCATAACGATATGTCTAAACAATAGCATTTTGCATTTGTATAGACCAATGTTTGAATGTGGATGAGCTAGCTTGGGTAACCCAATACTTCCTAGTGGTATAGTCCAACTAAGTCCAACATAAGAATCAGATGAACACTTGAAAATCCCTGATCTTAGCAATGGGCTGAAAGAATCCCGCTTGACATCGGACGAAATACTTGAGTTCTATCTAAATATATTTATTTGCACACACAGGGATAATGAGTATCTAGGTCTATGATGAAAACCTTACTTTTCAAAAGCCTTGATTGGTCAATACGCAGTTGTTGATAGGGTAACTAGAGTGGTTGAATCTCAAGAACATACCTCAAAGAAAAAAAAATTCTTATATAGCAACAAATCATATCATCCATTTTATTTATAATATTCTATAAATTAGGGGGTATCAACTGAGTAGGATAGATACCACATATATATTATAAATAATATATAGATGGCCACTGACTACTTTTGTATCTTTTAATTTACAGAAACTTATCAAGAAAACACACGCATCTCACATCTCACATATGAATACTTAATCAATTTTGATCACAAGAATGATTATTTAAATTCATGGTTATTTTTTTTCTTTCTATGGTGTTGCTTGTTAGATTGTTAATCTCATATCATATGCATTCCTTATGTTTTAAGTGATTAAAGCATACAGGTTCATTTACATCATATCAAAACCATGTAGATAATGCATTTAGTACATATTGCATTTACCATATCATGACATAAAGTTAGATGCATACATTTAAACCAAAATTAAACATGCATTTAAAAATAAACATTGCATTCATAAATACGTAGCTCATAACTCATCCATTTCCACCAAAGATCACATCAGAATGCATCCATATACATTACATCATATAGCCATGATCAAAGCACATAAAACCATCATAGGCATCCACATATGCATACAATCATAAATCCATCATTAAAACAACTCATGATACATCACATCACATCATATAAGCATCTACATCAGCATCCATCTAAAAACATCCACATCATCATAAATACCATCTATCATCTAACATATGCATCAATTCATCATAATATCATCATCACATCGCATCATAAAACAAAACAACAAAAACATGAACAATAAACAATACGCATAATGAGTCATAATGCAAAGATATCATATAAATATGTGTATCAAAGTATAGGAGTGTACAAAAATGCCCATGGGCTGCAGTCATATAGGTCAAGCCAACCTCAAAAATAAGTCAAAGAGCATTATCAATCAACTACAGGTCCTATGTCCCTAGTTTCGTCTCTCCCTATGGCGGTATCACAAGTCAAGTGGTGTGAACCTACTGGCCTCTCTGTCTAATTCTGGGTCCTCTGGCTGGAATGGGCGAAAGACCACCTTGAGGTAGAACGTCCACTAACCTATGAACCACCTACACCTGGTACCTCCTTAGGAACAATCCCATGCCTCCTGAGTTGCATCTGGAGAGAGGATATATGGGCAACATGACCAGAGATCTTCCCCTCATACTCATCTAACATTGATCACAGGTGTAGAATCTCTACCCCTATATCTATCCTTGTACCTACTTTTGGATTTGTCATGGTATCACCCAATGGTGTAGGAGGAATAAAAAACTATATTCTAGCATCACCGCCCCCAATAGTAGCCCGTAGAGCCTGTATCTGTGTCATCAGCTGCTCTATAGTGGCATCCCATTGCTAGACCTGGATCTTGGTCGACTGAAGCTCAGCCTCAATCTCATGCAACTATGCTCTCAGAGGAGAATCTCTCTCCTCAAGATCTAGCTCCTCCTCCTCCTCAAGAGCATCCTACTCCTCCACTACCACCTGCTCTAGTATTTGGACCCATACCTCGGTCCTGGCTTGGACTTTGTACCCTATTGGATCTACACCATCATCCTTGCAGCCCAAGATGCCCTCACCATGCCACATTCGATCCCCGTACCACTGAGTAAATGCCTTTGTAACTCCCCTACAACTCTTGGGTCAACCATTGGGGCATCCTCCTCATATGAAATCTCTGTGATCCATGGCAAGGGCAGGTATCTCTCTACCATGAGGCACCTGTACAATAATAGAATAAGAGGCACGTCCTTTTGCAGCCTGTACTGACAGAGAATCCGAGAGTAGAAGAAATACTCCTAGATTCCAACCTTGCAGCCAATGAGCCATCGCTCACGTCGCATCCTAGTAGTAAAATTGGTCGGATCATCCCATGCCAAACACTCATAATATGGGTGCCACATAACATCCCCAACCTGCAACCCAGTAAAAGTAGTAATGTAATGGGAAAGCTCCCTTTCATAATGATAGCTCTTGCACTACTCGTGCTTTTGATCCCACTTGGTAGCATAAGACTGCATCTACTCCTCTACAACTATGATCTTGGTAGAAATCCCTCTAGGATGATCTACCTTGATGTGCTTCCATCCCCAAACCTGTAAGAGCAAGCTACAAGCAATACCAATGTGGCCCTATCGATAGATATGGTACAACTCATCGTAGCACTTGGCCAACAAAGACCTACCCCATGCATAGATGATGGGCTCCTCACTGTCCAACATGTCCTGAACCATCGCAAGGAGGTTCCATGGGAACCTCAAGTGTGAGCAATCTAGGATCAAGATGTTGTTGATAACCATCAGCAACACTGCATGCCTCTCAGAAAAGACCTTCTCCTCATACCACTATGAGATAGATACTCCTCCAGACTTGGTGTCCTTGAAGGCCTCCGTAGAGCACCCTCTGAACACCCGAGTAAAAATAGCATCCCTATCATTGGTTACCAAGGAGATAATGGCCACTCCATCAAAGGGGATCCGGAAGATCCTATACACATCCTCCGGTGTGATGGTCATCTCGTCGGTATGGAGGTGGAAGGTGTTGGTCCGAGGGTCCCACCGATGGACCAAAGTCATAAGGTAGGCCTTATCTGACATGATATTAGGTATTTTAGTAACACACTATAGCCCGCGGGCTTTGAGCCATGCCCAGTCCATGTCATCCAAGAGGGGCAAAAGTGTATTCATGAGCTTCGGGTCCCAAGCCCAAGCAGTAAGAATCTAAGCAAAAAGAGAAGAAAGCGAAGCATAACTACAATGCATATAAGGCATAAATCATATTAAAACATGAAAACGATGCAAATAATTATAGGCTATTCTAAGTCTAGGCAAAAGAGCAGAATTGCACCTACTCATGCAGCAAAACAAAAAGCAAGTCAAAATTTCAAAAAAATCATTAAGTCAATCCATAAAATGCAAGAAAAATAAAAAAAGTTACTAAGTGTTCTTGGCCGTTGTTGCCTATAGCGGTCAAAAATTGGCCACTAAAGCTGACAACGGCCAAGCTCCAACGGTCATATTTTTTATCGTTGGGATTCAAAACGGTCACTGCCAGTGACAACGACCAAGTTGCAGGCCATTTTGGCCGCTCTGATCGATAGCGACCAATGGGCGACACGGTAGACACGTGGGCCCTAGGCCAAAAAATACCAAAAAAATAACAAAAACACAAAATGGGGACAAGCCCATCACATAAAATCCTAAACTAAGCCTAACTACGGGTTTAATTCATTACCAACAAGCTTAATGAGGTTCATTTACCAATTACTTAATGTGGTTCAATTTTACCCAATAAGAAACAAGCAAGGTTAAGGTTTGAGAGAGTACTCGAGAAGCTCCGGCTCCTCCACTCGAAGAGGCTTTGCCTAGCGCAGCCATGATATTCCAAGTCACAGAAACACTCCAAGTTGCAAAAGTCACTTTCACTCCAAGAGCTCTAAAAGTACAAACTGACAGCTGGTGAAAGTGAAAGGTAAAAACCCTAGGCCCCTTTTATAATACCTCAATTTTGCCTTGGTCACTGCTGACATCAACGACCCGAATCTCTTGGCTACTCAGGATGTGAGTGGCCACGATCAAGAATTTGGGGGTCTTTGGACCTGCCAGTGGCCAACATCCTAGGGAAAAATAAGCAGATTCCCTGCATGAGAAGTAACAAAAAAACATTCAAATAAGCACATTTTGATGACTCACAATCATCATGATGATCAAAATAACATAAAAATTCATAAAAACACAATCTCAAGCAAGCCTCGTATCTAGTTACTTACTCTATCAACTCGATGGTTGCAACGATTCACACTCCATGCAATTCGATGAAATGAGTAAATTACCATAAGGCTACTTGGGGCAAAAACATTCATTTTGGAATCATGATGTGTCACTTCAAATACGAAGAAGACCAAGATGGTCGGACTACTCCATGGGTATGATAGAAGCATCCTAATTTCCTTATGACATCAAAAACACTGAGCTAAGTGATACAATATAAGCATAAATAGAATCACTCATCCTAACTCCCTAAGAAGGCTATTAATAGTTGGACCGCTTCCTGGGATAGGGATGAATGATTATCATAAACAATTGAAATCACACTTGGATGTGGGTTTGCCCATTAAAATAACAAATGCTAGAAAGGAACCAAATTAATCATATTGGTCAAGCGACTTGTCACTTTATTCATTGTCATTTCTTCACCAATTCATTGTGTGAGGATGTAGTTCAAATATTCAAATAATCATAATCAAAATCAACAAAAGATCACTCGATCATATCAAAATTGTGTTCGTCCTATGAATCATTGCATACAATAATCACAACATCTCCCTCATTTTTTGGGAACATAAGCAAACATAACATCGTCAATTTGTATCTATCCTTTCGGTCGGATCTGATTGTAGCAACTGAAGCTACCCGATTGAGTTTGAGGAATGAGTGCAATTGAACATGTGTAAGCCACTGAGCTAAGTTAAGTCTTTCAAACTTTTAAGCAATGATTCAAAGGATGTGCGCCATCTTGCATGATTGGGCCATCCAGCATTGATCAGACTATTGATCATCATACACCCTACAAACATATCATTCTATGTTTTTGCTCAGCATTGTGTATTCCACACAACACATCACAAAAAGGGTCATCTGTAGACACCTAAAACATATCATGTTTAGGGGAACTACTCACATAGGCACATTCATAGACCATATGACATAACCTTGGGCCTTCTAAGCATCAAAAGTGATTCTCACCACTCATCTGGGGTAATTTTAAGCCCATCCAAGCTTAGTCATTGTAAACCAGAGTGTCTGGACCTTGGCCACTCCAGATCAGAGCGACCAGACCTTAGTCACTGAAGACAACAACAACCAAAGATTAGTCGCTACAGACGACAATGGCTAAGTCATAAAGAGCAATTTTGCTAACAAATAGGCCTAATCACGGGTAGAAGTGGCAGTTTGCATGCAATAAAGGTGAGCGGAAGTAATTTTGCATTCCCCTTCATGACCAGTCCACATGGGAGACTTGAGTCTGAATTTAGACTTCAATTAACTGGTCTTTAAACATAGAAAAGACAAAAATCTTCTCATGCTAACATTCACTACGCATGAGGGATTCAATCCTAGGGTTTTGAACATAGAATTTAGGGTTTCACACACTTTAAAATGTGCAAGCCTAGAGGCATCAAAGGTCACAAAGATCACAATTGTCAAAAAGATCATAATTGTCATGAAGATCAAAATTGTCACAAAAATCACAATTATCACGAAAATCACAATTATTATAGGAACAGATCAGGTGATTGAGGAGAGCTTTCGAGACTTGGAGTGCTTCCCTTGGAGATCATCTTTACGACGAAGCCCTGACAAATTGGAGAGCAAATTGGAGAACCTTTGAGGAGTGACAAAGTGCTTACCATTTGAGGGTCTTACCACATACAATATATTCAACACATTAAGCAAAGTGACCATCATTTCAACATCGGATACAATATTTGATCCATAGATTTGGGGCAAAGAAGACAAGATTCGCTTTAGCGGCCGCTGTCTTGGACAGTGGCTCATAGGCCTAGTTCTGTTATTCTGATTTCTTCATATTTACATATCATTAGCATAGAATTGTTTCATTCATTCACATTCGTAGCATTAGTTTCATTACATTTGCATATCATTGAGTATATTCATTACTAACAACCTCATCCAGGGAGGCAATCTTGGACATCTAAGCATGTGTTGTTGTTTCATTGCTTACAGGGCCATAGGTTCACTGGACAAATGTACAGAATATGAGAGCAAGAGGATCCCTCTAGGAAATAGACCTGGATAAAGAGGCATATGTAAGCCCTCATACATTTCCATGTGCAGAATCGAGAAGCCCTTTAAAAGTGCACCACCCCTTTGCGAGGGGACATCTCACTCGCTTGTAATTCATTGTATCAAAATGGGTATCCCTAAGAGGGATCGACATGTAACCAGGTTTTAAATACAAATAAATAGATTTAACTTTTTTACTTCCATGTTGTATGATTTTCATGGTCTTTCATTTCATTCTGGGTATAATAAATATCGGCAAGTAAGAGTAGAAGTTGGTGCATGCGTCTCGAGGTCGCTACAAATAGAAAAGGGGAGTCAAAATTCATCCACAATGGGTGCCTTGTGATTTTTTTCGTGGGTAATTAAAATTCCCAAGCACCATGCATTCATTATCAGGTGGAAAAGCATGACAATGTCATAATTGTGCGATAATAAAATATTGCACTCCACATTTTTATTGGAAATCATTATCAGGCACATTTTGAAAGTTTTCAGCCTCCACAATTAAGTCTATTGTGTGATGAAAGCCACTTGTCCACATGGTTAAACCATTAGCTAACACCCCTTCATTAGCCAAGATATCAGCTGCTTTGTTGGACTCCCTAAAGGTATTTTGAATCAAAGTTTCCTGATGATTGTTTATGAGGATCCTCACTTCCTCAATCTCATCTTGGATCCTCCATGGTACTTTCTTGTTGTTCTTCAAGTAATTAATAGTAATGAGAGTCCCTTTCAATGATTAAATTGCCAGGATAATTTTCTACCAACACCAGACTCCTCCAAACTGCTTTGGCTTCATCTCTGGTGTTAGTTAGTTCCCCCAAGGATTCAACAAAAGCAAAAAGGACTTCACTTCTATGATTCCTAAGGATTCCTCCAGCTCCTACTCTACCTAAGTTATCTTTAGCAGCTCCATCAAAATTAAACTTAATCCATCCCTCAGGAGGTGGGGTCCATCTTTCCAGTGGTCTGTTTCTATTCTAAGTATGACCACTCTCTTCTAATACCAAAGTTAAGGAAGCACCCAATTGTTGCTCAAATTTTTAAGGCTTTCGATGAGATAGAGGAATAAGGATGGCATTCTCCTTTGCTCATAATAATATCATCTTTGAACTTTAGACCTTTATATGCTAGGCACGCTTGAGCCAAATATTTCCATTTTGAGTCATAGATAAGAGGATAATGCTTCAACCAAGCATTAGATCAAAAATTTGCATAAATCCCCTTATTTATTGACCAACTAATATGTTTCTTTATCAATTTCAAACTCTCTGATATGAAGTTCCATGTTGACGATCCTTTGGATAGAGTTCTTTTCCTAAACAATTTCACTACAGTAATTTTTTTACCCAATTTTTTCTTTGATCTTTGAATAATCTCCACCAAAGCTTTGCTTCTAATGCCAAATTTATAATTGTGCAATTTTGCAAGCATATTGCTCCAATATTATTTATTTTGCAAACCCTATCCCACTTACAAAGAGGAAACCTAAATTTTTCCTTACAACCTTTCCATAGAAAGTCTCTTTGAATTTTATCAATTTTAGATGCAATACATGTTGGTAGTCTTAAAGTGATATCATATAAATAGGAATGGATTATAAAGTAGTCTTTATGAGTTGTAGCCTTCTTACCATGGTTAAGAATTACCTTTCCAACCTACCAAGAAAGCTTTCATTCTATCCAAAAAAGATATCCAAAGATCCTTTTTATTTCCTTTATCAAACAAAGGAATAGTCAAGTAGGTTTATGGAAATCCTTACTTCCAATTTATACTTCCAACTAGGGAATTCTTACTTCTAACTAGGGCATATTTTTTTCCAATAAGGACTTTAAAAAATGACTTTCCTGCTATGTTACATAGATTTTCTTCACATGAGTCCTTTATTTTTCGAGTTTTTCCTAACATCTAGAATAAGAAGAAGTGGCACTCCTCACACTTTGGTTCGTACTTTCTACTTATACTTATTGCTTCCTCTTCCATTATGTAATTAATCATATTATTATTCATATTACTATTATTGATTTATTTTTATCATTAATTTCATTAGTTAAACATAATATTTATTTATTATTTTTTAAATATTTTAACATTTCTATTACCTCAAGGCATATTGACTGAATAACCTAGTATCTTGTGAACTTTAGGTGATAGCCCTCTTATTTTTATAGCTTGTATTCCTTGCGTTAACAACATAGTGCTTTACAATTTTATTAGCCCATTAATAATTAAGTATAGAAACATGATTTAACTCATTTATTGCTAAATTATGTAAAACCATTTATAGTTCTCACCAAATGTAAGGATAGAATTATAAGTATCTATTTCATGATTAAGGAGAAATTCAATAGTTAATAATTACTGATATCAAATATCCCTATTAAATTCTATGATCTTCATGCAAAAACATTTAACTATAGATTTCTAAATATTTATCAAAGTCATATTTACATTCCTTTATCTTTTTTAATTGTTCAAATATACACTACTTATACATTAATGTATGTTTGATATATATACATTACTTATGGATCAAATGTATACTTTATTTAAATAGAAATTTCAAAAACATTATTCATATGAGACAAATTTGGTGGTAGATACAATTGATGAGCAATAGGTCTTATCCTACCTAGTATTTCAAAAATATTAATATCTAGTGGTGCAATATTTGATTCATCTTCAAACTTGATAGATATTTTATGAGAAAATTTTCTAAGAAATTTTTATCTCCAATTTGATAAATCTTGTCAATTTCATATGCATCAACATGACTCTTCTCCCTCTTCAAAATCTCTCTCTCTATCTTAAGATAGATTTAAATTATGAATGCCCATTTATTACAGAGGTCAATTCAATTAATATTGTAATAGAAATCAAACCCTTGACCAAGGAAAAGGGAGATATGTCTATTTTATTTTAGATTATATGGATAGCTTCCTCATATTCTACCTCCTTACGAATTCAATGTTACATATTATTTCATCTCTAGGATCATATTTGATCTAATAACAACATAATATTCTAATCAATCCCAACTCAAATGGGCTTTACAAGGCTGTCCATATAGAAATTCATATGGGTCCATCCTAATAGAATTATAAAAAATATATATATAATAGGAAAATTTTACCAATCTCCAATATTTTCCTCAAAGATTTTTCCAATTCATTACATACACATACATCATATATTCAAAAATCTTATTAATTATTTTATTTGACCATCTATTTTTGTATTATGAGTACTAAGATTTATTTGAGTGCATAATTGCATCTATGAATGTTTTGCAAAATCATGAAGTAAAAATTGAATCCTTAAATAGATATTTTGTGATACTCTATGAAGTATTGGTATCTCATCCATATAAATCTATGTAATGTATTTTATTTCATATATGTGTGTTATTATATAGTTAGAAAATATGGTTAATTTATCTACTAGTAGTAGTATAATATTATGTCGTATTTAAGATAGAGGTAAATCTTTTATAATATCCATAAATATATCCAATTTCCATTCTAGTATTTCATGATGATAGATTAGTCCTATCAAACATATATCTTCTATATTAACACTTTGACACTCAAGATACCTAGCTACACACTCATATCTTTTCAATATCTAAATAAAAGAATCTTCTCATTTTTGCATACATAATTTGTATCCCATAGTGGAACAATATGTGGTGCTTTGTGGGATTCATATATCATTACTTTATTCTCAAATTACCTACTATAAATACACAAATAAGATCATCAAATCTAATAATCCCATCATTGTCAACACCATACCCTACATATTTCATGTTTTTGAAACCTACAATTAGAAGAGGAATTTGAGTGTATTTGTATCATATATACTCATTAAAATTGTTATTCATATGCTTTTTCAAAACAATATGTTATCCTATTATTATATAAACATGAACCCTTTTGCTAAGGGCATCTTCATTTTTTTATCCTTACCATCAATAAGAAAAAACATCAAAATTATATTGATAAATAAATTCCATCCATCATGTTTGATACGTATTAAGAGTTGGTTATGTGAATACATAGTCTAAACTCCATTGGTGTAATATCAATTTAAACATTTATTCAAAAGGATAATATCACCATATTCTTAGTGTATGCATTGTTGCATCTAAACCAATATCATAAACATAATAATTTAGTTCATAATGCTTTAGTTTATGCAATGTATATTCAACACATGACCCTCGTTTACAAGAACTCTCTCATGTAGCACCATTTTTTCATATTTTATATACAAAAGGAACCAACATACAAGAAGAAATTTACTTATAATATGCTCATATTATAAGTAATAATCCATATGTATGCAAATAAAAAATATAGAAAATAAATACTTTACTATAGAATATATAATGTAATGTCTACAACACTAGAACATGATAATATATGATAGTAATATACTATAAATAATACAATGATAATACTAATATCCAACAATCTAGCATCAACCATCAATGGTACAACCATACCTAGAATAGAAGCAACGAATGTGTATATATACTTAGATGACAAAAAGGTAGTTGATAATGGTCTAACTATCAACTCATATCCATATATACCAACAAAAATTAAATCTCTATTATACATACTATCATGCATACCCATGCAAATTCCTACAGAACCTATGTATCAATTAAATGCTACATAAATTATAATTTTCATGCATGGATCATGGAAACAAACTCAATGAATCAGTACTTTAGTTACATTTGAGTGAATGCCACATTAAATATATTGCATACATATACCCTCACATATAAATAATATAGCATGAGTGGTAGTATTCCTAATGAGGGAGGTGAAATGGAAGATTTTGGGATGAATTCCAGCAGTTTGCACTTGATTTGGACCAATCCATATAGTTGATCGACCGGGTGCAAACTTTGACGCAGCACGAAACAAACAAAAATTTAAATAAAAATAATTAACGCAGCGGACAAATAATTATTATTAAATTGCACCCATCAACCTTACACTGATATGTACCAATATTTATATATGGAAGAGGAAGAGGAAAGATGGAGGGATAAGGGAATAATACGTTGGAGGGATAAGGTGGTTGGAGAGATAAGGGAAATGAAAGGCATGGAGGAATAAGGAGAAGATAGAGGAGGGAATATAGGAGAAGAAATAGGAGGGGAGTTAGGGAGAATAGGACATAGGAAAAATTTGCCGACAACTCTTGCTGAAAAAACTTAAGAGTTTTCACACTTAGGACTAGAAAAAAGAGATTTTTCTAAGCCACTTAAGTAGAAACCCTATTCACACTTGCAACATTCTCCCCCTTAAAGTTGAGAGGACTGACAACACAGTCTCTCAGCTTTACAAATTGAGCTTTAGTCATCGCCTTGGTGAAAATTTCCGTGACGTTCTCCAAAGTGTGACAGTATTGAAGCTCAACAATTTCATGTTCCACCATATCTCTGATGAAGTGATACTTCATATCAAAATGCTTCGTTCTGCTATGGTGGACAGGATTATATGCCAACTGAATGGCACTGATGTTGTCGCAGTAGACTCTGGTCGGACCACTTTGCTATTCTCCAATCTCTTCTAGTACTTTCCTTAGCCATAAGGCTTGAGTACTTGCATAAGTAACTGCTATATACTCAACTTCTATTGAAGATAGCGCTACTACTGTCTATTTTTTGGAACTCCAAGTTATTAGTCCTGATCCCAGACTAAAATAGTTTCCTGATGTTGACTTCCTGTCATCAATATTGCTACCCCAATCACTATCGCTAAAGCCTACAAGCTTGATAGTGTTACATTTATGGTATTGGATTCCAAAATCCAATGTACCTTTCACATATCTCAAAATTCTTTTAGCTGCCTACAAATGCAGCTCAGATGGGTTAGCCATAAATCTAGAAACAAGAGATACAACATACTGAATATCTGGTCTGGTGTTGGCGAGAAACATCAAACTCCCAACCATGCTTTTGAAAGTGGTCACGTCAACTTTTGGTGCTCCATCATCTTTGCTTAATTGGATCCCATGTCCAACTGGAGTTGCAACTAGTTTGCAATGCTCCATAGCAAACTTCTTGATCATATCCTGAGCATACTTATGTTGACAGATGAAGATCCTTGTATCTGACTGATGAACCTCCATTCCAAGGTAGTAGTGCATTAAGCCAAGATCCTTCATCTCAAATTGCGTCATCATGGAGTGTTTGAACTCCATATTCATTTTTTCATTACTACCCATAAAAATGAGATCATCCACATACAAGCAAACTATGAGGATGTCATTACCTTGCTTTAGGTAGTAGAGTGTGGGTTCATTTTTGCTCCTGGTGAACCCATAATCTTTGAAGTACCCATCAATGCGTGAGTACCAAGCTCTTGGTGCCTGTTTAAGACCATAGAGTGCCTTCTTCAATCTGTAAACAAGGTGTTCCTTACCTTGCTCTTCAAATCCCTGTGGTTGCTCAACGTACACTTCTTCGTCAAGTAACCATTGAGAAATGCACTCTTTACATCCATGTGTTGGACTTTCCATCCTTTGTGTGCAGCTAAGGCAAGAACTGTTCTGATAGTCTCTTGTCTGGCTACAGGAGCAAAAGTCTCTTCATAATCAATTCCATATTTTTGAGTAAAACCCTTTGCTACTAATCTTGCCTTGTGCCTCTCAATGCTTCCATCAACATTAAACTTGGTCTTGAAGACCCATTTATAGCCAACACATTTCTTTCCTTTAGGAAGCTTCACGAGCTCCCAAGTGTCGTTTTTTATAGAGGTTATCTCCTCTTTCATGGCATCTTGCCAAATATTTTGAGTACAAGCCTTCTCATAACTAGAAGGTTCAAGTTGTGCACTAGTTAACAAAGCATAGTTAACTTGATCTCCCCTAGGTTCCTGTTGGGAGTCATCATCACCATACAAGTGCATACTTTCTAATCTGTGTAAAACAGATTCCATTTCACTAGCTTGACTCCTAGTGTATCTTCTTGAAAAATTTTTATCCAACATCTGAGATGATGGATGATACTGTAGAGTTCTCTTACCTTTGGATGGAAAATCAATGTCCATTGGTGAGGAACGTACAGATCACTGTGGAGAAGGACTTGGTGAAGAAGAAGAATCAGAAGATGAACTTGGATCTGGATCTGGATCTGGAGGAGACTGCTTTCCTTTCTGTGGTGGTTGTTGCTTTCCTTTCTGTGGTGTCTATGGTTGCACCTGTTGAGAAATTACATCAATGGATTCAACATCACTGAATATTTGGGGCTTACCCCATTCTCCTCCTTCATCAAAAATCACATCCCTTGAAATCACTATCTTTCGAGTCGTAGGATTGTAGAGTCTATAACCTTTTGTGTTTTCATAGTATCCTACAAAAATGCATGCCCGACTCTTTGGATCAAGCTTCTTTCTCAGCTCATCAGGAATGTGAGCATATGCCAATGAACCAAATACTCGAAATACTTCACATTTGGTTTCTTACCATACCAGGCTTGGTAAGGTGTCTTCCCTTTCAAACTTGAAGTAGGACTTCTGTTCAAGATGTGAACACTAGTCCTTGTTGCATCTCCCCAATATGAATTACTCAAATGCTTTGTCTGAAGCATTGATCTTGCCATCTCCACAATGGTGCGATTCTTCCTTTCTGCTACACCATTTTGCTGTGGAGTGTAGGCAGTTGTGAACTGCCTCTTGATGCCATGATGTTTACAAAAATTCAAAAACTGATTAGAGGAGTATTCTCCTCCTTTATCTGATCTAAGACATTTTACAGAATATCCACTCTCACTTTCAAATTTTGCTTTAAAATCAACAAAGCATGCAAATGCTTCATCCTTATGCTTCAAAAAATATATCCAACACATTCTTGTGCAATCATCAATAAAAAGTAGGAAGTAAGAGTGGTTACCTAGACTCTTGGTCTGCATCGGACCACAGATATCCGAATGCACTAACTGGAGTGGATAGTTGGCCCGCCATGCTTGTCCATGAGGAAATTTCGATCTGGCATGCTTGCCCAAGGCACACCCTTCACAGACTTCCTTACTATCTTGAATTTTGGGAAGTCCAGTTACCATTGCTTGTGAAGTTAGCATTTTCAAACTTGCTGAATTCAAATGACCATATCTCAAGTGCCATAGGACACTTGGATTGGTAATAGCAACATTTACTAACTTATCTCCCCCTGGCTGGCCAAACTTTAAAGGGAATAATCTATTCTTTGACATTGGCACTTGTGTAATGATTCTATTACTATTGTTCTTGTCAAAAATGGTGCATTTACCCTCATCAAAAATCAACTTGTAATTCTTTTCTAGCATTTGACCAACACTTAAAATATTGTGTTGAAGATGGGGTGTGTAATAGATATCACTTACTTGCTTGATGCCTTCTTTCGTTGGAACCTCCATGGCTCCAATGTTGGATTTGTATGAGGAGTCTAAAGTAGCAAAGAGTTCTTCTTTGCCACTCATGTGATTTGAACACCCAGTGTCCAAAATCCATGTATCATTCATATTTTGCTCTGTATGGCCATAAGAAAGAAAGAGATTTGTGGACTCTTCCTCTTCTCCAAAATTTCCAAACTGACTGCTCTGGTTGCTGCTGCTTCCTTGCGAAGACTTTGACCAACAATCTCGAGCATAATGGCCAGGTTTGCCACAATTGTAGCAAACTTTTTTTGATTTATCTCCTCCTTTTCCTTTGCCTAATTGTTTCCCTCTATATTGTTGTTGTCCTCCTCTATTCTGATTTCCTCCTCTGTTGGATGATCCTCCTCTGTTAGGAGTTCCTCCTCTTTGATTATTCCTTCCTCTGCCTCTTTGTTGTCCTCTGCCACGGCCTCTACCTCTTCCTTCATGTGAGGCAAAAGCTTTATCATCTCCTCCATAACTGGTGGTAGGAGTTTCTTGTAACCTCTCTTCATGTGAGAGAAGTGAACCAGTAAGAGCATCAAAAGACAACGAGGTTAAGTCTTTGGATTCTTCAATAATTATTGCAACAGAATTCCACTTAGGAAGAAGTGTCCTCAACACTTTCTTCACCATAACCTCTGGCTTAATATCTTCCCCTAGTGTGACCATTTTATCAACTACGGCTTTCACTCGCACGCAGTAATCTCCCACTTTTTCATTTTCTTGCATCTTGAGATTTTCAAAATCTCGTTTCAATGTTTGTAGCTTTACCTACTTTACTTGGTCACTACCTCTATAACTTTCTTTCAGGGCATTCCAGGCATCTTGTGCAATTACATAAGAGGCAACCCTAGGGAAGATACTTTTATCTAGGGCAGCATGTATGTGATAAAGGGCGAAAGCATTATTTTTTTGAGCTTCCTTTTTAGCCTTTTTATCAGCATTAGTGAAAGCTGCCCATTCAGCAGCAGTAGGTTCAGTGTAGCCCTCTTCGACTACATCCCATAAACCTTTTCCTATCAAAAGAGTTTTCATTTTAATTGACCAATACTCATAGTCTCCTCCATTGAATTCAGGAATCGATAGACTAGTATTGGACGCCATTTCAGAAAACAAACTTTATTTGAAGCAAACAAGCAATATAAAGCAGTACAAAGAGATTAATGATTCAAATCAAATCTCGCCTTTTTAGAACATTCAGGTTCTGCTTCGGAACTACTGCTGATGACTATGACCTCAGGTTCTTCAGGATCCACTTCCTCTGGATCTTCTTCTTCTTCTTCGTCTTCTTCTTCTTCTGGTTCAGGAGAGCGTGGTGAATAGCTCTCACTTGATTCTGCTACCAGTACACCAGGTGTATGACTGGAACTTGCTTGGTCCTCTGGTACAACTTCCATGGTCTCGGACTCTTCAATCCTTTGTCTGAAGATGTTGTCTTCAGAATCTCCCTCGTACCCTGAATCCGGTTTCCTCAGATGAGCAATCACCTGATTTTCCAGCTGACAAAAGACTGTATGGAGACCTGATCGTTGAACCCTTTCATCAAAGGATTCTGGTGTCTCTCTTCTCAAAATCGAGAGAAGTGCATTATAGCACCCCACTGACCGGATCATCTAACATTTCAAGGGCACATTATTTCTCCTTTTTCAAATGCTCATCAAACAAGGTTTTTAAAAATTTTATAGTCTTTAAAAAAAATTAATAAATTTTTATATTTTTTAAATTACCTTATAAATAAGTTATTAAAAAGATAATTTTAAAAAATATAATTTAAAATTATTAAATAATTTCAAAAACTTAAAAAAAATTTAAAACCTTTAAAACTTTTAAAAAAAAAAATTACCTTTTTCACGCGGGCGAATTCGAACCCGCGACCTCCCAAACACCGGCGGGCGGACTTAGCCGCTGCACCACGCGGCTCTGCTGGAAACAAAGGGGACTTCCTCCCTTTTACCCTCGGCGGCGGCGATAAGCAAACAAATTTTTAAAATCTTTTCTCAACTCCCGGCGGGATTCGACCCCGGGTCTTCTCCCTGCGAGCGAACAGCCTTGTCCGCTGGGATACGTCCCTCAGACGTGTCTCAAAGGCGATACGGGACTTAAAAAACATGGCGGCAAATTTTTTTTTTTTTTAATTATTATCCCACATGCAATGGGCGGAGGACGCAGGTGGGATTTTTATACCCGAAGGCGCACAGGGTTATTCGACTGCCTTCGGGCAGTCAGATCCCGCTCTTTTGCCGCAAACGTAGCCAATAAACAACTGCCACGTGGACCTTTTTGACCAACCAATCGCCGCCACGTCAGTCGTGCCACGTGTCCTCTGTCAGCTCACCAGCCACGCCACGTCAGCCTCTCTACCTCGATCCGCGGGATGCCACGTCAGCTGCATCAACCGCCACTTGTCGCCTCGGTGTCACCTCGATCTATGTGCCATTGCCACGTGTCACCTCGATCCATGTGTCGAGCCTACGCATGATCCATCTCGGGATCCATGCCCGAACCTGCTCACGATTTGCCTCGGGATCCGAGCCTTACTGGCGATGCCTCGACCTTCGTGCCTGACACCTGCCTCGGGAACCATGCCCGACTGGCTTCACCTCGGCTCTGATACCAGTGATCGACCGGGTGCAAACTTTGATGCAACACGAAACAAACAAAAATTTAAATAAAAATAATTAACGCAGCAGACAAATAATTATTATTAAATTGCACCCATCAACCTTACACTGATATGTACCAATATTTATATATGGAAGAGGAAGAGGAAAGATGGAGGGATAAGGGAATAATACGTTGGAGGGATAAGGTGGTTGGAGAGATAAGGGAAATGAAAGGCGTGGAGGAATAAGGAGAAGATAGAGGAGGGAATATAGGAGAAGAAATAGGAGGGGAGTTAGGGAGAATAGGACATAGGAAAAATTTGCCGACAACTCTTGCCGACAAAACTTAAGAGTTTTCACACTTAGGACTAGAAAAAAGAGATTTTTCTAAGCCACTTAAGTAGAAACCCTATTCACACTTGCAACAACAGTTGTATGGTTTATAATTGTACTATATGTAAAGCTTACAAAAAGTGATTGTACGGTTCCAAAATATTCAGTTGTATAGTTATAACCATACAAAAGCCTATACTGTATGATTTGAAATTGTACCATATGCTCAAAAATTGGTTTATAGATAACTTGATAGTTTTGTAATCGTTCACTGGGAAATGTTTATTCCTCAATATGGAAATTTAAAACTATGCAATTGCAAATAAAATATAAGGTAATGGATCAACTATATAGTTTAGGAAGGCTAATTGTATGGTTGTAGCAAACCCTTGTTGCAATTCCTCAATCTAAGATCCATATTTTAGTATGGAAATTCTAACTTAGCAAATTTTGGCTAACATCAATGGTAGAATTACCAACCCAGTAATCTAATATGCACATTCAAAATCACTATCCTTGGTCTGTACCAAACATTGTACTTCACTATTCATTCCTAGGAACCATACAATAACATGCAACCATATCAATTACCTTCTATAGAGAAAGTTATTAAACAACAAACTCATCCAAATTTATCACACATGGTTGGTAATCAATCAATACTTTATTTATATTGTAGAACCACTCATTTACAATATCATTCTAACCATACCCGCATAGAGCATATAATTCATATTCTACCAACAATATACATGAATAATATGTAGCAATTATTCCCAGATCATAGCTCACATTGTTATAAACATTCACACCTCATAAACCAAGATCAACAATAATATTGCACTATAACAATCATTGATAAACAATCTTCCACAAGTATGAACACTCTTCTAAACAATAATGAACAACAACCAATAACCATGAACAATGATGAACAACCTCTAAAAACTGAATTAGGGGCTTATAATGCTTGCCTATGGCATTATAAAGTGGTTCCTGAGACAACGCATCATTCACAACTACCTTCCTGCAATTTTTTAAAATAATTAATGCACTGAGGTTTTACTAAGTCTTAATTTGATTTTCTTTTGTTTTCGGATTTTGTCTGAGTTGCTTAGTGCTTTTGAGTACTATTTTTTGTTCTCTGTTGTATAAGGTTTAGAGGCCCCTTTCAAAACCCTCTTTTATTAATATTATCAAAAAAAATTATGTTTTTGATTTTCATCAAATTACCTTTCATGTGCATTTCACTTTTTTTTCATTTAATTTTTAGCTGTACATTTTGGGCCAAGTTGTACATTGCACCCAATTGTACAATTACATAAACCCTAATCCACCTCCCATAAGAAGAATAAATAATATGTATTTGCATAATTTTGTCAAATTTTTAGTTTTGTTAAAATGTACAGTGTAGGATTTATGTAATTGTACAATTGGGTGCAATTGTACAATTACAAAAACCCTGCACTGTACATTTTAACAAAACTGAAAATTTGATAAAATTATGCAAATTCATATTATTTATTCTTCTTATGGAAGGTGGATTTGTTGCCTATAGTCACACTTCCATTTAAATCAAGTGGTGTCCTCACCAACTCATTCATATTAGCCTTGGTCAACTGGTCTTGTTGAAGATCCTAAAGTTGTACTCAAAGAATAGTGTAATATTTCTATAACTTGATTGCATAGTTATTGAGTTCTACATCCTTTGAGCCATGCTTTTTTATTGTCTCTTCTATAGTATCCAAAAGATATAGTAACTCATTTTTCCTCTTATATATGCCTTTTTATAGCTTATCCTTTAACTCTACCTTTGTTCAGGCTACAATGGCAAGCTCCTCATCCTTCTCTACAATGACATAATCTTGTTGCTACAATTCAGCCTTATGGGCTAGCTGAAGCTCTTCCTTAACCTGAAGCATTGCCTTATGATCCATAATTATTTCATTATAGTATTTAGCATCTTTCACCATTTCCTCAATTTTGTGATCCTTTAGCTATAGTTTTTTTTGGATGTCTTCAATTGTTCCTCATTCTTTATCAATTGGTCTTTCTGTACTGATAGTTGTTCTTCCTACTAATTGATTTGTTGGCTATTCAAGCACAACTACTCCTATTGCTTTATCTACATATCATATCATTGTAATAGGTCTTCTTGTTTCTCCAATTGCCTCTTCTACTCTACCACTTATTAGATCATAAGTTGTTTCGCTTCCTCTTGTATTTGCAACTTATCTATATAGGCTTGCTTCATGCCATTCATTTTGGCTTTGACCTTCTTAAGTTTCTCCTCAGTATTTTTCTTGTTGTGTTCTAAATCCTCTTCAATTATATCCATCTCTTTTTGATACACAATCACTTCTTTCCTTTGTATCTCCTTAGCCTGATAAATTTGTTCAATACCCAAGCTTAGCCATTCAATCTAGTGTGTTAGGAAATTGAATTTTTAGAATATGAAAGTAAGTTCTTGAGATACCCTCTAATATTTTGTATTTGACATGCTCAGTGGACATATTTGGTTCTTGTCTAGATCTAGATATACATGTGGGTATGCTTTGTAGTTTTCCTTTACTCCTTTCGACAAATATTCAATTCCTAACAAATTTTTTACCTCTCCTCTAGGTAACTACCATAGGTATTGTGCATGAATCTAAGCTATACTTCTTATTTCATCCTCATTGCACACCTCACTCCATGACCTTCTCCATATCAAAAAATATATTCTCCTTCTACTGCTTTAGCTATTCAATGTAGTCTATCCAAAACTACAATCAAGTACTAGCAAAAATTTTGTATATTTGTTTCAATAAATGGTCCACCTATTCATCTGTGTCTTTTCCATCTCCATATAAAACACAAAACTATGGGACTTCAAGAAAAAATATTATCCGAAGTCATTTGTCCATCTTCTATGTTGGAGTTCTTTCCTCCTCTTCCTCTGGTGGAAATGAACTACCCCAACTTCCTTATGTTCTGATGTAGTCTCCTCCTATAGCGTAATTTGGGCTACAATTCCACCTTCTTAATATTACAATATAATCTCCTCAACATTAACGATTTCTTGAGTTGATTGTTGTTCATTCATAGGTACCTATACTTCCTCTTATAGCTTTGACAATTCTTCCTCCAACATTTTTGCACTTCTCGAGAAAATGATGACAACCTTCTGACCAGCGCGATGTTTTTATTCCCATGAAAAAAGAATGAGAAAGGTTGAGCAAAAATAATGAGTGCATTCCAACTCCATTAAACCTCTTGCATATGCATTAAGAAACCTCTTATCTTATATTATACATAAAGAGATTTCCAACTATTTTTAGGGCTTTCAAAAGTATCATGGTTCATACTCACGTTAGAAGTGGAGCAATAAAATCTATAGGTTGCACTGCTATAGAACTTAGATTCAATAGAATGAGCAACAACAGATCATCTGATATGCGATCAAAAACAAATATTTGATCAATATGATTAATGACCCTGCCACACTTAAGTTTCTTGGACGAACCATCTTCTATCCTTGGATCATCATGTTGGCGTTTCATGTTTGGAATAGAGACAAGAGGGGATTGTGATTACCTTATCTAGTAGTAATTAGCCCGTGCTACATCAAACCCAATCTTCTGAAATCCTAAGGGCATCTTAAAATTATATTATTTAAAAATATTGATGTTTATCAGTAATTATAAATTAGTTTCATATATTTTTTCATTGGAAAATTTTACCAAAAAATATCTATCAACTATTAATTATTATGATTTTATGGCTTACATGTATTATAGTGCCGATATACTTATTTTATTTTCAGTCCACTGTGTGGTAGCAAGGGGGTGTGTTGGAAAATGTTAAGGCTTTGAATATGAATAGAATTGTATGTGATTAGGCAGACTTCGAACGTAGACTTGACCTATTTTTGCCCTCCGAATTCAGAATTGAGGTTAACTCAAGATAGATCAAATATTGTTTGGGAACCCCTTGGATGGTTGGCACAAGCTCAACTTCGATGAGATCTCCAAAGGGAACCCAAGATAGGTAAGTGCTTGGCAACTCTTCAGAAATGCTAGGGGTAAATGTTGCTTGCTTATGCTTAACTACTTGCTCACCAAAAAAATCATTTTGCGGAGGGGGGGCGAGCGTTGTTCCAAGTATTTTATTTGTTAAACAAGATTAATTGTAGGAAATTTATGATAGAAGGAGACACTCTAAATATAATTAATATGTTTAAAGGCATCCAAACTCGATCGTGGATAGTTTTAAAATTTCTTAGGGAGGCTTGGCCTAATATCTGATCTCTGAAAGAGGTACAAATCAATCATAAGCTCAAATAAGGTAATAAGGCCATCGATCTTCTTGTAAATCATGGCCTTCAAGTTCAAAACCTTCAGATATGGATGACCAAGGATGTGTGCAAAGTGGGTGTTAATGAGTGACGATTGATAGGGTATCCTTGATCCTGTAGTTGGTATTATGTGGGCCCTAGTGGTTGATATATGGAATGGGTAAACTTGACTCGATAGTTTATAATTTTAAAATTCAAACTAGATGGTGTTAATTATTTTGCATCTAAAAGAAGTTTTTTTAACCTTTGAGTTGGACTTCATTCCAAGATCTATGGTCAGGCTATGTGGGTGAGGTAGGAGTTTGTAGGCTTGGATTTTAAAATATATGGATAAGATAATGGTCGTGTGAATTTATGTGCCTCAGATGGCCCTCCAAGGTGTCAGGATGATAGGAATTAGGAGTCTAAGGATTCGAGGTGTCATATCGAGATGGATCAAAATTCGAGTATATTGAAAGGTGTGGAAATCAAATTGTTTATGGAATTCCTCTCCCTCATTGCTAGTACATATTGAAAGGTGTAGAAATTAGACTATTTATGGAAGTCTTCACCCTCATTGCCATTAGAGACTTCAGTTATTAAGGCTCGAGAATTTGGGTTCGTCTACTTAGCCTTGTAATTGAAGGTGTAATTTTCAAAGTTGGTAGCTTCCCAAACTATATTTTTGCTACAAAAAAGCAAGTGTTTCAAAGATGGGAGTCCCGAGTGTTGAGGTGGCAGGGTTGTGGATGGAGGTGTAGTTTTCAAAGTTGGTAGCTTCCCAAACTATATTTTTTCTACAAAAAGGTAAGTGTTTCAAAGGTGGGAGTCCCAAGTGTTGAGGTGGTAGGGTGCCAAATACACTTTCTCCTATTTTTTAGCTAACTCTGGTAGTCTCGTATGGGAGTGAATCCAATGTTTCAAAATCGTGCATAGGGAGAGATAACATGGGGATCTTATTGGTTCTTTAAATAAGCAAAATGAACTATATTTTGGATACTTCCATATACTTTCCTCTGATTTGTGGGTGGATCTACAAAAAATTATTTATTCCACCTTTACTCTCTGGTGTAGTGGGTGGGAGAGTGTCAGGAGTGGTTGGTAGAGTGTCAGGATGGACTCATTAATTGTGGAGCCCCACTCTCTCATGGTGGATGAGGAGGTTTGTAAAATTCTAAAGAGAGGAAATATATTATAATGCTTATTAAATTTCAATGCTTATTATCTTCAACCACTTGCACCGTAATAAACCTATGAATATCCTATATTTTCTATTTTAGTCCCTCTCGAAAATGGTTTCAAAAGTTAAGAAAGGTGTGGCTTCGAATCCGTTGCACTAAGGGCTTCTCAAGATTATTTTTTATTATGTTTTTAAGAAATGTATTTTGGATGGGAAAGACATTCATAATGCTCTAGTAAATATTCCAACACGTGCAGTTGGTCTTGCGAATTCCTCGATTTCTGAAGATTCTAAATCTTCCTTTCTAGATGAGTTAGACACCACCTCGATTGCTCCAATTTTGGTGGATTTCTTGGACTCGACTCCTAGGGGCCCAGGTGAAAGTGAATAAGGAACGAGGTATTCCAAAAGGCTAGTTGCAAAGCAAGTGAACTTTGATAAAAATCCTAATTTTGTTGAGAATTCTAAATCTGAAGAGTTTTGCCCTCCCAAAAAAAAGTCTAAATTCGTAAGGGAGGTAGAGGGTGTTTTTCGTGTGATGTACCATGGTTCCCTATCCACTGGGTGTAATCAAAATGCCCTCAACTCCATGATTATAAAACTTCAACACTCTATGATCGATTTCATTTTGGCTTGTATCTCCTACACTGAGGAGGTGTTGGCCCTAATGGGATGGTAGACCCCGGGTGGCCCTAACGTAAATATGTTGGGTCAAGTGGCTCCAAGTTTTGATTTGGGTCCTTGGTTTGTTTCCAGTTCTGCAGCCTGCATACCTTTGTGGTTGTTTGCTGGTTTGGCCTGTGTGCCAATTTGTTTATTTTAGTTTTATATGTGTGGCTTGTATACTTGCGTAGACTGGGGTAGGTTAGTTTGGCCCTCAGGCTTGGTGGTTTCTCTTGCTTGGGATATGGATTCCTTGTCTTGTGCCATTAGTTTAGGCTGGTGTTTTAGTTTGATATCCTCGACTTCTAGGCATTTTTTTGGGTGTTGTTAGTCCTCTATCTCTTTATATGAGGGGACATTAGCTTCTTTTTATATTTAGGTTTGGATATCCTTCCAAAATTCCTTCTTCTACCATGTCAAAAAAAAGTAAAAGGGTTAAATTTGATTATGTTATAGTTATTATTTTTTGTTTGCATAGTTAGTTGGATAAAGATGAAGTCAATAGTATCATCTAGGAAACTTAACAAGGGCAGCCTAGCAAGCACTCACCTACCATTACCAAATTTTAGATCTAATTTTTAAATGAAAGTGTTTTGATTTTAAGTTTTATATATATATATATATATATAAATTAAAAATTTTAAAATGATTATATTATAATTAATTTTTAAATAAAAATGTTTTAATTCAAAGTTAAACATATATTTAAAAAACAAATCATACAAAAAATTGTGTTATTGTTCTATTTGACATTTAAAATTAAATAATTAATTGTTAAATTATCATATTAAAATTAAAATTTGAATTTTTTTACTTTAAAAAAATGCTATAGTTTATTTTATTTTTATTTTTTGGAAACAGGCCCCTTGTGGGAGGGGAACCTTGGAACTAGATTCCATGGGGTTTCATAAAATTCACCCAGGAGTCGCACCCGACTCCATCCATGCCATCTGACCTAACAAACCATGGACTGGACTTTTCATATTAGTAACATGTGAGGGGGAGAGATTTGAACTTGGGGCCTCTCTTTTTTCAACTTGAGAGTTTTAACTACCCACTTGCTCTCCAAATCCCCTACATGAGCGGATATAGTTTATCTTTTTTATTATTAAGTATCCAATTTTAGGTTTCATACATCATTTAAAAAAATTATTAATACATTTTTTAAATATTCTTATTTATTTATTGTTAATTATAAGAAAGGGAAAGGTGAATCACATTACAAGAATTAAACATTCTATTAAAATACAAACAACATCAATCCCACGGGTGTGTCCATGCATAACTAGTAGCCCGATTCGGCTCCTCTGCTTGTTGCACCTGACTGATTACGTCGATTTTTTTCCTGCTTGTCCGACGACCCCATTCATGCCACGTGCTAAACCAGACTGACAAAGAGGGTGTCAACCTTGTGCATCTGGTGGTCCCCATATCACGTCGGGTTACCATTAACAATATGGTAGGTGTGTATTTTGAATCCTACTAGATGTGCTAACAGTTACTAAAAATTGTGATTGTAACCAATTCATCTTTGTAACCATAAAAAAAATGCAAAAAACATAATTTTATTATCTATAAGGTTTTTAATTGAACACTTCTATGGAGGCTAACATAGTCCTCACCTCATATTTTTTTAGTAAATATGAATGCAAAAGATATTAAAAAAATAAGGTATCAAATAAAAAAAATCTCATGAAAAAAAATCTCACGAAAAGATCACTAAGATGTAATTATTTTATTTCTTTAAATTAAAATTTATTATTTTTCACCCATTACTTAAGATAATACTTTATATTATTACTAGGATTTTATTATTCATTAAAAGGTATAGAATATAAATCCTTCATTTTTAGAGTTTGATTTAGGTAGAAAAGATAACTACCTTAACTAATTTAAGGTCTTAAATTTTTAATTACTAGAATTATTGTTTAATTACTTTAAGGTTTCATCAACTTTGAAATAGAACATAAACCCTCAAAAACAAATTAGAATAAAACCCATAACATCTTTATAATCTATACTAATAAAGATATGCAATAATACCATATTTATTCTAGTCATTACAATGACTGTTTAATTACAAGAGTTGTCAATTCTTAATGAAATATAAACAAAACATAGCAAATTTGAAATTTAAGATAAAAGTTTAAATTTTGTTTAATATTTTTAAAATAAATTAATTAAAGCTTAATTTTTTATATAAAAGTTTTTTTTTTTTTAGCGAAAAACCCTTACGGGGCCGCCTTGGTCTGAGAGACCACGAACAGGGGGTTCTACACCGTCAAAATCACCCGGGAGTCACACCCGACCCTGCCCACACCAACATTATCAATTGAATTTTGGATACCCAATTCAGCTTTTTGGTAGGGTGAATATTTGAACCTGGGACCTCTCTTGGAGGATTGCCCTCTTCTCTCCAAATCACCTACAACACCTGGGTAAAAAACTAATTTATAGTGGAAAACACCCCTTTCGAGGTGTCACTTTCAACAGGTTGGGCATAGGAGGAATGGAGCCTTGTCGGCCTCTACCAACACATAGGACATTCCTAACTATACCATATATCTGCAAGATGAAGACAAGAGGAATGGAACCTGGGTCGACCTCTACCAACACCCAGGGCATTTACCACTGCACCACAACAAGCAGTTTTTTTATATAAAAGTTAAAAAGACATTTTTTTAAAATCAAATAAAATTAACGCAAACCATTAAATTCATTTAACTTTCAAAGAGAAGGTCAACTTTGAATCTTGGTAAAGGAGAAGGTCAACTTTAAATCTGGCCAAAGTAATACATGAGTAATAGTCAAGTTCTCAAAATTCCACTTTCCAATCATGATAACTAATTTAAAAAAAAAACTTCAAATTGGTTTATGAATGCTATAGATAAATTTAAAAATAATAATAATACTTAATTGACCAAGTAAAGACAATGTCATAATGTCACCCTTTACGAGACATAATGGGGACAACCCAATAACAAGCACAAAAATTTTGAATCAAAATTTATGATGGGTCAGGGTCCTTTTATAGATGGTTTAAATTAGGTCTTTGGAATGAAAACCTAAAAAATACTATACAATATTCTTAAATACAATTGTTTAAAATAATTTAATATTTAAACATGCAAAAGAATGAAATACATATTAAATTTATCAACTATAAAATAAAATGTTTTTATTGGTTTATATATATTTAAGAAATACTAAACCTTACACCTACTCTTTAAAATTCTAAAATTATTATTAGCAAACCTACTTAAATATTTACCATACATGTGGCTCTTCGCTTTGTGGATGGCTTTCATGGGTTTGCATTCATGTTTGGATTCTTGTGGTTGTTTGAGTGGTTCTTTTGCATTGCTAGTGTGTGATTTTGATGAATGTGGTATCCGGGTGGGGAAGCTCTGGACGAACCGGTGGAATCTCTTTCTTTGGAAAAGCCTTGTGGCCAAGCTATTGGGGAGGCTGCGCCCAAAAGGAATGGGGGAGCGTAGACTTTGCCAATCGGGTTGTTGATGGAGACGTTCATCCCCAACTCGAAATCTCACTCAACTGTGTCCTTTCTATTGGCAAATCTGTCTGGTAATTTAGTGGGAAAATTCTCCGGGAGCAGACCGGATGTTGATGTTTAAAAGAGATGGGCCATCGCCCGTTGGAAGCCAACTTGCAACCTCTGTTTATCTCTTCTCCCGAAGAACTTTTTTCTCTTTTCTCGGTCGGACCCCTCTGATGTTGATCGAGTGCTGGAAAAGGGGTCATGGTTTTTCGAAAAGCATGGGTTGTATTTGAGGAAATGGGACTCTGGGTTTAACCCTGCTACTCACAAAGTGGACATTGTTTCGGTTTGGATTCGTCTTCCTGAAGTCCCTCTCTATTTATAGCATGACTCCATCTTCAAACAGATTGCCAATGCAATTGGGAATTTTATCTCTTTTGATGCCTCTTCCATGTCGGAAGACAAAAGGCAATTTGTTCTCGTAAGTGTTCTCACGGACTTGTCCAAAGAGCTGCCAAAATCTATTTTGATCAACTCTCTGGTGGGAAGGTGGGAGCAGGTAATCATCTACGAACATGATAGCTTTTCATGTTCAGCTTGTGGGGGCAAAGGTCATTCATCTTTGCATTGCAAAAGAAAGTCAGGGGATGCCCCTACTAGGGTGCAGCGCTCACAAGGATTTGTGTCCATGGTGGAGAAAGGGAAGATACCGGCCTCTGTTCCTGGTACTAGCAAGCCTATTTGGTCTTTCCCCTCAAAGAAGCGAAGAATATGGAAGAATAAATTGTTCGTTGCCCCGTCGGTCAAGGAAGTCATTGCTCCTTCGGTGGATCTTCAAAATTTGGCTCCCCCTCTTTCCTCCCCTCCATTAGCACCTTTGGTTAGGGAGGAGGAGTTGTTCAAACCGATGTGTTCGAATATTGCAATGGAGAATTCTAATAAGCTAGAGGTGGACTTGTTTTCAAAAGTCAATCTGGAAAAGGCTTCTATCCCCTTAGACAACTCTTTTGAGTGTCTAAATGCTTTGGCAGAAGACTTGGGTCCATCGTGCTCTAAGGTCTAGGCGGTGATCCTAGTGGGGTCCTTAAGGGAATGCCCACAATCTTCGATGGCTCGTTGTCTGTCCTTCTCTTCTGGCATGGCCAAATCGTGTGGATGGTTGTTCCTCCTTTGTGATAAGAAACGAAGCTTTAGTGACAGATGTGGCTCCTGCTTCCCCATATCCTCATCTGGTGGTAATAGAGAAGGGCTCTCATGGCCCTAAAACCCATAGTCATAGAAGACATTTGATGTATTTGGGCAAGGCCTGTAAACCTAGAAGTCCTATGTCTAAAGTAAGCAGGAAAAGAAAGGTCAATGAGTCTATGGCCAATGAATGTAAATCTAGACTAGTTCTGAAAATTGGTGGAGGCAAAAAATGATTGAGCTTGGATGGTTTCTTGAGCTTATCGGTAGGTGGTGGAGATAAAGTGAGTTCCCCCTTCCCATGAAAATCTACTCATGGAACATAAGAGGGCTTAATAGCTCCTCTAAGAAGCGCTTATTGGAGTCCCTGAGAAGCGAATTGGTCCCTGATATGTTATGCATTCAAGAATCAAAGCTTGAGGCCGAGTCGTGGAGATCGATCCAAAGGGCAGTATGGAAGGACTCGGGTTTCATGGTTAGTGAAGTTGTGGGAACAGTGGGTGGACTCCTTTTTTTTTGGAATTCACATAAATTTTATGGGCATGTAATCTCTGCTTCACGTAGAGTGATAAATATTCTTTTTTGGTGCAACAAAACCCAAAGGCGTTGGGTGGTCTCCAATATCTACACTCTGAATACCACTTATGAAAGGAGAAATTTCTAGAATTTGTTTCTAGAAATGCGTCAAACCTTCATTCATGAACATTGGTTAGTGATTGGAGATTTTAACTCCCCTCTATATCCTTTGGAGAGAAGGGGTTGAAGTGGCCCTAAAGAGCACAATCTTGCTGACCTGGCGGATTTCATATCTTCCACAAAATTACGAGACGTGGATTTGAAAGGGGGGCATTTTACATGGAGTAACAGTAGGTCAAATAATGGTTTGATCCTGAGCCGGCTGGACAGAGCGCTAGTTTCATCTAGAAGTCTTGATTTATTTGGGGATGCGATGCTTTCGACCTTGTCTAGAGTGGGCTCAAATAATAATCCTCTCCTTTTTGAGACTGTTGAAACTCTTCTTTTTTTTCGAGACCCTTCCGCTTTGAAGCAGTGTGGTGCAACTTCCCTAACTTTGAAGATTGCGTGAAAAAATGGTGGGATGAGGAAGCGTCGGGATTGGGCCTTTTTAAAGTTGCCTTCAAATTTTGAAGGCTTCCTCATCAATTAAAATGGTGGAACAAGAACGTGTATGGTAATATCTTTAGGGAGCTGGAAGCTTTAAAAAATAAGATCGCTAAAATAGAGAAAAATATTGAGTCACAGGGACTCGATGAGGTGTTATTAAGGGAGGAAAGGTATTTCTTAGCCAATTATCATAACAAAAAAATGGATATCGAGTTGCACTGGAAGTAGAAATCGAGAGAATTATGGCTAAGAGAAAGTGACAAGAATACGTGGTTCTTTCATGCATCCACCATGCAGCAGAGGAGTAGGAATAGAATAGTGGATATTATTAAGGAAGATGGCAGCTCTATCAGGAAGAGCGAGGAAATTTTATTGGAGGTTGTCAATTTCTTTAGTTCTCTTCTTGGTCCCCCCAAAACGGGATTTGGCGACGGAACGTGTTATGTCATATTCCATTTCTACTTGGTGACGAAGGAAATGAACGTGGTTTTGGAGGCCCCGCTCATAGATGATGAAATATTTAATGTTGTTAAGGAGCTAAGGTCTTTAAAGGCTCTGGGCCTTGATGAATTTCCCCCATTGTTATTTCAAAAATATTGGAATATTTGTGGGTCTGAGGTGGCAGAGGCTCTAAGAGAATGCCAAATATTGGTGGAAATTCCTAAATACCTGAATGCCACGTTGATTTCCTTAATTCCAAAAAAAGGATTTTGCCTCGTCATTTAAGGATTTTAGACCAATCAATTTGTGCAATTATCTATATAAATTCCTCTCTAAGGCTTTGTCTAATAGACTCAGGGGGTTGCTTTCAAGTCTCATTGATATGGCTCAGAGCGCCTTTGTGCTAGGTAGATAAATATTAGATGGCACTATTTTCATGCATGAGCTCATTCATTCGGTCAAGTACAGTGGTAGATAGGCTTTCTTCTTAAAGCTCGACATCAATAAGGCTTATGACAAAGTGACATGGCCATTCTTACAAGAGGTGATAATGAATTTTGGCTTCAGCAATCGGTGGTTCACCCTTATTTTGGCTTACATTTCTTCAGTTTGGTGTTCCATTATAATGAATAGATTGGTGTCTAGATTTTTTAAGTACACCACAGTTTGAGGCAAGGCAAACTGCTTTCCCCTTCCTCTTCCTCTTCCTCTTTGTGGCAAAGACTTTAGGGAGAGCGATTGGAAGGTTGAGCGGGGAGGTGGGTCTTCGTCCAGCTCTCCCATGTCTGCCTACATCTCATCACCAATTTTTTGATGATACTCTGATTGCTAGTGGTGCATCAGTTCTTTTCGCCCTGGTTATTAAAAATATCTTATTGAGTTATGAGAGGGCTTCTAGTCAGGAGATCAACTTTGCGAAGAGCTTTCTCTACTTTTTTAACACTTCGAAAGCCAAGCAATCAAATATTGTGAATATACTCAATTGTAGGATTGCCACATTGCCAGCAACCTATCTTGGACTGCCTCTCTTTGTGGGTATAATGAAAGACTCACTGTGGGATCCTTTGATTGAAATAATTCAACGTAAACTAGCCTCTTGGAAAGGGGTGTTACTGAGACAAGATGGGAAGGTGGTACTTGGTCAAAGCAAGATCCAGAGCATACCCATTTATTTCATGTCCTTATTCTTACTCCTTGGTAAAGTAACAGATAAAATTGATCATATTTGTAAAACATTCCTTTGGGCTAGATTGGATTTAAAATGCAAGTACCACTTGGTCGCTTGGGATCATATTTGCAAGAGAAGAAAGGACGGGGGTCTTAATTTGAAAAGAGCCACACTTATGAATAGAGCCCTGGTTGGTAAATCAGGGTGGTTGGTTACTTCGAACGCTAAGAGACCTTGGTGTTTTATCCTTAAAGCAAAATACGAATTTAATTATTTCTTTTCATACGATCTCTCCCCAAGAGGCTCCATTTTTTGGAGAATATTAATGAAGATTAGGGAATTTATGAAGGCTAAAAGCAGGTGGATCATTGGTGATGGGAGAAATGTCAAATTTTGGGAAGACCATTGGTTGAGGGAAGAGTCGTTATTGGATGACCCAAATCTCAAGGCTCTTACTTTGAAAGCAATGGAGGAAGGCAAAATTTGGGTTTCCCAATATATGCCTATTGTCAATGGTAGACGTTCGTGGAATTATTATCCCTATTGGGTGTCCAACCAGAACAATTTGGTCAGTTGGTAGAGAATTTTAGTGGAACTTAACAAGTATGCGATCAGATAGGATGATTCCAGAGACCGTTTGATTTGGAACGGGGAAGCTGAAGGTGAATGTTTTGTAAAATCAGCTTAATCCTTCCTTCTCTCAAAATATGAGGCTCCTTTTCTAGTGAATCTTATTTGGATTAAAATACTAATCACAAATATCAATATTTATTTTTTGCTGATGGCTCAAAATAAAATACTTTTTATGCAGAATCTTCGAAAGAGGGGTCGCATTATGGTGAATAGATGCTATCTGTGCAAATCGGACTGGGAATCCATGTAACATCTTCTCCTTAGCTGCCCGTTCACATGGCAGGTATTTATGTTTATTTTTAATTGGTTTAACATTTATTAGGTGTTTCCAAGTACTTTGATGGACAACATAATTCAATGGTGTTCGTCGTTCATATCCCAATGACTATATTGGTTGTGGAAAATTATGCTTCCCCATGCGTGGTGGGGGTGTGGAAAGAACGGAATGCCCGTGCTTTTAATTACGTTGATACCGATGTTGTCAGGGTGGGTACTAATAACATTAATAGAGCATCATAGAATGTCTTGGTTGCCTTTTTGGGTAAACGGCCCAAGTCACCCTCCTCCTCTGACAAAGTTGATTTGGAATTTAAATTGGGTTGGAGCCCTCTTCCTTGGACCCCCTTGAACCTGATCCTTGAGAAGGAATTAAGTGGGCCCATTCGGCTCCCAATTGGCTGAAATGCAACTTCTATGGGGCCTCAAAGGGTAACCTCAACAAGGCTGGAGTAGGTGGCATTGTGCAAAATAAGAATGGCGACATCCTCATGGCATTTTTTGAACCCCTTGATTCCCAATATTCACACTTCGTGGAGGCTCGTGCATCTTATATGGGGATGAAATTGTTAGCGAATGCTTTTTATAATAATGTGGAAATCGAAGGCGACTCTTTGAACATAATCAAGATGCTCAAAGGGGAGTGTACACCTAGCTGGAACATTCTCAATCTTATTGTCGAAGCTAGGAGATTGTTGTATGCTTTTGAGTAGGTGAACATTCACCATGTGTTTCATGAGGGGAATGCATTGGCCGATATGTTGGCCAACCGTGGTGTCCACTGTGTTGCTTTTTCGATGTGGAAAAACGATGTCCTGAATGACGTAGTATCCCTTGCTAGGAAAGAGGCTCATGATGTTTTTTTTTTTAAGGAGGAGTCGGACATCCCTTTGGCTCTTGTTGGAAGGGGTGTTCAGTCTCACTTTACCCTTTGACCAAAGTTTGTCAGAGTTTGTTTTACCTTCAAAGCGTTGTGCCTTTCTAAGTTCTCTTTGAAATCATTATGGTTATTAGGAATTAAACTCTCTCAGTTATTCATAATAGGTATGATATTTTGGAGATTGTTATTATGGTTGAGATTTTGGTTGTATGTATAAGGTTGTGGAGACCCTTTCAAAACCCTCTCTTTAAATTAATACCAAAAATAAATTATTTACCATACATAAACTTAACATTGTTAACAAATATCAATAACAAGTACATTTTAAATATTATAAAATATCAATGGCAAGGAAAAATTTATTAGCCATGATTGAGGGGCTAAAGTGCCATTCATATGATTCATGCATGATTGAAGCCTTACCACACTAGATAATTGAACAGCCAAAGAAAAGGAGATAAATAATTTTTGCATAGAACACAAATAGATATTATTACTCTGCTATAATGAATAAAATTCTCATATTCATGTGGTCTACCGGCAAGGACTCCACTTGCATTATCGGTGATGTGACCTAGGTTCAATCCCCATGGTGGATGTGTATAAGTAGTATTACTCAAAAAAAAATCTCATATTCATGTTATCCGTGGCTTGGGTAAAACTAAAGTGGCATATTTCATTGTTCAAATTAATGGCCAAAAAATTTGGTTTTAGCTTCCTCCATAATTGGAAGGCTCAAACACTTATCAGGCTTATAATATCATTGCTAAGGAGCTTCAAACTCAAGTGTTAAAGGCTGAATATTCGGACAAGATCATTTGGGTAGGTGACAAAAGTGGTTTTACTGTTAAATCAACTTATCAGATGCGGGTCATTCTCATATTTCGGTTGGAAAAAATTGGTTTAAAAACTTGATCAATAAATTCAATATCTTTTACTAGCTTCCTACTCAAAATAAGATTTTATATATTGAAAACCTGCAAAAAAAGAGGGATGACCTTTGTAAATAGATTCTATCTTTGAGAACCGGAATGGGAATCCAATGATCATCTCTTTATTTTTTGTTATTTTATCTAGGATACCCTTTTCTTTATTTTAAATATGATGGAGGTGTGTTGAGTATTTCCAGAGTCATTGGTTGATGTTATTAATCAGTGGATCTCTCCCTTTGTTGCTCCTCATCTTAGGTGTTTTTTAAGTTTTTTTTTTTGTCTCATATATTGTGGTTTTTGTGGAATGAAAGAAATGCTAGAGTGTTCAAAAATTGCTTTAAGGATCAGAGAAGGATGGGTCTCAAAATCATTTGGAGGGTGGTTGAAAATATCTCTCATGCCTTTTTGAAGTTAGGGAATAACTGCTCAAAACATTTTGCAGTGGAAGCTAACCTGGAATATTTGATAGGCTTCCCCCACATCAACCCTACTCCTTTGGCTCCTAATCCTATATGGTTGGTGTGTTGGCATCCTCCTCCTAACCATTGGCTAAAGTTGAACTTTGACAAAGTATCAAAGGGTAATTTGGGCCTGTCCAGGACTGGTGGTGTCATCAGAAACAGTGTAGAAAAAATTATGGTGGCCTATTGAAAGCATTTATTTTCTCAAACTTCTCACTTCATGGAAGCCAAAACAACTTTTCAAGGTATTAATATTCTTAAATATTTGGGGGTAAGTAATGTTGAGGTTGAAGGTGAACATGATCAACATTCTTAAATACTCTTCCATTTCGAGTTGGAATATCTCCAATATGATGCTTGAATCAAGAAGGTGTCTTTCAGGCCTAATGTAATTTTAGGTGATACACATATTGAGGGAGGGAAATGTCCTTATCGATCGGCTGGTCAATATCGGAACTAATAACCTAGACCTCAAGGTGTGGAGGGATAATTATTTTCAATGCTCAGATGCCTTAATTGTTGGTAGAAATTTTATTGTACCCTGAGTAATTTTTTCGATCATCATTATTGTAGGAAGCTGGCTCTTCTCATAGATGGAAATAATTATGCAAATTTAAATTCAAATTCGCTAGACAGTTCATGATCTAGGAATGATATCGTTCCTAGATCATGAGCTATCTAGCGAATTTGAATTTAAATTTATCGGTGTTTATTCCAAGGGATCACATTCTTATGCAATCCTCTAAGTCAGTAATGAAAGGGTTTGCCCAAAGCTTTATAATTCATTTTATATTAGATATGTGTTCACCCTATTCCAGTGGATATTCTATCTCCTCATGATCAGTTCCCAATGCTCAAGTGCTTCGATAAGTATTGTGCATCAAAATATGGTGGAGTCATGGTTTCCTATGTTTGCTAGGTTGTTTAAGTCAATCATGGGTAAGATTCGTATACATTGTACCAGTCCTTTTGAGAATGGTTTGTGCTTTGTTTTCTAAAGTGGATGGACCTTGTTTAGGCATTCCCCATGGTTGTCATATTATTTACTCTTTCGTCTTCCTTTTTTTATCCTTGATATTATTACTAGGAATTTTAGATTTTCTCTTTTGTATCCAAGTGTTGTTACGGTCCCATATCAGAAGGTATATCCTATGTTTTGTATCTTGAGTCTGAAAAGCTCCATTGGAAGAATAGAGAAAGTTAAGAGAAAGGCCTAAATCCAATTTATCAAAACCTTTCACTATTGATATTTGATTATATTTCCAAGAAGAAAGGTCTTGTAGTGGGGGACATCCTCAATTCTATTGAGTCTCAACCAATTCCAATCCCCATTATATCCTAGGAGGAGCCTTCATATTCCATTTCTAAAGAATCAAATGAATTTTGTTGAAGAAGATGAATCGACTGCTAATTCCAAACGGTCGAGTTATGGTAATAAGATTCATGGTATAATTGTTACTTCTAGGGTCATCTAGAGTAAGGTAAGTCACTTGAAGAAATAGAGCCCTGATTCTTCTAACTATGAAGAGTTGGAATATAGCAAGAGGTCGATTAGTAGTACAGTTTCAGTCGGGGGATAAGAGGGGGGAAAATGAGGTGTTCTATAAAGTTTTTGGATAAGAAATCCACATATGTGGATCCCCATGTCAACTTGATTCAATATGAGTATGAGATATTGCACAAGATCAAAAATAAATCTAAATTTTTAGAGGAAATCCATAGCTTCACCCCATATGAAGAGTGAAATAGTGAAACCCATAGCTTTAGCCCATATGAAGAGTGTTCAATTATATTTCTTCAAAAACTCAAGATGGTGGAGGATAAATAGTATTCTATTCTAGAAACTATGAAAATAGTCACAGATTCATCAAAGTGAATGACATCCTAGAGGAGTTGGAGGGTAAGTCCTTCACGTATCTGAAATAACTCGGTTATTCGTTCGACTGTTTGACTTGGAAAGCCATTATGTTTATGTTAATGGTTTTTATTCGTGGGTTTACTAGGTTGTTCATACATTTTTGGGTGGATGTACTTGGTTTTACTCTCTGTAATTTTATCTTTTTGAAGTTTCTCCTAATGTGGAGTTGATGTATAAGGTTGAGAGAAACCTTTTAAAACTCTCCTCAATCTAATAAAAAAAAATCCTCATATTCACCAGGTTCACACACCACCATTTTCCATAGTGGTTTGAACATGGATCTCCCAAAAGAAATCCCAGAGCCCTAACTACATGAATGTCCCACAAGAATTTAATATGCATATTGAAATTGATCATAAAATTCTCATATTCACCACCCAAGTGCCAATGCCAATTAAACCCATTTTAATATGCATATTGAAATTGATCCTAATTATGGTTTTAAATTGAAAAGGTTATTAATATTCTTTTGTTTTATCTGGATAAACTTTTACTCTAAGTAAATGAAACCCTAAAAAAACTTAAAATTAAAACTACCCAACCACTAACATAATCATAATTACCGTCTATATGACTAGGTTACGTTAACTATATAAACACTTTTTACTGAATATGTTAGCACAACGCCAAGATAACTGTAGATTTCGTTCAATGTTTTCATAAATTGCATTACAAACAAATTACAGATCATTCACCCACCGAGTAATTTATAGATCATTCCCAACCAACAACAAAATTTGGGAAGAGTACACATAGAAATCTAGAAGTGAATGTAGGTCATTTAACACATGTTCCCATTTACCGCAGGTTCGGGATGTGTCCAAATCGCCTGCCTTGAGATAGGCATGCCAATGAGCAGAAACTTGTGCCTCTGCAATCAAATAGGCAGGTCTGCTCATTGGCATGTCTATCTCAAGGCAGGCGATTTGGACACATCCCGAACCTGCGGTAAATGGGAACATGTGTTAAATGACCTACATTCACTTCTAGATTTCTATGTGTACTCTTCCCAAATTTTGTTGTTGGTTGGGAATGATCTATAAATTACTTGGTGGGTGAATGATCTGTAATTTTTTTGTAATGCAATTTATGAAAACATTGAACGAAATCTACAGTTATCTTGGCGTTGTGTTAACATATTCAGTAAAAAGTGTTTATATAGTTAACGTCAGCTAGCCATATAGACGGTAATTATGATTATGTTAGTTTAAGGTTGTAAGTTTTAATTTTAAGTTTTTTTAGGGTTTCATTTATTTAGAGTAAAAGTTTATCTAAGACAAAAGAATATTAATAACTTTTTCAATTTAAAATCACAACTAGGATCAATTTCAATATGCATATTAAAATGGGTTTAATTGGCATTGGCACTTCCGTGGTGAATATGAGAATTTTATGATCAATTTCAATATGCATATTAAATTCCTGTGGGACATCCATGTAGTTAGGGCTCTGGGCTTTTTTTTGGGAGATCCAGGTTCAAACGACTATGGAAAGTGGTGGTGTGTGAACCCGGTGAATATGAGGATTTTTTTTTATTAGATTGAGGAGAGTTTTAAAAGGCTTCCCTCAACCATATACATCAACTCCACAGTAGGAGAAAATTCAAAAAGATAAAATTACAAAGAGTAAAACCAAGTACATCCACCCAAAAAGGTATGAACAACCTAGTAAACCCAAGAATAAAAACCACTAACGGAAGCATAATGACTTTCCAAGCCAAACAGTCGAACGAATAACCAAGTTATTTCAGATACGTGAAGGACTTACCATCCGACTCCTTTAGGATGTCATTCACTTTGATGAATATGTGACTATTTTTATAGTTCCTAGAATAGAATACTATTTATCCTCCACCATCTTGAGTTTTTGAAGAAATATAATTGAACACTCTTCATATGGGCTGAAGCTATGGATTTCCTCTAAGACTTTGGATTTCACTCTTCATATGGGGTGAAGCTATGGATTTCCTCTAAGACTTTAGATTTCTTTTTGGTCCTGTGTAATATCTCATACTCATATTGAATCAAGTTGATATGGGGATCCACATATGTAGATTTCTTATCCAAAAACCTTATAGAACACGTCATTTTTCCCCTCTTATCCCTCGACTGAAACTGTAATACTACTCGACCTCTTGCTGCATTCCAACTCTTCATAGTTAGAAGAATCAGGGCTTTGTTTCTTCAAGTGACTTGCCTTACTCTAGATGGCCCTAGAAGTAACAATTATACCATGAATCTTATTACCATCACTCTACCGTTTGGGAGTAGCAGTCGACTCATCTTCTTCAACAAATTCATTTGATTCCTTAGAAATGGAATATGAAGACTCCTCCTAGGATATAATGGGGATCGAAATTGGCTGAGACTCAATAGAATTGAGGATGTCCCCCACTACAAGACCTTTCTTCTTGGTAATATAATCAAATATCAATAGTGAAAGGTTTTAATAAATTGGATTTAGGCCTTTGCCACTCTCCACATCCATCATAGATTTCTTAAGGGAATCAAACAAAAACAAAGGGATGTTCATCCAATTCTTCCTTCGTAAATGGTTCAAAAACATAACACGGAATATTTGAACAACTTCATTAGAGGGATCAAGAGTAAAGTAGTCCATAATTACACAAACCACCATATCCCATGGAGGGGTGAGGTCTTTGGCATTAAAACTATTTTGCTCCCTCAATAAATATTCATCCCCCTAGAAGAAACTAAGCTCCCTAAGGAGAGAGTGCTTCTTCCTATTATGATAAGTGCCATCCAAGGGGATACCAGTAACTTTACTAATAATATTAGCAGAGATTTCAAATTCTAGATTTCCCACTTTAAGCCACCCATCATTCCATGTGTGTCATCCACCTAGAAAGGATCAAGTTATGGTCAAGGAATTTTTGGATACAGTTCAAGAGACCTCCCTTATCAAGAATCATCTTTACCTATTCATCAATAATTAATGAGGCCAGTTCTAAACAAATATTTGTGGGATGGACTCTAGGACCATATCTCTTAACTTTCTCCATTCTTCCAATGGAGCTTTTCAGACTCAAGATACAAAACATAGGATATACCTTCTGATATGACCGTAACAACACTTGGATACAAAATACAAAATTTGGAATTCATAGTAATAATATCAAGGATAAAAAGGGGGGACGAAAGAGGAAAAAATATGACAACCATGAGGAATGCCTAAACAAGGTCCATCCACTTTAGACAACAAAGCACAGACCATTCCCAGAAGGTCTGGTACAATGTATACAAATCTTACCCATGATTGACTTAAACCACCTAGGAAACATAGGAAACCATGACTCCACCAAATTTTGATGCACAATTATCGAAGCACTTGAGCATTGGAAACTAATCATGAGGAGACATAACCTCCACTAGAATAGGGTGAACATGAAATGAATTATAAAATTTTAGGTAAAACCTTTCATTACTGACTTAGAGGATTGCATAAGAATATGAGCCCTTGAAAGAAACCCCAATAAAAGAAGACTAGAGCATTTGAATATTCCTTGGCCTGAACTTTTCTCATGAGATCTAGACTTCGATTGAAGTCAATTTGTGTTCCGTATCCGCAAGCAACGCACTCAACAAGCTCTCTTATTGCACATATATTGCCTTGAAGGACTGCTTTCTCACAGAGCGCAAATCCCCCATAAGATCCCTGTCTTCCTCTACGCCTCCGCTCCCATTGAATCGTATGATTTCTAGCGATTATAATGCATGCTTGTGCGACACATTAGCAGCCCTTTGTATTAAAGTGACTCCTCTTGACCAATCTCTCAGTGCATAGAAATAGATCTATCAAAAACATCATGGAGTAAATAGGAGGGCAGAAAGCAAACGACCTAGTGAAAATTTGATAATCTTCTACTACAACTTAAATCGTCAGTGTTGTACTTTATACCCTAGAGGTTAAAAAAATACATTACATTAAAAATGTCATCTAAAATAAATATTAGTTAAATAACATATCTATCTATGAGATAGTAAAGGTTAAAAACTATATGCTTTACCATGCCAAGCATATAGCAGGCATCTATGCTTCCAACATTTGCGCACTTCTAGAGAAAACTGTGACAACCTTCTGACCAGCGCGATGCTTTTATTCCCATGAAAAAAGAACGAGAAAGGTTGAGCAACAAGGTTGAGTGCATTCCGACTCCATTGAACCTCTTGCATCTGCACTAAGAAACTTCGCATCTGCACTAAGAAACTTCTATCTTATATTATACATAAAGAGAGCTTCCAACTATTTTTAGGGCTTTCAAAAGTATCACGGTTCATACTCACATTAGAAGTGGAGCAATAAAATCTGCAGTTTGCTCTGCTATAGAACTTAGATTCAATAGAATGAACAATACCAGATCATCTGATATGCGATTAAAACCAGAAATTTGATCAATATGATTAGCGACCCTGCCGCACTTAAGCTTCTTGAACGAAGCTTCTATCTTCGGATCATCATGTTGGCATTTCATGTCTGGAATAAAGACAAGAGGCCTTCGGATTGTGATTACCTTTTCCAGTAGTAATTAGGCCATGCTACATCAAACCCAGTCTTCTGAAATCCTAAGGGCATCTTATATTAGTATGAAAAACACTTCGTTGAAACTAAAAAGTGAAGGTGTATTCCATATTGTCTCAAGACCACTCTTTTCTAATATTGTTTCCGGATTATCATAATCCAATGTTCATTAGCCATTTAATGGGGTGAAATTCAAGAAATTTTAAAATTAAAATATTTATAAATATTATTACCTTCTCCAGTAGTAATTAGGCCACGCTACATCAAACCCAATCTTCTGAAATCCTAAGGGCATCTTATACTGGTATGAAAAACACTTCCTTGAAACTAAAAAGTGAAGGTATATTCCATATTGTCTCAAGATTTGACCACATTTTTTTAATATTGTTTCCGGATTATCAATCCAATGTTCATTAGCCATTTAACGGGGTGAAATTCAAAAAAAATTAAAATTAAAATATTTATAAATATTGATTACCTTCTACAGTAGTAATTAGGCCATGCTACATCAAACCCAATCTTCTGAAATCCTAAGGGCATCTTATACTGGTATGAAAAACACTTCCTTGGAACTAAAAAGTGAAGGTGTATTCCATATTGTCTCAAGATTTGACCACATTTTTCTAATATTGTTTCCGGATTATCATAATCCAATGTTCATTAGCCATTTAATGGGTGGAATCCAAGAAATTTTAAAATTAAAATATTTATAAATATTGATGGTTATTAGTAATTATAAATTATTTTAAAAGATTTTTCCTTTGAAAAATTTTACAAAAAATATTAAGAAATTTTAAAATTAAAATATTTATAAATATTGATGGTTATCAGTAATTATAAATTATTTTAAAAGATCTTTCCGTTGGAAAATTTTACCCAAAAATATCTATCAACTATTAATTATTATGGTTTTATGGCTTACATGCAGTATAGTGCCCATATACTTATTTTCTTCCTTCTTATAACATATATAAAAGGGTTAAGTTAATTATGTTATAATTATTGTTTTTTATTTATACATTTAGTTGGGTAAAGATGAAATTAATAGTTGAATGGTATTTGATGTAATTGCAATTGTCTAGCTATTGTTATTATCATCCATGTGGTTGTGAGGTCAAGCACTAACCATTATCAACTAACTTATCTTTTTAGAATATTTTTTTAATAATTTTTAGACGAAAATGTTTTGATTTTAAGTTAATTATATTTTGTTATAAAAAAATTAAAGTTTAATTTTTAAATAAAAAATATTTTAATTCAAAGTTAAATAAATATATATACATATATCTATATATATATTTATTTGTTAAAAAGCAGTTTTAAGTTTTTTTTTTTTTTTTTTAATTTATTATATGGTCATAACCCATTACATAGCATATTCGCAGCATTGTGAGGGGAGAGATTTGAACCTGGGCCTCTTCAACTTGTGAAGAATTTTAACTACCCACTCTCCAACTCCTCTAGATGAACGGATAGTTTAAAAAAAAAAAAAAAAAAAAAAAATACTTCTTATACACATGCACCATGGGGATTGAACGCGGGTCACATCATCGATAATGCAAGTGGTGTGGGGATTGAACCTATGCAAGTGGCGTGCAGATTGAACCTCGGTCACATCACCGATAATGCAAGTGGCGTGGGGATTGAACCTATGCAAGTGGCATGGGGATTGAACCCCGGTCACATCACCGATAATGCATGTGGTGTCCTTGATGGTAGACCACATCACACTCATAAATATATATTTTTAGAAAATAAATCATACAAAAATTTGTGTTATTGTTATATTTGACATTTCTTTGGAGCTGAATTAGGCAACCTCATTGCTTTGTATATGTCTTACTTTGCAGTCCTATTGACCCCTTTTGGACACCCATGGACATTAATACAAATTCAAATTCAAATTTAAAATTAAATTATTAATTGTTAATTAAATTTAAAATTTGGATTTATTTTATACTTTAAAAAAATATTATATATTATCTTTTTAATTATTAAGTATCCAATTTTAGGTTTGATACATCATTTAAAAAATTAATAAAAATTTTAAATGTTCTTATATGTTTTATTGCTAATCTTAAGAAACCAAAAAGGTGAATCACATTACAAGAAAGAGGAATGCACTTTTTGTTAAAAACTTCAATTAAATCCGTCCATGTGGGGGAGTTGGAGAGGAGTGAGTAGTTGAAACTCTTGTGTTAAAGAGGCCCGAGGTTCAAATCTCTCCATCTCACATGTTTGGGGATATGCTATGTAATAGTTTACTAGGGACCCTATTGGTGGTGTAAAAGATCAACCAACATTTTAAAAATACAAATAAAATAATTTTATTATCTATAAAGTTTCTTAATTGAACTTTTATATCAAGGCTAACATAGTCTTCACCTCATAATTTTAGTAAATATGAATGTAAAAGATATTAAAAAAATTGAAGGTATCAAATAAAAAAATTTCTCACAAAGAAATCATTAAGATGTAATTATTTTATTTCTTTAACTTAAAATTTATTATTTTTCACCCATTACTCTATATCATTACTAGGATTTTATTATTTATTAAAAGGTATAGAATATAAATCCTTTATTTTTAGAGTTTGATTTAGCTAGAAAAGATAACTAATTTAACTAATTTAAAACCTTAATTTTTTAATTACTAAAATTATTTTTTACTTACTTTAGGATTTCATCAACTTTCAAATAGAACATAAACCAAAATAAATAAATAAATCTAAATTAAAACCAATATGTTAGCCTTCACCTCATAATTTTAGTAAATATGAATGTAAAAGATATTAAAAAAATTGAAGGTATCAAATAAAAAAATTTCTCACAAAGAAATCATTAAGATGTAATTATTTTATTTCTTTAACTTAAAATTTATTATTTTTCACCCATTACTCTATATCATTACTAGGATTTTATTATTTATTAAAAGGTATAGAATATAAATCCTTTATTTTTAGAGTTTGATTTAGCTAGAAAAGATAACTAATTTAACTAATTTAAAACCTTAATTTTTTAATTACTAAAATTATTTTTTACTTACTTTAGGATTTCATCAACTTTCAAAGAGAACATAAACCAAAATAAATAAATAAATCTAAATTAAAACCAATAACATCTTTATAATCATAAAGAGTGATCATATTAAGAAATATATGCAATACGTCAAGGACTCCACTTGAATTATTGGTGATGTGACCCGGGTTCAATCCCCATGGTGGATGTGTATAACAAGACAAAAAAAAAGATATGCAATAATACTATACTTTTTCTAGTCATTAAAATGATTGTTTAATTACAAAAATTGTCAATTCTTAATTCTTAATGAAATATAAACAAACCATAGATAATTTTAAAATTTAAGATAAAATTTTAACTTTCATTTAATATTTTTAAAATAAATTAATTAGTATTTAATTTTTTATATAAAAATTAAAAATACATTTTTAAAAATTAAATAACATTAACTCAAACCATTAAATTCATTTAAATTTCAAAAAAAATGCCAATTTTGAATCTTACGAGAAGGACAACTTTGAATCTTGTCAAGTAGTACATGAATAATAATCAAGCTCCCATAATTTCACTCTTCAATCATGTTATAACATTAATGGGCCCATTTATGACCAATTAAAAAAGAAAAAAAACTTTAAATTGGTTTATGAATGCTATAGAATTTTTTTGTTTTTAAATAATATCTAATCTACCAAGTAATAGAAAATCTAATCAACGTGATAACAAGCACAAAAAATTTTAAGTCAAAATTTATGAGGGGTCAAGGTCCCTTTATAGATGGTTTAAATTTGAGTCTTTGAAATGAAAATTTAAAAAATATATTATTCTTTAAAAAAAAATTAAAAAATATTTTAATATTCAAACATGAGAAACAAATGAAATACATATTATAATAATCAACTATAAAATAAAATGTTTTTGTATATTTTTTAAATGAATATTAACAAAGTATTATTGCACATATTTATATACTTTTAACACTTTACAATGGCATGTAATATGTAGATATATTGACAGACATGCAATTTGGTAGCCAATATTAATATTTTATTAATGCGCCTCGAGATTGATAACTCTCTGCGTTTATATATATATATATTTTATATATCTAAGCTAGTTTAGTTAAGGGAACAATGGTTAAATGGTTGAGATATATATGAATGGCATAGCTGACATCAATGGTTAAATGTTTGAGATATATATGAATGACATAACTTACACCAGAATTTAAATTATAATCAACATGCATATGTGTAATTTACGGAAAAAATAAATGAAACCCAAAAAATTGTGTATAAAAAATATTGATAAAAAATAAATAAATAAATTATGATGTGATTAGTTTAATATTAAAAAAAAACTTTCATAACATTAACCTTTTTAAAACACTATTTTTTAAATAAAATAAAATAAAAATATAACATGCAATCTGCAGCTAGACACTGTATATTCTAAAAACTTCCTCAATTTGAAAGCACATTTTTACCCGAGGAAAAAGAAATAAAAACATGTCAAGTCTAACTGCAAAGTGGTTTTCATGTTATAACATACTATAAGTTTCAAATATATTTTATGCACCTAAAATGAAATAATTGACAATTTAATTTGCAATAAGACCACTCAATATTCAAACATTGCAAAGGAATGAACAAACATTGAGTATATGAACTAGCTTTTAAAGCATAATAATAATCATAATAATGATGATTGTGATATGTAGTATGCATCTAAAAAAATTATCAATATCAAAAGCATATTTTAATAAAAACTTTTAGGCTTATTATTTAATATTTGTCATCTTGATTCGTAAGAAAGAGTCCTCAAGGGTTAGGTGGATTGGTAAAGGCTTGACTGGCCAAGTACTTGCGAAGAAGAGACCTAGGTTCAAACCTCGGGGTCACGCTATCAGCTTGAGGGTTAGGTGGATTGGTAAAGGCTTGACTGACCAAGTACTTGTAAAGAAGAGACCTAGGTTCAAACCTCGGGGGCTTGTTGTTAGCTTTAGCAAAGTAGTAGTGCATGCTGAATCGATGATGATGGTACAAACCTCGAGTGACTGATGATATCCATCTCATGCTAGGTCAAAAACAATGAGATGAATAGGTTTTTGGGAGCATTCCCTATGGTTTGAACCCTACGATTTTCAGTAACTAAAAATAGTGGTTATAACCAACTTCCCTATGTAACCAAAAAAAGTTTATACACCATTAATTTTTTCTTTTTCTTTGGGTTATATAGGAGAGTTGGTCACAACCAAACTATTTTTAGTAATTGACAAGTGCAAGGTTCAAACTACAATTGTTGCTCCTATTAAACCTATTATGCCTTGTTATTGTTTACTCGACGTGAATGGGACCACCGATCGCTTGGGATTTGTACCATCATCATGGGTTTGATGCATACTAAGAAGATTCAAATCACACTACTACCTTTGCAAATAGGCTACCCATGAGTTTTGAACCTGGGTGTCTTCTTGGTAAGTGCCTAGCCAAAAAAGCACTTACCAATCCAAAAAAATTTAGAAGTTAAGGTAGAGAGAAAACCTCAAGAACCAATCGGACTACTACCTTTGCAAATAGGCTACCCATGAGGTTTGAACGTGGGTGTCTTCTTGGTAAATGCCTAGCTATAAAAGCACTTACCAATCCAAAAACTTTTATAAGTTAAGATAGAGAGAAAACCTCAAGAGCTGCTCTTAGTTGGGCGATAGTGCCATCCCATTTTGATAAACCACTATCTAAAGAGAAGCCACAAGAGATTTTTTTTTTTCCCCCTTCACATCACAAAGGCTGAAACCATGGACCTTCCATTCAATGGGTTCAATATTACCTTCTCCACTTGCACTATAATGGTAGACAAAAATTTAAGTTAGAAGGAAACCTCAAGAGCCACTCTTACGTGATCGACAATGCCATCCCATCTAGATATACCATTATCGAGAGGGGAGCCATAAGAGATTTTTTGTGTCCCCCTTCGTATCACAAAGGTTTGAACCATCGACCTCTCATTCAACCAGGCTCACCTTCTCCACTTGCACTATAAAGGTCAATAAAAGAATTGGGTTAGAAAGAAACCTCAAGATCCACTCTTAGGTGACCAACAATGCCATCCCATGTGGGTATACCACTATCTAGAAGCCACAAAATATTTTTTTGTGTCCCCCTTCACATCCTAGAGATTCAAACCATAAACTTCCCCTTTCAACTAATAATTATGCAAGTATATATACCATTAAAATTAATTATTATATTTAATATTAAATAAAAAATGTTACATCCATGTTATTTCATCATTTCATTTTTTTATGTGTGAGTGTTTTCTATGTTTTTTGTTTTTTTTATTGTCTGTTGTTGGTTGTTTTTATTTTTATTTTATTTTTTAGGTTTTGGTTGTGTTTATTTTTCATGTCTTTTTGGGTTATGTCTTTGTAGTGTTCTGTTGTTTTTGTCTTGTTTGTGTTTTGTTATGTGGTTATTGTGGTTTTCTATGTGGTTTGTGTTGTGGTTTATTTTATCTTATTGTGTGTGTTTGGTTGTGCTTTTGGTTTTGACACACCCAGGGAGTTTATTTTTTATTTATTTTATTATTTTTGTTGTTATTTTCTTTTTTTAATTTGGTTTTGTGTGTTTGTTTGCTCCTTGAGTATGTCAAAGGTGGTAGGCCAGGTCCGAGTCCCGGGCGTTTTTGGTGGAATGGATACCCCTGCCTCCTTGGGTATTACCCGAAAGTGGCATCCCTTTTGGGATGTTTTCCACAAAAAAAAATAAATAAATAAATGTTACATCTTCTTTTAAAATATATATTTATTATTATTATTTAATAGGCTATATGTGGTGGGGCCACTCTTATCAAAATATAAAAATATTGTATTTGTTGTAGCATACATTTTTATCATGATTTTTTCATTTTTTTTTTCTATTAAATATATTATTCAAATTCCTCGAAGTGCTATGTTTCCACAATCAACTCCTTGAAATCATTTTGATTAAGACATAAAATCTCACTTGACCAATTGTTGTCAAAAATTTGAATTTTATTGGGATGAATATCAACACCATAATTCGTAAATTTATCTGTTAAACAATTTCCTTATTTATAAATATGCTCACACTATCATGAGATTGCATGTAGATGATGGACATTAGCAACAATATTATTTTTTATCCAGTCTCTACATCCATTTTTGTTAATCACATTGATGATAATTTGTGAGTCCCTCTTAATTGAAATATTTTTTCATCATTTTTTTTTTTTTTGTAATTTTAATCCCTATAAGTGCACAAGCCTCTACATAGTTGTTAGTTGAAGTTCCATATGAATATGAATAAGTGGGAAGAATTTTTTCTTCATTATTTCTAAAAACACCACCTCCTTTAGCTTTTCCTAAATTTCCTTTAGAAGCATCATCAAATTTATTTTGATAAACCCAATTTCTAGACATTTCTATTTTACCATAGATCGAAGTAGATCCTTTGTTTTAATTTTGTTGTTGTAAATGACTCATCCATATGTGTTATAATATTATAACTATGTTATTAGCATCTCATTTTTCTACAATTGAGACTTTCATGATGAGCACCATATTTGTAGATATTCTACAAAAGAGACACTAATAAATGCTTTAGCTTTGAAATAATTTATCCAACATTTTATAACTCTTTCAGTGTTGATGGAGCTACCCAAAATAATTTTTTTTTTTTTTAAATAATTCCAAATGATGTGAGCAAATAGACAATGAAGAATTATATGGTTTGATGTTTCTAAATCCTTCTCACACAAGGCACATCTGAAGGGTCCATAATATCCTCTTATTTATAGACTCTCTCCTATTAAAATATTACTTTGAACTACTACAAACCAAAGAAATGTTGAGGCATTAGGGAGATCCTCTAATGACCAAATATTCTTCCAAGGAAAATATTTGGGAGAAGGAAATTTTGATTGTTCTAGATCCTCATATCCCAACTTGATCGAGTATCCACCATCCTTCGATAAATTCTAAACCAACTCTTCCTTTCATGTAAAAACTGGCAAATAAAACTCTCAAAGCATATTTTGAAGTTCATCTACAGTTTGTTTGAGTTCCTCTTCTTCAACCTAATTACTAAAAGAAATCCATAATCTAGAATTTTTTCTCATAATAATATAATATTTGAACTTTGGACATTTTTATGCTAGGTATGCTTGAGCCAGGTTTCCATTTTGAGTCAGAGATAAGAGGATAAGGCTTCAACCAAGCATCATACCAAATATTTTTATAAATCCCCTCATTGATTGACCATATAATATGTTTCTTTATCAATTATAAACTCTATGATATGAAGTTCCATGTTGGTGATACTTTGGGTAGATTTCTTTTCCTAAAAAATTTCATTGCATCAAGAGAACCTATATATTTTTGAAGTAGTATTTTTACCCAATTATTTTTTTGATATTTGAATAATCTCCACCCAAGATTTGCTCCTAATGCCAAATTTATAAGTGTGCAATTTTACAATCCTATTGCTCCAATATTCTTCTCTTTGCAAGCCCTATCCCACTTACAAAGAGGAAACCTAAATTTTTCCTCACAACCTTTCCATAGAAAGTCTCTTTAAATTTTATCAATTTCTAATGCAATACCTGTTGACAGTCTTAAAGTGACATCATATAAATAGGAATGGATTACAAAGTAGTCTTTATGAGTTGTAGCCTTCCTACCATGGTTAATAACTTACCTTTCCAACCTGCCAAGCAAGCTTTCATTCTATTCAAAAAAGACATCCAAAGCTCTATTTTATTTCCTTTATCAGACAAAGGAATACCCAAGTAGTTTTATGGAAATCCTTTCTTCCAACTAGGGAATCCTTACTTCTAACTAGGGCATCCTTTTTTTCAATAAGGATTTTAAAAAATGACTTTTGTGTTATGTTACATAGATTTTCTTCACATGAGTCTTTTAATTTTAAATTCTCTCCTAAGATATAGAATAAGAAGTGGCACTCCTCACACTTTGCTTCCAACTTTTACTTCTTGCTTCTTCTTCCATTATGTAACTAATCATATTATTATTCATATTACTATTATTAATTTATTTTTATGATTAATTTCATTAGTTAAACATATGATTTTTTATTATTTTAAAAATATTTTAACATTTCAATTACCGAAAGGTATATTTACTCAAAAAAATAGTATCTTGTGAACTTTATGTGATAGCCCTTTTATTTTTATGGCTTTTAGTCCTTGTGTTAACAACATAGTGATTTACAATTTCATTAGCCCATTAATCCTTTAGTATGGAAACATGATTTTGTTAGAATAAGTGAATATTCTCTTAAGTTCTACTAGGATAGACACACTTGAGTTTCCACTCCTCCATGTTTCAGGTGAACTCTCAGTGGTGTCTTCATCAGGTTTGATGAGTTGTTGTAATCCAACGGCTCTCAATGATCAACTTTGCTATTTATACAAAGTTGATCATTGGAATAAATCAATCAGTTCTATTTTGTTTCTTCAAATCTTGTAATGCTTTGTAGTTCTACTCTTGGGAATTCTAACATGGTACTAGAGCAGGATAGATTCTGCTAGCATTCTCTCTTGAAGGAGGTTTCTTGAACTGGTTCTTAATCTCTTATTCTTTGCTTTTTTAAACAAAGAGGTTATTTTTCATATTGTAGTATGTTCATATATGCAATTTTTTTAAAAGATATTTGCTTATGGTAATACCTACTGGTTTATATAATTTTGTTTTACCATTGATGCAAATCTTTCAAAATTTCTTTATTCACTACTTTGTGTATGCATATTGAATTTTTTTTTCCTCTATAAAAATACTCCTTAACAAATGCAACTTGCTTTAAAACAATTAAAGCAACATTGCATCCCATTCTAGGTGTTTTTTAATTTATATTATTTCTTCCCCTCTCGAACACAGCCATCACTACGTTTCACTCAATAAGGAAACTAATATAAATCAAAAGTTTTTTTGGAGGCCCCCTATTTTTATTTGTCCTCCTACTTCACCTACGTTTAAATTTGTTTTCCCTTAAATGCCAGCTCATTCGGCTTTCAATAGCCTTCACTACACATTTCATAACGTAGAAGGATAAGCATTCATCATCCTTTTGCCCTCACTGTGTATATTCTAATGTGGAGGAAAGGGAAAAACTATAGGCCCTTACTTTTGGTGGGCATTAATTTTTTTTTTTTATCTTACAATCTCAAATCATTTTGTCTTCATAAATTTTAATTAATGTAAGGATCGCTCTCCGCATCACCAATTAATGACTCTTGGTCTACCTACCTAGACCAACGTTCGTAAAAAAAAATTCGAACGTGGCCTTTGGCCAGCATTTTGTTGTGGCACGCCTTGAGACTGCATCTCTCAACGGGCATTTCCCTCATTAATTTTTTATATTCTTCGAAGATCTTGAGATTTTAGAAACCATTCTACTTGAATTTCATCATATGTGTTTGTCCTTCTGTGCTCAAGAGGATATTATTACCTCTTGTTATATAAACATCTTTCTAAGCTTAAAATCATAACTCTTTTGTATTCCTAAGATTTTCTTTGATAAAGCTTAGATTGATATTTCTTTGGGCCTATTTTATATTATTCCCTATAAATCTTTGCAAGTGTTTTTTCTTCAAGTTAGTGTGTGGTGATATAATATGTTCTGCAAGTGAAATATTTAGAAACACTCAGGTCACTGCATCCTCTCTTCGGCACCTTGCTCTCAACATCTTCGATTCGTCTTTTAAAGTTGTTTTATGGCATAGTTGCTAAGGGAGACTCTCTGCTTTGGCATCACTCCTCTCAAAACCTCTTCAACAAATCATATGGTAAGGTGTTATATGATTTTTTAAAATAACATTTTTCTTATCTAGTGCAGATATAGGAGTCTCATTTTTCCTAGACGCCACCATTGGTGCAGTGAATGTAGACACCACCCTTTCTTATATCCAGTACAGATATAGGAGTCTCTTTTTTCCTAGATGCCACCATTGGAGCGATGAACATAGATGCCACCCTTCCTCGTTGCTTGTTTGTTGAAAGGCACTTCGTGGACCCTTACTTGCTGCCTTTCAAGATGTTTTTTTAGTTGCATCCTCTGTTTGATGTCAACCCCTTTAATTTAAGCTATAATATCTTTTTTTATATATTATAGCAAGAAAAAAAAAATTTCATTCCCTTTCCTTTTCGACTTTTTCTTTGCCCAAAAATCAAAGGAGAATTGTAAAACTTTTAATAAAATATTTTATGTTGGGGGTTTTGGGGGGGGTTCATTGCATCGGGGGGGGGTTTCGCCTCCTTTTTCCTTCTTTACTTTCATTCTGAATTTGGTAATATTAATTTTGTTTATATATCTTGCTTAATATTAAAAAGGTGTTGATTAAATATTCAATCCTTAATTAAAGAAATTACTAAAATATTTTTTTACTATTTCTTTATTTCATTAAGCAAAATTTTATATTAACAACTTAAATTATCTATTTTCCAAACGTCTTTAATATTTTTTTAGACACCAAATTACAGCCACTAATCCTCCATCCTAACATTCCCACCACCCACTTGTCCACCATACACCTTCCCGCCAATTATTTGGCCCAATTTCATCTTTCCGCCATCCATTTTACCATTTTAGCCATTTTTCGCCATTTCCTAGCCTAATTGGAATTATTTTAATATTATTTAATATTTTAATAAAATTTTATATTATATTATAATATATTATTATAAAATATATATTTATAAACTCAATTAACCACAACCGTATGATCCATTCTAATTTCCACCATCCATATTCATTAATCCATGTCACATTCAAAAAGTAATCTCAACCTTAGGATATATTTTAATCTTACCCACACGATCAAAAGTGTAAGGCTAAAACCCTAAGAAAACCCTAGGTTGGATTATAAATAAGTATATTTTTTAAATGTCCAAACCCTCAAACCTTGAGAATTAGACATTGCATCTTCGAGGAATTATCGGTGAAGCCCTAGCATAGAATCCTGAAAATCTAAAGCCCTAGCTTGCCGATAATACTTCTGCTATTCCAGTCATCACCCATTCATCCTCCATCATCGTCATAGCCCCCATCCATTTTTTGCATTCTTCGCCATCCCCTAGATCTACTTTTGTAAATTTTTCCCTAATTTGTAGGCACCCTCTAGAGCTTACGAGGCTCACTGTAGAGCCTTCGAAGTGCTCACCAGAGCCTATTGTATATCATAGGTGCTCTCCAGAGCCTACTGTATCCCATAGGTGCACACCAGAGCTTGTGAAGCTCATGTCAGAGCCTTTCAAGTGCACGTTCAAGCCTTCTACAACTACAAAAATGCGAATATGAGCCTGCTACACCATGCCATCTGCAACAACAAAATGAAAGCAAGATATATCTCATTTGAATGTATTTTATCTCATAATTTTTTGATCTAGCATACTTTGTGACTTCATTGTTAACTAGGGTTTTATTGATGTCTGAGGGTCCCACACAGTGGAGCCCTCATAGGTATTACTAACCCCCTTGTTATATTTTTATATATGCAGATCTACAATTTCTACACATTGTTGAATGACTATTGAAGTTGGAGTGGCCCCACATTGGATACTCAAAGCCCACTCAACCTGTTGGAAGCAAGGACACACCAAAGACACTTTGTTGTTATTGCTAGGGTTTTAGAGAACCCTGGTGTCATTGTAAAATCATTGTATCAAATACTCATATTGAGTGCTGATTGTAACAAAGGAGTTCATTGGCCCTCCTATTTTATTGAATACATCCATTTGTGCAATCTTTGTATTTCCTTGTGTTATTTTATTTTCTGATACTATTTAAGTGTCGTGTATTTGTCTTCACAAATGGTTATCACAGTGGGACACCACAAGGGTTTCATTATTTGATAGATCTACATTGCCAAATTAATTTTATTTCTATTTGTTGCAAGATTTACAAAAGAGTAAAAGTCGTTGAATTTATTGCTAGGGTTTTTGAAGTAGTATGCAACATTTTTAGATATTATGCAGACATTCGAGAGCATCCGTGAAGAGTTCATAAGCGTCTACAGACAACTGCAGACACCATCCCGTGCCTAGAAGGCACCCTGCTACGCCTACGCAGGCGCCTAACTGCGCCTGGTAGTAATTTGGAGCAGATCTAAGGTTTCCAAGTAAGTTTCATGACCCTAGGTTACCATTTAGCGATTTACGTATTCTATTTTCTACTGCTATTTTTTCGTTGTTTCTGGATCAACACTAAGTAATCTGGGAAATAATTGGTAGCAAGTTGAATCTAGGATTTGTGTGTATTTCATTATACCAAATTCATTTCTTGTTCTGAAGTTGTAGATCTAGGTGATTTTTTACATTTTTGAGTGTATATGAAACAAAAAAGCATCCTAGATCTTGCATTTTAGGGTTAAAGATCACTTTAATTTTGCATATCTAAATAGGAACAACATTTCGATGCATAAAGTAATCCTTCCTTAGGCTGGCCCCTTTGGCAGGGAGGTGGAGGAACCCTTCGTTTGCTCTTGTAATTTTAATCATTTGTAGGCAGGGGAAATTAAGGGTGTACTATGCGCTCTTTAGGTGAAATTTATGTCTTTGTGTTGGCTTCTGATTTAGATTAGTGAAGTTAGCAATATTTAATATTGTTTGTACACCATAGAGAACAAGACATTTAATAAAATAAATCACACACACTTGCACGAATCACATTTTTTAACAGTAGTGGTTGGATTTCATCACTAGCCATTGCTTGGGATTTGGTGACGGTGGTCGTGATTTCCATCCACCAATCTCTGCCCTAGAAACCATAGGACTACCCCCGAGAAAACTTGTTGGAGGTCATTACCAACAAGAATATCATTGCCTTGGCCAACCTTAGTTTTTTTTACCTTTGTTTTTCATTAAACAAGATTAAGTTACATCAAAACACACAAACCAACAATTCTAAAAGGAACTTCACATTAATGAAATAAAATAATTAATGAACAAGGTAAACCACACACGGTGAAACCTAGGACTGATTGTTTTCTTTACTTTAAACTTTAGAAAATTTATTAATTTATGTGATATATATAAGATTTGAATATTTGTTTTAACTCATTTATAGTGCTAACACGACAACAAAAGAAAATAATAAACCAAATTAGTTTAATGGAAAACAGTTCCCATGAACCCGCTACTTCGGTAGCCCCATAAAATATGGTTTAGGCTACTTTGTCTAGATCATCCCATCCACCCCACTCTCAAGTAGAGATACATTTTCACAATGTGGAGATATCCAACACCTACATAGACATGGATAGAGTGCAGGCCCTTTACAAGACTTCTAACTATGTCTTAGAACCCCTTAGCTAAGAAGGTTTAGAAGAATCCAAATTGGCTGCCACCTACCTTGCCCAAGGATATCCTAATTTGAGTTATGAATATGGTATTCCTTCCTCCATGATCCAACCACCACAAATCCCAAGTTTTTCAAACACTTACCTCACATCCACCTATACCAACCCCTTGTATGAGGAGTATGTCAATGCTGCCTCACAAGTCCCTAGCCTCCAAGTTGTAACATCAAACACAACTTGCACCATACCCATGTCCTCTCATCCATTATCATCCACACCTCCATCATCTCACTTAGCCAACATGACCATGTCATCTACCCCTCCATCATCTCACTTAGCCAACATGACCATGACTAATCACCCATCATCATCGACTCATCCATCATCTCATTGAACCACAACCCCATAATTCGACACGTGGTCAAATTAGGAACTTACGGATACATTAGGGCTTATCAACAAGTTGATTTCACAATGAACAAAAGGAAAAAAATCAGCTCACATAGACCCTATGACCCAAGGATTTCCAAATCAACCTCCGCTCACCAATAAAAATGCAGCATGGGTCCCTCAATCTTCTATAGTGTCCATCCCCAATCCACCACCACTCCACACATCCACCATACCAATCAACATCACCACTAACCAACAACACAATCCATTTCTCCATCATCATCTTCATCAATCATCCCCATATTTCAACCATAAATCTTCTCCTCATACCCAACCCAATTCATTCCACAACACCATGTTGGTCACACCCCAACATCTACAATCCAGCCCATCAACCAACCATTACATAATCCAAGGTCCTCACATTCCTGCAAAAGATCTTAGATTCCAAGCAATGCAAAAGTAAATCGATCAGTTGATGCAAAGCTCACCAGGGATAACGATCCAAAAGCTCACATTAATCCAACTGATCCATCAATCAATCCATCCATCGGTACCATCACTGCCTTATCCGACAAATTTTATGATACCAAAATTTGACAAGTTTAGGGGAATCGAGTATCCTAAGGAGCATGTGAGTTCATTTGTCCACATGTGTTTTCGGATTAGCGATGATAATGCTCTTATGCTTTGAACATTTCCTCAAACATTAGGGGGAGATGCTATTGAATGGTACAATCAATTTCCCACGCATAGTATTTATACTTTTGATCAATTGATAGATCTATTCTTGGAACGCTTCACCCTTAATATTAAAAATAAGGTGTCCTTATCAGATATATATTACTTGAAACAATGGGATGATGAACCTATCTATGATTTTAGAAACCATTGGAGGACAGTTATAACAAAGTTGCCATTCTCCCTTCCAATCGAATAAATTATCAAACTTTTTACCAAGAGTTGCTTAAAACCCATCTCTTGGATGCTTCAGCTCAATATTTATAGAAAATTTGAGGAGGCTTTAGCACAGGCTAGTGTTATTGAGGAGATAAAAATCCAAGAGGGTGTCATTAATCCTAAGAAGAAAGAATGGCAAAATAGAGGCCAATACTGAAATAATCAATCTGGCCAAACCAAATCCACACAAGCCTCAACGACTAACATATCTAATCAATTCAATCAAGTGGTCATGAGCCAGCCTGTAATGGCTCAAAAACCAGTGCAACAACAAATTTCCTATCATGCGGTCCCATCAATAACCCAAGCACCAATGGTACAAAACACAGCGCCAACTGTGGAACAACCTACCCATCACCAATTCAATCGACCTCAGTGTCAATACACTCCCTTAGCAAAATCATATTCAGCCATATTTTGAAGGTTATATGAGACCAAAAAATTAGCCTTGTCAGACATTAGGCCCGATGATCCCACCAAAAGGCCTAACGGTTATAGAGAACACTTTTTTTACCCATATCATCGACAAAATGGGTATGATATCAATTTCTGCCATGTGTTCAAAAACATAGTACAAGACCTCATAGACTTAGGGGTCATTAGCATTGATAACCCCTTAGCTCCACAAAATCAAAATTTGGGCATATATCAGACACCTCTACCTAACCATGGGGAGGTCCAACATAATGTAGGGGCTAACAATCAACAACCACCTCCTAATCAAGTAAATCATGTCCAAAAATACCAAAACTTTGTAGGAGCAGTCCATGTGGTCACTAGAGGGCAAAGGCAAAATAAAAAAATGCTCAACAACCATCAAACCCACCACCCATCCAAACATCACCCAATCCATCTTCGTCAATCAATCTATCCAACCCATCCAATCCGTCCATTCTTCATCCAATAAGGTCAGCAGTAACTTTAACCAGCAGGTTAACCACTAGTTTGAAAATGGCATCATCCAAGCTTTCCATGTATGAGCTCATCCAAAAATCCCCTACGCATAGAGAAGCATTAATGGAAATACTCAAGTAAATTGAGTTAGAATACTAAGACTCTAATGCCTTCAACAAATTTGTAGGGAGTGTCAGAACGTGCATGGAACCATCAATTACCTTCTATGAATTTGAGATAAAATCAATGAGTTTAGAATCGATGGAGCCTCCATTGCACATAATAAAATTAATAGAAAAAAATCCATTCAAACAAGTATTAATTTATATCAGCTCGTCAATCAATATCATTACTACCACTGCTCTTATCCACCTAAAAATACCTCCATCCCTCATTTCCAAATCATCATTCACCCTCAAAGCATTTAACGATGCTTTGTGTACCATATTTGGCATTGTTGTTTTACCTATAGAAGTAGGGACCAAAATGTTGCACACCATGTTTCACATCTTGGAGGGAGCCATGGCGTATAATATACTCCTTGGTAGACCTTGGATGAGGTAAATGAAATGTGTTCCATCAATTCTCCACCAATGCTTGAAATATGTTCATGATGGACAAGTCCATTGCATCCCTACGGATGTCGAACCTTTTAAGTATTGTAATTTCATTTCAAATCCTTATGAATCCATGTTACCTTCTACTCATCTATTCTTAGTGCCATCATCAAATATACCCACATCATCTTTCAATCCGCATTCGTCTAATCCATCTCCATATTCTTCTAAGGCTCCCATCATTGAGGAGCTACCCATCACATCACCTTCTCAAATATCCATTTCTTCTTGTACATGTGGTCACAGTCAGTCTACTGTTAGCACATCGTACATCACATCTACCCCTTATTCTACAACCACTTCTTCTATTCCATATCATCATTCCATACCACCATCCAATCCCAATACATCAGTCGATGTGTCACAAGTTGAACTTTCATATTATGCCATATTTGACTTGCCACCATCCACAACTAATCTAGAGCCACTTGAGCCTTCACCATCCACCTCATCAATCCAAGTCAAAGTCTGCATCACTAATATGAGTATTGGTGAGTATGTGGTCCAAGACATCACCATTACACCCCTAGCCATTCCCACATCTAAGTATTTTGGATGTCCTCAAGACCTTCCTTTATACATATATGTTGTTTACGACATGATTGCCGCTCCAAATAGCATTAAATTTGTTTATGGAGGGTTGTATTGCTCAACTAGGGCAAACCCACCCGAAGAACCAAAATAGCCTAGGCATGCCAATATACCTAACACAAAGGACTTTCTAGCCTGATACTTTAATATGTTCCATTGGCAATGTCAAGGACTAGGTTCCCATGAGCAAGGGATGCATGATATCTTAGAGGTCCCATATAGAAGTGCCCATGATCATTTTGGTTTAGGCTATACCTCGTTGTCTTCCACCGCTTCTCTTGAGCAAGCCTTTAAAAAGCTTACACTCAATGATGAAGATCACCCCATCCACCCACTACCCTCAACATATTATCTTGAACATGCCCTTAAATAACTTTGCATGGACGAAGTAAACGAAGATGATCCCATCAACTTTTCATATCCTATCTTTGATTTCAACGATGAAAGTTATGAATAATTTGAATTCATGTCAAATTCTTATGACGATTCTGAAGAGGAGTCACAACCCATTATCCCCATCACCCAAAAGGAAGAGTTTTACCTTCGAATGTTCCCATTCCATCATCCCATATTTCGCTTGCTCCTTCCACAAGAACAAGACAATCCACCTGGTAATCTACCTTGAGCCGCCCACATGAGCCAAGAATTGTAACATATGTACATATTTAAAAAAAAAAATTGTTGCTCTGATGTTTTCATGTTCACTATTACAGGGATACCACACCTCGACATTGGTTCTGAGTCAATTGTTCCATCTACCCTTTTGGCCAAACCGTCCTACCTTTCGCTAAGTCAATATGAATCCTATTGACTTATTTACCCTGCTCCATAATCCATATGATCTGGCTAGGCCAATTCCAATTGACATTAGCCTTATTGACTTGGACTAGATTTCCTCCACACCCTCCTCTTCGGATTTCACCCTATCCGAGTAATTGTTAAATGCTTCAGCCAACTACATTCCTCCTTCACCGCCACCTTCGCCTCAATCAGTTTCCACTAACAGTCCCGAGGTCTTTTAGGCAGAGTTAGACAATGATAAGCAAGAAAAGTTAGAAAACATCTTAGATGACTTTAATATGATCTAAAAACCACATAAAATTGAGGAATATTCACATATGTCCATTGAAGATACCATTGACATAAATCTTAGTTCAGATCCTGACAATCCCCAAATTGTCAAACTTGGCAAAAGTTTAACACCTGATGAACAAGAGCAATTCATTGCTCTCCTAAAGAAAAATAAAGAGGTGTTTGCATGGTCCTACGAGGATATGTCTGGCCTTGATCTTGACCTTGTTTTCTACAATCTCACATTGCGTCCTGACGCCAAGCCTGTTAAACAAAAACTTAGGAGAATGCATCCTACCATAGCCCTTATAGTCAAAGAGGAAATACAAAAACTATTAGACGTACATTTTATCATTCCTATTGACTATCCCAAGTGGCTGTAAAACAAATAGATACACATTTGTAATGACTTTCAAGATCTAAATAAAGTGTGTCCTAAGGATGACTTCCCTCTACAAAACATTGATACTCTTGTCAATAACTGCACAGGCCACGAAATGCTTTCCTTCATGGACGATTTTTCAGGATACAACCAAATTCGAATAAATATTGATGACCAACATAAAACAACATTCACAACACCTTGAGGAAAATTTTGTTTCAGGGTTATGCCCTTTGGCCTTAAAAATATAGGAGCTAATTATCAACGAGCCATGACTTACATCTTTCATGATTACATGCACAAAATTATTGAAGACTATGTAGATAATCTCTTGGCTAAATCTAAAACTCGACAAGAACATATTGATGTCTTGGAAAATATTTTTGATTGGCTATTAGAATATAAGGTGAGATTAAATCCAAAGAAGTGTGTCTTTAGCGTTAGCTCTGATAAACTTTTAGGATTCATTATTTGCAAAAGAGGTATTGAAGTGGACCCGAATAAGGTTAAGGCCATCATAGAAATACAACGCCCAACTAACCTCAAGGAATTGCATAGCTTGCAAGGTAAAATTCAATCGATCAAATACTTCATTGCGCAAATTTTTGATAAATGCAGGCCATTTAATCACTTACTACAAAAGGGGGTAGCATTTGTATGGACAGATGAATACCAAAAAGCATTTGATGATGTCAAGCACTATCTAACTTCACCACCAGTATTAACTCCTCCTAGGTCGGGGTCCCTTTTCATATTTATATCTCATCTACAGAATCCGCTTTAGGGACAATGCTTGCATAGAAAAATGAACAAAATCGAGTACAAGCAATCTATTACATTAGTTGAATATTGGTAAGTTATGAAACAAGATATGCTTATGTAAAAAAATTATGCTTAACAATGGTTTTAGCCACTAAGAAACTTTGACATTATATGCTAAGCCAAACAACCTATGTCATAGCTAGAGAAAATATTCTATGCTACATGATGTCTCGCACTTATAACAACACCCATACCGCTAAATGGATAATGCTCCTTATAGAGTTTGATCTTGAATTTGTTAGCCAAAAATCCATTAAAGGTTAGGTTATTGCTGATCAACTTGCGGAAGCTCCACTACCTAGTGATCATCCCTTGATTATTGAGCTCCCATATGATTCGGTATTTTTCGTCACTGAAATAGACAATGATGTCATTCCTGAGGAAGATGTTGATATCACATTATTCTTTGACGGATCTAAGTGCGAGAAATTTCAAGGTGTATGAGTTGTCTTCCATACACCACGGGGGATTCCTATCCCCTTATCGTTCAAGTTAGACTTCTCATGTACAAAAAACACAACAAAGTACGAAGCCTTAATCCTAGGTCTTCAATTACCTATAGCTATGGGTATTAAGTGTCTCCGAAGATTTGGGGATTCTCAACTTGTTGTAAAATAGGTAACTTGAGAATACCAATGCAAAGATCCTACCATTAAGCTTTATCATGAAGTAGCAATGAAATTGCTCTCAATATTCAAGTGATATGAAATCAATAACTTACCTCGTTCGACTAATAGGTTTGCAAATGCAATGGCCTCTCTTGGATCCTTGATTCCAAATAATGACTTAGGAGAGGTACAACCCCTAATAATCTCAATAATATCTAAAGCGGTCGTTGTTCGCATTGACCCTAAATATGGAAAATATGTCTACTTCATACACACGGAATCATGTGAGTCTTGGTCAATCCCTGTTGTAGCATTCTTAAAATTTGGAACACTACCATCAGACATGTCTCGGTCTGCCAAACGTGATTTCAAGAAAAAGGTAGCCCGTTTCATTATTTTGGGTGATGTGTTGTATAAACGAGGTTATGATGGAATTATGCTTCAATGCCTTGAACCTAGGGAGGCTCAAATGGCCATCGAGGAAGCCGATGATGGTACTTGTGGTGGTCATTTTAGTGGAATGACCATTGCAAAGTGCTTATTATGCATGGGTTATTATTGGTCCACAATGGAACATGACTATTGCACATATGTCAAAAATTGCAAACAATGTCAAACATATGCCAATTTAACTCACGTACCATCACAAGCTTTACTGCCAATAGAAATTCTTTGGTCCTTTTCACAATGGGACCTCAACCTAATTGGTAATATTTTTCCCTCCTCTTCGGGACAACACACATTCATCATAACCATCATAGAATACTTCACAAAGTGGGTTGAGGCAATAACTCTAACCATTATGACAAGACCTCGAATCGTGGATTTCATACTACATAATATCATCTATCACTTTGGCATTCCCTCTAAAATCATTTCAAATAATGGTAAGTCTTTTAAGAACAAGGATGTTCGAGCACCCTGCGAGAAGTATAATATCAAACATAGTTTCTCAACTCCTTATTATCCACAAGAAAATGGACAAGCTGAAGCTACCAATAAGACCTTGATTGCCATTCTTAAGAAACTTGTCAAAGAAAATCATAAATATTGGCATACACAAATTATGTTGGCACTTTGGGCTTATCAAACAAGCATCCAAATGCCAATAGGAGCAACACCATTCTCTCTGGTCTATGGAGTTGAAGCTATTATGCCTCTTGAGCTCGAGATTCCTTTCTTATGAATTTCCTTGCAATAATTCATAGATGATGATACAGCTATACAAGCACGACTTGACCAACTAACACTCCTAGATGAAATGCGAGTCAATGCATTAGAACATTTACGAGTTTATCAAGACTTCCTAAAGCGTGCTTACAATTATAAAGTCCATCTTCGAGAATTTCAAGTAGGGTATCTAGTACTCAAAGAGAAAAAAAAAAACACCAATACTTTGCCACACCTTTGTGACAAATTTGTAGCAAATTGGTTAGGTCCATACATAATAACTCAAAAAGTGGGTAATGGTCCTTATAGACTTGCCAATTTAGAGGGAATACAGGAACCCAAACCACTTAATGTTCTTCATTTAAATGAATTTCATTGTTAAAAGTGACACATTATATGTCTATATACATGGCTCTTAAAAAAAAATCATCATCCACATAGGCATATCTACATTGCATACATCCCATTTACATCTAAGGCATACATATTCACTTTTTGTTTGCACTCATGCACTGTTTCATTAAATCATACATATTCCATGGCATTGTACACTTTCCATTTGCATATCAACACTTCATTGTATAAGGTATATACATTTGCATCCATCCCATCCCATGTTCAATGATCTAGCAAAGTAATGATGATATGACCATGAAACAAAAAGTCAAGTTATAACGATTAGGGGTACCTAGTTTGAAACCTTCATGTAAATTTAGCAAAATTCATATGTCAACCACATCACGTAGCACAAAAGCCTAGATTTTTAGTCACTCAACCATTACTAGGGTAGCAAACAACCTCCAAATGGATGTCCAATTTTCTTTAGGACCAAAACACAATTTACATACTAACAAAATATTGAGCATCGCCAATCGATCACGAAACAGTCTTGAACCATTCACATTACATCACATCTTAAAAACATTATGAGATAGGGGGGTCTAGTACCAACCTCGGGTAGTACCTCGAGGTGAAAAAAAGGTATCCCTCGCTTGTCCCATTACGCAACATAGTCCAAAAATAGTGGTTTTCACCACTACCAAAATTGCTCCAAACATAACCGTAAAAACATAGAGTAGTAAGGATAGGGTCAAAATTCTCATCACACTTCGATTGAGAATCCGATTCCCCAAAGCTCTATACAAAAATTAATAAATAAAATCCCAAAAGCCCTTAATCCCTAAAGTTGTAAGGATTGTACTACATGTCCCTAACAAGGATGGGTAGTCATCCCCAAGGCATAAAATATCAATCCCATAGGACTATGGAGTGAATCTCCATCGGGGCTATAGACGCTTTACTGGTAGTGGAGTATCCTCATGCAAGGCGACATGTATCTCCTCCAAAAAGGGAGACCTCTGCACGCACATAAGGATAGGCTAGCCTCAGTTCATATCCATAACAGGTCATACCTAAATCCACTCATATGGGTTAATTAACTTCACATGCACACACATTGGTTCTTGATTGGATAGGGTCATTGTCACACTCAAGATTTGGTATATGAACCTCACTTACACACACATTGGTCTGAAATAAAATTAGACAACCCTAGTGAGTTTGATTGATAATACTAGTAGGATTGAGTCTTTGAAAATCTTTAAGTCTTCCATATAAACATCCATATCTTCTTCCATATCAACATCCATATCTTCCTCCATAAAAACAACCATGTCTTCATAGTGATTCAAGTTGCAGAACACCGCCAAATTCGGTACCCTTGATAGCCAAACAATGGGCAACAAAAATGGTTAGTAAAATTTTTGAGCTATAAAATATCATTCAAGCAACATGCATTCCTTCCATATATTTTAGATTCATTTACTTGCATTAATCATCCATAACATATCATCATTAATAACACATCACATAGCTTACATTTTAGATTTATCATAGATTTACTTGCATTAAGTATCCATACCACATAGCTTGCATACATCATTCATATAAAACATTAGGCATACACATAATTATTATCTTGCATTACACATCCATAATATCCAAACATTATTCATAAATAGGCATCAAACATTAATAAAATAAACATAAAAGCATCCACATAAGAGATAACACATATATATGAAAAAGCCATGTATATATATAAATATCACATATACAATCAATGCCAAAAGGCTACAATGGAGCACCAAGGCTCATATATACAAATTAGTGCATCTAAGCACTAAGTCTACTATCCATGAGAAGACTCCTTAGACCTAGTAGGAGCCCTCGGCCTAGTACTCTACCTAGACTCTGTATGCCTAGATGACTCGGCCATAGAAGAAGAAGGAGGATCCAATAATGTAATATGGTGTTGCATACACACATCCTCCAAGGAATGTACATATGCCTCACTAGCTTGAAGATGTCACAAATCCATATGATGTCATCGCTCCTTTGCCAAAATCTCTGTCTGGAGCCTCGTGACCATCACCTGATCACTAGCCACCGTTGTTGCCCGCTTCGCCTCTAGCTGAGCTATAGTATCCAAAGACTCCCTATGATTCTCAATCATGGTCTTGCGCTCCTCATGAATATGCTCCAACTTTGCTTGTAGCCTACCCACCTCAGAGATCTCACCCATCTTCTCATCACCTTCCCTCTCTCCCTCTACCAACCCCACCTATGGAGTCTGCTGGGTTGCTTCCCTCGACTGCCTCCAACCCGTCGATCACTGAGGCCTCATCCTCTTTGGATTCATCATTGACCCTGATGCTGCCACATCATCCCCAACCACCTTTGGTACCCATACTATTTGGCCACCAAACCACACTACATACTCTGGAGTCACCTCTATATCATCCACATCGGATATCTCAATCTCTTCGTCATCCTCAATCACCATTTGCCATGGCTCAACACATGGCAACATATCCTCATATCACCGGTACTGATACAACACCGACTCATCTACCACACCCTGAGGTAATCCAAATTGCTTCAACATTCATGAGTACTAGAAGTACTCTACCTCCTCATCCCTCTGACCAACCAACCATCGAGCCTACCACACTCGACACAGTTGCTCCCCATCACCATCCCATCGAGCTCCTTGACATGGCCTCCATACCACATCAGTCCGAGACAACCCTAACCACATGTCTCTATACCATTGGTCATTGTAAATCTCTCGACTCGGTTGCACCTCCTTCGCCATTACCCATTGCTTAGCATAGGGCTCCCTCATCTGCCCTATCAAACATGACAACCCCTTAGGTCGAGCTACCACAAAATGCTCCTAATCCCAATACTATAGGAGGAAGATACACCTAATTCCATTCCTCTCCCTCTGAATCACCTCATATAGCTCCCAATACAGCTATGCCAACAAGACGGGAGCCCATGCATACTTCTTTGGATCGATGAGTAAATCACTCACCAAACCCAATAGGTTCCAAGGGAACCTACATCCCGTGCTATTAGGTAGCACTATGTTCACTAGCACAAACATAATCAAAGTTGGGAGTGCATCCAACTCCTTTGCCTTATACATACTCAAATAGCATATCCCACCATCTCCCAGTCGGGCCTCCTGCCACGAATATCTAAACATCCTCTCCATCTTGACCTTCTTGTCCCGGAAAACCACCACCTTTTCTCCTTCTATTGATACCTTGAGAACACATTATACATCCTCAAGTGTAATGGTAGCCTCCCCAGTTGATAGTTGAAATGTCCCCCTATCCGGATCCTATCTCTCTATCAAAGCAGAGAGATACCCCTCATTGGCCCTCACAACATCTAGCCTCACCATGCCCTCCAGGCCCACCTTCCCCAACAACCCCCACTCCTCCTCTGAAAGCTTCTTCCTCATCCATGGAATAAGAGGAGATAAGTGATGTTGAGGCTCAATATCCCTCAGCTACAAGCAACAAACAATTTCATTAATATTTATAAAAAAAATCAAAATTAAAAAATTAAAAATAAATATATATATATATATAATAATAATAAATGCACAACTGACAAAAGTGTTTTTCAACATTACCAGGGCAAATGTTGCCTCAGCTCATCCAGCCACATTCAATCCCTCTATCGCCATAACTTTCACGTGATTTTCCTCACTAGCCTCAGTAAGCTCTCACACACACTCCACCCCTCAGACGTAGCTTCTCAAAGTCCCAAATGCACAAGTGAGCCTCACGATTCACTCAGAAAGCTATTTATAGCTTTCCCTAGCACATTCATGCATAATTCTCTGCCTACAAATTTGCAAGCTCACCTGGGCACCGCTGAAGCCCTAGCTCACTGATAAGACTTCTGTTGTTCCAGCTATCACCCATTCATCCTCCATCACTGTCACATTCCCCATCCATCTGCCGCATTCATCATCATCCCCCAGATCTACTTTTGTAGATTCTACCCTAATCTATAGGTGCCCTTTAGATCTTGTGAGGCTTTCTGTAGAGCCTGTGAAGTGCTCACCAAAGCCTAGTGTACACCGCAGGTGCTCTCCAGAGCCTATTGTATCCCACAGGTGCACACCAGATCCTATGAAGCTCATGTCAGAGCCTGCCAAGTGTGCGTCCGAGCCTGTTGTAACTATAGAAACATGAATCTAAGCCTGCTACACCATGCCATCTGCAACAACAAAATGAAAGCAAGGTATATCTCATTTGAATGTATTTTATCTCATAATTTGTTGATCTGGCATACTTTTTGACTTCATTTTTAACTAGGGTTTTATTGATGTTTGAGGATCTCATACTATGGAGCCCTCATAGGTATTACTAACCCCTTTTTCTATTTTTATGTATGCAGATCTAAAATTTCTACACATTGTTGAATGGTTTTTGAAGCTGGAGTAGCCCCACATTGGATACTCGAAGCCCACTCAACCTGTTAGAAGCAAGGACACACCAAATCTGAAAATACTTTGTTGTTATTGCTAGGGTTTCGAAGAACCCTGGTGTCATTGTAAAATCATTGTATCAAATACTCACATTGAGTGTTGATTGTAACAAAGGAGTTCATTGGTTCCCCCTATTTTATTGAATACATCCATTTGTGCAATATTTGTATTTCCTTGTGTTATTTGATTTCCTGTTATTATTTAAGTGTCGTGTCTTTGTCTTCACAATTTTATAGAGATATTTTAGTGAATGGAAAATATTTCCTTTCAAAACAGTCTCTATATTAATTAACTTTTTTGGAATCACTTTGTTACATATAGTCAGCATAAATGAAATAAAAGGATATTCAATCCAATACTTACATAATAAAGAATAAATAAAATATATCTATTATTTCTTTATTGTGTAAATTTTCCTATTAATGTTGTTTGCCTTCATCAAATGAAACAACATCTTAAGATTTATTCTATTTAAAATCTATTAAAATCATTTTTGTGAGCTTCGAACGACGTCTTCTCATATTGGATTTGATACATTTTTTATAAACATATCTTCTAAATATCTTAACGTCTTAATGCTTGGCAAACTTTGATTTCTGGTTTTAAATAGTTCTATTCATGTTTTTTGCCTTCTAGATTAATTTGATATATTTTTTAAAAGCATCGTACCCTCAAAATTTTTGTAAACGTCTTTATGCTCGATGAACTTCAATAGTCTCGCTTAACCTGTTCGGGGACTCTCTCTTTTGCAGTGTATTCATGTTTCTAAAGCTTGCTATCTTGTTTGTATTCTCTAACTCCTTTTAGGTAGAAGCAACAAATATTAGTTTTTTATATATTCATTTTTTTGCTAAGAAAAAGGATATATTTCTTTTCAAAATTATGCTTCTTCTGTTCTTCATTGTAGGTTACAAATTTACATCTCTAAGGACTGTGCATCTCGAAGGAACAGAGACTCGTTCAAAGTCTTTCGTGGCACCAGTTAAATGTTCCTAGGCCCATAGCATTGATGGCCCTAAATTAGGTTAAATCTACCCTTAACAAGCCAACCTTCAGGATTTCTGTGTCTCGCTACGTCTTTCACATCTACCAAGGAGGAAGACAAAAATATTTTTCTTAACAATTAATTTTCACTACAGGTTGTTCTCTTTAGGTTTCTTCTTTTCTCTTCTTAAAACAACAAGTCTTTCGAATTAATCTTGGTGCTAGTAGTGTTCGGGTCAGCCTCTATTATTCTGACCATCGTCGCCTCCTTTTTATGATATTTTATTGTTCTACTTGGTGATATTTTGTAAGGTTTATTACCCTTTGATTTCGAAGGTCTCCTTACAAAATATCTCTGACTCCTTTTTAGAGAGCTTTTTTCATATTTCAAAGGCTCTCTTCAAAAGTCGCAAGTATTTTTGTAAGCAATTTAATAATTTTATTTGATGGGGGTTTCAAGTGCACTTTAGTGCACAATTTTTGTTTTGTCTTATAAGAGGGGTTTTTACAATTTTGTGTCTATCTTCTTCAATCATCATTATAGTTCCTTTTAGTAGCATATATTAAAAGGTGTTGATGTTAGAAATATTCCTTTAAATATTTCGTAAAGAGGTACTCACTAATTAGTCTCACCCTCTTAACATTTAATAATATATTATTATTTGTTATTAAATTTTTTAAGGCATCAAAATTAAAGTAATCTTCTTTCTTAAATATATTGATCTTACTCATATTGACATAATAACCTCATAATTTTTTTTCTTCATTCTTTTGGTTATATCTATTTCTGAGGTGTTATAATTTTTCCTATTTAACTTTTTATTTTCTAAAAAGTAATCTCTTTATACTATTTTTTTGGTTACAAAGTTTCTTACAAAGAGTTCTTATTCAATTTTTTTAAGAAAAAAATATAATAATCTCTTTCTTAACTTTGAAATCTAAAGATAATTTTTATATCTTTCAAGAGACAATTATTTTATCAACTCTCACCCATATTGGCAATCTAATATAACTTATAGTTTCCCTCAAGTAAGGGCGGGTTATTAAGATTACCAATATAGGTCTGAAATATATAGCCTATGTTCCAAGTATCATATCTAATCAATACTTATAGTTTCCATATCATCAGGGCAGGTATTTAGACAGATAGATATATAGGTTTGGCATATTTGTTCTCTTTAAATCAATATTATACACAAAATTTTCTCAAATACTTATAGTTTCCCTCTCGTTAGGGTCGGTATTTTTGAGTTATTTGATGTTTTTTAAAATCTTTGGCATATTTTTTCTCATTAGACTCAAACTAATATAAGTTATCCTCAAATTACTTATAGTCTCCCTCTCTTTAGGGTGGGTAATTTTGAGGTACTTGGTATTTCCTTCAGGATTTTGTACCTATTTTCCATTGCATTCTATAAATTAAAGTTAAATGGGGGAACTTTGGGTTAACTTCAATTCAAAATGAATTCAATGAATACAATTGATCCTCTCACTCCTCATAACTATCATACATGGAAACCCAAAATTTTAAATCTCATTTTTCAAAAAGAGCTCACACACCTATTAGAAGAAAAGCAACCTGAGTTTGAAAAAGAATATGAAATATTTGTTCAAAAAGGGAAAATGTTTGAAACAATGGGTATTATTAGCTCTAATGTTCATGAAATTTTGTGGTTTCACATTACAGATTGTAAAACTCCTCATGAAAGTTGGGAGAAACTAAAAACTTTGTTTGGAAAAGTAGATCAAATAAGATCAATGCAACTAGAAGTAGAACTAACAACTTTGTCTCCTTAAGACTTTAGGAATATTGTTGACTTCCTCACCAAATTCAAAGAATTCCTCACTCAATACAAAGGTGGTGGGAAGACTAATAATAAAGAAGAATGCATTTATCTAATTCTTTCTAAACTAAATGGTGCATTTCAAATCTTTGCAACCACTTTTTTATCTACAAAATATGCTCTTGGTGCAACCTTTATAAAGCCCTCTTTAGAAGAATTTTGTGATAGACTAACTAGGGAAGAAACTAAAATTGCAAGATATGATTCCTCTTCCTATTCCTCTTCCTCAAAATACTTAGTAGCGTCCACCTCTTCTAAATAAAAATTCAAAAATAAGGAAAGAAATCCCATAACCTGTACTCACTACAAAAAGAATGGTCATTCTACAAAAAAATGTTGGAAAATATTTCAATAACTAGAAGCATCTATGAAGGATAAAAAAAAATAGACAATAAAAAGCAAATACGGAAAGACCTAAATTTTCAAGGGAAAATCCATGAATATCATTAGCTACATGGATTTAGATTGGGCAGGTTTAGTAGAAGACATATGTTCAACCTGTGGCTATGTATTTTGCCTTGGTTCTTCATCAATAGCCTGGTTATGCAAGAAACAATAAGCAGTAGCCTTATCTTCTATAGAGGCAGAATACAAGGCAACAATTTTATCTAGTAAATAAGCTCTTTGGCTTCATCAAATTTTGAGAGAATTTGGTTTCTCCCATGAAAAGCCTATAAATTTTTAGTGTGACAATCAAAGCACAATTCATATTATGTGTAATCCAATTTAGCATCAATGCACCAAGCACATTAAGATACACATGCACTTCATATAGTAGCATATTCATAATGGGGACATATACTTGGACTATATTCCAACTGAGAATCAAATTACAAACATCTTCACCAAGTCATTTCCTTCTCCATGTTACCTTCAATTGCGAGATAAAATTGGAGTAATACAGCTGCATTGACACAAATGTCTTCCACCTCTCACTATATTCTTTGGAGAATGGTTTTTTCCCTTGTGGTTTTTTTATCATCTCCCCAACATGTATATTATTAAGATAATCTTCACCATACGAAGACATGCCTCTATCTTGGATATTTTTTGTGACAAATGGTTTTTCCCCAAGGGGTTTTTTCACCATATATAAATTGTAAATGAGTACCTAATCAGGCCAAGTTTTTGGGACTCTATAATTGTATGAGGACAATCTTTGCCATTCAAATACATACCTCTATATTACATATTTTCTTATGATAGATGGTTTTTCCCCAAGGGGTTTTTTCACCATATCTATAATGTAAATGAGTACCTCATCAAGCCATGTTGTCGGGACTCATCGTTATTTTTGTATTAAGAGGACAATCTTCGCCATCCAAATACAAGCCTCTTCCTTATTTCTTTTTTTATTGATGGCTTTTACCATAGGGTTTTTACCATATCTTCAAAAAAGGAAGTCATTGTACATGAGTACCTCATCATGCCTTGTTGCCGAGACTCATTTGTACAAACCACCCCTAGTATCACTTAAGGGGGGTGTTAGAATAAGTGAATATTATCTTAAGTTCTACTAGGATAGACACACTTGATTTTCCACTCCTCCATGTGTCAGGTGAACTCTCAGTGGTGTCTTCATTAGGTTTGATGAGTTTTTGTAATCCAACAACTCTCAATGATCAACTTTGCTATTTATACAAAGTTGATCCTTAGAATAAATCAATCAGTTCTATTTTTTTTCTTCAAATATTGAAATGCTTTGTAGTTCTACTCTTGGGAATTCTAATAGATTTAACTCATTTATTGCTAAAGTATGTAAAACTATTTCGAGTTCTCACCAAATGTAAGGATAGCATTATAAGTATCTATTTCATGATTAAGGAGAAATTCAATAGTTAATAATCACTAATATCAATATATCCCTATTAAATTCTATGATCTTCATACAAAAACATTTAACTAGTATGGATTTCTAAATCTTTATCAGTCATATATATGTTCCTTTATATTTTCTAATGGTTCAAATATACAAAACTTATACATCAATGTATGTTTGTTATATAAAATAAAAACACCATGAATATTCTTTAATAATCCAAGTGAACCAAATTTACATAATTAATCTAGTAAATTTAGGGATCAAAATGAGGGACATGATATCTCCTTTCTATTTTGAGAACACTCTCCCAAAATTTAGCCAAAAAAATGTATAGTTATTGCATTTAAGTGAAATCCTCCAATATATTTAAATAGTAATTAAAATGATCCCATTGCAATATGACTTTTCCATTTTCCTCTCTCTCAATACTTGCTTTATTAATATATATAATGGGTGTTTATACTAAAAATCCCATCCTCTTCCACCTATAAGTTTTTGTAATATATGATATAATATGGATTAAATGTATACTTTATTTAAATAGAAATTTCAAAAACATTATGCATATGAGACAAATTTTGTGGTAGATCTAATTGATGAGCAATAGGTCTTATCCTACCTAGTATCTCAAAAGGAACAATATCTAGTGGTGCAATATTTTATTCATCTTCAAACTTAATAGATATTTTATGAGAAAAATTTCTAAGGAAATTTTATCTCCAACTTGATAAATCTTGTCAATTCCATATTAATCAACATGACTCTTATCCCTCTTCAAAATTTGTCTCCTTATATTAAGATATATTTAATGCATGAATTATCATTTATTAGAGAGGCCAATTCGATTAAGATTGTAATAGATATCAAATTCTTGACCAAGCGAAAGGAAGATATGTCTATTTTATTTTAGATTAGATGGAAAGCTTCCTTGTCTTCTACCTCCTTAAGGATTTGTAAATCAATGTTACTTGTTATTTCATCTCTAGGATCAACTTTGATCTAATAATAACCTAATATTCTAATCAATACAAACTCAAATGGGTTTTACAAGGCTATCCATGTAGCAATTCATATGGGTCCATCCTAATAGAATTATAAAAAAAAGTATAATAGGAAAATTATACCAATCTCCAATGTTTTTCTCAAAGGTTTTGCCAATTCATTACATACACATACATCATATATGCAAGAAAATTATTAGTTATTTTTATTTGGCCATCTATTTTTGTATTATGAGTACTAAGATTTATTTGAGTGCATAATAGCATCTATTAATATTTTGCAAAAATCATGAAGTAAAAATTGAATCCTTAAATAGATATTATATTTTGTGATACTCTATGAAGTATTGGTATCTCATCATATAAATATATGTAATGTATTTTATTTCATATATATTGGTTAGTATATACTTAGAAACTATAGTTAATTTATCTACAAGTAGTAGTATAGTATCATGTATTATTTAAGATAGAGGTAAATCTATTATAATATTCATAAATATATCCAATTTCCATTCTAGTATTTCATGAGGATAGATTAGTCCTTGAAGAATACAAGCTTATACTGAGAGGGGGGGTGAACAGTATAAG